>JAMWYP010000087.1:710277-2125277 GCA_025563575.1 Acacia pycnantha | reverse complement strand
GAATGATTAAGGAGAAAGTTGGGCAAATTTTATTGCCATTTGGGTCCTTGAAGTTTCTCTATAAATAGAGAGCTCTTCCCTTCACAAATTCCTCACACCAAATACAACCACTTCTAATCCTTAGGGATAGGGAGTGAGATGTGAGTTCTTTTTGGAGGAGAGGAGCAAGAAGGGAGGATAGGAGCAAGAAGGATGAAGGAGTAGCAAGATTCTTCAAGGGATATCCGGGATCAAGTCCGGAGTCGGATTCAAAGGACGGACATTTTGGTAATTACACGGTGAAAGGTACGTTCGCATACTAGTAACTCTAACTCTGATGTGTCTTGTATGCTTATATGTGATATGTACTGTTGAGGATACATCTGTTGTGTGCTTATGTACTATTGGGATACATCTGCTGTGTGCTTATGTACTGTTGGGGATACATCTGCTGTGTGCTCATGTACTGTTGGTATACATCTGCTGTGTGCTATGTATGGAATGCTGTAAATGATCATCTGTCTGCCATATATTGTTTTACTTAAGCATGATGTTAACTTTTACCTGAGGTCTGGTGGGTATTGGACCTCAGATCTGTCTAAGGTTTAGGAAAGGAACCAGGATCGGAGAAGGCACCGATGGACGGAGCCGTGAAGAGGCACCAGTCAAGATAAGAGCCGGAAGAAGTTTAACAGAGCCTACTTTCTGGCATGAATCTAATAAAGTTACTTCAAAACAGTTTGGTGCCGAAGGCAGGGCTAGTCTATGTGGGTCAGTCAATAAGTCGCCGTGAACTCGGTGAGACCCCCATGATAGACCCTACCTGGCCAATCTGTTTGATTAACTGAGTTAGGTTCATTGCCCAAGTCTAAGTTAAGGCTTGGTGAAAATATGTATAGTTACTATTCGAGAATTGTAATTATACAAGTCATGCACTATTGTATCACATGAATATTCCTTCGGGTTATTTAATATACCAGATTATGTCAGGAATCATCATATGTCGGGGCATTTTATATCAGTTACTCATTGTCCAAATGTTAATACATACTCTCCGTTTCCGCATTACTCTGATGTAGCACCTCAAACTCTGTTGATTTTTCTAAAAACGAGTGTCAACCGACACAATTTGAAGTATGGAATTTGGGGTGTTACAATGTATGTGTGTGTGTGTGTGTGTGTGTGCGTGCGTGCATGCGTGCGTGCGTGCGTGCGTATGCATGCATGGATGTATGTATGCATGCATGGATGTATGTATGCATGCATGCATGGATGTATGTATGTATGTATGTATGTATGTATGTATGTATGTATGTATGTATGTATGTATGGATGTATGTATGTATGTATGTATGTATGTATGGATGTATGTATGTATGTAAGTATGTATGAGGGATATATTGTTTAATTTATCAAATTTAACTATGAACTAACTAAATGAAAATACGGTTAGATTTTATCTCTTAACTATCGAAATTTTAAGCTACATACTAGGGAAATAGATAAAAATATGGGATACAATAACTGTTTTTATAAAACCAGTCGTTGAATCACAACATTTAATGTTTGTTTTATAAAACAGACATTAAATGCTCACTTTTAAAGTAAGTTTTTAAAGAAACAGACATTAAAAGTAAGTAGAAAATTACAACAATGTCACCGCTTACTTTTTAACGTCCATTTTGTGTGAAACAGTCGTTGAATATTCTCTCAAAATTTTCAAAAATGTCACCGCCTCATTTTCTTTGTCTGTTTTTATTTAATCGGTCGTTAGATGAGAGTCGTTAAATCTAATTTTTATAAGATCTCTAAATTATCTAAAAATAACTTATTTTTTAAGTTTCAACCAAAAAGCCCTTGATGAGATAGCTACAGCAACGTAATATGTAACTTCCACCATGACAGTGGATTGCATATAAATATTTGCATACATTTCACTACCAGACGGCTGAATTACCGTTCATTTGTATTTTATTATTTCTAATCAAATTTAGTTAAATTTAGAATTGAATTCCTAGCAATGTAAGGACATGAATAAGAATCTCTACAAGATTTGATAGCCTATATTGCTGAGAAATTGATCATTTTATATTTTATAGTGAATAAATTTTGAATTATAGGTCATTTTCTCAAAGCTTAAAAAGGTAGGTCTATATTTAGATTAATTTTTACTTGATAATCTTCAATTGATTTTTTAGTATGTTAATTAGGTTTACCTGTTTAATTAACACTTCATTTTATTTCTTTTGGGCCTGCATCTTTATGACAGCTACTGGCATATCCCTAGATATTTTTTGCCTTACCATTCTACTACAATTTTACAAAGAAAAAATTATAGGATCAACTCTGTAAATGTTTAATTTGTAAGGACCCCGAATTTGAAAAATTATTATGAAGATCCATGATCCTCCACTACGAAAAGAAATTTACAACTTCTAGTTCAGGTTTTTTGAACAGTGAAACGGAAAATTTTACAACTTAGCTCATTTAACGATAACACTGCAGTACTGATATATAACTTAAATTTAAAGTATTCAACACAAGGAATTAATATTGCAAAAAGAACTAAGTATATAATTGAAAAATAGTTCAAGGACCGAATTTTTTTTTCCTCAACAATTAAAGTCAGCTCCTTGTGTATGCAAAAGGAGGATATCATAGTAATATTGGTTAAAAGATATTAATGACTGAATGCAGGGTTTAATTTGCTTGAGAAGTAATATATGTAACTAATCTCTCGGCTCTCTGAAATTATCCAGCATTAAGGTGAAAGCTTCAGCACTTCATTACAAGTCATGAGAGACTTTTTCCAAGCCTATTGGCAGCAGAAGCTGAGCTGTCTTATAAAAATGCAGAAATCCTGCAAAATATAATAACTTGACCTGATTCATTTCTTGCCATATATAATATCAAAACCCCTTTTATCTCATTCGGACAATAATCAGATTTTCTCACTTTAATTTAGTCAAAAGTGCTTCTACAAGCAATCCAACATGTTCATATATAGTTGTGATATATACGTAAGTAGAAGAAATAATAATGATTGGCAAATATTAGCAAGGGAAAATCTCATATAAAGACGGTTGAAATAAGAAAATTCTATGTAAGGCTGATAAATTTAAAAAATCTTAAATTGGGTTAATGATCCAATTTAAAATATTTAAATGTTGGTTATTTTTCAATAATACTCTTAACCCATGGTCCAAGAAAAAAGGAAAGAAAAAGACAAAATTCGGATGTCTCCTGTAAAAAACTACGCAGATCACAATCTATATATACACCGCTAATTCTTCGTCTTCACTCCTAAAAAAGAACAGAACAGAACAGAACAGAAAAATAATAACAATAACCAAATTCGTTCATATTCTATCTACGCAAATGTTGCTTTCCTTGGTAGAACTTTGAAAGAGGTATCAAGATCAGGGGGATTAAAATACCCGCCCCTCGGCTATAGGTCTGGTCTCTTGCAGTCGGCCATCATCATCGCCTTCTTCCACGGCGGCGACGGACAAACAAAATCGCCGAAATCTGATTCTAGACGTTCCTTGGAGTCTTGCACTCCTCATCCCACTCTCTCACTCCTGATTCTAATAAATCCAGTCCTGAGGAAGAATTTACTCATAATATTGACGGCATTATTTCGGCTAGAAAGATTGAAGAAACTTCAAGGGTTTTAGGGCCCGTTTGGTTCAAAGAACTTTTAAGGAGGGAAAGAAACTTAGAAGAGGGAAAGGAACTTAAAAGGAAGGGAAATGAAGATTTGAAAGATGAGGGAAGATTACTTGAATTGTTTGGTTGCAAGAAAATGAATGGGTGGTAGTTGGTAAAGAATTAGAAAAATGCTATTTTACCCTCTAAAGAAATTAATTCAAAATAAAAAAGAAAAATATTTTTTTTTGCTAAAATATATTTTAAAAATATATATTCTTGTTAAGTTCGAACTTGTGTAAAATTTTGTTTGCCAAATTCAAACTTTCCCGCCAAGTTCGAACTTCCCGCCAAGTTTAAATTTCAGGGACAAATTTGTCCAAAAATGTGAATAGTGACGTGGGAACTTGAGATCCCACCAATTTTGGTGGGAACTCAAGTTCCCACAAATGAGGGAATAGTGGTGGGCCCGGTGTGGGCCCGGGAACTTAGGTTCCTGAGCACTTGATGAACCAAACATGTTTTCAGGAGGGAACTCTATTAAGTTCTCATTCCCTCTCCCAAATTCCTTGAACCAAACGGGCCCTTAGTTTCTATTAGTTCCGAAGAATTTGTGGATCGCTTGATTGGTTCATCTCCAATTTTGCTTTTTTATTTTTTTTAAATAACTAAGGGATATAAAAATAATTAGGCTAAAATTTTATATCCCTAATTCTAATTATGTTACATAACCTAATTTATAATTTGTTAAGTTTAATAACCCAAATTAGAATTTGGGTAATTCAACTGTCTTTATACGAGAATTTCCCTACTTTATTTTATTTTCTTTGTTTTAACTGCTTTTTTCTCAGCCTCACTTATAGAAAGGCTTATCCCTAAGATAAACGCCACGAGGAACACAAGCAGACTGAGACGGTCACGGTTCATCGTTACGTTTCAATCATCATGGTACGGAGTAGGCCAGAGGGACAACCACGTCTCCTGTCTTCTTCTCCATTAGGTCTTCATCATCAAGCAGAGGAGGACCAGTTGCAGACACAAGTGAATGTGCAAGTTAATTGAGAATACAAAGAATACAAAACTTGGTCTTGGCTTGGTAAAATTTAATTAAATTGTTGTAAACCTTAGACTAAACTAGGTAGGATTTGTGAAGGATAAGAAGTATATATGCATCCTTACCACCTTTGTAATACCCTAAAATTTGACTTAGGGAAAATATCATAAATTAGGGAAAAATACCTATTGAAAATAGGTAAATATGTGGTTTCAAAAAGAATGTTAAATTTATCTTATTTTCTAAAGGAAAATTTCTTGAAAATTAGGAAAAATATAATAATGTGCCAAAATGTAGTAAACTTAGTGAATAAGTTTTTGGTAACAAAGTCAATAGCCAATGGGAACACATGAGCATATGATATTTATGCAAGTGGAGGAAACAATTTCCTTGGCCAAGAAAGTGCCATATAGTTCGAAATATGAAGAGAGGAAAGAAGAGAAAATTCTTGCAAAATTTATATAGAATTAATACATAGTTAAAGCAAATTGAAAAGTCAGTAAAGGGAGGAGGAATTTGAGTTAATTGTTGTGTGTGTAGGTACAGCCGAATTGACTGGTGTGTGAGTGTATAAACCGAATTGGATAAAGAAAAGTGAAGTAAATGAAGATGCAAGTGGATAGGAGTACATTTTGTTAAAAGCTTTTGTGATTGAATAAAAAATGATGTCGGTCAAGCATAAGGAATTCCTTCTCAATCAATTAATCAAAAGTGATCTAAAGCAATTGGAAAAGTCAACAAAGGGGGTGGGAAATCAAAATTGATTATTTTTGTGAGTATGCAACCGAAAATGAGAAAGGAAGAGAGAGGAAATGAGTGGATAAAGTAGTGTGAAAGCAAAGTAAGTGGAGAAGAATATATTATATAATAACCTAAAGCATTTAGCAATTTAAAAGCAACATTTATGGCTATTAGAATGAAGCATGTCGGCACACACATTGCATGGTATAGGATGAAGCTTGAAGCCAAAGTATGACCCAATGGTTTGGAATAAAAGAAGAAAAGTGCAAAAATGCCCTTGACTTTGCCTATAAAAAGGCTTGCATCTCTTTGATAAATCCTCACACCAAAATTGCCTTGTGCATTTCGAAATCTTGGAGATTTTAGAGAGAAGTGAGAGCTAGAGAGAGAAGCTCTGGAGGAAGTAGTAGCGAAGCTCTGGGTAAGTTTTTCGGTACTTAAGCTTTCGTAGTTCTTTCGGTAGTTAGAGTAGAAATGCTAGATTAATCTTTCATCTTCCAAGTATGATTAGATATCATATGTTAGGGGTATTTTAGTCATGAATTTCGAAAATTATGGTGGGGTTGAAGTTCTGGCAAAAATTTTGGAAGATTAGGGTTAAAATAGCGAAGCTCTGGCGAAATTCCGCCGATTAGGGGCATCAGGGGCAAAATGGTAATTTTTACCTAAAGTGCCTGTTATGATGTAAATCATTAATTAATATGATTTATATTTCGAAGACTATGTTGGAGTAGGAGTTATGTTGAAATTTTGGAAGATTAGAGTCAAAATAACGAAGTGCTGGCGAAATTTCGCCGATTAGGGGGTTAGGGGTAAAATAGTCATTTTGACTACAAATGTCCGTCGTAATGATAGATCCTTAACAAGTATGTTGTTATGTTGATAGGATACCCCTGATTACGTTCTGACCTACTGTCGTGCCGTATACCGACAGAAATACCGATTTTCGTCATCAAAGGTACGTTCGCGTACTGTAACACTAACGCTGATGTTTATTGTATGCATATATGTGATATGTGTATTGTATGTGATAGCTGATAGCTTTGTTGTATGTGTATGTACGTCCACGTACTGTAACACTAATCTGATGTTTATGGTATGCATGTATGTGTTAGGTGTATTGTATGTGGTAGTTGATAGCTCTGTGATATGTTTATATACTGTTGATATGTTTAGGTTTGCTATGGGCGATATATCTGCATGCTATTGGGAGATATATGTATACATGCTATTGGGCGATATATGTATGCATGCTCTTGGGCGATAAGTGCACATATACTGTTGTTGAAATGATTGTCTGTAGTTCATATGTTGTGTATGTAAATATGAGGTTAACCGTTACCTGAGATCCGGTGCGGATCTCAGCCCTTAACATAGCGTCAGGTTCTGGAGGACCGAGGATCGAGGAGAGAGGCAAGCAGAATGAGTAGAAGACCCGGCTAAAGACTTTCTTTTTCTTGTTCTAGCGGAAGCCTTTCTTTTGTTATATACTTTAAAACCACGCAGTTTCTGTACCGCTGTTGTAACCAGCCAGACTTACGGCGTTTTATATATACATATCAGTTACTCAATCACTCTCTGTTGCTCTACTCTGATGATTTGAAATGATGTTTTGGAAAAAAAAATTTTATACTGCTTGTGATAAGTTGGGATGTTACATTTTGGTATCAGAGCAGTAGTCCTGGCATGAATTTAACTATGTTATTACGGACAGTTTGGTGCCGAAGGCAAGGCTAGTCTACGTGGGTGTGCCATTTAGTCGTCGTGAACTCGGTGAGGCCCCCATGGTCGACACTTACCTGGCCATTCTGTTCGGTTAACGGAGTTAGGTTCAAAGCCTTTTCAAAAATTTGGAGCATATTTTGAAAATGAGTATTGATATAGTCCTGAGTCGGTGTACCACCTCATCTCGGTATACCATTTTGAACCGGTATACTATCCTGAACCGGTGTACCACCCTTTGTCGGTGCATCACTCTAACCCAGAGCCGGTGAATTCATCACCTGTGCTTATATCGGTACCGATCTCCGATAACTCGATAACCGCCAATTTTACTTGGATGGTCATTCTATCCTAGCCCAGAGCTCATATATGGAGCTGGGCCACGCCGGATGAAACTCTGAGACCAATAAAGATAGTGCATGCAGTATTTGACTCATGTAGAGAAACTTCTGTTTCGTACTTCCGTACCCGTTGTTGAGTAGAAAGAACCAACGATAATCTGACGAAGGAAACGTTGCGAGTGTCTATTTGTTTATGGTGTGAAAACTGCGTATAGCAAAGCCTATGTGTAGAAAATACTAGGTGCAATAAAGTCTATGTGCCGAGTAAGTTCTAGGTGCGATAAAGTCTATAAGTACGATAGAGCCTAGGTGCGGTATAGATACTAGTGCGATAAAATCTACGATATGCGAAATGTCTCCCTGTATCTAACGTTTTCTTAATAAAGGAAAAAGGAACAAGGCATGGCAAATCTAAGAGGAGCCGGAGCTCCCAGAGGCCAAGGAAGGGGCCGAAGCAAAGGGCGAGGCAGACGACCTCGGACAAATCTAGTAGTAGATCCGGAACAACCAGTTCAAGAACCAACGCACCAGACTGCTTTACAAGAGGCACTGGCTGTAATACATGGACAAGGATAGATGCTAGATGAACAAAGAGTGATGATAGAGGAACTTCAGGCAGAAAGGCAAGCTGAACGGAAGGCAAGACATGAGGAAGAGGAACGAAATGCTGAAAATGAAGAAGATGATAGACGAACCGAGGAAGCTGAGGGATCAGAAAGATCCCAGCCACCACCACCTCGACCACCCAGAGATGCCAACACGTCACAATATTGGGTTACTCAGTTCTGTAAGCTGAAACCCCCAGCTTTCCACGGTAAGCTGGAAGCGGCTGAAGATTGGTTGATGAGGTTAGAGAAAATCTTCGGAGTAATGGAGTGCCCGGAGAATCGCAGGGCTCAGCTGGCGATATACAAACTTGAAGGAGATGCTGATCGTTGGTGGACAGTTATGGCGGAAACACTTCGAACGCGCTATTGTCCCGTTACCATTTCGAGAAGTTCAACGAGCGTACTTTCCTCCCTCGATACAAGTGACCAAGGAGGCAGAATTCCTTCGCATCCGTCAGGATCACAAGGAGACTTTTGATGATTACTTTGCCCGTTTTACCAATTTATCGCGTTATTCATCACACCTGAGGCGTAATGGTGATGAGAGCAGTATGGCAAACATACTAATACACGGGCTAAAGTACTAGATACGGGAAAAGCTGATATCTCAACGGTTTACGGAGTTGATTAAAGCCGTAGAATCATGCCGGCTAATTGAACGAAATCTGAAGGAGCTGCATAGATCCCGAAAACCCGACAGTAGCAGTACAGATCGTGACATGGTCAGCCATGGAAATCCCTCGTGGAAGAGAGAAGCTTCATGGAGTGACTCTTAAAGGGATAGTAAGAGGCCATTGCAGACTGGGCAGCAGAACAAACCAAGAATGCCGGTAACCCAACCGTGTCCTAATTGCGGGAAGTACCATCCTGGTGAATGTATTAGGAAACGAGTTTGCTACAGATGTCGGAAGCCAGGCCATATTATCCGAGATTGTCTTGAGAAACCTACGGAGTTCAGGCCACAGAACCCAGGCCGAATGTACTCGTTGACCAACGCAATGGACAGAGAACTTCCAGAGAGGGTCCAAGGTACTATCTCTCTTAGTAAGGAATTTTCCTTATGCATTGCATGAACTAGGTATTAGTTATTCGACTAAATCGTGTGATACGTAGATTACTTACGAGACGTAATCTATGTTTCTTCATTGTTATAATTCGACCGTGATCGTGTCATAGAGTATGAGTTATTTTGTGTTATCATGGTGTATAGGAGCCATGGAAACATTTAAAGTATCTCGTTTTGATATCTGTGGTATTGACCACGGTGTATGCCCCGGAAAACATCATATATCAAAGTACGAAATGGCAAGATCTTTAGTGGTCAAACCAAAGCAAATTCTCGATCACCAAGAGGAGCGACTGACAGATAAAGTGAAGATTCGACGCGTATAGTCCAAAGTCCGAGTAGGACGGAGTTTAGTTAGTACAAAGTTTAGTTGGTTAAGTACAAATTTCGAGGACGAAATTTTGTTTAAGGGGGGAGAAATGTAATACCCTAAAAGTTGACTTAGGGAAAATATCATAAATTAGGGAAAAATACCTATTGAAAATAGGTAAATATGTGGTTTCAAAAAGAATGTTACATTTATCTTATTTTCTAAAGGAAAATTTCTTGGAAATTAGGAAAAATATAATAATGTGCCAAAATGTAGTAAACTTAGTGAATAAGTTTTTGGTAACAAAGTCAATAGCCAATGGGAACACATGAGCATATGATATTTATGCAAGTGGAGGAAACAATTTCCTTGGCCAAGAAAGTGCCATATAGTTCGAAATATGAAGAGAGGAAAGAAGAGAAAATTCTTGCAAAATTTATATAGAATTAATACATAGTTAAAGCAAATTGAAAAGTCAAGAAAGGGAGGAGGAATTTGAGTTAATTGTTGTGTGTGTAGGTACAGCCGAATTGACTGGTGTGTGAGTGTATAAACCGAATTGGATAAAGAAAAGTGAAGTAAATGAAGATGCAAGTGGATAGGAGTACATTTTGTTAAAAGCTTTTGTGATTGAATAAAAATGATGTCGGTCAAGCATAAGGAATTCCTTCTCAATCAATTAATCAAAAGTGATCTAAAGCAATTGGAAAAGTCAACAAAGGGGGTGGGAAATCAAAATTGATTATTTTTGTGAGTATGCAGCCGAAAATGAGAAAGGAAGAGAGAGGAAATGAGTGGATAAAGTAGTGTGAAAGCAAAGTAAGTGATGAAGAATATATTATATAATAACCTAAAGCATTTACAAATTTAAAAGCAACATTTATGGCTATTAGAATGAAGCATGTCGGCACACACATTGCATGGTAGAGGATGAAGCTTGAAGCCAAAGTATGACCCAATGGTTAGGAATAAAAGAAGAAAAGTGCAAAAATGCCCTTGACTTTGCCTATAAAAAGGCTTGCATCTCTTTGATAAATCCTCACACCAAAATTGCCTTGTGCATTTCGAAATCTTGGAGAGTTTAGAGAGAAGTGAGAGCTAGAGAGAGAAGCTCTGGAGGAAGTAGTAGCGAAGCTCTGGGTAAGTTTTTCGGTACTTAAGCTTTCGTAGTTCTTTCGGTAGTTAGAGTAGAAATGCTAGATTAATCTTTAATCTTCCAAGTATGATTAGATATCATATGTTAGGCATTTAGATGAGCCAAGAAACCCATATGGGTTTCTTACTCCCAAGCCAACACCCCAAAACCAGAGCCTTCGAATCAAAAGAAAAAACAGAGCAAGGTGTCAGGAAGAGTAAGAAAGAAAAAAACAGAGCAACCCATGACGTTGGAGCTGAAGGAAATTCACCAAAAACGTGGAAGCGAATCGTACCGACACAATATAGGAAAAGTAAACACCTTCACCGTTTTGATTACCTGGAAAGATGCAGCGATCTGAAAGCCTCTCTACGAACAGTCCAAGCTCGCTCGAACAGTCCAAGCTCGCTCTATGATCGATCTTCCAGACTATCTCTCGAGGGGGATAGGATGGTTGTGTGGGCAACCGTTCAGATGATGAACGTCTGCCTCTAGGGTTTGTTTCTGATGAAAGCCTCCTTTTGTTTCTATTTATGGATAACACCTCTTCCTCTCTAAACCTTTGGTAAATACCGAAATTCAGAGAGCATGAGGATTTTTCTGTTTTGTCACAAGCAGTCTAGAGTGGGTTTATATACTACTACATCCAAGACCTAACCCCAAACCACATGGGCCATAGAGTTCTTGGGCTGTAGCCTCATTAAGCCTTATTGGGCTTAAGTGACTAAAGAACACATTAACCCAACAATCTCCCACTTGCTCTTTAAGATACAAACTTGAGTTCGTAAACCCAAGACCATGTAGCCCAAAAGCCATCATCATCTGATATTATACCCCATCCCTTAACTCGAGCTAGCCTGGGGATCTACCATTTGTCATTTATCAAGGCTCATGATAGTCTACAGAAGATTATCTAGTTCGGTGCTATTCCACTAAAAGCCCGAACATGAACTCCAAGAATAATGACACTTATAACACGAATATGCATTACCCCTTTATAGAATGTCTATAATTTGATTGACCAGTTTTCTGTAACCCAATCAATTATTTATTCCCTTGACTGTGATAGTTTCTCTAATGGATTACATGCACGCGGTGTCTTCAATATCCAAGTACCGAAACATACCAAGGGGACATTTCCTATAAATTCCATGTTGTTTATCTCATAAACACAGATAACCAAATAGTCTCAATCCCAAAATACCAAGTTATTGGCCGTCATATAGATCAAACCTCACCCGTTGGTAAATCAAAGAATGAAAACTATTCGACTACCTATTTAAAATAAACTCAGGATTAAGAGCAACTACATCACTATAGTTAGCTGGAGATTTGATTCCTTATGACAAAAAAAAAACAACCTTAATCAAATCTCTCATTGATCCATTCAATGTAAGTATTAACTCACACCAATATTTTATAATGATTCGGACAAAACCATTTCATAAAATATTGCAGCCTAAATAAAGTGCCCAACTTAATTTAATAGTTGTGAACCTATTCATCAATTGTGAGAACCTATGACCACGTCCACTATGAACGTATCCATATGATCATATACTCCACAATTGATCCGGACCTTAGAGTTTGTAAATAGTGTGCGAAATAAATGAAAACAGACCTCATTTATTAACATTCAGAAAAAAAATTCAATGTCATAATGTCTTGCTCAAAGAACACAAAATAACAAAGTGAAATAACAACTACATATTCAGCTTCTGTGGCAGAGTCAGCCACACATGATTGTTTTACACTTCTCCAACAAATGACACCGCCATTAAGGGTGAACACATATCCCGAGGTGGACTTACTTGAGTCAATATCTCCTTGGAAATCTAAGTCCGTATAACCAATGGTTTCAAGACTCCTACTAGAATAGACCAACATATAATCTCTCGTTCTCCGTAGGTACTTGAGTATATGTTTAACTGCTACCCAGTGTTCCTCTCCAGGATCAGATTGGTACCGGCTTACTACTCCCACTGCATAGCATATATCTGGTCTGGTACAAAGCATAGCATACATGAGACTACCTATTGTTGAAGCATAAGATATCCTACTCATACGTTCTCTCTGCTCAGGAGTTTTAGGAGATTGCTCCTTAGAGAAATGAATCCCATGCCTGAAGGGTATGATTCCCCTCTTGGAATTCTCCATGCTAAACTTGGCAAATATTTTGCCGATGTATTTAGCCTGGGATAATGCCAAAACCCTATTATTCCGATCTTGCAAGAGTTTAATACCAAGAATATAATTGGCTTCCCCCAGGTCCTTCATATCAAAATGCTTGCTCAGCCAGGTTTTTATGCCTAACAATACCTCTGTATCATTTCCGATAAGGAGTATATCATCCACATAAAGTACCAGAAAAGATACCGCATTACCTTGGATCCTTTTATACACACACGACTCATCAGGACTTTTCTCAAAACCATAAGACTCAATGGCTTGATCAAATATGATGTTCCATGATCTGGACGCTTGCTTAAGTCCATAAATAGACCTTTGCAACTTGCATACCATTTTTTCTTGCCCTTTGGCTATAAACCCTTTTGGTTGTTGCATATAGATTTCCTCTACCAAATTTTCATTTAGAAAAGCAGTTTTGACATGCTAAGAGTATCCGGATGGACTTGAGCATGACAACCGACGAAAAGGTTTCATCATAATCCACACCTTCTTTTTGGGAGTACCCTTTCGCCACCAATCTAGCTTTGAAGGTTTCAACCTTCCCGTCCGATCCTCTCTTTCTCTTGTAAATCCACTTACACCCAATGGGTCTTACCCTTCAGGTGCATCTACAAGAGACCAAACTAAGTTGGAATTCATAGAATCCATTTCACGATTCATAGCCTCAAGCCATTCCTGAGCATCAACATCTCCTAGTGCTTCGTCATAACTCATGGGATCATCATCTTGATCAATGATGACATCCTGATTTGACTCACCCAACAAGAGATATCTTGCAGGTTTACGAATCAATCTCCCATTACGACTTTGTCGCACTTTGATGTTGTGCATCTACAGGGGGTCCATATTTTGTGGGTTAACAATTTCTTGATGAGGACCCTCATTAAGTGGATTAACCAATTCATGATTTTGTTCTTCCATAAGTTCATCATCATTTGAACTTCGGTTTTGTCTCTGGTTCTGTGTATGTTCGGGTATATTTTCCCTCTTTGAACAACCACGGGAATAAAGCGGAACCGCCTGAGGTTGCGGTGAAACTTGATCTGAGACTAGCTCATCAAGAATAACCTTACTCCTTGGCTTATAATTTGTCATATAGTCCTCCTCTAAGAAAATCGCGTGAGTGCTCACTATGACCTTCTTTTCTTTTGGACTATAAAACAACCAACCTCTGGTTCCTTTATGATAGCCTATAAACATGCATACTTCAGTACGCGAGTCCATCTTATCTGGTTTCTATTGCAAGACATGTGTCGGAGCACCCCAAATCCGAATATGATTCATGGTGGGCTTACACCCTTTCCACGATTCTATTGGAGTCTTTGAAACTGACTTGGACGGAGCTAAGTTCAATAGATACATAGCAGTTTCTAAGGCATATCCCCAGAATGAATCAGAAAGAGATGAATAACTAAGCATAGATCTTGTCATTTCTAAAAGGGTTCTATTTCTCCTTTCAGCAACTCCATTCTACTGGGGTGTCCTTGGAGAAGATAATTGTGAAACTATCCCCTCATTGGTCAGGTAAGACCTGAACTCTTTAGATAGGTATTCACCCCCTCGATCAGATCGAAGAGTCTTAATTTGAACACCAAGATGCTTTTCTGCCTCAGCCTTGAACTCTTGGAATTTTCCAAAAGCTTCAGACTTGTGACGCATCAAGTACACTTGTCCAAATCTAGAGTAATCATCAGTAAATGTGATGAAATACTGATACCCGCCTCTGGCTTGGACATTTATTCGTCCACATACATCAGTATGTACAAATTCCAGCTGAAGTGTGGCACGTTTTCCCTTGGCCTTGAAAGATCGCTTGGTCATTTTACCCTCTAAACAAGATTCACATACTGGTATTGGTTCAAAGTTCATGGATTTTAAAATCCCACTTTTGACCAAAACTTTGTATCCTGTTAGAGTTAATATGACCCAATCTCAAATGCCAAAGATAAGTTTCATTTGAAACTTTTCTTTTCTTTGATGAATTAATATGCTCAACATATCTTAATTGAACATGATTAACTTCACAGGGAACAAGATTAAGGAAATAAAGACCATTAGACTTTACACCAGAACAAATAAAAGAAGATGAACTTCTTATTGAAACTGACGAATTAAACTGAACTGTCAAACCATGTTTATCCAAACAACTAACAGAAAATAAATTCCTCGGAAATTCTCGAATAAATAAACAGTCTTCTAAAATCAAAGTTCTGCAATTATCAAAAGATAAAATAACTTGTCCCACTGCTTGTGCAGACACAAGCTCCCCAGTTCCAAGCTTCAAATCTCTTTGTCCTTTACTTACAGGCAAGCTATGTTTGAACCACTGCAAAGAGTAACAAACATGGTTAGTGGCTCCTGAATCAACGATCCATTTATCATCGTGATTCTCCACTAAACAAGCCTCAATCACATGTAAATTACCCATAGCAAACATGCCATCAAGAGTCTGGAGCATTGTTGCTCCACTCTCAATCATGCTTACTTGCTCTTGAAGGTGATTGGCGAGACTGGCCAAAATATAGCAGCGAATTGCCACATTCGCCTTCTCTCATCTTTCCTTCTCCTGCTGAAATTGAGTCCGAATTGCATCAGACGCATCTGCAGCAGGCTGCGCTGGCATAGGGGTAGTTAGAGCAAAGTTGAGCTTTTCATATTGAAGAACAATATCCAAATTAGTTTTCCATTGTTTGTAGTTTGTACCATCCATAGGTTTTTGGCTCAAGATTGTAGCTAAAAGATTGAATGAAGACATTTTTCTGAAAATTAGGAAAAATACACTAATTACAAACTATAATTAACAACAAACAGATATAGCACTAGTAGATTCTAATAACTACTATTCGTTTATTGTTTAACAATCCATTAGTTATCTTTACAAGACTTACGATGGGCAAGATTCTTGTAAAACTAATATTGTTATTTTGGGCCTTCAGTTCCATTGCCAGAGCCTCGATGGGAAGGTTAGCAATTTTACCAAAGTTGAATGTAATTAACCATTGTTTACTTTCAAAATTATCTTTAGTGTCTAAGTGTTGCCGACGATGAGCCGTGCAAAACTTTACTAAAATTGTGAAAATATTAGAGTTTAATCTAGTGAAATCCGATTATCCTTATCCGATGGGGCTTCAGCGATAACCATTTTACTAATAAACCCACAATTGGGGCCCGTAGGTTTTAAAATTAAATGCTTAATTTAAAACCTTCACCCATTATATATTTTAAAATTTAGAATTTTCAATTTCCAAGAATTTTTTCAATTTAGAGTAACTACTATAATTGAGTAAGATCAACCCATAAATTATTAGGTATCTAAAATCTAGTCATGATGACCATTTTAAATAACCCATAAATGACTCTCAAAATATAATTCTCTTAGGAAATTTCTTGGATTATTTGTCTAGATTTTAATTCCACAATTAATTAATCCAATTATTATTCTAGATTTTAATTTAAAATCATAATAATTGATAATTAGTTTAGTGGAGAACCTAAATAATCTCGCATAATAACTATCATCCTAGTCGATTCAAGACATAATAGGTACTATGCTGTTATGACATGTGATTATGCAACAATATGGCATCTTCCTATTCTATATGACATGTTATTACAAACATCATGTTAATCACACATATAATTCATATAATTCAATAAAGGAAAAACATTAATCATTAAAAAATAACTTTAATCCATGGCATTCCTATTTAAAAATAAAAATTACAACTTTGGAATTCCTCTTTCGTCCAGCCCATAGTATCTGTCTCAAGCCTCTTTAGGGTATTCATGGGCCCAAAAGCCCAAAGACCCACTCCTTGGCGAGAAACCCTAGGATGCAAAAGAGGAACCCTAGCCGTCAGGTCTGCCGCTCCGTCAACCGAAGTCATCTCAACACGAAATTCCAGGGGAAGGACCGCCATGGAGAGACGAGAACACGGCCGCCAGAACCACCCAAAAAGGGTGGCCCACGCGACCTCACGCGCGGCTCCACTGCCAGTGCGTGAAGGCCACTCGCAGAATCTTGTGGCGGCGCGTGGAGGCTCTCCTGGCCTTGGTCCACCTTCCATTTTGTTCGTCTTTCCGTCCTCTTTCCAACGACATATGGATCGTCCAAATCTGAGGTCCAGAGGTCCACGAAAAGTGTCTGACAGTGTGGAATGCTCATCTTCTTACAGTTTCTTGATCTCCAACTTTTACAGAAATTAGAAAAATACATAGAAATTCCAAAAGAAAATAAAAAACAGCAAGGAGTAAACCTAATCATATGGGATTAGCCTCCTTGTTACAAATCAAGAAATACACGAGAGAATCTAACCATGGATTAGAGCGATTAACCGATTAAAACTAATATCAAATATGAATTATAAACGAATAATTACCATGAAATAAATAACAAATATAGAAAAAAGATGCCATATTTTTCAAAACAAAATTTGAAAAGAAATTCGAAATTAATCACATGAAAAGAAAATCAAAACTGGCTCTTTTCCTCATCGCGATTCGGCTTTGATACCAATTGAAGGAAATTCACCAAAAACGCGGAAGCGAATCGTACCGACACGATATAGGAAAAGTTAAAACCTTCACCGTTTTGATTACCTGGAAAGATGCAGCGATCTGAAAGCCTCTCTACGAACAGTCCAAGCTCGCTCGAACAGTCCAAGCTCGCTCTATGATCGATCTTCCAGATTATCTCTTGAGGGGATAGGATGGTTGTGTGGGAAACCGTTCAGATGATGAACGTCTGCCTCTAGGGTTTGTTTCTGATGAAAGCCTCCTTTTGTTTCTGTTTATGGATAACACCTCTTCCTCTCTAAACCTTTGGTAAATAGCGAAACTCAGAGAGCATGAGGATTTTTCTATTTTGTCACAAGCAGTCTAGAGTGGGTTTATATACTACTACATCCAAGACCTAACCCCAAACCACATGGGCCATAGAGTTCTTGGGCTGTAGCCTCACTTAAGCCTTATTGGGCTTAAGTGACTAAAGAGCACATTAACCCAACACGAGCAAAGAAAAGGACTGTGGGACTAGAGAAAAGGATAGCAATGCAAATAAAAGTGAAAAGAGATAAAGGAAGAAGGATGGTGGAAAAGAGAAGTGAAAGGAAGAAGTTGATAAGGTAGTGGAAAAACAACTGAAACACATAAAAAACATATGTATACGTATGTGGTCCATATAATTGTACTACATTATGGTATTCCCCTCTCTCCAAGACCAACATTCATTATACTGAGCACTATATATATCTTTAACACTTTTGTACTGTATTAACTTCGTTAATAGTAAACATTATTTCAATCATATTATAAAGTTTCTCATATTTTGGTAACTTTTCAAACACAAGTAATTGATGAACCTATTTTTTCAAAAACTATTGAAATTTTCAATCAAGTTTTATTTTATTTTTTTTACAATTTATAGAATAATTACTTACTTTTCTCAATTTATAGTAAATTGAGAAATGAATTCTTAATTGACAAACCATTTTTCATTTTTCATGCAATAAGCCAATTCTTAAAAAATCACATAAATATTGGTGTATCCAATTATTTCACTTTAATTTATGCTATCTTCAGTTCATCTTTCTACATTTGTTTAGGTAATAAGACAAATGAAAAATATAAATGCAAGATCAAAGTGCTAGGAAATATCTAAGCTTCCAGCACATTATTTTATTTATCACTTGTTCGGCATAATTTTATTTAGTAGTGAGAAAGTGCTAGGAATTATCTAAGCTTCCAGCACATTATTAATCACTTGTTTAGACACTTCAGATGATTCAACTTTGACGAAAATTAAACCCAGAGGGGTATCATCAGTGATAACCAAACCCCTGCTGGAAAGCCCAATATCTCCACAAGAATCAGCATCAGTGGGACAGAACACGATCTTATAGGCAATCTTAGTATATTTTTTAATCAGGAACACGCCCGTGATAGTGTTTTCGTACCCATGGCCACTGACTTTCACAGACTTGACTCCATCCTCTTCTTCAACAATAATCCACTTTGAGGGAAAAGGAACACAGCTTGGTATTGTTTCATCAACAGTGAAGAAGTCCACCCACGCGTTGGTTGGAAGGAATCTAATTCTTAATGGGGACGCAATTTTCCATGGCAAGCCATGTTCGAGATGGATGGGGAGAGAGGGATATGGCTTAACACTAAGAGGGCAAGTTTCGTTTCCTGTCTTGGCAAGAGTCAAGCCGCCACCTAATACATTTATAAATGGAAGGATGTAGTAAGTGCCACCGTTGATTACCGGCTCGCCGTTGGCATCAATGACGATGGCTTTGGCTGAAGAGGCTATGAAGGCAAAGAGAGTAAAGAGAGCAATCAAGGAAGGCTTCATTATTGGTAGCTTGAGAGAGAGAGAGAGCAATGTCTTCCTTTTTGTGTGATGTGGTTGTGTGGAAACGGGAGAGGCCAAGGGTTCTACTTATAGAACTTGTGAGTGATATTTTGGGCATTGAATTATTGAAGGACGACAAATTATGAAAAAGATAATCAAAGTTTTGAGACAAGTGTCAGGCCCCAAAAAAGAAAAGAAAAAAGAAAAAGAAAAAAGAGATGCGTGAAACTTTTGTTGAATAAATTAGTTTGTCTCGTAGTAATATAATTACATACACACATCAATTCATATATACTCTGACTAATTTAAATACAATAACTTATCTTATTTTAATCATACATGGCAGATGAGTTATTTGAAAAAATTAAAATTTTATGATTTTAAAAAACAACTCATGGTAGGATTAAAATAGAATTGTGTTTTTTGTTTTTTCTAAATTATGAATTTTTATATTTTATAAAATCATAAAGTTTGAAATTCTTTAGTTGACTTATCTCCCATGTAGGATTAAAATAAGGTGAATTATTATATTTAATTTGTCAGAATATAGATGATGTGGCGCTCTTAGAGTATGTAAGTATTTATCTTGTTGCATGTACTTCATGACCTCTTAGGCTTCCCATTTTTCAATAAATTTGGCATATTTTTTTTTTTTTGAGAAATACTTATGTATACTCTAGGAGTGTTACACCACTTGAACCCTATCTAATAAGTATCTTAATTTGGAAAAAAAAACTAAGATAAAATAACCAACCAATATTTTTCTTAAAAAAAGTATGTAATTTTTTCAAATGAGTCACAGCAAATTAGGATTGAAATTATCTAAATTGTTGTGTTTTTATTGGACAGAGTTTAGATGATGTTGTACTCTTAGAGTATGTAAGTAATTATTATATTTTTATATGTTTGGGCAGTGATGATCAATGCTAAAATAAATGGATTCATATGAGATTTTGATAAGATATAAATATTATCCCTATTTGGCGATTTTAACATAAATATCATAATTTTAAATAAAAATAGGGTAAAATAAATAATAATTTTAACTTACAATTACGAAATTAAAACAATATTTTATTTTATTTGTTTTAACTGCTTTTTTCTCAGCCTCACATATGGAAAGGCTTATCCCAAAGAAAAACCCCACGAGGAACACAAGCAGAATGAGACGGTCACGGTTCATCCTTACGTTTCTATCATATTTGTCGTCTTCTTAATTATTAGTAAGGAGTAGGCCAGAGGGACAACAACTTCTCCTGTCTTCTTCTCCTTATCAAGCCAAAACCAAGTTTTGTATTCTCAATTAACTTGCACAATCTCGTGTCTGCAACTGGCCCTCCTCTGCTCGATGATGAAGACCTAGGTAAGGAGTAGGCCAGAGGGACAACAACTTCTCCTGTCTTCTTCTCCATTAGGTCTTCATCATCGAGCAGAGGAGGGCCAGTTGCAGACACAAGAGATTGTGCAAGTTAATTGAGAATACAAAACTTGGTTTTGGCTTGATAAAATTTAAACACCAATTGACAGTAAAAGTGTGTTGTTTTCTTTTTTGTTTTTCATTTAGTCAATTGTGTGATCAATCCTTTTTGAAATTCAGGCCATAAATATTTTCATTTTCCCCCACAAATGTACTTCCCAAAATTTAAATTTATATTCTCATTCTTACCAAACAAGATGGCTTACACTTCAACCTACAACTCATTAGTAAGTGTATTATTTTCAGTTTCTGCCATCAAACTAAAAATTTCAAAACAAGCTTATTGCCACTTGTTAGCCATGTTGGAATTTTAATATTGTAACCGTCCATATTAATATTCCATTAATTCTATTAAGTGGCCCACATTAATTCCGGTTTTGTAACCGTCCATTAATTCAGTAACGGCCCAATCAATACGCAATAATTGTTAATTGATGCACATTAATGCCTTTCCCTTTTTTAACTCTGTGATGGCCAGAGGGGAATGGTGACGTGAAAATCTGTTTGGTCCCCTGAACCTGCTCTGACATTGAGACAAGCACACCATCTGCAGATTCAGAGAGAAGGATCAGAAGGACTGAAACTCGGAGTTCGTCTTTGCTTTCTTCTGGAAACAAATCAATGGCGGGAGGTATTTGTGATCTCTATTTCATTTTTCCGCATTGATCTAAATGTTAAACTGTGTTTAACATGTTTAGATCACTTAGTTTTCTAACATTTGGTATCAGAGCTTCAGTTAATATGCCTCTGCCTTGATTCGAAGAAGTTTTCATGAAATCTGGATTTTCTGAAAAAATTTCGGATTGTTTGATTTAATCTGTTATGGTTAATATTTGCATCGATTTAATGATTATATCAAACATATTGTGTTCTGGATTGGTTTTTCTTTGATTTTTACGGTCAAAAACGCTTTTTAATCTACAGTAATGTACTATGGGTTACCCCTCATCCTTGGGTTCAACCGGCATGGGGGTCGGACTTCCTCACCTCAAGGGAGGGGGTTCGATCCCTACGTTGGTCAAGGCGCTGGGGGAGGCATCCTAGGGGTCTAGGAAGCAGTGGAAACAGTGGTAGAGGTGGAGGCATGTGTACTCTCTAGCCAGTATGCCTTGTGGACTGGGCTCCAAGCGCCCTACCCGTGGACTGTGGGTGAGCCCAACCCCTTTCCTAAAATTTTTTTAGCAAAAAAAAATTAAAATAAAAATGTACTATGGGTTAAATAATTTGCAAATTGTTTGCTAAATCAAGATTATAATCTTCATAGACTTCTGTTTTATGTATAAATTTGATTATATCAAATTTAATTGTTTAAATTGAGAAAAGTTAATTTTGACAATTGGACTGAGTTATTTCATTGTCTAAATATTTCAGAAAATTAACTTTAGACAATATTTTCAAATTGTTGAAGCCAACTTTTAGTTGAATTTTGTCAAAATTAATTTTTTAAACAATATTTGGATACATAAAACAGTGGGAGGATTTTTCCTTTCAATTTGATTATAATCCCTCCACTAAGATGTGCATGTATTGGATTTATTTTGAATGCACAAAATAGTGGGAGAATTTGTCTAAGTTGATTATTTAATCACATTTATTTGCTAAATTGATCAATTAATTTCTCATTAAAGATTTGTGCATATTTGGATTCTAAATGCACAAGATTAATTTTGGTGATTAATATTGTTAATATTAATTTAATCAAAGTGGGAGGATTGTATTTAGTCACTTATGTTGATTAAATTAATTAATCAAAATTCCTATAGACATTATATGTGTGTATGGTATTTACAATGTACATATTTGATATTAGTGATTAGCATACATATTTGTTTAAAGAATAGCTACAACATCTTTATGCACAAATTGTATGCATATTTAATCACTTAAGGTTATCCCATCACATAAAGTTTTAAAGACATCAATTGTAATTAAAAATGTGGTTATAATTAATCTTTGCCCGCAGGTAGATAATTATAATCATAGTTTTAATTAGAGTGGAATAGAATGACATTATATTTTCTAAATTGCCCACAGGTATTAGGAGATATAACTGCATTCTAGTTTCATCAATTCGTGATAAACTCATACTATGCTAATGTCTTTGCCCACAAATAGACTTTAGTGATATGAATTTATAATGTATGTTTTCGGATTTTAAATATAAATCTGAAAGACATCAATTGTAATTAAAAATGTGGTTATAATTAATCTTTGCCCGCAGGTAGATAATTATAATCATAGTTTTAATTAGAGTGGAATAGAATGACATTATATTTTCTAAATTGCCCACAGGTATTAGGAGATATAACTGCATTCTAATTTCATCAATTCGTGATAAACTCATGCTATGCTAATGTCTTTGCCCACAATAGACTTTAGTGATATGAATTTATAATGTATGTTTTCGGATTTTAAATATAAATCTGAAAATTTATTTAAATTTGGATTTCATGTGATTATTATACATATTCTGTTATTTGCATGAATTAATTATACATGCAATATTGAGTTGAATAATATGCAAAACATGAAAATCCAATTTTATTTTTAATATTGCTTATAGTTTAATTTGTTGCAATATTAATTATTAATGTTTAATGATCTATATATTTTTGATCAATTAGAGAGTAGCCACATCATCTTTAACTAGTCAAAATTATATATTAAATTGTATGATCACATAAAAACATTAGTTGTAATTAATCATATGTGATATAATAGATTTTCCCAAAGGAATTTTTTTTTATATTTTGTATGATTAATTGGGATATAATGTCAAATTATGTTCTTAATTTTCCCATAAGAATTAAGAATAAGGATATAATTTGATAATTGTATCATAAAGTTATATATGGATCTAATTGAATTATAACTTTAGCCCACAAGCAAGTTGTATGTCAGTAGATTCATGATTTTAAGCATGATTTACATTGGTAAAAAATAATATATTTTATTAGTCTCAAATTTTGGTTATAAGCATGTATGTTCAATACTATTCAGTCATACAACCTGTGAATTTCTCTGATATGAAATGTGACATTCCCGAACTAAAGGGTGATAACTATAAAATATGGAGGGAGAAAGTTCTCTTTCATTTGGGGTGGATGTACCATTGATTATGCTATTAGGAAAGACGAACCATTTTGTATTACTGTGACCAATACTTCAGATGAGGTTAATTTGTAAGAATAATGGGAGCGATCTAATCGACTCTTAGTTATGTTCATATAAACCTCAATTTCTACTGGTATTTGTGGTTATGTCGAACAGCATAACAAGATTGAGTCACTTCTGAAGGCTATTGATGAACAATTTCAGACTTCAGATAAGGCACTTGCAAACATCCTAATTATGAAGTTTTCATCTTTGGAAACAACAATAAAAGGTGTGCGTGAGCACATCATACAGATGAGGGACATTGCAGCTCAACTGAAGTCACTTGAGGTTGACATGTCTGACTCCTTCCTCATACACTACATTCTGAACTCCCTTCCACAACCATATAGACCCTTTAGGATATCCTACAACACACATAAGGACAAATGGTCAATCAATGAACTTTTGATCATGTGTGCTCAGTAATAGGAAAGGCTGAAAATGCAAATGGGAGAATTTATTGAATATGACTTGATTTGTGGGAGCGATCGATTCAGAAACCTTGTTTTTTGAAAAATGATCATTTAGATAGTTAATCTTCCACTTCGAGTTTTAGATTGGTTGTTAACAATATTCCTTCAGTTCAACTGAGTGTTGTACAACCAGTTATTCAAGAACCATAATCTGCTGATATTGATCTAGTAGATCAAGTTGTTAATAAGGAACAATAAGAAGTTGTTGAACAACTATGTTAAAACAACATTAAGGAGATCTAATAGAATAAGAATATCAACAATATCTAGTGAATATATTGTGTGCATCTACAGGAATCTGACTATAATGTAGGAGCTGAAAATGATCCTAAAACGTTTTCACAAGCCATGAACTGTAGAGAATCAAATTCATGGTATAATGCTATGAAAGATGAGATGAATTCTTTGGCATCTAACGGAGTCTGGGATCTTGTTAAGTTGCCTAATGGTGTAAAAATTATTGAATTTAAATGGGTTTTCAAAACAAAGAGAGACTCATTGGGCAATATTGACAGATATAAGGCAAGACTCGTTGCTAAAGGATTCATTCAAAGAGAAGGAATCGATTACAATGAGACATTTTCTCATGTATCTAAGTAAGATTCTCTTCGTATCATTCTAGCATTAGTTGCACATTTTGAACTAGAGTTGAAACAAATGGATGTGAAAACAACCTTTCTCAATGGAGATTTAGAGGAAGAGGTTTGTATGAAACAAACCAGAAGTTTGTTTCCTTATTCTATATGTGGATGATATTTTACTTGCAACCAATGATAATAGATTACTATATGAGGTGAAACAATTCCTTTCTAGAAATTTTGATATGAAGGATATGGGAGATGCATCTTATGTCATTGGCATTAAGATACATAGAGACAGACGTCGAAGTATTTTAGGTTTGTCTCAAGAGACCTATATCAACAAAGTTCTGGAAAGATTTCGGAGGAGGAATTGTTCACCAAATGTAGCTTCCATTGTGAAAGGTGACAGGTTTGATTTAAACCAATGTCCAAAGAATGATTTTAAGCAGGAACAAATGAAAAAATGCTTCAGTTATGTATGTTCAGGTCTGCACAAGACCTGACATTGCATTTGCAGTTGGGATGTTAGGGAAATATCAGAGTAATCCAGGCATGAACCACTGGAAAGCTGCGAAGAAAGTATTGAGATACCTTCAAGGGACTTAAGATTACATGCTTAAATGCAAACGAACTCATATGGAAGAGACTGGTTACTCCGCTTCAGACTATGCTGGCTGCATACTTAAGAAAATCTACTTCAAGATATATATTTATGCTAGTCAGTGGAGTTATTTTATCGAGTAGTAAGAAGCAGTCTTTATTTACTACTTCCGTAATGGAAGCTGAGTTCATATCTTTTTGAGATTCCTTCACATGGTGTATAGATGAAGAGTTTCATTTCTGCGCTTTATATTTAGGCCATTGAGGTTATATTGTAACAATTTAGTTGTTGTTTTTATGGCTAAGAATAACTAAAGTGATAGTCGAATTAAGCACATCGACATCAAGTATCTAGCCATAAAAGAGTGTGTTAAAGATAAAGCAGTGGTTATTGAACACATAAGCACTGAATTGATGATTAATGATCCTTTAATTAAAAGCATGCCTACATTGAAATTTCAGGATCATATAAAAAATTGGGACTTGGTTCCCTTATGTGATTTTCGTTGTAAGAACGATGTTATTTATGAAACTCCATTTGTGATGTTTTTCTCATTTCAGTTGTGTACACATTTATTTGTTTAATTTGAGGAACATCATTGAGTTTGGACCTAGAATAAACATAGGGTTTATTCATTAAGTTACTTGGGCTTGGGAAACACACTACAAAAAAAGTGCTACTTTGTGGCGGTTAATTTGTAGCGGTCAAAATAAACCGCTACAAATATGCGAATTTGTAGCGGTTTATACTGAAACCGCTACAAATTTGTAGCGGTATGACTCGCGCCAAGTGGCGCGCTGGTTCGTAACGACATTTGTAGCGGTTATCATAAACTAACCGCTACAAAATATGGCGTGAAGTTGGCGCCATCTTTGTAGCGGTTATTTTGTAACGGTTTATTTATAAAAACCGTCACAAATATGGCGCCAGTTTGGCGCCTTATGGCACGCCATTAGTGGCGGTTTTGAAACCGTTACAAAATGCAAAAAAAAAAAAACCGCTACAAAAACTGTTATATCAACCGCTACAAATTGTGTAATATTGAAATTTGAATATTTCGAATCCCGCCAAGTTTATTTTTTTTAAAAAAACTATGTTCATATTTGTAGCGGTTGTTAGTATAACCGTTACAAAATGTGATATTTTGATTTTTTTTTTAAAAAAATACCAATGAATTTTTGTAGAGGTTTTGAAACCGATACAAAACGCAAAAAAAAACCGCTACAAATGTGAACCGCTACAAAAACTGTTACATCAACCGCTACAAAGTGTGTAATATTGAAATTTGAATATTTCGAATCCCGCCAAGTTTATTTTTAAAAGAAAAAAACTATGTTCATATTTGTAGCGGTTGTTAGTATAACCGTTACAAAATGTGATATTTTGATTTTTTTTTTTTAAATACAAATGAATTTTTGTAGAGGTTTTGAAACCGTTACAAAACACACAAAAAACCGCTACAAATGTAAACCGCTACAAAAACTGTTACATCAACCGCTACAAAGTGTGTAACATTGAAATTTGAATATTTCAAATCCCGCCAACGTTCATTCATTTGTAGCGGTTGTTAGTGTAACCGCTACAAAATTTGAAAATTATATATATTTTTTAAATACTAATGAATTTTTGTAGCGGTTTTTAACCGCTACAAAACATTAAACCGCTACGAGAATCCGTCACATCAACCGCTACAAATGTTACGTATATCCCTATAAATATCCCCACCACACCTCATCTCACACACTCATTCATTTCTTCCCACTCACTTCTCTCTCGTTTTCTCTCATTTCTTCCCACTCCTTCTAAAATCTTTGATTTCAATGTTTTATTTTTACTTCTTATAATACGATACTATTTTTTTCCTTATCCGAACTTTAAGTATATTTCCTCAATATTCCTTCTATCATGATCAACTTTCTTTATATAATCAAATATCATCTAATGCACAATATAATTTTTTTGCTCGTAGGTGGACAACACAATAAATCCTTATTATCTACATATTCTCAATATTATACCTACATAATATTTATACTTATCTAACTTAAGTTAATCAGTTTTTTAAATATTAACTATTATCATTTAATTTGACACTTAAATAATAAAAATATTCAATATAATATTGTAACAATGGACACAAATTACGATTTTTTTTTCAATTTTTCAATATTTTGTAGCGGTTGTAAAACCGCTACAACAACCGCTACAAATTTTAATTTAAATTCGGATTAAATATTTGTAGCGGTTTTACAACCGTTACAAAATTTGGGCGCCATTTTTTTTTTCAATATTTTGTAGCGGTTTATCATAACCGCAACAGATATAGTAGCGGTTTATATGTATGTAGTATCGGTTTTTTTTTTAACCGTTACAAATCGGCTTGCCACAGGCGTTTTTGTCGCGGTTCCTCTAACCGCTACAGATGTCGTTTGTCACGTCAAAAACGGTTACAAATAGGTCATTTTAACCGCTACTAATTGTCGTTTTTTTTGTAGTGACATGATGCACTGTGATACATGGAAGATATTACTCACTTTAAGAGGACCTATCGCTATGATCCATGCATTTTGTTTCTCAGAGGCATATACTGAAGTATGTGGACCAAGTGGGAGAATGTTGGAATTTTAATATTGTAACCGTCCATATTAATATTCCATTAATTCTATTAAGTGACCCACATTAATTCCGGTTTTGTAACCGTCCATTAATTCAGTAACGACCCAATCAATACGCAATAATTGCTAATTGATGCACATTAATGCCTTTCCCTTTTTTAACTTTGTGATGGCCAGAGGGGAATGGTGACATGAAAATCTGTTTGGTCCCCTGAACCTGCTCTGACATTGAGACAAGCACACCATCTGCAGATTCAGAGAGAAGGATCAGAAGGAATGAAACTCGGAGTTCGTCCCTGCTTTCTTCTGGAAACAAATCAATGGCGGGAGGTATTTGTGATCTCTATTTCATTTTTCCGCATTGATCTAAATGTTAATCTGTGTTTAACATGTTTAGATCGCTTAGTTTTCTAACAAGCCATTCTCGGCATTGTTAGCCTCAAGGCTTCAGTAGTCCGATCCCACCAATACAAATTAAGATTATTACTCTTCCGGTCCTTAATATAAAATATGTTTGGGGAGCTGACCTTAATCATAAATATAAATATGTTTGAGGTTTTACTTGCGCCTCTGTGAATCACACATTTCCTTTTCTGCTCGACTTAGTTTCGCAGTTTTGTATGTAAATTTAGCACTGTCTCTATTTAACCGGATTTTCCTTCAAATTAGTAAAACAAAATTAAGCTTTTACCCAATCGAATGGATGATAATTCTTTTCACATTCATCCAATCAAACGGAGTTTGAGTCAGCCTCAGGGGATTTTGACTATGCCCATTTGGGTTAATGATAGAAGTTGCTTTTTCAAAGTAATTTATGGTTTACGAGGTAAGCATGTGAGTGGAGCTTTATTTGAATAAATGTGCTTTTCTATTGCCAACTCAAACAGACACAATTGTTTATCATGTTACTAATGTCCTAATATGCTTTCAGAAAAACATTACATTGACGTGCTTGTATTTTTCAATGTAATATGATATTCAATCTCACTATATTAGATTCAAAATAACATGTCTGATGTGAATTTTTTATCTTAAATATTTGAACTGTCAGCTTTGATAGGGAGAATCAATGTTCTTATACTCAATCCAATTATTACATATTACTACCCTCTACACTGTGCATGAACTATCACTCCTTTGTTTCTTTTTATAAAGAACAAATACATATTTTCTCAATATTAAAAAGGTAGACCAATCTAGTTATAAATATTAAATATGCATTAGGAAAAAACTTTTATTTTAGCAATAGTCTTGTACGAACCTGTAATGTGTGTTCAACCCACTAACTCGTAGGATTAGGTGTGAGTTAAGATTGACACTTTTGTAGCCCACACGTCGACCGCAAAGGCCCGGACTGTGTAGCCTTTGGATTGGCGCAAACTATTATCTTTTGAAAAAAATATGATAGTGTCACAAAATCCTAAAGTCCAACACTCCCACTTTAGTATCTCATAATCCTAAAGATAAAAAATTGCAGCCTCCTTCCTTCTTCTTTAAATGAAATTATTATATCTCGATTGCTTGATGATGATTTGATGTTTTCGTTTTTAAACTATGACAAATTTGATGAATTTATCTCTTGAATTGTGGATTATGTTTTTACCTTTTTGTATGTGGAATGTTGATGTTAGGAAGGCCAATTTGATAACTCATATATATGTTTAAGACTTTAGGCCATCTTAAAAAAATAGTGTAAAAAAGGGGGAACAAGCATGGGTTGTCTGCCAACCCACCATTGCTAATTAGGATTGGCATTTTGCTAGCTCACAAAAGTCTACATAACCCGTGGGTTGATGTGGGCCTTGTAACACCCCAAATTTCATACCATTTAGTGTGTCCAGTAACACGTAGTTTTAGGAAAATCAATAGAGTTTGAGGTGCTACATCAGAGTAATGCGGAACGGAGAGCATGCACTAACGTTTGGACGATGAGTAACTGATATAAAATGCCCAGGCATAAGCTGGTAAATTAAATATCCCGAAGGAACATTCATGTGATACAATTACAGACTCAAATACATGTCTATATAAACCTATGGTTTGGAACCCAACTCAGTCAATCAAACCTATTGACCAGGCTGGGTAAAGTCTAGTGGAAGTCTCTCCGTCTTTTACGGTGACTTATGACTGAACCACATAGACCGACCCTTTCTTAGTTTAAGCACCAAATGGTTTGAAATAACTTTATTGAATTCATGCCAAAACACTAGTCCTATCAAACTTCATTCCGACTCTCGTCTCGGTCGGTGCATCTTCACGGCTCTGTCCAGCGGTGCCTCACGGCTCCGTCCACCGGTTCGTCTTCAAGCGACCTTCCCTCCGGGATGAAGTATAGCACTTCTTCCTAGTGCACACTTACTGATTGGTAGTGGGGGGTGAGATTCTGGGGAATCTCAGTAGCAAACAATACCAAACAATGCACGCAAGATAAATGCTAGTATATGATGTGCTTACCTTGCATAGGCTCATGCCAATATAATGATACTTTTGCATGCTCAATATTTGATACTCATACTCATGGCCATAGCATAATAAAAAACAGAGCTTCAATCATTCATGTATGTTAAACATAACAAGCAAGCAAAGCAATCATACATATACACATAAGCAATAATATCAGCTACATGCAAGTACCTAGGGTAAGTCCACTACCTTATAGACCAATGTCTTTCCTTGGTTTTCTTCTTTAACCAATCATTAGAGTTGCTTGAAGTACCTTCCACCGTGTATTTACCAAAATGCCCGACCTTTGAATCCAATTCCAGACTTATTGGATATCCTATACATTATCGTTGGATTATTTCCTTTTCCATAACTTATATGATTAACATCATATTTCCTAGAATAATATCAAAAAGAATTTTTTCACCTACTTTTACATTTCTACCCTTGGTGGATTTAATATTCCACTTTTACCCTCACATTTTATTAAAAACGAAATACTGGATTTTCTGGGCAGATTTTTCAGCAACTTTGAAAAATCATAATTAATTCTAAAAAAATCGAAATGAGGTTATGTAAAATTTCCCATGACCCTTGACATGTCGTTTTTCAAGGAAAAATATTTCCAGAAGCTAGAAAATCAAGAATCATTCCCAGGTTTGATGTTGTCAAACACTGTTCAGATTTAATCCCAGAAAAATAGCTTAACTTCAAAAATATGTTACTCCTTGTGTAGAACTCAGAATGCTTCATATTTTATATATTTGGAAAGCCTGTATGTCTAATTTATTCATAAAACATTTCATGATTTTTAAATATCATTTGATACATAACATAATAGCTTCAACGAAGCTGACTCCACAAAGCTTTGAACCGAAAATTTACGAACAATTTGTACTTTGATCTTCAACTTCCAAAAATTATGTTCCACCATAATTTCCATCAAATTTTCGTTCTAAACTCATTTTCAACCTCAAAAACATGAAAAAAAAATAATTTTGAAGATTCAAGATCAAAACACAATTTTACTATAAATTCAAAGACCAAAACTCAAGAACTTACCTTCAATCTTGCTTCTACTTCTTCCAACTTCACCACACTCATTCTTACTTCTTAGAAACCAGCTACTTGGAGTTGGTTTGGTGTGAAAAATGAAGAAGCAAAGCCCTTCTATTTATAGGCAAAGTTCATGGCTTGTGGGTCCCACACGTGCATTTACCATTTTACCCTTTTCTTCTTCAATAAGTCTTCTTCTTTCTCTCTCTCTTATCCTCTTCCATTTTCTTATCCTATCCTCTTCCACTTTCTTATCTTATCCTCTTCTATGCATTTAATAAGATTCCACAAGATATCCCATGTGCTTGTTTAATAATATCTTGGATATTCTTTGCAAAATCCTATCCAAATCTTATCTCATTCTTTCCCCCATGTACTGGACATTTTTTATGACTTTTGGGGAAGATTTTATGAAGCTAATTAATGCCACAAGATAAGTCTTTAGTTACTTTGAAACTAGATGACAACTTGTAGTTGTTTAGTTAGTCTATCTAGTTGCATCTGGATATTTTATCTTGCAAACTTGGCTAATAATAATCCAACAAGGCTCAGCCACATTCCTTGACTTTTAGGGCTGATTAAGAAGCTTAATTAACTCCCTAATCAAGTGTTTATATGCCACTAATTACATGTGCCATTGTTGGATTGGTTTATTTATTAATCATGGTCATTAGCACTTCTTTATTCAACCTTTAATTCTTCACTTTTGGCCTCTTAATTATTTAAAATAATCAGCCCTTCTTTGATGATCTCAATTTTCCTCTAATAATTATGAAGAGTTATGCATCTAATCTCAATTAGTGCAAGCTTATTTGCCTATTATTTGCTAATTGACACTTAATTTAATTAAGTGTTTTATAACTCTTCCATGGATCATTTGCACTTAAAATAGCCATTATTTAATGTGTTAATTATGTCACATTTTATTTTCCTAAACATGTAGTTTCAAATCCAACCATTTGTCCACTAATTTCCTTGTGAAATTTGGATAAAGATTATAATTCTTTGAGACACATATTCTGTTGGGATCCGTACACGCAGCACAATTAAAAACTTACGAATCCCATAAGAGGATCCATCAACGACGTTAAAATTAAGGTTAAAAGAATCCGAATCGTACCTATGCGAAGGGTTCAATGTTTCGTTCAACTCGGCCTGGTGCGCATCTCGAACGTCGTACGTCTGGACCGTCGTACGTCTCGAACGTGGTGCCATCTCGTTCGATTAAACAGGAGCTGACTTTGAGAGCACTATGTCGAACTATTTGGACTGGTGGGCTACCTTCTCGATCAACATAAGTCGACACTTCGAATCGCCTTCCTCTACCGGTATCCACATGCATAACCTCTAACACAAACGGTAGCGTGCTAGCACCTTCAATATTTTCACGTCTCTCTATATTCTCTCTAGGGTTTCTCGCGGCTTTCTAATACACTTGACAAAAGTCCCGTAGGTTTTTCTAAACCCAGTAGACGTATTATATTCAAAATTAATCCTCATTAATTTTGAATTTTGAATTTTGAATCTGGATTAAAAAAAAATATTAATTAAATCTATCTGATCTATTTATTTAATCCAAATTGAAAGCCTTCTGATTTAATTTATCTCTATAAATTAAATCCGAGAAATGATATTTATCTATTTAATTAAATCTGAGATACTATATCTTAATTTAAATTAAATTAAATATATGATATTTTTATTCGAAAATTAAATCTGAGATACAATATCTTTATTTGTTTTAGATATTTAATTTATCAAATAAATTAAATACAAACAAATATTATGTAATAATATTATTATATTAATTTCGAATTTATTATTATTATTATTTTTATTATTATTATTATTATTATTATTATATATATATATATATATATATATCCATGCTAGACTAAATACATTATTCATTAAACCTTAGACATATCTAAGATTCAATGAATCTGGACACTTTTGCTCGTGTTGGGCTATTCTTGTGTGCGACCCTGCAGACCCTTACATGAGATTGGCAGCGGGTAGAGCCGGGAAATCGGGCCAAGCCCATCGGGCCGGCCCGTTTAAGCCCTGGCCCTGTATGGCTCGGGCTTGAAAAATAGGTCAGAATTTTGAAATTGGCCCTGCAGGGCCGGCGCTGTAGGGCCTCGAGCTTAATCGGGCCGGCCCGTTAGGCCCGTTTTACTGTAGCAATTTTTTTAAAAAAAAATTAATTACCTAGACTTCCACTTAATGAATGTATTTATTTGTAATTACTTAGATTTTTTTAGTTTAAACTATAACCCCTTTTAATGTTTATTATTATTCTGTATTAAAACACATAATTAGTTATTATAAATTTTAAAGAATTGATGTTTTCATATTAAATAAACACATACTTTGGTATTACAATATTATATAAGTAATAAATTATAAATATATTTTGTGTAAAATAAGTATAATTATTTTTACCTGTCAGTAAAATCATGCTTGTATCGAAGGAATCTGCAGACACACACAAAATTACGAGAGAGAAAGGCATTTTTTCGTGGGCATACACAAAGGAATTCCTTTGTTTAATATTTTTTGAAAAAAAAGGAAAAAACATATTCTTTGTGTTTATTTATTTTTTATTATGAATTAATAAATATTTTTATTTGTTGAATGATTTATATTGTTTAGATATTAATGTTGATAACATTTATTTGATGTATTAGAACTTTAATGGTTGCAATTTACTAATTATATTTATTTGAAAAAAATCGAAGGAAAAATAGTTAAAATTTGGAATAGTAATTTTCAGGCCCTGTAGGACCAGCCCTGGCCCTGGTACTATCGGGCCGGGCTTTGAAAAATAGATGTTTTCCTTACTTTAGGCCCTGTAGGGCCGGCCCTGATTCCCAGCTCTAGCAGCGGGCCAATACTGTACTAGCCCACAAGTCGCAAGCGGCCTCTAGCAAGACATTGTGACTACCCAATTCATATGGGGATCGATGATACGATACAACATATCGCACAACCATGTCACGTCCCTTTTGTCACGCGATAATTTGGTCAAGGATGAGGCATGAAGAATGTCAACTCCCTGTTCTTGACCATTACTTTCTCGATTCTTGAGTAGTCTAATTGAAATGGAAAATTTTTTCCATCGTAGTATGGCATACATTTCTCAGACTTACTCATGGAGGGGACCAATATTATCTCTCTACAAATATGAGGGACAAATTCCATCTTGACCATTCACATTCCTCTACATGAAAACCACTGATCCCGATCCAAGCCTTTATCATCACCCAGTCAAAGGTGACTTTTGATTAGGTCAAAGACCAGCGACTCATCACGTAGGAATCCATGATGATCTCAGGTCAAAGGGCGTTGTGACGCGGTTATACATGAGAAAAGCTTATGACTTATTCCATGCAACTTTCTCATAGTGGGTCGGTCCAGCACCTTGTACTCTTACAAGTGCCAATGACTTTGACTCGTATCTCCATACTAATCAAAGTCATACTGGTCTTATTTCATCTTCGCTCCTGCGGAGATGACCGACCAGGGACATTTAGGATAATCTATAAGATATATCCAAGGATCTGTTATCACTATAAACATGCAAATGAAATGATAACTAAAGGAGAATACTTTAAATAACATAAACGTCTAAAGTACAATGACTTGCCCCTCGGGCATAATTTCCAACATATTCACCTTTGCATTTTATTGACCAAAATACAATGATTATAAGAGTTATGAAAATTAGGGTATTACAGGCCAGCTCACACCTTATGGCTAGACCATATTCCTAACTCTACCCTTGTTTAAAAAAAATGATCATGTTGACCTATTGGTTCATCTATTAATGCGCATCTCTCATCTAATTTGGCATGGGCATATGTGAGAAATTATCTAAGGAGTAATTACCTTATATTGAGAACGACTTCACGAGATATAAAAGTGATCATTAAAAAACGATAATTGACATGAAATCTAAGAAAAGAATGTAATGATTATGAAGTATGGATTGCACGTCAAAATGTCTTTGCATGCAAATTACTTATCATGAGATTCCCTTTTATAATCATATCTATTACGTGAAACCTCATAATATAATTCTTCTTGCTATGTATGGATTGGGGTTAAAACTACATGTAAACTTTAATCCAAGTTATATTATGTACTCCCTCCGGTCCTAATAGATAATATTTGGGGGTTGGTTTTGGTCCTAATTATAGGACAACTTTTTAGTTTTTGTCAATTTCTTCCTAAAATATCCATATTTTATTCTCTCAAGTGTGTTTGATTTTTGGTGAGTATATGTATGTGAGTTGCAATACACACACGCACACATGTGCGTGTCTATAAACATATGTATGTATGTATGTATGTATGTATGTATGTATGTGTGTGTGTGTGTGTGTGTGTGTGTGTGTGTGTGTGTGTGTCTCTGTGTGTGTGTGTGTGTGTGTGTGTGTGTGTGTGTGTGTGTGTGTGTGTGTGTGTGTGTGTGTATGTATGTATGTATGTATGTATGTATGTATGTATGTATGTATGTATGTATGTATGTATGTATGTATGTATGTATGTATGTATGTATGTATGTATGTGTGTGTGTGTGTGTGTGTAGATCTATGTGTGTAGCTATCTATGTGTGTACACACACACATATATCTCTGTGTGTAGATATGTGTGTGTGTGTGTGTGTGGATAGATCTATATGTATACATATACATACATACATACATACATACATACATACATACATACATACATACATACATACATACATACATACATATATGTATATATAGCAAGACCATTATTTCAATTAGAAAGCGTGTGGAAAGGAAAATTGGTCAGAGAGATATATGGCGGGTTGTTGATTCACTTTTACTTATGTCATTTTAAATTTATATAAGGGCATTTTAGGACAATGAGTAAAATAAACTAATTTAACTCCCCTCCTTAATCTTCCCAAAATCAGTTAAATATGTCCTATAATTAGGACCGGAGGGAGTATAAAGGAAGTGACTATTTTTTTATTATTGGGAAGCATTTTGTCAATTTAGAAAGAAGAGGATAGTAGGTGTTAGTGATGGATAGTTGATGACATAGGAAGTTCGTGAGATTTTAGTGATAGAGAAGAATAAAGATGAGGAGCAATAGAGGAAAAGACGCGGGAAAATATTTTTCAAGACCACGAATTATTTTTTTCAGTACTGGTGAGTATCTTGAAGTATCTTTTTATACCCATCAGTACCTTGAAAATTGCCCCTCCCTACAAAAAAAAAAGGACCTACTTCACTGTTTTACGCCAAAACGACATAGTTTTAAGGAAAAGGAGGGCAGCGAACATTTTTGACAGCGGAGGAAAGTTGGATCCTTTAGAGCCACTCTGATGAGGACATAGGAGGCGGCATGACCAAGGCAACAAACTTGGAGGACATACAAGGTCTTGGAGGCCCAATGACAAGAGCAAAAGCTAAAAAGGCTAAAGAGGCTCTAAATCTCTTGGTGACCACTTTACTTGAGACAAGCCCAAGTCTAAAGGAAAAAGAGACCGAAATGATACACTTAATTCAGATTGAAGACCTTGAAGAATAAGCCTCAATGGATATGCATGAATGCTTCATTTTACTTGGCCCAAATTCTGCACTCAGTTTTATTTTTCTTACATTTAGTTAAACTTTTGTAATAAGGCTTATTGGGCTGTCTTATTTTCCTTTATGTGTAAGCATATTTAGGTTAAACTCAATATGGATGTTGTCCACTATATAAGGGAACACCATAGCCTTTTTTAGGGACGGCAGAATTCAAAGTTAACATTTTTGATAAGAGACTAGCTTCTCTAGGGTTCTTTGAGAATCTCTGAACTTATCAAGGGCATCGATCCTTGTGGCGTTCTTGGGCTTATCAGTTCTTTGGAATTGTGGCGCCTTCCTATAATCCATAAACTTCAGTTTTCGTTCTATATTTCTCGGTTTCGTATCTCCAGATTCCCTTATCGTTTTTCGGTGTTTCTAGGGCCAAAATCGTGTTTCGGAAAGCGATCTTTCACGTCGTTTTGGAATCACTCAATTCCGAGGTCTGTAGTGTGAGATACGCTCGGTTCTTATCCGGATGCGTTCCAGGTTGAGTTTTCGGTGCGAAATTCCATTCCTAGTTGATCCAATCATCCATTTCCTTCGGGAATCATATCATCTGGTATCAGAGCACTCGGTTCTAGGATTGGAATTTGGTTTTCTTTTCTCCAATTGGTTACATTCAATCTGGTCGCACATTTGGTAACCCTAGTCCCTAAAATTTGTGTTCTTGATTTTGAATTGTGCAATTCTGTCACATATTTCTGCACTTGGTTCTTGGTGTTCATTCCTTGTTCATCATTGTTCTTGAATTTTAATCCTTTCAATTCATGTTTCTTGAGTAGTATGTTGTTAGTGTGTTAAGTAATAGCTCAGTTTGTGGGGATTTCTATCTAATTTAGTTCTGAATTAGTACAATTTCAAAGCTTGATTCCAAAATCACAAATTCCTTTTGTTGAAGAATCAGGTGTTTAAAAAGAAAAAAGAAAAAAAAAGGGGAAAAAAATACTATACAGCACCTTGCTATGTTCAATTACACACACTACTACTTGTGAATCAAGTCCAAAGTGTCTTCCTTGAATAATTCCTCCAAGTTGTTTTGGTTTTCTTTGTCTTGTCTTCTTTGACATCTTTTTCCAATTTGTATTGAGTCACCACCAATTCTTGAGTTTGGGATTGTACTCTTGAGTGTTTTTGGAGATTCTGTTAAGAACTTAAAGATAGTTATTGAGTGGTAAAAAGAAAGAGAGCACACTACACAAAAGCCTTATAGAGAGAAACAAACACGAGTGATACATTTTTAAGAGTGTAAACACGTGAGCGAGTGGTGAGGTCCTATTGCTTTTATTCTTGTTCTTTTCCTTGAATTATGGCAGGAGCAGGTGGTGAAGGTATTCCTCCTCCTATAGGAGATAATAGATTGCTAATTGAAGCCATTACAACTCAAATGCAAAGGATGATGAGGGAACACACAGAGGAGTTATATGAGAGAATTGAGAGAATAGAAAATCAAGGGAATCATGATGAAGATAGACAGAGAGGGAGGGATGAAAGAAGGAGAAGAAGAGGTAATGAGAATGATGCTAGAGAGGACAGAATTAAGGGAGTGAAGCTTAATATATACCATCTTTTCAAGGAAAAAGTGATTCGGAGGCCTATTTAGAGTGGGAAATGAAGATTGAGCACTTATTTTCATGTCACAGTTATACTGAAGAGAAGAAAATGAAGGTGGCAGCCATGGAGTTTAGTGATTATGCTCTCATTTGGTGGGACCAATTGCAAAAGGAGAGGGTGAGATATGAAGAACCATTGGTGGATAGTTGGGTGGAGATGAAAAGGGTAATGAGAAGAAGATTTGTTCCTTCCCATTATCATCGAGACCTTCACAATAAACTTCAAAGGCTCACACAAGGTAACAAGAATGTAGATGAGTATTATAAAGAGATGGAGGTGTCCTTGATTAGAGCAAATATTAGTGAAGAACAGGAGGCTACTATGGCACGATTCTTGCATGGGCTGAATAGTGATATAAGGGATGTTGTGGAGTTGCAAAATTATGTGGAGTTGGAGCATTTAGTGCAACAAGCTAGTAAGGTAGAACAGCAACTCAAGAGAAAGGGTGTCATGAGGAAAAACTCTTCAAATTTTAATTCTTCAAGCTAGAAGGATAAAAATAAGGAGGGAGGTATTTCATCAAGCAATCCCACTGCTACACCTCAAAGGACTCAAACTAAATCCAATGAGATCCCTAAAAAGACAAGGAGTAGTGAAATAAAATGCTTCAAGTGTTTGGGGAGAGGTCACACAGCTTAAGAATGTTCAACTAAGAAAACTACGTTACTTAAAGAGGATGGAGAGCTTATTAGTGAGTCTTCTTCAGATTCTGCCTCATATGATGATGAAGATGAGTCTATTGAAGAAATAATTCCAGAAGGAGATTTGTTTATGGTAAGAAGGATGTTGGGCAGCCAAGCAAAAGACATGGATGATAGTCAAAGAGAGAACATCTTTCATTCTAGATGCCTTATCCAAGGAAAGGTATGTTCTTTAATTATTGATGGAGGGAGTTGTACCAATGTTGCAAGTGCTAGAATGGTGTCTAAATTGGGTATGGAAACCAAACCTCACCCGCTGCCATACAAGCTTCAATGGCTTAGTGAGGATGGTGAAGTGACCGTAAGCAAACAAGTGGAGGTGAACTTCGTAGGAAAGTATGATGATACAGTTTTATGCGATGTGGTACCAATGGAGGCTTGTCATTTGCTTCTTGGGAGACCTTGGCAATATGATAAGAAAGTTGTGCATGATGGTTACACCAACAAGTTCTCTTTTGTACATAAAGAACGCAAGACTATTCTTGCGCCTTTGACACCAAGAGAAGTTAGTGAGGATAATTTAAAAATGAGAGAAAAAAGAAAGCAAGAGAGAAAAGAGAGTGGATGAGAGCAAGAAAAAAAAAAGAGAGAAAGAGAGAAAGAGAGAAAAGCACCAAACTTGTTTATAAAAGAAAAAGAGGTGAAAAAGGCAATGCATTTGAAAAAGCCAATGCTCTTGCTTTTGAGTAAAGAAAATAATTTTACAGATGCAAGTCCTACTAACTCTCTTCCAAATGAGGTTTCTAATTTGTTGCAGGAATTTAAAGATGTTTTTCCTAAAGAGGTACCTCACGGACTACCGCCTCTAAGAGGCATAGAACATCAAATTGATCTCATTCCAGGAGCTTCATTGTCTAACATGCCAGCCTATAGGAGTAACCCCCAAGATACCAAGGAGATTCAAAGACAAGTTGGAGACTTGATGCAAAAAGGGTGGGTGCAAGAAAGCTTAAGTCCATGTGCAATTCAAGTCATTCTAGTACCCAAGAAAGATGGAACATGGAGGATGTGCACTGATTGTAGAGCCATCAATAACATCACGGTAAAGTATAGACATCCCATTCCTCGATTGGATGATTTATTGGATGAATTGCATGGTGCTTGTTTCTTCTCTAAAATTGATTTAAAGAGTGGATACCATCAAATTAGGATTAGAGAAGGGGATGAATGGAAATCAGCTTTTAAAACGAAATATGGGCTGTATGAATGGTTGGTTATGCCATTTGGTTTAACTAATGCTCCTAGTACCTTCATGAGATTAATGAATCATGTGTTGAGGGAATTTTTAGGGAAATTTGTTGTGGTGTATTTTGATGATATTCTGATTTATAGAAAATCTTATGATGATCATCTTGTGCATTTAAGGTGTGTTCTGGAAGCTCTTAGGCATGAGAAATTGTATGCTAACATGGAAAAATGTGTGTTATGCATAGACCATGTAGTTTTTCTTGGTTTTGTTGTTAGCTCACAAGGAGTGCAGGTTGATCAAGAGAAGGTGAAAGTTATTCAAGAGTAGCCAACTCCTAAGAATGTAAGTGATGTAAGAAGCTTTCATGGCTTAGCTAGTTTCTATAGGAGGTTTGTCAAAGACTATAGTACAATAGCTACACCTCTGAATGAAGTGATTAAAAGGCATGTTGGTTTTAAATGGGGGCAAAAACAAGAGCAAGCCTTTGCTGCCCTCGAGAAAAAATTAACCAATGCACCTATTCTTGCTTTGCCTAATTTCGCTAAGTCATTTGAAATTGAATGTGATGCATCTAATGTGGGGATAAGGGCTGTTTTGATGCAAGAAGGGCATCCCATTGCTTATTTTAGTGAAAAATTGAATGGGGTTGCTCTTAATTATTCCACATATGATAAGGAATTGTATGCATTAGTAAGGACTTTGCAAACATGGCAACACTATCTCTTGCCCAAAGAGTTTGTCATCAACAGTGACCATGAGTCCTTAAAGTATTTAAAAGGACAAGGCAAGCTTAACAAAAGGCATGCCAAATGGGTAGAGTTCTTGGAGCAGTTTCCCTATGTGATCAAGCACAAGAAAGGTACGTCTAATGTGGTTGCAGATGCACTCTCAAGAAGGTATGCTCTGTTCTCTACTCTTGAAACTAAGTTCATTGGCTTTGATCATATTAAGGCATTGTATGAGCATGATCTAGACTTTGCAAAAATCTATAAAACTTGTGTGCATGCTGTTCAAAATGGATTTTTTAGGCATAATGATTACTTGTTTAAAGAAAAGAGATTGTGTGTTCCTAAAGGTTCCATTAGGGAATTACTTGTGAAGGAGGCACACGAGGGGGGACTAATGGGACATTTTGGGATCCAAAAGACTCTAGACATGCTGCATGAACATTTTTATTGGCCACACATGAAGTGTGATGTACATAAATTGTGTGAAAGATGCATTGTATGTAAGTAGTCTAAGTCTAAATTATTGCCTCATGGGTTGTATACTCCTTTGCCTATTCCAGATTGCCCTTGGATTGATATTTCTATGGATTTTGTGTTAGGACTACCTCGGTCTAAAAATGGCAATGATTCTATTTTTGTTGTGGTGGACAGGTTTTCTAAGATGGCACATTTTATCCCGTGCAAAAAGGTTGATGATCCAATCCACATTGCTGATTTGTTCTAAGGAAGTGGTATGACTCCATGGGCTTCAAAGAAGCATTGTCTCTGATCGTGATACTAAATTCTTAAGTCATTTTTGGAGGACATTATAGAGTAAGCTGGGAACTAAACTTCTCTTTTCTACTACTTGTCATCCACAAACTGATGGCCAAACTGAGGTAGTGAATAGAACTCTTTCTTCTCTTTTGAGGGCTGTAATTAAAAAGAATATCAAGTCATGGGAACAATGTTTGCCCCACGTTGAGTTTGCATATAATAGGGCTGTTCATAGTGCTACTCATTATTCTCCTTTTGAAATTGTTTATGGCTTAAACCCTCTCACTCCTCTTGATTTGCTACCTTTGCCTAACAACTCTGTTTTTCAGCATAAAGATGGTAAGAGTAAGGCTGCATATGTGCAGAAACTACATGAGAAGGTAAAGGCAAACATTGAAAAAATGGTAGAAAGTTACGTCAAGCAAGCGAACAAAGGAAGGAAAAAGGTAGTGTTTGAACCAGGTGATTGGGTTCTGGTTCATTTGAGAAAAGAGAGATTTCCTGCCTAAAGGAAATCTAAGCTTCAACAAAGGGGAGATGGTCCTTTCCAAGTGCTATCCAAGATTAATGATAATGCCTATAAAATAGATCTCCCTCGTCAGTATGGTGTAAGTGCTACATTTAATGTGGCTGATTTGTCCCTTTTTGATGCAGGAGAAGAGGATTACAATTTGAGGACAAATTCTTCTGAAGAAGGAGGGAATGATGAGGACATAGGAGGCGACATGACCAAGGCAACAAACTTGGAGGAAATACAAGGTCTTGGAGGCCCAATGACAATAGCAAAAGCTAAAAAGGCTAAAGAGGCTCTAAATCTCTTGGTGACCACTTTACTTGAGACAAGCCCAAATCTAAAGCAAGAAGAGACCGAAATGATACACTTAATTCAGATTGAAGACCTTGAAGAATAAGCCTCAATGGATATGCATGAAGGCTTCATTTTACTTAGCCCAAATTCTGCACTCAGTTTTATTTTTCTTACATTTAGTTAAACTTTTGTAATAACGCTTATTAGGCTGTCTTATTTTCCTTTGTGTGTAACCATATTTAGGTTAAACTCAATATGGATGTTGTCCACTATATAAGGGAACACCATAGCCTTTTTGAGGGACGGCAGAATTCAAAGTTAACCTTTTTGGTGAGAGACTAGCTTCTCTAGGGTTCTTTTGAGAATCTTTGAACTTATCAAGGGCATCAATCCTTGTGGTGTTCTTGGGCTTATAAAGTTCTTTGAAATTGTGGCGCCTTCCTATAATCCATAAACTTCAGTTTTCGTTCTATATTTCTCGATTTCGTATCTCCAGATTCCCTTATCATTTTTCGGTGTTTCTAGGGCCAAAATCGTGTTTCGGAAAGCGATCTTTCACGTCGTTTTGGAATCACTTAATTCCGAGGTCTGTAGCGTGAGATACACTCAATTCTTATCTGGACGCGTTGCAGGTTGAGTTTTTGATGCGAAATTCCATTCCTAATTGATCCAATCGTCCATTTCCTTCGAGAATCATATCACACTCCCACCCTTCCCTCTTCCTTTATATGACAGCCAAATTTTTGGTCTTTTTGATTTGGTTGTTATCTTTCTTTAGCAGTTGATTCCATGGAGTCGTGAGAGTTGTCACGTGCCACCGCCTTCTCCTCCTCCCTCCCAAACCTCCGTAGGCTCGCATGTGACTCCCCGAATGCTTCCTTCCTCTTCGTCAAGCCGATCAGAGCTGTTACCAATGGCGGTAATCGTATCTGGGGAAGATAGCTCTGTCCCGTGATCTGCTCGCTGGCACCTCCTCTCCGGCTGAGGGAAGTGATTCCGCCGGGTGAGATTTTTCCCCTCTGTTCTGACTCAGTCCACTCATTGTCATCTATGTCCTTATTGACTTTGTTGTTGTGGTTTTGTTGTTTGTTTGTTTTGCTTTTACAGGGTGGCGAAAGTGCCTCTAGTTGGGTTTTTCGATAGGTATCTGATGCTGGTGACTGGATTATTCTTCTTCAAATGGTATACTCATTTTGTTTAAATTATATATATCAATACCCTATTTCAGTGTTGATCATGTGCCAATGTCCCTCTCTTTCTCTCTCTCTCTCTCTCTCCTTCGTAGGGAGGTACTGATTGAATAGTTTAGTGTCACGTGGAAGATGAAGAAATGATTATATAAAATTTGACTACATTGTATCCTTGCCAAATGAAAAGGACGAGGAATCTTAATTATTAACCAGCATGTCTAGACTTTGTCGCTTGCCCATTGAAAATAAGGAGTTTCATTACTGTATTCTACCCACAATGTTAGAAACGGCATTGTGTTTCCCTAGCATAACAACAAAATATTGAAGGAGAAATGTGCCATGCCATATGCCAGATTTTAGGCCTAAAAGTTCAAGAAGCCCATTTGGCCAGAGTCCCGAAAATGCCCGAAAGATAAAGGTAAAATGTGCCATTAAAGTTTAGCCAATGACAAAATAAAATAGCAGACTTGCCAATATAACATGATATAACTATGGTCCCAGGTTTCGTAAAGCGTAATTTCTTAATATTATATGTAAGTGGAATTTTAGAAATTATGCTTGATCTTTAAAGGAAAATCACTAGAGACACATGAAGGAAGGGAATAATTCTCTGGATTATATTATATTTGAAGCTTAATTGAGGTATAAATGAGATAATTTCCTCACAAATGAATTTTTAATAATTGTTGGACTATTGGCTAAATAAAGTGTAATTAGCCAAATTTTTGTATGAAAAAATATCATGATGCCTCAAATAATTGAGTAAAAATAAGAAACAATTATTTTAGGATTAATGTGAATTTAAAAAGATGGTTTTATACCCTAGAAATGGCGAATTTAGTTGAAAGAAGATTTTAAAGAGAATTTTTACCCAAAAATAAGGCATTTTCTTTGGAATTAAAGGACATTTGAAACATTTATGGGTCAAAATTTGACCAGAGAAAATCAGAGAATTGTTGTATGAGAACAATGAGCTTTTGGAAGAGTTATATGAATTTTATTGGTTGGAAAATTAATTATGGAATTTAATTCCTTATATGCCAAGAAATAGTCCAAAATTCCAACCATAAATCCAAAAACTAAAAAATTCATTCAATTTCAATGTCATTTTGAGGGTGAAAAAGTCGTGCTGTGTTCCACTAAGGGAAGAGAGAGATATTTATTTGACTATTTGGCCCAAAAACAAAAATAAAAATAAAAAAGTTGTGGTGGCAATAATGGGCTTGTAATTTTATTAATCATCATTAATAAGTTTTTAAAGTACAATCCTTCTATCTCGGCAACGTGTTGGATCTAGCGAGAGAGGTTTGTCCCTCACAATGTGACGAACCAATGTTCAAATTTTGACTAGAAGAAGTGCCCTCATTAGTGCCCGCAGCACCTTGAACATGATTGTCTTGAATAGGAGGATTCTATTGCCTAGCAAAAAAATCCTCCTATTTCCTTCATTCCTCTTCATTTCGATGCACCTCCAGCAAAATCTAGAGAGAGAGGGGCCGAGAGGTTAGCTAGGGAGGAGGAGGAGGAGGTAAAGAGAGAAGAGGAAGGGAAGAGTTGGTACAAACAAGTGCAATAAGAGTAAGAAAACTTTTTCTTGCTTATGGCACTTGTATCTCTCTCAAGTAGTTGTTGGCAAGAGATAGAGAGCAACAAGTGCAATAAGAGTGGGAAAGCTAGGTAAGAGTTAATTTCATGGTGACTGGTTGTGCTGTTGTTTGGAATTTAGAATGCTTGAAATCCTATGGGAAAATGCTGCTCAATTTTATACAAATTATGGAATCAACTATTTAGGCTTAGATTAATGCTGAAGAGGCATGAAAATGTCGAAAACAAGAGATCGATGGAATAGAAACAAAATCCTTGATTATTTTCCTTTTCTTTATTTGAATCAGCCTTAGGTGAATTATTAGGTCAGAGTTATATTTTGACAATTCGAATGTTTCCAACGTGTTTATAATGGATTTTTTTATGGGAAAAGGGTGACAGACTATAATTTGTTTTTGTTTTTGTTTTTATAACTAGTCAAATTAGGTTAAAGTGTACGTTTGGTCCTTCATGTTTGCCTTTGGTATTATTTTTGTCCCTCAAGTTTATAAAGTGCACATTTGGTTCCTTAATGTGAACACCGTTAGTTTAACTTAACGGAAAATACTGACTCAACAATTTTAAGCGATGACTGTGTAATTAAATGTTGGCCAAGCATGCTTATATGTTAGTATTTTAATAAATTAATATTTTAAATCCTATTAATTAAAAAATATTTAATCTTCACAGACTGTTTTACGGTTTTTCACCGTTTGTGAAGATTAAATATTTTTCAATTAATAGGACTTAAAATATTAATTTATTAAAATACTAACATATAAGCATACTTAATTAGCATTTAATTGCACAATCATCGCTTAAAATTGTTGAGTCAGTATTTTCCGTTAAGTCAGACTAACGGTGTTAACATTATACTTTACAAACTTAAGGGACTAAAATGATATCAAAGGCAAACATGAAGAACCCAACTTATACTTTAGCCAATTTATTAAAACCTAGATAAAATGTTACATAGAAAAAGGCCCCTTAACATTTTGGTGAGCATATTCGGGAAGTCCGAAAGTCTAAAAGGAAACATGAGACAAAAGGGAAATGCAATAAAAAACCAACAACTGTTAGTTGAGATAGTAAGGGGCTTCACCAGTGAAGAGAACACAAGAGAGGTGAGAATTCTTTATCCTTTAAGTCTTGAGGAAACCCTTGATAAAAAGAAAAAAGAAAATGCACTCAAAATAACTAAGTGAATCCGTCTGCAAGCCCCATTCAACATCAACTTTTGAACCTTGAGCCAAAGCTCAAGATGCAACAGCCAACAAGTAGATAGAGCTTGATGGATCCACAGAGTAACGCCATAATAAATCCTTGAGTGTACCCAAAGATTCACGACGTCTACACCGGAGGTGTTGAAAAGAAGCCTAATTTTGAGCACCCTTGTTGAAGCTCGGAAGCTAGAGGCTCCATAAGCTAGGGACTGAACCAAAAGCGAAACTAGCAGAAACCTGCAAACTAAAACAAGAACAAACAAGCAGAAAAGCGATAAAATAGAAAGTAGCAAAACAGAAACAAACAACATGAGCAGCCTACAGTTGAGAAAGACAATCATGGCACTACCCATTCCATGGTTGTCTCTGAAGAAAACAAGGAAAGAAACCTTGCCAAATAGAAGAAGCATGGGGTTTAGATGAGCCAAGAAACCAAGAATGGGTTTCTTACTCCCATGCCAACACCCCAAAACCAGAGCCTTTGAATCAAAATAAAAAACAGAGCAAGGTGTCAGGAAGAGTAAGAAGGAAAAAAACAGAGCAACCCATGACGTTGGAGCCAAGAAAAAGGACGGTGGGACTAGAGAAAAGGAGAGCAGTGCAAATAAAAGTGACAAAGAGAGAAAGGAAGAAGGACGGTGGAAAGGAGAAGAGAAAGGAAGAAGTTGATAAGGTGGTGGAAGAAACAACTGAAACACATAAAAAACAAGAATGAAACAAAGACGATGGCAAGTAGACAATGGACGATTGAAACACAGATGTAGATGAAGAGGATAAGGGAAGGCAGTGGGAGATGAGACAAAGGCTGTGGATGGTTTAGCCAAAGGAAACCAGAGATAGAAAGGAGAAGACAATGAACTGTTAAGGAGAGATGGAAGCTACGATATGGAACCACCCGCAAAGCACTATATCAAGCGTCGATAAGAGCGACATGGAGTGACAAATTACCATTTTTAATATATATTTTCATATTTTATTTGGAGATTATGTCATAATAATTGAGCTTAAAATGTTTTCTTTGTGATTAATTGAGATAAAGAGTAAATACATTAAATTAGAATAAAAAAGAGAAAAATCATCATAAAAATTGTAATTGCAATAATTGATTTTTGAGAAGATTTGATATTTGCTTAATTTTTTGTTATTGTAGGTGCTGGAAAAATTGGATAAAATCTCAGAATGACAGTCTGGGGTTCGAATTTTGAGGAATGAAGAAAGATGACTTGTTTGGTATGAAGAAAATTAAAGGATGACAATTGAGGAAGAATGAGAAAATGCCTAATTTACTCTCAAAAGTAATTAATTCAAATTAAAAAAGTAAAAATTTAATTTTTCCGTAATTGGAATTTGATACAATTTTTCTTGCATCAAATTCGAATTTAATAACGAAGCATTTATTTTGCAAAAAGAAAAAAATATCAAATTTATGGGTCACATTTGAATTTTATGATGAAGCATTTATTTCGTTAAAAAAAAAATATTTTTTCTAAAATATTCTCGTATGAAATTTGAATTTTTCGCATAAATTTGAATCTAATCCTATTTTCTTGCCTTATGAAAAATAAATATTTTATGAGGGGTAAATATGTCTAAAAGCTTCACTGTTCAAAAAGGCAATTTGGGTTTGCACCAATTTTGGTGGGATCTCATCTTCCCACCCAGAGGTGAAACTAAGGGGCTAGGGTTGGCCGCCACCCCTCTAAAATTTAAAGGAAAAATATTAGATATATAAAGTGACACTTTGGTAATTTCAGTATTTTATTTGTCTCAAAAATTTCAAATCGTGTGTGAGTGGGTAAACAAAGTTTAATCTGATTGGTACTTTGCATCAAGCTAGAGCTACTCATTCGAGTTCTCATTACAATACCATATGCAGTTTTTTGTTTAAAATGTTTCAAGCCATATGTGAAGTTCTTGATAATATTTCTAATGAAGGAAAGATAATGTCACATTGTGGAGATGCAGACAATGCATACTCATCATTGACATCTTTTAATTTTGTCATCATATTGCACCTTCTAAAAGAAATTATGGGTATTACTGAAGTCCTTTGTCAAGCTTTGCAACGAGAGTATTAAGATATTTCAAATGCTTTATATATGGTTTCAACTACAAAAGAGTTACTTCAGAAATGCAGGTTGGGATGCTTTCTTCGATCATGTTCAAGAAGTTTGCATAAAACATGACATTGACAATCCACATATGAGTACAAAATATATTGGAAAATTAAAAGAGGTCGTGCCTTGAAATTAACAAGGTGATTTCTTGGTTCATGTTCAAGAATTTTGCATAAAACATGACATTGACATTCCATATTTGAGTGCAAAATATATTGGAATAAGGGATCGTGCTTAAAATGAACAAAGTGATTTTTCTACTGAAAAATTTTATAGGGTAAATATTTTTTGTGCTACAATTGATTATCAATTGTAAGAATTAAATAGCAAGTTGAATGATTATAATGTTGAATTACTTACTTTAAGCATGACTTTAGATCCAACACATTCATATGAACCAACTCTTTGTTCACATGTAGTTATGAACCAACACATTCATATGTGCTATGAAAGAGTGGAAGTCAGTGATGATTTCGTCCTCTCGAACTTCATTTATCCTTTGGATCCAAAAGGGTGATCACGAAAAGTTGTGTAATGTTGCTCACCAAGTGTCAGTTGCGTAATCCATCCCATTAGTCAATTGGTGTTGTAAAATCTTCGGCCGTGCCAGAAACTGCAGATGTTTCAACTTCTCGATCTCTGTATGCAGCATAATCATCAGGTATTGGGTTCGAAAGATCTCCACCAATGTCTTGTTCATATTTAGAATGTTCCTCAATATGATTGCATCATGGTGCGATTTTGCGTCAGAATCCACTAGGATATTGTCTATTGGGAACACCCATGGTTGTGGAGTGTCACCCATAGATGAATGCTTTGATGTGTCGGACTCTTCCGATTTTGGCTTAGCAGGTACGATTGTCAGTGGTTTTGGGTTGATTATCATTGGAACCGGAAATCGTGGAACTACCGACTTTCGAGTAGTCCTTTCTATTAGCATGCCTCCTATGCCTCGATAGAAACCGAATGATTGATTAGGGGGTAAACCTTCGTCCATCTTTTTTGTATCACATAACCAGAATCAAATCAGCAATCACTAAAAAAATGTCTAAACCATGCTCTGATACCAATACTATAACATGTAACGCCCCTAATTCCTACGTTCATTATGATGTTCATTTATGTCCTAAATCTCTTATTAGACTAATTGGTGTGAAATTATCAGAGTGAAGGCGTTAACAAATCAGAGTGAGTCGCAACAGAGAGCATGCATAATGTTTGGACGAATGAGTGACTGATAACATATGCCCAGGCAAATGCTGGTTAATTTATATTCCCGAAGGAATATAAGTGTGATACAACTTAAAATTCTTTGCGGTGTATCCGGTCGGCACGTTAGTGGTACAATTTTCCGACTATTCAAAAATTATACATAATACTATCCCCAAAATAAAACTCCGGCTGAGTCCTCACGCGTGCTGCTTACCCTTTTCTCCCCGCTCCAGATCCTCCAGATCCTGAAGCTAGGGTAAATTCTGAGATTCAATACCCATTGAATCTCAGGTAACAGTTAACCTCATGCTCAAGTAACACAGTATATATGACAGATATTCATTACATTTCAGCATCAACCACACTACTGGAAAAAGCCATATTTGCGGCGGAATTTGCGAGGGAAAAATTTCCCTTGCAAATTTGGGTCATTTTGCGAGGGATAAATTTTCCCTCGCAAAATAACCCATTTTGCGAGGGAAAAATTTTTCCCTCGCAAGTTAAGGTTAATTTGCGAGGGAAAGAGATTTCCCTCGCAAATTGAACAAACTTTGCGAGGGACCTAGTTCCCCTCGCAAAATATATAAATTTTGCGAGGGATTTTTTACTTCCCTCGCAAAAAGAAGTGAATTTTGCGAGGGAAAAAACGTTCCCTTGCAAACATGAGTAATTTTGCGAGGGAACATTGTACCCCTCGCAAAATTACTCATTTTTGCGAGGGAACGTTTTCTCCCTCGCAAAAATTAATGAATTTTGCGAGGAAGCAAATTTCCCTCGCAAAATACTCATTTTTATGAGGAACCAACGCTCCTCGCAAAATGAGTAAAAATTCAAAATCAACTTTACAATCATCGAGAATAATTCAAGGGAAAAAAAACAAAAAAAGTAGCTAACACAATTAAATGATTTAATTGAAAAATCAATTAACTATATGAATGATACAAAATAAAAATAAATAATTCAATGTGATTTTTCTTTAAAAAATTAATATAATTATTTTTATGAGCTGAGACGACTAAAATGGAATGCATAACCTAACCTGTTTAGTTTGCAAAAATCAATTAAAATAGAAGTCAATTTTACCAACATTAATCTAAACTAAACTCTAAATAATTTTCTCTAACACGTTTTATTTTTTAAAATAATTTAGTTAAGATTTCAATGTTTTAAGTTTTTTCATTCTTTAATACAGATCATTAATATTAATTATTTTTTCTAATCAGAGGCTCGTAAATTTGATATACTTCTAAGGATACATTAGATAAAAAGATATTAAATGTACTTAAAATTTGATAAAACGATTTACATATTGCAACATAGAACTTGAGAAGAAAAAAAACTTATATGAAACAAATATAGTAAAATATATACTTACTATATTTATTAAAAAAATTATATGGACATATATTATAATTTTTTGAAAATAAAATAGTTCGTGAGATTAAAATGAACCCATTGTTGTACGATTTTTCTCTTACTATTGTAGTTAATATATATAAACTATAGATGAATCATTTTTTTTTTGTTAAATTTAAATGTTGATATATATATTGGAAAATCTAAGTTATAAAGTAAATAAAACTCTTTAATGAGAGGAGAGAAGAGAGAAGAGAGGGCATCAAAGTTATTTTGCCCACATTTTGAAATCTTAAATTGGGTTAATGTCTTAATTAGAGATTTTTTGAATTTACCAACTTGATTTAGAAATTTCTTATTTTAAATGGCTTTATATGGGATTTTCCTTTTCAAGATTATCCTAATTATATAAATCAAACTGTCACTTTATATTTTTGTTTTTTTAATTAAACCTTTTGTATTGTACATTAACCCGACGCATGGAAAGGAATTAAAAAAAACCTCCTTCTCATTTCCGCCTCCAAGCTCTAGCTCGCAAAACCGCGATCTGCGAATATTAACCTAAACCAGAATAATTTTCCTTAACACTAAAATGTGAGATTTTAGATAGTAATTTAGTTTATATTTCAATTTCAATTTTTTAATTCTTTAATATAAATCAGTGTGTAAAACTACTTTAAGATTAAGATGAAACTTAAAAAGGAAAAAAATGATCTAAATTGGCCAAATATTAAAATTATATGTTTTGAAAAAAGTTGACCAAACAAGTATTTGTTTTTAGTTTTTTGTTGTCAACACTCACCAATTTGAAACATTAGCTAAGTTGGTGGGGCTTTTGAAGTGCACAGTGCAACATCCGAGTTCGATTCTCCATGCCTGATTTAAATATTTTGTTCATTCTTATTGTTAAAACTGATATGAAAAAAAATTCCAAATTGTATGTGCTGCTCGGTTCGAACACGGGACATGGGGGAAGAAGCAGAACCGCATAACCAATTGATCTATGAGAGTTATTAGTTTGTTTTGTGAAATTTATTTTATTTATATTAAATATCTTCTTCCCTGTGCGAAATTTCACACACAAATCACAATCCTGACCTAAATCCTCCTCCAATCCGAACGGAGATTCGACAGTCTCAGTTCTCACCTCTCACTCTCACCGTCACGGCCGCACTCCTCCTCCTCCTCAATCTCAAGTTCTCAATCCGCCGGCGGTCGCACTCACTGACTCTCAGCTTATCGGCTCTCGCATCGCACCGACCTCCGTCCACCGTCCACCGTCGGTGTCTCTCAAGTTCTCAACTCTCCTCAAATCTCGATCTCAAGTCTCAACTCTCTATCTTGGTCTCTCACTCATTGTCAGTTTGTCACCCACTCCGGCCACTCGCGATTCCCGAATCGATCGCCATCCACCGTCGAAGCAACCTCGGTCCCCACCGAGGATCACTTCCCTTCGCCCTTTCGATCTACTCCAACGAACTGCGAATCCAGAGCATTCTCAGGTTATTTTCTCTCAAATCAACGAATCTTTGTTTGTTTTTGTCAAGCTGCGAATTTATTTTACCCAAGTTGCCGAGCTTTGATCTGGTTTAGCTGATTGCGATTCTGTTTCTAATTGTTTTCAAGCTGTGGATTTATTTTGCCCAAGCTGTAGCCTGTGATTCTGTTTCTTATGTTAGTTTAGCTCCTTTTATTTTGCCCAAGCTGTAGCTTTGTGATTACGGTATTATTTTGCCCTTTCTTCTGCGTAGCTTTGTGATTCTGGTATTATGAATACGCCTTCTTCTTGCTTCTGGTCTGGTTTTGCATCATGTTCAATGCAGAGGGCTATTGGTGTTTGGATGAGACTCTTTGGATTTTATTAATGTTGTTTGTTCACAACTAGCTAAAAAATCCGCTTCTCTATAGTGTCTTGACTGAGTATAAACTCAACATGATAGTATGCCTTGGTTTCTTTAATTTATAGTCATCTTCCATATTATAAATCCTACAACACGTTATTGTTGCATGTTTAATCATTGGGTTACATAATCTTGCATTAGTAAACATTTTCCCCCATATTCAATTAAGTTGAGAAATATCACTAATTGAAATTGAATTGCAGTTACTAACCCATTGCGTGCTTTTCAGTTTAAAAAAAAAAATGGTTCCTAGCTTGCTTGAAAATGAATTTTTAGGAAGTTGCATCATTACGAGTTTAGCATTGTTTAATTACTTAGAAAAATGTTGTCTCACGGCATAGATTGTTTCCTCTCAAGATGTATGTGAATTATTCTAGTGCTTCACATGTGTCATTGTTAAACTTGATTACAAGTTGAATATATGTGTGTGTCTACATATATTTTCTTCCTTCAAGTGCCTGAACTAAGTTTAAGCTATTGATATAATTCGGTTGCTGTTTTTAAATTGCAAAAAGTTGGTTGACCTAAGTTTGTGCTCACAATCTTGTATCCTTAGAGCTGATGTTATTGCTTGGTACAACCTACGAACTGAAAATTGTGCTGGTGGAATTGTACATCGGATAATTCTACCGAAAAAGAAAGAGAATAACATAAAACAGTTACACACTTTTAGGAGAGGTTTAAAGGTTATATTATTGGGCATATTTATTTTGCTTTGGGTGAGTGGAATATATATGTGCAAGCCCTTATTCAACACAGTGTGATTTGGGTTAGATTTCTTGATTTAGGTTCTGTTTTGTTGGACTAATATGTTCTTAGGCTTCTGCGGCATCAAAAAAGCTTGAGGAAATTTGCAGAAGCGGATTTCTTTATCCTTTCTTAGAAGGTAAATTCTTGAACTTTGAATATTGTTGCCATGGCCATTGTGAAAATATTAGAGTCTGACTTTTTTTTTTTTTTTTTTAATATAATGATGATCAATGGTTAGTAATATAGTATTGGTGAACTTTTTCGGACAATTTAATTTTCGTTTGTAGTTGACTGAATATTCATGCCCCCTCCATATGCATGTCCCCTTCTTCTAGTGTACTATCCTCATTCTCTGGTTGCTTGCTGCCATCTGCTCTTTATTCACTGCATGTGTTTGTTTGCCACTTTCTTGAATAAGTGACAATTGGTTGGTATAAGTAGCCAATTGTATTTGCCACTTAGGTTGGTAGCTGAATTAGTTAGTACCACTGTATTATGTTCCAAAAGTCTTTGTGTAGGGTTGGGTTGGGGAAGTATGGAAGGCGATCGTGATAGGAGTTGGATGTACAATCGTCTAACTCAGAAAAGACAACTTACTCGTGTATTCTTAGAGGGTTTGGAAGAGTTCATCCAATTTGCTTTGGCGCACACCACTAATTCAAGTACCTCGATTAGTTGTCCGTGTGTGAAATGTAGGTGTTTGCAATTTCATGATCCAAGCACGGTCAAAATCCATTTGTGTAAAAAGGATTCATGGCGAATTATGAATGTTGGGAATTTCATGGGAAGTCCGACAGACAGCGAGTGGTTATTACGGAGACAATACTCATCGAGAGAACCTTAATCAATATGAACAATTGGTGATGGATGCCGCGGGACCGTCGATTGGGCAATACTTTGATCCCGTTACTCATTTTGACCCGTCATACATGGGAGAGGAGACCGGTGCACATACTCAACCATCGTACATGGGAGAGGATCCTAATCCAGAAGCCGCTAGGTTCTATAAAATGCTTCAAGATGCGCAACGTCCTTTATGGGAAGGTTGTGAGCACATTGAAAATAGTGAATATTCATCGCTATCGGCTACCCTAGCAACACTAAGCTTGAAGACTAATCACCTGTGAACATGATAGATACAAAGTTGTGAGGAATGGAAGGAAAACAATTCGTCAAGCATTAAGCAAGATGTGGTACTTTCCTCTCGTTCCCAGACTTCAGAGATTGTATGCATCACCACAAACAATTGCTCGACATGAGATGGCAAGGAGCATCACGGGGATGAAAAATTTGTGACGCATCCATCCGATGCCGAAGCTTGGCTTAAATTTGACGAGGTCAATCCTTCGTTTGCAAGCGATCCCCGTAATGTCCGTCTTGGGTTATGTTCAGATGGGTTCGCTCCTTTCAACCAAACGGGCAGGACTTATTCTTGTTGGCCTGTGATTGTGACTCCATACAACCTCCCACCTTCCATGTGCATGAGAAGAGAGTTTTTGTTCCTAAACGCATTAATCCCTGGGCCATCCAACCCAAAAAAGAAAATAGATGTATATCTCAGGCCTTTGATAGACGAGTTGAATATGTTGTGGAGTGAAGGGGTTCTTGCGTACGATGTATCATTGAGCCAAAATTTCACCATGCGGGCTGCCTTAATGTGGACGATAAATGATTTCCCTGCATATGGGATGTTGAGTGGCTGGCAAACGTCAGGGAAGCTTGCATGTCCGGTATGTCTCGAACAGGATGTGGGGTTTAGCTTGCAATACGATCACAAGGTCTGTTGGTTTGACAAGCATCGGCGATTCTTGCCCCCCGATCATTCTCTTAGGAGAAACAGAAAAGACTTCAAGCGGAATGTGGTTGAACAGTCAGATCAACCTCGTCGTTTAAGTGGCCAAGAAATATGGGACAGGGTCAAGCACATTCAAAGTGTTGAAGAGGGGGCTGGTTCTAGCGAACCTGAGGGATATGGCGTTCAGCATCATTGGAACAAACGCAGCATCTTTTGGGAGCTACCATATTGGAAAGATCAATTGTTAAGACACAACCTCGATGTCATGCACATTGAGAGGAATGTGTTTTGCAATATTCGTACACCGTAATGGACACCAAGGGTAAGACGAAGGATACGATTAACGCAAGACGTGACATAGAAGCGATTTGCAGAAGGCCTGCTTTGCATTTGGTGGAGAATGCCACGGGCCGTACTTCAAAACCTAGAGCGCCGTACGCATTGAACAAAGAGCAGAATGTACAATTGTTGCGATGGGTTAAAGGTGTGAAACTCCCGGACGGTTATGCATCCAACTTTTCAAGATGTGTCGACATGAATGAGGCAAAATTATTCGGGATGAAGAGTCATGATTGTCATGTTTTCTTTCAGAGATTGTTGCCGTGGGCTTTCAAAGCACTACCGAATCATATATGGACTATTCGACAGAATTTTCCTTATTCTTTAGAGAAATTTGTGCTTCTAAGCTTAATGTTGATAAGTTACGGCGGTGGAGGAGAGCGTGCCAATAATGCTATGCAAGTTAGAGATGGTGTTTCCTCCTAGCTTCTTTGACTCAATGGAACATTTGCTCGTGCACTTGGCCTACGAAGCAAGGGTGGGAGGTCCGCAACAATATAGATGGATGTATCCGTTTGAAAGGTATATATATATATATATATATATATATATATATATATATATATATATATATATATATATATATATATATATATATTGTCTGTGATTAAATGAACCACATTGTGGTATAGGTTATAAATGTCCTTTGATTTTCAACTGTAGGTTTTTGCGCACACTTAAGTGCAAGATAAAAAATCCAAGGTACGTTGAAGGATCTATTGCTGAAGCGTTTCTAGTTGAAGAGACCACTAAATTTGGCTCATACTATTATCCACCTGAAGTTATATCAAGATGGAGAGGGTACCTCGCAACGATGATGGTGGTGTACCGAGTGGTCAGATATCAATATTCAATTATCCTGGTCGAGTCGTGGGAAAACATTGTAGCTCAACTCTGGAAGGAATTGATAAGAAAGTAGCAGAGTGGTACATTCTAAACAAGCGTGAAGAGGCCGACCCGTACTTAAAGTAAGATTTCCTCTTGTTATTCATTACGGTAAGTATTAAAGTATTAATTTCATTTTTTGTTACAGACACTTCTCTAATTGTGTCCGATCGACAAATCCTTTGATGTCAGATTTCGATATTGATCAATTCGTGAAGGTTGAGTTTCCTAATTGGTTACAATCCTGCTTCGTGCAAAACAAATCAGCTCCCCAGGATGTTGCGTGGAGTTTATCTTATGGATCTGCAACAACAATTACCCGAATCAAAAAATATGTAATCAATGTGTATCGGTTTGCAACTTTTGAAGCGAACAGGAATACGGAAAGTTGCAATTACGGTGTATGTTGTCGAGGTGGCCAAGTTGACGGGGTCGAGGGCGACTACTACGGGAAGTTAATTGACATAATTCAACTGGATTACAAGTGGGACAAGTCGGTGACTCTATTTAAATGTGAGTGGTTTGATAACACTCCGCGTGGGACAAAAGTGGACAAATATGGTAATGTTGAGATCCACCGGTCAAGGAGATATACGATTAGTTATGACCCTTTCATTCTTGCTCAACAGGCAGAACAAGTTTATTATACATCATACCCCACATCCCGCCAAGGGTGGATGGGAGTTATCAAAACCAAAGCACGGAATATTATACCTAAGTCGAAAGAGTCAGAAACAAATGACGATTTGACTGAACCATTCCAAGCTGATGTGGAACATGTAGGTGCCGTAACTATTGCCGAGGACGATCTACCAAGCAATCTCTTTGATTCCACCGCGGAGTTAGAGTTGATTCCTATCAATATTGACAGTGACGAATCAGACGATGAGGCGGAAGAAATCTATTCCGATAGTGAATCGGAATTCGACGACTATGAGACGCCAGAGGAAGGTGTGCAGGCTGAGGTCGAAGAACAAGAATCGTCCGAATGATTCGAGTTAGTTTTTTTGTTTATGACGATTTGTTATACTAGATACTCTCATCCATTTGTCAGTGTTGTATTAAGTAGTTTTCTTATATTTATATATTTTTTGATATAATATTTATAAGTGTTCACAAATGGAGCATTCAGGAGGGCGTTCAGGTAGTGGACGTGGTAGTGGTAGGGCCCGGGCCCGCCCTATCAGAGGGGGTAGGCCGACTTCATCTACCCCCTCAGCCAGGCGAGAGGGCTTCGCCTTTCCCCGGAGATGCCGCCACTTTATTTTTCATCTTCACCGTCTACTACCGACTCGTTATGGGCGGTAGAGGTGTGCCTATCTCTCCGGAGCAAGGGGCGGAGCGAGAGTTGAGTTTACAATTTCTAACCGATTTACATATATATTTTTTTCGTAAGCATCTATGTTCTAACATTTTCAATACTTCTTCCTTCAGCACACTGCATCGCCTCAGAGTCGAGGTTGGGAAGCTAGTTCCTCCAAGACACCACTGGGAACAACGGATCCCGCAACAGGAAGGCGTGGATCCATCCTATCGGCACCACCGAGTAAGTCATGTGAAGTTAATAGTAATGTTATAATTTTTACCTTTAGTTTGAATGATAATAATAATATTTGCATCATTTTCATTGTTTTCGGTTTGAGCCGCGTAAGACGGTGAAGAGTTTCATTAGGGAACAAATGTTCCGTAATTTCAATCATCCTTGGGCCAGTTGGACAGAGATTCCTCAGGATCATCGGGACGCTTGGTTCGATGAGTTCTTGGTAAGTTTTTTGATTTATGGTTATTAATTTGTTCTCATCAAAATGCAAACTTATTAACTACTTTTATACTTTGGAGAACTAATTGTTTATTATCGATTTTCAGAAACAGTTTAGCTGGTTGCCTAATGATTTGGACGATTTGAAAAAGACTTATAACTTCAAGGGAAGCAAGTGGTTGTCTGATAGATTTTATAAATTGAGAAAGGAAAGGGGAAAGAAAAATTGGATTCAACCTGAGGTCGCAGAACAATTATTTCAAAAATGGACCACGGACGAGAAATTTATAAAGCAAAGTGGACAAAATAAATTAAATAGGGCCCATATGGATGGACCGTCATATCTTGTGTTGCATTCCATTTAGTGAGCATCGACGCAGAATTGTAAGTATACGTTATTTTCTATTTTAGCTTTAAATATTTTTTAATTTGAAGTAATTAATTAATGGTTATTCATTTGTTTTTGCGAGATAGAGTCCGGGGATGTTCCTCCGAATTGATTTCTTGGACCACTTTTGAGCGGACTCATTCCCGGGAGATTGAAGGCGGTGGCAAGCGATGGATTAACGCTAAGTCCCAGCAATTCGCGGTGAGAGATTAATTATATTTAATATTTGTTTCAAACAGTAACATTTATTTCATTACATATGGCTTATTTGTGATCTATTTTTGTGTTTGTAGGACAACTATCACCAGCTGACGCAGGAGAGAGACTCACAGATTGAGAACGACCCGTGTCCTCTTATTCCGATAACAACAGTCTCTTCATTCAGGCTGCAGGCGGGATTAACAAGAAGGGGAGAGTCTTCGGGATGGGTGCCTCTGCCAGCGAACTGAAGTCGTCTATGAAGCGCATATCCGTTACAAGTGTTCCTGCAGGTAGACGTAATACTTTTGCTATCAATTGCAAACCATTATTCCCTCGTCTATTTAAATGAAGTACAAAAAATAAACTGACTTTGTAATGTTGGTTTTGTAGAAGATAAGAGGGTAAAGGTGTTAGAAGAGAAGGTGAAGGAGCAAGAAGAGAAGGTGAAGGAGCAAGAAGAGAAGATGAAGGAGCAAGAAGAGAAGATGAAGGAGCAAGGAGAGATGCTTACTGAGATGCGGACACTTATCCAGTCCCTATTGAAGGAAAAGGGCACTGGAACTCGTGGTGGTGATAACTAAATCGAATCTTTCTTTGTTTGGATTTCTTTTTGGTTTATTTTGGCCAGAACATTATAATTTGTAATATTTTGTTTTTGATTTGTAAACTCTTATGATATATCTATTTATTTCCTAATTTTTTATATTTTTTTCTGCTTATTTGTTTTTTTTAAATAAATCGGATTTTTGCGAGGGACAAATTTTCCCTCGCAAAATTCCTGATATTTGCGAGGGAACAGTTGTCCCTCGCAAACTTTGGCATTTTGCGAGGACAACGTTGTCCCTCGCAAAAATCGAAAAATTTGCGAGGGAGACATGATCCCTCGCAAACATTTGGAGTTTGCGAGGGGCAAGTAATCCCTCGCAAATTTTTGGAATTTGCGAGGGAACATGATTTCCCTCGCAAAATCCAAATTTTTGCGAGGGATCTAATGTTGGATTTTGCGAGGGATATTATGTTCCCTCGCAAAATCCAAAATTTTGCGAGGGATCATCTCCCCCTCGCAAAAATCTGGATTTTGCGAGGGAATATATTTTCCCTCGCAAAATCCAGATTTTTATTTTCCCTCGCAAAATCCTGGATTTTGCGAGGATGAAGATGTGTCGTCGCAAAAATCCAGATTTGCGACGGAAAAATGATTTTTTCCGTCGCAAAAATGGTTTGCGAGGAGAATTTTTGCGACGGACACTTTTCCGTCGCAAATTCCGCCGCAAACCATTTTTGCGACGGAAAATTTCCGCCGCAAAACATGACTTTTCTAGTAATGCATACATAGCACACAACAGATGTAAGGTTCACAACACAACAATACATAGCACACAGCCCATGTAAAGTTCACAATACATAGCACACAGCACACAGCACACAGCACACAGCACATGTAATGTTTGCAATGTTTGCACTCACCAGTGCCACGCCTCCACGTGTCCTCAGCGCTAGGAAAACATATATACGGCATTATCATGACTATAACCCGCGCAAAGCTGAATGTATGTAAATAGGTGACCTAAGACCGAGTCTTAGCCACAGTACATGACCCAAGACCTAGTCTTGTCCATGACTTTATGAATCATCTAATCACATATAAGCATACAAGACAACATAAGAGTTAAAGTTACAGTACGCGTCCGTACTTTAGTCCGCGTAGCTAGTGGTACTTTCACCTTTTGGTACTGATTCCTGACTTTCCCGGATATCCTATAATAGTATCACCGTATTATTTCTCTTATAAATAATATTCTAAGATATGTCATTGCCACTATTGACCTTTCTATCCCTGGTGGATTTGTTATTCCCTTTAAACCCTTTTTAATTATTATTAATTAATAAATCTCTTTATTATTTATTCCTTTTTTACTAATAATAACAATGATATTATATATTTATTTACTACAAGTGTATATATATTAGTAAGGTTTTATTATTATTATTATTTTTCTGTACAGTGAATAAGACCCCACTTATAATTACTTTTGATTTCATGGTACATGTATATAAATATATAAAACCACTTTTTGCTTTTCCCATTTATTTCCTGTACCACGTTGTGTGTGTATATATATATGTAAGCTTTTCCTTCTTGCCTCCTTATACAGCAACACATATATATATCTTTATCTATGACAGTAAGCTTTGGTTTCTATCTTATGCATGCAACAAAATCTTTCCTATTATTTTTCCCAAGTGCAGCGTTGGTTATCTTTTACCATGTGTAACGTTGATATATAAGTCTATATATATATATATATATATATATATACTCAACACCCAAAGTTAATATATATATATATGTGTGTGCAGTGTTTTCCTTCTTTTCTTTATATATATACGGTACCAATATATAATATGTAAGCTAGCAATGTTCTTAGTTTTCAAACCATATATATTTATATACTATGTGCAGCGTATAAAAACATGACAGCAACAAATGCGACGGTGAACCTATATACACACAAACTTTTATAGGTCTTTTATTTATATATGTATTTGTATGTATATTTGTAGTAAGCTTCCCTATACATATTCATAACCTGACCGTGAGGCTTCCCTATGCAAAATAACATGCATTTATACATATATACTTAAAATGCTTGAGTTCATGTGCTGTTCTGGTTCAAGAGTTTTCCCCATGTAAAAACAAAAACAAACTCCCTGTGTTCTAGCTAGCTCCTAAACTTAGAGACTTATGTTGGGAAAGTGACGGAAAACAAAAGAATAGAAGACCCGAAAACTTACTTCTAGTTCTTGGCTTTCGAGATTCATCGACGTTAAACACCTCTGTTTTGTGAGTTCAAAACAGAGTAAAACAGCAGTTGAGCTCTCTCCCTTTCTCGGCTCTATCTCTCTCTCTCACTTTCACGTTCTCTCTCTTTCTCTGCTGGTTCTAGGTGTGGTTACGGGAGCAATGAGAACCAAAGTCATGGATACATATAGACATATAGTGAATCCATGAACCGGTCAAACGCGGAAAGAACGGACCGAGGGATACTTACGCTGGGCTCGATGAGATTTGTTGAGAGGAGCAGTATGGTGCTGCTGGCATTACTGTTCTTGCGTGTGCTCAGTGATTAGCCGAAAGCAAGATCTTAAAATCACGCTACGATGATTTTTTTTTTTCTTATGTGGGTTGCGTGTTCGGCTTTGTGCGCAGTGAGGAAGGCGGGACTGATTTGCTGAGCTAATGAAGATTACATATATGTACTGTTATGAGTTTTTATCACGTGTTGGGCTGAACAAAAAAAATGGATTGGAGCAACAAATAAGGCCGAATAGGTATGTTGCTGGATGAGGGGTATTGGGCTGATTTGCTATCCCCTTTATTTCCTTTTCTCATGTCTACACGTTGGGTCCATGAAGGGAATTGGTTATTTTGCATTGAGATATTATATGGCATGGCCCATAGTTATGCTTTGTGTTGCATTGGAGCACGTGGCTTAAATGAAGTTGAGAGGGGAAGGTGATCTGATATATCTATATATTTATATTTACTTATTTTTTATTTTATTTCATTTTACTAATTAATTATTCACTTGCTTCTTTATTATTACTTAATTACCGAATAAATGCTAGAAACGAATCCTTAATGTTTTATAAGGATTTTCTTCCTCAATTAACTTCTCTAACCCTTAAAGTCATTCCTCTAAAACTTTTGGGCTATAAATCAACTTCTAACTATTTTCTTTGAATTTCCCAAGAAAATAGGTCCTTAAATTTCAATAATTATTTTAGGCTAAATTTTCATCATAAATTTCCATACAATATTTCTAATTCCAAATCCCAAAATTTGGGATGTTACATAACACCCTTATTTCCTACGTCCATTATCATGTCCAATTGTGTTCATATATTTCTTATTCATCTAACTAATGTGTAACTATCAGAGTGTCGGCGTTTACAGATAAAAGTGATTCGCAACAGAGAGCATGAATTAACATTTGGACGATGAGTAACTGATAACATATGCTGGTTAATTTAAATTCCTGAAGGAATATACACATGATACAATTTAAAATGTGGAAATAGTTAGGGTTAATCCCTTCGGAGGATGTTGGTTATACAATTATCCCGAATTAATGTTAGTCAAATAGTTATTATTTACAATCCCAAAATATCGGATAATAAAGTTTTCCTTAAATTAATCCCCTCTTTCAGGGTCTTCATCAACTATTCCAGCTGCACCGCCTTACTTCCTGATTCAGAACATTTTCCTAAATCTTTAGGCATAACTGAGATTCAATGATCAGTTGAATCCCAGGGCAACAGTTAATCACATATTCAAAGTGCAAATCATACATGACAAATATTCCAAATATTGCATAATAAAATAACATCATTCAGCAAACACACCGCAACCATACAATATAGCACACAACACATGTAACGTTAACGATGAAAGCACAGACAAGTGCTAACTACATGTGTCCCAGACTCCAATCCTCAGCACTAGGAAAACAAGCATGCAACATTATCATATAAAACAATAATCCACAGCTAGCTGAATAAAACACATGACTCGAGCATACAAACCTGGCCAAGAATCCACAAGACATGAACATACAAGGCATATAAAAAATACAAGGAATACAAGATTAAATTACCAACCTTAACTTCACATAATTAATACTAATTCTCGGCGCTTAAGAGTCAGACTTCCTTTAATATCCTAAAATAAAGCCAAGATTAATTTCCTTTTTACTTTGCAAGTTATTATATTATATACCACTTTATAGTATTAAAAGGGTTTTCCTTTTCCCTTAATTCTCTTTTTAATCCATAAAGTACAAATCTTTTCATCTTTGACTTTATTGTACTTGATTTTCAAACCATTCATTTTTCTATCCAGAAATTTCCAAAAAATTTCACAATTATAATTAAATGCCAAAAATTCCAAATCGTGTGCTCCCAAAGGCTGTGGGTCCCTTAACATGCCTATTTTCATGTAAAAATACTCCCAATAATCAGAAACTTTTGAATTATTTCCAGAATAATAAAGTTTCCCTACTATTTAGATTATACTTCCAGAACCATGAGTCAGTTTGAAAAATCTATATTTTTTGTACAAAACTCCAAAAATTTCTTATTACCTATCAAAATAAATCTCTTTCTGTCTACTCAATTTCTGGAAAGTCTCATAATTTTTGGACATCATTTGATTAGTCAAGCATCATGCACAATCACTACTGTTCATAATGTACTTCCAGAACATTAAAAATTGCATATTGCCTATCAAAATAAATCTGTGTATGTCTACTTTAAGTTTGGAAAGTTTCATGATTTTTGGACAGCATTTGATCAGTCAAAAATCACATACAAGTCCACTACCTTCAGAAAAACCAAAACTGGCAGATTTTGCAACTTGTACAACTTTTGCATTTTGCTTCCCAAAATCACATTCCACCTTTTTTCCACACCATTTTTTGTGTTAAACCCATAGGTAACCTCAAAATCATGAAAATCACTTTGCTTCCTTGGGTTTTGGTTCAGGCCGAAACATGACTGTAAAAACAAAAAAAAAAGACTCTTTCAATAAAGTCATGATTTTAGCTTAGGTTTATCTTAGATCTCGTCTTTTTGGACTTTGATCTTTTGGTTTCCTCTTTTAAAAACTTGGGCAGCATAACCCCTGAAGGTTTCATTCCTCTTAAACCGAAGAAAATGAAAGAAAAACAAAGATCAAGCCTTTTACAACAAACCACAAGAAATACACAAAGGTAGGTTAGGATGCTTACTAACTAGCCTTGATCTTAGTGGTTTGTGGCAACTCCTTCTTCCTTTTTCTCCTTCAAAGTTTCATACTTCTTATCACCAAAACACGAAAGATGAATATTTTACCAAGGTTAGAGATTTATGGAAGATTATGAGAAGATGAACTACCAAACGACAAGAACACTTACCTTAGTTCTTGAAGCTCTTCATTCTCTCTATATTTCGGCCTCTCTCTCTTTTCTCTAAGGAAAGAAGTGTTTGATCACAAAGTAACAAATGAGAGGAGTGTTTTGGTGTATAAGAGTTGACGAGCCAACCACCAAGTGTGTCATTCTTTCCCAAAAGACTCAACCACTCTTACCAACTCTCTTTCCCTTGGATTCTTGGATAAGTTGTCTTCGTTTTTTCCCTCTCTCCATGCCTTGGCCAAAATTCATGGCTTCTTGGGCAAGAAATGTTGTCATCTTGATAACATAATCTCATGCTTAGGTGTCCCCCTTCTAGAACATCTTGATTATCTTGCCTCCTAGCTTGACATGTGGCACTTTGACTTGTTGACTTTTGTTCCAACATGTGCAAGATATTTCAAGACTTCATCTTTTCCCTTTCTCTCTCATGTAGGCCGAAATATTGGGCCTTCCCAAGGGTTCACAAGTATTGAATGTATTGCCTATTGAGTCAAACACATGTGACAAGGATATGTTGCCTTTATGCACTAATTTATCTAAGTGACAAACATTCATTTTTCTTGTCAAAATTGACTTAGGAATAATCAATAGATTATCAATGTCACAATATTTATTCAATATTGGCATTTCATTAAATATTCAATCTCAACATTTTATTGAATATTCATAATATACAGGGATTTTGATAAAGCGTAAATCGGGATGTTACACCAATTATGGAGGATGTTTCAAATTATATGTTTTTTATTAGAAAATTCAAATATCACACATGAATTTGAGTATTAAACATAAATAAACCACAAAAATCTTATAGATTAAGGGGAAAAAGTCCCATCCCAATATGACCAATGGCTACTACACAAATATAGAGGCAATTCCAAGAAACTTAAACACCATAAGATGTCCCCCAACAAGAAGATTTGCAGAGCCCAACATGGACAAGTCATGGAAGGTCACTTTTAAGCATGATATATTCATGAGAAGTCCACCACGAATAGTACCAGCAACAATACGCACCTGATGTTACATTTAAATGAATGTAAATCATGATGCTTGTATTTATGCAAAGGCATAATATCACTGTAGAAGCTTTTAAAAATAGTCAAACCCAATAAATCATAGAAATTAACAAATCAAATTATCAAAAGTTGAAACCACAAGACATCTTTGTGTATGTGTATTATATATAATTGGACTAACCATTTATCTTCTTCATACTTACTCACTACAGTACACAAATTCAATTTTCTTCTTCTTTAAGGAGTTTAGTATAATCAGAATATGCCTAGTATGCACAAAGAAAAGAGTTTCTACTTGAACATGCCAATCCCGTAGTAACTAAGATGCTATTGATTTCAAGCATCAAACCTTTATCCCAATATTCTTCTCCACACCCCCAATAATGAGGCTACATGCCTACATTGAATCATTTAGCAACCGAGTTCTTCTAGATCTTGATGTCTCATACACGCTTCAACCCATAAATATGGATGTTATACATAATAGGTTATAGATACAAGAAAATGGATTGGATAGATCTGTCGCAAACCGGCGGTTCTTACACCGCCGGTTTGCGACAGATGGTCCTCTCCTTCGCAAAATCCATGTGGGTTTTGTGACGGATAAGGTTATCCGTTGTAAAACCAGATAATCTTATCCATTGAAAATCGGCGGCCCAAAGACCGCCAGTTTGCGACGAATATGCTTATCAGTCAAAAACCCTTGTTGGGTTTGTGATGGATAAGCATGTCCGTCACAAATCGACAGTGGAAGATGTTGGATATGATTAGTTTTGATGATGTCTTATATAGATGACATTCTTAAGAGCAAAAAGCTTGTATAATATATTTATCTCCTACATTGACTAACTAATATAATTAATATAGATTAGTCCAAGTTGAATTATAGAACAAGAAGGAGATAAGAGATCTCAGAAAGAAGAAATTAGAGAAAATGTTAAGTTCAAGAAGAAGAGGAGATATAGAAGAAGGTAGAACTTGCAGAGAATGATAAGTCCATGTTAAATGACGAAAAATTATCAAGATGGAAGAACTTGATGAATGAAATGAGAATATCATTATACAAGTTTCAAGATTGATTCTAGAAGTCTTCATGATCAAGTGGAAGTTGAAATGGCTCAATTCAGAGTTAAAATAAGCTACAATTGCATTATTGAAGTCATACTCGAGCACAACAATGTCATACTCGAGTACGGTACATTTCCAGCTCCTATCATGCATAAATTTCGTTCATGCTCGAGCATAAACACTACCATGCTCGAGCAGAGAAAATCTAGTGCTCGAGCAACAACATTTTTTCAGTACTCTGTTCACATTTGTTTCGCATTTCAGCTGACGACTTCTGGTAATTCGATGATATCTCTTAAAATAGAAGTCCGATTGAGGTGAAACCAATTTTGTATGAACCTAGACTCAGAATGCGTCATTTTGATATAAAATTCAAGCCCAAGTGAGTTTAGATGAAGGAGATATGAATTTAGGAAGATGATAATGAAATTCATGCCACACAGCAGACCAAGCTTCGGTATTTTGGGTGTATCTCACAATATATAAATCCAATAGAGCTGAACCCGGTTCCATTTGAAACTAGGCTCACATACCTTTCCAAAAACATAAAATTCATGAAAAACAAAGATCCATTAAAGGTGATATGATGTTTTGAAGTTGACAGTCAGTTCAAGATGCTGCAAAAATGCTGGTCAAGAACAACCTCCATTCATCTGATGATAATGGACGAAATACAACGAGTTTGGAGCTGATTCTTCTTGCATTGGAAAGAATACTTAAAGATATTTCTGAGAATGAGTAGTTTGAAAAATTTGGAATCAAATCAAAGACATTACGCTCACTGGAAATTAACTATCGTGCTGCCAATATTCTTGTATCTTGAAAGTTTTTACATTCTGGAAGTTGAACTTTGTATTGGAGAGTATTATACTTATTCGCACATGATCAGAAGCTTCAAGAATATAAGTGTACCCGAGCATGTCAAATCCTTACTCGAGCATCAATTAAGTAATGCTTAAGCAGCCTGCTCGAGCAAGACAATTTTGGTGCCCGAGCATGATCGAGCAGCATCAACATACTCTTCGCTTCTTGACTAATGACTTGTGCCCGAGCATGATTATGACATGCAAACCATGCTCGAGTAGTATCGCTAAGCTCCTTAATCTGTGCCTCTGTGTGACCTATGTTCGAACATGAAGACGATCGTGCCTAAGCAACAGCGATGATTGAGAGCTTTTGTGTTATTAATCTGAAGCATGCCCAAGCAAGCACAGTGGAGTGCTTGAGCAGGGTGCTCGAGCAGGAGCTTTATGTTGCTCGAGCATAAGATGACTCTCTAATCAGACGATATGATTTCTAAACTAATATCCGAGCATACTCACTGTGATGCTCGAGCATGATCATACTCTGTTTTCAAAATCACCGTCTTCGAAAATCCTGAATCATCTATTGTGATATTGTTTTTGCTTAACATTACTCATTACTATTTCTAATTGCTTTTAATCTGTTTGCTAATGAGTTTCAAACAATTATATCATGGATTGACATCAAATTGAGATAAAGTAATTTGTGTGTCAGACAACATTAAACGCTACGTCAAAAAATAGAGAAAAGCTTCTGAGTCTAATGAATTGTTTGAACATTTCAACAAAAAGCTTGAATCTTTACAACGACCATTAATACAACACTCAAGACGGAACATTAACGAAGTCAATGTTAAACATTTCATGATTAAAGTTGGATTAGAGCTCAACAGTCAAAAAGCAACAAAACCTTCAACGACTACTTCCAACTGATCTCCAACGGTCGAATGCTCACAACGGTCGAAACACAATAACCTATAAATTGTGAAGTCCTCAAACCGAAAGTGACGATGATTGATGAATGACTCGACGAAGCCAATGAAATGATTTTACTACTTCACTGTTGATATGTCAATAACTCATAAACTCTCTGTTTCTCAATATTTCTATAGTTTACAGTAGAGAGTGAGATGAACGATTATGTACTTCAGTGTTAATTATATTCACTTCTAAGAGAGAAGATTCATTGTAATCATTTTATCTGAGTGTTACTCAAGATTGGGTGATCTTGAGTAGGAAATCGATTGTAACCTTATGGTGTGTAAGGGGGAGTATCTCGGTGAGAGATTTGACTTCACAAGTGCCTGGGTAAACTTGTGGGATTGTATAGGGTTCTCTTGTGCCCGAATTAAACAAAGGATAGTGGATTGAAAATCTCAAGTGGAGCTTGGGGACTAGACGTAGGTCAAGGATTGGGCCGAACCAGTATAAATTGTAGTTTGCATATTCTCTTCCCTTATCTCTTATATTTCTAGCATATATGTTTGAATGACTGACTATTGCTTTATAAATTATTACTGTCATACAAACTACTTTCAATAAGTTTTGAAAATATTTTCAAAATTCCTAAAGTTTTATCAGACACCCAATTCACCCCCCTCTTGCGTGATAGCTAGGTCTAACAGAAGAATCGTCGGTTTACGACGGAAGGGCTTATACGTCGCAAAATCCTTTGGGTTTTGCGACGGATAAGGCGGTCCACCGCAAACTGGCAATTTTTGTCCAACGGTTTGCAACAGACCTAGGAATCCGTCGCAAACTAATGCTATTTGCAATGGATTTTCTAATTCTGTTGCAAAAATGCTATTTGCTTGTAGTGGGAATCAACTCCATGAATATTTCTGAGGATGGAAAGAAAAAGGAATCACTATTTATGGGGATGTAATACCACTTATGCAGACATAATTTTCACAACCTATATTCCCTTTTGTTGAAATTATGAAATAAAGGAAATTAGGGAATTTAACAATTATCAACTAAGTTCCAAATATGATTGATAGTGCAATCAAAATGAACAAACATGAGAAATAATAATTTAGACTATGTATTTAATGATTGATGGATCACAACAGACCTATTTCTCAAGAAACTGGGTATTATAAGTTGTTTAGAATAAAGTTGATTGATATCCATTTTAATTTACTTTATCACCTTATCTTTAAATTAATAATAAACAATATGAAAGAGCCAATGCTAGTTTAAATTAATAAAGGTAAAGGTGCAAAAATGCAAATGAACTTTTAAAATCAATGCAAAAATCCCATCTTAGTTAAATTCTCTTAATAGACGTTAAATGCAGTCTGAAAATACCAAAATACCCTTAAGTGCAGTCTGAAAATACCAAAATACCCCTAAACTCAAATCATTATCGCCCTTACTAAAAAAACCTCAGTCGCGTCTTCTTCTCCTCCAGTGACCTCCACTCGCTACTCTTTTTTCTGGAAAAACTGACCTCTTCAATTGATTTCTAGATCTTCAATTCACAAACATCAAATCGCATAAAATTATAGTAGAGAACAAAAAACATAGTTTTGAAACAACAAAATAATAAACCTATTTTTTCTATCATTGTTACAAACTTCAACCAAATCAAAAAAATCATTAACAAATATTTTGAAATCCAAATTCAAAACAAAACCTGAAAAATGAACAAGAACCCAGAAATTTAAAACAAAATAATAATCATCATCCAAATCAACAAAGATTTTGAAATCCAAATTCAAAATTGAACCGGAAAAATGAACAAGAACCCAGAAATATATGAGGAAGGAAGAATAAGAACCTAGAGATATTCAGAACCACCTCTGTCGTAACTAGTCGCCGGTGGGCTCCTCCTCTTCACTATAGCCACCACCGTCAAAAGCTTTAAAGGGAGAAAAAGAACAGAGTGCATTGTGGTCAAAAGAGGGAGCAAGATTCGAACCAGAGAGCTCAAATCAGACCTTCCTCCAAAGAGCTCGACACCACCGTTGGCATCTAAGAAGAGAATGGAGAAGATAAAGGAGGAAGGAGAGTGACATGGAGGAGGTGACGACGTTCTGCTTTCGGTCGAAGGAGCTAGTGGAGGTGACGGATCTGAAGGGAGGACTGATGATTCAGGCGGAAAAGAAAGAGGCATCTGAAAAACGAGCAGGAAGAGGAAGAAACTGAAGAATGAGTAGGAAAGGGAAAGGGGTTTGATGCATTGTTGGTAGATTTCCTTGATGGCAAGTGAACTAGTTAAACAAGTAATAAAGAGTAAGTAGAGTATCGTCCCACAGAGACTGGGATACTGAATGATGACGCCTGTATCACGAAATTGGTTGTGTTTAAAAAGATAAATAAGTATGATTGGTTTGAGAGTTTTTGTGGTTATACTAATAAGGAAGTAAATAGACAAATGATCGTAGTTGAAGAAGATATATGTAAAAAGATAGGATGAGCTTAGAATCCTTTCTAAGTATATTAATCCCTCAGTTATCTTCACACAATGATATAGCATCCATGTTGCACAGCTCTCGCAAATGCTACAGTATAAACACTATTTACAAAGAAATTCAGTTAACCCACCACTCTAATCTACCAAAGCTCTTGCATCCGATACGTACAATCCTAACTTACTTCTCCCATATATCTATGGCGATTTTCTAATTAAGTTGTTCATTACAATTTGAGGTGTTATGGTTATGAGCGGTAGACCCATTCCTGAAGCATACAATAATAGGTCAAGCCTTGCACAAGCCTGCCTAGCAATCACTGTTTCTCAGATGTCTAGCCCCGAGTCCCTCTCAGTAAACCGAGACCACTGATCTAGCCCTTAGCTCTCACTAATTGACAAGTAATTAAATCACTGATAGGAAAACTGAATGTATTGAATTAAATACTAGCAACTAGGTTCATTCTACACTCAAGAAATCATCCTCGCTCAGCCACAGAAAGTTTAGTTCATGACTGATGAGGGAATCACTAAACAGATTACAGCAGAATAGCCTAGGATCAAAAGATTAAAATAAATTAAGAAGAAAAACATAAAGTTTGATAAAGATTCGACGGCGTGGAAGAAGCCCTATCACGTCACAGCTCCACGTCTTCTTATCTCCATCTCACTACAAGGAAGGTTGCTGGGTTCCCCTGAAGTACTGGTGCCTTGTAACTTCTCTCACTCTTCTTTTTGAGTCTAACCGTAAGGGATGGATTTTGACTCCTGATGACTCCGACGCTTTTAGGGTTGGCTCTTGTTTCCTTATATAGTCTGGTTTACTTGCTGTGTACGTTCAAAGAACCGGGTCTTTCCTATTCTGTCGAGGTGCAATCGTGTCTTCCCTATTTAATCCTAGTAGATTGCTTCTGCTGATACTGTGAGATTCTTCAAATATTTCATTTTGATACTCCGCATATTCTATTCCAATATGTCGGCAATCTACTTGTTACAATCTGCATTATGTTTCCTTAAATAACCTTGATAAAAGATTAGAACAAATGCCGCATAGCATTGCTTCACTTACTCTACTATAACATCAGGGAAGCATTGTATTGCGTTTCAAGGAGGCTGTCCCAATGTTATAGCATTGTATTGACCATGCTATGCACCTTTCACACAAAATCTTAAAACTCAATCTTTTCTTAGCACATGTTTAAGATGCATATACAATTTATTCAGGCTTGTAATCTCCATCCTTAAGTTCCCTATATACTGAATCAATGCCTTTTTGCTCAGATTTAATGCAATTAAGTTTATGTTCACCATACAATTCAGTCATAGAATACAGGGAAAACATGGCATAAATAGCGCTCATCAGGCATCAATAAAGAAAGAGGAAGGGTAAGGTTGGAATTACAAAAAGCTTTGGTATTTTTGTTTCTTTAAATGTGGTGGGGCCCACCCTAAAAAGTAACGTCAGTTAGAGGAACTTAACGACATGTGCATTTTTGCATCAGTTTTGAGAGTTCATATGTATTTTTGTACCTCTGAAAAGCATATGATATTGGGTGCACCTAGGTTAAGAACCCATGTGCATTTTTGCACCTTTAGCCAATTAATAATATGAAATTAAATGTTAAATAAATAAGAAATTAACTGTTAAGCCCAATTTTCTCACATTAATATAAGTATTAATATAATTATTGTAGTAATTACCTAATAAAGTCATATTGTCCATTGTCCAGTGTATAAACAGAACTCGTTCATTTTTAGTTTGTAGTTTTATTTTCGATGTATCAAAAGGATATAAAAACAATGTACCAAAAGAAGAAAGAAATAAAAGTGGACAAAAAAGAAAATAAAAATGAAACTCGTATGATCCAAAGGATAAGAACAGTATAAAGGGAAAATTACGCTCAGGTCCCAAGGAAAGAAAAAAATTACAAAAAAGTCCCTTGAAATCACAAAATTACACACAAGTCCCAAGGGATTTTTTTTTTTTTTTTGTAAATACATGCATTTCCTGTTGTAAATGGTTTGAGACCTTTTTGATATTATTTGTATGGAATTAAAATCCAGGTTTTTAAATGTTATTGTAAATATATGCATTTTCTGTTGTAAATACATGCGTTTCCTGTTGTTAATGGTTTGAGACTTTTTTGATATTATTTGTATAGAATTAAAATCCAGGTTTTTAAATGTTGTTGTAAATACATACATTTCCTGTTGTAAATACATGCATTTCCTCTTGTAAATGGTCAGGTGTTTAAATGTTGTTGTAAATATATGCATTTTCTGTTGTAAATACATGCATTTCCTGTTGTAAATGGTCAGGTGTTTAAATGTTGTTGTAAATATATGCATTTCCTGTTGTAAATGGTCAGGTGTTTAAATGTTGTTGTAAATATATGCATTTCCTGTTGTAAATCGAAGTCCCAATGGATGTTTTGATATTATTTGTATTAACAACAGGAAATGCATGTATTTACAACAGGAAATGCATTTATTTACAACAATATTTAAACACCTGACCATTTACAAGAGGAAATGCATGTATTCACAACAGGAAATGTATGTATTTACAACAACATTTAAAAACATGGATTTTAATTCTATACAAATAATATCAAAAAAGTCTCAAACTATTAACAACAGGAAATGCATATATTTTGTAATACCCGGATAAATAAATCGGTTATTTCTGATAAGTGAAATTATGGTCTTAAGACTTATGTGAATATAGTCTATTTTTCTAAGTTGAATTCTGTAAGGAATTAGAGAATTTAAGGGCCAAATTGCCAAATTGACCAAAATGCCCCTGCAAAGGGTAATTGACTTAGGAAAATTATGAAAAATCCTAAAAGGTGAGGAAATAATTATTAATATTGAGAGAATATATTATCCCTAATTATGGTAATTTAATAAATTATGAACTTGGAGAAATTGTATAAGAATGTTCAAAAAGTAATAAAAGAACAAAATACCCTTGTAAAATATAGAATAATGCAAGAGGCATGGAAATCCTAATATTAATGCAAGAGTATGAAGGTAATGAGGTATTCTAAGTAAGAAAATTATCAACTTGTGATAAGAAGGTAATTAAGTAATATTGCGCTAATTACTTAAGTATAAGTGAAGGAAATTCATGAATAATTATGTAAAACCCTAAAATTAGTGGTTTTTGGTTTAAAATTAGTAAAAATATATTTGCTAATTAATTGGGAATTTTGGAGAAAAATAGTTGAGTTTAGGTATTTTTAAGCCTAAATACAAGAATGGACCAACTAGGAAATTTTTGGAAATTTTTGGAAAAATTAAATAAATAATTAAATAAATAATGAAATAAATAAAAAATAAATATTAATAAAGCATAAAAAAATGGGCCAGCCGAAATGTTGCCCAAGAAAAAGAAAAAAAAAATGAAAAAGAAAAAGAAAATAGAAAACTTAGTATGTAAGTTTTATTATTTTAATAATATAATTTATTAAAGCAAAAAAATGTGAATAGTAATTCAAAAATTAGGAAACGGATCCTATCTGGAGATCTAGAAATGGGATTTCCAAAGTCAGGATAAAATATTGATCAGTGGAATTTTATCTTCCGTTAGACTCTTACGGAAGTTAATTCTGAAGCCGTTTGTGCTTTTTCCTAATAAGACGAAATAGGGAAATTCTGAGAAAATGCCAGATAGCCAAGAGGACGAAAAGGTTATGTTGTGAAATTTGGAAAAAAATTGGGAATTTTCATGGACATATTTGGAATCAGTGAATTTTTCTCTAGAGATTGATGATTAGAAACGAGTGTCGTAACCGGACACGTACGGACACGTTTTTCGAGAAACTTCGGCTGAACACGGAATGCCCTGTATAGAATCAAGATTTAGATTAGAATAGACATTTCTAGTAAGTAATAGGAGATCTTCAAAGTTAGTTAACCAGAATTTTGAGATTTCTCCGAAATTACGCGAATCGGGTACCGATCGGGGAAATTGGACCGGAAGCTTCTGGAAGGTGACACGTGGCCACCTCCCATTGGCCAAGCTCTCTTGGAATTCGGCCTAGTGTGAATGCAAAAAGGGAAGGAAGGGTTTTTTTTGAAAAGTTGCTTTGGACGGTCCAGATTGTTTCTCACAAAGTTGATCCGACGGCCGAAATCCTGCAGCCTAATCTATAAATACCCCCTCCCCTCCTCTTCATTCTTCACACCATTTTCTCCTCCTTGGCCGAATCTAGAGAGGGAAACAAGAGAGAGAAGCTCTGCTCTGGGAAAAATTCTGCAGAAGTCTTCAACGGGTAAGTCCTTCGGTCTTTAGCTTTTTAGTTCGGTAGTTAGTAGAATTGTTAGATAGTTTTAGTAAGTAGGGAGTGAGATTCCTACTATTGTTTTAGGCCTCATTCCATTGAAAAATGCCTAAAGAGGTAAAACTTGGTAGGGATTGAGTCCTAAAGCTGAGAGTTAAAATGGTAAGCTTTAAGCTTCCATAGTTCTTTCAATAGTTAGAATAGCCTTTATCTTTCAAGGTATGATTAGATATCATATGATAGGGCTATTTTAGTCTAGAATTTTGAAAATCATAATTGCGTCGAAGTTCTGGCAAAATTTCGGGAGAAAATTTGTAAGAGTAACGAAGTGTGGCGAAATTCCGCCAATTAGGGGTATAGGGGCAAAATGGTAATTTTTACCCAAAATGCCGATATAGTACCAAATCACTAATAAAAGTGATATTACTCTTATAAGACGTCGAAACTCGATTTGCTTGTCGTTACGCTTGTCCGACAGACGTTTATTGTTTTTCGTCAAAACGACCGTTTTCCGTAAAACGTGCCAGAATACCGTCAACGAAGGTACATTCGCGTACTGTAACACTAACTCTGATGTTTACTATATGCGTAATTGTGGTTGAGGGTCTGATGATATGTTGTGAGTATTGTTATGAGCTTTTGAATACATGCACTACGTGTGACACATCTACATGCACTACGTGTGACCCATCTACATGCATTACGTGTGATACATCTTTATGCACTCCGTGTGACACATCTGTTATACTGATAATATGAATGATTGTGGAATATATACTGTATATATGAATATGAGGTTAATCAGTTACCCGAGATCCAATGTGTTAAATTGGATCTCAGCTATAGCGTCAGGGTCAGAAGAATCGAGGACCAAGGAGATAGGGAAGCAGCAGGGTCATGGTTCCGGCTGAAGACTTTCCGATGTTGTCCTTTACTTTTTGAAAACTCTTGGGTACTATACCACTTCTGTATCTAGCCGGTGGGCATTTTGAATACATATATATCAGTTATTCTTCCGCTCAAATGCTCTACTCTGATGATTTGAAAAGATGTTTTAAAAAAAAAAATTATACTGCTTGTGAAAAGTTGGGATGTTACATATTTACAACAACATTTAAACACCTGACCATTTACAACAGGAAATGCATGTATTTACAACAACATTTAAAAACCTGGATTTTAATTCCATACAAATAATATCAAAAAAGTCTCAAACCATTTACAACAGCAAATGCGTGTATTTACAACCGGAAATGCATGTATTTACAACAAAAAGTCCCTTGGGACTTCTCTATAATTTTGTGATTTCAAGGGATTTTTTTGTAATTTTTTCCTTCCTTGGGACCTGAGTGTAATTTTCCCCAGTATAAAATCAGTTACATAATTGGATTCTTTTTGGTTGATTGGGTAATTGTTTAAATCATTTTTAAATAATCATTATTATCTATCAATAATCATCAATCAGTCAAGATTAACTTCAATCAATAATATCAATCAACAAAGATAATCATCAATATATGTAATTATGTGTGTGTGTGTGTATATATATATATATATATATATATATATATATATGGTCCACTGAAATACTTAATGCTCTATGTTTTTTGGGTTAAGGTGCAAAAATAGACATGTGCTTTTGTCGGAGGAGCGTCCAGTAGCAAATACTTTTTTTAGGTGCAAAAGTGACTATGTGGTTATAAAAGTGGAGCAAAAGTGACATTGACCGTTAGTTGACCGTTAGTTTGACCAAAAATATTAACATAGATGCTGACTCAGCAAATTTTTATCCTAGTTGGCAGTGAAAGAAGAAAAAAGAAATTAAAAAAAAAAAACCATTCTCATCCGTCCTTGAGGCTCACGACATGCGGAAGAAAGGGGATTGATGATGGAATTTCGGGCATCTCATTCGCTTCTTCTCCATCCTCAGTGATGAATTTCATACTTTTTAGGCGCTGTTGTACGCGTAATCTCCTCACCTGCTCAAAACATCAAAGAATCTATTATGATAGATGAATTTAAAGCTAATCAGGCATGTCAAGAAACTAGGGTTCACAAGTTATGCTGTGATGAAATTTCAAGATAACCTCTTCCATGAGAAGGAATATTTTATTGCGCCTGCTCTTTATGTTGTCATCAATTTCCTGAAGCTGCATCTGAACAAAATCCTGAACTGTCTCAGGCCCCTCAATAATGCAGAAGTTGCTGGAAACAAAAAGGGTATGTTATGCCCAAACCAACAAAAAAATTCACGACTCAGTTAAATAGAAGGCAGGCAATAATTAAGCTTTAAAAAAAAAAATAAGAACAACAACAGAGAAACAAAGAACCTTGGGTTGTTGTCATCCTTCGAAGAAGAGCAGAGAATTCTGGGTTTTGAGAGGGTGTATCTGGGAAGAAGGAATTGCTCGGGATATGGTGGAGAGGAGTTATGGAGCTGCTCGTTGAAGATTGATTGAAACTTTGGGTTATAAAACCCAGGGAGGGTGGGGCCGTGGGGGTTTCCTCTACCAACAGGAACAATACCAATATTAATAATTAAAGGGTTTAGAGTTGAGGAGGGCGGGTTGCGATCCAGATCGAGGAGGTAGGGGGGGCGGCGGCGGAGATCGAGAGGGTGGGGGGGGGACCGGTGGAGATTGAGGAGGTGGGGGGGTGGCGGTCGGAGAACCAGATCGTGGAGGTGGGGGGCTCTGGTTCATCTGGGGAAAGAAGAACAGATCGTGGAGGTCTGGTTCGCCGAAGAAGAAGGTCCTGGTCAAAATGCAAGATTTGACCAGGGACTTAAATGAAAATTTTAAAAGTTTATAGAGGGACTAAATTGAAATTTTTTGAAATGCATCCGGGCTGAACTGTAATTTATAAAACATAAACATCCACGTCATCGTCCACGTCATTATTTTCAGTTCACAAAAAGTCAACTAACGGTCAATGTCACTTTTGCTCCACTTTTGTAACCATATAGTCACTTTTGCACCTAAAAAAAGTATTTGCTACTGGACGCTCATCCGACAAAAGCACACGTCTATTTTTGCACCTTAACCCATGTTTTTTTTTATAATTAATTAATTCTCTATTTAAATTTTAACAATTTTTAAGAATAAAGTTGATTGGTATCAATTTAAATGTACTTTACTAGCCAAATTCTCCCACTTGTGGATGAAAAAGGATATCAATTTGACGGGTATAAATTACGTGAATAAACGTTAATGTGATTACACTGGGATTAATTACATGATGTCATTAGCCAACCCGTTTTGATGTTAAACGGGTAATTAAGCGGGTATCATAACATTTTATTTGTGAAGTTGATTGATGGAAAAATGGATGTAATGTGGAATGAATGATAGTGAATCTCCTGAGAATGATTGGTTTGCTATCCCAATTCAGTTAATGATATAGTAGTTAAAGTTGAGATTAAGATTTGCTCAATATAATTAATTCTTTCCTCAAGAGAATTCGAGTAGTTGAATAGCCTCACACTAGCCATTTAATCAAATATGTATAAAGAGTCTCACACTAATCATCCTTAAGAGAATTCAATGAAAACACACACACACACACACATATATATATATATATAATACAAGTTCAATTTCATTGTGTAACCATTTAATCATGCTAAAAAAAGAGCCAATGCCGATGGATAGTTGGCTTTAACAGTTAAATCAATCAGGAGATGATTAAAAGGATTTAAACTAAAAGAACAAAAGTGAGGTAAACTACAAGAACTTGCCAATTAATTCTCCTAAAATTTAAACACAAAGTTAATGATTTGAAAGTTTATTTAAAAGTACATTTTGGTGAAACATATTTAAAATGACCTATAAATAAGACCAAGTGGGATTTTTCTTTTCTTTTTGGGGAATAACAGACAACAAGTAAGGAATTTTGACCAATTTACCCCCTAATTAAATAACTAATTACCAAAATGCCCCTGTCTGGAAACATATTACCAATCTGCCACTGTTTAGTTGATTACACTGTTGTAAATATGACTTTTTCTGTTGTAAATGACCAGATTTTAATTTTTTTTTGTAAATATAGCACTTCCTATTGTAAATATAGCCTTTTTCTATTGTAAATGACATTTCTATGTTCCAAATCCAGGTGTTTAAATGTTGTTGTAAATATGAAATTTTCTGTTGTAAATATGGTTTTCCATGTTGTAAATAGCCAGATTTTAAATTTTGTTGTAAATATAACATTTTTCTGTTGTAAATGACCTATCTATGTTCAAATTCCAAGTGTTTAAATATTGTTGTAAATATGAAATTTTCTGTTGTAAATATGGTTTTTTATGTTGTAAATAACCAAATTTTAAATTTTGTTGTAAATATAGCCTTTTTCTGTTGTAAATCAACTTTCTATGTTCAAAATCCAGGTGTTTAAATGTTGTTGTAAATATGGTATTTTCTGTTGTAATCGACTAAATAGGGGCAAATTGGTAATATGTTTCCAGACAGGGGCATTTCGGTATTTAGTTATTTAATTAGGGACAAATTGATCAAAAAGTCCAACAAGTAACATCCGTCATTTTACCACTTGTATATTCATACGGAAGCGCTCTGGTTGGAAATCATTATTTAACGCCCATAAACTAAAAATTCACATTTTTCTTTAGGTTACATTTCAGTTCGCATTTCTAGTTTAGTGATACAAATTTAAAAAATCATAACTAATTCTATAAAATTTGTATGAGAATTCTCTAAAATTCTATTGAAAGGTCTTGACGTCATTTATACATGAAAAATATTATTATGGCTTGACCAAACTCTATTTGGTAGAGAAAATTACAATTGTGAAATTGCTCTGTTTTTTTAACAAAACCTGTGCCATGTCTTCTAAAATTCATAACTCATAGTATATACCTTCAATTGACCTGATATAAGACTTGTTGGAAATCTCCACATGTCTAATTCATTCATACAAATTGTTTTGAGCATTTGACATCATTTACTATACATTATTAAATCAAACAATGATCATGCTTTGAGAGCAGTTGCAACTGTACAGTCTTGATTAAGCAAACTAAAATCATATCTTCAAGACCATACTAGGGCATAAAACCATTTACAATTCAGCATTGCATGTTAAATATACATGCCAAGGCATCAAATTGAGTTTATATAACTCATGGGAATCATTATTTATATTATTATTCTTGGCACAACACTTGGCATGAGAAGTTCATTCTCCATTCACTTACCCTTGCTTCTCTTGCTTTATTATCTCCTTCATTTGGAAGCTTGGAAACCATCATGGTTAGTTATTTGGGGGTGAGATTCAAAGAATCCAAGTAGTAAACAATACCATTCATGTAATCAAATGATGCTTTATCATTGAACCTATCAACAAATAGCATTGCCAAAACTTACATGCAATCAAGAACATGCACATAAAAACATAGAATTATCAATCATGGCCATGACACAATTCAAGAAAACATTCAACATGTTCAAAATAAAATAGTAATTCAACTTATGGAAAGCTAAAAAGCATAACAAAACATAAACACAACATGAATACAAGAAGGCAAAGCTGCTACCTTGAAATTTTATTAGTCTTTCTTTGCTTTTCTTTCTTCCCTCTCTTGTACTTAGTTTCCTTTTGACTAATTCTTCTAGGCCCTTGGAGAATATCAAAGCCTAGATAATCACATAACATAAGGCACATCATTATCTCTATTCAAAACTGATACTTAAAGCCTGCTTAAATTCTTCTTTCCTCTTATTTAATCTTTAAAACTTAACTTTTGGATTTTAGATCCAAGGGGTTTAAATTGAATACTACATGCCATATCCCACAATTTTGTATGTATAATTCCCTTCCAATCTTGGATTTTACAAAATCCAATCCTATACCTATTAATTCTCCTTGGCCTAGACATAGGACTTATTATGTAAAACAATTTATTTTCCAAAGGATCCAAGCTCATTGTCTCAACACTTTCCCACACAAAATTTCATTCTAAACTAAACGCAAAAGGAAGAATGGAGGTCGACGATTCTCCCCTGTGCCAGGAAGAATCGCTCTGCTCGACCAAGAAGGTTAGGATACGTCCGGCAGGGAAGGAGGGGAAAGACGATGGAATGGGTAAAGAGGCTGACACACTAATGACGGAGAAGGAGCCTGGGAATGGGACATCCTACAAAAACAAGTTGCTGAATCTTGATGGTGAGGGGACGACAGTCCAGGCCCGGAAAGAGGTAGTGCTTTCTGATCAAGATTTCCAGATTGGTAGAACAGGGGATATTCCATCAATTGATTTTTCAAGGGAGATCAAGGACCTGCTAGCTAGAGGAATGGAGCGCACTTTGATCATCAAACTCTTAGGCCGTTCGATCACTTACCATGATTTGTTAAGGAAAACTCAAGCCTTGTGGCAATTGAAAGGTTCCTTCCATCTGATTGATATGGAAGGGGGTTTTTTCATGGCCACGTTCGACCTTGCGGAGGATTACATGAAGAAACTTACGGGGGCCCATGGATGGTGTTTGGTGCATACTTGACGATTCAACCATGGTCTCTGGACTTTGAAGCTACAGCTTCCATATCGAAGGTAATGGCCTGGGTACGTATTCCTGGTCTGTCTTTCAACTACTACCACAAGAGTACGCTACGTGCCATTGGTATGTTACTAGGAAAAGTAGTCAAAATTGATTATCTGACGGAGATGCGAGGGCAGGGAAGGTATTCTCGGATCGCAGTCCTTATTGACCTGTTGCAGCCATTGGTACCATGGATTAGAGTGGATGGAAGAACCTATGGTGTAGAGTATGAAGCGTTGCCCCTGATCTGCTTTGAAGTGCAAGGGGAAGGATCCGTTAATTTCTGAGGCTAAATTCCAGGGGCAGAGTTCTAAGCCTAGAGTCCCGGGGATGATCCTGCTGGTCAGCAGGTTTCGAGCAGTGGTACCGGAGGTACGTTGGAGCCGCCGGCGTCGCAGTTTGGTGAGTGGATGCAAGTGAAGTACCCCAAGAAAGGAAAGAAACAAATCTGGGGGAAGGCAGCAAAGATTGGGGGATCTGATTTTAATGGGGGATCTCGATTTAATGCTCTATTTGAAGATGAGGAGTTGGCGCCTCAATCCATGCCGCAAATACTGGATGCCAGTGTGCTTTCACCATTGATGAAGGAAAGAAAAGATGCGGCTGAACCAATTCATAGCAATAAGATGGGTAACGTCCAAACTAGACTTAATGCCACCGTCCAATCTAAATCAAAGGCCTTACAAAAGCCCACCAGTAAATCAGCCCATACTATCCAAATGTATAGACCTAAAGAAAAGAAGGAGGCCCCACCAATACAAATTTTATCTAGGCAAATAGAGACAAAAGCCAAATTCGATGGCCCTGTAATTGGAAACACTAATGCTGGCAGCAGTGAGATGTGCGAGGACGGGCCACTGGTTGTGCTTAATCAGCCCAGTGTATTGGAAGAATCACAAAATGCTATATCCACATCACACACGGGCTTTCTAGCTATTGAACAGAAGACCTCATTGGACCAGAATAAACACATGGTAGTAGTTCTCCAGCGGGAGCGAACGACACTAGAAGATATAAGCACGAGCATCTCCACTAACACAATTCGTAAGGAGCTATGGCAGACCCTCTCCACCATAGCTTCAACCGTGAATGACCCATGGCTTGTCGCAGGAGATTTTAACGCCATCCTCAGTAGCTCGGAGCGAGTGGGTGGTGCTAATATACGAATTGGTGGCTGCATTTTGTTTCAATCTTTCCTCCTTAACAGTGGACTTACGGATCTTGGTTTCTTGGGGCCCAGGTTCACGTGGCATAGGGGTACCCTTTTGCAGAGACTAGATAGGGCCTTGGGGAGTATATCTTGGCTGGGCTCTTTCAGTTCTACTCTGGTCAAGCATCTTCCAAAATTAAGCTCTGACCATCGACCTCTATGCATTGAAGTGTGTCGCTCCGCAGCCCCGCAACGACTGTCCCCCCCATTTAGGTACCTTGCAGGTTGGGGCACTTCGGACTCTTTTGCTAATGTGGTTAAGGACAATTGGTCAAACTCTGACCCATGGCCATTACAGTGTCAAGGTTTACAGAAGCAGCTAGGAAATGGAATCTTCAGGTCTTTGGCAATATCTACCAAAGGAAGCGGAGGATCCTGGCATGGATTGGTGGGCTCCAAAAAGCTCAAGAGTCCACTTCTTCCACGTATCTTAACCAACTAGAAGGCGAACTAAGACGGGAGTTCGAACTTATTTGTGAGCAAGAAGACTTAACCTGGGTACAAAGAGCTAGGTGCGATTGGCTTAAATTTGGAGATCGTAACACCGCTTACTACCATGCCAAGACGGTCCAACGAAGCCGCCGCAAAGCCATCAAAGCCCTGAGGGGGGAGACAGGTGAGTGGTGCTATGATGAATCGACTCTTCGCCACTAGACTATTCAATTCTATAAGAAGCTTTATACCAAGGAAGATGAACCTGCACCTCCTTACCCAGGAAAGGGGTCTATTTCCCGTAACCGATACCTCTATGGCAAGTACTCTCAGCGCCACCATTTTGCTCAGTGAGGTACACTCAGCCCTCTTCCAGATGGCGCCACTCAAAGACCCAGGGATCGACGGTCTGTACGCAGCGTTTTATCAGAACCAATGGAGGTATGTGGGACAATCAATCTATAAAATGGTGACTAGGTTTTTTGAGGAAGGTGTGCTGGAGCCTGAATTGAATGAGACCCTCATTGCCCTTGTCCCTAAGATACCGGAACCTGAATATGTAAAAGAATATCGGCCAATCAGCCTTTGTACGGTGCTATATAAGATCATCACCAAAGTCTTAGCCAACCGCCTTAAAAAGTGGCTACCTAAACTTGTCCTCCCAAACCAGGCAAGTTTTGTAGCTGGGAGGCAAATCACGGATAACATTATTATCGCTCAAAAGGTGATTCACACCATGAGAGGCAAACGTAGACCTGAAGGTTGGATGGCAATCAAAGTGGACTTAGAAAAAGCCTATGACCGACTACGGTGTGTGACTACATGTAGCATGAGAGTGGTATGGAATGGAATTCAGACTGAGCGATTCACGCCCTCTCGTGGCATCCGTCAAGGTGACCCCCTATCCCCGTATTTATTTGTCTTGTGTATGGAACGGTTGTCCCAAATAATATCCCAACAAGTGGTTACCAACCAGTGGAGGCCGATCTGTATAGGGAGGGGGTCCCCCTCTCTCACCTTTTTTTCGCCGATGACTTGGTGCTATTTGGATCCACTGATGCTCCCCAGATAACTCAGATCCAGAGTATTCTTGATGATTTCTGTGTGAGCTCTGGCCACAAGGTTAGTAAGTCCAAGACCGCTGTATTTTTCTCTAAAAATGTGCCTTCAGGGCGCCAGGTCCAGATATGCGAGGTGTTAGGTTTTAAGCGAACGGATGACTTGGGGAAATACCTGGGAGTACCCCTCCTTCACTAACGGGTCCGTTCTGGGACCTACCAGTACTTGGAGGACAAAGTCATCAGGAAACTCTCTGGTTGGGCAGCGAAGACCCTCTCTATGGCCGGGCGCATCACACTAGCAAAAGCTGTACTCGCAGCCATCCCAGCATACGCCATGCAATCGACTAAACTACCATCGGGCATATGCCAACAGATAGAGAGTCATATCAGGAGGTTTGTCTGGGGGAACACAGCCACTGAACGTCGGCCTTCTTTAGTTAAATGGGAGGATATGTGCTTACCTCATGAGGCAGGTGGGTGTGGTTTCAAGAAAATAGAGCTGCAGAATCAGGCGTTCTTAATGAAGCTGGGTTTCGCTCTCTGGGCTCGTCCTGACTTGCTCTGGGTCAAAGTCCTCTGTAGTAAATATGGGTGGGATGTGCATAGGGGTCCCTACAGGAAAAACCAGAATTGTTCCTACAGGATAAGCACTCGTTTCTGGTCGGACAATTGGGTCTCGGAAGTGGGGCCATTAAAACTACTTGCCTTCCGAGAGATAACTAGAGAAGAGGAAATTTCTCCAGTTGCTCATTTCACAACGCCAGACGGACTTTGGAGGTGGGATAAGTTCAGCAACGACCTACCGGATTATGTTGTTTCCCTCATAGCCGGCTGTGAAGTGCCTACACTGGATGATGGTGAAGCTTGTTGCTTCTGGGACCGCACACAGGATGGTCGTTTCTCAATCTCATCATCCTATGACCTCCTAAGTGATAGTGCATGTTCAACAACGTCTCGTATATGGGGGGTGGTATGGAAGTGGAAGGGTGCTCAGAGAGTTCGGGTTTTTCTGTGGCTTGTTGCGCGCATGACCCTCCTAACGAACGCAGAACGTAGGCGACGTAATATGGTAGAGTCTGCCGCTTGCATGAGGTGCGGAGCAGGCTTGGAGGACCTGGACCATGTTTTACGCCATTGTCGGTTTGCGCAGGAAGTTTGGAAGCAGCTACTACAAGCCACGCAGAGGGTACGGTTTTTTCAGACCAAGTTTCAAGACTGGTTACTTCACAATCTTGAGGAAACCACTCCTGGGACTGGGAGCTATGGTGGGTGGTCGACCCTTTTCGGGCTAACATGTTGGAAATTATGGGAGGCGCGAAATAAGGCGGTGTTCCAAACACTAAATATCCAACCGGATTGTTTGGCTAGGGAGGTTAGGGTGCTTGCAGAATATAGCCATCAATCAACAACCAGCATAGAAGCTATGAGGGGAGACAGGCCAGCTAGGCAGATGGAGATAATTTCATGGAACAGACCCCCACCCCCATCGGTTTCTCTTAACTGTGACGGAGCCACGAAACAGGGTTCACAACTTGCAGGAGCTGGATGTGTGCTCCGTGACCAGGATGGCCAGTGGCTAGCCGGCTGCTGTCGAAATATTGGATCTTGCTCATCCCTACAGGCGGAGTTGTGGGCACTGCTAGATGGACTGGAGCTGGCATGGTCTCATGGATACAGAAATATTAACGTACAGATTGACTGCTTGGCGGCTTTGAGCCTTATTGGGAACGAGACGGAAGAAGCAGGTGCTAATGTGGGTGTAGTTCGAAGGATACAACGGATGCTTTCACAAGATTGGCAGGTATCTATCAGCCACGTATATCGTGAGGGGAACAGATGTGCGGACTTCCTAGCAAAGTACGCCCTGACCTTGAGTGCTGGGTTCCACACCATGCAGGAACCACCTGATGTAATGTATGGCGTTTTACAAGAAGATGCTCAGGGGGTTGGACAAGCTAGACTTTGTCAAATAGCCTGCTAATCTGTATTGTTTATCTCCTCTGCAACATAAAAAAAAAAATAAAAAAATCATTCTAAACTCATTGGAGGCATCAAATTCAATAAATTTCAGTCTTATCCCACTCATCTTCTCTTGGCTAAACATAGGGCGAAATGGGAAAATGATTTGGATTTTGTTTTCCTTCCATTTAATACTTGTTTTGATATCATTAACTTCTTCTACACTTTATAAATAGTCAAATCATTAACTTCAATATGTTTGGAAAGCTGGACAGGGCCTCCCCTACGGTTCGTGCTTCCAAAAATTTCAACAATAACAACCAATAACAACAACACTTTGTTTTCAAGCTTTCAATTTCCAACAATGCTCGTTCAAGGGTTAAACATCATAGCTGAGGCCATTATACTTTCCTTTGAACCATTTTCCAGCATCTAAACAACAATATAATCATTCTAGCTGTAACATCCCAAATTTTGAGATTTTAAATTGGAATATTATATAGAAATTTGATGGTGGGATTAATTATGAAAAATCATTATTATAATTTGGCCTGAATGATTATAATATTAATTACTGGAAATATAAGGCTTATTTTCCTTGAAATTTTTAGGAAAAGAATAAATCCAATTAGGAATTTATTTCCTTACAATATGTAAATATAAAATTAAGGAATATTGGCAATGGATAAAATGATAAGCTAAAGCCCATGAGTATATACTCAAATCAATCCCATTATCTCTATTAATCATCCAGCTGGGACACGAAGGAAAAAAAGAAAAAAGAAAGAAACCTGCACATGTGACAATTGATTGGAAACAACAAGATGTATTTATACAAATACCCTTCCAATAGTTGTATACTTAAACTCGGCCCACCGAAACCAAACCAACCCATTAGCCCATACTCATTGTAAATGACTCATCATTCAGTCTTACAGTAAGACTCTTACTCTTAGCCAGATGACATCATCAGAAGCAATAAACGTTCATGGCCCATATATCCTTTTGTGCAGAGTCCTATGAAACAATAAAGTAAAGACAGGGACTTGTTTTCCCACCACCATGTTCTTGGTTCGAGCCTTGGAAATGGTGAAAATGGTGTTGGGAGCTCATTCCTCAGAACCGTAGGCTCGACGTGGGGCAAAATCTGGATTAGTCGGAACCGAAGGTTCCGGTGAACCGGGATAGCAAAAATAAAGCAAAGACATACTCCCTCAACTTTTCCTTATTTCTTCGGCCAGAACATGCAAGATCAGAGGAGATTACAAGGGCACTCTTCATTTAATTCTTTTCGGCCGTCGACTGAGCACACAACAGCAGACTCCACCATAGCCATCGAGACCCACATCGAATGACTCCTGGTCCATTCTTTTCCCTTTCTCGGACCGGACCCTCCCTTCTCTATAAAACCCATGCTCCCTTTGCTTCCATTGATTCATGCTAAGCTTAACAGAACCAGAGACCGAAGTTGAGAGGAACTGAAGCAGGGAGAAAGACTGAGAGAGAGTGAGCACCGTGAGAAAAAGAGGTTCAACTGAGGTTATACTTGTGATCATCTTCCTCTGCGTTTATACCGAAGAACAGGGGTGATAGGCGTTAATGGAAATCACAACGAACAAGCTTAGACTTGAGGTAAGTCATCGGGTAAGCTTTCCTTTTAGTTTTCCTTAGTTTCCCAATGCAAACCTGAGTAGTATTAAGCCATCGGGAATTAAACTATGAATTTTCTGCCACATGGAACTGAAAACAGGGACTTAGAATATTCGTATACCACTGCATCGTATATACATATATATATAGGAGTCTTGCACACATAATATATATATATATATATATATATAGAAGAATAGTAGCTGCATGAGAAAAAAGAAAGAAAAGGAGTTCTTTTGCTGTCATATAAGACCACTTTGCTTGCTGCCTATTTATATATGCAAATGACGTTGCAGTGTGTGCGTGGTGTAAAAATATATATATAAAGTGCTATATTATATCAGCAAAGTAGCTTGCTGATATGTACATACATATTCGCTGCACATAAGGAACTAAAGAGAAGCTTGATAATATTTATACATGCCATCGTTGCTTTATTGTGGTGTTTGTAAAGGAACTTAGCTTACTGTCATAGTCTAAAAGCTGCCATATATTTGGAAAGGAATAAAAAGAGAAAAGGAAACTAGCTGATATATATATATATCTGTGCGCGCGCGCGGGGCTACATAAAGAAAGGAAGAGAGGAAGAGTTCATATCAATGTTTTGAGGGTTGCATGTCTATTCTTAGGTGAGTTCTGAACTTCTTTGGTTCTGAAAGGGATTTTTCGAACTGTGCATGTCTATCTGATTTATGTGTAGTGAGTTTTAATATGAAAAGGCTTAGGGAAATTAAAGGGGGAAGCAAAATGTGGAAAGGATAAGCTGTTATTTTTTGGAAAATAGAGCATCTTGTGCCTGATGTTCTTGTAAGTTAGAGTTTGAGTTTTGCTCTTAAATTTTTACAGGACATAGTACTCTCCTTAATCTGTAAAACGAGCTTCGGATCACCCAAAAAAGAGGTCTATAACTCCATTTATAAGTTTTTGAAGTTGAGCTACAAACCTGGAAATTTCTGGTATGCTTCTGGAGCATGAAAATGACGTGGCATTTCGGACAAAGTAAACAAAATCAAAAAAGTGTGACATTTTCCATATAAATAGTAGACACAGAGAGGTTTAATTTGATAGGTAATTTGTCAAATTTTGATAAGTATTGAAGGAGTTATGGTTTCTCAAAGATTGGTCAAGAAGTCTGAAAAAATTCTGGACATTGTTTATGTTTTTTGAAAGTTGGAAATTTTCTCAGCCATAAATCAACTTGGTAATTTTAATTTATGAAAATATACTTATCAAGGTTTAAGTAGAAATTGGAATCACTCCATTTGGAGTTGTAACGGTCAAGTTATGAATCTTCTAAATTCTCAAAAAAGTTAAAGACTGAATTTTTTATAAGTCTTAAAATAGTCACGCAAGTTATTAATTGTGCATAACCTTCAGAGTAAAGGTTTTCTTTTTGGATAACTTGTCTGTTAAGGGTTATAAAAACTCTAAAGTGACAAGGACAACCCTTCTTAACATTTTTAAAGGGAGTTAGTAATTAACAATATAATAGTAAATTGGCAAAGTTGGGCCTAAGAATAAAAATGATAAATAAGACCCAAAATATATATTTTGGTCTTTAAAATTTAAAATGGACCTTGGAGAGTTAGTACAAGTCCAACAGCCTTATATTAAGCTTAGTCCCATGACATTGGAGATTATGAAGAGTTTGAACAAATAATAATCGCCGTCTACAAATGTATTTATAGGACAAGATAGTTGCCGAGACAATTAAACGGACGTGAAACCAGTTGAAGATTTTGAAGCAATCAAGTATGACTCTAATCTCACATACTTGGTATGGTTGTGTATGACTGTTAAATCATATATGTGAATGTCTCGTCCCGTATGGGCTAGCTCCACTCGTGGCTCGATTGAGAGGAAGGGCTGACCATGGAGTACCTTCCCGGTGGATAGAATTAGGGTAGGGCCTTTTTGACGAAATTCCTTAGGTGGCTAACCTAATTGCATTCAAAGGACTCGAACGCTTCTGATTGAGAACTCTGGCGGTTCCATGGGATTCTTGGTAGGTCTTAGTTTACTATTCATAGTTGGGTGTTCCGATTGAGAACTCTGGTGTACAGAGGGACTCTCGGTATAGGCCACATGGTATACCTAGCGCTATGGTTATGAGATATATATATATATATATATGTTGTTTTGGCTATATGTGATTTGCATTATGGATTCTGAATGCTTCATGTTGTGTAGACTACTATGTTATATTGGTTGACTTTCATATACTGCTTAAAGAGGTCAAGGGGAAGAAGCCAAAGAAGTTGGAACTTCAAGCAAGTAAGTTTAAGGAAATTTTGGTCAATAGCTAGAACTTGATGATATGATTTTATTTTGATGAATTTGATAGTTTAAAAGTGTTTAAAATGGAATTTTGTGTGAGAAAGAGTATGGAGAATAATTTAAAAAGCATAAAGCATGAATATATTCAAATAAAGAGGTAGAAAAATCAACAAGGGTATTTTCGAAAACTGGGAATTTTTCACGTTTTTCTGGACTAAGCAAGTATTTTTAGATAAAAATAGACTTGTCAAGGGTTATGTAGATTTTTGGAACACCTCAATCGTATTTTTCTACAAATAGTTATGAATTTTTGAAGTTGGGTCAAATTCTGAAAAATTCTGGCATATCTGCAAAAATAAAGGATAAATTATCAATGAAGGTGTAACACCCCGAATTCTGAACCCCAAGAACTGGGAATAAGCCTAAAGTAGGCGGACGACTAAGCCCAATTTGGGAAGGGTCCCAAGAATGTCGAGAGTTAGGAAGCCTCTCTGGGACTAAGTAAGCCGGCTATACGGGTTAATGGACCCGGCCAGTATGCTCAAGTCGTGAAATTAATGTGCTAATGGAAAAAAGGAACAAAAGACCTATACGGTATAACTCTGGTTGGAAAAGATGCCACCTAACTATGTCCTAAGGTATAGGATAATTAGTTGAGCGAAAATATACCAGTATAAGTCAATATATAGCCTTTTTAGGGCGGTCAGGTATACCCTGCATTTTTTAGAAAACACCGGTATTCGTGAAGAAATCCCGAGTAACTCCAACAGGATCCCGAGTAGACACCGATAAAGTAAGGTCATGATGACTAATGATGACATACTTTTGTGTTGGTCCAATAAAATCATGACACATGTCCCGTCATCATGACAAGGGAAAAAGCTACTTTTGTGTTGGATCAATAAGAGCATAACACGTGTCCCTTCATAATTACAGGTGCAAGAGGTCAAATCAAGTCATCATGGAGAGAGAGAAATTACTTAAAATTCGTGCAAAACAAGGAGGAGAGAGAAAAGTCAACAAAACTTGCAAAATAAGCCAAATTAAGAGGATATTTTTCAAGGGTACTTTGGTAAATTGGTTTGAGGGATTTTTAAGTACCCTCTTGGCATATTTTAAGACATTTTGCACTCCTGTTTACATGAGTATTTGGATCAGGAGCTCAAGGACCATAGAAATTAAAGTGATAATGCGGAAAGGCACAAAAACACTTATACGGTGTTAATTGGTTGGTAAGAATATCATTTAGCTATGCCCTAAGGTATGAGACAATTAGCAGAGCAAAAAGGTGCTAAAATAAATATGCTGATAATATTTCCTGGTTGGCTAAGGGTTCCCTGCGTTTTTGAAGAAAACGAGGAGGAAAGAGAAGGGACTGATGATCCGGCCCCACACAAGTCCAACTAAGTGGCACGAGTTACGAGGAAAAGTGTAACTAGCAAAAAGGAGCTAAGCAGAACCAGTCAGGGTTTTCCGGAGTCGGGCCCAGACCCCTGGACTCAATGAAGGGAGAATTTGGGTGGGCCCAGAGGAGATAGAAAATTGACTTGGAGAGAAAGCTAAAGGTCACATCATGTAATTATGAAGAAAGAGAAAGAATAAAGTATGACACAACAAGAGGAATGACATGTAATTATGACATCACAAGGGTAATTATGACACATCCTAGGGAAGATCACGTGGGTCCCACGGGTTGGAAGAAGTGAAGTGCAAATGACCGTTTTACCCCTGGGCCAAAAACCTACAACTAGCAATTCGAGAGACAACTATCAGGGGCAATTTTGGGATCTTATTTGTGGCCTTGGAATGCGCCACCCATTTGACCAAAAGAGTTCTCTAGAACCCTTGAGAACCAAGTAAATAAATTATATTTAAACCCGAAGCACCCTTTTAACCAATGGACAATAACCAAAGTTGTTTAATAGCCTTCACCATTGAGGTCTATATAAAGACCACTCCTCCCTTCATTCTCCACTTTCCTAGCACGAATCCAAGAAGAGGAAGAGGAGGGTCCAGCTAAAGCTCAAGGTTAGGAGGTGAAGAAGGCTATACTCAACCGAAATACCGAGGTAAAAGTTCTCTAACTGACGACTCGGAGACTCTAGTTTCTGCCCTATGGTATTTTCGTGAGGTTGCAGTAGGATTCTCATGCTTTTAAGGTTATAAATGGGTCCATAATGTGTTTTTTTCTGGGGACAAGGGAGATCACCTTTTTTCTAAACTCAAAAAGATTAAGTCTTTGATATACGAAAATCTGCCGATTCTTACGGTTTCTGGGCAGCGTGTGTTCATCAAAGAATTTAAAATAGTAAATGGATTACGTTTTCTTTGATATTTTTCATGGTGAAATTAGACCTCTGGGTATTCAGTTTGGTAAAATATTTTGTGTCGTTTGGAGTTTTCAACCGAGACTTATCTTAAGTTGAAAATGACCTAAAAACCTGTACTTTTCTCTAGACCAGCGGCTCGGTTTCGCAGATAATAAAATAATATGAACCCATAAGACATGGGGAATTATTTTTATGGTAAACTAGACATTATAAGGGTTCAATGGACGCTTATTTCATGTCAATAAGATTTTTCTAGAATTTATTATAAATCATAAAAGTTATGTCAGCGTTTTTGGGGAATCCTGGTGGTAGGAGAAATACATGAAACTTGAAGCAAAGTTTGAATATGTGATTGAAAGTATAATTTTTTAATGTATCTTGGATGGTAGCACGTGTGGGACGTATCTCCAACATCAAGGGAAGAGTTCATTATTTTGCAAAGCGTGCCAGGTAGTAACTGTTGACTTGCATAATCTATGTTGCTTTTGCATGTGTGTTTTATCGTGATGAAGGACATCGGGCTGTAGTGCCTCTGCTACAGTACCGAGATCGGGTTGTAGTACCTATTGGAATGTGTGTCCTTAGGGTTTATGCTACAGTACCGAAGGCATGTAGGATCGGGCTGCGGTGCCTATTGAACTGTGTGTCCTTAGGGTGTTCTTTGCAATACCGAGATATGTGAGGTAGGTAGGGCCTATGTGACTGTGTGTTCATAGGTTGCTACTGAGGCCTCAGGAGGGGTAGCTGGTTAGGGTTTGGCTACCCTTACCACTGAGGCCCCTGAGCACGCTGTTCCAAGGGGCTTGTCTTGACCAGGCGGTCCTGCGGAGATGCTACATGTCGGTTTGTTGTGCTAGAGGCATGTTTATTTGTACTTCCTGGTTGTGATTTGCATTGCATGCACTGTATACATATTGTATTCGAGTCTAACAGTTACTCTGGGGTTTAATCTTGAACTCAGGTGGTTTCAAAGGTACAGGTGTAAGGCGGTAGGCCGGTTGGACTATGGGAAAGATAAGGGTAAGAGCGATGAAGCTGAATATTGAAGACGTATGGAATGTCTTATCTCTTTTTCTATGTTTTTATTTGGATGACTATATGATGTATACTTACTGTACAGTATTTATTTTGGACGATTGTACCCTTAACCCTCGGGGACTTTATTTTGATTATTGTACCTTTACCAATATATTGTAGTTGTCCAAACCGATTATATGCTCTGCCACACACATTTTGATGTATGTTAAAAAGGAATAATTTCCAAACGTAAGGTAACAAGTAAAAATGATCCCTCTAACCCGCCACCCGAAAGGGCGAGGCCGGTAGGGGTGTAACAGAAGGGATACTCATTAATAAAAAGAATTAATGAGTTTCAAATGGTGAAAGAACCCTTCAAATGAGTGATATAGTTATTTATTCTTAAGGAAAAGTTATATGGATGATGACACCATTTATGTTGCATTATTTTAGGGCTATTATTCCTATTTAGTAGCCGGGAGTATGTTATTCGAACTGATCAGTTGTTTACAGGTAAGTAATATTAATCTCATATACTTTGTATGACTTTGTATGTATGTTTTACCATGATTGTGTATGCATTCGGTGTTATTATGTTTGCCAATCGCTTTGTGTACTGGAACTGCTGTGTGCGACCCCTAGCATGGTTATGTGCCTTATTAAGCAGTATATGTTATGTGTGACTGCTCGTTCCGGTTTAGGCTATATGCCTCGTTGTGTGCGACCTTTGGATGCTGTATGATTTATGGTTTTCCTACATACTCTATATATACTCAGAATATGAGATTAATGGTTACTCTGGGATCTTTAGGGATTCCAGCCTCTGTTGCTACCTGTATGATATATAGTTTATTGGATTTAGCTCCCAGGCGGATATCAGCGGATGAAGGTGTTGGACCAGTTCCAGAATATTTGAAGAATTATTGTAAAAATTTTATGTAATCACATTTTAATCAAGGTTTGTAATTTATTACGAGTACACTATGCCCAGACTGAATAAATGTAGTGCTGTGTAATTTACTCTGATACATGTTATTAAGTAGTATAATATAAAAATTAAGAAGTATCACACTACCCGCTAGCTATCCGAAAGGGGCGAGGTCGGTAGGGGTGTAACAGTTTTATCTCTCCTCTGTTTTGCTTGGTCTAGACAAACTATTCTAAAGGAAAGAAAGAGAATTGTGTTTAAAAATCAAAGATTCGATTATATTTCATGATTTTACAATTCCACCAATCAAAATGTTCAACATATTCCTTTTTCTTCATTTATTTTTAACCACAAATTCTTACCATCTTCTCCTCCACATAAAACAAATGTTTCTTCCAAATTAATCGCTCCAACACCGCCATAAGGTCCCCTTCATTTTGGACTTAAATTAACTTTAATAGGTTTGGGTTTTAAGAGGAAAATATTTATTTTCTTGGCCCAATAGTAAACGTGGACTTTAAGGCCCCATTTGGTACAAAGAATTGGTGAGAAGGGAAAGGAAGATTGACTAGTTCCTCTGTTTGATACGCATTTTGAATAAATCTTCCAGGAAACCCAAGTTCTTGGGCTCACACTGGGCCCGCCAACCTTCCCTCATATGTGGGAAGATAAGATCCCACTAAAATTGGTGAGATCTCAAGTTCCCACGTCACTGTTCACATTTTTGGATAGATTTACTCCTGAAATTCAAACTTGGCAGGAACATTTGAATTTGGCGGAAATTTTTTTTACACGAGTTCGAACTTGACATGAGCATATTATTTTCAAATATATTTTAGCAAAAAAAATTATTTTTCTTTTTTATTTTGAATTAATTACTTTTGAGGGGAAATATATATAGACATTTCCTAATTCTTTACCAACTACTACCTTTTCATTTTCTTTCTACCAAACAACTTATCTTCCCTCAAGCCATCTTCCCTCATCTTTCAAAATCTTCCTTTCCCTCCTCAAATTTTCCCTGTACCAAATGGGCCTAACAATTTCATTACCTGACGACTAACTTTTGGATTAGTTAATTAAATGAAATCCTTTACTCCCGACTCTTTTATCCAATTATTTGAGGCCTCCATATAATTTTTATAATTAATTTTGGCTATTTATCCTTTTAATTACCCAAAATTCTAATAATTCTTTAAAATTCCACAATTTTTTCATTTATATATCAATCAAGCCTCAAATATAATATGGGGAACTATTTTCTACCTTCCCGTGCCTTTGGAGATTTTTCTGAAATTTTGGGCATAAATTTCAAAATTACCTGTACGTGCCTGAAATTTTTATCAATTACGCTTCTGCCCAAACCTGAGACAGTAGGTATACAATGCTACCTTGGCTAAAGTACTATTTTATTTGGCATTTAACTAACCTTTAATTACATTTTTACCCATTAATCGAGAATTGGGATGAATGATACATAGTCCCTTAGTATCTCTCTATCTTTTGGGACACTTTCTGGACTATTGCCACACTGAGCTTGTTACGTAGCTTACTTATTTTATGCTAATTCTTGAACTTCTAGGTCCAAAATATTGGATATGACACCGCTTGCAATGGATAAAAATATTGTGGGCTCACCAACAACTGATCCAGTATCGGCAATGACAGCAAATGAGCAGAAGCCCATTAGGAGAAGCAAAAGGCTTAAGAGAAGGTCCTGGAAGCTGAGGGAAATTGAGGATTAGAATCTATATATAGGACAAAAACCGTTAGGATGGGGTGTGGAATGTATTGGAGTATTTCTATCCTTCTGTATCTCTGTGGTCCCCTCTCTCCTCCCTATATCTCTTCTTCTTCTCTTAGTCATTATCTTTCTGTTATCTTGTGACAGTGAATTCCCAGTATACTCGAGGCATATCATATAGCTACCACTCTAAAGCTATTTTCCATATTTGTTCTCGTTCTTATCTGGAATACTATTTTCTTCCATTAATTGTGATCACAACATTTTTGGTGCTTTCATTGAGAGTAATCAATGGCAGAAAACACCCGTCTAAAGGAGTTACAGACTGAACAAAAAAGATTTTCAGAATTCATGGGAGACGCAACAACTCAACTTAATCGTACCTCGGAATTCATGGAGGATTCCCAGACTCGTTTTGTTCGCCTGGAAAGTTTCATGGAAGCAGTTTTACTGAAGTTAGACAATATGAGCAAAACCACCGAGAGTTCTAGCTCAGGAGGAAAATCTGAAATGACTCACCAGGGATACCAGCAGAGTTTCTTCAGTCCTCAGTCGACCCGACACTTGAAGCTGGATTTCCCCAGGTTCGATGGAACGGATGCTCTGCAATGGATTTTCAAGGCTGACCAATACTTCAAGTACTTTGAGGTCCCCGATGCTCAACGATTAGTAGTAGCATCAGTACACCTCGAGGGAGACGTTCTACCATGGTTTCAAATGTTGGACAAGGCCGGGCGACTTCCAAATTGGAGTGCATTAATCCAAGCGGTGGAGGAATAGTATGGACCCTCGAAGTTCGACTCTGCCCGCTCGCAGCTCTTCAAACTCATGCAGCAGGGGAAATTAGAGACATACAACAACCAGTTTATGGCGTTGGCGAATCGCACCACCGATATACCTGAAGCCGCCATCCTTGACTGTTACATTGGCGGTCTGAAGGCAGATTTACGTAAGGATGTCCTCGTTCAGAGACCATCCACGGTGCTACAGGCCATGACGTTGGCCAAGTTATTTGCCGACGCGACGGATTGGAGTAAATCCACGAAGGTTCAGGGGCTCAGCCAATTTGGAAATGCCAGCGCCTTCAGTAAAGGATTTTCAACGCCTGGAAACTCTCATGGGTCCTCAGCGACATTCAGTGGAGGAGGGAAGACAAATCTTCCTCCATTATTACCTACACCTACTCGCTTACCACTCAAAAAGATGACATCAGCGGTCCAATCAAAGTTCGACCGTATAGGTACCCAGTAAGCCAAAAATCAGAGATAGAGCGAATCGTGGATGAACTAATTACAGAGGGCCTGATTCAATCAAGTAGCAGCCCTTTTTCTGCCCCGGTGATCCTCGTTAAAAAGAAAGACGGCACTTGGCGATTCTGTGTTGACTACAGAGCTTTGAATGCCGTCACCATAAAAGATGCATTCCCAATGCCCACAGTTGATGAACTCCTCGATGAACTAAGTGGCTCTGTTTTTTATTCGAAGCTGGATCTTCGATCTGGGTATCATCAAATCCTGATGAATCATAAGGACAGGGAAAAAACGGCGTTTCGTACCCACCAAGGGTTGTATGAATGGCTGGTTATGCCGTTCGGTCTCACCAACGCTCCGGCGACGTTTCAGGCACTGATGAACACGATTTTCCGACCGTTATTGCGCAAATACGTACTCATCTTCTTCGATGATATACTTGTATATAGTCGCACGTGGGAGGCACACTTAGACCACGTCAGGCAGGTCTTACAAATATTGATGGATCACCAGTTATTCGCCAAATACAACAAGTGTGCGTTCGGCCTGAGAAGGATCGAGTATTTGGGCCATGTAGTCTCTGCTAAAGGTGTAGAGATGGATGGATCAAAAATTGAGGCTATCAAGGCTTGGCCCAAACCGCAAACCATAACTCAGCTGAAGGGGTTCTTGGGTTTAAGTGGGTATTATAGACGGTTTATTAGAAGATATGCCCAAGTCACAGGCCCATTGACCGACTTGTTGGCCAAAGATGCGTTCTGTTGGACTGAACAAGCCCAAAGCGCCTTCAATAACCTTAAGGACGCCATCACCCAGGCACCGGTACTCTGTTTACCAGATTTCACCAAGCCTTTTGTTTTGGAGACAGACGCTTCTGGGGTCGGAATCGGAGCTGTTCTGTGCCGAGATGGACATCCAATCGCGTTCTTCTCCAAGAAGTTTTCGCCCAGGATGCAATCCCAATCTGTATATGTTCGAGAGTTATTCGCTATTACAGAGGCTGTATCAAAATTTCGACACTATCTGTTTGGACATTTTTTCACGATTCGCACCGACCATGCCAGTCTCAAACATTTGGGAGATCAAATCATCGAGACACCAGAACAGGAAGCTTGTTTACCAAAGCTATTGGGCTATCGTTTCAATATTGAGTACAAACCAGGTAGACAGAATCAGGCCGCAGATGCACTTTCGCGAGTCTCCTGTATGGCTTTTTCTGCAATTACTTCTACTTTTATGGACACCGTGTACGATCAGGTTCGCTCCTCAGCTCTGATTAAAAATTTGAAGGAAGCACTTAACGAAGATACATCGATGCACAAGCCTTATCAGTTGAAGGGCTCTGATCTTTATTGGAAGGATCGACTGGTCATTCCCCACGATGACGTTGAGCTTATTAAGAAGATACTCGACGAGTTTCATTCTTCCAAACTTGGGGGTCACGCGGGTTTCTTGAGGTCTTTTTATAGGATTGCACACTTGTTCTACTGGCCAAATATGAGAACTGATATAAAAGCCTACATTAAGAATTGTGTGATCTGTCAAAGAGCTAAGGTGTCTCAACTACATCCGGCAGGATTGTTGGAACCACTACCCATTCCTACGCAAATTTGGGAAGACCTCTCATTGGATTTCATTACAGGCCTACCACCTATACAAGGATACTCTGTCATACTAGTGGTGGTGGATCGGCTATCGAAATATGGGCACTTCATTCCAATGTCAGCAGGTTTCACTAGCCAAAGGGTGGCAGAAGTTTTTGTTAATAATGTTGTCAAATTACATGGCATCCCTCGCACCATTGTGTCTGACCGTGACAAAGCTTTCACCAGTAATTTTTGGCGCCATTTAATGAAGTTACAGGGCTCTCAACTTTGCTTCACTTCAGCCTATCACCCCCAATCGGACGGACAAACGGAAGCTCTCAACAAATGTCTGGAACTATACCTACGCTGTTTTGTCCACGACCACCCCCGACAATGGTTGAACCATCTACCCTGGGCTGAGTATTGGTATAATACTTCTTTTCAGACTGCTATCGGAATGGTACCTTTCAAGGTAGTCTATGGTCGGGATGCCCCACCTATCTTACGTCATTCCTCTATATCGGATACTCCCTTTGATGTCCACAAGCAACTATGTCAGCGGGATGAATTGCTTCAAACCTTGCGAAGGAACATTCAGAAGGCCCAGACACGTATGAAGCAATATGCAGATAAATCTCGCACTGACTTGGAGTTTAAAGAATGAGATTTAGTATGGGTAAAATTGCAACCCTATCGTCAACACTCTGTGGAGCTCCGTAAATACCAAAAGTTGGCTTTACGCTACTTTGGTCCTTTCAAGGTTCTGGAACGCATTGGCCGAGTAGCTTATCGTCTTGAATTACCTGCTCATGCCCGCATTCATGTTGTCTTCCATGTCTCCCTGCTAAAACAATTTCATGGTTCTGAGGTGCTTCCTCCTACCTTGCCACTGCCTTTGACTTCGATTCCAGAGGGACCAGTACTCAATCCCCTGAAAATTCTGGCTTACCGCTGGATTCAGGATGCTGAGCAGTGGGTTAAACAATTTCTGGTTCAATGGGATGGCTCTACACCGGATACGTGGGAAACCGAAGAGACTCTAGCTACAATTTATCCCACTTTGGACCTTGAGGACAAGGTCCCATTTGATGGGGAGGGTAATGCAATGGATAAAAATATTGTGGGCTCACCAACAACTGATCCAGTATCGGCAATGACAGCAAATGAGCAGAAGCCCATTAGGAGAAGCAAAAGGCTTAAGAGAAGGTCCTGGAAGCTGAGGGAAATTGAGGATTAGAATCTATATATAGGACAAAAACCGTTAGGATGGGGTGTGGAATGTATTGGAGTATTTCTATCCTTCTGTATCTCTGTGGTCCCCTCTCTCCTCCCTATATCTCTTCTTATTCTCTTAGTCATTATCTTTCTGTTATCTTGTGACAGTGAATTCCCAGTATACTCGAGGCATATCATATAGCTACCACTCTAAAGCTATTTTCCATATTTGTTCTCGTTCTTATCTGGAATACTATTTTCTTCCATTAATTGTGATCACAACACCGCTCCCAAGGAAGAGATACAATTACATAAGTTGAGACAAACATAAACTAAAACAACATAAATTTTAGAAGCTGGCACACACATATACATAGATCAGAGGTGAGATCAGCCAGAGACACTTATGGCGTAGTTTTATTTAGTAGTGACTAAGTGCTAGGAATTATCTAAGCTGCCAGCACATTAGTAATCACTTGCTCATATTTAGTTTATTACACTTGAGACACTTTTTCAGATATTGGTTCAGCTTTGAAGAACACAACATTCATAGGATTATCATCATTGATAACCAAAAGCCTATTTCCCTTATCGTCCTTGGAAATGCCAAGATCTCCACAAGGATCACCGTTAACGGAACAGAACACGATCTTATAGGCCCAGCTATCAACTTGTTGAATTTTGAACCAACCCGTGATAGGGTTCTCGAATCCACTGATTTTCACAGACTTGTTCCCATTCTCTCCCTCAACAAAACTCCACCTTGAGGGAAAAGGAACAGAGTCTGGTACTTTTCCCTCAACAGAGTAGAACTCCAAGCTGAAGTTCGTTGGGACGTGTAAAATTCTTAATGGGCACGCAATTCTCCATGGCAAGCCATTGTCAACTTCAAAGGCTGATTGCACAACACTAAGAGGGCTTGTTTCGTTTCCAGTTGCAGCAAGCCCCAAGCCGCCACCTAATGCCCATACATATGGAAGGATGTAGTAAGTGCCACCGTTGGTAACGAAGTCGCCGGCAGCGTCGAGGACGACCTGGGCTTTGGCTGATGAGGCGATGAAGGCAAAGAGAAAGAAGAGAGCAAACGAGGAAGGCTTCATTGTTGGTAGCCTGAGAGAGAGCAATGACTATGTTTGTATTGTTGTGTTTGTGTGGAAACGGGATAGGCCAAGGGTTCTATTTATACTTATAGAACTGAGTGGTAGGGTAGGTATTCGATTTTTGAACGACGACATATGTGTGAATAAGATAATAAGAAGTTTTGAGAGACCCGTGAAACTTGTCTTCAATAAATTAATGGGTTAAAGGTACAACTAATGCTTTAAAATTATCCAGCACAGCAATCTAAAGTATTTTTTTTGTGTCCATCACCTAAAATACTGTTTTGTGCAATTTTTCACTTAACAATTTAAGTAATATAGGGTGTTGAATACACCCAAAAAAATATTTCAGAATGTTAGATGTACCAAAAAAATCATTTAGGGTGATGGAGGCACTTGAAAAAAAAAATTTAGGGTCTCTTAGATGACCTAAAATATACTCTAGGTGCTGGGTGCATCACAAAATACTGTAGGATACTAGACGTACTTAAATACTTAAAAAATATTTCAGAGAACTGGATACACAATCATGACATTTGATGTAAATTTGAGATATATTTTTGGGAAATCATCAAGTGCTAAATTAAAGAAATTTACTTCAATTTTGATAAGATATCAACTTTGTGCTCGGATATTTTAGTTTAAATATAATAATTTTAAATAAAAATAAAAAGGTATAATTTAGTATAAAATCAATAATAATTATTCAGGTAAAATATAATAATAATAACAACTATTATCAAAAAAAAAATATCCTGCAATTCTGAAATTAAAAATACAGTTGATTTTATTTTATTTTTTATTTATTTTATATGTTTTATCTGATTCTTTTTCCAGCCCCACATGCGACGCGATTTCGAATGAAAGTTGAAAAAGGCTTATCTCATCACTTAAGAAAACGCCACGAGGAACACGAGCAGAGTGAGACGGCCACTGTTCATTGTTACGTTTCAATCTTCTTCGTTGTCTTCTCTTGAACCGGAGAACGTGGCCGCGACTGAGGGAGCAGGCCGTCTCCTGTTCTTCCCCAATTGTCTTCATCATCGAGCAGAGGAGGACCAGTTGCAGACACCGTCGACAAAAGATAAGACTATGCCGCCGCCGTTGCCGTGATTCTTATTCTCCTTTTCCGACAAGTCTCACCAGAGAGAGAGAGAGATTCATCATCGTTTTCAAGATCTGGATTTGAGATCTGGCTCATCGTTTCTCTCAGAGGAGAAGAGACGCCATTGTGGGGGTGTTTCTGATAAGTTGATTGTCTCTCTTTTCTTCATTGTCCTTGTGATTTTGAATTATGAATAGCTAAACTGTTTATTCTAGGATTACATCAAGCCATTGTATGGATTGAGACTTGTTTATTACTCTCTTTGAGTTGTTAATAACAATTATTTTTTCATATGTTGTGCCTTCCAAGTGTTTGACCACTATTTGGACAGTGTTATTCATTTAAATTATGCTTTATAAAGATAATTTAAACGGAGAATTTAGGTAAAAACATGCTAGAGTTGAAGTTTGTCAATTAACTAAGAATCACATGAACTGTTCATTAACAGAGAAAGAGGTGGTTTGCCAGAATTGCGTTTTTTTTTTTTTTTCTAAGTGGAGCTATAATTCTTAATCATGATGGTGAAGAAGAACGTGAATTAAGGTGCAGGTAAGAAGGAGGAGGAGGTGGCGAGCGAAGTCCACAGATAGGAGATGCTGAGTAGCAATGTCTGAGATGAAGAGGCTAGAGAGAATTTTTAGTTATTTATGAACCACTTATGACCCGAATAGTATCTTAGTTAAAGCTAAAAAGTTGAAACTTTTCTATTAAATTGGGTATCATGAATTTTTCTAAAAATTTCAAAATTCATAACAAATTCAATATATCTCCAAAATTAGTAATTCAAAACTCTACTTCTAATTCTTAGAAAGTCCTTTAGTAGACAAATAAGACCCAGGTTCATCACATATGAACATTTTGAGCTCAAAAACGACTATTTTCAAGCCTCGACAAATAATTTTCGCAGCAATGTTACCGAATTCCAACTTCAGAAAATCATAACTCTTTATCCATACATCCAAAAGTCATGTTCTAGGACTTGTTAGAAAGCTTAGGATGTATGATTTATTCCTACAAAATATCAGGGCCTAAAATTCTCAGATTCCCTGTAAACATGTGGATCCAACAATTCATAGCTCAACTAAACTAACCATAACTTTAACTATCTACCTTCAAGCATATTAGCCATAGCTCCTACTTTCTCAATAGTTACAGAAAGTTTCCAAAATAATATATATACAATTGCACACAAAGGATCATAAAATTAATAGATACTACTACAAAAAACAATTTTAACATCCGCTTTTAAGACCTTTAGACGACTGTTTTCAAGGGTCGTAAAAGGAAGAGTAGTTGAAAGTTTGTGACATACAACAACTGTTTTTAAAACACAGTCATTGAATTTCAACAAATTTTATTTAAATAACAGTCGTTGTATGTCCTTTTTTTTCTCCCAAATAGCAGCGGCAAAAAAGCATTGCAGCGGGAAAATTGAAAAGCCAAAAAACATCGCAGCAGGAAAATTGAAAAACAATATGATGCTTTGTCATGCTCTGCCACCACACAATGGAACAGGAAGAGGAAGAAAATTGAAAAGGTTCCTTTCATCAACTAGGGGCACAGATACCCCAACTTTAGCAATTGATCTACCAAGTCCTAGAGCTAGACTATGTGCCAGAAGCTTGCTGACAGCTGCAATCCTGGAAAAAAAACCAATTAGAAAGAAAACAGTTAGCATCAAGAGCAAAACCGAAGAAAAATCAAAATCGAAATTTTGATTAAAGCCAAAAGAACCATAATATTGAAAAGAACTAGCTGAAAAAAAAATCAAAAATCCAGATCCAAATCAAAGAGCTAGCCAAAATCGACAAAACTAGAATATTGAACAATCAAAAATAAATGCGAAGTATAATCACCGGAGAAGGAGAAACAATTAAAATAAAAAATAATTAGCCATGGATTGACGACTTCAGCGCAAATCTCGAGATCTGGAGAAATGAAGCCGAAAAGGGTTTTCCAAATCCGAATATAAACGGGGCAGATCTAAATCTTGTAGCTAGACTACTTTTGCACGTCACAACAAACTAGCTAAGAGAAGGAGACTTCCCCAGAAATGAAGAAGAAAATTTAGCGTAGTGAACAAGATGTGCAAAAGTAAGACGTTTGAGACTCTTTATGAAATGTTGCGTTTAGGATGGATTTGAGGAAGACATTCTGACTGTTGGGTTTTGAAGAGAAAACTTCATAATTTTATGGAAGAGAGGGAACAACAAAATGTTGAAGGCCCCAGATTAAAGATGAAATATCTAAAAAATTCAAGTTTCAACGATTGTTTTTTAAAAACCAGTCGTTGTAACTCAAAATAAAAAATAAAATAAATTGAAATATCTAAAAAATTCAAGTTTTAACGACTGTTTTTTAAAAACCATTCGTTGAAACTCAAAATAAAATAAATTGAAATATCTAAAAAAATCAAGTTTCAACGACTGTTTTTTGAAAAACCAGTCGTTGAAACTCAAAATAAAAAATAAAATAACTTCAAATATCTAAAAAATTCGAGTTTCAATGACTGGTTTTTCAAAACCAGTAGTTATAACTCAAAATAAAAAATATAGATATATTTTTTATAGATAAATATAAAAAGAGATATTTTTTTAACTTATTAAATTTAATTAAGAACTAAGTAAATGAAAACACGATTAGATTTCTTATCATAACTATCGAAATTCTAGGCTACATACTAGGAAATAGCTATATATAAAATAGATATATTGTTGAATTTATCAAATTTAATTATTAGGAACTAACTAAATGAGAAAACGATCAAATTTCTTCTCTTAACTATCGAAATTCTAGACTACATAATAGGAAATAGCTATAAATATGAGATAAAAGCGCAATGGTCATATAATCTTGAAGATTTTATAAGTAGCACTAATTTTCGCAAAAAAAAAAATAATAATAAAAATAAATAAATTGTGTCACCAAATAAAATAAATGATATCTAAGATACAACGACTATTTTTATTATAACAGTTGTTATATCAAAACATTTAACATTCGTTTTTAAAAAATAGACGTTAAAAGTAAGTAGAAAATTACAACAGTGCCACCGCCTATGTTTTAACGGCGCCATTTTGTGTGAAACCGTCGTTGAATATTCTCGCCAAAATTTCAAAAATGCAACCACCTCATTTTTTATGTCTATTTTCATCAAGGTTTTGAAACCCGAACCAAACCGGCCGGTTCAGACTCGAAACCGTCGAACCGACCAGAAAACCGGTCTGAGTTAGGGGTTAAAACGGAGTTGTGAGTTGACCTGGAGCCAACTCGGTAACTCGGCCTGAACCGGCCGAGTTCGCTGAGTCCGAGTCAGAAAAGATTGGTTTTTTTTTAAAAAAACAATTGATTGAAGGCGAACGAGAAGGAGGGGAGAGTGCGGCGGTGGCTAGCGGAGATCGTGATCTGCAGGTCGAAAGTCTGAGCTTCGTTCTATGGTCAAAATAATGAAAACAGATTTTGGACTGGTAGAATTTCTTTTTTGTAGTTCACAATAGAAGATCCACGGCGCCTCCATGCTTCTCAATGTCGAGACAGAATGAGAAAGTGGAGAGACTAAGAGAGATATGAATCTGAAGAGTGAACAATTGAAGAAGAAAGAGGGATCTTTGTAACACAAAACGGGAAGGAGGAGGGACTGACAGAGAGAGATCTGAATCTGAATTTGGCGAGTTGAATGAGAGAGAAAATAAGATCAACACGAAAAAGTAAACAATAGACGTTGGCGGTGAAAACGAAGAAACAACTACTGCTATTTGCTAGCCATTAAACAAAGATAAAAACTTGAGCAAAAAAAAACATAGATAAAAAATGTCAAAAAGCCTATACCCCTATACCCCTATACCCTGTACCCGCTATGCAATATGCAACCATCAAATTAAAGAGTTCAACTGACACAAGCACGCAACTCCGATCTCTCTTCTTTTTGTGATCTCCTTTTTAAAAAAAAATAATCAATATTATATTATATTTGTTCTCATGGACATGACATCATATCTTTACATTTTTTATCATAAAATATTTTTTATTATAAAATATAAATATGTTTATCTATTTTAATTAAATTATATTTTTAATTAATACCGGTCTAACCCCAGTCTGACCCACTGACCCTTGACCCAATACCTTCACCGGTTCAGTGACCAGTTCGACTTTCAGAACCTTGGTTTTCATTTAATTGGTCGTTATATGGGAGTCGTTAAATCTATTTTTTGTAGTAGTGAGAGGTTCCTTCATCTTCTTCAATCTTCAACCACCTTGCCCTTTTCTTTTGAAAATCATGCCCATAAGGTTGGACAAGTGAGAATGGGGTGAGATTGGGGGAATCTCACTAGCAAAACATCAACTCAATATATGATGTGCAATAGTAACAAACTAAGCATGTAAATAGCCATTGCAAGAACATACAACAGTTTACAAGTACATACACATGGTCATGGCACAAACTCAAGTTAGGATATTACATGTTCAAAAGCCTTGATACACCACACATGGCAAATAAACATGCAAGCGACCAAGCACCAGCTGAGAGCAAGTTTTATTACCTTTTGCTTCTTCTCCAAAGTTACCTCCTTGAAGGAGCATGCCAAGCTTAATGCTTTTGTAACCTTCAAAAATAACCAAGGATTGCAATAAAAGGTGCAATCCTTGAACGATTTTTGAGAAGTTGTTTTTTTTTTAATATTAATTACCTAGGAACTATGTGTAATGATTGACAAGAAACAATAAAAAGGATTATTTGAGCTTTTTAACTATTAACTAAGTTGCCTTAAAAAATAATATTTTTTGGATTTTTGAGGTAAATAGGGATGAAATGGAAGTTGGTTTTGAAAATGTGATAAAAACTTCCTAGACCAGTGAATTTCATCTACCTTTGCTTCAAAAGAAAATGAGAGTGTGCTAGTTTAACAAAATTACCCAAAAGACTCTTTGTTCGGTGAATTCATTCCTCAGCACTAGGTAAAAATTAATCCCTCTATACAAAACTCAATTTAAACACTAGCAATTTGAATGAGTGAAATGCAATGACACAAGTAACCAAAAACGCTTGCATTACAATCACAATTATATATTCATAACAACTTCAAGCAAAAGCTATACCAAGTCAATTACATGAAATTGCTACTAATAAAGCACAAGTGTCAAATACATAACATTAAAATCCAAATAAACATATAATTTTAACAAAAATGCATGGATCCCCAATGTGAAACTTCAATCCAATATACTATAATTAAACTCTAAACCTAGAATTTATCTAATACAAAAGATTAAAGATAGAAATTAGATAGTAAAACACTCCCCTATAAAGCTCCAAGCTCAAGAATCAATCCATTGCTCCAAGAGATGACATGCTCTAGCTACTACTAGTGATGAGCGATATTTATGCCATGATTTCCCTATATGTTTTCACTACTTTGAATGTTGAAATTGAGCTGTATTGTTTACTATATGATAGAATATCTTAATATTCATGCACATAGGGAAATAGAGGATGGATCCTACAAATTGTTGCATTCATATCATTATTCTACTCATGTACATAGGAAAAAGATCACTTTGTAGTCTTCCATGAGAGCGCATAAGGAAGCTAATACAATGCTATAACATAGAGTATGCCTACACCTGCGTGCCAGAAATACAATGCGACCGTTATGCTATAACATCGTAAAGGATGCAGACTTATGCGCCAAGTTATTCTAACCTTTCCTCGCGAGCTTTCAGGAAATTAAGACAGGTCATCCGGGCGCACTTAAAGATGGTGATTGACTCAAGTAGAATCCAGAAGAAGCGAAGGATCGAAAGCAGGATTTGAAGAATCCTGTGGTATTTAAAGAAGAATCAATCAACTAAATCTAAGATCTTGGACCCGACAGATTTGGAAGGCTCAACTAACTGGACATGCGGCCAAGGAGACCTAACTATAAGAGGAAAGCATGGAAAAACCTAAAAGGTGTCGAAAAGCCACAAAAGAAAGCAGTCAACTAATTCCTAACCGACTGAAGCTCATGCGAAAGGAACAGATTGCTAGGAACAATAATTGGGAATATGGGTTAGTTTGGAACATATTGCATAGTAGTCATAATCAGGCCAGCAACCAGCATGCTTCGGAGGTTAATTGGCTGCCACCTGCCCCTAATTTTCTGAAAGTGAATTGTGATGGTGCCTTTTCTTCGGAAAAAAGATCAGCCTCTATTGGTGTTTGCTGCAGGAATGAATGGGGATTTTTTCAATGGGGTTTTGTTACTAAGGTTAAATCCATTTCAGCGTTTATGACTGAAGCTCTTGCATTAAAACAGGCTCTTATGCTGGTTGTGGATCTTGGGCATGATAAAGTCTTGTTTGAGACGGATAATCTTCAATTGCATTCTTGTGTTGTTTCAAGGTCTCCTGACTTAGTTGAGTGGGAAAGTCGGGGTATTGTACATGATATTATTTGTCTTCTTACTTCCAAGGTTGGGTTCTCTGTGTCTTTTACCCCTCGAAAGGGGAATCGTGTCGCTGATTTTCTTACTGCGGCTGCTTATAAAGAGGTGTACCCGATTGGGTGGGTTTTCCAACCAACACCTGCTTTGTTGTCTCTTCTAACCTCGGATATTCAAGAAGCTAATTTATCTTGTAATGATTCCTCGGATTTCAATCATGTAGTTGGCGAGACTGCTTTTGGTTAATTTAGAATTTTATGTTGCTTTATGTTGTTGCCGCTGGCCTTTATCCAGTTTCATTTGGTTGTATTCCTTCATCCTTGTATGGTCTTGGACCTTTTGTCATTTTATGAGCAGTAACGAGCTTTTACTTCCCCCGTGCGTTGCACGGATGATAGTATTTCATAGGTTACTCAAACATATTTTACTTTCAAAGTGATATAATTTTCTTGTCTTTAACGAATATTAAAACATCACTATCAACGAATTACTACCGATTAGAAATGAAACCTCAACAATGTTAATCAATGATATCCTCTAATCAATTCAGAGTAACATGTGCCATTTCCTTTTAATAACTTTCCCTTTTAATTTAATTTTTCCTTTATCTTTTGCATTTATGGCATTCCTGTGCCATTTCCTTTCTTTGCCGTCTGAAGGATAAAGTGTGCTTTTGTCAAAAGACTCATTTTTGTCAAAGAGCACCAGTACTTCGAGTTGGTAATTTCTCTAACTTTACTATCAATAAAAAAATATTCACAAAAGTGGTTCAATTCTAAGTCTTATCCATTTGGTAATTAAAACTTCTGTTGCTTCTATACTTCTTTCTTTTCTTTTCTTTTTTGGTCAAAGCCTCTATACTTCTCTAATGAAAGCTTCTTTCTTCTTGTCTTTTACCATAGGGTCAAATTTAGTAACTGCAAAATTTGACTGCAGCCTTTGTCTCTTTATTTATACTTCTGTGCCTTTTTCTGTGCTTTTTTTTCCTTCCTCTACCTTATTGTTCTCCTTCTTTCCGCTGATAAATGAAATCTGACAAATAAAAAGAAACCATTAAATCTGACAAATAAGTCCATCAAATGCAACAGTGTGAAGATCCTTTCAAAGATACTATCCTCCATTTATTACACTTATCATATGTGGTTTTTTTTAACTGAACTAAATAGTCCCCTCACATTGGGTTTGGAGTAGTTTGGACCATTGTTTTGAAAACCGGACCGGACCGGCCGGTTCAGACCGAAAACCGTCGAACCGGCCAGGAAACCGGTCCGAGTTAATGGATGACCCCGGTTCCGAGTTGATCCGGGGTCAACTCAGCCAACTCGGCCTAACCCGGCCGAGTTGCCCGAGTCATGGCGTTTTTTCTTTTTTTAAAAAATCGCGGCGGTTCTCCACCAACAGTCAATCAACATGCCGGTGAGAAAAAAGCAAAACATAGAAGGAGAAGGAGGGAGAGGGAGAGATTTAAAGACTTAAGAGTTGTGATCGCCCATCGAAGACTCGTTGTCGCCGGTGAAGACTGAAGACGAGAGAAATCTGAACACTCGAGCAACTCGCAGGTTGAAGGCTCGTCGTCACCAACTGAAGAATCCATTGTTGAAGCCTTGAGGTTTGAGGGAGGAAGAAGGCGAAGAACTGAAGAACAGAGAGAGGGAACAGAGAGAGACTGACGTGAAACCGTGAGAGAGAGAGAGATTGAAGGTGAGAGTTTTATTTTGCAAACCATACTATTTAGTACTTACAGATACTGTTTCGCGCATACTCCCCATGTTGGTATTTAATTAATTCTGACATATCTAAACATATAGGCCGTATAGCATGTTCAGATAGAGATCTTCAATGATCTCTTTTTTTCTTGCTCGGAAAATGATCTCTTTTTTCCAAAAATATTAATATAATATTACACATACTTTTATATTATCACATATTCACATCACATCTTTTTATATTTTTGAGTATATACTTTTTTTTATTGTTAAAATATATATAATTTTTTTATCTATTTTAATTAAATAATTTTTTAATTAATACCGGTCTGAGACCGGTTTGACTCCGGTCTGACCCACTGACCCTTAACCCAGTACCCCCACCGGTTCAGCGACCGGTCCGGTTTTCAGAACCTTGGTTTGGACCCATGATTATTACCTTTGACTTGAGGTTCAGCCACAAGTGAAGTCTGGCTCATTGACCGAGTGTACCACAAGTTCAGGGTTTGGAGATTCCAACTCAAATATAACATGTTGACAAAAAAAAAAATCAAGTATAACATGAGCATCAATTTACTCCCAAAAAAAACACAAGATTTCAAGCTGAATAAAAGAAGACGGATGAATTTCCATAAAATACTCTAATTTGTAAAATAATTCTGATTGAATATCTCTATATTGAAGACAAATAATAGCTCCTACTTAGCCATACCAGGGTATTATCCCCTTCCTTAAGGAGTGGAGCTGGAACGTAGAGGTTGCGCTGAGGTCCTTTCGACTATTACAAAAAAAAAACAAAAATCTATATATATATATATATATATAAATACTTCAAGAGGAAAGCAGTCATAAATATAAAAAACAAACTATATATAGCCATGCAATCTAATCACAAACAAAATACAACCAAAGAGACAAAAGAGAAGTTATATTTACCAGCCAATATCTCCCTAAATTAAATTCATTAACAAATGCAATGCCTTTGCCCCATTTGTCAAATGATATGAATGTATCCTTGATAGCGGGTGCCTGTGGAGTATTCTCTGCCAAAAGAATAACCTTGGTTACAGATTTGGATATTACAACCCTAGGAAGTGATACTTGAGTTCAATATTGGGAAACATGAATACCTTGGTCCTCACCAGTCGACATTCTACTGAATGTAGAAAAAGCAAACTGTGTAATAGGATTGGGAGTTGGAAATTCATTCAGGTTGTGAAAAGGAATAGGGAGCTTTTTCCAACCATGTAAAGTTTCCTCATCAAGATAAACAGAAGACAGAATGCCCTGTATAGAAGTTTGAGAATTGGTTCAGCCAAGAAAAAAATATTCCTAGAACAGTCAAAGTTTTAAATGCAATATCTTCAGATAACCTTTACCTTTCTATCAAAGATGAAATCACCATAATTTAGATAATTTAGATGAGGCCAAAATCTACAACTTAACTGCAGATGCAGAGAATTAATGTTAAGGATTAAATACTTTATTGAAAAAAACATTATCAGATAATAATATAGATCATAAAAAGGAGTGATAAGGCACAACCAATAAAAATTGAACCTTTATGTGATAAAACATGCACCAAATAATTAATCTCATCAAAAAGTATAATGTAAAGGAGGAGGAGAATTGATCTTTTTTTTATATGCATAAACCTTTTAGAGTGCACATATTGCCTCCAAGGTTAAAAGCTCAAGTTCAGAAAATCAAATAAATTCAATTTATCCAACCTGAATGAGTACCAATAAACCAAGTGCTTATATAAAAAACTAATTAAGAAAAATGGCAAAGTAAGTTAATGAAGATGCAGTAGAGAATGCTAAATCCCTTCAATTCATTGAATGTTGATCGCACCCCTTTATAATCACATGAATCGAGGATGACACGCAGCTATAAAACAAATCCCTTCAATTCATTGAATGTTGATCGCACCCCTTTATAATCATCACATGAATCGAGGATGACACGCAGCTATAAAACAAAACCATCAATTCATAAGTTCGTTTCTGAGATGCAAAGGTCATTAAAAAAATGTCTTCTTCTCGTTGTTGTACTGCTATTAATATCAGAACCGCTTCTTCATTCGGAACCATCTTTTTAGGTAGTGAGTGTTTATGGAATGTAAATGAACGAAATGATGCTCACATATCCAGAAAATAGAAAGAGGCCAAAAATGCAGAGAAATCAAAATATCAAGAAAAATAGAATTCCAGAGAAATCAATGCTATATGATGCTCACACTTTAGGGTGCTTCTTCCTCGTGCTATTACAACATGCTTCAAAGCCAGATTGAAAAAATCAACCTCACCAGAATTTGCGAGAAGACAGAGCCCTAGGGTTCGAACCGTCTTCAATACTTGCTGAAGAGCGGATAACAATGGGCCGCATCCGACGACGATCTTCCTCTAAGTGAGGAAATGCTGGCTCGCTTCACACACCTTCAGGGTGCTTCTTCACCATTGCTCTCCACACTGCCGATTCACTTTTATTTTAACAATTTATTTTAATGGAATTCTGTAATTAAAAAGGAAAAAGCATGTAATATTTCATCCATTAATGTTATACTTTGAAATTGGAAAAAACAATGTATTTTGGGTCTTCAGTTGAGCCTTGGCAAGAAGGGAAATGTCCGACCCAAAAAAAGGAAAGAAGGGAAATGGAATTCTGTAATGAAAAAGGAAAAAGCATGTAATATTTCATCCATTAATATTATACTTTGAAAAAGGAAAAAGTAATGTATTTTGGGTCTTGAGTTGAGCCTTCACAAGAAGGGAAATGTCCGAGCAAAAAAAAGGAAATAAGGGAAATGGAATTCAGTAATTAAAAATGAAAAAGCATGTAATATTTCATCCATTAATGTTATACTTTGAAAAAGGAAAAAGCAATGTATTTTGGGTCTTGAGTTAAGCCTTGGCAAGAAGGGAAATGTCCGAGCAAAAAAAAGGAAATAAGGGAAATGGAATTCTGTAATGAAAAAGGAAAAAACATGTAATATTTCATCCATTAATGTTATACTTTGAAAACGGAAAAAACAATGTATTTTGGGTCTTGAGTTGAGTCTTGTCAAGAAGGGAAATTCCCGTGCAAAAAAAAAAAAGGAAATAAGGGAAATGGAATTCAGTAATTAAAAATGAAAAAGCATGTAATATTTCATCCATTAATGTTATACTTTGAAAAAGGAAAAAGCAATGTATTTTGGGTCTTGAGTTGAGCCTTGTCAAGAAGGGAAATTCCCGTGCAAAGAAAAGGAAATAAGGGAAATGGAATTCTGTAATTAAAAATGAAAAAAGCATGTAATATTTCATCCATTAATGTTATACTTTGAAAAAGGAAAAAGCAATGTATTTTGGGTCTTGAGTTGAGCCTTGTCAAGAAGGGAAATTCCCGTGCAAAGAAAAGGAAATAAGGGAAATGGAATTCTGTAATTAAAAATGAAAAAAACATGTAATATTTCATCCATTAATGTTATACTTTGAAAAAGGAAAAAGCAATGTATTTTGGGTCTTGAGTTGAGTCTTGTGAAGAAGGGAAATTCCCGTGCAAAAAAAAAAAAGGAAATAAGGGAAATGGAATTCTGTAATCAAATATATATCACTAAACCTCCAAGCCATCCATTCATTGGTCCACCGTGTCATGCCAACTAATCATACTTTTCCTCACTAAACCTCCAACCCATCCATTCATTCGTTTTATTTTTGAAAACCCATCGTTCTTGACTAGAGCATCTTGAATATCTCATTCGTCGTCCAATTTAATGCCATCTTTAATTGTTCCAAATTATTGTCATTCATTATTGTCATTCATTATAGTGTATGGAGAGGTCAATGCATTTATTATGAATAGTAAATATTCGAAACTATAGGAATGAAGATCACAATTTAATATGAGATCTCATTTTCAATCACAATTTTCTATAAGCAATGAAGATCGGTCATTACATTTACTTTTCGATTGCATAACTTTTCCCGTGAAATAAATCCTCTACAACAGTCTGAGAGTCTCATCTTTCTACAAAACAAAAGAACAAAGTATACTACAACTCTGCTGTAAGATTTTTCTATCAAATCATTCCGTTTAAGAAACCCGTAGTAAGCAAATACAGTTTCCACTCCTTACAGCAGATCATATTTCTTTCTCAAGTTGTAATATAAAGTGCTTTTAATGTATCAGGCGATGAACTATACTTAATTACATATGAGTTAAACAGAATCAGTAATTGAGATAACACCTATTTTTCAATCACAAATTTCTATACGCAATGAAAACCAGTTATGACAAATTTTTTCCAATCACCTATTTTTCACATGCCAGATTCATACGCGCGATCCTTCTTGCCAAATAGGTGTTTGCGTGGAAATAATAATTGTGCATAGAGAGGTCAATAAATTAATTAGGCAATATAATTAATTACATATGAATTCAACAGAATCATTAATTGAGATAACACAAATTTTTCTATAAATGTTAGATGAAGATTTTTCATGGTATAGTGGAGCAATATTTTAGGATGACTTTACATCATTTCGTATATAAAATGTTGTAATAGTTCAAATAATATCCAAAAGGCACAATGTTATAAAGGTGTGAACGAAAGATTACTCAGTAACAATCAAAGGTAGAAAAAATAACTGTGTATGGAGAGGTCAATGCATTTATTATGAATAGTAAATATTCGAAACTGATTTCAATAGAATATTTAATTTTGATGAGATCTATGTTTCAATCACAATTTTCTACAAGCAATGAATATCAGTCATGACAAATTATGATTAATTGTATACCCCTTTTTAAATCTAATTATTTGATTTTTCCAATCATTCATGAAGACTTTGTTATTAAATGTATATATATATATATTTGGTAAACCCTTTAAATTGTCCACGATATCCGTAATAGGGGATCTCCCTGATCTGAATTATATATCTTGACAACTGCTTATATCTTTATATTAATTTTATACACCAAATAATGGTAGTTACAGTGGATCTCCCTAAACTTCGCAAAAATATGCCATATAATTAGCACACCCATATTTGTTCTTTGGTTTTGAAATTTTCATAAGCACTTGTCACTATTTTTTCAACCCAACTTCCAATTTGTAATAGATTTATCAAATCAAATGGAATAGAAATTATATGATTTAATAGATTGCACATTTAGTCATTTGATCTCTCATTCATTCTCGAAGTAAATACATGCAATTTGTTTCTTAATTATTCATTTCATAAAAAAATCCTTTGGACATTATGACTAATTGTATATCACATTTTTTTTACAACCCTTTTTGAACTCATTTACTCCACTTATTATGTTTTATTATATTTACCCGGACAACAACTAATAAAACCAAATAATGAAGTTAAATCGATTGATGTTTTCAATTACAAAGTTATAAAATCAAAACCCAACATTGAATTGCGAGCTAATTTGTGCATAAAATTGACACCTAAAAACGTTTATGACCTAGAATTTCCATGGTATATTAGAGCAATATTTTAGGATAACTGGTGCAATATCCTTTATAAATTGTTGTTATAGTTCCAAGAATATAAAAAAATCTCACTGCTATAAATGTGTGCACGAAAGATATATGAATAACAAACAAAAGTGGAAATAATAATTTCAAATAGAGAGGTCAATGAATTAATTAGGCAATATAATTAATTACATATGAGTTAAACAGAATCAATAATTGAGATAACACCTATTTTTCAATCACAAATTTCTATACGCAATGAAAACCAGTTATGACAAATTTTTTCCAATCACCTATTTTTCACATGCCAGATACATACGCGCGATCCTTCTTGACAAATAGGTGTTTGCGTGGAAATAATAATTGTGCATAGAGAGGTCAATGAATTAATTAGGCAATATAATTAATTACATATGAATTCAACAGAATCATTAATTGAGATAACACCTATTTTTCAATCACAAATTTCTATCCGCAATGAAAACCAGTTATGACAAATGTGAACATTTTTCCTTCGTATCTCAAATGAACATAGTCGTGGACAATTAAATAAAACGGAGCCTCCTTAGATGACGATCCATGTCATCAATTGAACAACAAAATGTCATCTATCCGTCCATATATGTTGAAGTCTGTCCGTCACTTCATGGTAAGTCAATACATTAATCGCAGTCCATTTCCTACATTTATGACTATGCGCTGAAGATGATGAGCTCAACGATATTCAAGCTATTCATAACGATATGTTACATATATAAAATGTAGAGTAATAATTCAAATGGATGAGGTCAATCGGAAAGCTGTAAAGATTGAAAAAATAATAATAACAGATATGAGGAAGAAGCGGTCTGAGTTTATTAAAAGCAATAAGAATGAAGGAAGAGATGAGAATGAAGGAAGAGGTCAGTCATATTTTGTTCATTTAAATGTTTTTAGTTAATATCCGCTTTAGTTTTTACTGTAACGAATTTCAATATGTAATCATTTTTAAACAATATGTTTTTGTAGGTAAAAGGTTATGTTCAGAAAGTGGTACCGAAAATTCGATTTGTAATTCTTCATACGTTACCAATAACAAACTTAACCAGTTGATGATGAATTGTTTTGGTGAAAAAAGTCAGAATGACTTGCCGAGTTCTCAGTCTTCTCTTTTAAATCCAATGTCAGAGGACAACATCCAAACTGTATTATCTGATATAATCAACACACCGGGTAGCTCAATTATATACAGAGCAACATCAGTTGTTTATCTTACAATAGCAAGCTTACTCTTAGTCCATCAGTTCAACCGACATCACAATCAGTCAATCAAAAGAAAAGCGTAAAGAGATCTGCTAGCCAAATTCGGCAAGTAGCTACCGATTTATGCAGTAGGGTAAATACTCCAAGATACGAAAGTAAGTATGATTTTTTAATTTTATTTAGCTTTCCATGTTTTTAATTGTCAATATTTATTTAACCTTCAGAATTTTTTTTTCCAAATTATTATAGTAGATTCCAGAGTTATTAACAATCAACATGAACAAGCAACTCGTCATACAGAGGCGGAGAATAATCACAGTTGTATGTTTCGATCCACCTATTTAGATGATGGTGATGCTTGTCATGAATGTCAAGTTTGTGGTGCTGAAATGTGGTTTGCAGAAAGATTGAAAGGTGTGAAGAAAAATGAAATGCCACAATTTGGTATTTGCTGTTGTAATGGAAAGATTATTGTCCCTTTATTAAGAAGGCCTCCTAAAGAGCTTGAGGAACTCTTCTTCAACAAACATTCAATGCAGTCAAAAAAAAATTTGAAAAATATCCGCACGTACAACAACATGTTTTGTTTCACATCTATGGGTGGGAGAATCGACCATTCAATAAACTCTAGAGGTGGAGGCCCTTATTCTTTTGTCCTTTCAGATCAAAACCACCACTTCATTGGAAGTCTATTACCCCCTCAGGGGAATCCTCCAGTTTATGCCCAACTGTATATTTACGATACCGAAAATGAAATTTCAAATCGAATGTCAACGGCGAGGTCAGAATTGAATCAGGTTTTTGTGCCATTGAACAATACTCTTTATCATATATATCACAAGTTGAAAGATTTCTTGTGTTTTTTTTTTCAGCCGTTATGTTGGTGTTGCAAATTTGGATCACAACATTGTCGAAATTTTGAAAGAATGCTGGACAAGCACAACTGTGTGGTCAAAAATTACGTAAAGCAGGGAAATTATTAAGGAAAATGTCATCCATGATGTTAGTATAAGACTAATTAGAAGTAGCAACTCAATTGGGCTCTCTAAGCAATATAGTATGCCAACAACTTGAGCTTGCCGCTCTAATTGTAGGTGACTTTGACAATTCATACACGAAGAGAGACATAATTGTGAAACGACAATGTGGTAAATTACAGAGGATCGATGAGCTACACATGGCATACCTACCACCTGCAATATCCGTTGCTTTTTTCATATGGAGACAATGGGTACGACTCATCAAATCAACACGCTCTAGAATCACTCTCAAGAACAAAAAGAAGAAGAAACTAACACCTAGGGAATACCTGGCATTCGGTTAATGAGGAGGAAGTCTGAAACGTCAGTCATATTGCATGGGAACAAATTACTGCAACAGTTTATTGTTGATGGCTACTCAATGGTCGAAAGTGATAGGCTTGACTACATTAGAAAGCACCAAAAGGAATTAAGGGTAGATCTTTATAGTGGAATAACAGATGCACTCACAAGAGGAGAGACAGACCCTTCATCAACGGGCGACGAGTTATTCTACCATCTTCTTTCACAGTGGCGCATGATACATGATTCAAAACTATCAAGATGCTATGGCCATTTGTGCATGGGGTGGTTATCCAGATATATTTATCACATTTACATGCAACCCCATGTGGCTGAAATTACTCGTCATTGTGACCAAGATGGTTTAAAACCATGTGATAGACCAGAAATATTGAGTAGAATATTCAACCCGAAGTTGCACAAGTTAATGCGGACTTTGAAGGATCAGAAGATATTTGGATCAATTAAAGTAGGTACAAATTTTCACTAATTTCTACAAGATTAGAAATCATCATTTCGTATATGTTAAACATTTACATATCATTGATAAGCAACTTTGGGATTTTAATCATCTAAATAACGTGCAATTGTAGTTGTAAATGCTATTTTGTTTTTGTTTTGAAAAAATTGTCGATAACATTCTTCAAGTAAGTATAGTAATAATATAATGGGAAAAATGGTGATAGGTTTTAATGAAAGAAACTTATTTTCCATATGAAGTTTATTTGTAATCATTATAACAATTTTAAAATTATTTATGAATGCAGATGTATACACTGTTGAGTTCCAAAAAAGAGGGTTACCACACGCACATATCATACTCTGGTTGTCTGAGTCGGACAAAATAAGATCATCGTTTGAGGTAGACCAACTAATATCGCAGAGATACCAGATAAACTTGAAGACCCCGAACCGTATGAATTAGTTGGAAGCTACATGGTCCATGGTCCATGCGGTCGATCATCAAGAAGCGCGCCTTGTATGAAAGATGGTAAGTGTTCAAAATACTTCCCCAAAAGATTTTGTGCACGTACAATGTTAGATGAACATGGGTATCCAACATATCGTAGGAGAGATGATGGTCATATGGTGTCACGAAAGGGTGTTAAACTAGATAACAGATCTGTCGTCCCTTATAATGCTACATTGCTGAAATTATTTGGTGGTCATTTGAACATTGAAAAGACAAATCAATCACGTGCTATCAAGTACCTATTTAAATACATAAGTAAAGGGAATGACCGTGTTATAGCTGGGATATATAACAAGAACGACCAACCGGGTTCTCAACAATCATTTGATGAAATCTCTCACTACCTCAATTGTCGTTATGTATCTTCATGTGAGGCGTCGTGGAGAATTTTTGGTTTTGATATACACCATAGACATCCACTGTGGAGAGATTAAGTTTCCATCTTCCTCAACAACAGTCAATATACTACAAGGAAGGTGAAACAATGTCTTCCCTTGTAAACAACCCACGAGTTAAAGAGTCAATGTTCCTTGCTTGGTTTGATAAAAATAAGGATGACCCTTTTGCAAGAACACTTACTTATTCTCAATTCCCCAACTACTTTACATTTGTTAGGGAAAAAAGATTTTGGAAAATTCGTGAGCGTGGATTCTCAGTTGGAAGGATGGGTCATTGTACACCAGCTCAAGGAGAACTATATTATCTTCGTCTGTTGCTTACAAGAGTTCGTGGGGCAAAGAATTATGAAGACATCAGAACTGTTAATACTGTAGTTTTTCCAACATTCGGGAAGCATGTTTTGCACTTGGATTATTAGATGATGACAAAGAGTATATTGATGCAATTAAAGAGGCATCATCATGGGCATCAGGAAATTATCTACGTCATTTTTCACTAGCATGTTACTAAGCCATTGTTTGTCGCAGCCCGCTATTGTTTGGGAGCAAACCAAAGAATTAATTTGTGAAGATCTGTTACATATTAATCATGGAGACAAAGGTTTTCAAGGGATGTGACTATGTAAAATTTTCAGTTTTAGTTTAACAAATAGATGTACATTACAACACTTCCATATTAACATTATTATTATTAGTTAAACATTTCAAGTATGAGTCCTAAAATATGAACTAAGTTTACTATAATTATTACTAATATTAAAGTATGAACATGTTTTGGAATTGCTTTATGATCATATTATTTGTGTACTTAATATGTATCTCCTATTTCGGATATGACAAAAATTAAATACATTTCATTTTCTCAAATAGATTTGCAGATTTCTTTCACGAATAAAGAGGCAGCAGCCCTAAGTCAAATACAAAAACTCTTGCTTCGAAACGGCAGAAGTCTAGACGATTATCTATCCCTACCTAGACCAAATGAAGACAACATCATTGATATCTCAAACCAACTTATTCTTCAAGAGTTAAACTACGATAAGCAAAAAGAGAGGGTCGAATCAGAAAGATTGCAACGGTTGATGACTAATGAACAAAAGCAAGTATTTGATGAGATCATTTGCGCAATTTCTTCAAAAAAGGTGGCTTCTTTTTTTTGCATGGATTTGGTGGAACTGGTAAAACTTTTATATGGAATGCATTAACGGCTTCTGTTAGATCAACTGGAGGAATCATACTTAATGTAGCATCAAGTGGAATAGCTGCAACTCTACTACCATCCGGTAGAACTGCATATTCAAGGTTCTGTATACCTATTGATGTCAATGAAGACTCTATGTGTTCAATTTCACATAACTCACCGACGGCAAATTTACTAAAAACTGTTAACATCATCATTTGGGATGAAGCACCAATGGTGAAGAAACATTGTATTGAGGCAGTTGACCGCACGTTGAGGGACTTGATGAAGAGAAATTGCATCTTTGGCGGAAAATGTGTTGTCATGGGTGGCGATTTTAGGCAAATCCTTCCAGTCATTCCAAAATGTGGGCGAGCTGAGATTGTAGATGCATCTATCAACGCTTCCTACCGTGGAATGAATGCAAATTACTGCGTTTAACAAAGAATATGAGGCTAAACTCTTCCAATTGTCCAATCGAACAACGTAAAATAAAATCATTTTCGATTGGTTGCTTCTTGTAGGAGATGGAGCCGTTGAATTACCACATGATGGCATTGTAGAGATCCCAATTCTTGAAGATTTATTGCTTCGAGATGATTGTGATCCAATTAAGTGTATAGTTGAATCTACTTACCCAAATTTAATAGAGCGTCTGTTCGACGAAGATTACCTGAACAATAGGTCCATCCTTACCCCAACAACGGAAAATGTCGACACATTGAATGAGTACATTTTTTCATTGTTGCCAGGAGATGCAATTGAGTACTTTAGCTCAGACTCTATAAATCGAATAGACAATGCAAATGAAAGCTTTGAGGATTTGTATGATGTAGAATACCTAAATGCAATTAAATGCTCTGGTATCCCCATCATAAATTGGTTTTGAAGGTTGGTGTACTGTAATGTTGATAAGGAACATTGATCAAGCTGCAGGAATGTGCAATGGAACAAGGCTTCAAATATCACAACTTGGGAAGAATGTGATTAAGGCAAAGGCATTGAATGGCACAAGCATTGGTGAAGAGATTTTGATACATAGAATGGATATGAATCCATCTTAAACAAAATTGCCTTTCAATATGATAAGAAGGCAATTTCCTATAATTATTTCTTTTGCCATGACAATAAACAAAAGCCAGGGTCAATCGATGACAAATGTAGGTCTTTACCTACCAAGTCTGGTTTTCTCCCATGGGCAACTATATGTTGCATTGTCTAGGGTGAAGAATTTCAATGGTTTGAAAATCCTAATACTTGAATGAGTTCAAGAATGCAGCAACACAACATTAAATGTTGTTTACAGAGAAGTTTTTCAAAACCTTGTGCTACAATCATAGAAATAAGTTACTACATATTAAGAAAAAAAGAATAAGTCATTTGTAATGTATCATTTACTCAATTACCTGCTCAAACTCTGAAATTGTATGCAATTTTTTTTTATACATTGTAGACTAAAAATATCCGTGCAACGCACGGGTCGAATGTCTTGTTAAAAATGAAAAAGCATGTAATATAACATAGTGAGCCGATGCAAAGCCAGAGTGAATTTTGGATGGCTTATGAATAGTGTTCTGTGTCTTGAGCCATTGCTAAGCCATTTTTGAATGGCTTGAAGGGATGTGTTATTATATATATATTGATACAGAGTTCCTTTGAGCAAAAAAGAAGTCAACAACCATAACTTTCATTTTTGCTTCATATTTAAGCATCTCTTGCCTCAATCTTCTTTTTGACACCATTATCTTATCTTTAATCATTTGATACCCCTTTTTAATAATTAGGACAGAGCCTCCTTTTAAGAAAATGCCACTTCCTTAATCAGCCCTCTTCATGAAAATTTCCAAAACCCAAAACGCAAGTCACAAACAAGCTAAGTTAGTGACTTACCCTTCTTGTATCTTGGTTTCTCTTGGGTTCCTTCTTCTTTGAGTCACTGAATAAGGTCAGCCTTGAGCACAAAAGGATCATACGAATATTAGATGAGGGTTTGAAGAAGGTAGAAGGCTTATTTAATCAAGATTTACACCTAACTCACCTTGTTCTTTAATGTGTGTGCGCCTTCCCTTTAACTAAGTGTGAGAGTTTTCCTTGCACTCTCCCCCCTCTCTTTTCCACGGTTTTGGGCAAGCAAAATAAGAGCTGAATGGTCCTTTAATAAACACCTTAGTTATGCAAATTATCCAAATAATTTATTATCCAACGGTCCAAGTAATTAATTAGTGGCTTGTTTTTCCTTATTTTCCAAGTTTTATTGACTCACTTTGACATAAAAAAGGCTGCACGAATCTGATCCAATTTGGGCAGATTTTTATTCACTTCATGCGTCCTTTTATTATACATTTAGGTCTTAGTACAAGGTGGTTGGCTATAAACTCATACCACTCTGGTCCTATTTATAAGTCCTTTTTGACCAAAACACACATACCAAGGAGAGTTAATTAACTCAATGATTCTGAGGTAAATTTTCAACTTTACCCTCATTTATGAATAGGTATCTTTCAACTTTTTATTCTCTCTCTATTTTCATTGGGTACTTTTCAACTCTTTCTTCTCTCTCTATTTTTTTTGGTATAATTAATATGGGCAAAATTGTCACAATCTCATCTATTACCTAAAAGAGGACTTATATTTAGGACCAAATTTTTTGACCAAATGGGACTTATAAATAGGACCAGAGTGGTAGTTCTAAACTTTGGCTTCTTCTCATAAATGCATGACTTTTGCTTCCTTTTTGTCCTTAAAGCTAATGCAGTTTTTAATGAGCTGAATGAGGTTCGGTTTTTGTCCTGAATTGGCTTCAAAAAGAAGCTTTTATTTTTCCCTGGTTGGTGCTTCCTTATTGGTTAATTTTTCCTAAGTGTTTAACCCCTCATTTTGGTTTCACATTGACTTGAAATCATTCTTTTCCCTTTTATTCTTGGCTGCAGCGAATTAATTCCTGATAGTAGGGATCAGATTTTGTCTCAATTAGCTTCATGAATAAGCCTTTCTTGGCCCTTACTTGGTCTCTTCTCATTGGCTACCATTTTCCCAAGTCTTTGACTCTTCATTTCAGCTCATAATGACTTGAAATCATCATTTTTCTTCTTCATTCTTGGCTGCTGTTACGAGGTTCATTCTTGGAGGAGAAGAAATTTGACTTTTCATGGCTCTTAATTAAATTGAACTACTCTTGTCCTTTGCTTACTCAAAACTGCAAGGTTCTGAAACCCGGACCGGTGACTGAACCGGTCGGGGTACTGGGTTAAGGGTTAGTGGGTCAGACCGGAGTCAGCCCGGAGTCAACCCGGGCTAGACCGGTGAGGTATAAAAATTGGAAGTTACTTAAAGTGTAGGGCAACTTTATTGACTTTGACTACTTTTATTGGTTTGTGAAATTTGTTAGTTGATGTCTTATAATAAGGACCGGTAGGAGTGCTATATATCATTTTAATACTTTAGATCAGTAGTAAAATAACCATATACTTCAATACTTGTAACATATTCAGATATTCAAATTAGATTGCCTTTAAAATTAAAAAATTAAAAAAAAAAAAAATACTGGAACCGGGTTGACCTCAGAAACCTACGGTTTACACCGGTTTCACCGGGTCAACCCGGGTTAGACCGGTTTTGCACCAAACCGGACCGGTTTCACGGCCGGTTGGCCGGTTCCCGGTCTGAACCGGCCGGTCCGGTCCGGTTTCACAAACCATGCTCAAAAGTCCATTTTATTTCCCCAAGCTTCCACTTGTCCTCCTAGGGTTTATTGCTTAACTTTGCATTTGAACATGTGATTTTTGCATTGATCTCTCTTTCACTCTCTCTTGGCTGACGCATAGGAGCTTGTGGAGGAAGATTTCTTGCTCTTCATAATGCCTCTTGGATCCTTGTTCATTAAGTTAGTTTACATCATCTTGATGATGTAATGTTACTTGGCTTCAATCTTAAGCCTGAGTTAAATTGTCATGTCATTTTCCATTGACTTCCAATTGTTCTTTTTGCATTGGAACATTCTTGGCTTATATTCCCCTAGTGTCATGCGAAATTCATTGTCCAAATAAAACAATATTGTGCTTTTTTTATATCACTCAAGCTAATTAATTTAGTCACAAGGTTCCAAGGAAAAATAAATATTTTACTATATATAACCAAATACTTCTCAAAGTTAGCAGCAAGGTCAGGATATTGGATGCACAAAGATTGATAATTAACATCAGGTGCAGCCAATTCCTTTAAAGTAAGACGATTTGCCTGTTCTTCTGCCATAATGTCTGAGTTAGCAAAATTGCTACTAGAATCAGTGAAAACAACAAGACTATCAGAAATACTATCAGAAACACAATCAGAAAGATCAACAAAATTGACACAATCAGAATGGTCACAATCAGATTCCAGTTCAGTATTAATCCTATGTCTTAGCCTAACAACTCTTCTAGCAGTAAGAATTGTTCTTTCTATTTCAGGATCAAATGGTAACAAATCTTCTGGATTAGTAGTATTCCTGGTACTCATGCAGCATACACACAAGGCAGAATTGGCAAACACACATAATTACGAAACTACCACAAAAAGTGGTAAAATGCAGAATCTCAAAATTACGAAAATGCCACAAGAAGTGGTAAAAAGTAGAAAAACACTAAGAGAACACAAACAAAAACACAAAAGTAAAAACCTATGTTAGAAATTGACCCAAACAAGTCCAAAATACTATCAAATGATTTTTAAAATTTATGGGATTTAGACAGGGCAACTCCTACACCATTGGGGAACCCAAAAATGGAATAAAAAACTTCAAAAATTGAAAAAGTGGTCTAAACGTTGGAATTTGGCTAAAATCTCAAGACCACATGGCGAAGCGATGTGTCTTGTGATGTAGGTCATTTTCTATCAAGTTCTAAAATTTCAGACCATTCAGAGATACTTCGAAAAAAATGATGTAGTAGAAATGACAAAATCAAAACTTAAAACAGCGAAAAAGTGGTCTAAACGTTGGAATTTGGGGAAAATAGGTGAGACCTGGTTTGAGTGATCTGGGTCAAAAAAATTTTTGTCCAGCCACCCGAACCACGAAAATTGCTCTAACGTCTATCTATGTACACTACTGTTACTAATCAAACCGATGCAAATTCCCCCGCAATGGCGCCATATTTTGAAAGAGATTTTCCATGATCTCCCAAAATAACTAGGATCAATATCATTTTGCAGTATAATAGAAACCTGGATCATTTTCCCAACGAATTCGCAGTGGGTTTAAATCAGTAACAGCGAAACAAAACAGTAAAAATGGGGGGTTTTTGGTTCAAACAGATTAAAAACGAAATATTAGAAACAAAATGAAATGAAACACAGATTAAACAGATAAACAGAAGATCAACCCAGGATTTCAAATTCCACCACTTTCTTTCCTCAGACGAAAAAAAATTTTGAAACGAACTCGTGATTGATTCTGGACGAACCGAAATCTCTAGTTCGTCCAAAAAATCCCTCAACTAGACGATCTCCTAGCATTTATCCGAACAATGGCGTGTTACTTTGTGATCGCACAGCAAGCACTTGAACCTAGTTCGAACTAAATCCTTGGGATTTCTCAATCTGGGCGTTAAATCTAACACCCAATTCGAAAGTAAATCGAATCTGAAATTACAAAATAGAAACGAATTTGTTACCATTAAGAATGAGTCATCTGGATAGTGGAATCGTCAATCCGTGGGCTAATCACACAAGTTTAGCCAAGCATGGCTGGAAAAAGTGAAGAACAAACGAAGAACGCGAAGAACATTGCAGAGAAAATGAAACTTCTGTGTTTAATCCGAAAATATGCAAAAACGTAATGACATGAGTTGTTTGTGGCTACTGCCTAACTTAAAGTTAACCTAAAATGGGAATGGGCTAGGGCTACACAATAGCCCAAAACGAAATAAATAACAAATGGTTTTTTTAATACAAAATTCGGGCCCAATAAATATCCAGAAATATACATTTGTCTTCGGCTCCAAAATTGACCACCCTCTTGTCCGAATTTTCCCTTCAAGTCTTCATAACAATTGTATCTCTCTGAATCATCTGAAATATGAAAGAAGAATGAGGCAAATCCGATGTCTGGTTCAAAACTTATGGTAAAAATAGTGAAGTAATGTAAAACTGGAAATTTATCATTAAAAATGGCTAAAATCTAATTAAAGGCCCAAAGCCCAAATAAGTATAAAAGCCATTATTTATTAACAAAAGAGTCCTAAATTATTAATCAAGAGATAAAAAGAAGTGTATCAAATATTTAATTATCACCAGGTTATAGCGTCTTTATCACACTACTCAAATAAAGAAGGCATTCGGCATTCGAGCCCATACTGCTACTTTGTCGATTGAAGCTCGTCTTGGCTGGAACTGAAATTCCCATGGTCGGACTGTCAAATAGTGATCGAAAAGCATCCAGGGGCCGTCGGTCAGAGCGTGAAGATAGTTGTCTTTGTTTGATAGTTTGACCACAAAAAAACTGTTACAAATATTAATCAAGCTAAGAGCACCTCGCTTAGCCCATAATGTTTGCAGTATTGATAGGAGTAGTTTGTAACCAATGCTTTGTCCTAAGAGCTTCACTATCAAAGCCTTATGCTAGGCCTTGTAGAGTTTTTCTTCATTTTTCCAAAAAAGAAGAAGGTTGAAAAGTTGCGTTGCAGGTCCTCTATGATATCACAAAGAGGCTCGCCATCATCCTTATTCGACATAGACTCATCAGACCGATCATCCTCGCCTACGGAATCACCAGCTAACTTATCAGTACCGCTGATGCCTTGTAGTTTATTAGCAAGGGATGGACTAGCCGTCCGTTCATTTCTGTTAACATCGCCCAGGAGTGGCCATTCTTCATTCTTGGATCTTTTGTTCTTAATCTTTTTTGAACTTTGGGGAAGTAAATCATCCTCTTCCCTAGAGGGAAGGACTTCGGCAGAGACATTCTTGGAGAGAACGAGAGCCATTAGTTTTTTTTTTTTTTTTTGATAATAAAGAAGGCTAAAAGCCAAGGTTACATAGCAAAATTAAAAAGAAGGGGAAAAAATTCCCAAACACTCTTGGTCAACCCAAGGCAAGTGATCAGGGCAAGCCTGTAAAATATCAGAGTGAGAAATACCCATCTTTGCCAAGGCATCCGCCACCCGATTGAGTTCATGAGAGACATGACAAATAATCACCTCCCATGCCAAGCGTAAGCCTTCCACCATTGCCCATTCCTCTGTAGAATAAGCGCTACAAATACCCACCTGCTTAACAAAACCAGCCACCCAATCCTCGTGACTGTCCTTAACGACTCCCTCACATCCAGCCAACGATGATCCTACCACCACTGCCCCATCTACGTTGATTTTATGCCAACCGATCGGTGGCTTCTGCCACCTTTGCAATTCCAAATGGGAGTTAACAACATCATGAAAAGACCCATCAGGAAAGATGTGACTAGAGAAGACAAAGTTTTGCCAAGAGTTCAGAACAATAGTCGCTGGTCTTGTTGGCTTAACAAAATTTGTTTCAAAAATGAAAGCATTACGCCAACCCCACAATTTCCAAATGGCAACACCAAACACCAACGACCAGACTGGACCTGTATTCAATCCTAAGCAATTTTGCAAATTCATAGCAAGCCAATTGCGAAGGGGAGCATCAAAGGAGGAAGAGACATACCAAGGATCAAGAAGGTGCAATCACATACACTTGGCATACACACAATCTCGTAGAATATGAAGGGCATCTTCCACTCCCAAAGAGCATTGATCACACAATGGTGAAGCTGAGGACCAATGACTTCTCCAAGCATTTGTAGGAAGTCTATTCAGAGAAAGCATCCACATAAAACCCTTAATTATCTCCGCCCCCTTCCATTTCCAAATAATTTTTTAAAGCTTATCTTTAAAGTTCGAAGGGTTTTCCTCAATCAAAAAGTAAGCACTATGAAGAGTAAATAGCCCACTACTAGTCTCCCCCCAAACTAGGAAATCACTCCCAGCATTAGCTCTTGGAGGTATACACGCTGCCATCCTAGCAAGAGCAAAAGGATCAAGAACATCAGACAACCGCCTCCAATCCCAACTACCATCCCTCACCCAATCTATAACCAAAGAGGTATCTTCCTCTTCCGTAATATGTCTTATATAGCACTCTTTCAAACTTCATCTCACCGTCAACCAAGGATCATTAAAAAAATTAACCCCACAACCATCTCTTATTTGCCACTTAGAACCCCTATCAATAATGTCAGAATGAGAGCAAATAAATTTCCAGATCCTATAATCATCTTTCCTAGAAGCCAGCAGCGAGGCATCATCCCGAAGCATGTATCTATGCAAAAATAGATCAGCTCAAAATCCTTGAGCTCCTATAATAAGATTCCAGGCCATCTTAGCTCCACAAGCCTGATTAACCGAGGAAAGTCTTCTGAAACCCAACCCACCAAATTCTTTAGGCCTAGTAATTTGTTCCCACCCAACCGGATGAAAATGACGGGACGAGTCATTATGGCCCCAGATAAAATTCCTTTGTAATTTCTCCACCTCCAGACAAACCCTACGAGGGAGACTAGCCACCTGCATGGGATACAAAGGAACCGAGGCCAATACTGACTTGGCAAGGGTAATTCTGCCGGCAGTAGAAAGGCACTTAGCCTTCCAAGAAGATAGCTTCAAACGAACATGACCAATGACATACTGAAACGTCTCCCTCCTTCTCCGATCTCTAGAAACCGGGAACCCAAGGTATCTTCCAACCTCACTGGAAATTCTCATTTGAGTAATAAACTTGATATTTTACTTCGTATGGGAGGGAACCTTAGGAGAGAAGAAAATAGAAGACTTCTCATTGCTTATTTCTCCCCCTGAAGCATGCATAAATTTGTTAAGGCACTCCATCATACAAAGGACTTGATCCTTCGATGCCACCCGAAATATTAACAAGTCATCAGCAAACAAAAGATGAGACACTTTAGGTCCAGTGTTAGAGGTGCTAATAGGCTTCCAAAGACTATTCACCACTGCATCACAAATGAGATGAGAAAGTTTATCCATGCAAAGGACAAAAACAAAAGGAGAAATATGATCCCCTTGGCGAAGGCCCCGTCTAGGGAAAAAGAACTCAGTCTGGGATCCATTCCAAATCACATTATATGAAACCGACGAAACACAATCGATAATAAGATTGATAAATTTCACATCAAATCCCACTTCACTAAGAACTTGTTTCAGAAAGGCCTAACTTACTCTATCATAAGCCTTTTCAAGATCCACTTTCATAGCCATAAGCCCTCTCTTGCCCCTATTCTTACTATGATATGAAAAATTTCTTGACCAACAACTATATTATCTTGAATATGCCTACCTTTAATAAAGCAAGTTTGGAAATGAGAAATCAAATCATGCATAACACCCTTCAAACGGTTAGAGATAATCTTAGACACACACTTATAATGCACAATACACAAAGAAATAGGTCCAAAGTGGGTTACCGATTTAGGAGTCTCCTTTTTCGGGATAAGCGCAATGAGAGTTCTGTTAAATCCTCCTGCTGCTCCTTTTCAAGATTACATAAAAAATAAGAGTGAGGATAAGCCCAAGAGCGTTGGATGCCTCCTAGCCTTGCTAAAATGGTCTTTTTCTTATTTTCAACAAAACCGAACACCTCTCTATTCCAAATCCCCAATGAGTCCTTAAGTTTGTCTAGGTTCAAATTAAACTCTTCCTTAGAGCCCCAGTTCTCAGTCAAAAAGGAATTATAATTGACATGTTTAATCCACATCGCCTCAAAATGGAACAGACGATCACTTAACCGACTATCATCATCAGAGAAGCGCAAAACAATGGGGTTATGATCAGAGAATTTAGTACGGGGAAGAACCTGAATATTGCAAGAGGAAAAAGCATAGAGGAAATCTGTGTTTCCCAACGCCCTATCCAATCTTTCGTAAAGCTTGAGCAATTCACCGATTGAGGCCCATACCAAGTAAACTTAGGTCCATGATATCCCAGATTCGAAAGATGACAGGAAAGCATCCGACTGTGGAAAAGATCAATCCTGGAAAAGTTAATACCCACTCCCCCCGTTCTCTCGTCCGACGACAAAATGTCGTTAAAGTCACCAACGAGAACCTACGGCCCAGAAATGGAGTTAGACAAGGCTAAGAGATCCTGCCAAAGCATATGCTTGTGAGCCAGCCAAGGAATCGCATAGACGGCGATCAAGAAGAAAACACCCTTACCAGGAATAGAACACTGAAAATGAAGAAATTGCCTTTCCCTTCGTAACACAGCCACATTAATCCGATCTTTATTCCAAACAGAAATTAAACCCCCGGACCTGCCAGAGCTAGGCATAAAAGCCGATCCATCATACCCCAGATTACGCAAGCAGGAAAAATTCGCCTCATTCTCACTTTTGGTTTCGGACAGAAACAAAAAACAAGGCCGAGAGGATTTACACACCATTTTAATATTCTGCAATAGGGGCCTACCACGTGCTCCCCGAGAATTCCAAAATAGCATATTAGTCATAGTAAATATAATAAAACAGGCCCAACAAAACACAACTAAGACACAATCAGACACAGGGGGTTTGGGTCGTAGGGACCACAGTACCACCCTTAGCAATCCCACGGGCCTCAGCATCCATATCACAAGCAGAATCTAGGCTTGCTTCTATCATCACGTGATTAGGAAATTGGGCCTCCTCTTCCCACATATCATCCGGATTCAAAGCCTTAGTACCCTCCCAAAACTTGCCCTCCAACTTGTTGACCGGCCCTCCTTCCCCAGGCTCAATATGAAACGAAGCAAAGGAGCCCTCCTCAGGAAGGACACCCTCAACAACTAAAGCAGCACTGGGCCCCACAAGCATTAAATTCCCTTCCTGCACCTCAATCATGTCGTCGTCCCTTTGGTTGTCCCCAGTTGAATTCTCATAGGTAATACTCAAGATTTTCCCTTCCTTAGATCCCTTATGCCTCACCTCTCTCGTCCTCTTCTCTGACTTTTTCTCAGGCTTACTATCTTCCACAACCTTCACTTCTCCCACGATACTATTACTTCTACCTTGTTTCTTATTCCCCTTACCTCGTTTCTTGCCTCTTTCAAGAGCATAGGTATTACCTCTATCATCGGTATACCCACTAGGATTGTCGGCTATAGCAAGGAGTGCATTAATTCCCCCAACGTCATCACCCTCCTCTTCCAAAACCTTGAATCTCGAGCCACCAAGCTTCTGTTGGTCAATTGTCGACGTCTTTTCCTTTCCCCCTTTCGTTGTCGGGGAGGCTTATGGACCACTTTCTAGACATCAAACTCCAAAGATGTACCTTCGCCTGAAGCCATATTCGCCTCTGGTGGATTACCTCTGTCTTCAAGTAATTTTTCGTCTGATTTCTGCACGATCTTTCCTTTCTTGCATTCACCAGCTGTGTGCCCATAGACACCACAGTTGGTACAAAGAAGATGGAACCCCTCATACTCCAAGAAATAATCAACATTATCAAGAGTGAAACCTGACATAAGTTGTTTATCCAGATCCACCAAAACACAGATTCTCGCATAATGGCCTTTAAGGTGACCAGACGTATTCATATCAATCTTTATAATATCCCCAATACGATTCCCAATCCAAGAGAGGGCTTCCTTATCATAATATTCCAGAAAAACTTTAGGCAGCCTTACCCACACTACAACCTTGTTTATGGTAGCCCTCATAGGGTGAAACATGGGTTCCCAAGGCCTGACAGTTAAATAATGGTCGAAAATCATCCAAGGACCCCTAGTTAAGTCATTAAGATAGTCTTCCTGATTTGTAAATTTGATAACAAAGAAGTCATTGCCAATGTTTATGAGATTGGTGACACCTCTCTTAGCCCATAAAGGTTGCAGAATAGAATGAAGCAACTATATCCAATATCCCGTCCCAACAATTTCACAATCATAGCCTTATCTCATGCCTTATATAGTCTCTTTTTCATCCGATGAGAAAAAGAGAAGGTAGGGAAGTTACGATTGGGGTCCTCTTTGATAATACAAAGAGGCTCATACACATCCTTATCAGATTCAATGTGATCTGAATCAGATAAAGGATCATCCGAAAGTTCGTTAATATTAGTTGTAATATTATCCTTCTCCATATTCCTATTGATACCTTGTAACTTTTTAGCAAATGAAGGGCCAGACAACCAAGGTTTCCCACCCTCCTTACTTAACATAGGCCATTCATTAGCCGACGATAAACCTTCATTGTTCTTAATCTTCTTTAAACTTCTGTGAAACAAATCTTCCTCCTCACTGGACGAGGAACTCTTCGCAGAGACTTCCTTGGAGAGAATCAGAGACATCGCTATTCTTGTTTAGTCCACTAACGAGAGCCATTAGTTTATTCTTGTTTAGTCCACTAACGAGAGCCATTAGTCGATCACGACATATTATTCAAAAGGCTTTTGATTACTTTGCTTTAGCCTTATTTTAATATGCTATTGGATCACTATCCAAGTAATTTGAACCTCATCCTTGTTATCTTGGATAGCACGTTTTGGGCTTCTCATTTTGGGCTTAATTTTGGCCCGAATGAATTACCCATTTTGCTCCTTCTTTGACGATGCTTCATTACCAAATAAATTAGAGAAATTACTCATGGACAGTTTATAACTATTTTTTTCACCTTAATTAGCATTTTTAGTCCATAAAATAATCCTAAAATTTTTACGCTAAAAAATGAACCTTTAGCCATTTTCCTTGAATTATTTCGTCAAATAAACCCTTAATTTTCATTTATTAGCTCAAAATTTATTCAGGCCACCTTTGGGGAAGTAAAACTCTTCATATTTGATATAAATCCCTAGAATAATATTTCATATTCTTCCTAAAATTTCTGAACCGTTATTAATTTTAAAAATTGTCTTAAGCATTTTTCTTATAAAATACTTAAGACATTAACTTAACTAGGCTTAATAACCTATTTAAATATAGACTTATTCTTGAACTTATAGCCCAACATTTTGGGATGTTACAAAAAGATGGGATGGTTTATTCTGGCTTTATAGTTATAGCCAGCCCTTGAATCAATGGTGCATTACACCTTTAACCCCTTACTTGGATGAAGAGAAAATGAGAAAAGAAAACTAGGGAGCAAAATAGGATGTTCCCCTGCTTGGATATGAGCGAGAATGTGGGAGGATGAAAAATAAGGGGGAAATAGGGTGGGCCCCACATCTAAGCCCCCTGCCAATACAAATAAATTCTCGTGCCTGTCCTCCCATGCACGAAGCCCTCGTCAGTCCCCAGTCATCTTCCATACACTACTAAAAACGTCCGTTTTAAGGACTTTAAATGACTGTGTTTCAGGGATATGGGAGTATTATTGAAAGTTTAAATGTAGATGTATGTTTTAAAATTATCATTGTAAATTACTTTCAACCAGGGGTGGATATAGAAAATTTATGAATGGGCATCAATGGTGGGGGATTCAGGGGTTCAAGAGCAGCGCCCCCAATTTTTTTTAAGAAAATTTTAAATGCATTAAAAAAATAAAAGAATATAAACCAGAAAAGAAAAAAATATCAAAAACATATTCATAAAATCAAGTGAATACTGATGATGTAATAAGAGAGGCACTTATTTTACAAACCTGTCATTTAGAAAAACAAAGCTAAGTGCTATTAGAAATGCACCTACATAATTACAATGAAGAGTGGACACTCAATAAGTTCAAGTACATATATTTTAATAATAAAAGTATGTTACAATAAAAATAATTACAATATCATCCTTCTAGGCCTTACTTTTAGGAATTCCATCATAATTGTCTTATTATCAATGCTATCAAATACATCTTTTTTAATATAAGGCACTAAACAATTATTTAACCATTCATCCCCCATCCAATTACGAAGTGCAGTCTTGATGTATTAAGGGTGAACAATCATTCATACATGTATTAATTTTAAAAAAAATCCCTAATTTACCAATTCAAGGGAAGCACTTACCTCCTAGTCTTATTAATTATATGTGGATCCGCCTATGCTTTCAACGACAGTTGTTAGAAAATAGTTGTTGTGAGTAAAAATATACAACATCAATTTATGGAAAACCATTGTTGTAAGTAAAAATATACAACATCTATTTATGGAAAACCATTGTTGTATATTACTTACAACGACTGTTTTTCCAAAAAAACAAATGTCGTAAGTCTTTTTTTTTTTTTCAAATTTAGCAGCAGATGGTACAAAGTCCCAATACTCATTTAAAGCATTATCAGGAAAAAAGCATTGCAGAAACGATCTTGGGCTTAAAACTTGGAATACAAAGTCCCAATACTCATTTAAAGGTACGAAACCCATTGTCAGACACTCAGACTGTAATACCCGGATATTTATCTGGCATATTATAAATAAAAGTTGGATAATTCTGATAAGTGAAAATTCAATCTCCAGTCTTGTATAATTATAGTCTATTTTCTAAGTAGAATTTCTGTAGGAAATCAGGGAAATTAATGGCCAAAGTGCCAAAATGACCAAAATGCCCCTAAGGGACATAAATAACTTAGGAAATTATGGAAAAATACCAAAAGTTAGAAAAGTGACCAAGTAAATTAGGAGAGTATATTATCTCTAATTATTGTAATTTAATAAATTATGAACTTAGAGAAATTGTAGAAGAATACTCAAAAAGTAAGGAAATGACCATAATACCCTTACGATTATGGAAAAATGCGAGAATAATACGAGAATGCATGAAAAATCTCATGTTAAAGCAAAGGTTAAGAGGTAATGTGGTATTCTAATTAAGAAAATTACTAAGCAGTGATAACTGAGTGATTAAGTATTTATTAGCAAATTACTTAAGCACAAGTATAGAAAATTCGGAGATAATTATGTAAAGCTCCAAAATTAGTGATAAATGGCTAAAAATTAGCATAAATATATTGGTTAATTAATTGGAAAATTTGAAGGAAAAAGGATGAGTTTAGGTATTTTTAAGCCTAAATGCAAGAATGGACCAATAGGAAAATTTTGTAGAAATTATGTGAAAATAATTATTTAATTAATTAAATAATTAATTAAATAATTAATTAAATAATTAATAAAAAATATAATAAAAAAAAACGAAAATAAAAATGGGCAGAAAAAAAAAAAGAAAAAAAAATGGATAACTTAGTTGGTAAGTTTGTATTATTATTATTATATTATATAATTAATTAGAGTTATATTATTATATAATATAATTAATTGTAGTGAATAGTAATGGAATAAATAGGAAACGGATCCTATCTAGAGATCTAGGAATGGGATTTCCAAAGTCGGGAAAAATAATGATCGTGGAATTTTGTCTTCCGTTATACTCTTCCTGAGAAAATTCTGAAGTCGTTGGTGCATTTCCTAATAAAACAAAATAGGGAAAAATGCATATAGGTATATTTTTGGATATAAGGAAAATAAATTCTAACTCAACATCTAGGCATGAGTTTGAATTTATTTTGACATATTTGGAATCAGTGAATTTTTCTGAAGAAGTTGATAATTTCGAAATGCGTTCGAAACCGACGCGATCGGACACGTTTTCGAGAAACTTCAAATGGACGGTTGGAACCCCTGTCTAAAGTCAAAATTCAAGTTTAAATAGATATTATTGATGAGGAAGAGAAGGTCTTCAAAGTTGTAAATCCATAATTTTGAGATTTTTCCGAAATTACGCGAATCGGGTACCGATCGAGGTTTATCGTACAAAACCTTCCTTAACAAGTTGATTACATCATCAAGGATGATGCAATTTTGCTGCCACCTCTTCATGTATGTCGACCAAGTGTGTTCAAGGGTCAAGATGTTGCCTTATCAAACAAGTTTAATTCAAGGGCTAAGATTAAATGCAAAAAGACCATTATGCCCTTCATTTTTCTATAAATAGGCCATTCCTCTCTTCAAAATTCTGCACATCACTCTTCACTTCTTTGAGCTCCTTTGGCCGAAATTCCTAGGGAGAGAAAGAAGAGAGAGAAGTTCGGGCGGAAGCTCGCCGAAGTCTTCAACGGGTAAGTCTTTCGGGCTTTAGTTTTTAGTCTTTCGTTTTTAGTTTAGTAGTTAGTAGAATTAGTAGATAGATTTAGAAAGTAGGTGACAAGATTCCTACAAATGTTTTAGAGCCTTGTTTGCGTTGAAAAATATGCAGAGGTGTAAACATAGTAGGGATCGAGTCATTGAAAAGTTGTAGTTTTTATAACTCTTTCAAAATTAGGGGTAGTAATAGCCTTTAAATTTCAAGTATGATTGGGTATCATATGGGAGGGCTATTTTAGTTTTTATTTTCAAGAATCATAAATGCGTCGAAGTTCTGGCGAAATTTTGGGAAGAAAATAGCCTATGTAGCGGAGATACGTTCATATACCGGGCTCGCTTAGGGTCGCCGCTTTACATACAAACCTTGTACGGGTTATAAGACATGATAATACCGCTTTGAGTTTTCCTAGCGCCGAGGACACGTGTTCGTGGCACGAGTAATGTGCGAGCTATATATGTGTAGGACTTTACATACCGCTTTATGCTTATGTCCCGTCTGTGTCACAATGTTGTTGTGTAGGACCTTACATAATTGCTTCATGCTTATGTTCTGTCTGTGTCACACTTCTGATGAGATGTTGCTGTTATGTCATGAATATCTATTGTCTATATACTGTTTTATTTGAGCATAAGGTTAACCGTTACCTGAGATTCAATGCGGTAAATTGAATCTCAGCTGTAGCTTCAGGGTCTGGAGGACCGCGAATTGATGTCCGGGGAAGCAGCAGGAGTGACTTGCGGAAGAAGTCATCTTTATCTTATCGCTTTCTTTTCCTTTCTCGTCGATTACTTTCCGAACCTTAGGATCACCGTAATCAATACTTTATTACACTATGGTTCATGTTATATTATGATCGTTACTCTTACGCTCCATTGCTCATCTCGATTGATTGAAAAAAAAAAAAATTCCGCTTTAGAAAATGGGATGTTACACTTTATGGTATCAAGCAATCTTTCTGGCAAGTGTTTAACTATGTTACCACGAACGGTTTGGTGCCGAAGGCAAGGCTAGTCTACGTGGGTGTGCCAATCAGTCGCCGTATAAGTCGGTGAGGCCCCCATGGTAGACACTTACCTGGCCATTCTGTTCGGATAACGGAGTTAGGTTCTTAAGCCTTTTAAACTTTGAGCACGTTTTGAAAAGGAGTACTGTTATGACCCTGGTGTAATAGGTAGTGATGGACAGAAACAAAATTCGTAGATCTTCTATCCCGTAATAATAGGACGTAACGCGCGTAGATCCGTAATTCCAGAGACGGCGGGACGAAGACGAAACCCTGATATTTCTAATGACCCCAAACCGAAATATGATCCTGACTTAGGGTAGAGTCAATGGCTAGTATGCCCGTAGAACCAGAGAAACCTGTTGGCTCAGATCATTCATCTGATGACGACAACGTGGGATATATGATATAATCACTGGTCATAAACCAGCTGGATGATGTAATATACGTTAGCATGTACATTACATCTAATATGAAAATATATATGACTTGATGCCATGTGTTGTGTTAATGTTCTAACACTTATCCGTTATTTGATATAAAGGAAAAGTTAAAACATGGCCATCATAAGAGGTGTCGGTGCACCAAGAGGTAGGGGCCGAGGCAGAGGCCGAGGTCGAGGCGAGCGAGCGGCCTCAAATGGACGTAATACCCGAGCAAAATGCTATACCAAACAACCGGAACAGAACGAAGTACAAGAACTGAGGAGAACTCTCCAAGAGCAGAGGGCTCTGATTGATGCTCGTTAGCAAGACAACATCAACGGGATGAAGAAGCCCAAAGACAATTGGACGCACGTCAACACGAAGAGGAAGAGCATAACAATGAGGAAAACGAGGAGAATGAAGAAGAAGAAGAAGAGGAGGACAATGACAATCAAAGTGAGGAAGACCATGAGGAAAATGCTGAGGAATCTGATAGATCACAATCACCTCCACGACGAGGAAGAAGGGAAATGAATACCCGTATTGGGTTAATCGCTTTAAGTCGAAGCCGCCAACTTTTCGAGGGAAGCTGGACTTGGCGGAGGATTGGCTGAAGAGACTAGAGAAAGTATTCAGGGTGATTGACTGCCCTGAGAATCGCAAAGCCCAACTAGCGATTTACCAACTTGAAGGAGATGCCGACCGTTGGTGGGAAGTCACGGCAGAAACCCTACAGACCAATGACTGTCCCGTGACATGGGGGAAATTTCTGGAGAAATTTCATGAACAATATTTCCCTCCTTCAGTGAGAATGAACAAGGAGTCGGAATTTCTCCATATCCGCGGGATCACAAACATGCCCCAAATGCAAGAAGCATCACCCAGGCGTGAACTGTGAAGGGAAGCAGATATGCTTCAGATGTCATAAGCCCGGACACTATAGCAGGGAGTGTACCGAGAAGGCTGCAGAGGCGAGACCTCAGAGCACTGGCCGAATCTTTGCACTAACGAACACAGAGGCCAGACAGTCCCCGGAGATGGTCCAAGGTACTATTTACCTCAACGGAAATCTACTTGAGGCATTGTATGATTCGGGAGCCAGTCATTCTTTCATTTCCTATGATTGTGCAAGTCGCCTAGGAATGAATGCCTGTAGTTTACCTTATGATTTGGTAGTATCTACACCACTGGGTGTAAAATATTTAGCTTCTGACGCATGTATAAATTGTATTGCTAACGTGGATGGACGAGTTTCTAAAGTGGACCTTATCCGTCTACCTCTTCACGGCATCGACGTCATACTCGGTCTAAATTGGCTGACGGCCAACGGTGCGATGATCGACTGTGGCAAGAAGAAGATATCATTTCCTGGAGAAAAAGTTGAAGTGAGCCTGAACTTTCTCTCCGCTACAGAAGCTGATCGATGTGTGAAGCAGGGATGCCATGCCTACATGGTATTCTTTTCAGTCAAAGCAGAAGCTGATCTTTCACTCCAGGATATCCCTGTGGTGAATGATTTTCCTGATGTATTTCCGGAGGATCTTACTGAGTTACCTCCTATCCGAGAAGTGGAGTTCAATATTGATTTGATGCCTGGTACAGGGTCAATATCAAAGGCGCCGTATCGTATGGCTCCTAACGAGATGCAGGAGTTGAAGAAGCAGCTAGAAGAGCTTTTGAAGAAGGGGTTCATTCGACCCAGTGTATCACCGTGGGGAGCCCCAGTGTTGTTTGTAAAGAAGAAGGATGGAAGCTTCCGACTCTGCATTGACTACCGTGAATTGAACAAAGTAACGGTCAAAAACAAGTACCCACTTCCCGGATTGATGATCTTTTGGATCAGTTATCCGGTTCCACTGTCTTCTCCAAAATTGATCTCGTTCGGGATATCATCGGTTGCGAGTTAAAGATGGTGATATTTCCAAGACGGCTTTCAGGACTGTGTACGGGCATTATGAATTTCTTGTGATGCCCTTTGGATTAACAAATGCACCTGCGGTATTCATGGATTACATGAACCGTATCTTCCGACAACACCTAGACCAGTTTGTGGTGGTGTTTATTGATGACATTCTCATCTATTCCAAGAGCAAAGAAGAGCACGAAGAACATCTGCGAAAGGTGTTGAGCATACTCAGGGAGAAGCAACTCTATGCTAAACTGAGCAAATGCGAATTTTGGCTGCCGGAAGTGAAATTTCTGGCCATGTTATATCTAGCGACGGAGTTGCAGTTGATCCAAGCAAGGTAGATGCAGTTCTGGACTGGAAACGGCCAGAGACTGTGACGGAGATCCGTAGTTTTCTTGGTCTGGCGGGATACTACCGCAGATTCATACGGGATTTCTCGCGTCTTGCCCTACCATTGACAAAGCTTACGAGGAAGAATCAACCCTTTTTATGGGGAGAGGACTGTGAGGAGAGCTTTCAGAAACTGAGAGAGAGATTGACTACAGCACCAGTGTTAATCATCCCAGATCCAGATGAGAAGTGTGTTGCTGGCGGCTATCGTGTTCGCTTTGAAGATATGGAGGCATTACTTGTACGGTGTAACCGTAGAAGTGTATTGTGATCACAAAAGTTTGAAATACTTGTTCGATCAACGAGAACTCAACATGAGACAACGTCGTTGGATGGAGCGATTAAAGACTACACCACGGAGATCAAGTATCATCCGGGTAAAGCAAACGTCGTTGCTGATGCTCTTAGCAGGAAGACGGTGCAGGTGGCATATATGATGATACAAGAGCAGAAATTGTTGGAAGATTTCAGAGATCTGAATCTATCCAATCAAGTCTGCATGGGTCTTCATGCACCAGCTGATGCCTATCTTGCAACTCTTCTTGTTAGTCAAGGGAGTATGATCCGAGAGATGAAGTTGAGAAAGCTCAGCAGCAAGATGATTGGGCAAAAGAGATACGTGAGAAAATCTCTCGAGGTGAGACCCAAGACCATGACCTATCACTTAGTGGTTTGGTCGGGTACAAGAAGCGAATCTATGTACCGCCGTTGATGAATTAAGGCGGAAGATAATGGATGAGGCTCACAAGAGTAAATATACTCTACATCCGTGCATGGTCAAGATGTACCAGAGTATGAAATCCGAACTTTGGTGGCCCGGAATGAAGAAAGACGTTACGAGTACGTGGCCAAGTGCTTGACCCGTCGAAGGTGAAGATTGAACACCGTCGACCCCCGGTCTTTTGCAAAGACTAGAGTTAGGAATGGAAATGGGAGAACATAACCATGGATTTTGTGGTAGGTCTGCCCAAAATCAGGAATCATGATACGATTTGGGTAGTTGTTGACAGATTAACCAAGTCAGCACACTTTATTCCCATCAGTATCCACTATTCTCCGGAACGATTGGCGGAGATTTATATCAAAGAGATAGTGAGATTACATGGTATTCCTAAGAGCATTGTCTCTGATCGTGATACACGATTCAAATCCCGTTTCTGGCAAGCATTACATGAAGGTATGGGGACTAAGCTAAGGTTCGTTCGGCTTATCACCCACAAACCGACGGTCAATCTGAGAGAACCATACGTACGCCGGAGGATATGCCGCGAGCATGTGCCCTGGATTTCAAAGGAAGTTGGGATCAACATCTTTCGCTAGCCGAGTTTGCATATAACAACAAGTTATCATGCTAGTATACAAATGGCCCCGTTCGAGGCATTGTATGGGCGGAAATGTCAATCACCATTATGCTGGACAGATTCATCGAAAAGCAATTACTTGGGCCGGATATGCTTGAACAAACCTCCGAGCGAGATCGCATTGATCAAGAAGAGACTCCTAGCCGCACATAGTAGACAAGAGCTATGCGGACAAAAGGAGGAGACCTCGACGTTTTATGTCGGCGACCATGTATTTCTAAAGTTATCTCCCAGAATCGGTGTCGGCAGACGCTCAAGAGGAAGAAACTCAGTCCACGGTATGTTGGACCATTCGAAATTTTGACTAAGCGCGAGAAGTAGCTTATCGCTTAGCCTTACCCCGAATCGAGTAACCTCCACGACGTTTTCACGTGTCACAATTGAAGAAATACCAACCTGACCATGATCATGTCATCGAGTACGAGGATGTTGAAGTACGGCATGATAATACCTTCATCGTTGAGCCAGAACAGATCATTGATCATAAGGAGAAACGGCTCAGAAATAAGACTATTCTGATAGTGAAGGTGGTCTGGAAGGGTTTAACACCCGAAGAGGCAACATGGGAAACCGAGAGTGACATGAAGGAGAAGTACCCGAGTTCATGTTCAAGTTTAGTTAGTATAGATTAAATTTCGAGGGCGAAATTTTGTGTAAGGGGGAGAAATGTAATACCGGATATTTATCTGGCATATTATAAATAAAAGTTGGATAATTCTGATAAGTGAAAATTCAATCTCCAGTCTTGTATAATTATAGTCTATTTTCTAAGTAGAATTTCTGTAGGAAATCAGGGAAATTAATGGCCAAAGTGCCAAAATGACCAAAATGCCCCTAAGGGACATAAATAACTTAGGAAATTATGGAAAAATACCAAAAGTTAGAAAAGTGACCAAGTAAATTAGGAGAGTATATTATCTCTAATTATTGTAATTTAATAAATTATGAACTTAGAGAAATTGTAGAAGAATACTCAAAAAGTAAGGAAATGACCATAATACCCTTACGATTATGGAAAAATGCGAATAATACGAGAATGCATGAAAAATCTCATGTTAAAGCAAAGGTTAAGAGGTAATGTGGTATTCTAATTAAGAAAATTACTAAGCAGTGATAACTGAGTGATTAAGTATTTATTAGCAAATTACTTAAGCACAAGTATAGAAAATTCGGAGATAATTATGTAAAGCTCCAAAATTAGTGATAAATGGCTAAAAATTAGCATAAATATATTGGTTAATTAATTGGAAAATTTGAAGGAAAAAGGATGAGTTTAGGTATTTTTAAGCCTAAATGCAAGAATGGACCAATAGGAAAATTTTGTAGAAATTATGTGAAAATAATTATTTAATTAATTAAATAATTAATTAAATAATTAATTAAATAATTAATAAAAAATATAATAAAAAAAAAACGAAAATAAAAATGGGCAGAAAAAAAAAAGAAAAAAAAATGGATAACTTAGTTGGTAAGTTTGTATTATTATTATATTATATAATTAATTAGAGTTATATTATTATATAATATAATTAATTGTAGTGAATAGTAATGGAATAAATAGGAAACGGATCCTATCTAGAGATCTAGGAATGGGATTTCCAAAGTCGGGAAAAATAATGATCGGTGGAATTTTGTCTTCCGTTATACTCTCTTAGGAGAAAATTTGAAGTCGTTGGTGCATTTCCTAATAAAACAAAATAGGGAAAAATGCATATAGGTATATTTTTGGATATAAGGAAAATAAATTCTAACTCAACATCTAGGCATGAGTTTGAATTTATTTTGACATATTTGGAATCAGTGAATTTTTCTGAAGAAGTTGATAATTTCAGAAATGCGTTCGAAACCGACGCGATCGGACACGTTTTCGAGAAACTTCAATGGACGCTTGGAACCCTGTCTAAAGTCAAAATTCAAGTTTAAATAGATATTATTGATGAGGAAGAGAAGGTCTTCAAAGTTGTAAATCCATAATTTTGAGATTTTTCCGAAATTACGCGAATCGGGTACCGATCGAGGTTTATCGTACAAAACCTTCCTTAACAAGTTGATTACATCATCAAGGATGATGCAATTTTGCTGCCACCTCTTCATGTATGTCGACCAAGTGTGTTCAAGGGTCAAGATGTTGCCTTATCAAACAAGTTTAATTCAAGGGCTAAGATTAAATGCAAAAAGACCATTATGCCCTTCATTTTTTCTATAAATAGGCCATTCCTCTCTTCAAAATTCTGCACATCACTCTTCACTTCTTTGAGCTCCTTTGGCCGAAATTCCTAGGGAGAGAAAGAAGAGAGAGAAGTTCTGGCGGAAGCTCGCCGAAGTCTTCAACGGGTAAGTCTTTCGGGCTTTAGTTTTTTTAGTCTTTCGTTTTTAGTTTAGTAGTTAGTAGAATTAGTAGATAGATTTAGAAAGTAGGTGACAAGATTCCTACAAATGTTTTAGAGCCTTGTTTGCGTTGAAAAATATGCAGAGGTGTAAACATAGTAGGGATCGAGTCGGTGAAAAGTTGTAGTTTTTATAACTCTTTCAAAATTAGGGGTAGTAATAGCCTTTAAATTTCAAGTATGATTGGGTATCATATGGGAGGGCTATTTTAGTTTTTATTTTCAAGAATCATAAATGCGTCGAAGTTCGCGAAATTTTGGGAAGAAAATAGCCTATGTAGGAAGCGCCGCGAAATTCCGCCAAGTAGGGGTATAGGGGCAAAATGGTAATTTTTACCTAAAATGCCGCTTGTAGTATCAAATCACTAATAAAAGTGATATTACTTTTATAGGACGTCGAGAATCCTAATTTGTTGCCGTTACGCTATCCAACGTGCCGTCGGACAAACCGTTTTCCGTCGAAAGTACGATTTCCGCGAAACATCTACGTACATCAACGAAGGTACGGACGCGCATCGTAACACTAATCCTATAGCTCTCATATACATATATGTCATAGATACGTTCATATACCGGGGCTCGCTTAGGGTCGCCGCTTTACATACAAACCTTGTACGGGTTATAAGACATGATAATACCGCTTTGAGTTTTCCTAGCACCGAGGACACGTGTTCGTGGCACGAGTAATGTGCGAGCTATATATGTGTAGGACTTTACATACGCTTTATGCTTATGTCCTGTCCGTGTCACAATGTTGTTGTGTAGGACCTTACATAATTGCTTCATGCTTATGTTTCGTCTCGTGTCACACTTCGATGAGATGTTCTTTGTTATGTCATGAATATCTATTGTCTATATACTGTTTTATTTGAGCATAAGGTTAACGTTACACGAGATTCAATGCGGTAAATTGAATCTCACTGTAGCTTCGTGGTCCGGAGGACCGCGAATTGATGTCCGGGAAAGCAAGCAGGAGTGACTTGCGGAAGAAGTCATCTTTATCTTATCGCTTTCTTTTCCTTTTCTGTCGATTACTTTCCGAACCTTAGGATCACTGTAATCAATACTTTATTACACTATGGTTCATGTTATATTATGATCAGTTACTCTTACGCTCCATTGCTCATCTCTGATTGATTGAAAAAAAAAAAATTCCGCTTTAGAAAATGGGATGTTACACAGACCAAAATGCTTTTGCTGCCTAAAGAGAGTGCCATACAGCTGGTCTTTTGACTTTTCAAAGGGAATACCTGGCAACCATGTATCGTTCTGAATACACCAAAACCCAATTTTATGGGCATTTTGACCAATTTACCCCTAATTAAATACTAATTACTGAAATACCCTTGTCTGAAAACATATTACCAATCTGCCTCTGTTTAGTTGATTACACTGTTGTAAATATGAATTTTTTTGTTGTAAATGACCAGATTTTAAATTTTGTTGTAAATAAACACTTCCTGTTGTAAATATAGTCTTTTTCTGTTGTAAATGACTTTTTTATGTTCCAAATCCAGGTGTTTAAATGTGGTTGTAAATATTGAATTTTCTGTTGTAAATATGGTTTTTCTGTTGTAAATAGCTAGATTTTAAATTTTGTTGTAAATATAGTCTTTTTCTGTTGTAAATGACCTTTCTATGCTCAAAATCTATGTGTTTAAATGTTGTTGTAAATATGAAATTATCTGTTGTAAATATGGTTTTTTCTGTTGTAAATAGTCAGATTTTAAATTTTGTTGTAAATATAGTATTTTTCTGTTGTAAATGACCTTTCTATATTCAAAATCCAGGTGTTTAAATGTTGTTGTAGATATGACATTTTCTGTTGTAATCGACTAAACAAGGGCAGATTGGTAATATGTTTCCAAACAGATATTTTGGTAATTAGTTATTTAATTATGGACAAATTGGTCAAAAAGCCCAATTCCATGCGTCTTGAAACATGAGCATAGGTATTTTTGTTGCTTTGCAAAGACCATCGACTGAACGACTATAACAGAGATGGCAATAAAGAAGTCGAACTCCGATGCAGCAAGAGAACAACAATCGTCGGCGTTGAGAGTGAAGGGACGTTGAGCGACATAACCTGTTAATTAATTCAGAGTCATCAATTTGATACCCCAGAAAAAAGCATTTTCTTTGTGTCAAAAGAAAAGATTCAAAACAAGAATAAGGAGGCACATTTGGACGCAAGAGAAACACATACATCCAAAGAAAGAAATGTCTAGAATATTCTTTATGAAGATTAAACTAAAAATAATAAATAATAGATAGATTCCCAATCTTCAACTAAGCCATTGGAAGAAACAAGAACTTGGCATCAAAGTGAGTAAGGAAGAGGAATACCTATAGTATCGGCAACAACTGTTGAAGCAACGTAAAGAAAGAGAAAGGCGACGGAAAGATAGCACGCACTGGTGGCCATTGTTGTTGTTACACTAGCAGCGGCAAAATGATATCAGAGTGAAACAGCGACCATTGTCCATCGTACCCTCACCTGTACCAGTACCACCACCCTCACTCCCACCACTCCGTAGCTCTCGTCTAAGACGACGATGGCGCTGTGGCATTGAGGTCGTAGACGGCGGCGCCGATGACGGTGAATATGGGCTTGTGGGGGCGTAGATGAACCAGAGGGTGAGGAGGGTGATGTCGGCTAGGAGGAGGAAGATGGTGATGCAAGATCAGATGGCGCGATTGGGCAAGTGAGATCCATAGTCTTTGCCGGCGGCGATGCAGTGTGTCTCGCTCGGGAGGTGCCACTGGCGGACCCACACTTGTGCAAGTGTGTGCAAGTGCAGACATAAAATTATGAGAATATATATATTTTGAAGGAACATTTCATCAAAAAGTCCTTGTGGTGTAGTGGTAGGTAGGTTGTTTTCTAAAGACCCACACACACAGACCCAGTTCGAATCCTCCTACTGCACCATTTATTCCCTTTTACTAATTGAAACCACACTCATACACGTTTCCCCAAGACCCCTTTTGCAGAAACCACACTCATACACGTTTACCAACACCGAAACCACACTGAAAAAATTACAACAACATTTCCATTTTTTATATATTTTAAAAAATTATAAATTAAATACATTTATCATATATAATTTTACTCTTGATTATAAATAAATCCTAAAAGTAAAAATTAGGATATATTACAAAAGTCGTTGAACTCATATGAGTATCAACTCTGTTGCAATGATCCATTCCATATTTCTTAAGAAACTCTCGCAGATATTTGGTTTGGAAAATAAATATTTCATTCTTCTTTTGCTTGATTTGAAATCCTAAGAAGAAATTTAATTCTCCTATCATAGACATTTCAAACTCACCTTAATGATCTTAGAGATCTCTTGACACACTTACGTTGAACGTGATATGTTTGATAAGATTAATGATGAAAATATAATGCAATATTTTCAAGGAATGAAGAATCGAAGAATGATTTTGCAATCGTTTATTGTAATAGCTTAGTTGAATCTTGATTATTATTTTTCTATGTTAAGTTGAAGTTTTTTTTTTTTCTTTTTTTTGTCTATATTCTTTTATTTTTTAATGCATTTAAAATTTCCCTTTAAAAAAACTTTTCGGGGGCGCTGCCCCCGAATCCCCGAATCCCCCACTAATTGTGCACACATAAACATAAAAGTCTGGGTCCGCCACTGGGAGGTAGTGATGATGGTTTTGGAGTGGGCTTGAGCTTGGAGCTGCTTCTGGTGGTAGTGGAGGGTTCTGTTCTGCCATGGGAGAAGCTGATTTGTGTAGTTAGCGAGGAAGAAGAAAGTGAAGCTGTGTGGAGTGAGGGTGAAATGGAATTGGACCAGAAAAAGAGAGAGACCGAAAAGGATTCGAGGGTGATTCAGGATGGCGCGTTTGGGAATGACTGTTTAATAAGGTCAAAGTCGGTTTAGGGGTTAAAATGACCAAATTACCCTTTAACTGTCCCGTATTTATGATTATGCCATGTTTGGGTTTTTAGTTGAAATCCAATTTTTTTTCTTTTTAATTCTTTTAGGCTCAAATATTGGGACATCCTTGGGATGATTTTAATCCATTTTATTGGCTTACAACTCATGATCATGCGCTGGGAGACTCTTCCATCAAAGTCAGGTGCGCGATGCGGGTCGGATTAGTCGTGGCAAAACCTCGGTGAACCGGGTAGGCAACAAAAAAAATATCATGATCATGTGCCCAAAAATTTTAATCAATTATGAGATATACAGCAAAAATTTGTGGCAAGTACAATTTTAACCTTCAATTTTTCTCATAATTTCCAGTGAAACTTAGGGAATTTCTTTTTATTCCTTTTTGGTCCAATTTAATGCTCCAAAATGGAATAAAGAAGTGTTATTTCCATATATCCATTAGTGCCAATATATGTCTCAAAATTTTTTGTTTTGGTGAAATCGGGTATTTCGAGTAAAATTGACATTTTAGTTAAAATTCACCATTTATTTTCTCTAAATGCAAATATATCATACATGGAATTTTTCTAAGCAAATTTAGGATATTTTAACATTCATTCCATAATCAAATATCATCTAGTGGACAACATAATAAGTCTTTATTATCTACACATTCTCAGTATTCTTCCTATATAATATTTACATTTATCTAACTTAAGTTAATTATTTTTTAAGTAGTAACTATTACAATTTAAATTGTCACTTAAATAATAAAATATTGAAATAAAGGACTCAAATTATGGTTTTTTATTTAAAATAAAATTGCAACACTTTGTTGCGATTTTAGAACCGCTACAAATTGTAATTCAAACTTACTTTAAAAATGTTACACAATTTTTGAAATTTCATCCAACACCCACAACAAAAATTTGGCACCAATTTGTTTAAATTTGTGGATATACTTAGTAGTTGTATTTTGTAGATTTTTAGTGGTTAAAGCCACTATAAATACGCAATTTCAACCGCTATAAAATGTCAGTTTTTTGTAGTGTCAGAGTTACGTACACGCCACCTAGATTGAACCTGCAACCTCCCACTTACAACACAAGGGAGCATCAATACCAATAGGCTTCAAGGCCATTGGTTATATGCACATTTCTTTATGATATTGCTCATTGCTCCTTCCCTGCAACCCACTCAGTTCTGTTGGATCATTTGGGCTACATGTTTTTTTTTGGGTAGCCCACCCGGTTCATTGGGGCTTCGCCCCGACTAATCCGGATCCGACCCGCGCAGCGCACCTGACTTTGGTGCGAGAGTCTCCTAGCGGGGTTTTTTGCATTCACAAGGCTCGAACCCAAGACCTTATTTAAGCGACACAAGCTGCTTACCACTTGTGCCAACCCCGTTGGTTTTTGGGCTGCATGTTGCTTCTTTGTGTTTGATGTTCTTTCTTGCCGTTTGTTTTCTTGTTCTCCTCTCTTCTCTTTTGGGATTGGGGCTCACTGCTTATACTCTACTAACTAATCATGTAAAGTGGCTCAATATGTTGGGGTCTAGTTTCTCTCATTATCCTTTTTCATCACTCTTCATAATTTTTCAATCATGTTCGTCCAATCAATGTGAAATGTCACAATATTAATTTAACTTTTCCCTTCTCTTTCCAAAACGATCCAAATGGGTTCATGCGAGATAAATAGAAAAAAAGAGGGACCAACTTTGGTCCAATACCCTTGTCATCCACTGCAATCCTTTGCAGCCAAAATGGTGCCATTTTGGTGGAATGGAGGCAGCTGTGTCCCTTTTTTTCTTTTAAACATAATTCAGGATACTTACTGGTACTAAAAAGATACTTCGGGATATTGAAGGGTAATGAAAAATAATTGATGATCTTGAAAAATTAATTTAGGATCCGAAAAAATATTTTAGGGTACTGACTAGTACTAAAAAGATATTTGAGAATACTAACAAGTACTGAAAAAAATACTTCATAATCTAAAAAATTAGTTTAATATCTCGAAAAAAATATTTTAGGGTACTAAATGGTATTAAAAATATACTTCAGGATATTTTTTGAAAATCATCAAGTATTTTTCAATACCATTCAGTATATTGAAATATCTTTTATATCTTTTTAGTACTAGTAAGTATCCTGAATTATGTTTAAAAAAAAAAAAAAGGGACACAACTGCCTCCTTTACGCCAAAACGACTTTTGGTTGCACAGGATTTTGCAGTGGATGGCAACGGCATCGGACCAAAGCCACTTCCAAAACAAGAAGCGGATCTGCTTCCAATATGTTGTAGATGTGGTGTTTTAATGAATTTGTCTTGTTATATACATTAGGAAAAAAAAAAAAAAACAAGGCTAGTTGTTGTATTCTTAACTGTTTCAATTGATGCAACGTGGGCCCACAAATATTTGAATGGATCTGATGCATCTATGAGTTGATTATAGAGTGGTGTTCCATGATAAGTAGAGCTGTCAAAATGGGCCACCCCGGCCCGTTAGGCCCTAGCCCGCGTGGGCTAGGGTCAAAAAGCCCACAGGGCCAAAAAGCCGGTTTTTTTTTTTTTTTTTCCAATTTTCCCCTTATTAAATAACTATTTACCAAAATGTCCCTGCCTGGAAACATATTCCCAATCTGCCCCTGTTTAGTCGATTACAACAGAAAATATCATATTTACAACAACATCTAAACACCTGGATTTTGAACATAGAAAGGCTATTTACAACAGAAAAATGCTATATTTACAACAAAATTTAAAATCTGGCTATTTACAACAGAAAAACCCATATTTACAATAGAAAATTCCATATTTACAACAACATTTAAAACCCTGGATTTGGAACATAGAAAGGTCATTTAAACATAAAAAGGCTATATTTTACAACAGGAAGTACTATATTCACAACAAAATTTAAAATCTGACCATTTACAACAGAAAAAACCATATTTACAACAGTATAATCCACTAAACAGGGGCAGATTGGGAATATGTTTCTAGACAGGGGCATTTTGGTAAATAGTTATTTAATAAGGGGCAAATTGGGAAAAAAACCCCAAAAAGCCCGCACGGGCCAAAAAATTATATAACCCTCAGGGTTAGGGCTGGCCCGCGGGCCAAAAGTCATTTTAGAATAATCAACTTCAGGATATTGCCAGGTACTGAAAAAATATATCATGATCTTGAAAAATTATATTAGGATGTTGAAAAAATAGTTCAGGGTACTGACTGGTATTGAAAAAAATACTTCAAGATGCTGAATGAGGATACTGGCAGGTACTGAAAAAAATACTTAATGATCTTGAAAAATTATTTTAGATCTGAAATAATTTTTCAAGATCATTAAGTATTTTTTCGATGCCAAAATATCCTCGACCAACATCCCGAAGTATTTTTTCCGATACTAGTCAAGTATCCTGAAGTATTTTTAAGTACCAATCAAGATCCCGATCCGTATCCCGAAGTATTTTTAAGTACCGTCAAGACTCGAAATAAATTTTCAAGATCATTAAGCATATTTTCGTACGGTCGGTATCCCGAAGTATTTTTAAGTACCGGTCAAGACTCGAAATAATTTTTCAATATCATTAAGTATATTTTCGATACAGTCGGTATCCCAAGTATTTTTTAAGTACCAGTCAGCACCCTGAAATATTTTTTCAACATCCTAAAATAATTTTTCAAGATCATTATGTATTTTTTCAGTATCAAACAGTATCTTTAAATATCTACAGTATCCTGAAATATTTGTTAAAAAAAAAGAGGGATCAGTGTTGTTTTTTGCACAGTGGACCGGAAGTAAATGCTAGTGGCAGTGGACTGAATCCAATTCCTTGATTGAAGAAGGCGAGGAGGTGTAGTTTCAGATGGATTTATACAATTTCTGAATGTTGGAAACATGGTTGATTGGTGGCCCACGGGTTGGCCCCAATATAACCCCAAAGAGTGGGGCTTATTTTGGGTTAGGCCAAAAATGACCCCATCATATGGGGCCCAAATATGGGGTTTAATGGGCTAGCCCATAGGGTCCAGCCCAAGCAATAACTACCTATTTGGGAACAGACATAAGATATTAGATTTATTCGGTTGTCATTTTATTCTTTTTCGATTTTGAAAAGAAACATAAAAAATAAAAATAATGTTCTAGATATTAACACGAAAAGTAGAGAAGATTTGATCAAAAACTTGAAATTTAAAACTATCAAAATAACATTTTCAACTAGTGTTATAATACCACTATTTCATCTAACTGTAGCCATGAGATAAAAGCTGTGTATGCATTATCAAATGGTCAGGATGAAGTAATGGCAGAGCCTGTACATGTGGCAAGTGCAATTTCGTTTAGAAAAGTAATAAGTAAAAAAAAAAAAAAAAGGTAGGTACGCTACGCATAAGTGGCTCAGTTCGCCTATACAAAATACATTATTTACCGAATTTCCATTGCCTTTTGAGAGGTGAGCCATATACTTTTGCGGGTATTTATGATCTGAAGCTTCAAAATTAAAGCCTAAAATATGGTTTTGTACTTTAGTTCGGGTTGAAATGGATACAATAAAGCCAATGTTTAAGGAAAATTATATTGCTACTCTCACGTTGAAATTTATTGTTCAACTTCAGTTAGATTTTGTTTAAGGACTCAAGTGTAGGCTGGAGCCTATCTTGAGAGGCTATAAGTATTTTGTAGGGATCCGGTTTCTCTCACATCTCACTCTCTCACCATCCCTCATCATCTGCAAATCTGGGCTGTCGAAATCTTGATCCAAGGGCCCAGAATTTTTTTGTAACATCCCGACTTTTCAAAAGCAGTAAAATTTTTTTTTAAAACATCCTTTCAAAATGATCAGAGTAGAGCACCGGAGCGATTGAGTAATTGATATATATATTAAAATACCCATGGTAGCATGTCTTGTTTGTTTAAACAATGATACGAAGTGTTTCAAAAGAAATGACGAAAGGAGTCTTCGGATGGGACTCCTACGCGTCTTGCTTGTCCTTCTTCTCGATTCTCGGTCCTGAAGCTAAGTTAAGAGCTGAGATCCGATGCATCCGGACCTCAGGTAACGGTTAATCTCATATTTACATACACAACATATGCATTACATACATTCACATCACTAACAACATAAGTATCAGATACAACAAGCGCATCCCAATAGCACATAAGCCCTCCAGGCAGATGTGTGGCCCTTAGCAACGTATTCTAACAGCACATAAAATGTGTGGCCCTTAGCAACGTATGGCCCTTAGCAACGTTTGGCCCATAGCATTCGAATCCCAATAGCACATATAATGTGTGGCCCTTAGCAAACGTGAACATATCAACAAGTACATAACATATCACGAGCAATCAACTACCACATACACTACACATAGCACATACATGCATACCATAAATATCAGAGTTAGTGTTACAGTACGCGGACGTACTTACACCACATATACACATACAATAAACATAACACATATACGCATATCATAAACACAAGAGTTAAGGTTACCAGTACGCGAACGTACCTTCGTTGACGTTTTACGATAATTCGACACGATGGTTGGTCAAATTGTAATCAGGGATATCCTATCAACATAACAACGTACTTGTTAAGGATCTATCATTACGACGGACATTTTTAGTCAAAATGACCATTTTACCCCTGACCCCCTAATTGGCAGAATTTCACCAGCACTTCGTTACTCTTACAAATTTTCTTCCCGAAATTTCGCCAGAACTTCGACGCAATTATGATTTTTGAAATTCTAGACTAAAATAGCCCTATCATATGATATCTAATCATACTTTGAAAAATAAAGGCTACTCTAGCATTACTACTCTAACTATTGAAAGAACTACGAAGACTTCACTTTCGGGACTTAATGCCTACTATGTTTTTACCTCTTCAGGCATATTTTTCAATGCAATGAGGCCTAAAACACCCTACTTGCTAAATCTACCTAACAATTCTACTAACTACCGAACTAAAAACTAAAGACCGAAAGACTTACCCGTTGAAGACTTCCGAACAACTTTTCCCCATAGCTTCTCTCACCTCTTTCTCTCCCTAGAATTTCGGCCAAGGAGCTCTTTGAAGTGGATGTGAGAATTCTCAAGACCATGCATGCCTATTTATAGAATTCTCAAGGGATACATATGGTATTTTCAAAGTTGTTTCAACCATGGAAAATCAAAGTGAAAATGGTGTATAATCCATGACCATGGAAGCATGCTGGACGAAATTTAGGTGATGTGGCAGCCCTTGGTTGGTCCAAAAATGATGACTCAAGCTCACTTTATGCCCGGTCTGACAGATTTCCCCGATTGGTACCCGATTCGCGTGATTTAGGAGAAATCCCAAAATTTTGGATTTACAACTTTGAAGACCTTCTCTTCCTCATCAATAATATCTATTTAAACTTGAATTTTGACTTTAGACAGGGTTCCAACTGTCCGGCTGAAGTTTCTCGAAAAACGTGTCCGAAGGCGTCCGGTTTCAGAACGCATTTCTGAAATCACCAATCTCTTGGAAATAATTCACTGATTCCAAATATGTCCATATAAATTCAAACTCATTCCTAGATATTGAGTTAGAATTTATTTTCTTCATTTCCAAAAATATGCCTATATGCATTTTTCCCTATTTTGTTTTATTAGGAAAATGCACAAACGGCCTCGGAATTAACTTCCGGAAGAGATCACTTGAAGGTAAAAACCCACTGATCAATATTCTACCTTGACTTTGGAAATCCCTTTCCTAGATCTCTAGATAGGGTCCGTTTCCTATATTCTTAATTACTATTCATCACCATAAATTATATTATATAATAATCAAAACTTTATTAAATATCAAAATATTAATAAATTGCCTCTTATCTTCAAATTTTTGGCCAAATTTTCGGCAGCCCATTTTATTGGATTTGTAAATGCTTTTCCAAGAATTTAATTAATTATTTAATTAATTATCTAATTTAATTTTTATTAAAAATTCCACAAAATTTCCTAATTGGTCCAATCTTGTATTTAGGCGTAAAAATACCTAAACTCAACTATTTTTCTTCAAAATTTCCAGTTAATTAGTAAACATGTTTTTACTAATTTTAAAACAAAAACCACTAATTTTAGGGTTTTACATAATTACCTGTGAATTTCCTTTGCTTATGCTTAAGTAATTAGCCCAATATTACTTAATTACTTAATTATCACAAGTTGATAATTTTCTTACTTAGAACACCTCATTACCTTCATACTCTTGCATTAACATTAGCATTTCCATGCCTCCTACATTATTCGATAATTTACAAGGGTATTATGGTCTTTTATTACTTTCTGGACATTCTTATACAGTTTCTCCAAGTTTGTAATTTAATAAATTACCTAAATTAGGGACACTATCCTTCCCTATTTTAAATATATTTTTACTTGCCTCTTTTATAGCTTTCACGGGGTATTTATCACCCATAATGTTGTTAGGGACCTACTTGCAAATTTTCAATTGTTTTAGGGACCTATTTGCAATTTATCTAATTTCAAGAGAAATTACCCTGACAACAAGGTAAACTCAATACAAGGTGTTCGAGACCTCATATTCACCTATTTTCAATAGGTATATTTCCCATTTTTCTATATTTACCCTAAGTGTGATTTTTAGGGTATTACATTTTTTTTTTAAAAACCGCATGCGATTTTTTAAAAACAATTTCTGGGCCCTTGGATCAAGATTTCGACGGCCAGGATGAGACTGTGAGGGATGGGCAGAAAAAAGCTCATGAGAGAATCCTCTTCCATTCTGTAGTATGCAATTTATCTTCAGTTATGTGCAAAACAGAAGACATTTGTACCTACTTTGAAAAAGAGTTGAACACGGTGAGTATGACACTAGTGCAAAAAAGAGCTTTAAGACCGCCTCATTTAGACCGGATTATAGAGAATCAGGTCTTAAAAATATGACAGGTGGCAGTTTCGTAAATATAAAGAACTTTTTGGACCGGATTATAAAGGATCCGGTCTTAAAAATATGACCGGTGGCACTTTCGTAAATATATAGAACACTTTTAAGACCGGACTATAAAAGATTCGGTCTTAAAAATATGACCGGTGGCACTTTCGTAAATATATAGAACACTTTTAAGACCGGACTATAAAAGATCCGGTCTTAAAAGTATGACCGGTGGCAATTTCGTAAATATATAGAATACTTTTAAGACCGGGCTATTAAATATCCGGTCTTAAAAGTATGACCGGTGGCAATTTCGTAAATATTGTGAGAAGACGCTAATCAAAGATGAGTCCGAGAATGCGATGATTTATTCCTTCGCTTAATTGAAATTATATACAAATGCTAATAAGTAAATAATCTTTTAACCTAGGCAGTTCCTATAATCTAGTGATTACAATCAGGAATATAATTACGAAATTCAAAAAACCATGATCTACTAAATTAATTCCTAAAATCTCTCTAGGAACTTAATTAAGATTATTACAATCAAGGATATAATTACGAAATTCATAAAACCATGATCTGCTAACTTAATTCCTAAAATCTCTCTAATATCTTAATTAAGATGATTACAATTAGGAATTTAATTACGAAATTCAAAAAACCATGATCTGCTAACTTAATTCCTAAAATCTCTCTAATAACTTAATTAAGATAATTGCACAATATAATCGTATACGCTAACTAATTAAATCTTAACTTCCAACAAATATATAGAACACTTTTAAGACCGGATTATAAAAGATTCGGTCTTAAAAGTATGACCAGTGGCAATTTCGTAAATATATAGAAGACTTTTAAGACCGGATTATAAAAGATCTGGTCTTAAAAGTATAACCGATGGCAATTTCGTAAATAATGTGTAAAAAAAAGACTGGTGGCAATTTCATAAATATATAGAACACTTTTAAGACCGACTTGTTGAAACAACCGGTCTTAAAAGTGTTCTATATATTTACGAAATTTTCACCGATCAATTTTTTATTTTTTTTACACCTTTAAGACCAGTTGTTTCAAAAAACCGGTCTTAAAAGTGTTTAAAAAAAAACTAAATTCGCTAAACCTATTAAGTTCGTAAGTCTGCTTTGTCTTCTTGGTGATATAACATTTGCTTAGTTATAGATTCAACGAGTGTCAAGAGCCTCACGGGTCAAATCTTCAGCAAGAATGTCATCATCTTCCTCTAACCTACTCGCAATCTTTGTAAGTCATCCCAAGAGCCACACATTCAAATCCTTAGCAACGTTGGCGGTGAGATGCTTCGAGGGTTTTACGATGGCGTCGACTCCAATCCTCAGCAACAGCGAAAGCGTTCTACTTTGAGGATTCTAGACGACGACGGCTCCTTCCTCTTCGATCTATGGCTCCTTCCACACCGCCTTCGCATAGATCCGGCTTGAAATCAAACTCAGATCTCTTCTTGCTTAAGTCTGTTTATTTCCTACCTTGACCGCTCCTGCTCAGATCTGGACTTCGATTTTGGTTGCTTGAAGCTTTGCTAGCACCGACAAGAGGATCCTGCTCAGATTTGGTTGCTTTAAGCTTGTGATTTTTTTGTAGAACTGGACTTCAAATTCGATTTTCATGGTGAATGATTTCTATTTCTTGTTGTTTTTGCTTATTTCTGGACTTTGTAATCATCTTTTTTGTTTTTCTTGTTGTCGTTGCTTCCAATCTGCTCAGATTTGGTTGCTTTAAGCTTGTGATTTTTTTGTAAATCTGGACTTCAAATTCGATTTTCATGGTAAATGATTTCTGTTTCTTGTTATTTTTGCTTATTTCTGGACTTTGTAATCATCTTTTTTGTTTTTTTTATTGTTGTTGCTTCCAATCTTCTTTTGGTTCTCCGTCGTTGATGACGGAGGGACATTCAAAATGTTGCCAGATCTGGTGATTTGGGACCGGTTGTTTCATTTGAGTTTTTTCTTTTTCTTTTTTATTATTTTGAAACACTTTTAAGACCGGATGTTTAAAATGTCCGGTCTAAAAGAATTTCTTTAAGACCGGTTACAAGTCCGGTCTTAATAGTGAGACTTTTAATACCGCCTGGAACAAGACCTGTCGCGGGTCCGGTCCTAATATACCTGTTTTGTCCGGTCTTAAAAGCTTTTTTTCCACCCGTGTGAGTTGTACTTATTCAATGAGAAAGATTATTGGGAAAATTACGCGCAGGTCCCAAGGATGGAAAAAAATTATAAAAAGTCCATTGAATTCACAAAATTACACAGAAGTCCCAAGAGACTTTTATGATATTATTAATTTGTATTAACAACAGAAAATGCATGTATTTGCAATAAAAAGTGCTGTATTTACAACAAAATTTAAAACCTGACAATTTACAATAGGAAATGCATGTATTTACAACAACATTTAAACACCTGAATTTTGAACGTAGAGATGTCATTTACAACAAAAAAATGTTATATTTACAACAAGAAGTGTTGTATTTACAACAAAATTTAAAATCTGACTATTTACAACAGGAAATGCATGTATTTACAACAACATTTAAAAATTCGGATTTTATTTCCATACAAATAATATCAAAAAAGTCCCTTGGGGCTTCTATGTAATTTTGTGATTTTAAGGGACTTTTTTGTAATTTTTTTCGGTCCTTGGGACTAAGCGTAATTTTCCCAAGATTATTTAAAAAATATAAAATTTCAAGATCTTTTGTCAAAATAAAATTGAGTTTAATTTTAGTGTAAATATTTTTTTTTTTTAAGATGGTCTGCCCATTTAAGCCCTTAGCTCACTCATATTCCCAAAAAATGGGTCATAAAACTCCTCTACTGTTCTCACTAGTTTCCATTCTCGTCCTTCTTTACCAACCTTCACAGATCTCAGATTCTCCTTCTTCTTCTTCTCCAGACAACACTTTCATACATTGCCTCCTCAATCATATCCAACACTCTCACCCCATAAACTCAGCAATATTCACCCCAAATAATGCCTCTTTCTCTTCAGTTTTACAAGCCTACATCAGAAACCTCCGTTTCAACAACTCATATACCAGAAAACCAAACCTTATCCTCACTCCCCTACATGTCTCCCATGTTCAGGCAGCCGTTATTTGTGGCCAAAAGCACAACTTACAGATGAAGATCCGAAGCGGAGGTCACGACTATGAGGGCGTCTCATACACATCTTCAGAGCCCTTTTTCATCCTCGACATGTTCAATCTCCGGTCCATCGACGTCGACATAGAGACCGAGACGGCTTCTGTACAAACGGGAGCGACTCTAGGCGAGGTCTTCTACAGAATAGCAGAGAAGAGCAAAATCCATGGCTTCCCAGCAGGTGTTTGTCCCACAGTTGGTGTAGGAGGACACATAAGTGGCGCTGGATACGGTAATATGATGAGAAAATATGGTGTGTCGGCGGATAACATTGTCGACGCAGAAATAGTCGATGTCCATGGAAGATTGCTTGATAGAAAATCTATGCGTGAAGATCTATTTTGGGCCATTACCGGCGGCGGAGGAGCCAGTTTCGGAGTCGTAATATCCTACAAATTGAAACTTGTAAGAGTCCCTGAGGTTGTTACTGTGTTCCAAGTTGCCAGGACATTAGAGCAAAATGCCACGGATATATTATATAAGTGGCAACATTTTGCTCCAAGTACTGATAATGACCTATTTATTAGGGTGATTATTGAAGTGGTTAATGCTACTCAAAATGGGGAAAAGAAGACTGTGAGAATTACATTTATAGCCTTGTTCCTTGGTGACTCCAAAAGGCTTCTTTCTCTTATGAACCAGGACTTCCCTGAACTGGGTTTGAAGGAATCGGACTGTATTGAATCAAGTTGGCTTAGATCGGTTCTGTTTTGGGATAACATTGTTATTACAGCGCCTTTGGAGATTTTACTTAATAGGGTTCCTCAGTCACTGCGTTACTTGAAAAGAAAGTCAGATTATGTGAAGGAACCTATTTCTAAAGAAGGTTTTGAGCGGATATGGAAGAAGATGATTGAGTTGAGGGACACAGCCATGTATTTCAATCCTTATGGTGGACGAATGGCTGAGATTCCGGCGACCGCAATTCCTTTGCCTCATCGAGCTGGGTATCTATGGAAGGTACATTTCAAAGTTACTTTGCTAATTATTTCAATTCAAAAGTCTATACTTATTGATAGAATTATAGGATAATTAATCATAGAGATTGCCACTGATACCGACGCTGATTTTTATCTTTTTCTGTTTTTTCCCTAAAAATTTATCATTAGATTTAAAAATGGAGAGTTAATATTTAATATTTTCTAAATCTATTGTTATAAATATAAATAAATTAATTTAAAATATTATAATTTGATCTGCATAGTTCATAACTACATACCAGACATAAAAAGTTAATTTATAAAATTTAATAATAAAAATAATTTTTTTATAAAATATTATATTTGAACAATTCATTTTCTAATCTAAAGGTTAAAGATGACATACTGAGAAGAAAAAAAGAAAAAAAGAGCACCTGCTTACCCACACATGGGCTTGCACACAAAAAAAAAAAATGATGAGCATGTTCAATCTCGTCTGTAATTTTAAGTCTTTAGTGAGTATCCTTTTGAATTTAAAAAAAGAAAAAGAAAAAAAGAAAAGAAAAGAAAAGAAAAAGAAAGAAAGGTATGCTAACTTAACTAACGGTCTCCTTTCCAAATATGTAGCTTTTTTAAGGAAGGAGAATTATTATGAGGTTCCAAAAAATATCAATTAATAAAAAGTTCCAATAAAAAATGAGAAGCTTAAATATATGGTCATTTTCTACCTTTATGCAACACATTCCTTTTCTTGAGGCTTGTTGGGGTCCAATATGACTGTTAGATATTGGGTAGATTCTCACATTAACGGATCTTCACATGAGAAATGTACACACAACGACAAAATTTAATACACTATTTGCTGCACGGAGAAAGACAGGGGGGGCTCACTTGATCTCACGGATCCTTCTCAAATTTCGTGGTTTAAAATAATAGGCAAGTATTTCGACTTTAAAAAAGTCCAAGAGCCCGTTTGGATCCTCTTATTTTTAAGCTAAAAGCTACTTTTAAGTTAAAGCTAAAAAAAAAAGAGCTTTTTTAGAAAAGCTAAAAACTGTTTGGTGATTATATAAATTTTTTAGCTTAAAAGTTACTTAAAAGCTAAAATTAAAAATAAGTTGTTTGGCAAAATTTTTGTCATAAGCACTTTTCTAATAAAAATTATCATAAAGGTACTCCCTCCCGTCCTAATTATAGGACATATTTAACCGATTTTGGGGAGATTAAGGAGGAAGTTAAATTAGTTAATTTTAATCACTTTCCTAAAACGCCCTTATATAAATTTTAAATGACATTAAAAAATGTGAATCAACCGTCTTTGCGATATACCTCTCCGACCTAGAATTTTTCTTTTTATGATCTCTAATTGAAATAATGGTTTTGTTATATATATATGTGTGTGTGTGTATACACAGATATATATGTGTGTGTACATATATAACTATATATATTTGTGTGTGTGTCTATATACATATATAAATGTGTGTGTGTGCATATATAAATATATATATTTGTGTGTGTGTCTATATACATATATAAATGTGTGTGTGTGTGCATATATAAATATGTATATTTGTGTGTGTCTGTGTGCATATATATATAAATATATATATTTGTGTGTGTCTATGTGTGTGTGTCTATACATATATATATTTGTGTGTGTGTCTGTGTGCATATATATATAAATATATATATTTGTGTGTGTCTGTGTGTGTGCATATATAAATATATATATTTGTGTGTGTCTGTGTGCATATATAAATATATATATTTGTGTGTGTGTAAATATATAAATGTGTGTGTGTGTGTAAATATATAAATGTGTGTGGGGTCCTATAATTAGGAACGGATGGAGTATATTATTTAAAAAAAAAAAGAGCTTGTAAAAAAAGAGCTTATAAAATAAGCTCATCTCATTAGCTTTTTTATAAGAGCTTTTTTCTTCATTGTAAAATAAGCTCTTATAAATATAAGAGCTTTTATAAAACCCTGTTTGGCCTAGCTTCTACTTATAAGGAGAAGATAAGCTGAAAATAAGCTAGGCCAAACAGGCACCAAATTTAAAATGAAAGTGATGTATAATTCTCTTTAATGATTGCTGGTTATCAATATCAAATCCATAATATGCTAATTCATAGGAGCATTATTAAACAGATACAATATCATGCGAACTGGAATGAGGAAGGGAAAGAGGTAGCAGATTATTACATAGAACAACTCAGAAAACTTCACAAGTACATGACTCCCTATGTGTCCAAGAACCCTCGAGCAGCATACCTAAACTATAAGGATCTTGACTTGGGAATAACCAACCACAATGGCAAAAACTGCTACCAAGAAGGCAGTGTTTATGGAGTCATGTACTTCAAGGACAACTTTTACAGGTTGGTTCAAATTAAGACCAAAGTTGATCCTCTCAATTTCTTCAGAAACGAACAAAGCATCCCTACGCTATGAACTCATAAATGCTACTTCTCCAGTCTTAAATGTATAATCTAACATATACTATAATTTGTATTACAAACTATGTCAGCATTTAGGATTGAAGGTAGTAATATTTATATGCATAATGTAATTTAAATCTTTATTATTATGGAACAAACTGCTTCAATAATAGCCAGTCTGTCCTTGATGAAGGAACTCATATAGATTGGAGTTTTGAATTTATTAGGAATATTGGTGTGTGTGCGTGTGTATATATATGCATTATTGGTAAATGAACATATTGATTGCAAAAATTGAGATTGTTGCCAACTATGGTACTTTCTCCGGTTCATATTACAAGTCATCTCTTACTATCTCACTATAACTAATTAAAGATATCAGATGTGGTTAATTCGTTAAATTAACCTAAAACTAAAACAATTTTATAATTTCGATAATATTTAATATCATAAAGAAACACTACATTATACTTCGAATCTTCTTCCAGGAAACTTGGGAAAATATTATTAATGACCCACTAAATAACTTGTATTATAGATCAAGAATTTGTTTTCTAGAGAATATTCTATATCTGAATCGGACTACATGCGTATAGATATACGTATTTAATGCAATAATAAGACTATGAAAATATCGTTAAGTGAAAATGGGGGTTAATTTAAAGCATTATTACACTCTTCATCACACGTCTTGTACGTATAGGAGTATCGAATTAACAATACAAGAGTTTAGTTGTGTGGAGATATACTATATTTGATTGGAAACTAATTAATCACTTAGTGCTTGACTGCTTGTATTTCATGCGCTTACACATGACACGATAAACTAGTTAAATTCATAGGGTTCCATTAAGGAAAAATGGGTCCTTTTAAGGCTGACAATCCCAAAAAATGTCTCAAGATTTTGATAATCCCAAAAAAGGTCCCAGGACTTTTTCTGAGAGTTTCAGAATTTTGGGTGAGTTGTCAACATGAATGATATAGTTGTTAACATGGTACTGATATAATTGTTAACGGGGCTGATATAGTTGTTAGGAAAATGTTGTTAACGGGGCTGATTTAGTTGTTAAAACCTACCCGTTAACAACTATATCAACCCCGTTGACAACTCACCAAAAATTCTGAAAATCTCAGAAAAAGTCTGGGGCCTTTTCTGGAATTGTCAGAATTTTAGGGCATTTTTTAGAATTGTCAGTCCTAAAAGGGCATTGAAATGGATTTTCCCTTCCATTAATTGTGGCTCACTAATTAAGATCAATTATTGGAGCTTAATTTTATTGGAACACGTGAATTTGAAACTTTTGTCAGCGATGGTTTTAAAATTTCGAGCTTCTCTGCTCCCACTGATGCTCTAATAGTTTAATCAGAAAAAATCATTTCAACTTTCTTATATTATACGTATTAGTTCGAAGATTAATAATTTTTTCTTTGAAATTGTTTATAACATACTCCTTTTTTATAACAACCTAAAATTTGAATTGTTTAACATTTAATAAGTTGTTTTTTTTTAAGAAAAAAATTTCGCCCCTCATCAATTATATGAATTATATTAATTAAAAGGTCCGTGATATCTTTATATATTTTATTTCTCTCCCTTACTTACCCCTCATAAATAAAGTATACTTGAAAAAAAAGTTTATTTTAGACACACTTATTGTAATTCGGTTTTGGGCTTGATTCGTAATAGGATTCATAAGATTAATAATAGGTTTGACAAGATATGTAATGGTTTTTAATCCTAACTTGCATGAATTTTCCAGCAAGCTTATTAAAACCTATTATTGATCTTGTGAATCCCATTAAAAATCTTGTCAATGCAATTATTGATCTTGTGAATCTCATTATGAATTTTCTCAAAGGCCACAAATACCAGAAAATTCATAAACTTGCCGGAAAAATCATGAACTCGTTGGAGTCTGAGGAAGAAGGAGGTTAACAGTAAAATGGGCTTCAAAAAATTCATAATGAGACTTACAAGTTTAGTAATAGTTTTGACAAAAGTGTTTAACGGGGTTCACAAAATTCTAATGAGACTGACAAGTTTAGTAATGGTTTTAACAAGACTTGTCATGATTTTGACAAAAACGTTTGCTAATGAAAATATGCAAGTCGGGATTAGTGCTCTTATGAAAGTTATTATGAATCTTGTCAAACCCACTATTGATCTTGTGAATCCCATTACAAATTTTGTCAAAAGCCACAAATGCCAAAAAAATCATAAGCTTGCCGGAAAACTTTTGAACTTGCTAGAAATTGTATAATTTCGCCGGAAACTGAAAAATGTGAAAATTGGTTTCTTCCACCATTTTCGCTTTACTCTGCCTCTACCTTCGCTCTACCATAATCAAAATAACCTCATATGATGGGGTTATTTTTGGCCCTAGCCCATTAAGCCCCATTTTTATCCCCCATATGATGGTGTTATTTTTGGCCCTAGCCCAAAATAACCTCCACTCCTCTTGGATTATGATAGGGTTAACCGCAAACCACCCTATTTTTTTAATCAAAACCTATTTTCAATATCCCTAATTTTTCTTCTGTACCCGTGCAATTCGGATTGATGATATTCGTCTTTATTTTGATTCCTTCCCCAGTGATGAATTGGCTTGACTTGCATTCGTCATCATATCTATCCATTTTAAAATTGTTGCCGTTTAATTTTAAAGTTTTTGCGATCTTTTTAAAACTTGTAACCAAACATTAATTATTTCTAATTCTAATACAATTTTATTTTTTATTAGTAAAAACAAGTAGGCAGAGTATCAGAAATAATAGGTATATATTTAATCAATACACACGCATATATACCATTCCCTGGTTGTCCTTCATGACTTTTATATAGATGAAGAAAATCACTAAATGATCTAGATTATGTTAAAATTTAATAAGACGTAACTAAAATTACTATTGAATTATATATACACTCTTTAATAATTAAAATTTTGAACTGTGAATATATTCAAAATGGGAATTTTTTATGAATGGGACACACCTTTTATTTTTGTTGGGTATGGACAAATTAAACAACGCGCTAACACCTAAAAGGCTAAAAACACAAACACATAAATTTCATTTTATTTCCACCCAATAATAGTCAATCCTTCGTATCTTATATGGTCAGTTGGTTTGAGAATGGACGTGTCAACCAAGTGAAAATTCAACATATTTGATGCTAGAAAGTGCGCTTAATTATGAAAAAGTATTTGACTACATTATACTTAGAATCTTCTTCCAGGAAACTATAATGGAGATAATATTTGGGAAAAAGTTTATTAATGACCCACTAAATAACTTATATTATAGATCAAGAATTTTTTTCTAGAGAATGTCCTATATCTGAATCGGACTACATGCGTATAGATATATGTATTTAATGCAATAACAAGACTATGAAAATATCATTAAGTGAAAATGGGGGTTAATTTAAAGCATTATTACACACTTCACACGTCTTGTATAGGAGTATCGAATTAACATTACAAGAGTTTATTTGTGTGGAGATATACTATATTTGATTGGAAAATAATTAACCACTGTAGTTCTTGGATTTCATGCGCTTAAACTTGACACGACAAGCAAGTTAAATTCCTAGGGTTCCATTAATTTTGGCTCACTAATCAACATCAATTATTGGAGCTTCATTTAATTCGAACACGTGAATTTGAAACTTTTGTCGGTGATGATTTTAATGTTTCCGTGTGGCAAAAGCAGTGGTTGTGATTTTTTCTCCCCCCCCCCCCCCAAAAAAAAAAAAAATTGTGATTCATATAAATGTGAAGGGCAGAGTTAATGGGGTAAATTTAAAAATATGAGATTCTCTGTTGGCAAAAAAAAAAAAAAAGAAAGAAAGAAAGAAAAAAATCTCAGATTATCTGCTCTCACTTTTATTTTATGTATGTATGTATTTGTTGGTTTGAAGATTAAACACTTAATTACGTACCCTGAAATTATAGTTTGTAAATTTAAAATGTGAAGGGCGGAGTTAATAATAGGGTAAATTTAAAATTTTGAGATTCTCTGCTCCCACTGAGAATAGTTTAATCAGAAAAAATCATTTCAGGGCGGAGTTAATAATAGGGTAAATTTAAAATTTTGAGATTCTCTGCTCCCACTGATGCTCTAATAGTTTAATCAGAAAAATCATTTCAGCTTTCTTATATTATACATATTAGTTAAAAGATTAATAATTTCTTCTTTGAAATTGTTTATAACATACTTCGAACCTAAAATTTTATTTGTTTAACATGTATGAGTTTTTTTAAAATTAAAAAATTAAAAAATTGCCCCTCCTTAAGTATATGAATTATATTAATTAAAATTTTAGTGATATCTATATTTATTTTATTTCTTTCCCTTACTTACCCCTCATAAATAAGGTATACTTTAAAAACAAGAAGTTTATTTCAAACACATTTATTGTAATTCGGTTTTGGGCTTGAAAACAAGATTCATAATGAGATTCACAAGATCAATAATATGTTTGACAAGATACATAATGGTTTTCATAAGAGCAATAATCCTAGCATGAATTTTCCAGAAAGCTTATTAAAACCATTATTGATCTTATGAATCACATTACGAATCTTGTCAATCCAATTATTGATCTTATGAATCCCATTATGAATTTTGTCAAAGGCTATAAATGACAGAAAACTCATGAACTCATTGGAGGCTGACGAAGATGAAGGTGAACAATAGAACGTGCTTCACAAAATTCATAATGAGACTGATAAGTTTAATAATGGTTTTGACAAGAATTGTAATGATTTTGACAAAAGTATTTGCTTATGAAAACATGTGAGTCAGGATTATTGTTCTTGTGAAAACCATTACGAATCTTGTCAAACTCATTATTGATATTGTGAATCTTATTACAAATTTTGTTAAAGGCCACAAATGCCAGAAAAATTCATAAGTTTGCCAGAAAACTCATAAACTTGCCGGAAACTGAAAAAATATGATAGAAGTTGGATTCTTCCACCATTTTCGCTTTGCTCTACCTCCATGTTCGCTCTACCATCATTGTCGCCTTCACTTCATATATAGAGAGAGGGGGGGGGGGGACATCGGGAGAGGAAGAGGAAGAGACGGTGAGGAGACAGAAAAATATGCGAGGGGCATTTTAATTAGTAAAATCATTTAAATTTCAAAATCTCATATTCCTTTCTGTAGAAATCAGAGAGAGAGAGAGAAATAGAGAAAATATACTCTCAAATGAATGTGTTTATTCATATGCTCAATAGGATATTTATACACAAGAGAGTAATAACTCATTATGATGATTGATTTCTTAATCACTCATAATTCCTATAATCCCTGATTATGTGCGATACTAATTAATTATAATATATTTATACTAATTTATTTCTTAACACTCCCCTCCAAGTTGGAACATAGATGTTGATCATGCCCAACTTGTTACAAGAAAACATAATATAAATAAATTCAAACAAAATAATTTTCTTCTTCATGAGATCTTGAATCCACCAACAAGTTCGGTCACATCCAAAAATAGTTCAACCAAATGTCACACCAAGGACAGTCAAAAGAAACAATCCAGCAACTTCACCAAGAGTTCGAATAACAAGGAGTATCAATAAGCTGTAGCAAACGATCTCACAAGGGACCAAACAATACTCCAAACGTCTAACTAAAGACAAAGCAACAATGAACGTCTTATCAGGGAGAACACCAAACGTTCTGACCAGGGACCAAACAATACTCAAAACGTCTCAACAGAGACAAACCAAAGAAATACCTCACCAGAGGCAAAGAACAAATGGGTCATACAAGGACCACCAAACAACAAATAATTGCCTAGAACAACGAATGTCTCATCAGAGACGAACACCAAACGGTCTCACCAAGGACCAAACAATACTCCAAATGCCTCAACAAAGACAAACACCAAAGAAACACCTCATCGGAGGCAAAGAATAAACGGGTCACATAAAGACCACCAAACTGTCTCACCTGAGACAAACACCTTACTGGAGGTAAAGCAACGAACGGGCCACACAGGGACCACTAAACTGTCTCACCTAAGACAAACACCTCATCAGAGGCAAAGCAACGAACGGGCCAACGAAATTACCCAACCACAAACACGACATTCAAGGCAAAAGAGCACTTAACGAACGTGCTTGAAAACGAAACAAACGAAGAACCCAGCCACTAGAGACAAGTGAACGTGAACGAAATGAAATGTCGGTTGAGCTGAAATAGTAGAAACCCAATCTCACAACGGACAAACATAGTTCGCCGGAATCTGGAAAAGTTTTCCGGAAACTAGAAATTTTCGCCGAAAGCTGGAAAACTAACCAGAATTTGGAAATCTCACCGAAAAATCAAAGAACCCCTAGAACAAGCTCCAACAACCAACCAAACGATAACCAAACAACGAGTAACACACTTTCTCTCTCCCTATGAATAGTGACGACATGGTTCACTGTTGACGAATGTAATACCCTAAAAATCACACTTAGGGTAAATATCAAAAATTGGGAAATATACCTATTGAAAATAGGTGAATATGAGGTCTCAAACACCTTGTATTGAGTTTACCTTGTTGTTAGGGTAATTTCCCTTGAAATTAGATAATTTGCAAATAGGTCCCTAAACACATTATGGGTTATAAATACCCTGTGAAAGCTATAAAAGAGGCAAGTAAATATCAATTTGATATAGGGAAGGGTTTTGTCCCTAATTTAGGTAATTTATTAAGTTACAAACTTGGAGGAATTGTAGAAGAATACTCAAAAAGTAAAAAAAAGACCATAATGCCCCCGTAAATGCTAAGATAATGCAGAGACATGGAAACACAAATGTCAATGCAAGAGTTATGAGGTAATAAGGTATTCTAATTAGGAAAATTATCAACAAGTGATAATAAAGTAATTAGGTAATTATTGGCTAATTACTTAAGTTTAAGCAAAGGAAATTCATGAATAATTATGTAAAACCCTAAAATTAGTGGTTTTTGGCTAAAAATTAGTAAGAATATATTTGCTAATTAATTGGAAATTTTTGAGGAAAATGGATGAGTTTAGGTATTTTTAAGCCTAAATACATGAATGGACCAATTAGGAACCTTTTGTGAAAAATTATAAAATAATTATAAAATAATTATTTTATATAAAATAAATAAAATTAAAAAAAAGGGGGTCAGCTATGTTTGACCGAAATTGTGAAGCCTTAAGGGTTAAGTTTTGATCTAAAAATATCATAATATTATTATTACAACTTGTAATATTATATATTATAATTAAATATAGTGAATAGTAACACAATAAATAGGAAACGGATCCTATCTAGAGATCTAAGAATGAGATTTCCAAAGTCAGGGTAAAATATTGATCAGTGGATTTTTATCTTCCGTTAGGCTTTTCCGGAAGTTAATTCTGAAGCCGTTTGTGCATTTTCCTAATAAAACGAAATAGGGAAAAATGCAGATAGGCACATTTTTGGATCTGAAGAAAATAAATTCTAACTCAACATCTAGAAGTGAGTTTGAAATTATCTGGACATTTTTGGAATCAGTGAATTTTTGTCCGGAAGTTGATGATTTCAGAAAATCGTTCCGTAGCCGGGCACGCTTTTCGAGGAACTTCAGACGGACTGTTGGAGCCCTATATGGAATCAAAATTTAGGTTAACCTAGACATTTCTAATGAGTAAGAATATGTCTTCAAAGTTGTAAATCCAGAATTTTGAGATTTTTCCGGAATTACGCGAATCGGGTACCGATCGGGGTATAAATGCTTCTAGAATATACCAACTTGTCACACAAGTTGGTGACTCATAAGGGCTGAACGAAATTGTGCTTTGCATGGCCACAAATCATCCACCAAAACCCTAATTTTTCTATGGTTAAAAATGAGGGGAAAATTACAAAGTTGGAAAGGGAAAATTACACAATTTGGCACTTTTCCCCCCTATAAATAGGCCTTGAATCCTCTTCATTTCTCACACAATTTGGAAGAGCAAAACCGAAATCTAGAGAGAGAGAAGAGAGAAGGAGAAGCCGGGGAATTTGTAGCGAAGCTCGGGTAAGTTTTTCGGTACCGAGCTTTTAGCTTTCGTAGTTCTTTCAATAGTTAGAGTAGTAATGCTAGTATAGCCTTTAATTTTTCAAGCATGATTGGATATCATATGATAGGGCTATATTAGTCTAGAATTTCGAAAATTACCATTGGGTCGAAGTTCTGGCAAAATTTTGGAAAATCGGAGCCAAAGTAACGAAGTGCTGGCGAAATTCCGCCAATTAGGGGTATAGGGGCAAAATGGTAATTTTTACCTAAAATGCCAGTCGTAATGTCAAATCACTAATGAAAGTGATATTACCCTTATAGGATATCAGAAACTCTGATTTGCTGCCGTTACGCCCGACGTGCCACCGTTGGACGTTTCGCAGCTTTTCCGTAAAAGTACGATTTCAGACTAAGTACCACTGTACTATTGTCTATCATCCGACTGTATGATTTTCTGTCATCCGACTGTATTGTTATTGCTATACATATCTGATATGTATATCCTATGTCTGACCATAGTAAATGTTGCCAAAAGTCTAAGAATGTCTGTTGTACATATATGATGTATGTAATCATGAGGTTAACCGTTACACGGGGTTCGATGCATGGACCTCGGCTCTTAACTTAGCTTCGTGGATCGGGTGGACCGAGAATCGAGGAGAAGGACAAGCAGCACGCTTAGGAGTCCCAGCTGAAGACTCCTTTCTGTTATACTTTTGAAACACTCTTGTACCGCTATTTAAACAGTAAGACATGCTACCGTGGGTATTTTAATATATATATCAGTTACTCAATCGCTCCGGTGCTCTACTCTGATGTTTTTCAAATAATGTTTGATGAAAAAAAAAATTTATACTGCTTGTGAAAACGGGATGTTACAACGAAACAACAAATGGAACAGTATCAAAACGAGGAGACAACCCAGAACAAGCTCGAGCAACTAATCATATGCAGCATAACAATCAAATGAGGAGGTACACACTTTCTCTCCCCCTTGTGAACATGGCCTGTTCACAAAACAGCACCATGAAATATATAGTACCAAAAACTGCAAATTGACACAAAGGGAAAAGAAATCCGATGCCTGCGAAGGAGCACCACCAAAGGATAACCAAAACAAAATCTGAAACGACATGAACATACACACGCCACAGATGAAGACTGGCCATTGTATAGTGACAGCGGCCACCGGAAAACTCAAATTAGCCAAGAACTAACCAAGCTTTGATACCATGTAGAAATCAGAGAGAGAAAGATAGAGAAAATATACTCTCAAATGAATGTGTTTATTCATATGCTCAATAGGATATTTATACACAAGAGAGTAATGACTCATTATGATGATTGATTTCTTAATCACTCATAATTCCTATAATCCCTGATTATTTGCGATACTAATTGATTATAATATATTTATACTAATTTATTTCATAACACTTTCAAAATGACTTATGTGTCCTTTTAATTTTCTTAACATACGTTTTGGGGTTTTGGAATTTTGTATGGTATTTAAATGACATTTTCCCTATTATTTAGTTTTAAAGTATTTTTCAAATGAAATTACTTTAATTAATGATAGATTTCGAGCTTATTCAACAAACTATTATTTGTTGTTGATATGTTGCGGTTCATAAATAATCTAAAATGGAATATTGACAAGCCTTTTGAGTATACCACTATACAAAGGGTTGCCTATATTTAAATGGCATTGTCCATTAATGCTCACATAAGAGAATAAAATTTTCAATTATATTTATATATAGGCAACAATAGAACACTCTATAACTAAAACCTTAGTCATAAAATGCAATAAATATGACTTAATAATTATGGATTCTTTTGATTGGCACCATTTAAGTATAAAGGAATTAGGAAATTACTCAATGTTCAAGAATAAGTCAGCTACCTAAAAATAAAAAATTAAAACAAAGTCTTCTGAAACAATATTTGATCAGAAGGCCATATACTCAGTGCAAATAAAAAGGAAAACCATATAAAAGCCATATTCAATTAGAATAAAATCATAAGGACGACTTCTGGATGGTTCTTGAGTGATCTTAGACGGCGCTAATAATTCTCCCACAAAGCACGTGCTTATGTCATATAGTATTTTAAGTGAACAGACATTTCAGTCAGGATAGCACATGGGCCTTGTACACCATCTTGTTGGGCTTGTTGCTTTACATGACGCTAATTTCGTGAACCTTTGAGCTCTGCCATGGGTTCAAGTTCCTATTGGTTACCCCTCGTTCTTGGGTTCAACTGGTAAGGGGGTTGGACTTCTTTACCTCAAGGGAGGGGGTTCGATCCCTGCGTTGGTCAAGGCGTTGGGGGAGGCATCCTAGGGGTTTGGGAAATAGTGGAAACGCTGGTAGAGGTGGAGGCATGTGTACTCTCTGTCCAGTATGCCCTGCGGACTGGGCCCAAGCGCCCTGCCTTTAGATTGTGGGTGAGCCCGACCCCATTCTTAAAATTTTTTTAGCAAAAAAAAAAAAAAAGTTCCTATTGTTGTAAAAGCATGCATATAAATCCGAATATATATGGTTAAGGCCTCATGTGCACCATCAACTTATATTTTAACATTGGGTTAAGGTGCAGATTTGCCAACCAACTATTACCCGAGGAGCGTCTGGCACAAATAACAATTGAGGGGATCAAAATTGTCAATCAACAATTAAAAAGTGAAAAGAAACACAATTTGGTGTAGATTCGCCAACAAACTATTACCCTGTCACTGTCTTGGTGTCTCCGTCTTCCATTAACTGTCACAGTGTCGGCAACGTCGGCGTCTCCAAAGCTTCCATTGTTGTTCGGTGTTCCACTCACCCTCTTGAACTCATCTAGCAGTCCACAGCTTTCGACCGGCACACACTTTGCACCCTAGTTCCATCCCTCCGTTGCCACAAGCAGCAATCGCCGCTACCATAACGCCTGCTCCCATGGATCTCATATCTGTTGGTGTTTGCCTTATTCAACAAGAAGGCTTAACCTCTCTTTTCTCCAATGTTTCTGCCACGGTCCTACGCCAGTGCTCATATTTTAACTTAATTGTGGTAGTTTTTTTTAATAGTTATTTGATGTTTTTTTTTTTCACTTTTTAATTGTTGATTGGCAATTTTGATCCCCTCAATTATTATTTGTGTCAGACGCTCATCGGGTAATAGTTGGTTGACAAATCTGCACCTTAACCCTTTAACATTTAATTTGGGCTTTTAACAAAGCAAATTGAAGCTCAAAGATCTTCTCTAGCTCCTTGAAAATCTCACTCTTTCCTAGGCTTCTAGTAATTAAGCCTTCAATGTCATGAATAGAATATTGGGCTTTCTTAAACTTTTGGATAACACCATCTTGTTCATTATAGGTGCCATTAACGTGATTGTCATGTATGGTGCCACCATGGCTGGCTTGTTGGATACAACATAAGACACCGTACCACATGTACTCCTGTGATTCCAAATTTTCAATCACCAATGTTTTTGTAGTCAAAGCTGGTCTTAGAGCTCGGTTCATGGCCCATGAACAAATCCTAAATATGTTGCGGTGATTTTGTTTTAGGCAATAAAACTACGAATAATTAAAATAAAAGACTTAGAGAAAGTAATATTTATAATAAATTACTATAATAATTTTAATTACTTATAAGGACTGAACATCCTAATATAGATTCAAAATCACTAAATTTTCCCTAACCAAACCTCCTTTATTATCTCTTGTATTCATAATTAAAAAATAACTAAAATTAAAACTAAAACCGCCCATCATGATATAATAGATTACTTATATTACCAAGTTACTTGATTTATATTATCAATTAAGACCTTTTTATAAAAATAAAATTTAAACTCATTTCATATTGTTTAGGATATAATAGGTTACTTAGATTTTTTTTTTAAAAAATTTATTAACATTAACTAAATTTTTTAACCAACATACATTTCTTTAAAAACAAAAATTTAATCATATAAATTTCTTGCATAAATGAAATTTCTGTTGATTTTAAGAAAATTATAATTTTTACAAAATTGAAGAATGTGTAATTTTCTTAAAGATATATGTGGAAATTGTGAAAAATGAAAAATTGAGAAAATTGTTGTTGAATTTAGTGAAACTTAGAATTTTGTATTAATTTTAAAAATATAATGTCGGAGTAGGAGTGAATACAAAAGATTTTGTTAGGGGTATTTTAGTATTTTAAATTTTAAATTTTTGCATTTGGTCCTTCTAAATAATCATAATTTTTAATATCTTTTCTTAGGTTGTTCATTCTAATTTTACCATAAAACTATTGGGAGCCCGAAAATTGTGTTGACATTTTTTTTGGATGAACATGATGAGAAGCGTCTCCGATTCCAACTTGGAACTTATTAACAGATGAGAGGAATGTGCTCTGACCAGCAAAGCCCAAGCTCCGTGATAATAGTTGCTAGTGTATAATATATCGTATTTTTTTTCCTTAAAGTACGATATATTATGAATACAGATCCTCGTGTTATTTTGGGATAATTGCTGTAAGGTGACAACGACGGAGGAATATAATCACTACGGTAGATTTCCATATTCAAAGTGTAGTTGGGTGCACGTTTAAAGGAAAAGACTATTGTACCACGGACATATACAAGGGATCATTTCAAAGTGTTCCTTGGGAGTACTATAGTCAAGGACTAGTTGGGCTAGGTTGTTCTTATTTATTGGGCTAGCCTGTGTGATTAAACAATTATGGCCCATAAATGTATTCATCATCAGAACTTTCAAAAAAGTGGTGGAAGAAAGTGGAATAATGTAGGTTAAGGTGGAGATATGTATACTTTCAGTCTTGTATCCCCTGTGGATCAAAGTTATTGTCACACCCCTCTGATAACCAACATTCATCAAACTAAATAGTGCAACAAAATATGTAATTAAATTGGTTTGGATGACTGAATATAATACTGATAATAATAAAAATATTGTCACCAATAAATATCAAGATCAAACCCCATAGGGTAATTAATGATATAGCCATTGGCTAGGTCTTGATCCTGACCGAAACCTCCATTTACTAGTAATCATTGTCTTGCCTAGAAGCCTCGGCCAAAACACTATACAATTCACAAGTAAAAAGGGCTGGAATCTCAAAGGATCCTAGAGTAACAATTAATCTCATGCACAATATTTATAAACAGTGCATGACAGATAACCATAATTATTAAAATAAACAATATGGCATTCAGCATATATCACGTGCAGTCACATAGTGCAACATAACATTACAAGCAATGTTGACTGCGAAACGCAAGACACAACAAGTTTCAAATCCACAACACTTGAAAACAATCATAAAACTGGGCTTTGAGCCCATACACCACTGAGTGCAATAAACGTGTGTCCAAAACACATATTACAATTCTTGGTACAAATAGGCATACACAAATATACAGAGTGCATGAGATTAAAGTTATTACCTGATGGATTTTTAGTTCAGCAATTAATTTCCGACTCCTTAATGCTTCCGGCGGTGACACCCCCTATATTATAAATAATATTCATCATTTATGAAAACTCTCCATAATTCAAATGTACTTGAATTAAATATTGTTGGTCTGACTTTTGAGTAAAATTCCTTTACTAATTGCAAAAATGCCAAAATAATTAACTTTGACCTTTATTATGACTTCTATTTTCGGATTTTCTTCCAAAAATTCTATAATTTTCACTAAACTTTAAAAATTCATAACTAATTATTCAAATATTCATTTTGAATGATTCCAAGGCTAAATGACACTTGATAAGTCTATTTTCAAATAAATATATCACCATCAGTCATAAAAATTGTATTGTTCCATATTTGCTTAAATATCCTTATTGTCCAGATTCAAGTTCTAGAACCATGTGTCAACTTCAAAAATCCAAATCTTTTTGTGTATAACTCCAAAAATTACAAATTACCCATCAAGATAAAGCTTATTATTTATACTTCCATTGTGGAAAATTTCATAATCATTGGACCCCATTCGGTTATTCAAAAACACGCTACAAGCTGACTGACCGGATAGGATTCTTCACTGGACAGTTTGGAATTTCCATAATTTAATATTTTTGCTTTTAAAAATTATTGTTCAACCTTAATCCTACACTATTTTCCATTTAAAACACTTTGGTAATGTCAAAATGAACAAAATCACATTGTTTGCTTTTGTCTTGGTTCTAACCGAAACCAAGATGTAAATGATAACTAAATTCCTCTTCATAAACCTTATGATTTTATGTGCTTTTTGGCCTTCTAATTCGATGTTTAGGCCTAATATACTCTTAAACCTATATTAAAAGTCTTTGGTTAGAATCTCCTCTCAAGTTACAACCTTCAAATCTAGCAGAAACAAGCTAGAGAGGATTAATCCAAGAATTATGTCATAAACAAGTGCAAGAGACCATGTACATCACTTACTTAACTTGACTTAGCACTTGTTGAAGTATCCTTCCTTCTTGACTCCTTCTAGCTTTCGGCCTTCCTTAGGAAAATATCATAGACATTGGCTTTTCAATATGTATGTGAAGCTTATAAAGATTGAAGAAGAGAAGTTTATACTTAAATCACAAACTCACCTTGATTCTTTATTGTTTCTTCTCTTCTTCCTTCTATGTTTTAGCCTAGCTTAACTCGTGTCTTTCTTGGGGTGTCTTGGCCGAAATTTACAAGACAAGAGGGATAGAATTGTGTTTTATATTTGATATAAAGTTACCTAAAAGTCCCATTTGGTAAATATACCAAATTACCCTTACATGTGACTTATTATGGCATAGGTTTTTATCTCTCCTTCCTCCTTTAACTTGGCCGAAACTTGGCCTCTTCTTGCACCTTAGTTTACTTTGAATCATGTGGTAAATCATTAGTCTTCTTGTCCTCTCCTTGTGATCCAAAATTTCATGGCTTGAGGGGAAGGTTATGTCATCACTTTGAACCCATTTGTCTATGTCTTGATGTCCTTCTCAAGTCCACAAATTTTACCTACCATGACGTGTGGCACATTAGGGTGAATTTGGTTGGTTTTTAACTTTGCTTCATGAAATAAAGTTCAAACTTAATTTTTTTCCCTATCCAATTGTATGTCATGTTGAATTCCAAACTTCCCTTTTTCTTTGCCTTGAATCTCAGGTAATAGTTAACCTCATATGCAAAGTATAAACAATATATGATAGATATTCATAACATGCATGGAGACAACATTCAGTTATCACAATACATAGCACACAACAAATGTAATACTATTGGTGCCTAGCTACACTCACCAGTGCTACGTGTCCTAGACATGTATCCTCAATGCTAGGAAAACAAGCATGCAACATTATCATGACTACAATCCACATCTAACTGAATGTAAACACACAGGGACCTAAGACCCAGTCATAGTCAGTCATGATGCATGGCCTAAGACCCTGTCTTGCCCATGACTCTAATCAATCATGAATCAAACATGCATATAAAGCCATAAAAGACATATGAGAGTTAAAGTTACTGTACGCGAACGTACCTTGGTTTGCATAACTAGCGGTATGATTTCCTTACGGTATCGATTCCTGAATTTCCCGGATATCCTATAACATTATTACTGCATTATTTCCTTTCTACGATATTATAATAATATCATATTGTTTGGAATGATATCCCAATAGATACTTTCGAAGCTTTTGACCTTTTTACTCTTGGTGCATTAATTATTCCATATTGACCCTTACTTTTCCTTACTTTCAAAATTCTGGATTTTCTGGCAGGATTTTTCAGTAACTTTGCAAAATCATAATGTATAAAAACATCCAATTGACGTGCTTCAAAAATCTACATGACCCTTGACATGTCTAGTTTCAAAGAAAAATATGTAACATCCCATTTTCAAAAGCAGTAATTTTTTTTTTCCATATATCAGAGTAGAGCATCGGAGCAAATCAAATGTTGCGTAACTGATACAACAATAACAGTGGCGTAAACGCCTGTTCATAAAGAACATTACATTATCTGTTCAAATCTTAGATGTCCTCGATCGGTTCTTTACGTGTTTTTCATAGGTGCTGCTTACACAGCTTACGCTCATCCTTCGTCCTCGAGTCTCCGGACCCTAAAGCTATAATAAGAGCTGAGGTCCAATGCCCACCGGACCTCAGGTAACGGTTAACCTCATGCTTATATAAACAAGACATGCACAACAGATATCTCTAGTATACAACATAGATCCATACAGTACATCGTATGATCAAAAGATAACTACACTATCATGCAAAGTTATCCCTGGTTTGCAACATCCGTGCCACGATGTACAGTCGTGTCCTCAGCGCTAGGAAAACATAACGGTATTATTATGACTATAACCCGTAAAGCTGTAAGTAGTGATCTAAGTCTACCTTAGTCACAGTGCATATCCAGGACAGAGTCCCGTTCATGGCTTTATGAAATCATCCATAACATATATAAGCATATAAACATCAGTGTCATTGTTACAGTAGGCGTCCGTACTTTCGTTGACGAGCGTTTGGTACGTTGACGGAAAACTGTACATTTGACGGAAAACAGCGGCAAGTCTTGGCAATGCACGTCGAGGCAATGATTTGTACACGGCGGTTCGTGATCAACGATTTCCTATAGGAATAATATCACATTTTTCAATATTTGACATCATAACAGGCATTTTAGGTACAAATTACCTTTTTGCCCCTATTCCCCTAATCGCCGTAATTTCGCCAGCGCTTCGTTAGTTTAAATATATTTCTCCAAAATTTTAACATACCTCTTCCTCCAACATATTTTTGAAATAAATATCATATCTACCCCTAAAACATGATATCTAAATCATACTTGAAAAACTAAAGATCTAACACTTCTACTATAACTACCGAAAGAACTTAAGACTAAGGACCGAAGAACTTACCCAGAGCTTCGCTGCAAACTTCCCCAGACTCCTCCTTCTCTTTTCTCTCTAGGAAATTTCGACTAGAGCTCTTCATTTTGGTGTGAAGATTTCAAATGAAGGGCAAGGCTATTTATAGGCAAATTCTGGGTTACTATTCATGCTTTACCAGACCGGATCTCAGCCGTCGGATCACACTTTTGTAAAATGGCACAATCTTGTACCTTCATGCTTCAAAACCGGCCTCCCTTACCCCATTTGTCAACAAAATGATGTCATGCATGACATCATAAACTTGCCTTAGAAGTCGTCTTACCGATAAGTTCCCTATTCGGTGTCCGAATCGCGTAATCTTGCAAAATCCGGAATCATAACTTTGAAGATCTTTTCTTACTCATTAGAAATGTCTGGTCTAAATAAATTTTTGATTCCTTTCAGGTCTTGATCGGTTCCACTGAAGATTTCAGATATTCGCCTTCGGTTACGGAAATAACTTCCAGAATCATCAACTTCGGGACAAAAATTCACTGATTCATAATTTGTCCAGTTGATTACCAACTCATTCCAGATATTGAGTTATGGCTTCGTTTCTATAGATTTTCATTTGTCTGATTTGCTTTTTGAACATCAGATAGATTTAAAGTCAGTCCATGATCGAACCATATTTTGATGTGTTATTTCATGATTAATTTGGGATTTAGTCGTGTTAATTGGACTAAAAATGTATTATTTATGATTAATTTGGATTAATGAGTAATTACATGAAACATGTGTTAAAAAGGGTAAAATTGTCATAATTATTGTAATTACTCTTATTCAATATTTTTTTGGGAAGATTTGATGTTGGCTTGATTGGTTTAAATTATAGGTGTTTGAAGAAATTGAATCAGATTTGAAAATGGAAGTTTGGGCTCAAGTTATAAAATTTTCAGTTTAGTCCCTCTAGAAATACTTTTGAAATTTTCACTTAGGTCCCTAGTCAAAACTCTGCGTTTTGACCAGGAACCCTACTTGTAGAAGACGCTGAGCTGGGGGGGGGGAATTATTCATTGATTAAAAAGGAGAGAACCAGCAGCGGCGCGAGGGAAGGAAAAAAAACCGAACGCAGACGCCTTGGACTTTATTCACGGATCCGACCTTCTTCTTCTTCCTCCCTCCTTCCCTTCCTTCACCCCTCGCCGGCGACTCCCTCATCCACCACCGTCGCCGGCGAGCGACCTTCCTCCAGAGTCCTTCATCGTGAGAGAACGAGAACCAGTCCTGAAACGAGAGAAAGGGGGGCGCCGTGAGAGGAAAACCGGAGATTCAGACCTGGACGATTTTTGGACCTTCACAAAGACGCCTTCGACCTTCCTCCTTCCTCTGTTTTCGACTCCGGCGAGATTCTTGAATTTTCCGGCGGGATTTTCCAGATTCCGGCGAGTTCTTGAATTTTCCGGCGAGTTATTTTCATGGTTGGCAGTGGCTGATTCCCTTGCTTCTTGGAGATGGAGATGGACTTGAGTTTCAGAGCTAATTTAGGGGAGTTTATTTTGTTCAATCTATTTTCTCTAATTATATTTGGATTTCCTAGTTTTAGGGACGTTGGTTTGTATTGTTGAGACTTAGTTTACCCGTTTGGATAACGTTGTGGATTGAACCTATGTGATTCGATTTAATTTTGTTAGCTTGTTGGATAAATATATATGTATTTCCTTATTGATTCAATGATATTGTGCTTTCTACGTGGTATTGTTAGATAGTATGATTGAATTGGATTAATTGAGTGGCGTGGTATCGCATTCATATCAAGAGGAAGCAAGTTGCATTAATTTAATCATAATCACACACTAAGTGGTTTTAAACAATATCTCAAGAGATAGTAGTTAGCTACGGTAGTAGGAGCTACTATTAATTGGGAATATTGGACTCAAGTGGTATCTTGGGGTTTTTCATCTAGACTTAGTGAAAATTTACTCCTATATTTAATTGAACTATGATAGTCATATTCCATTTCCAAGAGAGCATTCATACCCATTTTCATACTCCATTCCATTTTATAAAGAAAATACCAAAAATAATAGTTTAACATTTAATTTAATTGCATTCTTATTTTGGTTCATCAATTCAAAAATCCAAAACCGATTTTCCCCTTGTTTTAATTGCATTTGCATGTCATTGAGATTACTTAGGATTCAATAAAAGGCTCCTTGAGAGAGAGAACGATCCTAGGTTTGCCTATATGCAATCCTTGGTTTATTTTTTATTGTGGACCCCAAGGCTAAAGACAAAAAGGCCCTTATCAAATGGCGCCGTTGCCGGGGAGCTAAGTAATTGGCTCCCTAGGTAATGTAATTGTCAAATTCACTTTTGACAAGGGGTTTCTCGTGTGAAGCTTGTTAGTTTTGCATTTGTTTTTTGATTTTTCATTGCATATAGTTTAGGATTTTTTTTTCTTTTTTTGCATTTAAATAGTTTGCATAGCATTCATTGCATTATTGCATTGTCTTGACTTGGTAGCTTCTGTGTGGTGTGTTTGCATTAATTTGATATGATGTTGAGCTTAATTGTTTGAATTCACCATGTCTCCAAGTTGATTCATAGATACTTGCATCTTTTGTCTTTTTTTTTTTTAGATTCCTTTTCTTAGTTAGATAGATACTTGTAATTCATTTGAGAATTAATTGTATTGAACTTTTATGGCTTGGTTTAATGGTAATCAAGATTCACCTATTCAATCCCACTCTTTTGGAGGAGATTCGATCCGAAGGGAAGAGTCTATCTCTCAAAGCATCGATTCCATGCTACAAACAATTCGGGCTCTTCAAGCTAACTTGGGAATTCAAGATAAGAGTCCAATTGGTCAATAATGTCATGGTCCATTCCACCACCCATATCATGAACCTTACCACCAACCTCCATTTCAACCAAATCAGTCACCACACCTACCCTATAGATCATACCATGAGCCTTCTCCACCACCATGCAACCCATATTATGAGCCTTCTCATAATCATCTACCATACAACCGCATGCCATACCATGAACCTCTTCCTTCATTCCATACCACTCCCTGACCATGTCATCCATCTCATAAATCCCCATATCCATTTGAGCCACCTTATGGACCCCATTCTCAACCTTGTGTGCCAAACCAATAACCTACCACTAGTGAAATCTTTAGAAAATTGCAAAATCAAGTGACTCAAACGGTAGACGAGGAGCGATCATACAAGGCCAACTTTGACAATCAAATGGACTCTATAATGAGACGAATGGAACATCAAGAGAAAGAGAATGAGAGATGGAACATCAAGAGAAAGAGAATGAGAGAATGGAAAAGGAAATCGAGCGTCTTACTCAGCAATCACAAGTGTTGAAGACTAATTTCCATGAAAATCCTCTTCCCATGTTCACACATACACAAGAAGCGGAGCAATTGAAGAAAGAAAATGAGGAGTTGGAGAAAGGAATGGAATGGCCTACACAAGAGCCTTCTATGTGTCATACTCCACAAGAGGCTTGCCCATCACATACACTTCCACATGAGCCACCCATTTCACCATGCCCCGAACATCCATCCCAACCTTCTACTCCTCAACCTTCCGGACTTGATGCCTTCCTCACATTGCCATATATGGATGCTCAAACCCTTCCCTTAAGAAGTATGACCAACTAAAGGTTCGGCATCTACATTTATTCAATCTCAAAGAGGTACTTCCTCGTGGATTCTCTGAGGAAATAGAAGAGGAAATGGAGGACATTGAAAAATTCATCAAGGCATTTGTTCACCATGTGCTATGGATTAAAACTGAAGAAGAAGAAGGAGCTCCATGGTCATGTACCTCCAATGATGATGGGAAAACCGAAAAGCATCACCTAAATGCCACTTCACAAGCGGAAGTTTCCAATCCTTCGGTACCTATTCCCACACAAGCACAAGAAGTGAAGCAAGTACAACAGAGCATTGAAGAGTCTTCTCTACCATTTGGTAATGACCCTATCCTAATAGAAGTAGACTCTCCTACTACTTTAGCTAATGAAGCAATTCATGATTTGAGTGATGATGAGGTGGATGAGGAAATCATTGTTGAATCCCCTCAAATGTTTGAAAATGTAATTGCTCAACCCATTAGTTCTAGTAGTAGCGATTCAATTGTACTTGTTGATGCGTGTGCTCCTACTTCTTTATGAGATGCTGTAATTGTTGAAAATGCTTCTCTTCATAGTACTAGGGATGATTGTGAAAAATTGAATGAAATATTTTCATGTTCTTGTGCGGAAGATCAGATATGTGTAGATTGTTATCATGAAAAATGCCACTTACTGGTTGAGTTTCGAAAGAAAGCGTTTAGTGAAGTGGTTGATTCTACTATTGATCATAATGCACTCTCTTGTACTATTGATGTTTCTAAGCATGACAATTGTAAACATGTTGACTCTTGCATGGATGATAATGTGGTTGATTTGAGTGAAAAAGATCATAGCCTAGAATGCCAAATGCATGGAATTCCCATTGGATTACTTCCTTGTAGCCTTGTTGATGACAAAGATTCTAAAATTTTGATTGCTAAAATTCCACATGTTGATGAATCTTTCCAACAAGTGTTATCGTGTGATTTGCCACCCGATTTAGAAAAGAAAAATGATTGCATTGAAATTTTGGAACCCTCGGGTGGTGCCAATTTGAAAAATTCTCTTTCTTCTTCCACTCTTTTGCCTTCCCTCTCTTGTGATTGTAATGATGATGTGGTGTGCCCCAACACTAAGTTGGATTCCACACTTTCCATTTTGCAAGCACAAGAGAATCTTCAAAATATAACTGTTTATCTGACTCCTACTGATGGGAGTGGCGTTGATTTCCTTGGATGTGATAGTTACTTGGAGAGTTTGATTCCTAAAATATCTTTAAGTCACTTGAAATCTCTCCATGTTTCTATTTTTGGATGGGATACTGCTGGTTGCTTGTGTTCTTTGCAGGCACATTCTTGGAAAGGTCGTCGGTGGTACCAATCTCCACCGTACATTCTTGGACCTCTTCTAATTGATCCTGAACCACCTCCACCAAGGAAATTCAATGCAATAGAAGATATTTTTAAAGATAAATGCATGATTCTCATTGGAGATGAGAACTTCTCCTTCAAGCGACTGAAGATACTCTAACACAGGTTGTCTCTTGCCTCACTTATTTTCTTCCTAATTCCTTTGATTACTTGGGCTTAATTGATGTATGAGGAAGATAAGTGTGGGGGAGGGACACAATCAAGTAGAAAAAAGCAGAACTAATTTAGTTTAGTAAGCAGAATAAGAACCCCTATGTATGCTTTGCATTTTGTTGGCCACTACCTTACTTAATTGCCATTGTGCCTCTTCACTCTAATTCTCTCTGTTATTATGAATTGTTTCTTGTTTCTTCTCTCTTTTAATGATGTTGATGTGTTGTGCTCCAATTGCAATTGGACTTCACAACTTTCCACTTCATTGAGGAACAAGTTAGAATAATAGAATTGCTTTACAAACATTGAGGACAATGTGTTAATTAAGTGTGGGGGAGGGGAATACATTTTAAGTCCCAATTAAATGGTTGTTTTTAAATGAGAAAATGTCTAAAACTAGAAAAAATTTCAAAAATTTCAAAAAATTTTGTAGAATGATCTGCTTTAATGCATGTCCTAAGTGGTGAAGGGTCGCATTTGCCACTTTGGAAGTGTATAACTTGTGGGAAATTCTTTGAGCTTTCATAAGATCTAGTGTTTTGGCAACTTTATCAAACCATGCTTTGTTTTTCAAATGAATGGGAAGAGAAATGAACCCACAATTGGATTTTTGCTTACTCCTTATTTTGAAAATGAGAGTTTATGAATCATTAGTGCATTTTAGAGTTAAGCATGATTATAGTTGATTGCAATGTTTTGATTGGTTGTGTTTGTAAGGTTAACACTTGGAATAGTTAAGTAGATGCTTTGTGGTTAACTTACTATGCAATTGATTATGTTGAAGTGAGCAATGGAGAAAAACCTTGTTGGAAGGATATTTGAGCCTTAAATTCTTTTCTTGTGTGCATGTTCGCTTAGTTTTTCACCTTCTAGAACTTGTTTCCACTCTTTTTCGAAACGGTATTTGCGTTATTGTCATGAAAATGAAAGAGGCACTCAATTCTAAACCATTTTCACCCAAACACAAACCTACATTCATCTACCATTTGTTTTCCCATTTTGAGCCATTCCTATGTTATATGCATGTCATTACTCATAGTGTTCATAGTATTCTAAAAATCAAAAGAGAATTGCCAATAAAAATTTGAAATGCCATGTATATGAAAAAAAAAGTGAGTATAGTTTGAAAAAAAGAAAGAAAGAAAGGTATTGAAAAGAAAAAGAAAAAAGAAAAAATAAATGAAGAAGGCATTTGTTCATAAATTTTCAAAAGAATTGGCAAAAGTTTGTAAAGTTATTTAGATGCTATGAACTTGGTTATTAACTGTAACTTGCATATCAACTATTTTCTTTTTCTAATTAATTCATTCCATTTAGCCTTCATCCATCATTACAAGCCTTTAAGTCCTCTTGATTCATTACATTAATTGCTATTAATAGTGGAGATGTTAGAGTTGTTAGAAGCTTATGGTAAGGTGTTGATTAAGTGAGCTAGAGTGAAATTATTCCAATTAGGTGAGATGAGTGAAACACAAATAATACCTTGAGAGTTCTCCTATGCTTCATTTTAATATTTGAGATTGTGTAGTCAGCTAATTTCTTTACATCCTTGATTATCACTAGTGTTAGCTTGAGAAATTGGATTGATTATTTATTGCTTTTAAATTATGAAATTGCTCATATTTCAAATGCATTAGTGATTTGGACTTGGAATTGTGTAATCAATTACCTTTGTTCAGGAGTACAAAGGTCTAAGTGTGGGGGAATTGATCGAACCATATTTTGATGTGTTATTTCATGATTAATTTGGGATTTAGTCGTGTTAATTGGACTAAAAATGTATTATTTATGATTAATTTGGATTAATGAGTAATTACATGAAAAATGTGTTAAAAAGGGTAAAATTGTCATAATTATTGTAATTACTCTTATTCAATATTTTTTTGGGAAGATTTGATGTTGGCTTGATTGGTTTAAATTATAGGTGTTTGAAGAAATTGAATCAGATTTGAAAATGGAAGTTTGGGCTTAAGTTATAAAATTTTCAGTTTAGTCCCTCTAGAAATACTTTTGAAATTTTCACTTAGCTCCCTGGTCAAAACTCTGCGTTTTGACCAGGAACCCTACTTGCAGAAGACGCTGAGTTGGGGGGGAATTATTCATTGATTAAAAAGGAGAGAACCAGCAGCGGCGCGAGGGAAGGAAAAAAAAATGAACACAGACGCCTTGGACTTTATTCACGGATCCGACCTTCTTCTTCTTCTTCCCTCCTTCCCTTCCTTCACCCCTCGCCGGCGACTCCCTCATCCACCACCGTCGCCGGTGAGCGACCGTCCTCCAGAGTCCTTCACCGTGAGAGAATGAGAACCAGTCCTGAAATGAGAGAAAGGGGGGCGCCGCGAGAGGAAAACCGGAGATTCAGACCTGGACGATTTTTGGACATTCACAAAGACGCCATCGACCTTCCTCCTTCCTCTGTTTTCGACTCCGGCGAGATTCTTGAATTTTCCGGCGGGATTTTCCAGATTCCGGCAAGTTCTTGAATTTTCCGGCGAGTTATTTTCATGGTTGGCAGTGGTGATTCCCTTGCTTCTTGGAGATGGAGATGGACTTGAGTTTCAGAGCTAATTTAGGGGAGTTTATTTTGTTCAATCTATTTTCTCTAATTATATTTGGATTTCCTAGTTTTAGGGACGTTGGTTTGTATTGTTGAGACTTAGTTTACCCGTTTGGATAACTTTGTGGATTGAACCTATGTGATTCGATTTAATTTTGGTAGCTTGTTGGATAAATATATATGTATTTCCTTATTGATTCAATGATATTGTGCTTTCTACGTGGTATTGTTAGATAGTATGATTGAATTGGATTAATTGAGTGGCATGGTATCGCATTCATATCAAGAGGAAGCAAATTGCATTAATTTAATCATAATCACAGACTAAGTGGTTTTAAATAATATCTCAAGAGATAGTAGTTAGCTACGGTAGTAGGAGCTACTATTAATTGGGAATATTGGACTCAAGTGGTATCTTGGGGTTTTTCATCTAGACTTAGTGAAAATTTACTCCTATATTTAATTGAACTATGATATTCATATTCCATTTCCAAGAGAGCATTCATACCCATTTTCATACTCCATTCCATTTTATAAAGAAAATACCAAAAATAATAGTTTAGCATTTAATTTAATTGCATTCTTATTTTAGTTCATCAATTCAAAAATCCAAAACCGATTTTCCCATTGTTTTAATTGCATTTGCATGTCTTTAAGATTACTTAGGATTCAATAAAAGGCTCCTCGAGAGAGAGAACGATCCTAGGTTTGCCTATATGCAATCCTTGGTTTATTTTTGATTGTGGACCCCAAGGCTAAAGACAAAAAGGCCCTCATCAGTCCAGTATAACCCTTTTCGGTTACGGAAATGACTTCGAAGACAGCCTACTCCGAGATAAAAATTCACTTGTTTCTAATATACTCTGACTTTAGAAACATTGTTCATGGTTTTCTAGTTAGGATTTAATTTCTATCGGTTCTCGTTTATCCTATCTGCTTTTACAACTTGATTACTCTTTAACCATAGTTGCATGATTTTTAACAGAAAATCTTATCTCCTTATCTTCTTTGAGATTTTCAGTCCTTTTTATTATTATTTTATTTATTTTTGTTTTTTTTAATTATTTATTTAATTAATATTGTATAAAATAATTATTTAATAATTTTTTTATATAATTTTTTTACAAAATTTTCCTATTGGTCCATACATGTTTTTAGGCTTAAAATTACTTATTCTCATATATTTTTATTAATATTTTCCAATAATTAGCAAATATATTTTATGCTAATTTTAGCCATAAACCACTAATTATAGGGTTCTACATAATTATCTTTGGATTTTCCTTTGTTTAAGCCCGAATAATTAGCCAATAATTATTTAATTAATTACCACAAATTTTTTATACTTTTCTTAATTAGAATAACTCATTACCTCACAACTTTTGTACTGACATTAGTATTTTATGTCTCATGCATTATATTAAAATTTACGGGGGCATTGTAGTCATTATAATACTTTTTTGATTTTCCCACATTATTTTTCCAAGGTTATATTTTATTAAATTACCAAAATTAGAGATAATATACTCTCTTAATTTTAATAATTATTTTATCGCCTCCTAGGATTTTTCATAATTCCCTTAGGTCATTATATGCCCCACAAGGGCATTTTAGTAATTTTGGCACATTATTATTTTTTCCTAATTTCAAAAAGATCTTTCCTTAGGAAATACGATATTTATAACTCAATATTTGAGACCATATATTCACCTATTTAAAATAGATATTATTTTTTCTAAAATATGTTACTTATCATAAGTGCAATTTTTTAGGGTATTACATTTCTCCCCCCGTTAAATAAAATTTCGCCCCCGAAATTTACTCCATAGTATCTAACCTTTGCACTAACTAGACTCCGGCCATAAACTCTGGGTACTTCTTTTTCATGTTTCTCTCCGTTTCCCAAGCTCACCTTCACTATCGGTATTGTCTTATTTCTAAGTCGTTTCTCCTGGCATTCGAGAATTCGCTCCGGCTTGACCGCAAAGGTATCGTCGTGTCGTAATTTGATACTTATAAGTCTCCGCGGTGCCCATATACTGTGGCAACACAAGATGCCCTAACTGTCTCCATGGCATGATCGCTTCTAGATTACTATAACGAAGAAACATAGAACACATTATGATGGTTTAGTCAAATTTGGCGGTAAGGCTATCTAAGATCCTGAATGATCTTACGTAATACGAACTATAAGTTCGCCCTCGAAGCTTTCTACTGACATCCACTAATGGGGATATCCTACAACCACCTGGTCATCACAACAACCAAACGATTCTCATGATCTCCTGGGACTCGTATAACATATTTAGAAACACGATTGATCATATCTGTGCTAAGAAAATTCTTGCTCCAACAATTCCGTTGAGCCATATAAGTTATTCACACTTCTGCCTATTCAAGGCGTCAATCGGTGTTATTTAGATTGTAAGAAAATTTGAAAGATCGACGTTATCAGGTATATTTATAGTTTCGTGGGGAATTTCCTTTGAATCATCATATGAATTACTGATACAATCTTTCTGTGGAGAATGCCTACTCAATATTTACTTTCTCAATCGTAGCCCTATGGCAATGTCATCTAGCGATGCTATATATAAAAAGTCCATTAAGCACTTGTGGTAGCAGTATAATTTTTATGATCATACCATAGGGGTATTGCCTCCATATTACTCAAAACAAACATGATAATCACTAATTCTAGGTTATGTGTAGATTAGTTCGACCTGAGAGGCTCCAACTGAGAGATGTAAGTCATCACGCTGTCCTGCTGCAGCCAGACATATCCCAATCCATTCCTAATGGTACCACTATAAAATCTACTTGGATTTGAGATAACCAATTTCTTGGTGCTATGATCAATTTCTCCCTTAGTCTAAGGATGCTTATCTCACAGTCCTTGTCCCACACAAATGATTTAATTTTCACTTGTGAGCTTTATTAATGGCAAACTATGAGGATCTCTATGTGAATCTGCGGTACTATCCTGCTAGACCCATATCTACATGTTTACTATTTATTCCAGTATTGCTCCCACTTTGCTTAAGGTAATTAACAACATCATTGCGTTACGAAATATGGCCCAGAAAGTTATTCCTGACAGCCAACACTAATAATTTCTTAGTAAAGAGTCGCGTCTTCCTTTAGCATTCTTGCTACTGATAGTCATCGTTCTCTGTATTTCTTTTTTGTTTTTTTTTTTGCTTTTTTTTTTGTCTGAACAGTTGAGGACATCGTCAAACAACACCTTTATTACCCTACTATTTCACTACAATAAAAGTGCCACTTTGTGGCGGTTAATTTGTAGTGGTCAAAATAAACAGCTACAAATATGCGAATTTGTAGCAGTTTATACCGAAACCGCTACAAATTTGTAGCGGTATGACTCACGCCAAGTGGCGCGCTGGTTCGTAATGACATTTGTAGCGGTTATCATAAGCTAACCGCTACAAAATATGGCGCAAAGTTGGCGTCAAATTTGTAGCGGTTATTTTGTAGCGGTTTATTTATAAAAATCGTCACAAATATGGCGCCAGTTTGGCGCCTTATGGCACGCCAATAGTGGCGGTTTTGAAACCATTACAAAATGCAAAAAAAAAAACCGCTACAAAAACTGTTACATCAACCGCTACAAAGTGTGTAATATTGAAATTTGAATATTTCAAATCCCGCCAAGTTTATTTTAAAAAAAAAACTATGTTCATATTTGTAGCGGTTGTTAGTATAACCGTTACAAAATGTGAGATTTTGATTTTTTTTTTAAATACCAATGAATTTTTGTAGAGGTTTTGAAACCGATACAAAACGCAAAAAAAACCGCTACAAATGTGAACCGCTACAAAAACTATTACATCAACCGCTACAAAGTTCGTAATATTGAAATTTGAATATTTCGAAACCCGCCAAGTTTATTTTTTTTTTTAAATATGTTCATATTTGTAGCGGTTGTTAGTGTAACCGCTACAAAATGTGATATTTTGATTTTTTTTTTAAATACAAATGAATTTTTGTAGAGGTTTTGAATCCGTTACAAAACGCAAAAAAAAAAAAAACTGCTACAAATGTGAACCGCTACAAAAGCATTACATCAACCGCTACAAAAGTGTAACATTGAAATTTGAATATTTCAAATCCCGCCAACGTTCATTCATTTGTAGCGGTTGTTAGTGTAACCGCTACAAAATTTGAAAATTATATATATTTTTTAAAATATTAATGAATTTTTGTAGCGGTTTTTAACCGCTACAAAACATTAAATCGCTACAGAATCTGTCACATCAACCGCTACAAATGTTACGTATATCCCTATAAATATCCCCACCACACCTCATCTCACACACTCATTCATTTCTTCCCACTCACTTCTCTCTCGTTTTCTCTCATTTCTTCCCACTCCTTCTAAAATCTTTGATTTCAATGTTTTATTTTTACTTCTTATAACACCGATACTATTTTTTTTTCCTGATCCAGAACTTTAAGTATATTTCCTCAATATTCATTCTATCATCATCAACTTTCTTTATATAATCAAATATCATCTAATGCACAACATAATTTTTTGCTCAGAGGTGGACAACACAATAAATCCTTATTATCTACATATTCTCAATATTATACCTACATAATATTTATACTTATCTAACTTAAGTTAATCAGTTTTTTAAATATTAACTATTATCATTTAATTTTCCACTTAAATAATAAAAATATTCAATATAATATTGTAACAATGGACACAAATTACGATTTTTTTTTCAATTTTTCAATATTTTGTAGCGGTTGTAAAACCGTTACAACAACCGCTACAAATTTTAATTTAAATTCGGATGAAATATTTGTAGTGGTTTTACAACCATTACAAAATTTGGGCGCCATTTTTTTTTTCAATTTTTCAATATTTTGTAGCGGTTTATCCTAACCGCAATAGATATAGTAGCGGTTTATATGTATGTAGTATCGGTTTTTTTAACCGCTACAAATCAGCTTGCCACAGTGGATTTTGTCGCGGTTTGTCTAACCGCTACAAATGTCATTAGTTGCGCCTAAAACTGTTACAAATAGGTCATTTTAACCGCTACTAATTGTCGTTTTTTTTGTAGTGTTTGTTTGAGAGAAAATTTTGTTCCGGCATTCTATGAACAAGATAGGTGCATTCAGTTTGGAAAATTACAAGAGATTCCAAATTACTCGTACTTAGTCCTGAAACTATTTTCAGAACAATACTAGTTTCGATTTGCCTCTAGTTTAACACAATTGAGGTTGTTATAAACGTTGCGAAGTAATAATAAGATCTATATTATACTCGTAATTTGGTTTCATACACGCTTCATAAGCAAAAGAGTTTACACCTAGTCACACCTAATGGTGTAGTTACTACATATGTATGCATCCCAAAAAGGATCCGTACAAGCTTCAAAAATACACGATCGATTTAGCACCCGGATCGGTTTATATCTGACATAGATTCTTACTAAGCGATAGTATCTTGGATAATCTCTCAGGATTCTCCGGTCTCCTCTTCAATCAACGCCATCATCTGGCCTGAATCCTGTAGCCCTTTCCTCGCAGCTTTCAGAGGACAGTGCACACTGATGTGTCCAGGCTGTTGACACTTGAAGCATATCAGCTTCCCATCACAGTCAGTACTTTGACGATGGTACCTCCCACATTTTGGACACGATCGGGGTCCCGTCACTCCAGGGTTGAACTGCTGCTTATTGCAACTAGTATCTTGGTAGTGCCTTCCGTGATCAGAACAATCCTTGATAATGTGCCCTGACTCCAGACACTTGTAGCAAACCCGTTTCTCCGCGGCTTTCTCTGGGCAGTTGGCTATAATGTGTCCTGGCTTTCGGCATTTGTAGCAAACCCGTTTCCTGTTACATCGAACATTGGGATGGTAGTTCCCGCAAATTGAACATGGTAGAAGTTTTGATACTCTCGGATAGTTCTGCTGTTCAGTTCGAACTATCTTCTTGCCTTTCGCTTGGTAGTTGACCCAGGGTATCTTCCTTTTGAGTGTAGGGTTTATGTGGTTCAGTCCGTCATAACTTGCATCGCAAATGGTGGAATTCCTGGATTTACGTAGCTCTTCTAAGTTACACTCCATCAAACGACAGGATTCCAATTGTCTCTCAATTTGTCTTCCCTGTCTTTCTGCCAAGAGGGTATCAATAAGAGTCTTCTGCTCCTTCAGCTTTTTCCTCCATCTCCTGCAGTTCCCTTTGTGTTGGGATTGGTATCCCTCGTGGTTGTCTACCTTCGTCTCCACCTAGACCTCGGCCTCGACCTCCCAGAACTCTGATTCCTTGCAAGTCTTCCATCCTATCTTTCTATTTAAGAAATGACATTTTTAAGGGATTATTTAATATTCTACACAATTAGATATACTGGCAAAATATGTCATATTGTTTAGCTGGTTTTTAACATTAGTAGTTATATCTCATATTCCACGCTATGAGCACTTGCCTACATACTATCTAAAACTAGCCTTTGAAGATGATTCAGGAAAGAGTAGAAATTGGTTGTACGTTGCTCATCTAAGAGTTTATTCGTCTGTTCCATCCAGAAGCGGTCTCGGGGAAAGAGATATAGGGTTGATGTCACCCAATCGTCTAGCTGGTAGGGACAGTTACTTCTTCGTGCATAGATCCTTTTGACTTTTTCCAGATATCGGAAGTATGTTCCTTTGCTAGTCTCACTGCATTGATCCGCTATCAAGTACTATATTTGTAGAACACCTATCAGCTCCTTGTTTGCATCTAAGACATATCGCAGGAGGTTTGGTTCGTAAAAAGAATCACTCTCGGAGTCATCTCGATAGCTTAATAGCTGTAAATACTCACGGTTGTGATCATCAGATGAATGATCGGATCCTATAGTTTCCCCCGGTTGAGAAGGCCTTCTAGCCATTGATACGAGGTAGGACACAGAATCAAAGTTTCGTACAGGTTCAGAGTTGATGTTGAGATCTTCGATCTCTGGGTAGTTGAAGTTGTCGCCTACCGCAGAATGATATGAATTATCAAGATCATCAAAATGATCAGAGTTATAAGAATGATAAGAGATATCAGAATTTATCAAAGTTTATTAGAAGTATCGACAACGAAATATATTTTCAAAATATACTTAAGATGTTTTAGTCATCTGTGTTTCTTTTTGTTAATCTAGTCTATACACACTCTTCTTGGTTATATCAGCTATTTTACAATTCCTTAGAGACCTAACACCATCAACAAGTTTCCTCTATTCTTTATCTATCTTCTGTAGATCGTTTGCGTCTCTGTTTCCCTAAATATTGTGGGTTACTCGCCACTTAAAATGACGAAAGGAAAACTTTTGATAGTCCTTCTTGTAATACCCGGATAAATAAAATGGTTATTTGTGATAAGTAAAATTGTGGTCTCAATTTCTATGTTATACTTATCGTATTTATGAAGGAAAAATCCCTTGGAAATTAGGAGAAAATAATAATGTGCCAAAGATGACCAAAATGCCCTTGTGGGCATAAATGGCCTAGAAATATTATGAAAAATGCTAAAGGACAATAAAATAATTATTTGAATTTGGAAAGTATATTGTCCCTAATTTAGACAATTTAATAAATTATCTCTTTGGAAAAATTAAAGGAGAAGAATCAAAAAGTATTGGAATGACCAAAATGACCCCATTATTTTTAATATTTTACATGGGAGGTAAAATATCAATGTTAGTGTAAAATTTGTGGGACAATAACTTGTCTTAGTTAAGAAAATTATCAACTATTAGTAAGGAATTAATTAAGTAATTATTGGCTAATTACTTAAGCATGAACAAAGGAAAATCCATAAATAATTATGTAAAACCCTATAATTAGTGATTTATGGCTAAGAATAGCATGAAATATATTTGCTAATTATTGGAAAAATATTAAGAAAAATATATGAGATTAAGTAATTTTAAGCCTAAAAACATGTATGGACCAATGGTGAAATTTTGAAAAAAAAATTATATAAAATAATTTTTAAATAATTAAAAAAATAAATAAAAATAGGAGAAGATTCACACAGAGATGTATACTGGTTCGGTCCAAATCTTGACCTACGTCCAGTCCCCGGAAACACTCCGAGATTTCACTAAGTTATCTAGAAACTCTAGGATTTTACAATTGCCCAGAAACACTCTAGGACTTTTCACTGCCTAGACACACTCTAGGACTTTTCACTCTTGACTACACACTCTGTAACTCTTGAGTAATCCTCTCACTAGGACTTACTCCTCTTTACAAGCTGTAATCAAAGATACAAACAATTACACACTGTACTAGAGATGATCCTTTCCCTAGGACTCACTCCCCCTTACAAGTTGTAATTGTATACCCTTACTTAAGGTTCCACAACCTTAAGATTTACTGATAATCAAATAGTGTTTAGACTCCTCACTGAGTAGATATATGATAAACACTGAAGCTCTAAGTATCAAAGATACTGTACAGACAGAAAACTAAAGAATAATGAACTACGAAGTGTATTTCATTTCGTGTGTTGTCTCTTCTTGAAGACTTGATTGCAGCTCTATATATAGCTAGAGATCATTAATTGACCGTTGTAAATCCTCATATAGCCGTTGGAGGTGTTGGGAGCTGATTACATAAGCTTTGGCCTTCTTCTCTCTCTAATCTTCACTTAATCCAGCTGTATAGATGTTCAGAGTTGACTCTCTGCGAATTAATCCGTTGGAGTAGTTAATGCTGGAAGTGGAAATCATCCTTTCTGCTTTTCCAAACGTGTGCAGGCGGATTAACCAGAAGTATACAACTTTTCTGGGCTTGGCATTTAATGTTCTGACTTTGCTTTTTGCTTTATGCTAAATCTCCATTTAATCCTGTCTAAATCATCTGAAACTCACTAACACACTGATTAAACATAGTTAAGAATAGTTGTGAGTGATGATACAAAGTATTGAGACTAAACATAAATATATAGCAAATCGATTCAGTTCGAAATTCAAATCCTGCGATGCAAACTCGAGTTGGTTCTTCGAAACTCGAGTTTTCTCGTTCCAGTGAACTTCTATTAAAAGAGTGAAACTCGAGTTTTCAAACTAAACTCGAGTTTTCTCTTTATAGAGAAAAACATCGCGATTTGGCATTTTGGACATGTTAAGAGAATAGTGCCAAACTCGAGTCAATTAATGACTAACTCGAGTTTTGGACATTTCGATGAAGAATCATGTTTTAGTCCAAAAGCTTAAAACTGAAGTTTCCAAAACATAACTTGAGTTTTCAAAGGTTCAAAATAACCAGAGCTCTCTGCCTAGCCAAAAACTCGAGTTTTCAAAACAGAACTCGAGTTTTCATATTCTTTGAAAACTTTGGAAACTTCTCTGGCAGTTCGAAACTCGAGTTTCAAAACGAAAACTCGAGTTTTCTCTTTTATGAGAAAACTTTGAAATAGTTTGTTTGAATGATAAGTGAAGTTCTCACAAGGTCAGAGGCGAGCATTGTTCTCAGGTGATGTAAACTCGAGTTTTCAATCTTTAACTCGAGTTTCCATAAAAACGTTGGAAACTTAGAGAACTCTCTGGATGACCTAAACTCGAGTTTCCAAATGGAAACTAGAGTTTTGGTATCTTTGAAAACTTGGTTGCTCTTCGCAATGGAAAACTCGAGTTTGCAATCGCAAACTCGAGTTTACATGATTTGTAAACTCTTGTAGATTTTCAACAAATAACAAACTCTACTCAAAAATAAATACTTGTAGAGTTGTTAGTAGCAAACTCGAGTTCACACATCTAGGCTCGAGTCTGGCGCTGGCAGAATATTTTTGGCTTGAAATAAATTCATTTAGCTTATCAAAAACATTCATACTTGTTTACAATTGTCAGTTATCATCAAAACACATTGAGAACTAACAAAATTCTATCTAGAAAACCATGAACAAAGTTTCTTAAGTCAAAGAAGATTATTAAAGAGTGAATTTTTATCTCAAAGTAGACTGTCCCAGAAGTCATTTCCGTGATCGGTGGAATACTTAAGTAATAAGACAAAATAGGGTAATCTGTGAAAAAGGCAGATAGTCCCAAACGGGAACCTGTAGAAAATAAATTATAACTCAATGTCTGGGGATGAGTTGATGATTATCTGGACATATTTGGAATCAGTGAATTTTTGTCCCGAAGTTGATGATTCCGGAAGTTATTTCCGTAACCTACGCGTTTTTCCGTAAAACTTCGGCAGGACCGGAGAAGACCTAAAAGGGATCAAAAATGTAGTTAACCCAGACATTTCTAATGAGTAAGAAAAGATCTTCAAAGTTGTGATTCCGTATTTTTGTGATTTTGCAAGATTACGCGATTAGGACACCGAACAGGGAACTTATCGGTAAGACGACTTCTCAAACAAGTTAGTGATGTCATGCATGACATCACTTTGTGCCACCTAAGGGGGGGAAGGCCGGTTTTGGGCATTTGGTGGGCCAAGATGAAGCATTTCATCCAAGTGCGATCCGACGGTTGATATCCGGTCTGGTAAAGTGTGAATAATGACCGGTTTTTGCCTATAAATAGGACTTCACCTCATTTGCATTCTTCACACCAAAATTCCAAGCCAAGTTTGAAATTGGAGCAGCAAGAGGAGGAGGAAGAAGTCCGGGGAATTCTGTAGCGAAGCTCTGAGTAAGTTCTTCGGTACTTAGTCTTAAGTTTCCATAGTTCTTTCGGTAGTTAGAGTAGTAATGCTAGTATAGTCTTTAAACTTCCAAGTATGATTAGATATCATATGTGAAAACGAAAGGAAATCACCAAGAGGGGGGTGAATTGGGGATTTTAAAACTTTTATAATAACTTTGCGCCCAAGCTGAAGCTAAACGTAAAGAGATAGGGAAGAAGAGCTTGACACAGAAAGTTTATCCTGGTTCGGTCTAAATTCTTGACCTACGTCCAGTCCCCAGACTCTGGGTTTTTCTACTATCACTTTAACTCAGATACACACTCTGTACTCAAGGATTATCCTCTCTCTAGGATACACTCCCCCTTACAAGTTGTAATCGAAATCCCAATCTCCAAGTCCACTTGACTTGAGATCTTTTACAATGAATGAATAATTTGTATAAAATCTCTCTCACAGAGAAGATAATGATAAACACTGAGGCTCTTTGTATATCAAAATACAATACAGAAAGAAAACTGAATGTATAAGAACTCTTGAGCTTGCTTTTCGTTTCTGCTTAATCTTTCGTTGTTCTTCTAAGTTTGTAATCAGCTCCTTATATAGTGGTGAGTTGCTATGTGACCGTTACTTCTCAACTTAGCATGTTCTTCATTTGAAATTCAGTTTGATGAGGATTATAGCCGTTGGGTCCTGAATTTCAGCCGATTCAATTCTGGACGCGTGAAATCATTCTCCCTTCTGATTCTTCGCGTTTATTCAATGATTCGTTTGATCCAATTTAATACCTGAAACATTCTCAATATAGAGTAGTTAAATACGTTTGAATGAATACAATCAATTCGTATAAACATGGTAAGTTTTGCAGTTTAAAAGAATCAGGATGCAATCAGTAACGATCATATTTGCTTCCGTCGTAAACTCGAGTTCTCCAAGTCAGGCTCGAGTTCGTAAGGCTATTTAGAGTATCTGGTTTATCTTCTGAGAGAGCAAACTCTGGAGTTTGATGTAAACTCTGGAGTTTGTATTTTGTTTCACCATGTGAACTCGAGTTCACGAAGGTAGGCTCGAGTTCGAATACTCTCTAAGCTTTTGTCGAATGAACACAGAGTAATATCTCACAATATAAGCAGGCTCGAGTCCATTAGTGATTAGGCTCGAGTTTAACACTATTCATGCCTAAGAGTTTTGGTTGCTCGATTAGAGTGGACTGGAGCACGAGTATAAACTGCGGAGTTTGTACACTTGCTTTTCTTTCTTGGATGAAGGGCTCGAGTTCATTATTCTTAGGCTCGAGTTCAGCTTAATTTATTACATGACTTATTGAAGTGAACTGGAGGTTTGAGCTTAAACTCTGGAGTTTGAAAAGAAGGAAGAACTTGGGAGCTCTGCGAGGGAAAACTCGAGCTTGTAATAATGAGGCTCGAGTTTACCTATTTTGTAAACTCTTCTTCGTTTGTCAAACCATAGAGTAAACTCTACACAAAAGCATTAGGCTTGAGTCCATATACTTGGGCTCGAGTGTTCATTAAATTATAGCCATAGAAACAAGTGAACTCTACTCAAAAAGAATAAACTCTGGAGTTTAAAGAGATACAATTTAATTAGAAAACTTCCCGCCATGGGAAAACTCGAGCTTGTCTATACAGGCTCGAGTTTACTTGTTTGTAAACTCTTTATTATTATATCATGAGGGTTTAGGCTCGAGTCTATTTACTCAGGCTCGAGTTCGTTATGCTGAAAATATCCTGATGAGCTCTCTGTTTGCGGAAACTTCGAGTTTGCTTAGTTAGGCTCGAGTTTTGCGTGTGAACAGTGATTTTGACTCTTTGTCATTTTAAAAGCATTCGTACTTGTTTACAATTGTTATTAATCATCAAAACACATAGAGAACTAACATTCTCCCCTTTTGATGATGACAACACTTGTAAAAATTAAATTTAGAGTTTCAAGCATACATATATCTAAAAAAAGACAAATCTTGACAACTTGCTGACTTCTCCTTCTTCACTTCAACTCTTCTCCCCCTTTGGCATCATCGAAGTGGAGGATGAGATGAGATAGAGGTTGATCAAGAATAGGATCATGGGTAGATGGTTCGGGGCTATGGAGGTTTCGAGTTGGTTCGGAAGAAGGTGGAGGTGCCGAAGAGCTAGGTCCAGTAGGAATTGATGGATTTGATTTTCTAAAATTTTGTCCATTTTGTCATGGAGGCCGGACATAGACACCAAAAGAGTGGAGATGCTTACCGAGTGATCTCCAATTTGATCCCCGAGACCTTGCACTTATCTTTGATAATCTCATGTTCAAGAATGAGATCTTCTTGTGCATCGAAAACTCCTCATATCCTTTCTTGAAGTGGTGAATCCCGATTCTATCTTGGAAGAAAGATCGAAACAACTTGGGCAATGTAAGTCTTTATTCTTTCATCCAAATCGGGGAAAGGATTGTGGTGGAGGTGGTGCACTTTGAGCTTCTTGAACTCTAGATTGAGTAGCTCGGTTCTAGTAGGTCTTGAGGGTGCTCTGGAATGATCACTTCCTTGATCAAAGCTTATCCTCAACAAATTTAGGATATGCTGGCCAAATTTGGGTGGTTTTTCGGAGTTTCTCATGTGGTAAATACCGCCCTTTCATGAAACATAATCACCGAGATGAGATTGCAAAGGGTATTCGGGATGTTTTTCTTCCATGGAAACGAAATTTGAACATCTCTTTAAAGATCCAATCTCCTATGTTATGAGGGACTTGATCTATGATAGAGGCAAAAATAGGGAAGTCCTTTTTGGCAAAGTGAGTGAAATTGCCTCCCTTTTGTACTAAGTTTCTAGTGTATATATACCAAGCAGCTCTTTGCTTAGGAGGCATTGATCTTTGGAGTGAAATCCGAATCTCTAAACATCGGTATAGGCTCATCGGTGCAGGAGGAAAAATTTGCCTATTCGTATAAAGAAGGGCAAAAACTCTTAGCCTCATAGTTTTCTTGGAATCGTATGGCATCCTCACCATATAGAGTGACATCCTCACTAGAGAATCCTTTAGGGATGGAGGAATGATTGTAAATTTCAAATAAGGCTGGGTTTTCTCTAGATACCTGAGGAACAAAGTGTTGTTGGTGATGGGAGGATGATTGAGCTTGAGAGCTAGTTTGACTAGTTGTGGTCTTTCGAGACTTGTGTATCTGTTCTTTGCCCCTTCGAGGTGGTGTGTGTCAGTTGAAGCTTTCTTTGAGGTATTCATCTTGACTGTGGTTATTGGAGTGGCTTGGGTAATAGGAATACCGGAATTTGCTTGTCAATTCCATGCTTGAATCGTTTGGGAAACGATTTTCTTGGGAGGACGTTGAGAGATTTGTGTATGATCGGATTGGGGTTCTTGAGGATCGGAGGATTTGGAATCTTGGGTTGCGAGATCGTTTGGACGCCATGTTTTGGTTTTCGTTTGAGGAGATTGAGAGAAATTTTTGGGAGAATTTAGGTTTAGGCTCGAGGGTGAGATAGAGTGAAGACGAAAAGACAATGTTTTTAAAGAATTTTATCGACGCAAACTCGAGTTCTTAAGTGTAGGCTCGAGTTTGTGTAACGTTACTTACCCGGAATTCAAGAGTGTATGTGAACCCTTGAAATTTCTTGCTAGGCTCGAGTCGATCACATCGTAGGCTCGAGTCCCTGCGTTCTCGAGGTGGATTGCTCTCTGTCTCCCTCGAACTCGAGTCCGTTCACTTAGGCTCGAGTGCCGTTAAGATCTCTTAGAGTGTCCTCCCGCGAACTCGAGTGGTTCACTTAGGCTCGAGTCCCTGCAAAATCTACGAGATGAGTTGCTCTGTCTCTCGCGAACTCGAGTCCGTTCACTAATAGGCTCGAGTTTGTGTTTGCTAGTTGCTTTTTCTTGGTTCTTTCGAGCTCGAGTCCTCTTTGGTAGGCTCGAGTTTGTGACTGACTTACTTGCACTCGATTGTTTGGGATTTTGATTTCAATATACATCCCCCACAAAACATATCTACATACTCCGATGCTTAAGTTAGTGGACAATAATCATTAAAAAACATAACTAACATTTGAATTACTTACTAACTCATTTGGGATTTACCATTCCCAATTCTCTTCTTATGAACACAAATTGTTCTTTTGCTAGTGGCTTGGTGAAGATATCAGCGAGTTGCAAGTGAGTTGGGATGAACATGACTTTGACATCCTTCTTTTGAACATGATCTCTTATGAAGTGATGTCTGACATCAATATGTTTGGTTCTAGTGTGTTGAACAGGATTCTTTGCCAAACTTATTGTGCTTGTGTTGTCACAAAGAATTGGGATTTCTTTGAGATGAACTCCCAAATCACACAATTGTTGTTTGAGCCAAAGAACTTGAGCACAACAACTTAGGCAGCAACATACTCGACTTGGTGGATGACACCAACCAACGTGGTTCGCTTTTTCTTGAACCAAGACACTAATGATCCTCCAAAGAACTCACATTGACCACTTGTGCTTTTTCTCGGCCTTGTATCCCGCATGATCTGAATCAGTATAAGCTACCAAGTGTTCATGTTGATCTTTAGGAAACCATAATCCAAGAGTCTTTGTATCAGCAAGATATCTAAAAATTCTTTTAACATGTTCAACTTGGGACTCCATGGGGGCAGATTGGAATCTAGCACACATTCCAACACAGAATTGAATGTCTGGACGACTTGCCGTAAGATAGAGTAATGATCCAATCATTCCTCTATACTTAGTGATGTTGAAGTTAGTCCCCTTTTCATCAGCATCCAGAGTTGCAGTTGAACTCATTGGAGTATCTCGCTCCATTACAATCAGCCTAGACCATATTTTTTTAATAGATCTTTCGTGATACTTGGTCTGGGAAATGAAGATTCCATCATGGCGTTGCATGATTTGAAGTCCAAGGAAGTAATTAAGTTCTCCCATCATGGACATTTCAAATTCTCCCCGCATTGTCTTGGCAAATTCTTCACACATAGTATCATTAGTAGCACCAAAAATAATATCATCAACATAAATTTGAGCTATTAACACATCACCAAGTTTATTCTTCTTTATAAAGAGAGTTGTATCTCGCTTTCCTCTAACAAATCCTTGATCAAGAAGGAAAGTGCTTAACCTCTCATACCAAGCTCTAGGAGCTTGCTTAAGACCATATAAGGCTTTCTTGAGGTGATAAACATGATCCGGATGATGTTCATTTTGAAAACCTCGGAGGTTGTTCAACATAAACTTCCTCCCCGTATAAAACCATTTAAAAAGGCGGATTTTACATCCATTTGAAAAAGCTTGAATCCTTTAACACAAGCAAAGGCTAGAAGAACTCTTATAGCTTCCAATCTTGCTACTGAGCATAAGTTTCTTCATAATCAATTCCTTCTTCTTGATTATAGCCTTTTGCAACTAGCCTTGCTTTATTTCGAATGATTATGGCGGATTCATCACATTTATTTTTGAATACCCATTTAGTACCAATGACCGGATGGTCTTTAGGTCTGGGCACCAAGTCCCAAACTTGGTTTCTTTCAAATTGATGTAATTCCTCTTGCATTGCTATAACCCAATCATTGTCCAAAGGGCTTCATCAATCTTAGAGGGTTCAATTTTCGAAATGAAAGCTGAAAAAGTAACTTCATTCAAAGTGCTTTTTCTCGGTTCTTACTCCTTGATTTGCATCACCTATCACTTGATCCAGAGGATGACTCCTACCGTATCTCCATGATTTTGGTTGAGTTTGAACACTGTTTTCATAGCATTTTCACAATGTTTTTCGCCTTAATCATCTTGCAAATCTTTTTCCGTATTTGTTGAAAGAAGTTTGGTTTGTCACAGAAAATCATCATCATCATCCAAGGACTTGTTAGATTTAGTTTCACGAAAACAATATGCATAGATTCTTCAACAAGTGATTACGAGTATTATAAACTCTATATGCTTTACTTCTACTTGAATAACCCAAGAATATACCTTCATGCCTTTGGAATCAAATTTTCCCAAGTCGTCTCTTACCATTATTGTGGATGAAGCATTTACATCCAAAGATATGTAAGTGAGCTAAGTTGGGTTTTCTTCCTTTGTAGAGTTCATAGGAGTTTTGTCCAATTTCTTTCTGAGATATGCCCTGTTTGATATGTAACAAAGGTGCTCATAGCATCACCCCAAAACACTTGAGATGTTTGGTTCTCATTTAGCATTGATCTTGCCATTTCAAGAAGCACTCTATTCTTTCTTTCAACAACTCCATTTTGTCATGGGGTTCTTGAGCCGAGAAGTTATGATTGATTCCCATACTATCACAGAAATTCTCCAAAGGCATGATTCTCAAATTCTCCACCATGATCCGTACGAATACCTGCAATAGATAATCCTTTCTCGTTTTGGACCTTCTTGGCAAACACAATAAATTGATCAAATGTTTTATCTTTTGATGATAAAAGAATGACCCATGTAAATCTTGAGAAATCATCTACTATAACCAATGTATAAAGATTGCCGCCAAGGCTTTTTACTCTAGCCGGGTCCAACTAAATCCATATGGAGTAATTGGAGAGGTCTATTAGTTGATATTTCGTTTTCGACTTGAAAGAAGATTTGGTTTGTTTACCTTTTTGACATGCATCATAGATCATATCATTTTTAAAAGAAAGTTTTGGTAAACCAATAACCAATTCCTTTTTCTGTAGTTTATCAAGTTGAATCATATTGACATGTCCTAAACGTTTATGCCATAACCAACTTTCATCTAAGTTACCAACAAAACATTTTTCGAATCGAATTGTTTTTAGACAGATTAAGAGTATAACAATTACCTTCTCTTGGAGCTCAATAATGCTTTGGATTTAATACTATCTAAAGAGAGAGCATCCTTACTTACAATCAAACATTCTTCGAATCAAAGATGACTAGGTTTCCTTTGTCCGTGCTTTGACTCACACCGAGGAGGTTGTGACATAATCCATCCACAAGATAAACATCTTTGATTTGAGGTCCATTGCTATTTCCAATTTTGCCAATGCCGCAATTCTTCCGACTCATTTCCACCAAATGTTACCTTGCCACCATCCTTATGTTTGATTGAAGCAAATTTGGATTGGTCTCCATCATATGTCTTGAGCATCCACTGTCAATGTACCACTTATTGGGATTTGATGCTCTAAGACAAATCTGCATAAGAAGAGATATCATCTTTTAGGTACCCAATATTCTTTGGGTCCTTTTGGGTTAGTTTGTGTCTTAGGAATCATATAGGATCCCTTAGGCACCCATTGATAGTTTCCTACAGGTTTGATTGATCTATCTTTCTTATGAAAACATGAAGAAGTAGTATGACCTTTTCTATTACAATAGTTGCAATGTGCAAAAGGATTTGAGGTATGGACAGATTTTTGAAAATAATTCATGTAAGATCTTTGTCCATGTTTCTTTTGCCTTTCTTTTTGTCATAATCAAAGTTTGTAACCAATTCCCGATTTGTCATTTGTAAATCTTTGTCGTTTCAAAATTACCTCAAGCATTTCACTTCCTCTAGTGAATTTTTCAAGAGTCTTTGTAAGGTATTCATTTTTCTTTTCATGAATAGAACATTCATCACATATGATATTTTCGGAACTCGAAAGATTTTCTACTTGTTGTTCAAGTGTTGTATTCTTCCTTTTTAAACCAAAATATTTTTCAGCAAGTTCATCAAATTCATTTTGAACAAGTTTGTATTCAGTAGACAATTCATTATAAGTTGGTTTTGCATCATGATTAGAACAAGTAGAGTTTTCCTTTTCACAAGCAGAGATAGGTGTAGAAATCGTTTGAACTTGTTCTTCTAATAGTTTGATTTTTCTTTTTGAAAATAAGAGCTCTTTTGCGCTTTTCTTAAATTCAAGTATAAAGAGAATCATATGTTGAAGATAATTCATCATAAGGTAAATCAATTACTTACCTCTTCGTTGTCCGATTCCTCTTGAGCCACAAGGCGAGATTGGCACTTTGTTCCTCTTCGCCTCATCTTCATCGATGAGTGCCGTTGCCCCATATAGCCGATACATAAGCTCTTTTCTTGAACTTATTGAATTTCTTTTCTTTGTTTTTCAAACAGGACATTCTCGATTTGATGTGGCCTCGGTTTCTCACATTCATAGCATATAATTGGTTTCTTAGTTTCGTGCTAGAATTTCCTTTGTGAAACCTTCGTGAGATTGGTCCTTTTGTAGAATTTCTTGAATCTTCGGACCATCATTCTTAGCTCACCATCTTCATCTTCATCTTCTTCATCGTCATCCGATTTAACTTCTTTGATGGTTTTAAGAGCTATTCCCTTGTTCTTGACATTGATATCATTTAGTCCCTTTTGAATTTGATCTTCCCTCATATTCGTAAAGGCTGCGCAAATAGTCTGCCGCCACTGAGGCCATTGATTCGCCTCGAGATTCTTCAATTGCAAGTGACCTTGGCTTCCCATTCCTTGGTGAGAATATTTAGTATTTTCCTCACTTGGGCAGGTTGTTCATATTCTTTTCCCAAGGCAATGAGTTGATTGATCAAAGTAGTGAATCGAGTTGAAATTCACCAATAGATTCTCCTGCCTTCATCCGCAATAGATCGTATTCTACCATGAGAGTATTGATACGATTTTCTTTGATCGCACTGTTCCTTCATGAGCTATTTCAAGAGCATCCCACATTTGCTTAGCGATGGCAAAGTGCAGATTCTCAAATACTCTTTTTGGCCAAGAGCACTTTGGACCATATGAATTGCCTTCATGTTGAGAGTGACTTGTTTCTTATCATTGTCATCGTACTCTTCTTCTTTCTTGGGAGTTCTGTTTATCCCTGGTTCGGTCTAAATTCTTGACCTACGTCCGGTCCCGCACTCTCTCGGGTTTTTCTACTATCACTTTAACTCGATACACACTCGTACTCAAGGATTATCCTCTCTCTAGGATACACTCCCCTTACAAGTTGTATCTGAAATCCCAATCTCCAAGTCCCTTGACTTGAGATCTTTTACAATGAATGAATAATTTGTATAAAATCTCTCACAGAGAAGATAATGATAAACACCGAGGCTCTTTGTATATCAAAATACAATACGTAAAGAAAACTGAATGTATAAGAACTCTTGAGCTTGCTTTTCGTTTTCGCTTAATCTTTCGTTGTTCTTCTAAGTTTGTAATCAGCTCCTTATATAGTGGTGAGTTGCTATGTGACCGTTACTTCTCAACTTAGCATGTTCTTCATTTGAAATTCAGTTTGATGAGGATTATAGCCGTTGGGTCCCGAATTTCAGCCGATTCAATTCCTGCACGCGTGAAATCATTCTCCCTTCTGATTCTTCGCGTTTATTCAATGATTCGTTTGATCCAATTTAATACCTGAAACATTCTCAATATAGAGTAGTTAAATACGTTTGAATGAATACAATCAATTCGTATAAACATGGTAAGTTTTGCAAAGAATCAGGATGCAATCGATAACGATCATATTTGCTTCGTCGTAAACTCGAGTTCTCCAAGTCGCTCGAGTTCGTAAGGCTATTTAGAGTATCCGGTTTATCTTTCGAGAGAGCAAACTCGGAGTTTGATGTAAACTCGGAGTTTGTATTTTGTTTCACCATGTGAACTCGAGTTCACGAAGGTAGGCTCGAGTTCGAATACTCTCTAATCTTTTGTCGAATGAACACTGAGTAATATCTCACAATATAAGCAGGCTCGAGTCCATTAGTGATTAGGCTCGAGTTTAACACTATTCATGCCTAAGAGTTTTGGTTGCTCGATTAGAGTGGACTGGAGCACAGTATAAACTCGGAGTTTGTACACTTGGGCTCGAGTTTACCTATTTTGTAAACTCTTCCTCGTTTGTCAAACCATAGAGTAAACTCTACACAAAAGCATTAGGCTTGTGTCCATATATTTGGGCTCGAGTGTTCATTAAATTATAGCCATAGAAACAAGTGAACTCTACTCAAAAAGAATAAACTCTGGAGTTTAAAGAGATACAATTTAATTAGAAAACTTCTGCCATGGGAAAACTCGAGCTTGTCTATATGTGCTCGAGTTTACTTGTTTGTAAACTCTTTATTATTATATCATGAGGGTTTAGGCTCGAGTCTATTTACTCGTGCTCGAGTTCGTTATGCTGAAAATATCCGATGAGAAAACTCGAGTTTGCTTAGTTAGGCTCGAGTTTTGCGGTGACAGAGTGATTTTGACTCTTTTGTCATTTTAAAAGCATTCGTACTTGTTTACAATTGTTATTAATCATCAAAACACATAGAGAACTAACAATATGTTAGATGTATTTTAAAGTGTGAATTTCGAAAATCATGATGGAGTCGGAGTTCTGGCAAAATTTTGGAAAGTTGGAATCAAAGTAGCGAAGCTCTGGCGAAATTCCGCCGATTAGGGGAATAGGGGCAAAATGGTAATTTATACCTAAAATGCCTGTTATGACGTCAAATATTCATAATGGTGATATTACCATTATAGGATATCAGTAATCTTGATCTGCTGTCGTTACGCTGTTTGACGTGCCGCTGTCAACCCGCTGTTTTCCGTCAAAAGTACGATTTTCCACTAGAAGTACTAACGCCCGTCAACACTAATCCTGTGCTGCTTAAGTACATATATGTGATAGATACGTTCAGAGATTGATATACAGACAGTTTTACACGGGTTATAGTCATACTAATGCCGTTATGTTTTCCTAGCGCTGAGGACACGAGTGGGTATCGTAGCACTGGTTTTTGTGCAGGCTGTTGTTGTTGTTACCTTATGAGGCTTTACATACTGCTATGTGCTTATGTTCTGTCGTCATATTGATCATGCATCTGCTGTATGCCTATGTATTGATATACTGTTGTATTGTCTTGAATATCTGTTGTCTGTAGGGTGAAGGAGCAATTTCGCCAACCGACTATTAGGCCAGGAGCGCTGGGCACAAATAACTTTTAAAGGGACCAAAAAGGCCAACAAACAATTAAATGGGTGAAAAACGCACAATTCCGTCCATGAACATCTAACACCGTTTAAAGGCAATCGGGTGAAGGAGCAATTTTGCCAACCGACTATTAGGCCAGGAGCGCTGGGCACAAATAACTTTTAAAGGGACCAAAAGGCCAACAAACAATTAAATGGGTGAAAAACGCACAATTCCGTCCATGAACATCTAACACCGTTTAAAGGCAATCCCATGTGGCATTTGACTGTCCAGCTGGTCCCTTCTTTTTTGGTCAAAAGCCAGGTGGCTTTTTTGTTTTATTTTTGGGTGGAGAATCGCGTAATCTTGCAAAATCCGGAATCATAACTTTGAAGATCTTTTCTTACTCATTAGAAATGTCTGGTCTAAATAAATTTTTGATTCCTTTCAGTCGCTTTACAACTTGATTACTCTTTAACCATAGTTGCATGATTTTAACAGAAAATCTTATCTCCTTATCTTCTTTGAGATTTTCAGTCCTTTTTATTATTATTTTATTTATTTTTGTTTTTTTAATTATTTATTTAATTAATATTATATAAAATAATTATTTAATAATTTTTTTATATAATTTTTTTACAAAATTTTTCTATTGGTCCATACATGTTTTTAGGCTTAAAATTACTTATTCTCATATATTTTTCTTAATATTTTCCAATAATTAGCAAATATATTTTATGCTAATTTTAGCCATAAACCACTAATTATAGGGTTCTACATAATTATCTTTGGATTTTCCTTTGTTTAAGCCCGAATAATTAGCCAATAATTATTTAATTAATTACCACTAATTTTTGATAATTATGTTAATTAGAATAACTCATTACGTCACAACTTTTGTACTGACATTAGTATTTTATGTCTCATGCATTATATTAAAATTTACGGGGGCATTGTGGTCATTATAATACTTTTTTGATTTTTCCCCCATTATTTTTCCAATGTTATATTTTGTTAAATTACCAAAATTAGAGATAATATACTCTCTTTATTTTAATAATTATTTTACCGCCTCCTAGGATTTTTCATAATTCCCTTAGGTCATTATATGCCCCACAAGGGCATTTTAGTAATTTTGGCACATTATTATTTTTTCCTAATTTCAAAAAGATCTTTCCTTAGGAAATACGATATTTATAACTCAATATTTGAGACCATATATTCACCTATTTAAAATAGGTATTATTTTTTCTAAAATATGTTACTTATCATAAGTGCAATTTTTTAGGGTATTACAAAATAATCCAAGAAGCTCGAAGTCTCTAGATCATTCCCAGTTTTAATGTTTCCCATGACTGTTCCAATTGCAAATCCAGAAACATGGGTCAACGTGAAAAATTCACATCTTTTTGTAAAAAGCTATAAAATTACCAATTTTATATCAAAAGAAATCCCTAAACGTCTACTTTCTTTCTGTAAAATTTCATGATTTTTAAAGATCATTTTTATACATAAAATACCGTCCACAAGGTGATTGACTCCAGAAAACTTAAATCTAGGAAATTCCCAACTTTTACCCATTTGATCTTTTGATTCTAAAAATCATTTTTCACAATGCATTTATCCATTTTTCATTTTAAACCTTTTTATGACCTTAAAAACATGAACAGAATTTTACTTCATAATTTTCTTGATTAAACCTGTTCTAGTGTAGAACTCAGATGTCCGGCCTAGTGAGTGGCTGGGGATTTGATCTAGGATCGATGCGCTCCTCCTGTAAGCTTATGGGGCAAGCGTGCAGGCGAAAGGTGGATCACAGTACACAACCAGGCGTTTCGCCAAAGGGGGTGCGGTGTGTGCACTGTGTAACAGTATCTGGAGTAGTTATCGATTAGAATAGTCTACCTTGGTCGCGTATCTCCTATACGTATATATAGAGCGTATACCTTGTTGGTTAAATCTCCGGCCCCCACGTTGTGCGTGCCCGAGGATTTAGCTAACCACCCTGATGACTAGGTCCTTTGGTTAGGAGGTTGCGATCCCTTCGTGGGTTACCCCCTGTGTTGGTCGGTTGGCTAGTGGGCCTTGACTAGGTCCGTAACGGTTGACCCCAAGCTCGAATGTTATGGTCTCTGAGCAGCCAAGATTAATTGTTTCATTGACTGAAATGTGCGCAAGCCGCTTAGCTCGAATGATCCTTCAATTTTGCCTTAATCCTGGTTATCGACAACTGAGTAGTATAATTGCCCCCCCAGCCGGGTAATCCGGATATCTGGGTTGCCGGGCTGGATTTGTTTGGATTCTGGATATCGTATCAGAGTTTTTCCCCCCTCACTTGATTTCGATAAAGTGTCTATCCGAGTTTCAAAGAACTTCGGAGTTACTTGTGTCTTGACTGAATTTCCCCCAGACATGTGATCCGGGTTAATTTGCTTTAAAACTTCGTCTGTTTCTTCGTATGATTACAAAGATCAATTCCCAGTCCCTGGGTTTATGTGTTACGACCCCCAAAGCCCGTTTCTTGGTATGTCGTTAACTGTCAAAAATATATGCGAGTGCAGATTTAGCGGCCTCGCGAAATTTTGGAAGCCGGGCTAATAGATCCGGGGTACGTCCCTGAACGGCCCGATCCTATTTAACCGAGCTTCGCCTAATTGGGGTAGCAGGAGTTCCCACTGGCCGAGCTAGGTAGCCGAGTGACACATTACGTTCGCGTCGCTTCCTCTTCTTCGGTTGTCATTGCTTTTTGCCAACTGGCGCCCCTCGACTGTCGTGAAGTCGAAACAGGTGCATGCTAGCCGCTACGGCCCTTAGGCGCAATAATGACTGCTGAGCGCGCATTAAATGCGTGTGTCACGTCATCTCAATTTTTCGGATGTATAGGCGCTTTTTCCCCTGACGTTTGATCTTTCGAAAGTCTATACCCGCCAAGCGTCTCCTCTTCTGTCATTTTACTTCCTCTAATTTGAAGTGTTTTCTCTCCACCACCATTTTCTGCTCCTACGAGGAAACTTGATCTTGCGTCCCTTTTCCGCACTTTCTTAAGTAACCTCCCATCTATTGAGACAGGTATAGTTGCTTTTCCGCTTATTTTTTAATTCTGTTCTCCTTTGTGGTGGTGTCGCTCTGTTTCTGGCTATGCATTCAAACCCGTCGTAGCATCGGCGTTGCATATTTCCTGGATTGTGTCTTCATTTGCTTAAATTTCTGGGTAGCTTTCTCCAATAGGTGGGCTTCTGAGTAATTATTCATTGTTTTCAAACTTTGCTTCTAAAATCCCCCTTTTCTGGAGCAAGTCTTACCCCTCTCTGGGTTGAATTGTCCCCGCCTTTGAAAAAACTGTTAAAATGTCGAAGGACATAAAGGATATGACCCCTAAGGAACTCAACGAATTGTGCCGAACTGTTGGGGCAAAATCCTGTTGGTGGCTGTGGGGTGATAAACCTTCTCCTCAAGAGTGGCAAGCCACTTTGGTGAGTGCCCATCACAGTGAAAGCACAAAGAAAACTTCTGGGGTTGTTGAACCAAAGGTGTCGAACTCACGAAAAGGCCATCCATACGTTGGAGGAGTTTCCGACGCTCGATCCTGGCCCGCCCCCTCACATCAGAGGAGGTTACCAAGGCGCACCGACATAGCTGCTATTCCGACTCATCCGATTAACCGATATGGTGACTTGGAAAAGCCGGGTCCTAGGGCTGAGGTGGATAACTACATCGGCCCATGTTATGACTGTCTGTATGAATGTACCCGACTTCTTTCCATCGGGGATTCCACAACAGCCGATTTGATTTTGGGCTCCTGCCGTCATAATCTTGCCCCGGGCTCTCAGTCCACACCTTCAAATCCTGTTGACTTGGATTCTAATATTACTTTGGTTGTTGAAGCACGTCTTCAATCTTTGTCATCAGGTATGCTAGGAAGATTCTGACCTTGTTTATTTTTTATTTATGGTAGGTATAATGGCCTCGTCTTCCTCTTCCCATATTGCGGAATCCGAGTTTGGCAATGCGAAGCCAGTTAGCCCCTCAGAAGCTTTGGTGGGGAAATACCCATGGGTTACCCATGAGGCTTTGTCCTATCGCTCGACACTGAGTACAGCCGACCTTGAAGCCCTCCCATAGAGAATAGTGATAGCTATGACGTTAGTCTCCTGGATGGTGAAGAGCCGGTTTGCGCTGCTAGGGACAGTAGTCAGAACTCCTTTTTCTTCTTTTATCGCGACTATATGACCCGGCTCGGTGTTCGCTTTCCATTCACTGGGTTCCAGATGGCCTTCCTTCAGTTCTTAGGCTTAGCTCCCACCCAATTGCATCCTAATGGGTGGGGATACTTAATAGCTTTTGAGTGGTTCTGCGGCAGCTTAGGTCTGCCTTGTACCACATCCATGTTTTTCTTCTTATTCACACCCCACACTCCTCGTTCTGGAAGGGAGGCAGCCGAGCTTAAGGGCTAGACCTCCATTCGGGGCGTCGTGAATAGGAAGCTGTTCAACCCAGTCTCAGACTCTTTTAAGCACTTCGAGACTGGGCTTTTTAAGGTGGTCGTCAAGTCTAGATTGGAACCTTGGTTCCTCGACGGTCCTGACTCTAAGGACGTTGAATGGCGATTCCCCTTATACTGGTGTAGGGATCACCACGATGTGTCTCTTGGGGCCTATAAAGTAGATCGGGCCCATTTGGAGGACTTCGAGAAGAAGGCCATCGACCATATAGTTGCCCAAGTGAGAGCCAATGGTACGGTTGGGGCTGCTTCCTTAGTGGCCCAATACCGGGCTGATAACCAGAACCGGGACGAACTCAGATCGGGGGCGAGTATGGGTCTCCCAACTTTACTGTCAATAAGTCCATTACTAACTTTAAGTTACAATCCGCTGATGCTTTGATGTTTTGCAGGTCTGAAGATGAAAGGACCAGCGTATTTGACCGGCATGCCGGAGGACAAACCTGTGAAAGGCAAGAAGAGGTCGGCTGTGAGCATGAGTAAGCCCATAGCCGGTCCATCCTCCAAAGCTGCTGCCCCAAAGAAGTCTAGGACCGGACCCGAGATACTGACTCAGAAGGAGCCGGCTTTGGTCCAAAATGAGTCGAGGCAAGAGAATCAGCCATCCCCGCCCCCGAGCATTCCTACTTCTGTGATGCCACCACCATCCAGCTCACCTACTTCTGGTCCCCCTTTGGTTCCGACTACTCTTGTGCTATCTCCTCCCTCAGTTTTGATCCCCCGCTCCCATTGCTGGAGTAAAGGAATTACCGAGGAGCTGAGCATTGCTTTTCTCCCTCCTCGCCGATATGTTGAACCGGTTCCGTTGGTGGAGGCCGACGTGCGGGATATCCAGGTCGTTGGAAACAATATTCTAAAGGCGGCCGGGTTGACTCAATCCTTCCTCACACTTCACCACAACTATGCGGATGCAATAAATCTTTTAAAACGCTCAAGGGCTGAAAGAGAAGAGACTCTGAAGCAATGGCAAATAGCTTCAAACGAGTTCCAATCAAGCCACTCAAGCTTGAAAAAGTGGAAGAAGAGTTGGAGAGGACTAAGGACATCTTGAAGGATGCGAACATCATTATAGCAACCCTTAAGGCGGCTCGGGCTGATGACGAACAAGAGATTGACTCTCTGACGGCCGAGAGGGAGAAGCTGAAGGCCGAGATGGATATTTTGAAGGCCGATATGGATATTTTGAAGGCCGATATGGATATATTAACGGCCAAGAGGGATGAGCTGGTCACCGAAGCTGAATTGACCAAGGCATCTCTGGCCGAGTCGACGGAGGAGGCGGCCCGAGTTCTAATGTTGCTGAAAGGTGCCGTGGTGGAGGCTTTTCAGAATGCCTTAACCCAAATCCGGTATCTGAACCCTAGGGTCGAGCTGAACACTGCGGGCTACCATTTTCGCTCCTTTGTTGAGGATGGTGAGTTCGTCCCATATGTGAAGCCCGCCGCTGCTTCTGAGACCCATCTCGATGAGGATGCCGCCGGGGAGCAGATTGAAACCTTGCACACATCCCCACACTGAACTGGATGTCCAGGCTACTTGCAGTAAGATAGAGCAATGATCTAATCATTCCTCTATATCTTGTAATGTTGAAATCAGTGCCCTTTTCATCAGCATCCAATGAAGTGGTTGAACTCATTAGAGTGTCAGCACCATTGCATTGGTCCATTCCAAACTTCTTCAGCAGGTCATTGAGATACTTGGTCTGAAAAATGAAGATCCCATTCGATCTTTGCTTGATTTGTAGACCAAGGAAATAGTTGAGTTCTCCCATCATGGACATCTCAAATTCTCCCTGCATATTCTTTGCAAACTCTTCACACAAGGCATCATTAAAAGCTCCAAATATGATATCATCAACATAAATTTGGACAATTAAAATTTCACCTACTTTATTGCTTTTAATAAAGAGAGTTGTATCTGCTTTTCCTCTAACAAATCCTTGATCAAGAAGGAATTTGCTTAATCGCTCATACCAAGCTCTAGGAGCTTGCTTAAGACCATAAAGAGCTTTCTTAAGGCGATAGACATGATCAGGATGATGTTCATTTTGAAAACTAGGAGGTTGTTCCACATAAACTTCCTCCGGAATAAATCCATTTAGGAAAGCACTTTTCACATCCATTTGATAAAGTTTGAAACCTTTTACACAAGCAAAGGCTAGAAGAACTCTTATAGCTTCCAATCTTGCCACTGGAGCATAAGTTTCTTCATAATCAATTCCTTCTTCTTGATTATAGCCTTTAGCAACCAATCTTGCCTTATTCCAGACAATGATTACTGACTCATCTCGTTTGTTCTTGAATACCCATTTTGTGCCAATGACCGGATGGTCCTTAGGCCTAGGTACCAAGTCCCAAACTTGATTTCTATCAAATTGATGTAACTCCTCTTGCATTGCTATTACCCAATCATTGTTTGAAAGGGCTTCGTCAATTTTTGAGGGTTCTATTTTCGAAATAAAAGCAGAAAATGTAATTTCATTTAGAGTACTGCTTCTAGTTCTTACCCCTTGATTAACATCACCTATAACTTGGTCTAAGGGATGATTCCTTATAAATTTCCAAGCTCTAGGTTGTTGCTGATCAAGGTTTTCCAAATTGTTTTAAGGATTAGCTTCGAAAACATTTTCCGGATTTTCAATAGAAGCAGGAGTGGTTTTTGAAAAGAATTGATTTTTCAAAATATTTTCCTCATCATCATCCTTGGATTTGTTAGATTCACAAAATGCAACATGCATAGACTATTCTACAATGCGAGTACGAATGTTAAAGACTCTATAAGCTTTACTTCTATTGGAATAACCCAAAAATATACCTTCATCCGCCTTGGGATCAAACTTTCCCAAGTTATCCTTACCATTATTGTGGATGAAGCACTTACATCCAAACACATGTAGGTGACTCAGATTTGGCTTTCTTCCTTTGTACAGCTCATAAGGAGTCTTGTTCAGCTTCTTTCGGAGGTATGCCCGATTAGAGATGTAGCAAGCCGTACTCATTGCATCAGCCTAGAACACTTGTGAAGTGTTATTCTCATTCAGCATAGCTCTTGCCATCTCAGTAAGGACTCGATTCTTATTTTCTACAACACCATTTTGTTGAGGAGTCCTTGGGGCTGAGAAGTTGTGATCAATCCCCATATTGTCACAAAACTCAGCAAATGCATGATTTTCAAGTTCACCTCCATGATCAGTTCGAATTCCTGAAATTACAAAACCTTTCTCGTTTTGGACCTTCTTGGCAAAAACAACAAACTGATCAAGTTTCATCTTTAGATGATAAAAATATGGTCCATGTAAACCTATAGAAATCATCAACTATGACCAATGTGTATAAATTGCCACCAAGGCTTCTTACTCTAGCTGGTCCAACTAAATCCATATGAAGTAGTTGAAGAGGTCTAGAAGTTGAAATCTCATTTTTTGATTTGAAAGAGGATTTAGTTTGTTTTCCTTTTTGGCATGCATCACAAATCATATCATTTTTAAAGCGAAGTTTTGGAACACCAATCACTAAATCCTTTTTAAGTAATCTGTCAAGTTGGATCATATTGACATGAGCTAAACGCTTGTGCCATAACCAACTATTATCCAAATTACTAACAAAACATTTTTCAAATATAGAGCCATCTCTAGAAATATTAAGAGTATAACAATTGCCTTCTTTAGGAGCTCTAAAAATAGCTTTTGATTTTATATTATCTAACGAGAAAATATCCTTACTCATTATCAAGCATTCCTCAGAATCGAAGATAACTAGGTTACCTTTATCAGTACTTTGGCTTACACTGAGGAGATTGTGACAAAGTCCTTCCACAAAGTAGACGTCTTTGATTTGTGGTCCATCGTTGTTTCCAACTTCACCAATTCCAGCAATCTTTCCAAATTGATTTCCACCAAAGATTACTTTGCCACTAACCTTGTGCTTGATTGAAGCAAATTTTGAGTGATCTCCCGTCATGTGTCTAGAGCATCCACTATCAATGTACAATTTGTTGGATTTTGAGGCTCTTAGACATACCTCATTGTTGTCAAGTTACTCTTCTTCTTCAGCAACTAAGCAAATGTTTGCTTTCTCTTCTTCATCAGCTTCATCTTCATCGGATGAGCTATCTCCCCATATAGCCAAAACGTAGGCTTTCTTTTTGAATCAATCGAACTTCTTCTTTTCTTTATCCTTGTTTTTCAGCTGAAGACATTCAGACTTGATGTGGCCAGGCTTGTCACATTCGTAGCAAATAATTGGCTTTTTTGCCTCAGTGCTAGTGCTACCCTTGTTGAATCTTTTGTATCCTTGGCCCTTCTGATAGAACTTTCTGAATCTTCGGACCATCATGCCCAGCTCTTCATCTTCGTCTTCTTCATCATCATCGTCGGATTCCTTAGCCTCTTTGACCGCCTTGAGAGCAATGCCTTTATTCTTGACATTTATCTCATCAAGTCCTTTTCTGAACTTGATTTTCCCTTCATACTCAGATAAGCTGCCGAATAGTGCTGCTACCGAGCTCATTGATTCACCACGGGCTTCTTCAATGGCAGTAACTTTGGCTTCCCATTCCTTGCTGAGGATATTTAGAATTTTCCTCACTTGAACAGGTTGCTCATATGTTTTTCCCAATGCAGCAAGCTGGTTGATGAGATGAGTGAATCTCAGCTGGAAGTCGATGATGGATTCACCGGTCTTCATGCGAAGAAGATCATACTCAGTCATGAGAGTGTTGGCCCTATTTTCTTTTACTCCGGAAGTTCCTTCGTGCACTATCTCCAAGGCATCCCACATGGCTTTTGTTGTTGGTAAGGTGCAAATACAGAAGTACTCTTGTTGGCTTAGAGCACTTTGCAGCATGAGGATAGCCTTGCTGTTGAGAGTAACGTTTCTTCTGTCATTCTCATCATATGCTTCTTCTGGCTTAGGAACTCGAAGACCATTCTCCATGACCGTTGGATTGTAGTTGCCTACTTCGAATACTTTCCACAGTCCGTACTCACTGGCCATGACAAACACTTTGAATTTTGCTTTCCAGAAAGAGTAGTGTTTGCCACTGAAGCCGGGAGGCTGTTTGATCGAAGCTCCATCAGGTAGAATACCTTCCATTGGAGGATGATTAGTGAAAGTTTTGGTCTTCTTCTCTCTCTACTCTTTGGTTAATCCAGCATTGCAGAGGTTCAGGGTTGACTTCCTGACTTTAAATCCGTTGGAAGAGCAGGTGCTGGATGAGGAAAGGAAACATTAATTCCTTCAAAACGTGTGGAGAATGATTGTCCAGAAGCATGCAAATTTTCTGCACTTTGCATTTAATGTTCTGACTTTAACTTTTTGCTCTTTGCTAATTCTCCTTTTAATCCTGTCTAAACCATCTCAAACTCACTAACAAACTGATTAAACATAGTTAGGAATAGTAATGAGTGATGATATAAAATATCAGGATCAAACATAAAGATTTCGTAAATTCGTGTAATCTGAAATTTGAATTCAGCGATGTAAAATCGAGTTAGTTCTTCCATACTCAAGTTTTCATGTTTCAGTAAAAGGCCTAAACCCGAGTTTCAAAATCTTAACTCGAGTTTTCTCAATACAGAGGAGAATATCGCGATTTGGCATTTGGACAAGTTTTGTGAACAGTGCAAAACTCGAGTCATTAAGTGACTAACTCGAGTTTTGGACTTAAGATGAGAAATCATGTTTTAGTCCAAAAGCTCAAAACTGGAGTTTCCATTTCAAAACTGGAGTTTTCAAATGTTCAAAATTAGCAGAACTCACTGCCTGACTAAGACTCGAGTTTCCAAATTTTAACTCGAGTTTTCTCATTCTTTGAAAACTATGAAAACTTCTCTGTAAGGCCGAAACTCGAGTTTTCAAATTCAAACTCGAGTTTCCTCGTTTATGAGAAAACTTTGAAAGACTTTGTTGAATTGAAGAATAAGGTTTTCACAAGATCAGAATCGAGCAATGCTCTTTGTAAGATGAAAACTCGAGTTTCCAAAGTAAACTCGAGTTTCCAACATAGTGTGGAAACATAGAGAACTCTTTGTGAAAGCCTAAACTCGAGTTTCCAAATGGAAACTGGAGTTTTGGTATGTTTGAAAAACTTGATAGCTCTCTGTCTTGTCAAAACTTGAGTTTGTTAAATTAAACTCGAGTTTGCTTTGTCTGTGAAAAACTCAGAAGCTCTCTGTATGGTCAAAACTCGAGTTTTCAAAACTAAATTCGAGTTTGCCTTTCATTGCAAGAACTTGAGATTTTCTCTGTCAAGTCAAAACTCGAGTTTCCAAAGTGAAACTTGAGTTTGCCTTTGACAGTAAGTTTTTCAACTTACAAAGACAAACTTTCATCTGTGTTTACAATTGTCCGTTATCATCAAAACCAATTATAGAACTAACAAGCATTTCATACACCGGCATTTATCTTGCATGCATTGTTTGGTATTATATCTACTACTAAGATTCCCCAGAATCTCACCCTCCACTACTAATTAGCAGGTGTACACTGGGAAGAAGTGCTACACGAGATCCCGGAGGAAAGGTTGCTTGATGATGAACCAGCAGAGGGAATGTCGAAGAATTGAAGGATGACAATGTAAATAAGTTAACTATCTGTAATGTGTATAGACCCTATGGGAAGTTCCTATATATAATCAAATTGTTATTTTATCAGTATATTGTACTAATTCTATTTTGCCACACTACTGCATATGGACTGCGTATAACTACTCTGATGAATATCGGTATACGGTAGGGTATTACATTAGCTGAATAGTTCTTATATTAATAAGAACAACAGATATATAACTGTACGCGTTCATCTATATGAAATATTCATACTTTTTTAATTATAAAGGCATGCACTAACTTAAGATTATAAACTATGTAAATAACTGAAAAGTTATTTTATGTGATAAAGAGACTAATATAAAATTTTAACTGAAGTTAGGACTGAAACTACACTTTTGCCTATAATAATGGATAAACTGAAAAAAGAGCGGAACCACAATAAAGCTATAATAATGGTAGCACTCTTTTCAAAAAGCAACTTCACCGAGCGAGGTCCCATCCATAGCTATATATCAATCAAACGGAACTTTAAATGACTATTTAATTAAATAAAATAATTTGCAAAAGTTATTCTCATGCATATATGCTAGTTTATCTCATCAACAATATATATACACCTCTCCCCTATCTCTCCCCTATACACACATCTCTTACCTATTATTGAACAGTGTCTAACTGTCTATGATCGAAGTTATGCCTCCCCCAATCTATCCCCTATAGACATCTCTTCCCTATTATTGCTATGGGTAACTCAGTGAGTCATCCTATGGGTTTCAGGCCTGAGGACCCTACAGTTAAAGTTCAGTTCTTCACATGGTCAAGTCAAGAATTCCAAAATGAATACGCTCTTGTTTACACTTCTCGTTCAAACCCAGCACTCACTTGCCTTTCTTGTATCGCAAGGAATCACAACAAGGTGCGTTTCATACTCCATGATTGCTTGTGTGCAGGTAATAAGGTCAGAATCGGCATCGAGTTCGAGATGAAGAGACATTATAATGGCCTCCTCGCGTTTGGCCCTCCTAAAATTGACACATCAAGTGGGAGTTTCACAGCGCAAAGACAACAACCAGGAAGTTACTTTTGGATGTATCATGATCAATTCCAACCCAGAGCTGATCAGTTATGGTTGCGTATGGTACAAAATGGATCTTGGGAAATTCATTTCAAGACATATTGTGAGGGGATGAACACAATTCTCGCTTATATTTTTCACTTAGTATTCAATCCTTTGAAAGGCGTTGATGTGAATCTTTTTCATCCTCACTTTGAATATGTTAATTTGGGCCATTATTATAATCGACCTCTTACCTTTTGTCACTTTGACATTGTTTCTGGAATGCCTCCTCATGATGTTTTAAAACATGCAAATGTTGTTCCTAATTCGGGGACATTCGATAAAATGGGAAAGCAGGCGAAGCAGAGTGAGTCCGGAGAAGAGAAGCAAGAAAACAATAATGAAGGAGCTTTCTTTTTTTTTCTTTTTTTTTTTATTGGAAAGAAGTATAACGAATAAATATTTTTGAAAGTGTTGAATCAATGACATTTATAAACGTACATTTCAAAAATCAGTATTGAGAAAGTGGCACGAGCTGATTCTCTCATAAAATGAGGAACTTTTTATTTCTATATATTCAAAAAAAAAATTTGTTGGCATCCTATAAATTCAATAAAGTTGAGAATGCAAGAAAACGTCAATAAATTTATATTTTATTGAATTATAAATTGATTAGTGTGTGGCTATCCGAGTTCAATTGGATGTGGGAGTTAATTTTCGATAAGTTTCAATTAGAATCCACAAGCAAATGCTCAAGTCTAATTTTCTTAGTCAATGTTTACACCTACTAATATATAGCTAGCAACCACTCCTCTCATGGCACTAGCTATTAGAATCCACTTGGTATATGATAGTGGTTTGCTAATGTAATGGGTTCCTTTTCAATGATTGCTTTAACAAACCATTTAACATGAACACAATTAAGAGATATCAATGAAATTTCAAAGAAATATGTGTGTGTGTATTAACATATATTATATGAAGTGCTCAAAGTTCTACAGTAACTAATCCAAATCACAAAATTAATTCAAACTTTATTCCAGCCGCAAAGTACAATCTCCATAACAGAAAGAAATCAAAAATACATAGCTAAACTAATGGATTAAAACTATAGAACTGATAATGTTTGGGAACTCAAGCCACTTATCTCCATTTCAAGAAGAGATAACCCTACCCATGTCCAAACATGGGAGTAGTACCAACGCACCGCACCCAAGCTCTAGCCATGGAGGAATGGACGAAAAAGAGATGAGGAAGTGAAGAAAGTTCAAAAATGAAGATCGAGGTAAGATGAGATGGGTGAAAATGGAGAGAAAAAAGGGGTAGGAAGATGAATGGAAGAGAATGAATGGTGATGGATGTAATACCCTAAAATCTGACTTAGGGTAAATATCATAAATTAGTAAAATATACCTATTGAAAATATGTGAATATGAGGTCTCAAATATGGGAAGGAATTTATCATAATTCTCTAGGGCAATTTCTATTTAGGAAAGTATGTTGTCTCTAATTTAGATAATTTTTGGGATTATTTCCCTTGGAAAATAATGAGACAAAAATCAAAAAGTATTGTGGGGCCATAATTGACTCCATGATTTTTAATATTTTATGTGAAGCATAAAATACTAATATCAGTAAAATAGTTGTGAGATAATGATTAATACTAAATAAGAAAATTGTCAACAATTAGTAGATGATTAATTAAATAATTATTGGCTAATTGTTAAGCTTGGATTAAGGGAAAATTCAAAGATAATTATGTAAAATCCTTTAATTAGTGGTTTATGGCTAAAATTAGCATAAAATATATTTGTTAATTAATTGGAAAAGATTAAGAAAAATATTTGAGATTAGGTACATGAAAATCCCTAATCCTAAAAAGTTGTTAATCATGTGATTAGGGCACTAATTAGACTTGTTAATCAAATGGGATAAATTAAATAATTACTAAGGGTTAAGATGAAATCTTGAAAAGTAAAATCAAAGGTTTAGAATTATTCTAGTAATTTTAAAAGCCTAAATCCATGTTAAAAGAAATGGACTAATGAGAGGATTTTGGGGAAAATAAATATTAGATAATTAAATATAATATAAATAAAGTTAAAACAGAAAAATAATATATATATATATAAAGTGCTGGCCGAAATTTTGAAGCTAAAGGGATAAGATTTGCAACAAAATAATATCATGATATTTCTATGCAAGTTGTAATTTAATATTAATATAAAATTGTGATATTTTGTGTAAAAAGCAAATAGGATAAATGACCACCGATAGAAATTAAATCCTATCTAGAAAATCATGAACTAGGTTTCAAAGGTCAGAGCATATTATGGACTAGTGTATATTTATCTCGGAGTAGACTGTCTCCGAAGTCATTTCCGTAACCGGCGGAATGCTTCAGGAATAAGACAGAAAGGAAATAAGACAGATATTAGAAAGGAGAGTCTATGGAAAATAAATCCTAACTCAAAATCCTTGAATAAGTTGGTAAACATCTGGACATATTATGAATCAGTGAATTTTTGTCCAGAAGTTGACGCTACCCGAAGTGATTTTCGTAACCGACGGCGTTCGGCTTAGAATCTTCGGCAGGATAGGAAATACCCTGAATAGGATCCAAAATTTAGTTAGCCCAGATAATTTTAAAGAGGAAGTTTAGATCTTCAAGGTTATGCTAAGGAATTTCTGAGATTCTTCAAGATTACGCAATTAGAACACCGAACAGGGAACTTTATCGGTTGAATACCATAAAGCACAAGATGACATCATCAGGATGACTTCACATTTGGAAAAGATGACATAGGGGGACTTTTTGTGGTGGAGAAAAGAGGAGAATGAGTGATGTTCAAAGAGGCCACATCTACCTCCTTTGAGCCGTCGATACGAAAGAAGATCCAACGGTTGAAATCCATAACCTTTGCCTATAAACAGCCTTCCAAGTTCACTTCAATTCTCACACCATTTCCAAGCGCAATTCGGTTTTAGAGAGAGGTTAGAGAGAAGGAGGAGTCCGGAGGAAGAAGCAGCGAAGCTCTGGGTAATTTTTCGGTACCGAGTCTTAAGTTCGAGTTTTCGATTCGGTAATTATAGTAGAAATGTTGTTTTGATCTTTAATCTTCCAAGTATGATTAGATATCATGTTTTAGGGGTAATTAAGGTATTAATTTCGAAAATAATGTTGGAGGAAGAGTTATGGCAACATTTTGGAAGATTAGGGTCAAAGTAACGAAGTGCTGGCGAAATTCCGCCAAATAGGGGGTCAGGGGTAAAATGGACATTTATGACTAAAATTTCCGTCATAATGACTGATTACTAATAAATGCGATATTGTCCTTATAGGATATCCCTGATTACGTTCTGATCAACTGTCAAATGCCGTATTAAGCGAAGTATCGTTCTGTATATGTATATATAAACATGAGGTTAACCGTTACCTGGGGTCCGTATGCATTGGACCTCAGCCCTTAACATAGCTTCAGGGTCGGGGGGACCGAGGACCGAGGATAGAGGCAAGCAGTCCGCATAGAAGATCCGGCTGAAGACTTCCCATTTGATGTTCCGGCGGAAGCCTTCCTTTTGTTGTTGTACATCACTTTTGAAATACTCGGTTACTGCACCGCTATTGTAATTAGCCAGACTTACGGCATATTATATATATATCAGTTACTCAATTGCTCCGTTGCTCTACTCTGATGATTTTGAAATGATATTTGATAAAAAATATATATATACTGCTTTTGAAAATGGGATGTTACAATGGAGAAGTTGGCCAAGTGAGTTCGGAAGAGTGATAAGCCGATTGGATTGTGTATTGGAGAAGAGAAGCCCTAAAATCGGATTTTGGAGTGCTCAAAATGCTGTGCTCAAATTTTGATTCTTAAACCAATCAAGCTAACATCAAATCTTACCAAGAATCAATGATTAAAATTAATCAAAATAATTATGACAATTTCACCCTTTTCAACACTGCTTTTATCATTGCAAAAAATTCATTTATTTGTAGCAGTTAAAATAGCGTATTTGTAGTGGTTTTAACTGCTACAAATGACAATAGTAGCGGTTAGGCTAACTGCTACAAAATACACTGTTGCGAACAATTTTGTAGCGGTTTTATGAAACCGCTAATGTAAACATAACCACTACTCTAGTCGTATCAGTTTGGACAAATGGCTATAAGATGCGTCAATAGATTAAACATTGTAGAAGCATCTTGTAGCAGTTCAAAACCCACTACAACTGTCATTTAAATTTCGGGGATTATATAATTTTTAATTTTTTTTTGTTGTGGTTGGCTAACCACCACAAATGTGGCGCCAATTTTTTCCCCAAAATTGGGTTTGGTAGGAAACGAAATTTGAAAATTTGGTGCCATTATTTGTAGCGGTTGACCAACCACACTACTAATTAATTTCAGGAAATTTAAAATGTGGTGCCAAAAATTTATTGCGGTTGGAGAACCATTACTAATATTTAATGAAATTTAAAATTGTTGTGCAAAAAATTTAAATTTAAATTTAATAAAACTTTGTAGCGGTTGACCAACGGCTACTAAATGTTGCATAAATAAAAAAAATTTGTGTGAATAAATTTTTCATTCTATTGTTCTATTATGTAGGTTTAATATTGAGAATGTGCATGTAATAATGATTTAGGTTCTTCATTTTATGAAATATGAAGATGAAAATATATATTTGTTTATGGAAGGAATGTTGAAGTTGTAGTGGAAGTAACCTTCAAATTTTGTAGAAGGTGTAATACCCTAAAAACCCTAATTATCATAAATGGTATATTTTGATAAATAACACATATTAAAATAAGGGTTATGGAGACCCTTAGCTAAATTAGCAATTGTTAGTTAGTAAATTACCTTGCACTAATTGAGATTAGTTGCATAATCCTTCATGATGATTAGATGCAAATTAGGATCATCAATGAGGGCCATTAATTTTGAAATATATAAGGGACAAAAATGAAGCATTAAGCTTGCCTAATTAAGCACTAATTTCCATGGTTAGTTGACAAATCAATTAACCAATGACAAATGCAATTAAGGGATAATTAAACGTTGTTAATCAAGTTTGAAAAGTCAACAATTGCAACTAAAATCAATGGCTTGGATTAAATCTAATAAAGCTAAATCTAAAGGCTTTAAATTAACCTCATAAAGCTAAATCCTTGTGAAATGAAATCATCCAATGAGAATTTTCCTTATAAATGATTTGAGGTTAATTAAAATAAAACAAAATGAAGAATAGGGGGCGGTTTGTAGGAGTTGTGTGTGTGTTGTGAGCCTAGTGTAGAAGTTGTGAGTGTGTGTGTGTGTGTTGTGAGCTACTGTAGGAGAGAGAAGAGTTGTGAGTGTGTGTGTGTGTGTGTGTTGTGAGCCTAGTATTAGGAGAGAGAAAAGAGTGAAGATATTTTGAGAGATGAAAAGCCATTGGGATTAATTCAAGACTCAAGTAAATGAGAACCGATAGAAAATAAATTGTACCAAGAAATATGTTAATCATAGATCAAATATAAGGACTTATTATGAACAAGCATATTTTTAGCTTGGAATAGGTTGTCTCCAAAATCTTTTCCTCAACTTTTGAAATTAATCTTAAATGACTAAAAGGCTAGTAAAAACCCTTAATGAAGCCATGACTAAGAGATTAGTAAGTTGAAGAAGAAACTTAATTAAAACTATCATATTTTCAACTAAACTACACAAGCACATGGTGAGGAATTGGCCAACAATGCAATGTTCTTAAAGCTAGCATAAAGTAAAAGTGTGGAGATAAAAGAAGCCAACAAGGTTTGCAAAAGTGGAAGAGATAAGGGAGAGAGAGGGAGGATGAATTGGTGGAAGAGAGAAAGGGGAAATATGTGCTTTTCAAAGAGGCCACATATGTCTCATCTTAACCATTGATGAAAAGATATCCAAGGGTTGAAATCCTTAGGCTTTTGCTATAAATAGAGGGGTTGCCTCTTCATAATTCTCACACCAAAACCATTCCAAAGAGTAGAGAGAAGTGAGAGCTAGTGAGAAGCAAGAAGGAGTAGGAAGTTCTTCAAGAGTTGCAAGCTCTTAAGCTTTGAGTCTTTAGTTTTGTAGTTCTTGAAGCTTTTAGTTAAGCTTATAGCTTAGAGGTTGTTTTGAACTTTAATCTTCCAATATATTTTTGGTATCATGTTTTATGGTTAGATATGGTTTTTATTTCGAAAAATGGATGGAGAAAGTGATATAGCAAAATTTTGGAAGATTAGCATCAAAGTAGCGAAGCTCTGGCGAAATTTACGGGTAGAAATGTCAAAATAGGTGAAAATATCCTTTTTGATATTTTTCTAGGAAATATGATGTTAATTATAATATCATGAAAAAATAAATAATCCGACAATAACGTATAGGATATCCGAGAAGTCCGGAGTCGGGTTCAAAAGGCCGGACGTTTGGCCATTACATGGTGAAAGGTACATACGTGTACTGTAACACTAACTCTAATGCTTATAGTATGTTTATATATGATAGTGATATTCATAAACAAAGATGCTGTCTTAATTCATTACATATACATTCAGCTTTACACAGGTTATTGGCTTATTATTACCGTTGAGTTTTCTTAGCGCTGAGGACACGAATGTACATCGTGGCACTGGTGAATAGTGCAGACCAGGATAACATACATATGCAGGGGTTGTGTATTGTTATTGCCTTACATATGTGATTATGTATTTCCTTCATCTGTTATGGGCTTTTGTAGTGATTATTGCTGAAATGTTCATGAATATCTGTCATACATATATTGTTTACATAAGCATGAGGTTAACCGTTACCTGAGGTTCGATGGGCATTGGACCTCAGTCTTAACTAATAGTAAAGGAAAGGATCAAGGAACAGAGAAGGCATCGGTAGATGGAGCCATAAAGAGGAACCAAGGGGTAAAGCCGTAAAAATACACCGGTCGAGGCAGGAGACGGAAGAAGTTAGCAGAGCATACTTTCTGGCATGGATCTAATAAAGTTACTTTGAACAGTTTGGTGCCGAAGGCAAGGCTAGTCTATGTGGGTCAGTCAATCAGTCGCCGTGAACTCGATGAGATTCCTATGATAGACACTTACCTGGCCATTATGTTCGGTTAACGGAGTTAGGTTCATTGCCCCAAGTCTAAGTTAAGATTTGGTGAATGGATGTATAGTTACTATTTGAGAATTGTAATTATACAGGTCCGGTACTATTGTATCACATGAATATTACTTCGGGAAATTTTTAATATACCAGATTTGTCAGGCATCATCATATGTCGGGGCATTTTTATTTCAATTACTCATTGTCCAATTGTTAATACATGCTCTCCGTTTCCGCAGTACTCTGATGTAGCACCTCAAACTCTGTTGAATTTTTTAAAACCAAGTGTCAACCGACACAATTTGAAGTGTGGAATTTGGGGTGTTACATTTTCGTATCAGAGCTAGCTTCATAGCTAGTCTAAAAGCATTGTATGGACAACTAGGTTAAGAGTACTGATATAAATACTGGTATTGTGATACAGAAAGGACGTATACCTTAAAGGAAAAGGGTTAGGCTCGGGGTAGTTAAGACCTTAAAGATGGAAGACCTGGCACAGAAGATGGGTTCTGATGCTAAACTCTAGGACTTCTGATATGGAAATCGGAGTCTGAATGAAATGCTCGCCTAGTGTTTCAAGGGGTAGCGGTACAGAGAAGTCGGTACTGCTTAGGTTTTCCTATACACAGTAACCTACTGTTTAGTGTTGGTTCTCGGTGTTTTGATGATTACAATTTATGAGTTATTAAATTGAGTGAAAAACATGTAGTTCAGGGTTTGCTCGAGCAGCACACATATCATGCCCGAGCATCATCAGGATTCAGACCTCCTAAACTAAGTTGAAAAAATCTTGCCCAAGCAGCAGTTGGTGTTTGCCCGAGCAACGACGTGTCAAAGAACCTCTTTCAGTGAATTGAGCATTCATGCTCGAGCAGGAGGAATTCCTTGCTCGAGCAGCATCGAGGCCGAAGCAAAATATCTCAAGTCATAGAAGCCTGCTCGATCATCAGAGAAAGTATGCCCGAGCACCATGCTTGAGCAGAAAGAAAATGCTTGCTCGAGCATCTCTCATATTTCGCCTCTGAATAATGTCTGCCAAGCATGAAGTTTTTCATGCTCGAGCATCATGCCCGAGAAGAGGCAAACCCATGCCCGAGCAGCTCCACTCGAGACCTCTCATTTACCCTATGGACACCGTCTACCCGAGCAGTATTTTACTCATGCTCGAGCACCATGCTCGAGCAAGGGAAATAGTCTGCTCGAGCAGCAATGGTGAAGTACTGATTCTCGCCTCTGCGTGAGGCTTGCTCGAGCATGACATAACGGCTTGCCCGAGCATCAGCGAGAAACTCCGGTTCTTTTTAAAGGCTTGTTCGAGCATGACATAACGACTTGCCCGAGCATCAGCGAGAAAATCTGTTTCCTTTTAAAGGCCTGCCCGAGCAATGTAAAACCTCTTGCTCGAGCATAGAACAGAGCATTGATTCGCTGTATCTCAGATCGATTATATCTGATAATTATTGGACCACCTTACCTTCCGTTAATGATCATATTCAAACTCATTTAGTTCCTGTTTAACCATTCTGTTTCAATGAGTTTCAGGTAATCAATCCTTGATTGACGGAAAAGAAGAACAGATCATTACTTTTACACGTCAACGAACAAAACAGTGGTGAAGAAGATGAGGTCCTTCGATTTGGAAATATTTGACATAGCCCTTACTCAGAGTGATTCCTTGCACAAATAAAGGGAAGACACTAAATGATGCAACAGTCATAAAACCTTCAATAGAGAGCAAACGTTGGAAATCAATGAGGCAGTATGACTCAACGGCTATCTTCGCAATCACCCATCGGCATGAATCATAAACATTATAAAAGGCCATCTAATTTAATTCAAGAGAAACAACTCAAGAGAATATGATATACATTTCCTTGCTACTGTGATCAACTACGCCAATTATCTTGAGTATCTTCGGATACCTATAGCACTTCAGTGTTCATACTTTATTCACTCGTGAGGAGCTATTAAACACCTTCATTATTTCAATCCTTCAAACTTAAGGTTGTGGAACCTTAAGTAAGGGTGTACAATTGCAACTTGTAAGGGGGAGTGAATCCGAGTGTGAAAGGATCATCCTAAGTTACAAAGTGGGTAATTGTACTTGTGTTTAAGGAGTTAGTGGAAATCTCAAGGTGTTCTTGAGGACTGGACGTAGGTCAAAGTATTAGACCGAACCAGTATAAATATCTTTGTATCAATTTCTCTTCCCTTACTCTGGTAATTTATTTTCAAAGTGTATCTGCGAAAAGTTTGTTAAGATCACCTATTCACCCCCTTTAGGTAATATTCCACTGTCATTTAGGTTTCCCTGTATGAAACAGTGACCTATTGATAAAGTTTCCCTATAGAAATAGTAACTTGCTAGGTTACCCTGAGGGAACAATCCCTGCCTTGTAAAGGCCAGACACCATGCGTGCAACGGGGCATAGCTCCGGGGACGAAGGTCTTTGACTAAGTCCTTGACAGTGGTGGCCAATAGATAGATAAGGGAAAGTACCCAGCATTTCTGGGGAGGAAATTATGCCATGCTAGTACCTGTGAGAGTTTTCGGTATGCAGTGGTATGGTGTGATAGACGCTTTGAAGTTAAGCGTGCTTAGGCGAGAGAAATCTCAAGATTTTTAACCCCTCGGATGTAGCATAAGGATTTGAGATCCTTTAAGCTAAAGCCTGAATACCTTGCGGTATGAATCATAGTGATCCTTTGGGATACCATGAAAACAGATAGAGTGATAGTCTTAAACCTGATCAAAGCAGAGATAGTGCTTAGGTCAATATATGACTGAGCATTACCTTAGGTTCCAGTACCTGAGAGTAGGAAACCTGAGAAAGTATGAGTGAGGATACCTTAGGTTGTAATACCTGAGAGTTAGTTCCTTAACGGAACCATACGATAGTTAGAACCTCAGTAGCTACGGGTTATGGTTTCAAGGTGGCACCGATAACCATAGTGATGTTAGTAGCCAATAGATTTCCCTAAGAAGTGGGTGGTTACCCAATAGGGAAAGATGAGATAAAGATGTTGCCTGGAGTTGGACTGATAATGGAAGTCTGTAAGTTGAACATTTGATGAGGGCCTTTTTGTCTTTAGCCTTGGGGTCCACAATAAAAAATAAACCAAGGATTGCGTATAGGCAAACCTAGGATCGTTCTCTCTCTCGAGGAGCCTTTTGAATCCTAAATAATCTAAATGCCATGCAAATGCAATTAAAACAAGGGGGAAATTGGTTTTGACTTTTCAATTTAATAAACTAAAGAAAAATGCAATTTAATTAAATGCTAACTATTATTTTTGTTATTTTCTTTATAAAATGGAATGGGGTCTAAAATGTATAATGAATGGATGCTCTTGGAAATGGAATAGTGACAATCATAATTCAATTAAATATAGGAGTAAATTTTCACTAAGTCTAAATGAAAAACCTCAAGATACCACTTGAGTCCAATATTCTCAATCAATAGTAGCTCCTACTACTGTAACTAACTACTATCTCTTGAGATATTGTTTAAAACCACTTAGTGTGTGATTAGGATTAGATTAATGCAACTTGCTTCCTTTCATTATGAATGCGATGCCACGTCACTCAATTGATCCAATTCAATCATACTATCTAACAATACCACGTAGAAAGCACAATTTCATTGAATCAATAAGGAAAATAATGTACATATAAATCCAACAAGCTATAAAAGTCCAATCCAATCACAAAGGTTCAATCCACAAAGTTATCCAACCGGGTAAACTACGTCTCAACAATACAAAACAATATTCCTAAAACTAGGAAATTCACATTCAATCAGAGAAAATAAATTGAACAAATAAACTCCCCTATCTGAAGCTTTGGAACTCAAGTCCATCTTTCCCACTCCCAAGAGTTGGAAGCCTCAGCCACGCATTGAACTCAGTTCTGTCACCACCAAGCCTGAAATTGCAGCATCCATGGAAAAGAGTAAAGGAAAACCGAAGGAATTATTGAAGAAGGTGGAATGTGTGGTGAAACTGATGAAGACAGAAGGGGCGGTGAGATGGAAGAATGAATAGAGGAGACTGGAGGTGTGGTGATGAATAATGATTTCCGGCGGCTGAGCTCTTGGGGAAGAAGGAATGGTCTACGGTGATGCTGGTGAGGAAGGCCGACGGTGAAGTTGAAGGAGGTGATCAGAGTTGTTGGGTGGTGGTGATATAGAGCAAAAGGAAGATCGAAGGTGAATGGCTCGTCTCGCGTCCTTGTCTCAGGCTGTCGCCGATGGAAGTTGGTGAAGGTGAAGAATGAGGTCGCTCGCCGGCGACGGAAGAAGGGAGCGGTGCTGCCGGCGAGAGGGACGAAGAAAGGGAAGGAAGGATCGATGAAGGTGCTCTAGAGATCGAAGGTCCGAATCCTCTTCTGGTTCTCGCGGCACTGGATGGATCCTCCCTGAATCAATAATTCTGACCTAATGGAGAAGCTGCCAAAAACAACGCCAAAACGCTGAGTTTTACGTGTTGGGCCTTTTCTAAAAATGATTTCGATGTTGGGTCCTTCTCTGACAGTAATTTAGGTCCTTCTCTGATATGATTTCGATTTTGGGTCCTTCTCTGACAGTAATTCTGGTCCTTCTCTGACATTAATTCTGGTCCTCAAAAATCTCAAATATCCTTTAAACACCTACAATGCAATATTAAACAAAAGGTAGAATTAAAAGTCCAAGAAATCATTTGCATGAATAATTAATCATTTATGACCATTTTGCCCCTAATTTCACTTAATTCAATACAAATGTCCCTAACTCAAATTAGTGTTTAATCATACAATAATGTTCCAGACAATGCATTAAGAGTCCCAATTTTACTATGAAAGATCATATAAAAATATGGTACGATCAATAACCCTAGATGAGATGGCAGAAATAGAAACAACAGATTACGAAACCAAAACCATTAAAGGGTAAGAACCTGATAAGATTCGAGTTCTCGTTATAATGATTCAGTGACGATCAACTGAAGACAATACTACTTATGGGAAGTTTGATCGGAGATGGCTACTTACGGGGAGTTCTGATCGGAAAGGGCTACCTACGGAGGGTTCTGACCGGAGAAGCTGACCAGTCGGAGGGATTGAGTGAAGCGTCGAGTGAAGTACCGTGGAGTGGAGCCACCGTGATGTCTAACCAAAGAGTGCAGCCGTCGTGACAATAAACCATAAAGTAGAGCTACCAGTGTATCAATTCTCAAGGTAAGTACATTATAATGAGTTCCTCATCTAATAGGTTCCTTAGAGAAAAGGTTTATGTAATCTAGTACATTTCCATGGGGTGCTCCAGCGTAGTATAGCATATGTTGTGTGTTGGTCATGAATCAATTGGATCCGGTAGTTGCAGTTAAAGTTGCACAGCGTTAGGGTATGTCCCGGTAAGGACAAAGAGGTGATGTGTACCTCTAAAATGATCTTAGTGGGCAGTAGAACCTTTGGGACTGGTGTGTCCATAGGTCATTGGACATGTATATGTTCGATTAAAAGCCCCTAGTCTGGTGAGACTATTGTGTTTATAGGCTGGCAAAAGCCCACAGTCGTTGAACCATGAACACCGGGTAGTGTCTTGGAGAGATTGTGAAACCCGAGGATAGCGGGTAATGTCAGGAATAGCCAAAAGACTAAAGTAGAATAGACTCAAGCCATTCATAGAATAGCCGAAGGTTGAGTAGCCAAGGACTAAGGTCCGAATGCATTTAGTTAGTAATGATCTTCTAAGATTAGTTGTCTGGTTCCTAAATACATTTAAAGATGAAATTTTTGCCAATGCACCTGCTGTATTTGAAATCTTCGGAATTGATTTTTGAACATGTGAATTTTTGAAACAGAGTTTTCAAGTTAAATGTCTTCAAAAGAATTTGAGACCACGGTGATGGTTAGTTTTGAAATGATGTTGTCTTATAAAAGAGGTTTTGTTATAACCTAAAGTTTGAAACTGAGTTTTCAACTATCTTGTGGTAAAAGTAGTACAGAACTGGAAGGGAAGAAGCTGTTGTAGATGTACACAGTTTGCTGGGTCTTGCCATATGTTTTGAAATGTTTGAAATTGCTGGCCTTTGATAAAGGTTCTTTTTGAACAAAGAATTTTTGAGGGATTTGATTTGAGGAAATGAAAACCGCACCAGCAGTGGAACGCACCCAAATCCATAACATTTCGCCGAGGGCGTATGTTTTATTTAAGTAAAACCTGACTATCTATGTCTGGACTGAGTTTCCGGTAGATAGGGTTACTACTTAATGTGCTAGTGTGAACACTGGGTCTCTTATAGGAGGGACGGGGGTTCTCCCACATTATTTAACGGTACTACTTATGTAGAGGCCGAATTTGGAGATTGGGATAGGACGCTTACTGTACCAAGTGGTTGAAGTGGTGCCGTGAGCTCTCAATTGTTAATGATTTTGTAAAATGAATTACACTCCTCAAAGATATGTACCGGTAGTAAAAGTTTTGATCCGGCAGTGAACGTGTTTTCACAAATTTGTGTTGGCAGCGATTAAATTTGAAAATGTGATAGTACTATTACTTTTTGGTATAGTGCGGATTGCGAAATGTACTGAGACCACATGAAATTTTCAATGTGTGAAAATTCAAAAATGAGACAACATAATGGTTTTGGGTAGCGATGACATGTTTGTCAATGCTATTGTGTGAAAAAGCGATGTAGCTAGAAATTTTGATAGAGGAACAGAACTATTAGAAAGGTCTAGAACAAGGTTGAGTCTGGAAAAAACATTCAGAGATGCCTAAGGTTTGAGGATGATTTCCTAGATAGTGAGGCTAGAATCTCCAGTGTTGTGATAATAGATTGAGCCGGAAGGCCAATGTGTGATAAGCCGAGAGGCCGAATAAGTCAGGTAGTGAAGCATGCGTAGCCAAGCACTGTGAGAATGGACAAGTGAGTCCTGTATTTAAATACTATACCTGGGTACAAGTAGAATGAGAATGTTATGATGCATGTTTGATAAATATGCATAGATAGGGAATTAGACTGTGAGTCTGGGTTATTTCTCCGAGGTTATACGTTCAAATTTCGAGGACGAAATTTAATTTAACAGGGGGAGAAATGTAATACCCTAAAATTCCTAATTATCATAAATGGTATATTTTGATAAATAACACATATTAAAATAAGGGTTATGGAGACCCTTAGCTAAATTAGCAATTGTTAGTTAGTAAATTACCTTGCACTAATTGAGATTAGTTGCATAATCCTTCATGATGATTAGAGGCAAATTAGGATCATCAATGAGGGCCATTAATTTCGAAATATATAAGGGACAAAAATGAAGCATTAAGCTTGTCTAATTAAGCACTAATTTCCATGGTTAGTTGACAAATCAATCAGCCAATGACAAATGCAATTAAGGGATAATTAAACTTTGTTAATCAAGTTTGAAAAGTCAACAATTGCAACTAAAATCAATGGCTTGGATTAAATCTAATAAAGCTAAATCTAAAGGCTTTAAATTAACCTCATAAAGCTAAATCCTTGCAAAATGAAATCGTCCAATGAGAATTTTCCTTATAAATGATTTGAGGTTAATTAAAATAAAACAAAATGAAGAATAGGGGGCGGTTTGTAGGAGTTGTGTGTGTGTTGTGAGCCTAGTATTAGGAGAGAGAAAAGAGTGAAGATATTTTGAGAGTTGAAAAGCCATTGGGATTAATTCAAGACTCAAGTAAATGAGAACCGATAGAAAATAAGTTGTAGCCTGAAATATGTTAATCATAGATCAAATATAAGGACTTATTATGAACAAGCATATTTTTAGCTTGGAATAGGTTGTCTCCAAAATATTTTCCTCAACTTTTGAAATTAATCTTAAATGACTAAAAGGCTAGTAAAAACCCTTAATGAAGCCATGACTATGGGATTAGTAAGTTGACGAAGAAACTTAATTAAAACTATCATCTTTTCAACTAAACTACACAAGCACATGGTGAGGAATTGGCCAACAATGCAATGTTCTTAAAGCTAGCATAAAGTAAAAGTGTGGAGATAAAAGAAACCAACAAGGTTTGCAAAAGTGGAAGAGATAAGGGAGAGAGAGGGAGGATGAATTGGTGGAAGAGAGAAAGGGAAAATATGTGATTTTCAAAGAGGCCACATATGTCTCATCTTAACCATTGATGAAGAAATGATCCAAGGGTTGAAATCCTTAGGCTTTTGCTATAAATAGAGGGGTTTCCTCTTCATAATTCTCACACCAAAACCATTCCAAAGAGTAGAGAGAAGTGAGAGCTAGTGAGAAGCAAGAAGGAGTAGGAAGTTCTTCAAGAGGTAAGCAAGCTCTTAAGCTTTGAGTCTTTAGTTTTGTAGTTCTTGAAGCTTTTAGTTAAGCTTATAGCTTAGAGGTTGTTTTGATCTTTAATCTTCCAATATATTTTTGGTATCATGTTTTATGGTTAAATATGGTTTTTATTTTGAAAAATGGATGGAGAAAGTGATATAGCAAAATTTTGGAAGATTAGGATCAAAGTAGCGAAGCTCTGGCGAAATTTACGAGTAGAAATGTCAAAATAGGTGAAAATATCCTTTTTAATATTTTTCTAGGAAATGTGATATTAATTATAATATCATGAAAAAAGAAATAATCCGACAATAATGTAAAGGATATCCGGGAAGTCCGGAGTCGGGTTCAAAAGGCCGAACGTTTGGCCATTACATGGTGAAAGGTACGTACGCGTACTGTAACACTAACTCTAATGCTTATAGTATGTTTATATATGATAGTGATATTCATAAACTAAGAAGTTGTCTTAGTTCATTACATATACATTCAGCTTTACACGGGTTATTGTCTTATTAATACCGTTGAGTTTTCCTAGCGCTGAGGACACGAATGTACATCGTGGCAATGGTGAATAGTGCAGACCGGGATAACATACAGATGCAGGGGCTGTGTATTGTTATTGCCTTACATATGTGATTATGTATTTCCTACATCTGTTATGGGCTTTTGTAGTGATTATTGCTGAAATGTTCATGAATATCTGTCATACATATATTGTTTACATAAGCGTGAGGTTAACGGTTACCTGAGGTTCGATGGGCATTGGACCTCAGTCTTAACTAATAGTACAGGAAAGGATCAAGGAACAGAGAAGGCACCGATAGATGGAGCCATAAAGAGGAACCAAGGGGTAAAGCCGTAAAAATACACCGGTCGAGGCAGGAGACCGAAGAAGTTAGCATAACCTACTTTATGGAATGGATCTAATAAAGTTACTTCGAACAGTTTTGTGCCGAAGGCAAGGCTAGTCTATGTGGGTCAGTCAATCAGTCGTCGTGAACTCGGTGAGACTCCCATGATAGACACTTACCTGGCCATTCTGTTCGGTTAACGGAGTTAGGTTCATTGCCCCAAGTCTAAGTTAAGGCTTGGTGAAAGGATGTATAGTTACTATTTGAGAATTGTAATTATACTGGTTCTGTACTATTGTATCACATGAATATTCCTTCGAGAAATTTTTAATATACCAGATATGTCAAGCATCATCATACGTCGCGGCATTTTTATTTCAGTTACTCATTGTCGAATTGTTGATACATGCTCTCCGTTTCCGCAGTACTCTGATGTAGCACCTCAAACTCTGTTGAATTTTCTAAAACCAAGTGTCAACCGACACAATTTGAAGTGTGGAATTTGAGGTGTTACAGAAGGAAAAAAAAAAATTAGCATAAGAATTATATGAAGAAGCAAAATAAAATGAAATGATGAAATCAAAGATTTGGAGGGAAACAAATTTTATCATATAAGGTCAGCTCTATATCAACAAGAGAGAGAAAAATGAAGAGGAGAGGGTGGGAAGAAATAAAAGAGGGTAAGAAATGAGGTGTAGTTGGGGTATATATAGAAATCAACAAGATGTTTGTAGCAGTTAAGGTGACGGTTTCTGTAGCAGTTATTTGTTAGTTTGTAGCATTTATGAACTGCTCCAAATACTAATTGGAATTTTTAAAAAAATATAAATTGATTGTTTTACAATAACCAAAATTATATTTTTTTTAATCATTATTTGTCACCATCCCTAAAAAAATGTGTGGAGAAAATATTAGTGTTGAGTGTATGATTTTATACAAAAAATTAATTTAAATTAAGTGATAATAAAGTGAAAGTAATTATAAAAACACACCTAACTTTAAAAAATTTTGCAATGTGGGACTTTTCAAGCAATTTTTCCCACTAATTGTTGTAAGAGAATAATATCTAAATTTGTTTAGTAATAATTATATGGGAATCATATAAAATTAAGAATGATGTAATCGGGGTGATGACTGATGAGGGGGAGAATTAAGAAATAAAATTGTTGGGTCATCTGCAGAAGTTGACACACTATTTCAGAAAGCATTTTTAACGTCTAGTTTTAGGACCCATGAACGTCTGTTTTAAGAGGGACATGTATGTGAGTATCATTGCAAGTTTTAACATAGACCTATGTTTCAAAACTATCGTTGTAAGTGACTTATAATGATTGTTTTAACAGATTGTTTTCAAAACAATTATTGTAAGCCTTTTACAATGACTGTTTCAAAAAACAGACGTTGAAAGTCAATTTTTTTTAAAACATGTAATACATATTTCTTACCCACAATCTTTGAAAAATAACCAATTCCCATATTAGAGAAGAAAGAAACTGAGTTAGTGAGGATAATTATTATACATACATCCAGTAGTTCATAAATGTAGTCAAGTATGTGCTCCAAAACTAAACGGGTTTCTCTCATAATCATTTTCTCATTATCCCTCATAATCTCTAAATCACATTTATCCAATCAACACAATACCACTTTTACTTTTCTCTCATTTTTTCAATCAACGGTCCTGATTGAGCCAATGAGAAAAAATGATAAAAGAGATATGGATAGAATCTCCTTCCAAACTAAACATGAATCAACTCAAACAAATATATCTCTAAACCACTAAACTACTATCTGAAAAAAAAAAAAAACCTTTTATCTCTACACATCATCTAGATTAGATTTTTAAATTTATTTGGAATATTGGTGTGTGTGCGTTTTGAATTTATTAAAAATATTAGGTGTGTGCGTGTACGTGCATTATTAGTAAATAAACATCTTGATTGCAAAAATTGAGACTGTTGTCGACAATAGTACTTTCTCGGGTTCATATTACAAGTCATCTTTTACTATCTCGCCATAACTAATTAAAGAGATCAGATAGCTGATTCGTTAACTAAAAATAAAATAGTTTTCTAATTTTGATAATATTTAATATCATAAAGAAACGCTGCATTATACTTTGAATCTACTTCCAATAAACTGTAATAGAGATAATATTTGGGAAAAATTTATTCATGGCCCACAAAATGACTTTTTAAACCGGATAAAAGTTTAGAACCGGTTTTGAAATAAATGATCTAAAAGGTCTGTTATTTTTTCTTTTAAGACCGGCTACGCAGTTGGTTTTGAAAACTTATTTTTAGACCGGATTTTTTAAATATGAGTTCTTAAAAATAAGATTTCTTAAATCAAATTTTTAAAACAACAAATCTTAAAAGTAAGTAAGTTGGCCAAAAAAAATTCTTCCCCTTCCCAACAAAGCACCTCTATCGGGAAGAGGAAGGGCTCGCGCTCACCGCCGGGAATCTGAACCGTGACGACAGCATAATCATAATCGATTGTGTTTTTCTCCTCAATCTGGACGTTCCCATCGGGTGAGACTTCGAAGGGTCCTTGGATCTCGATTATGTCCGATATGGTCGACTGCATTATCACTGTCCTCGAATACTTCCATGGCCGGCCCTGGTAGGTCTTGAAGTCCTTCTTCTTTGCCTCCAGATATGACAGCTCCAATCCGGCACTTCTGGATGATGATGCCGGTGTTCTGGTTCGGGTCGTTGATTTCACTCTTCTGTTTCCTATTCAAACATACCCCATTAGCCTCGTTTCCCACAATTGCCGCTACAACGAACGAAAACATGCCATAAAGTGAAAGAAAGCAATATAGATTATAGAACATGCATTCCAAATGCTTAGCTCAATACGTAGTATAAAAACTCATTTCCTTCTTCTACTGTTGTAATCTAACTCTGCAATTTCTTAATCAGCTTGACTTGAGTCTGGAGGTGGCAGTTCCAGAATCTGAACGGATCTGAGCGAAGCAGGCGGTGTCGGTGACTCCGCAATTGACCACTCCGGTGTTTTTCGTGGCAATACGGGTATGGGAAATTTGGGGAGGAATTTAGGGGAGTTGAACAAGAAGAAGAAGAGTGAGTCAGTGGGGCTGAGTAGAAGCGAGGTAGGTGAGTCGGGAAGGGTGAGTTCAAATGGAGGTTGTGATTCGTATAGTTTCAGATTGGGGAATCTGCAAAAGTATGTAGAAGGAGAGCAAGTAGCAGCGGGTTGGCCGGGTTGGCTTACCACCGTCGTCGGTGAAGGCGTGAAGCCATTCAATTTTGAAGAGAGGTTAGTGAGCCAAATTCAATTTTAGGCTAGATAAAAAGAAAATTTATTGTTTAGACAGATTATTATCAAAATGAAGTCTTAAAAAGTTAATTTTTTAAACCGGTTATTTATTTGTAACAACCCCTCTTAAAAATAATAGATATTTTTTAAACCTTTTAACATGTTATTTGTAACAATAAGTCTTAAACATAATAAACAGTTTATTTTATTTTTACTTTTAACTTCTTACACCTTTTATTTGTAACAACATGTCTTTAAAGTAATAAACATTGGTTAAAAAGTTTTTTATATTCACGAAACTGTCACCGGTAATACTTTTTAGACCTAATTTTCTATAATTTGGTTTAAAATGTTCTTCATATTTATGAAACTGTTACTAGTAATACTTTTTGGACCTGATCCTCAATAATCCGATCTGAATGTAGCGGTCAAAAAAAACCTTTTTGTAATAGTGTATATTATAGATTAATATTTTTTTTCCCTAGAAAATATCCTATATCTAAATTAGACTACATGCGTATAGATATATGTATTTAATGCAATAACAAGACTATGAAAATATCATTACGTGAAAATGGGGGTTAATTTAAAGCATTATTACACCCAATACAAGAGTTTACTTGTGTGGACATATACTATATTTGATTGGAAAATAATTAACCACTGTAGTTCTTGGATTTCATGCGCTTAAACATGACACGACAAGCAAGTTAAAATCCTAGGGTTCCATTAATTTTTGCTCACTAATTAAGATCAATTATTGGAGCTTCATTTTATTCGAACACGTGATTTTGAAACTTTTATCGGTGATGGTTTTATTCGTTTAGTTGTCGCAAAAGCCGTGGTTGTGATTTTTTCCTCTCTTTTTTCTTAAGAAAAAGTTGTGGTTCATAGGCAGAGCAATGGGCGGGTTAGACAACCTATGCTTAAACCCATAGCCCTCCTATTTAACTTTAAATGGCTATGGGTTAGCTCATATCCGTACCTCAACCTATTTAAACATGTTCTGTAATAGAACACAGATGTCTAGCCTCGATGGGCTAGGTGTGATTGATATTGGATCTGGTGCAGCGCCCACTGATATCTATGAAGGAGATAACAGCAGTCGCCGGTGGATCACTGTGCCACACAGGGGTGGCTATTCGCCTTGGAGTGATGTGTGTGCACAGTGAGACCGAATGGTAAAGAATGGACTAGTGAGTCTTAATGTGTACCTGGTAGGTAATCCCTATTTATAGAGATTACCTAGGGTTTCGTCCTTCTTGTCCACATTCTGTTGTCGTGCGCCTCCCACCTCTTGATCATGTGCTCTCCATATCCTGCATGATCCCTGCATTAACGGCACAGTCATGGGTGATTGGCAGTTTACCTATTTCATGGAAGGTTTCCCGCCTAGATCCTTTCAATTGGGCCTCGCACATATCAGGCCCATTATTTGGGTTCATAACAGTTGCCCCCAAGCTCGGAAGTTCGGGTTTCCGGGCTACCGAGATTGACTGCTCTTTATCCCGAGATGTTCCTTCCCATTTACCTCGGTATTGGCTAAGCTCTAAGAAATAGTTTCCGACTTGCCTTCGTACCGGGCTCTTTTTCCGTGATGCTTCGCCGTTTTTCTTAACTCGGCCAGCCAAGTTAAATCTCACGACAGTGTCTTTATCGCATCTAAAATTTGTCTTTATCGGATTGTACGAAGTTTTATCGTTTTAAACTCTCCATATGCATATTGCCCCCAATCTTGAGTGAGATAGAGACACGTGGCATGATCCGATTGGATGACCTTTCGTATTATCCATCTGCTACATATAATCACATCTTGGCGTCCATTGGGCATTTTCTGCCTTCTTGGTTTTTGCGCGCAGTAATCCCTCACGCTTTCCTAACAACAGTCATGATCTCCTTTATGGGAATCTGTTACGCCATTTCCATTAAAGCATCATTTATTGCTGCGTGACCCTTGCATTCCGCTGGGCCTATAAATTCTCTTCATCGCTTCTCGTTCTCCTGCACCACCGGTTTTTTCTTTGCCTTTTCTTCTCTGGATAAAAATTCCTCAAAGAACCATGAGCCTTCTTGTGAGAGTTTCAAACTCTATCATCTGCCGGCCCGCTTTCGTTTTTCCAACCACGTGGGGAAGGAGAAAGAGATTCCGCAAAAGGAAAACGCTTGTTCGGCCCTGCGGCCTTATCTTCAGATATAGTTGCTAGTCTTCCAGCATGTCGCTTGGTAGGTGCCTGGGATTCCAAATGTAGTTGCCAGTCTTCACGTCTGGCTCTACTTCGTATGGGATTTTGGGAAGATGTTCGGGTTTTTATTTGAGCATCTTCTTGCCAGGGCTTCTTCATCCACCAGGGGAGACCCGAGACCTATTTGGCAGTCCTCCTGGACTTGTCTAAACTTCTCTAAGGACTCCGGTATATCCAGCAATCATTTTCAACAATATGAAGTAATCTGCTGGGTAGTTGCTCGACCTTCGCCGCCAGGTCCCTTCAACTTTGTGGGAGGTTTCTGGCCATCATCACCTGTTGTAATTAGGGGATGCATAAATGTAGTTTCTTTCTTCACATTGACCTTGTAATCGTCTTTGTTGACAAGTAGTTCAGTTTATTTCCTTGTAAAAGAACTGTGTAACCTGACCAAGTATCAATATAAAAATGATTTCTGCTTTCTTCATTTGCCTGAATACAAGTTTGAACGTAGGCGATCACTAATTTCCTTTTGGCAACCGAGGTCGACTAATCGCATTTCCTGGGCTGCTTTTTACTTCATTTTGTCCCCATACGCCTAATTTGTTTGAGTAAGGACCCCGGTATTTCGTGCCATACTAACTCCGTTATCACCATTGCCCGGCATACCATGTTTTTAATAGCGCGTGAATCCGGTTGTAATCCTTGTTCATATGAAATGTGTTTTTTCCATTATGACTCTTCTACAATCTGCCTATTCACATCGATGTGAAAAGACACGTCCCCTCTCTATAGATTGCCACGTTTCTGTATATCACCGCCTGCTCAGACGTAGGTGCTACGTCATAGGCGTTTGAAAAGGCGCGAGCATTTAATGCCCGCATTGTTTTAGAAACGACATCATTACGCTTTTTAGGGTTGTCCTGACCTTACGCCTTTTCTGCGCAACTTCCCCTATCGTTTCAAATTCAAAACTCTTCACTAACGTTTGGATTTTCCCCAAACCTATATATCACAACTTCCTTCGTCATTTGGGCACTTTACTCGCTCGACTCTCTGTCTGCATTCTCAGCGATTTGCCTCAGTGACTATCTCTCTTTAACAACCTTTTGCAAGTTTCCTGTCGAAGTCTTATACCAGGTATTTGAAAGGCTTTTTTCATTGTTAGAATTCTTTCCACTTTCATATCTGCTAGGTGAGAGCCATTTGGATTCTCCATTCCTGTTTGTGAAAGTTGTTTCTTCGAGTTTCTGGGTTTGGGAAATGATCCTTGAATAGGGAGGTTTAAGAATGACTCTTGTGTCGAGAGTTTTTTAGGTTTGAACAGTTTGTTCGTATCCAGTCCCTCTATTTTGAACACAAAATTTCTTCTCTCCTTCCACCTCTACTGGTCCATTGCTTTCGCGGATTTTAAGGCATGCATGATCCAAATCCTTCTGAATATTTCACTGATCTTTCATGTCTTCGCCTTAGTATTGATTCGGGTAAGTGCTTTTGCTAACGTCTGCCCTTTTTGCCTCTCTAGTCATAGATGGCATCGTCATCTCAGAGCTTGGTGCCGTCCCAGGCGGACGAGGCCAGTTCGACTGGATCAATCAGAAACCCCAATTCCCCCAAGAAGGAGGTGAGCACGAGGGTGACCGATTTTAAGAATACTTTGACCGCGGAGGAATTCCCTCAACTCGGCATAAATGCCAATGGGCCTGGATATTCCGTAGGGCTTCCCCAGGGTGATGAATCAGTTGCCGTTACTCGGTCAAGAAAAAAGCCAGCCTCACTAGCCTCACTTCTTCTTCTTTTACCGGGATGTCATTACTCTCCTTGGTGTCAGGTTTCCTTTTACCGATTTTCAAGTTTATCTTCTCAACCACCTGCATCTGGCTCCCTCACAGCTTCACCCCAATGGTTGGGCATTCGCCGTCGCCTTTGAGAGCCTTTGCAAGAAACTGGGCATCTGTTGCACCATCTCGGTTTTCATGACCTTCTACGCCCCCTAGAAACGAACATGTTCCTAGGTAGGGGTAAATTCTGGTTTGGATGGACCACATTCCGAGGGAGAGGCGATCATAAGATTTTTAAAGCTTTTATTGAGTCGTAGAAACATTTCAAGTCGGCTTTTGTCAAGGTCACAGCCACTCCATTCTAGTGTCCCTGGTTCCTTCAAAAATTTGCTTCTGGGGTGCTGGAGGGGAGATTCCCTCTTTATTGGACGAATGTCCATCATAAGTTTAAGTCAGGGGATTACATTCCCAACCCGGCTAGCCTTACTCCAACTGAGGAAGCAGCCGTGGAAAGGCTTACCACACTTTCTAGTTCCCTTGATTCGCTGATGGATCCCCGGGATTACATTTCCGCCTCTTCCTTAAAGCGACGAGCCCCCAGGGGTATGAGATGAGACGTTTACTTGCTCTATGGCCATGGATGGCCCATTTACGATTTTTTCCTGTGAGTTAATCTTCTTTTTTCTATGCAGGTCAACAAATGGGGAGGCCAGCACATCTTGGGCTCTTCAAAGAGCTCCGTCTTCGCGCCAACCCTACTGGAGTTGCACCTCCTCCACCCGCCGATGAACCCACCGTGGGCAGCCAACCTGCTGTTCCGGAGGCGGCTGCTCCTGCCAAGGCTCCTCACAAACGTCCCGCCGCCACGGATGGATCCAAGCGGGAGAAGAAAAGGACGAGGAAGTCCAAGGATAAACAGGTGGCTGCTACGATTGATGCGCCTGCCTCTCCAGCTCCATCCATCCCGCCTGCGTCGAACACCACACCGGTTTCTGCAACACCGGTTTCTCCGACTCCTTCCTCCCCGTCTGCCTTCGCTATGCCCCACTCCCATGGAACCATGTCTGGAGGGGTTCTTTGGTCTGACGGGGTGACAGAAGACATTAGAGACCTGGTGCGGCTACCGGTTCATCTTTACTCCCCCACCAGGCCCTCTAAGCAAGAGAAGCTTCATCTGGCCGAGATTGAGCTGCATACCCATCAGGCGGCTTCTTTGGTACAAACCTATGCTGCGTTACGGATCCAGTATGCCATGCGGTCGAGTGCGCTGAAGGATGCATCAAAGCAACTCTCCGAAATGACTGACCTTCTCAAAGGGGCGTATAAGGAAAAGACCGACCTTGGGGCCGAGCTTGAGAAACTACGCCGGCAGTTGATTACCACCAATGGCAAACTGGAAGCATCTATTGAAGAGGCTGCCGCTGCGTTCTCTAAACTGGCTGCGAAGGAAATCGAGTTAGTTGCTGCGCAGGACAGGTTGCGTCATCTTGAAATCCTCTGCCAGGAAGATGCCGCCATGGTCCGGAAAGTAACCCTGGACAGTGATAATTTGAAGGGTAAAGGTGCAAAAATACACATGTGCTTTGCCCTCAAGAGCGCCCAACACCAAGTGCTTTTTTTAGGAGCAAAAATGCCCATGTGGTTATAAAATAGGTGCAAAAGTCACACTAGCTGTTAAATCCCAAACGTTGACCGTTAAATGAAACTGAAAAGAACCCTCCGCCATCTTCTTCTCGGATCCCTCCCACGATACCATCCCTCCATTATTATTATGATTCTCCAATCATATTTGAGCTGCTGTTGCTTAAAGTGATCTTGGAACCCACATTTTTGTTGTCTGAGAATTCCGTAATCGCCGACAGGTTGTTCTGATCCAAACTCGTCAAACTCGACATTGATGAACACACATCATCCCATATAGCTTGAACTTGTTCCAAAATGATGCTGACTCGGTAATGAGTTGCAGTACGACAGTGGGTTGACCCATTCATGAGGCTTATTATGATTGCTCATGCTCGTCAAGAGGATCTGGTATGTGGAGGCTGCTTCTGTTGTTAAAACAGCTTAATCGTAATAACTGAAATTGCTGCTTATCAGAAAAGGTGGTCCCTATGATGACTATGAGGAGGCTAATAAGTTTGAGAAATGAAGATTCATATTTTGCAGAGACAGTATTGGCTCTGGTTCTCGTGGTGGTGTCTCTAATAAGGTATTGTTTATGAGCTCCTGATTTATTTGATGAGGCTGTTGGGCGAAGGGCTTGTGGGTGGCTGGGTTAATCCCTTGCTTCATCAGCTTCTTCTTCAAGCATGAATTCCAGAAGTTCTTTATTTCGTTATCTGTTCTTCCTAGTGATCCGAGGGTTAGAGAGAGCGAATATATATATATATATATATATATATATATATATATATATATATAATTATAGAGAGAGAGAGAGAAAAAGAGAAGGTGATCTGAGGGTTAGAGAGAGAGAATATTTTAGAGGATTATAGAGAGAGAGAAAAAAAGAAGGTGATCTGAGGGTTAGAGAGAGAGATAATTTTAGAGGAATTTAGTTTTATATATATAGCAGCCAACACCAAATCGAGTGATGTGGTTGAAAAGCTTCTCGTCTTCTTCAACTTTTGCTTCATACAAGACGAATGCCGACCCATTTCTCTTCAAAAAGAGACGCAACTGTAAATGCTTGTGTTTTCAATCTGAGTCAGCATTCATGTGGGTCAAAAAGCTTTCATTTAACGGTCAACGTTTGGGATTTAACAGATAGTGTGACTTTTGCACCTATTTTATAACCACATGTGTATTTTTGCTCCAAAAAAAGCACTTGGTGTTGGGTGCTCCTGAGGGCAAAGTACATGTGTATTTTTGCACCTTTACCCCTAATTTGAAAAGCGCGCTCAGGGAAAAGGATTAGGAGCTTGCGGCTGCCAACTCTAAGCTAGTGCAGTATCGTCAGGCTGCTCAATCATCCTTCCAGAGCGCGGTAGATCATATTCGGGTCCTGAATCCCTGCATCACTTTGAACACGGTTGGGCTGCATCTCGAGGCCTATGTCAATGACAAGGGGGAGTTGGTTTCACCTGGGGCTAACGAAAGCGAAGACGAGCAGCCTTCTCCGTCCGCTACCGAGCCACAATCGCAACTTTGACCATCTATGTGGTGCTTGTAATTTTCTGGCCATAGGCCATAACTTTGTCTTGTAAGCTGTTGCTCGCTTGAACTACGATTTTTAGCTACGCTCACGATTATAGCGTTAGCTTTATCCTCGTGCATTTGAGCTTATTTGTTTGCTATATGATTTCTAACAACTGACGTCGTTATCATAATACCAACAAATATATTAACCGCGATGCTGAAAGACGAGCTTCTTTGATCAGAATTTGAACACGCTTAGATTCATACCTAGCCTTGGAGGATGGGTTTAGTTCCTCTATCCTTTATATGCTCGGACGAGACATGATTTTTGCAGACTAGATATCATTATCTGCTACCATGTTTGAATTATATATGCTTTTGAACGTCCGATTTCAATACCCTGACTATCGCATGTTTATATTATCCATGGTTTTGGAGGACGGATTTAGTTACCCTGTCCTCTACATGATAACACTTTACACGATTTCGGAAAACGGGCTTGTTGCCCCGAATTCATCATGTTTAATTGTGACACGATCTTGGTGGGGTGGGTTTCATTACCCTGCCCTCTGCATGTCTTTGACGTGATTTACGGAAACCGGGTTTCACTACCCTGGTTTCATCACATTTAAATCATACATGATTTTGAAAACTGGACTTAAATATCCTGGCTTCTACATGTTTATGCTATGATTTTTTGATCCCGGGTTTCACTACCCTGGTTTCACCACATGATTTTGGAAACCGGACTTCAATATCCTAGCTTCTACATGATTTATTATTAGAAGGCAGACGTTGAGCTTACTTGCAGGAACATGGCTGGGCCATTCTTTTATTCATAGATTCAAAGCATTGGTAAAATGTCTTACAAGAAACTTAAACATAAAGAGATAACGTGCCGACCCCCCACAAGTAAGGTCATGTCGGGTCCTTCTAATGAAATCACCCTTCTTAGGGCTGTAACCTTAAGCTATAATAAGCTTTCAACTTGTCAGCATTCCAAGTCCGCTTCACAGCTTTCTTTTGCAGCGTCTCCAACTTATAGGCTCCTTTACCGAGATTTTCAATAACTCGGTATGGGCCTTCCCAGTTGGGAGCCAGCTTCCCTTCTGCATTATTTTTGTTGCCAATGTCTGCCCTCCTGAGGACGAGGCTCCCCTTTTCAAAAGACCGGGGTCGCACCTTTTTGTTGTACCGGGTTGAAAGAAGTTGCTTAGCTGCCAGATCCCGACAGTGTGCCACGATCCGAACTTCATCTATCAAATCTAATTCAACCGCAATTGCCTCATTGCTTTCTTCTTCATGCTGAAGGGCTGTGACCCTTTGCCAAGATGATTCTTCAATCTCGACCGGGATCATGGCTTCACATCCGTAAGTCAGCTTGAACGGTGTTTCTCCGATTGATGATTGAACACTTGTTCGATACCCCCACAAGACATAAGGTAGTTGGTCTATCCAGCTAGATGCAACATCTTCCACCCGCTTTTTTAATCCGTCTACAATGATCTTGTTGGCGGCTTCTGCCTGCCCATTTGATTGCGGGTGCTCCATGGACGAGAAGTGCTGTTGTATATTAAAATCAGCTACCAACTTCTGAAAACCCTTGTCAATAAACTGTGTGTCGTTATCAGTGATGATTTCGGCTGGTATACCGAAACGTGATATGATGTTCTTTTGCAGAAACTTCTGCACCCTAGCTGACGTGATGGTGGCCACTGGTTCTACTTCAATCCATTTCATAAAATAGTCAACCGCTACGATGAGCCATCGTCGTTGCCCGGACGCTCGTTTGAACGGCCCCAATAGGTCCATTCCCTACTTAAAGAATGGCCATAGTGCGTAAATTACCTGAAGTACAACGGGAGGTGATCAGATGGTACTAGCGTGCTTCTGGCAGCTGTCACATTTTTTGACGTGATTCTTCGCATCTGCCGCCATGGTGGGCCAAAAGTATCCAGCTCTTACTGCTTTCCTGGCCAACGCCTTGGCTCCCATGTGATGACCATTTATCCCCTCATGAATCTCCATTAAGACGTAACGAGCTTCGCTTACCGCGAGGCACTTCATCATTGGAGAATGCAAACCTTTACGATATAGTTCGTCATGAACAAGCGTGTATGAAGCTGCTATTCTCACGAGCTTCTTTGCCTCTAATGGCTCGTCGAGCAAGGTTCCTCTTTCCAGATAATCTGCAATGGGCTTCCTCCAATCGTTTGATTCTGAAATGACCATTACACAACTTGGTTCCGGGATATTTTGCTGGACGATAGTGCGATGATTCCCAAGACTTTTGGTGCTTGCTAGTTTCGACAGGACATCAGCCCTTACGTTGTCCCCTCTTGGAATGTGTGTCACCGTCACCTCATCAAATTGTGTGATAATCTCCTTTAGCTTCCCCAAGTATTTGATCATTAGGGGTCCTATGGCTTGGTAGGTTCCATTGATCTGAGAAGCTACCAACTGGGAGTCAGTAGAAACGTGCACTCGACGAGCCCCATTTTCCTTAGCTTGGACCAAACCAGTTATTAACGCCTCATACTCCGCCTGGTTATTGGATGTTGAAAAGTTGAAGCGTAAAGATAACTCCAGAGAGACGCCTTCAGGACTTTCAACAATGATTCATGCTCCACTCCCTTTAACGTTTGAGGAGCCATCTACAAACAACTTCCAATCATTCTGATTGTCACCCCCGTTCATCGGGGTTAGCTCCATCACAAAATCCGCCAATGCCTGCGACTTGATTGCGTGCCGAGCCTCGTAGGTGATGTCAAATTTGGACAGCTGAATGGCCCAACCCACCATTCGTTCGGCTAGGTCTGGCTTGTGAAGAATCTGTCGGATGGGCTGATTGTTGCGGACCACAATAGGATGGCTTTGGAAGTACGGGCGGAGCCGCCTTGCCGCTACTAGAAGGGCAAAAGCCATCTTTTCCACCTTCTGGTATCGCAACTCTGAACCTTGCAAGGCTCTACTTATGAAATATACCGGACTCTTGCCGTCCTTGGTTTCTCGTACCAACACGGCACTCACCGCCTCATTGGCCACAGACAGGTATAATACCAGTCTCTCTCCCATCTCGGGTCTCGTTGGTACTAGAGGTGCCGCCAGACACTGTTTGATATTTTCAAATGCCGCTTCACACTCTGCATTCCATCCGTCAGACGCTTCCTTCTTCAGCAATTTGAAGAAGGGGAGAGAGTTTTCTGCTGATTTTGGTAGAAAACGAGTCAACGCTGCTAACCTTCCAGTCAGCTGTTGAACTTCTTTTTTATTCCATGGAGCCTTCATGTCCAGCACTGCCTGACACTTGTCGGGATTTACCTCTATGCCTCGGCTAGTGAGCATGTAACCCAGAAATTTTCCAGCAGGTACTCCAAACGCGCATTTGGCCAGGTTTAGGCGAATTCGATACTTCCTCAATTTATCAAATGTTTGTCGTAGATCCTCCACATGGTTATATTCATTCAAAGTTTTGACGATCATGTCGTCAATGTATACCTCCACGTTCTTACCCAGCTGGTCTTCAAAAACCCGGTTCATCATTCGTTGATAAGTGGCTCCTGCGTTCTTCAACCCAAAAGGCATTACGTTATAACAGTAGTTAGCCTTCTCAGTGATAAATGCGGTTTTCGCCTGATCATCCGGGTGCATTGCAATCTGATTGTATCCGGAATATGCATCCATGAATGACAGTAATCGGAATCCCGAGGAGTTGTCAACCATTTGATCGATATTGGGCATTGGGAACGAATCCTTTGGACATACTAGGTTTAAGTCCTTGTAGTCTGTGCATACCCTCCATTTACCATTGGGTTTTTTAACAAGGACGACGTTGGATAACCACGTGGTGTACTGCACCTCTTGGATAAAGCCGGCCTCCAATAACTCTGCCGCGTGTGCTTATAGAGCCTTCCTCCTGTCTTCACCAAGTTTCCTCTTTTTCTGGGATATCGGGGTAGACCCTGGTCGAATCGCCAGTTGATGACAACAAAAGGTTGGGTCAATCCCAGGTATCTCGTATGGGTTCCAAGCAAATACATCTTTATTGGCCCTGAGGAATTTTTCCAACTCTTCGCGTATTGCGAGATCCAATGCCTTGCCGATTTTGGTAACCTGGCCGGGTTCTGATCCCAAAAGAAAGTCTTCTAATTCGCCGCTCGGTTCATTTTTCATCTTTTCCTCTTCGCGGAGGTCCAACTCTACCGCGTTCACTGATTTTCCTTCTGAACTTTCTTTCGGGTTTCTTCTCGCATCGTTCCGCGGTAACCGGGATGGTTCATGCCTGACCATATTGTAATAACACTGTCGAGATTGCTTTTGGTCTCCTTTCACGGTGATCACAGTGTTCTTCTTGCTAATCATCTTAAGTTTTTGATGCTTGGACGACACCAAAATATCCCAATTGTGAATTGTTGGCCGGCCCAAGATTATATTGTACGACAATGGGAAGTCCGCTACCACAAACCAGACTCTCTCTGATTTGAAGGCCTGCGCATCCCCCAATGTCAACTTGAGATCAACGTAGCCCTTTGGACGAGTATCCTGTCCGTTAAAGTCGGTTAGGGTTGTTTTACACAGTTTCAGAACATCAGCATCAAAATTCATCCTTTTATACGTGTCTCAAAGAATGATGTCCACGACACTCCCATTGTCCACAAAGATCTTCTTAACTCGGCAATTTACGAGGGTTCCCGTGATCACCAAACCGTCATGATGTCCCCGGGCAACATCCTCTAAATCCTTGTTAGTAAAACACAACACAGGAGACTTCGGTTTGTTTAAGTCTTCCTTAAACTTTGGGGCGTTCTTTATTAACAGTACCTCCCTGAGATATTTCCGCCGCTGGCTTGTTGAGTCTACTCCGCCACCAAAGCCTCCGCTAATTACATTGCAGTCGTACTTGGCTTCAGGGAACTCCTCATCACTTTCTTCGGGCTTCTTCTTCTGTTCTCTTTTTCTTTTTTCGGGGGGCAAACTCTTGCTTCGACCCTCTCCCTGCCACTTGCTGCCCTACTTCCCCAAGGTCTGGATGATGTATTTCCGGAGTTTCCCTTCTCGGACAAACTTCTCGACCGCATCCCTTAAATCCCAGCATTGCTCGGTTGTGTGATCGTGTTGGTCATGAAACTCACAGAACCGAGTTTTGTCGGCAGAGGCTCGTCTACCGAGGGGCCGAGGTCTTTCGACCCTCTTCATCTCGGTCACGCCTACTTCTTTCCATAACTTCGCCTGGGAAACCTTTAATGGAGTGTATTTTTCATATTTAGCATCTCGGTTCTTGTCAATAATGTCCCGGGCGCGAGGATTTTTCTTGTGTGCCTCCTGATTCTCCCTCCCTCGGTGAGGTGGGCTTTTAGGTCGATCTTTCACAGTACTGGCTGCCATCTCCATCATAACATAATTTTGATATTCAAACTCTAAGTGGGGAAATGGTTAAATGGGTAATGAGTATTTCATGGCAATGTGGCGTATTATTGGCCAAGTGTCCATGTAGTTAATAAAATAATATATATAACTAATTGGCAGGTATGGGTAGCCCGAAGGTATGCCCACAACCCGCCCATTTAAGTCTTAAATGGACGGGTTTTAACCCAACCCGTTAGACTCTTTTTGGGCAGGCTCAAAATGGCCCAATTGCATTTGATTGTGGGCGGGCTCATTGGGTTGCGAGTTCCATGCTCTGGCCTAGTTCTGGTTCATATAAATATGGAGGGCAAAGCTAACGGGGTAAATTTAAGGGAAAATATTAGTGAGTGTAATACCCTGAAATTCATGTTTATCATAAATATTATGTTTTGATAATTAAAACCCATTAAATTAAGGTGAATATGTGGTTTGAAAAGGTTGCAATTTATTTCTTTTAATTTAGGGAATTTCCTCTAGGAATTAGGATTAACCAAAGACCAAATGATACATGTTGAGAATAGGAGAGTATGTTGTCTCTAAAATTATGTAATTTATTTATTATAATTCTTGGGCAATTTTCCTTGAATTTTAATAAATCAAAATTCTAGTTTCTAATCTTCAATTAGGGATCATAAAATACCCTACAATTAATGTTATAACATCTAGTTGTAATATAATCAATAATGAGCTATAAGGGATTATGAAAATAATTATGGTGATTAAAGAATACTAAAACAATTGTGAGGCAATTGAATTTTTATTAATTAAATTTAGGACAAGTTAAAATACCATAAGGTATCATAATTAAGTATAATCTTAATTTAATCATAAGAGATGATAAAATGACATGGAAATACTAATTCCAATTAAAGAAAATTATCAACAACTAATAAGCAATTAAATTTGCAAACATTAAAATATTTATATTAATTTTCGTAATTAATTAATAATTAAAAAGGCATAGTTAAGAAGTGTATAAGATGAATTACATTAATTTCCCTAACAAGTAAGCCTAATTGATCAACAAGGGTGCATTTGAGACTATTAAACAAAGGATTAAGACACTAATCAAGCTTTACTAATCAACTTTGACAAGTCAACTAAAACCAATGGCCAAGATGAAGTCTAATAAAGCAAGATCCAAAGGCCTAAATTAATTCTATCATTTAAGAAGCCTTAATCCAAGTAAATAATTATGGACCAATGAGGAAATAAAGCATAAAGCAAGTTGAGAATGCTTGAAGGGGGAGAGGCCACGGTTCACACAAATTTTTGGCAAGAAGATGGACCATAAAATCTTGATATTTCCTTATTAACACATGTTGCAAAAACTAAGTCAAGAATAGGGTACATTGTGTAAGGGATTTTTGCAAAATGGACGAGGGTATAATGTTGGGGAGGGGGGACGGTTTTGGAGTGTTTAATGGTGAGGATGAGTGTGTGAAGATTTAACCTAAATCCTAGGGCTCAAAATCAAGATGTAGGTTAGAAATATTTGGCAAAATGCCACACCATTTTCCTATAAATTGGGGCCTTTAGTCTTCACAAAATCTCACACCAAAAAAATCTTAGTGATCTGCATATAGAGTGAAGAGAGAGAGAAGGAGGAGCATCTTGAAGGAGTTAGAGCTTTGGTAAGTAAGTTCTTTAAGTTTGAGTTCTTAGTTTTATAGATAGAAGTTGTTTTGATCTTAAATATGCTAGAATAATTTTATTTCATGTTTTTATGGTTAGAAATATATTTATTTTGAAAAAATGATAAAGGAAGTGTTATAGCAAAATTTTTTGGAAGAGAAACATCAAAGTAACGAAGTTCTGGCGAAATGTTTCGGTTAGGCGATTTCTGGAGTCAGCTTCGTTTAGGCTATAAATTTATGTTCGAAAAGATCTTCAAAAATAATGAAATTTTTCATGAACAAAGTAGACATCCAGGGATTTTTAAATATATAAAATATGTAGCAATATTTGTTCTGTGCAAGGAGATAAAAATTCCTAAAGTTAGGCCACGTTTTTCTGGGAAAATTCTGGGCAGAGGTTGAAGATCATTAATCTGGGAATGATACATTAAATCTGGGTAAACACCAGTATTTTTACTCAAAAGTAGACATGATAAGGATTCCAAGGAATTTTACGGAACCTCGTTTCGAATTTTGTAGAATTGTTTTTTATTTTTCAAAGTTATGGGAAAATCTGGCCAGAAGTGATAAACCAACGTTTTTACAGAATGAGGGAATATAAATTAAAAATAAAAGGGCACCAGGGGTAAAATAGTCATTAGTGGCCAAAATATCACTTAGATATTATTTATGGATTAATAAAGCGATATTACTATTATAGGCTATCTAAGATGTAATACCCGGATAATTATTTATCTTAAATATTATATTTTGATAAATAATGCCTATTGGAAATAGGTAAATATGTGGTCTCAAACTTTGGAAACTCACTAACTATTATTTTAAGAAACTTCCCCTTGAAATTAAATAAAGCCAAGGGTTAAATCGTATAATGTGATACCCATAATTTATATTTTGGCAATTAATACCTATTTAAAATAGGAAAGTATGTTGTCTCTAATTTTAGTAATTTATTTGTTTATTTTCCTTGGAAATTAAAGAGACAAAGACCCAATTTTATTCTAGGGAACATAAGTTGCCCTATGATTTTTAAATTAATGCATGGAGCATAAATGACCAAAGTAAACCCAAAAGTTGTGAGAAAATAATTAATTCAATTCAAGAAAATTGTCAACAATTAGTAGATAATTAATTAAATCTTCATAATTAATTAAATAGCATGTTTTAAAGGCACAAATAGGGATGTATGACCCTAATTAGAGACCAATAGCCAAGATTAGCATAAAGATAATTGCTAATTAATTAGGCATGATTAAGAAATGTGTAAGATTAATTACATAAAATCCCTAAAGCCTAATTAACCAACAAAGGATATGTTAAGGATTACTAAAACATAGGATTAAGACACTAATCAAGCTTATTAATTAAACTTTGACAAGTCAAACCAAAATCAAAGGCTAGGATTAAATCCTATAAAGCAAGATCCAAAAGCTTTAAATCAATTTCATAAAGGGTAATCCTTGTGAAATAAAATCATCCAATAGGAATTTTCTAAATAATATAAGATTAAATTAAACACAACAAAAAGAATTAAAAAAAGGGGGAGGGGGACGAATTTGAAGGAGAGAGAGAGTGTGTTTGTAAGAGAAAGTTGTGAGTGTAGTGGAAGAAAGAGAAAAAGGAGTTGTGTGTGTGTGTGTGTGTAATGTGTGGTGTGTGGTGTGTGAGAGTTGTGAGTGTGTGTGTGTGTAGTGGGAGATGTGGAAGAGTGAGAACCAATGGTTTTGGAGAGAGAAAGATAATATATTTTGAGTTCAAAAAGCTATTAGGATTGATTCAAGACATAAATAAATGAGAACCGATAAAAAATAAATTGTGTACCAAAATATGTTAATCATAGATCAAATATAAGGACTTTTTATGAACAAGTGTATTTTTAGCCCGAAGTGGGTTATCTCCAAAGTCATTTTCGTAACCTTTGGGATTTATCCTAAAATGACTAAAAGGCTAGTAAAAACCCCTAATTAGACTATAATCCTTGTTATTTCAAGTGCTTCTCAAGAGATTACATAAACTTCAAACTTTACCTCTAAAAATATTTGTGATTTTATAAGCACGTACAATTAGAACACTAAGCAGGGGAATTAATCGGTAAGAGGGAATCCATATGAGATAAGGCTCATAATGAAATGGAAGAGACAAGGGAGAGAGGAGAGAGGGACGTTTTTTGGAATGGAGGGTGAGGATGAGAGATGAAGGAAACCCTAGATTTAATGGCCAAGATTTGGGTAGAGAAAGTTCAAGGTAATTACCAAAGTTGCCACACCAATTCTCTATAAATAGCCACCTTCCTTCATTTGCAAATCTCACACCAAAATTGCCTAGTGCAAATTCGAAATCTAGAGAGAGGTGAGAGCTAGAGAGAAGCAAGAAGGAGGAGGAGGTTCTGCAAGAGGTGAGTTCTTCGGTCCTTAGCTTTTAAGTTCTAGTCTTTTGTTTAGTAGTTCTTAGTATAGATGTTAGTTAGATCTAGGAAGTAGGAAATAAAATTCCTATTCTTGTTTTTATGCCTCATTGCATTGAAAGATGCCTGACGAGGTAAAAACATGGTAGGAATTGAGTTTTGAAAGTTGGGAGTCAGAGTAGCGAAGCTCTGGCGAAATTTTATCGATTAGCGATTTCTGAGGTCAGGGGTAAAATAGTCATTTGTGACTAAAATATCTGTTAGGATATTGATTATGAATTAATAAATATGATATTATCCTTATAGGATATCTGTAGTCACGTTTTGACCGACAAACGTACCGTATTCGTCAACGCAGGTACGTTCGCGTACTGTAACACTAACTCTGATGCTTATTGTATGCGTAGATGTGATAGATGATAACTTTATGTTTGCTGTGTGTGATACATCTGTTGTGTGTTTATGTACTATTGGGATATGTTTGCTGTGTGTGACACATTTGCTAGGGGCTTATGTGCTATTGGGATACGCTTGGTGTGTACGATACATCTGTTGTGTGCTCATGTTCTGTTAATGTTGTGAATATCTGTAATCCATATACTGTCATATTTAAGTATGAGGTTAACCGTTACCTGAGGTCCGGGTGCATTGGACCTCAGCTCTTTACATAGCTTCAGGGTCAGGAGGACCAAGGACCGAAGAAAAGGGCAAGCAACACGCTTAGAGACCCGACTGGAGACTTTCTTTTGTTATGTTTTTACTTTTATGTTAGACACTCGGATGAATGTACTGCCGTATGAACAACCAGATACACCGCAAGCTATGTTATTCAATTACTCTTTATATTGAAAAATAAAAAATTTTCGACTCTCAACTCTGTTCAAAACGCTTGAAAACGTTTACGAAAATGGGGTGTTACACGAGAACACATACCGACCGACGAACGTACCGCTATCACGACTCAGGTACGTACGCGTACTGTAACACTAACTCTGATGCTTATTGTATATGTGATAAATGATAACTATACATCTGCTTTGTGCTTATGTACTATTAGGATAGATCTGTTGTGTGCTTATGTACTATTGGGATACATCTGCTGTGTGCTTATGTATTGTTGGGATACATCTGCTGTGTGCTCATGTACTGTTGGTATACACCTGTTGTGTGCTTATGAATTGGTATACCGTTGTAATGTTGTGAATATTTGTCATCCATATACTGTCATATTTAAGCATGAGGTTAACCGTTACCTGAGGTCCAGTGGGTATTGGACCTCAGCTCTTACCATAGCATCAGGGTCAGGAGGATCGAGGGTCGAGGATAAGGGCAAGCAGCACGCTTAGAGATCCGGCCGGAGACTTTCTTTTGTTATATATTACTTTTGAAACACTTGGATGATTGTACCGCTACTATAAGTAGCCAGACACACTATAGTTGACATTTTGAATATGGATCAGTTACTCACTTGCTCCGATGCTCTACTCTGACAAAAAAAAAAATCCGCTTTTGAAAATGGGATGTTACAGTGAGGTTCCAAGGTAGATAAAAAATATCAAAAAAGTTCTAACTCCAATTCCCCTCTAAAAAAAGTCCCTAGGGACTTTTTGATATTAATTATGGAATTCCTCTTGCAAAAAACTTCTGTTGTCAAAATAGCTTTATTAGTTGTTATAATGTCCTTGTGAAAATCTCTTTATCAAAATGGCTTTTCATATTGCCAAAATTTTTCCTTATCACACAAAATATATAATAATTCACAAATTTTTCTTTCAATAGCAAATAACAAACCCTTTGTTGAATAAAACACAATGAATGGCAATCTCATAATTTCCAATATATTTTCTTCTATCAAAATAATAACTTTTTAAGGTACCCATGTCTTAGACATAATAAAATGTGTTTATTCTAAAGTTGTAAAGAAACATAATTCAATAATAAATGAAGCCTACTTGCCTTCCAAATACCCAAACTCTGTTGAGTCCAAACAGATTTATTATTAATATATATTTTAATTCGGCCCAATTGTAAATGGCCCACGAAAAACCTTAGAGCATACCTTTTGTTTTTTCATTTCATTTCTGGTAACATTATCCAGCCAAATAAAAAAACACGTATAGCCCAAACAATGTTTGGTCAGCCTAAAACACTAGCCACCCCAACAGAAACCAATCCGGCCCAACAAAAGAGCCACATGCCAAATACTTTAACATTAATTTGGCTTATCTAATCAAAGAAGTGCCAACAGCTCAACTGGTAAGGCTTTTCTGTCCAAAGCCTTAGGTCTCGCATTCGAATACTACCAGGCGCGTTTCTTCATGGTTTTTTTTTAATAAACTGTGAAACACAAAACATGCTCCATAAAATGGCACCCAGGGAAGAACTACCAACGTATGGGACACCGTGAAGGCTGGCATTGTGCCAATTGAGCTACGCGTTGAAAAGACCCTTTCCCACTAAACAATAATTAACCATATTGATTTCATAAAAACAGGATTGATAGGTAATTATGGAAACCCATCTTCTTTCAAGACAACACATCTCAGGTCCAGGGTACAAATTTTTCCCACAAACCCACCACAAATAAATCCAGGACTCTGGGCACAAATATCGAACAGAAATACACATAACCCACAAGTCTTATAACCCTAACCCCACAACAAAGGGTCTATACAAAACAATTTTCGCACAAGATATGATTGTGGATACACCATAATATGATCGTGTACAAAATAAAGCCTCCGGAAAATAAACAGTCTCCCAAAAATAATTAATGTAGTATTTCAAAAATATGAGGGCCCTATGATGACAATATATAAATCAATACAACACTATTACCAAAAAGTGGCCTGTAAATTTCACGACATCTATGCCTCTGGCTGCTTCCCTTGTCCTCTAGTAAGGTTAGAGGTCTCGCCTGAAAAATTTAATAATAACGGGGTGAGACATAAAGTCTCCGTAACCGAAATTAATTTATTAGATATGTAGGAAATGATTGCAAGTCAGAGAAGCATGTTTATTAACATAATTATAATATTTAACGAACAATAACAGAGAAGACTTTTTCTTTCGATAACATACATGTCGGGTTCAGGGCACAACGCTCGCCCACAAACCCAGAGTCCAGGGCACAAATTCCGCCCACAAACTCGGAGTCCAGGGTACAAATTCCGCCCACAAACTCGGAGTCCAGGGTACAGTTACAAACAGAATAATACATAATAATTAACAATCATTAAAACCATCCACACTCATCCATCCTGCTCCTCCTTATATCTTCTGGACGTGGTACAGCCTATCAGTGCTAGTATATCTAGCCAAGGTTAGCTAGTCACTTCAAGAATACTGTCCCCTCCCATGTCACCAACAATATACCGTAACAGGGAGGTGTTCGCCTATAACACTCAACTCAAGATCCGGGCCAGGATTTGAGAGAGCCAGGCACAAATTCACCCTTAATCTCTTCCACACAACCCAACACAACTAGAATTACCAAATATACATATAAAATCAAGTTTCCTCTTTATTTATTTGTTTATTGATTTTTCAACAGTTACTTTTATACATAGAATTACCAAATATCTTAACAACTAGCTACTGACACATAAGGTTTCGTGGGTATCCTGCACATGTTTCTGGTATAAATTGTTCGTTAGATATAATTTATTCTCTCCCTTATATGCACCTATATGAATCTTCCTTTTCTTCTTATATATATATACAACAAAGTTTCGTTTCAGTTTCCAAGTTTAACAACCAGTAAAGTTTAGTTTCCTCATTCTTTTTCCAACAGTCTCAACGTATATGACAGCAACCTAAACTCTTTTATTTTCTCCCAAGCTCCACAACACACACATAACTACCTATTTTCCTTTCTCTTTTATATATATACGGCTATGTTTCCCTCTGTTTCAGCTCCTCAAAACAGAGAATGCTTGTAGAAACTTAGAAGGAAGGAAGCTCAAAGAACTTACCTTAGTTTCTGAGTTTTCAGTGTTTTCCTTCTTCGTGCTCCTTCTCGGTCTCACTCTCTCTCTATCGCCTCTTTTTGGTATTAAAAACAGAGGAATAACTACTGTTGTTTTCTCTCGGTTGTTTACGTTCTTGGACTGGATTAATGAGAATGAGTAAGGAGCATGGATTCGTATATATAGGGTCCCAAGGGTCCGGTCCGAGAAAAAAACACGCTAGACCGAGGAAGAAGAGTGTCCAACGATTAGAGTTGTTAAGATTGACACGTACGAGCGAGAGGGTTTGGAGCTCGAGGAAGATGGCTTTCTTGTTTGTGAATAGTTGCTACGCCGCGAAGCATGGGAGGGTCTACATTCAATGACGTGGGAGTTGTGAAAAATCTGATTTCTTGATGTATTCCCCGATGCGTTTCGTGTTTGACGGAAGGAAGCAAAGACCAAATCTTGTGCGGTTTAAATGAATAACTAAGTGATACAATTGCTTTGGGTTTTTGAATCATGGGCCATATGTTTTTTTTTTTGATAACATTCATGGGCCATATGTTGTTTGTACGTGTGAACCTAAAGGTGGAATGGATGTTGGGCCAACAACAAAAATAGTGGGTCGAGTAACAAAATTTATTCGGCCTATGGAAGTGTTTATGTATATACACTTGGTGCCCCAATTAAATAATAAGAGGGTGTGTGTTCCAAAATTATCTCTTACAAATTAGATAAATATTAAAAATCAATTCCTTAATTCCATTTAAGGATTTTCTTTGGGCCTTAAAATATTTACGCCAAAAATATTATTCCCTAATTATACGTCCTTAATTTATGAAAAACAAAATGTGCCTTAAATTCTAATAATTAATTTCATAATCATACTTAAATCCTAAAATTAAAAATTAGGATGTTACACGTATGACATATGAGGACTAGCTAGGTGATTCCCATAAGTATAGAACGACGTTGTTTCAAATGGGGTATCATCTTCAACCTTCCTGATCGGGTCGTTTGACCCGGTTGGATCCGACGGACCGACTCTTCAACCCTTCATAACCTAGGCGTTTCGACGTTGGTTTTCACGTTCTTGGAATATGACCGTTGTGACTTGCTTTGAAAGTTACCATTGTGAATCCCGACGTCATCATCCACTTTTGATAACACGATATTAAGCCTTCGTTTGATCATCTGAAACTTGCTAACAAATATGATTAATACCATTAAGAAGTATAGCAAGTAGAAATCAATTGATAGCAATCATTTCTGATTTCTCGGAGACGTCGTAGAACGAAACATGCACAGGTCTGAGTTACTCTGACATATCTTGATATATCTCGGCCTTGCAGAATCCTGAGTTAACTAAAAACACTGTAGAAAATATCTCGGTCAAGCTTGAGCTCGGTTTAACCAAAACTAGATCTCGGTCAAGTAACTTGATCTACGATATTATCTCTGCTCCTTGATGATTCGAGTTGGAGGGAAACCGGCCGCACATCCGAAACCCAAACCTCGGACGCCAAAGAGGTCGTCAATCTCGAACTCTTCCCGATCCCTGCCAAGGCTTTGCTGGGATCCTTAGCCGGGTTGGCTTTGTCGAGATACTTGACTAGGTTAGCTTCGTCGGGATCATTAGCCGTGTTTGAAGCACAAATGAGTTCTTGCCGTTGTGCTATCTTGGATAGTCGGATTCAGACGTGCCATCTCGGCATCGAATAGTCGGTGTGCTTTGCTTGGCCGACTTGCTATCTCGGCATACCATTTATCTCCATAAAGCTCTTTGAATCTTCTTTCTAACACAAGAAGAATCAGCTCCAAACTCATTGTATCTGGCCAGTTATGATCCGGTGAATGAAGGTTGTTCTTGACCAGCGTTTTTGCAACATCCTGAACTAGCTGTTAACTTTGAAGGCCATAACTCCCTCGTCTTAACTCTTGTTTTTGTTGTTTCAACTCTTTATGGATTTCCGTTTGAGTCTACTTTCGTATGACATCGGTTTCAGGTCAATTGGATTTGTAGATTGTGAGATACACTTAAAAAATCAAAGGTTGGTCAGCGGTGTGACGTTAATTGATGTACCAACTTATGAAATTCATAGCTCTCTCATCTGAGATGCTTTGGGCTTGAAGTTTATATCCCAATGACTCATTGGGAGTATAATTTCATACAAATTTGGTTTCACTTCAATCCGATCTCTGGTTTGGGAGATATCATCGAATTACAGACGCCACCCGGGCGAAACGTGGGACAGAGGTGACCGAGTGCTGAAATTCACTATTGACTCGATTCAATTTTTGGGCGACTCGAGTCAACTCGTATCGAAGAGCGAAAATGGCTTGAAAATCACTATTAACTCGAGTCTACAATATATCGACTCGAGTTATGGCCCTGGCTCGAGTCAATGCTTTGCTTAGCTTGAGTCAATGCTACTAAATGCCCAAAACACCGTAGAAACCATTCGACTCGAGTTAAGCTTCTGGCTCGAGTTAAATCATCCCAAAATTTGATTTTGCTTATTTTAACTCCGATTTGAGACATTTCAACTTCCATTTGATCCACTGGAGACTTGTAGAATCAATCTAAAAACTTGTATAATGATTTTCGCATTCCATTTAGCAAGTTCTTCCTTCTTTCCTCTTCTCTTGATAATTCTCCATAATTTAACTCTTTTTTCTTCTCTTCTCTTCTTCTTCTCTTGATCATTTTCTTCTCTTCATCATTTTCCATAATTTAATTTGGACTAATCATTCTTTGTGATTTCTTCCTTCTTCAATATTTCCTCTTCTTCTTGATTATTTCCAAAATACTTTTATAACTTCTTACTTCCTTGACATTCTCTGCAATTTCTTCTTTACGTAATCTCTTATTTCCTTCTTGATTAATATGTATAATTATTCTTGGACTAATGTACATTAAATACGTAGTAGTTAGTCAATGTAGGAGATAAATATATTATACAATCTTTTTATTCTTAATAATGACATCTATATAAGACATCGTCAAACTAATCATATCCAATAGATTCAACCCAAATTGTCTTAAAATGTTGGTGAAAATACTTTAGGAGTATGTTTTCAAAAGGGTCAGGATCTGTGTAATCAATATGGATAATCTATAAACATACAATACTTCTGCATATATATAAGATAGAGTAATACGTTGGTTTCCCTTTCTCTTTCTTCAGCAAAATATGTATATTCATAACTATAAGTGCAGCAACGTGTGTGTGTTCCAATAGCAAAATCATGTTTCTTCTTTTTCTTCTATGTGCAATAACTATACTTATATATATATATATATATATATATATATATATATATATATATATATATATATATATATATATATATATATATATATATATATATATATCAACAAGGTTTTGTGCAGTTATATATGAGCAGTGAAAGGAAACAACTGAAAATGTTAACGCCTGTTGGACTAGCCCCTGCTTTCAGTTTCTTTTAGCGGAGAAATCATATGACTTATTCCTATAGTTTTCGTTTTAAACTAAGGGTAACTAGAAGGAAGAGGAACATAATGGTTTACCTTAAATTCCTAGCTTGAGAGAGGTGACCTTTGACAGATCCAAACGCCCTCTGTTTCAGTAAAAAGATGCAGAGCGACAAATGGCTAAGACTCCCTCTCTACTTGGGCTCACTCTTTACTCTCGGTCTCTCCCTCTACGCGGCTCTTCCTGCTATGACTGGTGGGGAACGATGGGAACCAAGGAATCAATATATAAAGGCCTAGGGGGATGGTCGACCGAGAAGCAAGTGGGTATGAAGTATGGTGCTGCTGCCATGCTTAAGATAAAAAAGGAGCAGAGGGTATGGTGTTACTGTCGTTGGCTCAAAAATCACTGTTGTGTGTCTCCCCTGCTCTGCGTTTTCGACGCTGACCTCTGCTAAGATTGGTAGCGTGCATATTTTACTGCTGTTGAGATTTCTTCCAGCTGCATATTGACGTGGTATTGTTGCGTGTTTAGGATAATAGTTTAACAATTGGTTGGGTTTTTAGTTGGACCGAAATGGAGATTTGGGTTAATATTCATTAAAAGGATCCTGGTTCATTTAGTTGTCATGTGGGGCTTAGAGCTGGGAATCAGGGCACAGAGTAAGGAAAAATCTGTTTTCAAAGCCCGCCCTATAGTATCGGGGCAGGGCCGGTCCTACATGGCCTGAAAATTACTATTCCAAATTTTAACTATTTTTCCTTATTTTCCCTTCGATTTTTTTCAATGAAATATAATTAGTAAATTGCAACCATTAAAGTTCTAATCTATCAAATAAATGTTATTAACATTAATATCTAAACAATATAAATCACTCAACAAATAAACACATTTATTAATTTGTAATAAAAAAAATAAACACAAAGAATATGTTTTTTCCTTTTTTTTCAAAAAATATTAAACAAAGGAATTGCTTTATGTATGCCCACGACAAAATGCCTTTCCCTCTCGTAATTTTGTGTGTGTCTGCAGATTCCTTCGATTCAGGCATGATTTTACTGACAGGTAAAAATAATTATACTTATTTATTACTTATATAATATTGTAATATCAAAGTATGTGTTTATTTAATATGAAAACATCCCTTCTTTAAAATTTATAATAACTAATTATGTGTTTTAATACAGAATAAACATAAACAAAGGGTTATAGTTTAAACTAAAAAAATCTAAGTAATTACAAATAAACACATTCATTAACTTGAAGTCTAGGTAATTAATTTTTTTTTTAAAAAACATGCTACAGTTAAACGGGCCTAACGGGCCGGCCCGAGGCCCTACAGGGCCAATTTCAAATTTTTGGCCTATTTTTCAAGCCCGAGCCCTACAGGGCCAGGGCTTAAACGGGCCGGCCCGATGGGCTTGGCCTGTAACATCCCGTTTTCAAAAGCAGTATAATTTCTTTTTTTTCATCAGAGTAGAGCATCAGAGCAACTGAGTAACTGATACATATATTCAAAATGCCGTAAGTCTGGCTAATTACAGAAGCGGTACAATAATCGAGAGTTTTTAAAGTAAATATCAACAGAAGTGTCTCCTTGGCAATACCCATGCCGTGGCAACAAAAGATAATCTTCAGCCGGGCTTCTAAGCGTGCTGCTTGCCCCTATCCTCAGTCCCTGGCTATGTTAAGAGCTGAGGTCCAACGCCCATACACCGGCCCTCAGGTAACGGTTAACCTCATGTTTATATATACAACATAGACAGTATATGAGCATACAAACAAGCATATCCCAACAGCACATAAGCCCCCTGACAGATATGTCACACCTAGCAATCATTTCACACCAAGCATTTCACACCTAGCCAATATTTCACAGCTAGCAAGCGCATCCCAATACCCAGTAATTATAATCATAACAACAATACATAAACATACCACGTAGCTAATGACTACGTAACATCCCAATTTCGAGAGCCAATTTTTATTTTTTTAGAATCGAGTTGAGCATCGGAATAAAACGTTGAGTAACTGATTATAACAATAACGGGGGCGTAATCGCCTGTTCATAGAGATTATTACATTATCTGTTCAAATACTAGACGTCCCTCGATCGGGTCTCCACGTTGTCTTCATCTTCATGTGTGTTGTCCGCTCGCTACTCTTATCCTCCGTCCTGGTCCCTCTCGACCTTGATGTGATGCTATAGTAAAAGCTGAGATCCAATACCCATCGGATCTCAGGTAACGGTTAACCTCATGCTTATATAACAATATCGTCCATGGCTTATGAAACTATCCGTATCCAATATAAGCAGACTATAAGCATCAGAGTCAGTATTACAGTACGCCGCGAACGTACCTTCGTTTGACGGTACTTCGGTACTTTTTGACGGAAATGGCACGTTTTACGGAAAACAGCGAAACGTCCAACAGCGGCACGTCGGACAGCGTAACGGCAGCAAATCAGAGTTTCTGATTAGAACTTAAAAACTTTTCGCAAATTACTAAAGGTAGTTTGAATGACAATAATAATTTAGAAGGTGATAAGCAATCATTCAAACATATATGCTGGAATGTAAGAGATAAGGAAGAGCCCAATCCTTAACCTACGTCCAGTCCTCAAGTTCCACTTGAGATTTTCAATCCACTATCCTTTTGAGAACAATTACACATTTTGTAAACGAAGGATTGTCCTCTCACTTTCAGACTCCACTCCCCCTTACAAGTTGTAATTGATATACCCGCTTGATTACACACTCTGTAACTCTTGGAGCAATTCTCTCTTTTGAATAACACTCCCTTACAAGTTGCAATCAAATGACCCAATCTCAAAGTCCCAATACTCTGAGATTCTTACAAGAAATAGTAGTAGATGAATAACTCTCTCTAAGAGCAAATAATCAGAAGCTCTGAAGAACAATATATGACACAGACTCTGCTGGAAGTATTCGAAAGTATTGGCGGAAGTATTCGAAAGTATTGGCGGAAGTATTCGAAAGTATTAGCAGAAGTATTCAGAAATTGTCTCACAAGAGCTTAGCAGAACTAATCTCTTGAAAGTATATTGGGAATGATGGTCATAATGTAGACATGATTTCGTTTTGCTGCACATCATTTCTACGCGTCTGTTCTTCAACATTTCTGTTGCATTTTGAATATTCATTCCATTTTTGCAGAGGCACTTCTGAAAACGCGTGAATCCTATTGCCCAATCTGTTACCTCATTATCCTGCACTTAAATATCAGTAATTGCAATTCTATATGGTCAATGGTTAAGAATCAAATCATTAAGGATCATATTAAATTGTACTAAATAACAGAATTGTCATCTCGAGCTTTCGACGAGTGTACTGGACTTTTCCGTCAATACTCAGTATGTGAATTCTCATACTCGGGTATAACTTATCCTGCGTGAGTGTCCACTTTCGAAGATCATAACTTCCTGGTATGAACTCCAAAATTATCATATTATATATCCATGGAAATCCCTTGATGTCTACTTTCGTATGGAACCGATTTGAGCTTCATTGATTTATGGTTTGGGAGATATACCTAAAACATTGAGGCATGGTCAGCAGTGTGACAGTGATGTAACTTTCATCTTAAACAATCCATATCTCTCTCATATGACCTAATTTGGACTTGAATATTATTCTAATAGAACCGTTTGGATGTCTAGTTTCCAAAAAAATTGGTTTCACCTTAATCCGATCTCTGGTTTGGGAGATATTGTTGATTTACCAAAGGTCGCCCAAGCTGAACGTAGAACAGAGCTGAGCAGAGTGATGTACTCGAGTATTGTTAATCCATACTCGGGTATTGTCGGGATTTAAGCGTAGAAGCACTGTTTATGTACCATACTCGAGTATATAAGTGACATACTCGAGTATTGAAGTCTCATACTCAACAATTGAAGCCCGATACTCGAGAATGGATGTTGGATACTCGGGTATTGACAGAATTCGAGGCAATTCATCTTGAAGCTCGTTTTTGATCATTTTAACTCCAAATTGAGTCATTCCAACTTCCATATTCTCCATATCAACATTATATCTACATTAAATATAAGAATCAGTCAAAGTATAAGATAAATGTAGTATTCAACCTTTTTGCTCTTAAGAATGACATCTATATAAGACATCATCAAAACTAATCATATCCAACATTTTTGATGTCCTATAAGAGTAATATCACTTTTATTAGTGATTTGACATTATAACTGGAATTTTAGTAAAAATTACCATTTTGTCCCTATACCCCTAATTGGCGGAATTTCGCCAGCACTTCGTTACTTTGGCTCCGATTTTCCAAAATTTTGCCAGAACTTCGACCCAATGATAATTTTCGAAATTCTAGACTAATATAATGTAGCCCTATCATATGATATCTAATCATACTTGAAAAATTAAAGGCTACTCTAACATTACTACTCTAACTATTGAAAGAACTATGAAAGCTAAAAGCTCGGTACCGAAAAACTTACCCTTGAGCTTCGCGCAGAATTTCCCGACTTCTCCTTCTCTCTTCCTTATCTCTAGAATTCGGTTCTTGCTCTCAAATTTGTGTGAAAATTCAAGAGCTCTAATGCCTATTTATAGAAGAAAGTAAGGACATAAAGGGAATTTTTCACTTTGTCTACAACCCTTGGATGCAACTTGTTGGAGAAGGCAAGATCTTGCCCTTCCATGCACTTGGTCGACATAAGGGGCTGAGGTGGCAGCAACCAATTGATCCAATGTGATGACTCATAGTCACTTTATGCCGGTTCGATAGAATTTCCCGATAGGTACCCGATTCGCGTAATTTGGAAAAATCTCAAAACTCGGATTTACAACTTTGAAACCATTCCCTCACTCATTAGAAATGTCCAAGTTAACCTAAACTTTGATTCCATATAGGGCTCCAACGGTCACCGAAGTTCCTCGAAAAGCGTGCACGGTTACGGAATTGAATTCGGAATTATCAACTTCTAGACAAAAATACACTCGATTCCAAATTTGTCCAGCAAATTTCAAACTCATTTCCGAGATGTTGAGTTAGAATTTATTTTCTTCAATCCCAAAAATGTGCCTATCTCGCATTTTTCCTATTTCGTTTTATTAGGAAAATGCTCTAGGCTTCAAATTAACTTAGGAAAAGACTAACGGAAGATAAAAATCCACCGATCAATATTTTATCTTGACTTTGGAAAACCTATTCTGGATCTCTAGATAGGATCCGTTTCCTATAGATATTTTTACTATTCACTTTAAGTAATATTAAATAAGAGTTTATTATTTTTACAACTCTTATATATTATTAAATACATTTTCTTTTCTTTTTTTTTTCTTCTCTTATCCAAAAATGTGGGCAGCCCCTTTATATTATATATATATATATATATATATTTCAAGCTACCTCATACAAGCATACCATACACATAGCACATAGACGCATACAATAAACATCAGAGTTAGTGTTACAATACGCGAACGTACCATCGTTGACGGAATTTCAGTACGACTGTTGATCAGAGCGTAATCACAGATATCCTATAAGGATAATAACGTTTCTATTAATTATCAATCATTATAATGGACACTTTAGTCCCAAATTACCACTTTACCCTTGACTTCCCTAATCAACGGAATTTCGCCAGAGCTTCGCTACTTTGACTCTAATCTTCCAAAATTTTGTCATATCTCTAACTCCAACATATTTTTGAGATAAATATCATATTTGAACCTAAAACATGATATCTAAACCAACTTGGAAGATTAAAGATCAAACCAGCATTTCTACTATAACTACCGAAAGAAATACTAGAACTTAAGACTAGGTACCGAAGAACTTACCCAGAGCTTTGCTACTTTGCCTCAAGCTCTTCCTTCTCTCTAGATTCGAAATTCTTGAGAGGATTTGGTGTGAGAATTATGCCAAGAGGTCATGGCTATTTATAGGCATATGTGGGGGCAAAATTGCACTTTCTCCTCTTTAATTTAAACCCTTGGGTCTAGGGTTTTTGTCAATCCTTCATTTCATCCCTTCACCTCGTTGTGCCGACCTCCATGCCCCATTTTTCAACCAAATGAAGTCATCCTCATTATGTCATGCTCCTACTTTATGGATTCAACCGATAAAATCCCCTGTTCGGTGTTCTAATCGCGTAATCTTAACTAATCTCAAAAATCCAACAACGTAGTTTTGAAGGTCTAATCTTCCTCTTTAGAAATATTTGGGTTAACTAAATTTTTGATTCCACTAAGGGTATTTCCTAGTCTGCTGATCATTTTCGGACAAACGCCGTTGGTTACGGGAATGACTTCGGCTAATGTCAACTTCGGGACAAAATTACATTGATTCATAATATGTCCAGTTGTTTTCCACTTAATCCAAGGATTTCAAGATAGGATTTAATTTCTATCGCTTCTCATTTATCCTATTTGCTTTTTTCACAAATATCTCTCTACTTTTTGTATAATATCATGATATTATCTTCTTTTATATTATTATTCTATTACCACTTGCAAAACTCATAATTTTCCTCCAATTTTCTCAAAAATTTCGGCTGCCCCTTTTCCCTCATATATTGACTTTTCAACTTTGATTTAATTACTTAATCCATGCTTTAAGTATTTAATTAGGTATTTATACCATTAGTTAATCTTTTGTTGATTAATTAAGCTTTAGGGATTAGATGCAATTCATCATATATTTTTCTTAATCAAGCTTAATTAATTAGCAATTATTTGTTTATGCCAATCTTGATCCCTTAATGGTCACTAATCTTTAATTAGGGTTTACACTTAATTAACTTCAAACATCCCTTTTTTCATGCTTAAACAATTAGCCAATAATTATTTATTTAATCACTTACTAATTGTTGATAATTTTCTTAATTAGGATTAATCATTTCCTCATAACTATTTTACTGACATTGATATTTTATGTCCCATGCATTATATTAAAAATCATGGGGTCATTTAGAATTTCCAAAACAATATTTAATCTTTGCCCCTTTTAAATTCTAAGGAAATATTTTATTAAATTGCCAAAATTAGAGACAATATTCTCTCCTATTTTTAATAAATATTTTATTTCCTCCTAATATTTATCATAATTTTTCTCAGGCTATTTCATGTCCCATAATGTATTTTTAGCCCTTTGGCACCTTATTTCCTTTTATTTCAATAGTAATTGCCCTAAAAATACCATATATAATTTGAGACCCCATATTCACCTATTTCCAATAGGTATTATTTACTATATTATGACACTTATCATGAGTGTGATTTTTAGGGTATTACATGGCCCGATTTCCCGGCTCTAGTTGGGCTGGAGGGAGGAGAATGGAAGAAGGAAAAATGAGTTGGTTCATTTGTATTTTGGATGGTTTAATTGTACGTTTGGTTGTATATTGAGCAATTACTGCATAAAGGGGAGATGGATTCATTGATTAATTGAGAAGGCTGCATGTTGCGTTTTTAGCTTAATGGAGCATTATCATAATTTTATTTATTTATTAACTAACAATTCCCTTGTCTCATTATTATTGCTTAATTTCCTAATAAATGTTAGAAGTGAATCTTTGATGCTTTATAAGGGTTTTCTTCCTTATTTAACTTTTTTAGCCCTTAAATTAATTTCTCTAAAAATCATGCGCTATAAATCAACCTCTAACTATTTTCTTTGAATTTTTCAAGCAAATGGGTCCTTAAATTCTAATAATTATTTTAGGCTAAATTTTCATAATTAATTTCCATATAATACTTCTAATTCCAAATCCCAAAATTTGGGATGTTACATGACTTATAGCAAAATACATTAAACTATATATATGAGAGTGTAATGTTAGAAAAACATAACAAGATTAGTTTTTATGTCATACGCACGTTTATTTATAGACGATGAAACGATAAGATGGAGTCCCGTTGGCGAACTGACGCGACCAGCGGTGGCGAACTGACGTGACTTCTTATTCATAACCCATGGGATTTAAACAAAAAATCCAAGAGCTCGAACTTGGAACTTATTAACATATGAGAGGAATGCGCTCTAGCCAGAAAAGTCCAAGCTCCCCGACATTTTACTTTTTCATCGCTTCTAAAATAATACTACCTCTTGTATATTATATAAGGGATATTTAAGGGTGGGATTTTATTTTATTTTTTAAAATTTAATACTCCCTCCGGTCCTAATTATAGGAGCAAATTACCAGAATTTGGAGGGATTAAGGAAGGAAGTTAAATTAGTTAATTATGTGTATTTTCCTAAAATACCCTTACCCAAAATTAACTGCCAGCGAAGGACTCTTGTGATGATGGAAAGAAAAATAAGACGATGTCCATGAAAGAACACATCCAAACATTATTTACTTTATAAAATATATAGGTGTATTATTAAATTATTGTTGTCTTTAATTATTATTGAAAAAGTATAAATAGGGGTATTATAGGAAAAAAATAACAAAAGTTAAAACTTGCTCTTATAATTAGGACTAAAACCAACTCCAAAATTTGCTCCTATAATTAAGACCGGAGGGAGTATTATTTTTCAAGGTATGTCTATTGATTTTGCAAGTTATGGGGGTTTTCACCTAAGGTAGTGGTGATTAAAAATAGTAGTATAGAAAAATTAAACTTATATTTATTATAAATAACTAACTTAACTAATTTTATTTATTTACCTAAATTAATTAAATAGCTCTAATATTAACGACAAAAAAATTAATGGGCTAAGTCTGATAATACCTGCTAGTGTATAAAAGTATAAAATTGGATATAAACGTTAAAGTATATATATATATTTTTTTTAAAAAAAGTACGAAATATTATGAATACATGTCCTCGTGTTATTTTGGGATAATTACTATAAGGTGATAACGACGAAGGAATAAAATCACTACGGTAGATCTCCATGTTCAAAGTGTAGAGTGCAATTTTTTGTTGTTGTTGCCGACTTGGCTCACTAGAGCTTCACCCTGACTAACCTGGATCCGACCCGCATCGCGCACCTGGCTTTGGTGAGAGTCTCCCAGCGGGGTTTTTTTTTTTTGCAATCACAAGGCTCGAACTCGAGACCTTGCTTAAGCGACACAAGCCGCTTACCACTTATGCCAACCCCAGTTGGTAAGTGTAGAATGCAGTTTTTGATATAAAACCAACTTTTTTTTTATATAAAAGTGTAGAGTGCAGTTGGGAGCACGTTTAAAGGAAAAGTCTATTGTACCACGGATCATTTCAAAGAGTTTCTTGGGGCTAATATAGTCAAGGACTAGTTGGGCTAGGTTGTTCTTATTTATTGGGCTAGCCTGTGTGATTAAACAATTATGGCCCATAAATGTATTCATCATCAGGACTTTCAAAAATACACAAAAAAAAAAAAAAACACTACTACAAAAAATCTAAAAAAACATCCTAAATAAGACCCAATTAACGTCCATTTTCAGAGGGACATCTCGAAGGGGGAAGCAAAAAATTTCACTTTTAGCGTCTTGAATAAATTTCAGGACGCCTTATTTAAGGCGTCCTGAATTTAAGTCCTGAACTAAATTCAGGACGCCTTGCAGAAGGCGTCCTGAAATGTATTTCAGGACGCTGCATTGCATTTTTTTTTAAAGAAAAACCCCAGTTCGGGGTGGCCGCGGAAGAAGAGAAGATCAACAAATCAACATTCAAATTCCAGAAATACTTCCAGAAGAACCAGCAAGGACAAGAAAAAACAAAAAAAGATGCAAGTACAACATATGCACTCTTGAAACACGACAGATCAAAAAATAAGTAGATGAAAACAAATCAGAAGAAAAAACAGATCCAAAATAGGATTAACAAAAATTAAGAATAAGACTAACATCCAAAATTTCAGATCTAACAATCACAGAAGAACATGAAAAACAAATCACAATAAAATTGAAAAAAAAAAAAAGAAAGAATAGATTTCGCCGCCTTCAGCGTGACCCAACTAGATCTCGCCGCCTTCAGATTTGAAGAAGGGGATTCGGTGATGAAGAATATATGATCTGATAGTGCCTTCAGTTTCTTCAGATCTCACTGCCTTCAGATCTGATCATAACCCACCCAGAAACTCGTATAGATCGACGGTGAGGGACCAGTTTTTGGATCTGAAGGGGATCCGGCAAGACATTCTTCAAACGCGAGGGTTTAGTCAGGTGGAGCACAGTAGGATGGCGAGTGGCGGCGAGCTACGACGTGAGAATCAAGGTAAGCAGAGGAGGCGATGGAGTCGACGAGCTACGACAGTGAAAACAAAAATGACGAGAGGAGGCAATGAAGTTGAGGGAGAAGAGATGAAAGAGTTGTGAAGGCTGAGCGATGAGAATGACGATGAGTGAAGGTAACACGGGTTGAGGGATAATATTTAAAAAAAAAAAAAAGCAGAGAGTCATGGGTTCACGCACCAATTGGGGGGATAATATATTAATATTTCAAACAAAAAAGAGAGATAAAGTCACAGTTGACCAAAAATTATGTTTTTGGCGTCCTGAAATACCTATAAAACGTCAAAAAGTTAATTTTAGGCGTCCTAAATATATTTTAGGACGTCTAAAATTTCACTTTGGAGTCCTGATTTAAATTTTAGGACGTCAAAAAAATTTCTCGACCCCAAAAAGTTTCTCAAAGTGTGCCAAAAAGTTAATTTTAGGCGTCCTATATATATTTTAGGACGTCTAAAATTTCACTTTGGAGTCCTGATTTAAATTTTAGAACGTTAAAAAAATTTCTGGCACAAAAAAATTCCTCAAAATGCGCAAAAAAATTAATTTTAGGCGTCCTAAATATAATTTTAGGACGCCTAAAATTATATTTAGGATGCCTAAGTCTCTAAATTCAGCCAAATAATTACGAAAATGCCACCGCCTATACTTTTTACTTCCCTTTTTAAAATAAGGACGTCTTTTAGGGAAGTAATATCAACTTTTTGTAGTAGTGATAGTGGAGGAAGAAAGTGGAGTAATGCAGGCTGAGGTGGAGACATGTGTACTCTCAGTCCTGTATCTCTTATGAATCAAAGTCATAGTACATTGCCTTTAGAATATGGGTGAGCCCAACCCCTCTACTAAAATTTTTATATCAATTAAAAAAAATAGTGGAGGAAGATTGTAGCCAATTGGCGGTGTAATTTACATGCTCGTTAAATTTTGCATTCTAAGGCTCGGAAAGGAAAACTCTTTATATTATAAAAAAATAAATAATAAAAGTACTTCTATACTCCTTAGGACTTAATTGAGCAATTGATTATTGTCCTAATTTTAAGAAATATTTTTTATATCATTTAAAAAAAAAATTAATGTCATTGATACTCCTCAATAATAATTAAATACAACAATAATTAAATAACACACATATTTATCTACAAAGTGAGTAATGATTGCTAATGTGGAGAAGTTAAATAATGCCATACAAAGAATTCAACTGTTTTTTATTTTTAAATAAAATAATTTTGAGCATTTTTAAAAAAAAAAAAATATTTAGACTTGTGAATTTGAAAATCCCAAAAACAATATAATGAGCATCAAACTCTATAATATGGTGCGTTTCATTCTTGTAAAGTACTCCTATGTATATATATATATATGAAGCTTCGCTTTTTATGCATGATGGGATCCAAAGCTAAAATTGTGACTTACGAAAAACAACGACAGTTTAGTAAAAATATGTCATATTTTTAATAATGATATAACTTAACTAACTTTTTTAATTTAATCAAATTAGTTAAATAGTTCTTATATTAATAAGAACAACATATAACTGTACGCGTTCATCTATATGAAATATTCATACTTTTTAAATTATAAAGGCAAGCCCTAACTTAAGATTATAAAGTATGTAAATAACTGAAAAGTTATTTTATGTGATTAAGAGACTAAAATAAAATTTTAACTAAAGTTAGGACTGAAATACACTTTTGCCTACAATAATGGATAAACTAAAAAAATAGTAGAACCACAATAAAGCTATAATAATGGTAGCACTCTTTTCAAAAAGCAACTATACCGAGCGAGGTCCCATCCGTAGCTATATATCAATCAAACAGAACTTTAAATATATTTAATTGAATAAAATAATTTGCAAAAGTTATTCTCATGCATATATGCTAGTCTATCTCATCAACAATATATATACATCTCTTCACTATCTCTCCCCTATATACACATCTCTTCCCTATTATTGAACAGTGTCTAACTGTCTATGATCGAAGTTATGCCTCCCCCAATCACTCCTCTATATACACATCTCTTCCCTATTATTGCTTAGCGACTGGGTGAGTTTGTGAATGCTATGGGTAACTTAGTGAGTCATCCTATGGGTTTTAGGACTGAGGACCCTAAAGTTAAAGTTCAGTTCTTCACATGGTCAAGTCAAGAATTCCAAAATGAATCCGCTCTCGTTTGCACTTCTCGTTCAAACCCATCACTCACTTGCCTTTCTTACATCGCAAGGAATCACAACAAGGTGCGTTTCATACTCCATGATTGCTTGTGTGCAGGTAACAAGGTCAGAATCGGCATCGAGTTCGAGATGAAAAGAGAAAATAATGGCCTCCTCGCGTTTGGCCTTACTAAACTTGACATATCAAGTGGGAGTTTCACAGTGCAAAAACAAGAACCAGGAAGTTACTTTTGGAAGTATCATGATCAATTCCAACACAGAGCTGATCAGTTATGGTTGCGTATAGTACAAAATGGATCATGGGAAATTCATTTCAAGACACGTTGTGAGGGGATGAACACAACTCTTGCTTTTATTATTCACTTAGTATTCAGTCGCTTGGAAGGCCTTGATGTGAATCTTTCTCATCCTCACTTTGAATATGTTGATTTGGGCTATTATTATAAACGACCTGTTGCTTTATGTCACTTTGACCGTATATCAGGAATGCCTCCTCATGATGTTTTAAAACATGCAAATGTTGTTCCTAATTCGGGGACATCCGATAATGATGGAGCTCCTCTTGGGCCAACACAAAACAACGTTATTGTGAACGAAGGAATAGCTCCAGGTATTTTGAATGGCTCTACTATCAATATTAATATTTAGGAGGTGATACGGAGGAGCTAAGCGGTCCGAGGCTGTTCATACTCCTTAGGTTCTTCATATTAGTCTCTGTCTTTCAATATAGAAAAGCAACAAAGACATGATCTTGTGTACCTTATTTTAGATTCGTTTTGAATAAGTTTCAGTCTTATTGTACGCTGTTACGATTATTAGTCTGGAAATTGTATGAACAAATTAACAAAACATATTAAGATTTTCTTAGAACAATCAGAAAGGATCTTATTATTTTACTCTATATTTGAAACGTCTCATGCACACGACAACTACTACCTACTGTAAAAACTAGCACAAAATAAAAAGTTAAGCTTCTAGGTATGGATTTAAAAGATAATGAATCATCAATCATTCAATTGCATTCTGATAACAGATAAATAGATATTTCACTTGACAATGAAAGTGCGAGATAAACTCCCAAAACAACTTACGACCAAGGGGATAAGTACGTATTTTAGCGTTGCTAATTACGTCATTTTATTCGGTATTATTCTGTGTGTGGGGGCTAGTGGTGGGGGTTTGAAGATAGCTTAACTTTTACGCAGTTTGTACACTGTTCTCTTGATTTAATTAATTCAAATCTTTGTTTATATATTTATGCCAATAACAAGCACAGGGACATTCTAAAGAAGTATAACGAATCAATCTTTTCGAAAGCGTTGAATCAATGACATTTAGAAACGTACATTTCAAGAATCAGTCCTGAGAAAGTGGCATGCGGATCTCCCATATAATAAGGAACTTTTTATTTCTATAAATTCAACAAAAATTGTTGTTGGCATCCTATAAATCAATAAAGTTGGGAATGCAAGAAAACGTCAATAAATTTATATTCTGGTGAATTCTAAATTGATTAGTGTGTGGCTATCCGAGTTCAATTGGATATGGGAGTTAATTTTCGATAAGTTTCAATTAAAATCAACAAGCAAATGCTCAAGTCTAATTTTCTTTATCAATGGTTACACCTACTAATATATAGCTGGCAACTACACCTCTCAAGGCACTAGCTATTAGAATCCACTTAGTATATGATAATGGTTTGATAATGAAATGGGTTCCTTTTCAATGAGTGCTTTAACAAACCATTAACATGAACACAACACACACACATATGTGTTAGTTCTCTATGTGTTTTGATGATAACTGACAATTGTAAACTTGAATGAAGTTTGTCTTTGCTAAGTTAAAAACTTACTGTCAAAGACAAACTCGAGTTTAGAATTGTCAAACTCGAGTATGACCTTGACAGAGAGTAAATCAAATTATTTAAATTTAGCCAAACTCAAGTATGGACTTTTAAACTTGAGTTTATCCTTGGCCGAGAGCCTTCAAAGAGTTTACAAATTAAGTAAACTCGAGTTTGTATTGGAAAACTCGAGTTTCTATCAGATCGAGAGTTCATAATGTTTTTCTTTCTATAAAGTAAACTCGAGCTTGGCTTTGTAAACTTGAATTTAAGTCACATTGTAATACCCTAAAATCTGACTTAGGGTAAATATCAAAAATTGGGAAATGTACCTATTGAAAATAGGAGAATATGAGGTCTCAAACACCTTGTATTGAGTTTACCTTGTTGTTAGGGTAATTTCCCTTGAAATTAGATAATTTGCAATTAGGTCCCTAAAACGTTTGAAAATTTGCAAATAGGTCCCTAAACACATTATGGGTATAAATACCTTGTGAAAGCTATAAAAGAGGCAAGTAAATATCTATTTGAAATAGGGAAGGATATTGTCCCTGATTTAGGTAATTTATTAAATTACAAACTTGGAGAAATTGTATAAGAATGTCCAAAAAGTATTGAAATGACCTAAATACCCCCCCCGTAAGTGCTAAGTTAATGCAGAAGACATGAAAACAAAGATGTCAGGGCCAAAGTTATGAGGTAATGAGGCATTCTAATTAAGAAAATTATTAACTATTGATAAGAAAGTAATTAGGTAATTATTGGCTAATTACTTAAGCTTAAGCAAAGGAAATTCATGAATAATTGTGTAAAACCCTAAAATTAGTGGTTTTTGGCCAAAAATTAGTAAAAACATATTTGTTAATTAATTGGAAATTTTGGGGAAAAATAGATGAGATTAGGTATTTTTGAGCCTAAAAACAAGTATGGACCAATAGGAAAAAGTTATGAAAAATTATGTAAAAATAATTATTTAATTATATAATAATAATTAAATAATTAATTAAAAAATAATATATATATATATATATGGCTGCCGACACATTTGAAAAAAAAAGGAAAAAGAAAATAAAATGAATTAAATAATATATAAGAGTTGTTAAAATAATAAACTCTATTAAAATAATAAATAGTGAATAGTAAAAATATAAATAGGAAACGGACCCTATCTAGAGAATCAGGAATGGGATTTCCAAAGTCAAGGTAAAATATTGATCAGTGAGTTTTTACCTTCAAGTGACCTTTTACGGAAGTTGATTTTGAAGCCGATTGTGCATTTTCCTAATAAAACAAAATAGGGAAAAATGTAGATAGGCACATTTTTGGATCTGAAGAAAATAAATTCTAACTCAACATCTAGAAATGAGTTTGAAATTATCTGGACATATTTGGAATCAGTGAATTTTTGTCCAGAAGTTGATGATTCCGAAAACGAGTTTCGTAACCGGACCCGTACGGACACGTTTTTCAAGGAACTTCAGACTGACAGTTGGAGCCCTATATGGGATCAAAATTTAGGTTAACTTGGACATTTCTAATAAGTGAGAAAATGTCTTCAAAGTTGTAATTCCGAATTTTTGAGATTTTCCGAGATTACGCGATTCAGACACCGATCGGGGAATTCTATCAGACGGGGAAAAATCAAATTGGAAAATTCCCTTTATGTCCCCAAATTCTCCTATAAATACCCCACCCCTCCCTTTGGTTTTTCACACCATTTCCTCTTGAGATTTTCGAATCCTAGAGAGAAGTTAGAGAGAGGAGCTATGGAGAAAATCTGCAGCGAAGCTCTGGGTAAGTTTTTGGTACTTAGTCTTAAGCTTCGGTAGTTTTAGTAGGATTGTTAGTTAGATCTAGCAAGTAGGAAATGAAATTCCTATTCTTGTTTTTAAGCCTCATTGCATTGAAAGATGCCTGACGAGGTAAAAACATAGTAGGGATTGAGTCTCTGAAAGTTGAAAGTTAAAATAGCAAGCTTTAAGCTTTCGTAGTTCTTTCAATAGTTAGAGTAGCCTTTATTTTTCAAAGTATGATTAGATATCATATGATAGGGCTATTTTAGTCATTATTTCGAAAATCATGATGGGTCGAAGTTCTAGCAAAATTTTGTGAAGATTAGAGTTAAAATAGCGAAGCTCTGGCGAAATTCCGCCGATTAGGGGAATAAGGGCAAAATGGTAATTTTTACCTAAAATGCCTGTTATGATGTAAATCATTAATTAATATGATTTATATTTCGAAAATGATGTTGGAGTAAGAGTTACGTTGAAATTTTGGAAAATCAGAGTCAAAGTAACGAAGTGCTGGCGAATTTCCGCCAATTAGGGGGTCAGGGGCAAAATAGTCATTTTGACTAAAAATGTCCGTCGTAATGCTAGATCCTTAACAAGTACATTGTTATGTTGATAGGATATCCGTAATCACGAACCACTGTCAGGAAATACTGTTTTTCTGTCAGAAGTACTGTTTTTCGTAAAACGTGCCAGAATTCCGTCAACGAAGGTACGTCCGCGTACTAGTAACCTTAACTCTGATATTTATGGTATGCGTGTATGTGCTATGTGAATTATATGTTATGTACTGTTGTTATGATTTCTGGGTAATGGGATACGCATGTTAGAGGCCTAGGTGCCGCCAGATACGCTTGTTAGGGGCCTATGTGCCGCCAGGATCAAGGGGCCTAGGTCTTTGCTAGGGTTACACCGCAGGGGCCTATGTGTCACGGGATACGCTGTTTGGGAGATGCTTGTACTATGTGCTTTTATACTATTGATTCTGTGTTTGTCTGTAGTCCATATACTATATATGTAGATATGAGGTTAACCGTTACTTGGGGTCCGATTGCAATGGACCTCAGCTCTCCATATAGCTTCAGGATCGGGAGGACCAAGGGCCGAGGAGAAGAGTAAGCAGTCCGCGTAGAAGTTCCGGCTGACGATTTCCTTTTGTTGTTCCGGGAGAAGCTTTCCTTTGTGTTGTATCTCACTTTTGAACCACGCGGTTACTGTACCGCTGTTGTAATTAGCCAGACTTACGGCGTTTTATATATACATATCAGTTACTCAATCGCTCCGGTGCTCTACTCTGATGATTTTGAAAAGATGTTTGATGAAAAAAAAATTTATACTGCTTTTGAAAAGTTGGGGTGTTACACACATTGAGAGCTTTCAAGGAATTTTGAACTTAAGTAAACTTGAGTCTATCTTAGTAAACCCGAGTTTACGCCATACCGAGAGTCTTTCAAAGAATTTACTCTTTTAAGAGAACTCGAGTTAGATTTGTTAAACTCCAGTTTGAGCTTTGTGGACTTAATCTTATTTTCATTTCAAAATATCTCAAACTTGAGTTTGTCACTTAATGACTTGAGTTTGCATCTAGTTCAAAGTATTCTTCAAAGCTTAATTGCGATGCTCATTTTCAGAAAGAATCAAACTCAAGTCTGGGAAATTAAACTCGAGTTTGTCACTTGAAAAATATTACAAACTCCAGTTTAAAGCGCTTTGTTTTAAAATCAGTTTTCTCGAATTTGCGAAACCTTCATATATGATCTAGATACTTTTTATCATTACTCATTACTATTCCTAACTATGTTTAATCAGTTTGTTAGTGAGTTTCAGATGATCAAATTGTTGGAAATTATGCCCTAGGGGCAAATCATTGTACTTTAAACGTTAATGTTATTTAAAGTATTCTCCATTTAGTTATAATTTCATTTGCATGTTTATAGTGATAACTGTATCCTTAGATATATCTTATAGATTACTAAATGTCCCTGGTCGGTCATCTACGCAGGAGTGAAGATGAAATAAGATCAATATGATTTTGATGAGTATGAAGATACAAATCAAAGTCATAGGCACTTGTAAGAGTACAAGGTGCTGGACCGACTCATTATGAGAAAACTACATGGATTTAGTTATAAGCATATCTCATGTATAACCGCATCACAACGCCCTTTGACTTGAGATCATCATAGATTCCTACATGAGAGTCGCTGATCTTTGACCTAGTCAAAAGTCACCTTTGACCGGGTGATGATAAAGGCTTTAATCAGGATCAGTGGTTTTCATGTAGAGGAATGTGAATGGTCAATATGGGATTTGTCCCTCACATTTGTAGAGAGATAATACTGGGCCCCTCGATGAGTGAGTCTGAGAAATGTATGGCCATACTACGATGGAAAGGAGTTTCCATTTCAATTATTAGACTACTCAATAATCGAGAAAGTAATGATCAAGAACAAGAGGTTGACATTATCCATGCTTTATCCGTGACCAAATTATCGCATATGGATCTACAGGGTCGCATACAAGAATAGCCCAACACGAGCAAAAGTGTCCAGATTCATTAAATATTAGATATGTCTAAGATATATATATATATATATATATATATATATTAAATTCGAAAATACTGATATTATTATTTATAGATAATAATATTATTATATAATATTTAATTTATTTGAAAAATTAAATAGCTAAAATAAATAGAGGTATTATATATCTGTATTAATTTGAATTGAGATATAGTATCTCCAATTTAATTAAATAGACAGATATCATATATCAGATTTAATTTTTGAATAAGAGATATCATATATCTAATTTAATTTAAATTGAGATAGAGTATCTCAGATTTAATTAAATAGATAGATATCATATCTCAGATTTAATTTAAAAAGATAAATTAAATCAGCAGGCTTTTAATTTGGATTAAATAAATAGATTTGATTAGATCTGTTGGACAGATTTAATTAATATATTAATCCAAATTCGATTTTCAAGATTGATTTAGATTAATTTTGAATATTTTAATACGACCTAATTAGGGTTTGAGAAACTCTATAAAATGAAGCTTTAGTCGTATTGAAATTAGAGAGACAAGCCGCGAAAGAAATCCTAGAGAAAAGACGTGAGACGCAAAGTAAGAAGGTGCTAGCACGCTACCGTATGTGTTGGAGAGCTGTTCGGTGTGGATACCGGTAGAGGGAGTGGATTAGTAGAGTTGGCTCCTAGAGATTGATCGAGCAAGAAGGTGTTAGCCCACATGTTCGCAAAGGACGCATACAAGTTCCTATAGGTACAGTTTTTCTATTGAACCCAATTTAAACGCTATTGATAGATCCTCTCTATGGGATTCATAAATTTTAATGGATGAAATTCCTTCCGCTGCATGTATGGATCCCAACACAAATGAGTATTGGAATGAGGATTAAGAATAAAGAAAAAGGTGATGTTAGCACATTTATTGCTGGTCTAGAAAACTTAGCATCCTTTTGGAAAATAATTCTCTGGACTTTCCAAAGGTTTAAATGTTTTTTTTCCCTCATATGAAAGCCACATCATCCAACAGATTTATTTCAAGGAAAGTCAACAAGAATGTCTGAGCACCTGGATTAACTTAAAGCAAGAGAGAGAATGGACTTAGTTGCAACCTAATAGCAACATTAATGTCTCCAACGGTTACATTAATGTTTCCAATGGTCATTTAATGATTCCTTCATATATAAGTTGAAGCATTCAATTCTCAATTACTACCAGAATACAGAAAACAAAAATCTATCAAGTGTCATTTGCATTTACTGTTTTCTACTCATGTGTAAAGTATCTTTTGATACATTGAACTTCAGTGCTTATTTCATCTTCTCTTTTAGAGAGTTTATCATTAATTATCAATCATTGTAAGAATCTCAAAGTTGTGGGACTTTGAGGTTGGGTTTATCAGTTTACAACATTTAAAGAGAAATGTATCCTAGTGAGAGGATAACTTTTGAGTACAGAGTGTGTAACTGATGTGGATAATAGTGAAAAATCCTAGAGTGTCTGGGGACTAGACATAGGTCAAGAGTTAAGACCGAACCAGTATAAATCTTTATGTGTCTAGCTTCTCTTCTCTACCTCTGTTATACCTTGTTTTCATATCTGTTGTTTGGGTGTTTGAAAAGAATTTTTAAAATCCCCAATTCACCCCCTCTTGGTGATTTCCTCCATTTACATTATGTATACACACACATGTATGTACACTACCAAAAAAATGTTAATTCATAGCAGTTAATATGTAGAGGTGAAAAACAAAACCGCTACAAAATCTTATATTTGTAGTAGTTTATACCAAAACTGCTATGAATTTGCAGCGGCAACACTCATGCCAAAACTTGCGCATGTTTGTAATGCACTTTGTAGCAATTATCAGAAATAAAGTGCTACAAACTTGGCGCCAGCTTGGAGTATAATGACAAGAAGGTTGTAGCAGTTATATTTATCGTGGTTTGAGGATAAGAACTACTACATATTTTGAAGAGTCATAACATTTTTGAAGAGTCACGACATTTGTCTCGTTTTGAAGCACAAAACCGCTATAGAATGTAAGTTTGTCGTGATTTGAGGCAAAAACCGCTACAAACGTTAAGGCTATATATACCCCTCTACCCTCAAATCATTTTTAGAAGATTCTTCAAGATGCAGCGAAATACTAGCAACAACGTAGCTGCCTCTCTCAGATGAAAATAAGTCAATGACTTTTTCATCAAAGATTGTCTCTGCTGCATAGTGCACTATCTTCATTGATGACAAAAACTTGTAGCGGTTTTCCCTTCAAACCGCTACAAAATGCAAGGAGTCAAGCTATTTGTAGTGGTTCTATATAACCGCCACATGATTTTATGTTTTTGTAGCGGTTGTCCCTTAGAAACCACTACCAAAATGCAAGGAGTCAAGACATTTGTAGAGGTTCTGTAGAACCACTACAAAATATCACACTGGACGAGGTAAGGTTTGGTGTTTTGTAGCGGTTTGTCGTAAACTGCTACAAATGTTTAATGTTACACCCCTACCGGCCTCGCCCTTTCGGGTGGCAGATTAGAGGGACTCCTTTTATTTAGTTACCTTTCCTTTATTATTAGGTCCGTTTAACATGTATCAGAGTGAGTGAAACAGAGCAATTAACTGGTTTGGACAATCTACTGTACTAGTAAAAGTAAAATAAACAGAAAATAAAAGTCCCACCGGGGTTAAGGGTACAGTCATCCAAAATAAATACCGAAAATATATACAGTCATCCCAACAAAATAAGTACAAAATATGATCGGGCATCCCCAATTATTCAACTGCACTGCTATGCCCTACCTTTCCAAAATGGTACTTCAACCTCAGGCACGTCCCTTTGCGTTTACAGAAGTGTCTGGAGTTCATTTGTGAACCCCAGATTAACTGTCAATACTCATGTACTCAATGTGTAGTGTGTATGCATGCAACCATGTCACAAATAACATTAAAGAAAATATGCCAAATATACCATATATGTAAATAGAAACATTCACAGCAATCTGTCTTTGTACCGTTGAGCTGTCTTACCAAGGCAAGTCCTGGATTTACCGGAATCACAAACCTCTTTCTGTTGAGCCGCCACATATGGCAAGCCTTGGACTAGTCCTCAGCACTAGGAATACCATAGTTAGGGACTCGAACCCCAACATGCTCTGTATGCATATTTGGCTAAAACAACACAAACATACATGGTAAAACAAATATACAACAAACACATAAAAGTATTTGAGTAAAGCAGTTACTACTTGGTGGGGTGTGCACTGTCTTAGAATTTTAAGGTGCCTGTTAGCTTCCCCCAATATTCTTTAACGATAAATAACACCAAAATACCTTATTTTTAGTATATACAAAAATACCCTTACATTTCTTGTCAAAACCGAGTCTTTGTTAATTTTCCAGTGAATCTGGCCTAGTTTCAAATATTTTTAATAAATTCAAAAAAAAAAAAATTTGTACGAAATCAGTGCCATATGAACGAACCACTAAGATGTATAGTTTACTGGAAAAATATTTCCAAAGTCCAGAAGTGTACTTATTGTAACGTGTGGTTCAAAGCTTGCCCTTTGGTCCAGAAAATACTGTAGCTTTGAGACCTTTTTCAAAAATTTATTTCTCCCATTATATTCATCAAATAGGTATCGAATTATATATCAAAATGATGCCCCAGATGTCTAATTTAAGCCTGTAAAATTTCATGGCAAGCAGAGGTAGTTTACTATTTGGAAAACGTCGATAAAGCTTCACTGCCCAGAAAACTCGAATCTGGCAGCAAGCTTATCTTTAGGTTTATGGTGTTTTTAGGTTCGTATAACTTAACTCTGACCTATTATCATGTAAAATCACGTTTTAAAATCATTGGGACCATCAAAAACTACAAAATCAAATCACAAAATCAAGCCCTAGCCTCTTGAACAAAAACCCTAACTAGAACCTTCAAGAGTTTCAGTTTTTCGGTGTTTACCTGAATCGGAACTCCAACAGGTGATCTTGGCTTCTTGCTCTATGTGTGGAAACTTGGCTGATCACTCTCTTCCCTCTTCTGGGTACGCCACTTAGGGCCAAAAATGAAGAGTTAAAGCCCTTTTTAAAATAGTTAAAATGGGTCTGGGCAGTCTAAATTATCTGGTGTATGTTTTTGTCTGTTGCTTAGTAAATTGGATCAGGCTTTTTGGATTAATCCTCAAGAAAATCCAGAGCATTCTAAAGGGCCTAGGTGGCGCATCCCCATCCATAAGAATCTGATTTTACTCTTTAAAATGAGAAAATTACCTATTTTGGCCCAAAACACCCTTTTGTCTAGTGGTTAAAAGTTTGCATCCTGATTATTAGCTTGATTTTTCTTTTCTTTTTCTCCAAGTAAATTTATTAATTGGGGGGGGGGGTAGGTGGCGCCATATGGGCCCCACCAAATCTAGTCCCTTGCTTTTTCTCCACATTTTTCATTTTATCTAGTCCAATCTTTTATCCGCTGGTCCTTGAAGTGCACCGCTGGTTAAAAGGGTGCTCCCTTTTGCACTTTTCTTCAACTTCTCAGGTATTTCCCCCTGATCAGACATACATATATGGCGCAATTTTCCTGTCCTATATGGCCCTACATTTGTCTCATTTAATCCAAAATAAAGCCCATAATTGGTCCTTATCGGTCCCCTTTTTACCAGTTAACATCCCGTGGGACTCGTATTTTGTGTTTGAGTCTGAGTACAGATAAAATCATTTGATTTTCCTTCTCTTTCCTTGTGTGGTCGAAAATGGATCCTTAGGGGGTAAAGATTTGACTATTTTCCCCTTACTTTTCCTCTTTTGACCCTTTGGTGACACGTGTCCCAATGCAATGATTACACTGACTTTTGCTTTTTGGCATGTATCTTTTTCAGTTTCTATTCCTCTTTCCTATCCATGGATGGCGCATGGACACTGACCTGGGGCAGGAATCTGTGTTTTGTCAATATCTCCCGGTCCCACTTAGTTGTATCGACTTATTTTACACCGGTGTTTTTGCATTGGGCCCGCTCTTTTCTAGATCTGGGCTCCATCATAATCTCTTTTGAAAACGAAAGGAAATCACCAAGAGGGGGTGAATTGGGGATTTTAAAAACTTTTAAAATAACCTTGCAACCAAGCTGAAGCTAAACGTAAAGAGATAGGGATGAGGAGCTTGACACAGAAAGTTTATCCTGGTTCGGTCCAAACTCTTGACCTACGTCCAGTCCCCAGATTCTCTGGGTTTTTCTACTATGACTCAATTCAGATACACACTCTGTACTCAAGGATTATCCTCTCTCTAGGATACACTCCCCTTACAAGTTGTAATCTGAAATCCCAATCTCCAAGTCCCCTTGACTTGAGATTATTACAATGAATGAATAATTTGTATAACAGCTCTCTCACAGAGTAGATGTTGATAAACACTGAGGCTCTTTGTATATCAAATACAATGCAGAAAGAAAACTGAATGTATATGTAACTCTTGAGCTTGCTTTTCGTTTCTGCTTCAATTCTCTGCTTCCGAAGTTTGTAATCTTGTTCTATATATAGTGGTCAATTGCTATGTGACCGTTACTTCTCAATTCTACATGTTCTTCATTTGAAATTCAAGTTGATGAGGATTATAGCCGTTGGGTTCTGATTTTCAGCTGATTTAATTCCAGACGCGTGAAATCCTTCTTCATTCTGATTTGTCGCGTGAATTCAATGTCTTGGTTGATCCAATTAATACCTGAAACATTCTTAATTTAGAGTGGTTAAATATACATATGAATCCTCTAAATGAATGTAATCAATTCGCATAGAAATGGTAATTTTGTAGTTCAAACTAATTAGGATTAAACCAGTAACGATCATTTGTGCTGACGATCAAAACTCGAGTTCGCCAAGTCAGGCTCGAGTTCGTAAGGAACTTTTGAGTATCAGGTTCATCTTCTGTGAGGAGCAAACTCTGGAGTTTGATGTAAACTCTGGAGTTTGTAAATTGGCTAATCATGTAAACTCGAGTTCAGAAAGGTAGGCTCGAGTTTGAATCATCGCTGAGCATTTTGTCGGGCGAGCACCTGAAATAATATTTCACAAACCAGTGTGCTCGAGTCCATTAGTGATTAGGCTCGAGTTTAATACTATTCATTCCTAAGAAATTTGATCATTCGAAAGAGTGGGTGGAGCACAAATATGAACTCTGGAGTTTGTGCATTTGCTTTACTCTTTTTCAATGAAGGGCTCGAGTTCATAATGACAGGCTCGAGTTCGACTTCATTTATTCCATGACTTATTGGAGTGAACTGGAGGTTTGAACATAAACTCTGGAGTTTGTGAATGAAGGAAGCCTTGGGAGCTCTCTGCCAGGGGAAAACTCGATCTTGCAATAACAGGCTCGAGTTTACCTGTTTTGTAAACTCTTCTTCGTTTGTCAAACCATAGAGTAAACTCTACAAGCTTGCTTAGTTAGGCTCGAGTTTTGCGATGACAGAATGTTTTTGACTCTTTTGTCTTATTAAAACATTCATATTTGTTTACAATTGTTATTAATCATCAAAACACATAGAGAACTAACATCTTTTTCTATGACTATTCTAGGCGATATTTTAAGCCATTTCAAGGTCTATTATCCTGTCTCCCACTATCTTGACAGTCCCTTAATAATTATTCTTAAAATAAAATATTACAGAAAATAATAATAATAATTAAATTAACAGCCTACACTTCTCATTAATTCATCAGTGCTTACAATACTTTGTTTACAACAGTGGGGTGTTACATTTAAACGTTGTAGCGGTTTGGTCACTAAATGACCAAAACCTGCATCACCAAAATTCAGAGCTCTCGCACTCGGCCCACTTGACCAGCCCAAAGATTTATGGCATACAATGTCAATGGTTTCAAGTTTTGCATAGTTTCACGAGATCAAGGATTTCTAACCTAAAACTCGGGTGTTTATGACACTTTTGGGACAAGGAGTTATGCAAGCAGCAGTGATGGGAACATGCAGTTCGGTGATGTCCCGTATTATGGAAAGTTGCTTGATGTGGTCAACATAAATTACGAAGGCTGTTTCACCGTGACGCTGTTCAAGTGTTTGTGGGAAAATACGACAACTTCCTAGGGACTCACATTGCACGATTTAGGCATCATATAAATAAATTTCTCTCGGCCTATTCACACTAGTCAGTCTCAAGATGATGAGCAATATATTCTTGCCTCAGAGGCACATCAGGTTTATCATGTCACGGATGAGAGGCACAGGGATTGGAATATGGTGGTTCACTTAAAGCCTCGGGATGTTTACGACATGGGCGATGATGATAACATCGTCTATGAGAGTGAGTCATTCCAACCCACCAATTTTGAAAACTTATTCCCAGATGGCGATAACAATTTACCTATAGTTCAGTGCGTTTTTTAAGATACGATTTATGAAGTAATATTTAATTTAAGTTTAATTTATGTTCAAACATATATATATTAGGTTTAATACTGGTAAAGGCGAAATGTGATACATATCTTATATATTTGTCTTTCAAGGTCATACTTCTAGTTTTTGGGTTAACTTTCTAAAATATTTAAACTAGTCTAAGGTATTAAAAGATGGATTAGGGATTGGATTTCCAGGATTTCTAGATATTGAGGCTTCTTGGGATTTTCTTTTTTGTTGGGCTTCTATGGTGTTGGTTTTGATAATTTCATTGAATGGAGTTATTTTATGAAGGTTTTGGGCAGTACGCCCAATTACAGGGTTATTCTAAACTTGGGTAGATGACCATATTATATATGGAGTTTGGGCTGTGTAACATCCCAATTTTCAAAGCGAAATAATTTTTTTTTTCCATCAGAGTAGACCACCGAAGAAAATAAAGTATTGAGTAACTGATACAACATTAACTGTGGCATAACTGTCTGTTCATAAAGAACGGTACATTAATTTGTACAAATATTAAATATCCTCGGTCGGGTCTTTACGCAGTCTTCACACGTGCTTTTTACTCTGCTTACTCTTATCCTCCGTCCTTGATTCCCCGGACCCTGATGCTATAGTAAGAGCTGAGGTCCAATACCCATCGGACCCCAGGTAACGGTTAACCTCATGCTTATATAAAAAATATATGCATAACAGATATTTCTAATATTACAGCAATGATCATGCCAGTCCGTTGTATGGTCATTCAATAACAAATACAATAACATGTAAAGTTAATTTCGGTCTGCACTATTCACCCATGCCACGATGTACGTTCGTGTCCTCAGCGCTAGGAAAACTTATCGGTATTATTATGACTATAACCCGTGTAAAAGCTGTAATTAGTGATATAAGTACGGTTCCTTAGTCACAGTGCATGTCCAGGACAGAGTCCCGTTTATGGCTTTATGAAAATATCTACAACATATATAAGCATACTATAAGCATTAGAGTCAGTGTTACAGTACGCGTCCGTACCTTCGTTGATGAATACGGTACGTCTGAATACAGTACATCTGTCGGTCGGATCGTAGTCACAGATATCCTATAAGGATAATATCACATTTATTAATTCATAATTCATATCCTAACAGATATTTTAGTCACAAATGACTATTTTACCCATGACCTCAAAATCGCTAGCCGATAAAATTTCGCCAGAGCTTCGCTACTCTGACTCCCAACTTTCAGAAACTCAATCCCTACCATGTTTTTACCTCGTCAGGCATCTTTCAATGCAATGCGGCATAAAAACAAGAATAGGAATTTCATTTCCTACTTCTTAGATCTAACTAACAATTCTATTAAGAACTACTAAACAAAAGACTAGAACTTAAAACTGAGGACCGAAGAACTTACCCAGAACCTTGCTACTCCTTCTCCAAAGCTCCTCTTTCTCTCTTCTCTCTAAATTTTCGAATTGCTCAAGGCAATTTGGTGTGAAAATCTCAAAGGAATGGAGGGCTATTTATAGGAGAAGCTTATGGCATGGTTGGTAATTCCATTGAACTTTTTCTGCTCAATCTTCGACCGTCGGATTTAGGGTTTCTTTTGAAAGTCCATCCTCACCCTCCATCTCTAAAAAACGTATCCCCCACTCTCTCTCTCCTCCCTATCCTCTTCCACACATAAATACTCCCATGTGCTTTTATCCAAAGAGATAATTTCTCTTACCGATTGATTCCCCTACTTAGTGTTCTACTCGCATATGCTTATAAATCTCAAATACCTTTAGAGGTAAACTTTGAAGTTTATGTAGCCTCTTGAGAAGTATTTGGATTAACAAGGATTATAGTCCAATTAAGGGGTTTTACTAGCTCTTTAGTCATTTTAGGATTAACCCCGAAAGTTACGGAAATGACTTCGGAGATAACCCAGTTCGGGCTAAAAATACACTTGTTTATAATAAGTCCTTGTGTTTGATCTTTAGTTCACATATTTCAATATACAATTTAGTTTCTATCGGTTCTCATTTGAATTTAACCCTAGTAGCTTTTTCACCAAAATATCTTCACTCTTTCCTTGGCTCTCCTCTCTCCACATCACCCTCATCTACATACCACCACTACTACAAAATATGGATATTACTACCCTAAAAGACGTCCTTATTTTAAAAAGGAAGTAAATAGTGAAGGTGGTGGCATTGTCGTAATTATTTACTTGATTTTGAGACTTTAGACAACCTAAATATTAATTTAGGACGCCTAAAATATTTTTAGACAACCTAAATATTAATTTAGGACGCCTAAAATGTAATATTTGGCGCCATTTAGGATTTTTTGGAGACTTTAGACAACCCAAATATTAATTTAGGACTCCTAAAGTTTTTTTTAACTACCTAAATTTATTTTAGGACGTCTAAAATGTAATATTTGGCGCAATTTAGGATATTTTTGGCGCGTGGAAATTTTTTGGCGACCTTAAAGTATATCAGGACGCCAAAATCAGTATTTTTGGCGACCTAAAAGTATTTCAGGACGCCAAAATCAACATTTTTGGCGCAATTTTGAAAATTTGGGAAAATTTTTTGCTCCAGAGTTTTTTTTTGCGACCTAAAAGTTAATCAGGTCGCCAAAAGCAGTATTTTTGGCGACCTAAAAGTATTTCAGGTCGCCACAAGCAATATTTTTAGCGCAATTTAGAAAATTTGGGAAATTTTTTGACGCCAGAAATTTTTTTCGCGACCTAAAAGTATATCAGGTCGTCAAAAACAGTATTTTTGGCGACCTAAAAGTATTTCAGGTCGCCAAAATCTATATTTTTTGTTTCCCTGCTCCTTTATTAATATCCTCTCACCTTTCTCATTAGTTAATCGTCCCTCTCTCTCTCTCGCACACATCATCACCATCGCTCTCCCTCGCGCTTGACTTCTTCTCATCTCTTATTTAATTTCATTTATCCCTTCTTTCCTCTACACACCATCCCTCATTTAATTTCATTTATCCCTTTCTCTTCTCATTTGATCTGCACATACGCCTTCCCCTTCTCTCCTCTGCACCCCACATATTCTCTTTTGGTCTATTCCTACTCCCTCAACACTCTTCGATCTTGCTGGGCGAGGAGACGGCGGCGAGGAGATGACAAAGACCGGAGTTTGGAGGATGATGATCTCGAGCTTCACTGTTGGTGCCATTTTCAATTTCAGGTCCGATCTGTTCTTCCCTTTCCCTTAATTTTTTTTTTTCTGATTCCTCACTTCCATAATATTTTATTCTCCATCGCTCTCTAAATATTAACAAATATTTTATTAGTCCGGTGATTATTAGATATTTTATAAGTCTCATAATTATAGGGATTAACAAAACCTAGAGATTATAGGAGATTATTGTTAGAATATTATCTGTTATTATTAGAATTTTTTATTAGTCCCATAATTATAGGGATTAACTAAACCTAGAGAGAGATTATAGGAGATTACTGTTAGGATGTTAGTTTTTCAAGTTTCAAATCTAGATCTCTATTTTGTCTATAAATGTAATCGTGCTCTCATCTGAATATACAACAATTATTCTTATCTGATAATCTTCAAATGCTTAGTAAAAAATATGAAGCAGGTATATATATAAAAAAAAAATCATATAAGACGTCCTGAAATAAAATCAGGACGCCTTATAAGGCGTAAAATCGGGACGCCTTATAAGGCGTCCTGAAATAAAATCGACGCCTAAACTAAGGCGTCCCGAAATAAAATCGACGCTAAACTAAGGCGTCCTGAAATAAAATCAGGACGCTTTATATGATTTCTTTTTTACTTCCCCCGTCGAGACGTCCTTTTAAAAAAGGACGTTAATTGCCTCTAATTTAGGATGTTAATTGGCTTTTTTGTAGTAGTGCACACATACTCACACACTCACAAAAAATTCGGTTTCCCCCTCCCCTTTATCATTTATCATTTTGTTATTTAATTTCTCTTATATTATTCAATAGTTAATTAAAGGAAATTCTCCCATTGGTTGATTTGGTTTTACAAGGATTCAACTTTATAGCCTTAGGATTAACTTTATAAATTCCAATCCAAGCCCTTGATTTATGTTTGACTTGTCAAAGTTGTTTAATAAGATGGATTAGGGTCTTAGTCCTATGCTTTAGTAATCCTATATTGGTCAATTAGGCCTTAGGGATTTCATGTATTTAATCTTATACATTTCTTAATTATACCTAATTAATTAGCAATTATCTTTATGTTAATCTTGACCATTGGTCTCTAATTAGGGTCACACATCCCTAATTGTAATACCCTGAAATCTAACCTATGATGAGCATCATAGTTTAGTAAATAATACCTATTGGGAATAGGTGAATATGTGGTATCAATTTCTGTGATATGTTTATTTTATATCCTAGGGAAAAATCTCTTGGAAATTAGGAAAAAATAATAATGCGCCAAAATTACTAAAATGCCCTTGTGGAGCATATGATGATCTAAGGGAATTATGAAAAATTCTAGGAGGCAGTAAAATAATTATTAAAATTAAGAGAGTATATTGTCTCTAATTTTGGTAATTTAATAAAATGTAACCTTAGAAAAATAAAGGGGGAAAAATCAAAAAGTATTATAATGACCAAAGTGCCTCCGTAAATTTTGATATAATGCATGAGACATAGAATACTAATGTCAGTTCAAAAGTTGTGAGGTAATGAGTTATTCTAATTAAGAAAATTATCAACAATTAGTGGGTAATTAATTAGATAATTATTGGCTAATTATTGGAGTTTAAACAAAGGAAAATCCAAAGATAATTATGTAAAACCCTATAATTAGTGGTTTATGGCTAAAATTAGCATAAAATATATTTTCTAATTAATTGGAAAATATAAAGAAAAATATGGAAGATTAAGTAATTTTAAGCCTAAAAATAAGTACGGACCAATAGGAAACTTTGTGGAAAAATTATGTAAAATAATTATTAAATAATTAAAAAAATATTTTATTAATTAAATAATTAATTAAAAAACGAAAATAAAAAGAAAAAAAGACCGAAAATCCTTAATGGATAAGGGGATAGGATTTTCTAATTAAAAGACATACAACTTTGGTTAAAAGGTGATCAAGTTGTAAAAAGCAGATCGGATAAATGACCACCTATAGAAACTAAGTCCTATCTAGAAAACCATGAACCAGGTTTCTAAAGTCAGAGTATATTCTAAACAAGTGAATTTTTATCTCGGAGTAGGCTGTTTCCGAAGTCATTTCCGTAACCGAAAAGTGTTATATTGGACTGACTTTAAATCTATCTGATGTTCAAAAAGCAAATCACATAAATGAAAATCTATAGAAACAAAGCCATAACTCAATATCTGGGAATGAGTTTGTAATCAACTGGACAAATTATGAATCAGTGAATTTTTGTCCCGAAGTTGATGATTCCGGAAGTTATTTCCGTAACCGACGGCGTTTTTCCGAAAATCTTCGGCAGGGCCGGGGAAGACCTGAATGGGATCAAAAATTTATTTGACCCAGACATTTCTAATGACTAAGAAAAGTTCTTCAAAGTTATTATTCCGGATTTTTGAGATTTTGCAAGATTACGCGATTCGGACACTGATCGGGGAATTTTATCAGGCTGGAGGCAAAAAGCAACCTGTGACATCATCAAAGATGATGTCACTTTGTGCCACCTAAGGGTGGGAGGTCAGCATGCTTGATCCAAGGGTCCAGGATGTGCCATTTTGCAAAAGTGCGATCCTACGGTCCAGAATCCGTCTAACAAAGGATGAATAGTAACCCGAAAATCCCTATAAATACCCCAAGCCCTCATTTCCATTCTTCACACCAAAACCACAAGCCAAGTTCGAAATTTGGAGCAAGAGGAAGAGGAAGGAGTCCGGGGAAATTTGCAGTGAAGCTTTGAGTAAGTTTTTCGGTCTTTAGTCTTAAGGTCTTTCGGTAGTTATAGTAGTAGTGTTAGATCTTTAGTTTTTCAAGTATGATTTAGATATCACGTTTTAGGGGTAGATATGATATTTATTTCAAAAATATGTTGGAGGAAGAGGTATGTTAAAATTTTGGAGAAATAGAGTTAAAGTAGCGAAGCGCTAGCGAAGTTACGGCGATTAGGGGAATAGGGGCAAAATGGTAATTTGTACCTAAAATGCCTGTTATGATGTCAAATATTGAGAAATGTGATATTATTCCTATAGGAAATCTTTGATCACGAACCGCCGTCGTATCGCTGTTGTTCCGCTGTCTGACGTGCCGCTGTTTTCCGTCAAAAGTGCAGTTTTCCGTCAAACGTACCAGAAGTACCGTATATTGTCAACGAAGGTACATTCGCGTACTGTAACACTAACTCTGTGCTACTCATATACATATATGTGATAGATACATTCACGGATAGAGGCCTTGTTTAGGGTCACCGATTCGGATAGAGGCTCTGTTTAGGGTCACCGATTATACATACAGTTTCACACGGGTTATAGACATAGTAATACCGTTTGAGTTTCCCTAGCACTGAGGACAAGACTGTACATCGTGGCACTGGTTTATGTTCATACACTTTATGGGACTTTACATATTGCTCTTTGCTTATGTACTGTCATTATATTGATCATGCATCTGCTTTATGCTTTTGTAATGATATGCTGCTGGTATGTCATGAATATCTGTCATCCGTATACTGTTTTATTTGAGCATAAGGTTAACCGTTACCTGAGATCCAATGGGGTAAATTGGATCTCAGTTGTAGCTTCAGGGTCTGGAGGACCAAGGATTGGAGAGCGGAACAAACAACACGACTAGACCGGTGGCCGAAGATGTTCCTTTTGTTTATTACTTTTTGAGAACAATAGGATGACTGTATCAATACAATGTTACACTATGGTTAATGATTGAATGAGAATCAGTTACTCTTTCGCTCCTATGCTCTACTCTGATTGAAAAAAAAAATTCCGCTCTAAAAATGGGACATTACATTTTTGGTATCAGAGCATTCATTCTGGCATGAATTTAACTATCTTACCACGAACAGTTTGGTGCCGAAGGCAAGGCTAGTCTACGTGGGTGTGCCAATCAGTCGCTGTGAACTCGGTGAGGCCCCCATGATAGACACTTACCTGGCCATTCTGTTCGGTTAACGGAGTTAGGTTCTCAAGCCTTTTAAACTTTTAGCACATTTTGAAAATGAGTACTGATATGACCCTGGTGTAATGTGTTTAGATGGATAGAGATGCGATTCCCTATACCTTTTTCCCCGAGCCCGCTTCTGGATGGAGCAGACGAATAAGCTCTTAGACGGAGAACGTACAACCGATTTCTTTTCCATTCTAAATCATCTCCAAGGACTAGTTTTAAATGAGAAATTGTAAATTACGACAACGTGGGGATATCCGATATAACCACTGGTCATAAACCAGCTGGATGATGTACTATATGTTAGCATATACATTACATCTAATATGAAATATATGTTTTGATGCCAACCATTGTGTTATTTCTGATATTTGCATATGTCATTATTAAGAAAAGGCAAACTTAAGAAATGGCAGTCATAAGAGGCACGGGAATACCGCGAGGAAGAGGCCGAGGACGAGGCCAAGGTAGAGGGAGAGGAGGCAGATAGCCTCGAATGAGAGCGATACCAGAACAAGACCACATACCAAATCAACAGAACGAGATACTGGAGATGCGACAAACTTTGCAAGAGCAGAGAGCTCTTATCAATGCACTTATGGAAGAAAGACAGGAAAGACAACAGGAAGAGCGACATGATGAAGAAAATGATGAAGAAGAAGAAGAGAATGATGAGCAACCTGAGGAATCTGAGGGGTCTGATAGATCCCAATCACCACCTAGACAAGGAAGAAGGGAAAAAACCACACAAAGCTGGGTCAATAAGTTCTGCAAGCTCAAGCCACCCGGTTTCCGGGGGAAGAATGAACTGGCTGAAGATTGGCTTCTAAATCTGGAGAAGATTTTTGAAGTCATTGAATTCCCAGAAAATCGGAAGGCTCAGCTGGCAATCTACAAGCTTGAAGGCGATGCACACAGATGGTGGAAGAGTGTTTCTACAACCGTGCAAAACCAGTACGGCCCTGTCACTTGGGATAAATTCCTGGAGAAGTTCAACGATCAATATTTCCCTCCCTCAATACAAGTGATTAAGGAGGAGGAATTTCTTCATATCCAGCAAGGGCAGGAAGAATCATTTGACGATTACTTTGCCCGGTTCACCAACCTGTCACGATATTCATCATATTTGAAAAGCAATGTTAATGAGAGCTGGAAAGCTAACAGGTTCACTTACGGGCTGAAGTACAACATAAGGGCCAGATTGGTGTCTCAGCAATTCCCTGACATGGCCAAAGCTGTGGAATCCTGCCGATTGACAGAGCACAACTTGAAGGAACTGCGAAGATTCCGGAGCCTTGAGGGTAACAATGGAGGCCGTGGTGGGTCTAACCTTGGAAATTCCTCACAAAAGAGGAAGGCACCATGGATTAACCCCCAAGGTGGGGACAAGAGACCATACCAGGCCGGGCAACAGAACCATCCCAGACTGACGGGATCTCAATCGTGTCCAAAATGAAGGAAGTATCATCCAGGAGTCAACTGTGATGGGAAGCAAATCTGCTACAAATGTCAGAAGTCGGACATATCACCGAACTATCTCGAGAAGGCAGAGACAAGACCATAGAACTCAGGTCGTATCTTTGCGCTAACTAATACGGAGGCTGGCGAATCTTCAGGAATGGTCCAAGATACTACCGCTCAGTAAAAATCGAGCATCTATTTTTGATGCTGTACGGATCCTTTTGGGATGCATACATATGTAGTAGCTACACCACTAGGTGTAATTAGGTGTAAACTCTTTAGATTATGAAGCGTGTCTGAAACCAAGTTACAAATATAATAGATCTTATTACTACTTCACAATTTCAACGATATTCTCAAGTGTGTTAAATTAGCGGCAATAAAAAAACGGTGACAATGAGAGTATGATAAAAGCTTAGTCCTATCAAAGGAAATTCCCCGCGAAACTGTAACTACACCCAATGAAACCAATCCTTCAAACTTTCTTACAATTGAGATGACACCAATTGACGCCTTGTATGGGCAGAAGTGTAAATCACTTATAGTGCTCATCAGAATTGTCAGAGCAGAAATTTTCTTAGATCGGATATGATTGATCACGTTTCTGAATATTTTTGTACAAGTCACAAAAGATTGTGAGAATCTTTTGGTGATTGTGATGATCATATATTCCTAAAGGTCGGTGTCAATAGAACACCTCAAAGGCGAATGTGTAGTCCGCATTACGTGAGATAATTCAAAGTATTCATTGAAAACGAACCAGTCACTACTAGATAGCCTTACCCCCGAACCTGATTAGACTTCCACAACGTTTTCCATATACCTTAGTTACTACAATTCGACCGTGATCATGTCATTGAGTAGGAGGTATCTTGTGTTGCCATGGTGTATGGGCGCCATGGTGACATGTATGATATCTTGTGTTGTCGTGGTGTATGGGCGTCATGGAGACATTTTGGTATTTGTGGTGTTGACCGCGGTGAATGGGAGCCACAGGAGACACTATATACCAAAGTACAATATGACAAGATCTTTGTAGTTAAACCTGAGATATAGTAAAAATCTGAAGTTAATAGTCCGAAGTTTAAATAGTACGAAGTTTAGATGGTAAAGTTCAAATTTCGAGGACGAAATTTTATTTAACGGGGGGAGAAATGTAATACCCTGAAATCTGACCTATGATGAGCATCATAGTTTAGTAAATAATACCTATTGGGAATAGGTGAATATGTGGTATCAATTTCTGTGATAAATTTATTTTATATCCTAGGGAAAAATCTCTTGGAAATTAGGAAAAAATAATAATGTGCCAAAATTACTAAAATGCCCTTGTGGAGCATATGATGATCTAAGGGAATTATGAAAAATCCTAGGAGGCAGTAAAATAATTATTAAAATTAAGAGAGTATATTGTCTCTAATTTTGGTAATTTAATAAAATGTAACCTTAGAAAAATAAAGGGGGAAAAATCAAAAAGTATTATAATGACCAAAATGCCCCCGTAAATTTTGATATAATGCATGAGACATAGAATACTAATGTCAGTGCAAAAGTTGTGAGGTAATGAGTTATTCTAATTAAAAAAATTATCAACAATTAGTGGGTAATTAATTAGATAATTATTGGCTAATTATTGGATTTTAAACAAAGGAAAATCCAAAGATAATTATGTAAAACCCTATAAATAGTGGTTTATGGCTAAAATTAGCATAAAATATATTTTCTAATTAATTGGAAAATATGAAGAAAAATATGGAAGATTAAGTAATTTTAGGCCTAAAAACAAGTACGGACCAATAGGAAACTTTGTGGAAAAATTATGTAAAATAATTATTAAATAATTAAAAAATATATATTATTAATTAAATAATTAATTAAAAAACGAAAATAAAAAGAAAAAAAGACCGAAAATCCTTAATGGATAAGGGGATAGGATTTTCTAATTAAAAGACATGCAACTTTGGTTAAAAGGTGATCAAGTTGTAAAAAGCAGATCGGATAAATGACCACCGATAGAAACTAAGTCCTATCTAGAAAACCATGAACCAGGTTTCTAAAGTCAGAGTATATTCTAAACAAGTGAATTTTTATCTCGGAGTAGGATGTTTCCGAAGTCATTTCCGTAACCGAAAAGGGTTATATTGGACTGACTTTAAATCTATCTGATGTTCAAAAAGCAAATCAGATAAATGAAAATACATAGAAATGAAGCCATAACTCAATATCTGGGAATGAGTTGGTAATCAACTGGACAAATTATGAATCAGTGAATTTTTGTCCCGAAGTTGATGATTCCAGAAGTTATTTCCGTAACCGACGGCGTTTTTCCGAAAATCTTCGGCAGGCTTCGGAAGACTGAAAGGGATCAAAAATTTATTTGACCCAGACATTTCTAATGACTAAGAAAAGATCTTAAAAGTTATTATTCCGGATTTTTGAGATTTTGCAAGATTACGCGATTCGGACACCGATCGGGGAATTTTATCAGGCTGGAGGCAAAAAGCAACCTGTGACATCATCAAAGATGATGTCACTTTGTGCCACCTAAGGGTGGGAGGTCAGCATGCTTGATCCAAGGGTCCAGGATGTGCCATTTTGCAAAAGTGCGATCCTACGGTCCAGAATCCGTCTGACAAAGGATGAATAGTAACCCGAAAATCCCTATAAATACCCCAAGCCCTCATTTGAATTCTTCACACCAAAACCACAAGCCAAGTTCGAAATTTGGAGCAAGAGGAAGAGGAAGGAGTCCGGGGAAATTTGCAGTGAAGCTTTGAGTAAGTTTTTCGGTCTTTAGTCTTAAGGTCTTTTGGTAGTTATAGTAGTAGTGTTAGATCTTTAGTTTTTCAAGTATGATTTAGATATCATGTTTTAGGGGTAGATATGATATTTATTTCAAAAATATGTTGGAGGAAGAGGTATGTAAAAATTTTGGAGAAATAGAGTTAAAGTAGCGAAGTTACCGCGAAATTACTACGACAGGGAATAGGGTAAAATGGTAATTTGTACCTAAAATGCCTGTTATGATGTCAAATATTGAGAAATGTGATATTATTCCTATAGGAAATCTTTGATCACGAACCGCCGTCGTACCATTGCCGTTCATTGCCCGACGTGTCATTTGCTCCCGCTGTTTTCCGTCAAAAGTTCAGTTTTCCGTCAAACGTACTAGAAGTACCGTATATTATCAACGAAGGTACGTTCGCGTACTGTAACACTAACTCTGTGCTACTCATATACATGTATGTGATCGATAGATTCACGGATAGAGGCCTTGTTTAGGGTCACCAATTCGGATAGAGGCTGTTTAGGGTCACCGATTATACATACAGTTTCACACGGGTTATAGACATAGTAATACCGTTTGAGTTTTCCTAGCGCTAAAGACACGACTGTACATCGTGGCACTGGTTTATGTGCATACACTTTATGGGACTTTACATATTTCTCTTTGCTTATGTACTTTCATTATATTGATCATGCATCTGCTTTATGCTTTTGTACTGATATGCTGCTGGTATGTCATGAATATCTGTGATCCGTATACTGTTTTATTTGAGCATAAGGTTAACCGTTACCTGAGATCCAATGGGGTAAATTGGATCTCAGTTGTAGCTTTAGTGTCTGGAGGACCAAGGATTGGAGAGCGGAACAAACAACACGACTAGACCGGTGGCCGGAGATGTTCCTTTTGTTTATTACTTTTTGAGAACAATAGGATGACTGTATCAATACAATGTTACACTATGGTTAATGATTGAATGAGAATCAGTTACTCTTTCGCTCCAATGCTCTACTCTGATTGAAAAAAAAAAAATCCGCTCTAAAAATGGGACGTTACACTAATTATGCCTTTATAACATGTTAATTAATCTCTAATAAATGAAGATTTAATTATCTGCTTATTGTTGGCAATTTTCTTAAATTGGATTAATTATTTTCTCACAACTTTTGAGTTTACATTGGTCATTTATGCTTCATGCATTAATTTAAAAATCATAGGGCAACTTATGTTCCCCAAAATAAAATTAGGTTTTTGCCCCTTTAATTTCCAAGGAAAATAATCTAATAAATTACTAAAATTAGAGACAACATACTTTCCTATTTTTAATAGATATTTAATTTCCTCTTAAGACATATTATAATAATCTCAGGGTATTTTATTATCCATAAATGTATTTAGGGATTTTGGCTCTTTGTTCATTATAATTCCCAAGAGAAATTGCCCTAGAAAATAGAATAAACACAACACCTAATTTTGAGACCTCATATTCACCTATTTAGAATAGGTATTATCTATTTAAGATAAATAATTATCCGGGTATTACAGGCTGATGACCTAATTTATGCTTGGATTATTGGCCCAGTTGCACTTATATGACTGATTTCAATTTGTACGGCTGAGTCAGCAGTACTTACAGGTTTTGTTCCAGATCTTCCTTCAAGTGTTTCTAGCCGTTTTAAGATATCTTCTATCTTTCTAGTTGTATCTTTCACATGTAGGTTTATATGTACTGTAGAACCTAAAAGACTTTGTACAGTGTTATTCATCTGATTAGTCAACAAACTTAGATTTAACTCTAAGATGTTAACTTTTGTCATAAGTTTTTCTAGAGTCATAGCTCTATTATATGGTTGATTCCTCAACTGATTATTTGTCATTCCTGGACTGGGAGTTCTAGACTTTGATTCTATCTGCTCATAAAATCTGCAATCAGATTATTTTTTCCATGTATATATTCAATAATATAATCATAATAAGACAAATCTCCTTGCCATTTAAACAACATTTTATTAGCTAATTTTTCAGTTTTTATCCCTCTATTCTAACCATGATTTTACTTGTGTATTATTAGTTCTTATAATAAAATTCTATTTATTGGTAAATTTTTTGACAAACTTTTTAAAGTTATTTTACAATTTCTTTAGTTTCTTTATTCTATATCCATTCAGTTTTTTCGCCTGTTATTTTATAAATTTTTGAATTTAAATTGGACAGATTTGGTTCATAATTTCTTACTTGATTTTTTAGTCCTAAAAATGATTGCAGTTCTTTTTTATTTGTTCTTTTTTTAAATTCTAAAACTTTTTTTTTTTTACTTATATGCAGATCTTGTAATTCTATTCCTTTTTTTGTTATTATTTGTCCTAGAAAAGGTAGTATTTCAGTTTTTCTTAATACTGAGTTCTTTGGTGGTATATTTAATCCATTTTCTTCGATTAATTTCACAAATGGATTTAAATGTTCTTCATGTTCTCTTTCATTTTCAGAAAATATTAGTATATCATCTATATATATTACACCAAAATCTCTTATAGGTAATAATAGTTTGGATACATATTCTTGATATATACTTGGGTTATTATGAAAACTCATTGGTAATATATTCCATTCATACAATCCTATTGTTGTACTAAAAGCTGTATATTTTTTTTTTCTAATTTTATTTGAAAAAAAAATCCCGATTTACAATCAAAATTACTAAAAATCTTTTTTCCTCTTGTAAGATTGAAAATGTAAACATAACAAAAATAAAAATATCTAAGAAGCAGCCTTATTATCAAGTCCTCTATTAGGGGCGACAGCATCACGAGCAGGACTAGAACTAATAACATCATCATCATTGGCAGCAGGGTTAGTAGCCGGCTGCACGATGAATCTAGGGATTGGTGAGAGCTCTAGAGCCAACTAGGAAGGAAACAACTTTTCTCAGGACTTGGAGAGCACTGTGTTCGTGATTTCCCAGCATTGGGTCTGCTGCTGATAAAATGAATTAGCTTGCACCTGCTTTTGCTGGGCCATCATGGCCTGTGCCCTAGCAACCTCCACACGCCGAAGGTCACTGCTCGAGAGGTCCCAATAGAAGATACGCCGCACTTGTCGTCAGGGGTGGACCCAGGAATTTTTGACAGGGGGCGAAAATAAAAAATTTTCTATCATAAATTAAAAGTACATGAAATACTATACAGATCTAATATACAAAATATTGAAAGAAATATATTACAGAAATTAATATCACTTCACATGACTCTTAGTCTACGTGTTTTCATATTGTTAAATTCATCTATAATTGAATGTGCTAAAACTCAAAACAATTTCTTTTTCAATGTATGTAATCAAATACTCCCTCCGGTCCTAATTATAAGATAACATTTGAGAGTTGGTTTTGGTCCTAATTATAGGACAATATTTTAATTTTTGTCAATTTCTTCCTAAAATATCCCTATTTTATTCTCTCAAGTGTATTTAGTTTTTGGTAAGTGTATGTATGTGGATGCGTAGACTCTTCCAATAAGTAAAACTTTTAAATTATTGGATTTTAATTCATGTATCAATTAGCTTACATTAATTTGTCAAAACACACACACACACACAGATATATGTGGTGTGTGTGTATGTGTGTGTCTACACACAAATATATATAGACAGACAAACACACACCCACACACGTGTGTGTGTGGTGTGTGTGTTTATACATATATGTATACTTGTGTATCTATGTGTATGTACTTATATGTATATCTTTGTGTGTCTGTCAATATATATGTGTGTGTGTGTGTACAGATATATATAAAAATATGTGTGTGTCTATATATTGTGTAGATATATGCACACACACACGTGTGTGTACACACACACACACACACACATATATATATATATATATATATATATATATATGTATGTATGTATGTATGTATGTATGTATGTATGTACAACAAAACCATTATTTCAATTAAAAAACGTGTAGAAAGAAAAATTCTAGGTCGAAGAGATTTGTGGTAGAGGTTGTTGATTCACTTTTACTTATGTCATTTTAAATTTATATAAGGGCATTTTAGGAAAATAAGTAAAATTCACTAATTTAACTCCTCTACTTAATTTCCCCAAAATTGGTTAAATATGTCCTATAATTAGAACCGGAGGGAGTAATCATTAAGAAATTGGTCCTCCATTCTATTTCGAAGCCTGTTCTTGATTATCTTTATAGTAGAGAAAGATCTTTCAGAAGTTTTCCTAGAAACTGGAAGAGTGAGTACAAGTCTACTTACTTTATCAATAAGAGGGTAAATGATGGACTTTCAAGTTCTTGCTAGTCCTTGAAATAATTCAGATGTAGTTGATAAATTAATCAAATTTGAATATTTAGGAATGTCAAGCTCAAAATGACATAACTTTATCTTCAAATGTAATTTCAAGCCTAGTTTGAAATATCTTGAGACTGCTCTTGTACCTGCATGTAGTGTCTTAAACCAAAGCAACCAAATATTAGACTAGCACGTACAAATATCAAGAGGCAACGCACACTCTGTACTCCATTCTTAACACTCTCAGTGCCTTGTTTTTGTAAAAGTTTGACCTCCGGAGAATGCAATACAAGAGAAGATTAATATTGATCAGTTTTTTTTTTTTTCCTTTAAATTTTTTTTTTCGGGGGTGGGGGGGGCACTCCCTTGTGTCTGCCTATGCTTGCCATTGACCATGCTGCACTTGGTGTTTATCCCCAAACACCTACAACGTCCAAGGTGATCAACTAGGCTCAAAGTAGCTTTCAGAGGCGTCGTGGGATCCCCAACTGACCCCTTTGACGCTATCATTTGTGATTCTCTTAGCTCAGCCTATGTTTGCTGAATCTGCTCCTACCGCACACATTTTATTAAATGATTATTCAACAATTTATATAATTACAATAAATAAAACATAGTTAAACAAACAATGTCTATATTTTACAATGGCTTCCTCTACCTGCTGAGAGGTTCCAATGCTATTCCAGTGTCTGTGTACAATAGTGAATAACTCAGTAGTTTGTCCGATATAGTGACTCACCATTTTTCAAAGTCACTTCTAACGGTTTGAGTTTTCACCGTTTCTACCTTAACGGTTTGAGTTTTCACCGTTTCTACCTTTTAACCCAACGGTTTGAGTTTTCACCGTTTTTACTGTTAAACTTACACCTTTCAACATTATGGATTCTGGACGAGGTAAGGGAAAGGGAAAAGTAACTGGCCCACCAAGATGGGGTTTAAGGGGCGGTAGTAGTAGAGGGTACCAGACGAGAGGGCGTGTGACCCGACATATACCTCCGCCCTCTCCGGGGCCGGGCGAGTTTGCCTCGCTCTTTGCCGATGAAGAAATTCCAAACACGGGGACCGTAGGGGAAGATCGAGAAGCAAGTTTGTCGTTCGACGATTTAGACGACGAGAATGAGGACATCCCTCTTAATATTCCCATAGCAGATGTAGAGCAGTTCATCGACGGGGAAACCAGCGGGACCACGGGAACCCCCGACCGGCGTCTTCGTGTTCCACCGGATTTGTAGTGGATGTCGAAGGTATATGTAATTAGTTTTTTGTGAGAAATTAATTTAATATCGGTACGTTTAATTCAATTTCTTGTAAACTTGCAGATAGACACGGGAACATCAGCAGGAGGACGCTGGATGTTTTCGCTCTCACTTAGACGGACTGGGAGATGGCCGGGTGTCGGGTCGTAGTCCCGTGGAACGACCATGTTTAATTAAATTGTACATGTTAATAGTTATAAGTTTTAGTTTATTTCTTTCCTTATTTGTTTCTTAATTCATTAATAATTAATAATGAAATTATTGAAAACGAAAGGAAATCACCAAGAGGGGGGTGAATTGGGGATTTTAAAACTTTTATAATAACTTTGCACCCAAGCTGAAGCTAAACGTAAAGAGATAGGGAAGAAGAGCTTGACACAGAAAGTTTATCCTGGTTCGGTCTAAATTCTTGACCTACGTCCACCCCGCACTCTCGGGTTTTTCTACTATCACTTTAACTCGTATACACACTCGTACTCAAGGATTATCCTCTCTAGGATACACTCCCCCTTACAAGTTGTAATCTGAAATCCCAATCTCCAAGTCCCCTTGACTTGAGATCTTTTACAATGAATGAATAATTTGAATAAAATCTCTCTCACAGAGAAGATAATGATAAACACTGAGGCTCTTTGTATATCAAAATACAATACAGAAAGAAAACTGATGTATAAGAATTCTTGAGCTTGCTTTTCGTTTCTGCTTAGTCTTTCGTTGTTCTTCTAAGTTTGTAATCAGCTCCTTATATAGTGGTGAGTTGCTATGTGACCGTTACTTCTCAACTTAGCATGTTCTTCATTTGAAATTCAGTTTGATGAGGATTATAGCCGTTGGGTCCTGAATTTCAGCCGATTCAATTCCTGGACGCGTGAAATCATTCTCCCTTCTGATTCTTCGCGTTTATTCAATGATTCGTTTGATCCAATTTAATACCTGAAACATTCTCAATATAGAGTAGTTAAATACGTTTGAATGAATGCAATCAATTCGTATAAACATGGTAAGTTTTGCGCTTTAAAAGAATCGGGATGAAATCGAACGATCATATTTGCTTCCGTCTTAAACTCGAGTTCTCCAAGTCGGGCTCGAGTTCGTAAGGCTTTTAGAGTATCCGGTTTATCTTCGAGAGAGCAAACTCGGAGTTTGATGTAAACTCGGAGTTTGTATTTTGTTTCACCATGTGAACTCGAGTTCACGAAGGTAGGCTCGAGTTCGAATACTCTCTAAGCTTTTGTCGAATGAACACTGGAGTAATATCTCACAAGATAAGCGGGCTCGAGTCCATTAGTGATTAGGCTCGAGTTTAACACTATTCATGCCTAAGAGTTTTGGTTGCTCGATTAGAGTGGATCGGAGCATGAGTATAAACTCGGAGTTTGTACACTTGCTTTTCTTTCTTCGATGAAGGGCTCGAGTTCATTATTCTTAGGCTCGAGTTCAGCTTAATTTATTCCATGACTTATTGAAGTGAACCGGAGGTTTGAGCTTAAACTCGGAGTTTGAAAAGAAGGAAAACTTGGGAGCTCTTCACAAGGGAAAACTCGAGCTTGTAATAATGTGCTCGAGTTTACCTATTTTGTAAACTCTTCTTCGTTTGTCAAACCATAGAGTAAACTCTACACAAAAGCATTAGGCTTGAGTCCATATACTTGGGCTCGAGTGTTCATTAAATTATAGCCATAGAAACAAGTGAACTCTACTCAAAAAGAATAAACTCGGAGTTTAAAGAGATACAATTTAATTAGAAAACTTCCCGCCATGGGAAAACTCGAGCTTGTCTATACAGCTCGAGTTTACTTGTTTGTAAACTCTTTATTATTATATCATGAGGGTTTAGGCTCGAGTCTATTTACTCGTGCTCGAGTTCGTTATGCTGAAAATATCCCGATGAGCTCTCTGTTTGCGTAAAACTCGAGTTTGCTTAGTTAGGCTCGAGTTTTGCGGTGACAAAGTGATTTTGACTCTTTGTCATTTTAAAAGCATTCGTACTTGTTTACAATTGTTATTAATCATCAAAACACATAGAGAACTAACATTCTCCCCTTTTGATGATGACAACACTTGTAAACAATTAACTCCTTTAAGGACACCGTTTTGATCATTTGAAATCATTGAAGCATAAGTGTTCGGTGTAAATGCATCGAATTAGATTTTAACATTTAAACTTTGATTCTATCAGAGTTAGCAGCTTAACATAAATCATAACACATATTGTCATTGCATAAGCTAAAACATTCAATGGTTTACAAAATGACATTTAGAGTTTCAAGCATACATATATCTAAAAAAAAAAGAGCTTGACAACTTGACTTCTCCTTCTTTACTTCAACTCTTCTCCCCCTTTGGCATCATCGAAAAGTGGAGGATGAGATGAGATAGAGGTGGACTTAAGAATAGGATCATGGGTAGATGGTTCAGGGGCTATGGAGGTTGGGATTGGTTCGGAAGAAGGTGGAGGTGCCGAAGAGCTAGGTCCAATGAATTGATGGACTCGATTTTCTAAAATTTTGTCCAGTTTGTCATGGAGGCTGGACATAGACACCAAAAGAGTGGAGATGCTTACTGAGTGATCTCCAATTTGATCCCCGAGACCTTGCACTTTCTCTTTGATAATCTCATGTTCAAGAATGAGATCTTATTGTGCATCGAGAACTCCTCATATCCTTTCTTGACCGTGGTGAATCCGATTCTATCTTGGAAGAAAGATCGAAACAACTTGGGCAATGTAAGTCTTTATTCTTTCATCCAAATCGAGGGAAAGGATTGTGGTGGAGGTGGTGCACTTTGAGCTTCTTGAACTCTAGATTGAGTAGCTCTGGTTCTAGTAGGTCTTGAGGGTGCTCTTGAATGATCACTTCCTTGATCAAAGCTTATCCTCATCAAATTTAGGATATGCTGGCCAAATTTGGCCGGTTTTTCAGTTTCTCATTGGTGGTAAATACCTGACCTTTTCATGAAACATAATCACCGAGATGAGATCGGCAAAGGGTATCCGGGATGTTTTTCTTCCATGGAAACGAAATTTGAACATCTCTTTAAAGATCCAATCTCCTATGTTATGAGGGACTTGATCTATGATAGAGGCAAAAATAGGGAAGTCCTTTTTGGCAAAGTGAGTGAAATTGCCTCCCTTTTGTACTAAGTTTCTAGTGTATATATACCAAGCAGCTCTTTGCTTAGGAGGCATGGATACTGGAGTGAAATCCAGAACCTCTAAAGCATCAGGTACAGGCTCATCGGGTCTGAGGAGTGAAAAAATTTGCCTATTCGTATAATTTGGAGAAGCAACAGGAGGAGGATTTTGGATTTGGAGGAGGGAATTAAGGTATGCAGCAATGATGGTTATCTGTTTTCCTCTAATGGATGTGGTAATCCTTTCCTCAACCAAATTTCTATCCGCATCCAATAAATTATCACTTTGCATACAATAGTAAAAGGTTTTAACAAAGGATGGACTATATGAGGCTCTAATGGATATGAGAGGTTCAAATTGTCTAAGCCAATGGGTAAGATCAAGGTTACATTCCTCTTTAAAGCATCTAGATTGACATACACGAAGGGCAAAAACTCTTAGCCTCATAGTTTTCTTGGAATCGTATGGCATCCTCACCATATAGAGTGACATCCTCACTAGAGAATCCTTTAGGGATGGAGGAATGATTGTAAATTTCAAATAAGGCCGGGTTTTCTCTAGATACCTGAGGAACAGAGTGTTGTTGGTGATGGGAGGATGATTGAGCTTGAGAGCTAGTTTGACTAGTTGTGGTCTTTCGAGACTTGTGTATCTCGTTCTTTGCCCCTTCGAGGTGGTGTGTCGCAGTTGAAGCTTTCTTTGAGGTATTCATCTTGACCGTGGTTATTGGAGTGGCTTGGGTAATAGGAATACCAGGAATTTGCTTGTCAATTCCATGCTTGAATCGTTTGGGAAACGATTTTCTTCGGGAGGACGTTGAGAGATTTGTGTATGATCGGTTTGGGGTTCTTGAGGATCGAGGATTTGGAATCTTGGGTTGCAGATCGTTTGGACGCCATGTTCTCTCGGTTTTCGTTTGAGGAGATTGAGAGAAATTTTGGGAGATTTTAGGTTTAGGCTCGAGGGTGAGATAGAGTGAAGACGAAAAGACGGGTTTTTAAAGAAATTTTATCGACGCAAACTCGAGTTCTTAAGTGAGGCTCGAGTTTGTGTAACGTTACTTACCCGGAATTCAAGAGTGTATGTGTGAACCCTTGAAATTTCTTGCTAGGCTCGAGTCGATCACATCGTAGGCTCGAGTCCTGTCCTCGGCTCCTCTCGAGGTGGATTGCTCTCTGCCTCCTCGAACTCGAGTCCTGTTCACTAATAGGCTCGAGTCCGTCAAAATCTCTCGAGATGAGTTTCTCTCTGTCTCTCGCGAACTCGAGTCCGTTCACTAATAGGCTCGATTTTGGCGACCCCGATAGTTGCATTTCTTGCCGGTTCTTTCGAGCTCGAGTCTGTCTTTGGTAGGCTCGAGTTTGTGACACTTTACTTGCACTCGATTGTTTGGGATTTTGATTTCAATATACATCCAGCACAAAACATATCTACATACTCCGATGCTTAAGTTAGTGGACAATAATCATTAAAAAACATAACTAACATTTGAATTACTTACAACTCATTGGGATTTACCATTCCCAATTCTCTTCTTATGAACACAAATTGTTCTTTTGCTAGTGGCTTGGTGAAGATATCGCGAGTTGCAAGTGAGTTGGGATGAACATGACTTTGACATCCTTCTTTTGAACATGATCTCTTATGAAGTGATGTCCGACATCAATATGTTTGGTTCTAGTGTGTTGAACAGATTCTTTGCCAAACTTATTGTGCTTGTGTTGTCACAAAGAATTGGGATTTCTTTGAGATGAACTCCCAAATCACACAATTGTTGTTTGAGCCAAAGAACTTGAGCACAAGAACTTGAGGCAGAACATACTCGGCTTCAGTGGATGACACAACCACGTGGTCCGCTTTTGCCGAACCAAGACACTAATGATCCTCCAAAGAACTCACATTGACCACTTGTGCTTTTCTCGTCGCCTTGTATCCCGCATGATCCGAATCAAGTATAGGCTACTAAGTGTTCATGTTGATCTTTGGGAAACCATAATCCAAGAGTCTTTGTATCAGAAGATATCTAAAAATTCTTTTAACATGTTCAAGATGGGACTCCATGGGGCGATTGGAATCTAGCACACATTCCAACACCGAATTGAATGTCCGGACGACTTGCCGTAAGATAGAGTAATGATCCAATCATTCCTCTATACTTAGTGATGTTGAAGTTAGTCCCCTTTTCATCGCATCCGAGTTGCAGTTGAACTCATTGGAGTATCCGCTCCATTACAATCGCCTAGACCATATTTTTTTAATAGATCTTTCGATACTTGGTCGGGGAAATGAAGATTCCATCATGGCGTTGCTTGATTTGAAGTCCAAGGAAGTAATTAAGTTCTCCCATCATGGACATTTCAAATTCTCCCCGCATTGTCTTGGCAAATTCTTCACACATAGTATCATTAGTAGCACCAAAAATAATATCATCAACATAAATTTGAGCTATTAACACATCACCAAGTTTATTCTTCTTTATAAAGAGAGTTGTATCTCGCTTTCCTCTAACAAATCCTTGATCAAGAAGGAAAGTGCTTAACTTCTCATACCAAGCTCTAGGAGCTTGCTTAAGACCATATAAGGCTTTCTTGAGGTGATAAACATGATCCGGATGATGTTCATTTTGAAAACCCGGAGGTTGTTCAACATAAACTTCCTCCGGTATAAAACCATTTAAAAAGGCGGATTTTACATCCATTTGAAAAAGTTTGAATCCTTTAACACAAGCAAAGGCTAGAAGAACTCTTATAGCTTCCAATCTTGCTACTGGAGCATAAGTTTCTTCATAATCAATTCCTTCTTCTTGATTATAGCCTTTTGCAACTAGCCTTGCTTTATTTCGAATGATTATGGCGGATTCATCACATTTATTTTTGAATACCCATTTAGTACCAATGACCGGATGGTCTTTAGGTCTGGGCACCAAGTCCCAAACTTGGTTTCTTTCAAATTGATGTAATTCCTCTTGCATTGCTATAACCCAATCATTGTCTGAAAGGGCTTCATCAATCTTAGAGGGTTCAATTTTCGAAATGAAAGCTGAAAAAGTAACTTCATTCAAAGTGCTTTTTCTCGGTTCTTACTCCTTGATTTGCATCACCTATCACTTGATCCAGAGGATGACTCCTACCGTATCTCCATGATTTTGGTTGAGTTTGAACACTGTTTTCATAAGCATTTTCACAATGTTTTTCGCTTCGTAATCATCTTGCAAATCTTTTTCCGTATTTGTTGAAATAGAAGTTTGGTTTGTCACAGAAAATCATCATCATCATCCAAGGACTTGTTAGATTTAGTTTCACGTAAAACAATATGCATAGATTCTTCAACAAGGTGATTACGAGTATTATAAACTCTATATGCTTTACTTCTACTTGAATAACCCAAGAATATACCTTCATCGCCTTTGGAATCAAATTTTCCCAAGCAGTCCTTACCATTATTGTGGATGAAGCATTTACATCCAAAGATATGTAAGTGAGCTAAGTTGGGTTTTCTTCCTTTGTAGAGTTCATAGGAGTTTTGTCCAATTTCTTTCGGAGATATGCCCTGTTTGATATGTAACAAGCAAGTGCTCATAGCATCGCCCAAAACACTTGAGATGTTTGGTTCTCATTTAGCATTGATCTTGCCATTTCAAGAAGCACTCTATTCTTTCTTTCAACAACTCCATTTTGCTGTGGGGTTCTTGAGCCGAGAAGTTATGATTGATTCCCATACTATCACGAATTCTCCAAAGGCATGATTCTCAAATTCTCCACCATGATCCGTACGAATACCGCAATAGATAATCCTTTCTCGTTTTGGACCTTCTTGGCAAACACAATAAATTGATCAAATGTTTTATCTTTTGATGATAAAAGAATGACCCATGTAAATCTTGAGAAATCATCTACTATAACCAATGTATAAAGATTGCCGCCAAGGCTTTTTACTCTAGCTGGTCCAACTAAATCCATATGGAGTAATTGAGAGGTCTATTAGTTGATATTTCTGTTTTCGACTTGAAAGAAGATTTGGTTTGTTTACCTTTTGACATGCATCACAAATCATATCATTTTTAAAAGAAAGTTTTGGTAAACCAATAACCAATTCCTTTTCTCGTAGTTTATCAAGTTGAATCATATTGACATGTCCTAAACGTTTATGCCATAACCAACTTTCATCTAAGTTACCAACAAAACATTTTTCAATCGAATTGTTTTTAGACAGATTAAGAGTATAACAATTACCTTCTCTTGGAGCTCTGAATAATGCTTTGGATTTAATACTATCTAAAGAGAGATCATCCTTACTTACAATCAAACATTCTTCGAATCAAAGATGACTAGGTTTCCTTTGTCCGTGCTTTGACTCACACCGAGGAGGTTGTGACATAATCCATCCACAAGATAAACATCTTTGATTTGAGGTCCATTGCTATTTCCAATTTTGCCAATGCCAAGAATTCTTCCGACTCATTTCCACCAAATGTTACCTTGCCACCATCCTTATGTTTGATTGAAGCAAATTTGGATTGGTCTCCAGTCATATGTCTTGAGCATCCACTGTCAATGTACCACTTATTGGGATTTGATGCTCTAAGACAAATCTGCATAAGAAGAGATATCATCTTTTAGGTACCCAATATTCTTTGGGTCCTTTTGGGTTAGTTTGTGTCTTAGGAATCATATAGGATCCCTTAGGCACCCATTGATAGTTTCCTACAGGTTTGATTGATCTATCTTTCTTATGAAAACATGAAGAAGTAGTATGACCTTTTCTATTACAATAGTTGCAATGTGCAAAAGGATTTGAGGTATGGACAGATTTTTGAAAATAATTCATGTAAGATCTTTGTCCATGTTTCTTTTTGCCTTTCTTTTTGTCATAATCGTTTGTAACCAATTCCCGATTTGTCATTTGTAAATCTTTGTCGTTTCAAAATTACCTCAAGCATTTCACTTCCTCTAGTGAATTTTTCAAGAGTCTTTGTAAGGTATTCATTTTTCTTTTTCGTAATAGAACATTCATCACATATGATATTTTCAGAACTGAAAGATTTTCTACTTGTTGTTCAAGTGTTGTATTCTTCCTTTTTAAACCAAAATATTTTTCAGCAAGTTCATCAAATTCATTTTGAACAAGTTTGTATTCGTAGACAATTCATTATAAGATGGTTTTGCATCATGATTAGAACAAGTAGAGTTTTCCTTTTCACAAGCAGAGATAGGTGTAGAAATCGTTTGAACTTGTTCTTCTAATAGTTTGATTTTTCTTTTGAAAATAAGAGCTCTTTTGCGCTTTTCTTAAATTCAAGATAAAGAGAATCATATGTTGAAGATAATTCATCATAAGGTAAATCGAATTACTTACCTCTTCGTTGTCCGATTCCTCTTGAGCCACAAGGCGTAGATTGGCACTTTGTTCCTCTTCGCCTCATCTTCATCGATGAGCTGTTGCCCCATATAGTTGATACATAAGCTCTTTTCTTGAACTTATTGAATTTCTTTTCTTTGTTTTTCAGCAAGGACATTCGATTTGATGTGGCCGGTTTCTCACATTCATAGCATATAATTGGTTTCTTAGTTTCGTGCTAGAATTTCCTTTGTGAAACCTTCGTGAGATTGGTCCTTTTGTAGAATTTCTTGAATCTTCTGACCATCATTCCTAGCTCACCATCTTCATCTTCATCTTCTTCATCGTCATCCGATTTAACTTCTTTGATGGTTTTAAGAGCTATTCCCTTGTTCTTGACATTGATATCATTTAGTCCCTTTTTGAATTTGATCTTCCCCTCATATTCAGAAAGGCCGCCAAATAGTGCCGCCACTGAGGCCATTGATTCGCCTCGAGATTCTTCAATTGCAGTGACCTTGGCTTCCCATTCCTTGGTGAGAATATTTAGTATTTTCCTCACTTGGGCAGGTTGTTCATATTCTTTTCCCAAGGCAGTGAGTTGATTGATCGGTGAGTGAATCCGAGTTGAAATTCACCAATAGATTCTCCTGGTCTTCATCTCGCAATAGATCGTATTCAGTCATGAGAGTATTGATACGATTTTCTTTGATCGCACTGTTCCTTCATGAGCTATTTCAAGAGCATCCCACATTTGCTTAGCAGATGGCAAAGTGCAGATTCCGAAATACTCTTTTTGGCCAAGAGCACTTTGGAGCATATGAATTGCCTTCATGTTGAGAGTGACTTGTTTCTTATCATTGTCATCGTACTCTTCTTCTTTCTTGGGAGTCTCGATGTCGCACTACAACCGAGGAAGGAACATAGTTTCCTTTTTCAAAGACCCTCCACAAACCAAACTCGAGGCCATTACATAGACCCCGAACTTAGCCTTCCGTAATGAGTAGTGTTCTCCATTGAAACCCGGGGGCTCGGTTGATTGAGGCTCCATCTCGGTAGAATTCCTTCCATTGGATCTTTGTGTCTAGGATGTTAATCCTTCAAATTGACAACTAGGCTCGATACCAAATGAAAACGAAAGGAAATCACCAAGAGGGGGTGAATTGGGGATTTTAAAACTTTTATAATAACTTTGCACCCAAGTCGAAGCTAAACGTAAAGAGATAGGGAAGAAGAGCTTGACACGAAAGTTTATCCTGGTTCGGTCTAAATTCTTGACCTACGTCCAGTCCCGCATCTCTCGGGTTTTTCTACTATCACTTTAACTCGTATACACACTCGTACTCAAGGATTATCCTCTCTCTAGGATACACTCCCCTTACAAGTTGTAATCCGAAATCCCAATCTCCAAGTCCCCTTGACTTGAGATCTTTTACAATGAATGAATAATTTGAATAAAATCTCTCTCACAGAGAAGATAATGATAAACACTGAGGCTCTTTGTATATCAAAATACAATACAGAAAGAAAACTGAATGTATAAGAATTCTTGAGCTTGCTTTTCGTTTCTGCTTAATCTTTCGTTGTTCTTCTAAGTTTGTAATCAGCTCCTTATATAGTGGTGAGTTGCTATGTGACCGTTACTTCTCAACTTAGCATGTTCTTCATTTGAAATTCAGTTTGATGAGGATTATAGCCGTTGGGTCCTGAATTTCAGCCGATTCAATTCCTGGACGCGTGAAATCATTCTCCCTTCTGATTCTTCGCGTTTATTCAATGATTCGTTTGATCCAATTTAATACCTGAAACATTCTCAATATAGAGTAGTTAAATACGTTTGAATGAATGCAATCAATTCGTATAAACATGGTAAGTTTTGCAGTTTAAAAGAATCAGGATGAAATCAGTAACGATCATATTTGCTTCCGTCGTAAACTCGAGTTCTCCAAGTCAGGCTCGAGTTCGTAAGGCTTTTTAGAGTATCCGGTTTATCTTCGAGAGAGCAAACTCGGAGTTTGATGTAAACTCGGAGTTTGTATTTTGTTTCACCATGTGAACTCGAGTTCACGAAGGTAGGCTCGAGTTCGAATACTCTCTAAGCTTTTGTCGAATGAACACCGGAGTAATATCTCACAAGATAAGGTGCTCGAGTCCATTAGTGATTAGGCTCGAGTTTAACACTATTCATGCCTAAGAGTTTTGGTTGCTCGATTAGAGTGGACTGGAGCACGAGTATAAACTCGGAGTTTGTACACTTGCTTTTCTTTCTTCGATGAAGGGCTCGAGTTCATTATTCTTAGGCTCGAGTTCAGCTTAATTTATTCCATGACTTATTGAAGTGAACTGGAGGTTTGAGCTTAAACTCGGAGTTTGAAAAGAAGGAAAACTTGGGAGCTTTCACAAGGGAAAACTCGAGCTTGTAATAACAGCTCGAGTTTACCTATTTTGTAAACTCTTCTTCGTTTGTCAAACCATAGAGTAAACTCTACACAAAAGCATTAGGCTTGAGTCCATATACTTGGGCTCGAGTGTTCATTAAATTATAGCCATAGAAACAAGTGAACTCTACTCAAAAAGAATAAACTCGGAGTTTAAAGAGATACAATTTAATTAGAAAACTTCCGCCATGGGAAAACTCGAGCTTGTCTATACTGTGCTCGAGTTTACTTGTTTGTAAACTCTTTATTATTATATCATGAGGGTTTAGGCTCGAGTCTATTTACTCGTGCTCGAGTTCGTTATGCCGAAAATATCCCGATGAGCTCTCTGGGTTTGCAGAAAACTCGAGTTTGCTTAGTTAGGCTCGAGTTTTGCGGTGACAAAGTGATTTTGACTCTTTTGTCATTTTAAAAGCATTCGTACTTGTTTACAATTGTTATTAATCATCAAAACACATAGAGAACTAACAATTATGATATAGAACAAGTTTAAACTGCGCGAATGACACAAGAGGTACGTTATGATGAAAGTGGGGGAAGGGTGGAAGAGCCGGAGGAACCATCTCTACAATATTATGAATGGAGACGGCACTATTCCTCTGCAGCAGCTGATCGAGAGAGTCCTGCATCGGCGTGGAACCAGATCAAGTGGGGCTAAGCTTTCATCCAATATAGGAGGGGTGCCTCGATTGTAGGTACATTTTATTAAATTAATTAATTGTTTCACTTAATTGATAATTTAAATTGAGTTTAGGGTTTAAAGGAGGAGAACACACAGACGGACTATGGGAAGTTGTGGACACGCACCCATAGACACGCAGATGGGACGCCGACCTCTGAGGCAGCAGAGGAGATAATAGTAAGTTAAAAAACATTATTTATATAATGAATGTTGTATATTTAAATTGATCGTCCATTATTTTATTAATGGTTCATGAACTCTGTTGGTCAGGGGCGGATTGAGAATACCGAGGCAGAGCTACGAGTGTCGCAGACCCCGGAGTCACAGGGGTCTGTGAATCCTACGGCCCCATTGAAAGCTGCTCTGGGCCGGCCTGAGCATCCTCGGCCGCGTTAGGGGTTTTGGCCTTGGCGCCTGTGCCTAGCATGGTGTACTCGAGACAGGGCTCCTCCTCCGCTCCCGGACCCACCGGCTCGAGAAGGCCACCAGCGGGAGATTTCGAGGCGATCATTGCTGAGAAGGTTGCTGAGCAGGTTGCCGCAATTGAGGCTGCACGGAGGGCTGAAAGAGATTTTCCGTGCCTCTCAAAATAACCAGATTCAATAAAAGATTTGCAGTAATAGGGAACCTGGATCGTTTCCCAACGAACTTGCAGCGGGCTTGATTAACAACAACGACGAAACCCTAACAGTGTGTAAAACGTGAATGAATGTGTGACGGCTGCCTCACTTAAAGATAACCTAAAAACGAATTAGGTCTAATGGTTCAGCCCAAAACGAAAATAAAATAAAGATGGGCTTTAATTACAAAATTCGAGCCCAATTAAAATCCAGAATTGTTCATCTGACTTTGGCTCCAAAATTGACCGCCTTCTTGTCCGAATTGGCTCTTTATGTCTTCATAACAATTGTAGCTCTCTGAATCATCTGAAATATGAGACAAAAATGAGGCAAATCCGATGTCTGGTTCAAGAGTTATGGTAAAAATAGTGAAGCAATACAAAACTGGAATTTTATCGATAAAAATGGCTAAAATTACAATCTAAGGCCCAAAGCCTAAATGCACATAAAAGCCATTATTTATTAACTAAAGAGTCCTAAATATTGATCAAGAGATAAAAATAAGTGTATTAAATATTCAATTATCAAATTCCCCACACTTATCTTTTTGCACTCCCGAGCAAAATCTAAAGAAAAAGACTAAAAGGAAAAACTCTTCTTTACTAATAATTGCTAATAATGCAAAAAGTGAATCAAGGGACAAAAAGTTCCAAAAGACCAATCAATCAAGACCAAAATCCCTTCATCTCAAATTACAATTCATGGTAGTCTCAATCAATGATGCTAATCACAAAAGATGGTCTCACAAATGATGCGCTCAATCAATCGCCTCTCAAGTGTTTAAGGTAAATAAGTGTATCGCTCAAATTCTACTCAAGAAAATTGTTCTACCATAAGCTTGCTCAACTTCTACGTCTCCACTACTCACAACACGTACATGCACAAATCAAGAGAGCTTGTAATTAAAGGTTGTAACGGGGCTAAGTGAAGGTAGGTAATAGTATGGAATGAGAGGCTAAGCACCAAAGAAATCAAAAGGAAGAGCACTGATTAACACAATCATTCTCTATGTATGAAATTTTTATTCTACTAATATATCCATTCCTTTCTATGTATTTTCTTTTCTTTTCTTTTTTTTTTTCTTTTCTTCTTTTTTTTTTCTTTTATTTTTTTTTTATTTTTTTCTTTCCTTTCATTGTATACGTAATTACAATGTCAAAATCAAATATCTCCCCCCCACACTTAAACTGTTGCACTCCTGAGCAACCCCCACACTTAAACACAAAACAAGTTGAAACCAATGCTCAATAAATCTTCAAGGTGCGGAATAAAATGGTTTTACGCTTAGGCTTGTAATGTGGCTTAGAAAAGAATGGGTCAAAAGGCACAAAGGGGCTAGCAAGGGAATCATAATGCAAGGGAAAGCTATTTGGCCAAAGTGAGGAAAATAAAAGAAAGAAAACAAGCTTCCATCATACTTATGCACGTAAGTGAAAAATGTAGTTTCAAAAAGAAAAGGAGCAAGTTCTAGAGAACAAAAATCATGAGAGATGCACACATGAAAGAAAGAATGGCAAAAGATGAATTCCATTCATGCAGCCCAAAACCTCACAAGGTCAATACCAACTTAGGCAATCAACAACATCAAATCAAATATCAAGACTTGTAATCGAAGAGTCAAGAATTGTAGACCAACGAATGATCCATTAAAACCAAAATGTCCACGTTCATAATATGTAGCAATCATAGAAAGAGATTTTTTTTTTTCCAAAAGCAAAGCAAGGTAAAAAAATGAACAAACAAAAGAGAAAGAGGGAGAAGAAAGAAGAATACTCCCCAAGGGTTTATGGAGAGAGAAAGGTGGCATCAATGAGGTTTATGGAGGATAGATGGCATCAATGAGGAGAGTCTCGCTTCCTCAGCCGCGTGGGGATCCCTCATGAAATGGCTTGAGGCGATGCCCATTAACCTTAAAGGTACTTCCCGTGGGTGAATCACATAGCTCAACAAAGACCAAATGGAAAAATGTTAGTGATCTCAAAAGGGCCATCCCATCTAGATCGAAGCTTACTGGCATAAACTTCAAACGGAGTTAAATAGAAGAACTTTCGGCCCACGTAAAATTCTTTCCTCGTAATATGCTTATCATGGAATGCCTTAGTCTTTTCCTTATACAACCGTGAACTCTCATAGGCATCCAATCTCAACTCATCTAATTCTTGCAACCGTAGCTTTCTCTCTGAAGGATTTGCTTAATCTCTCTATTTGAGACTTCAGCTTGACCATTGGTCTGAGGATGGTATGTGTGGAAACCTTGTGTAGCACTCCATACTTGCGTAACAAGGCACCCATGCTTCGATTACAAAAATGGGAACCCTGGTCACTGATAATAGCTCTAGGAATGCCAAACCCGCAGAAAATGTTAGACCTAACAAAGTCCACCACCACGTAAGAATCATTAGTCCGGTGGCTTTCGCCTCAACCCATTTCGAAACATAATCAACAAACAAGTAGTATGTAAGTATAACCATATGAAGCAGAAATGGACCCATAAAATCAATACCCCAAACATCAAAGATCTCACAAAACAATATAGGGTTTTGGGGCATCTCATGCCTACGAGAAATACTCCCCGCTCTCCGACGCTTATCACATGACTTACAAAACAGATGGGAATCACGAAACAAGGAGGGCCAAAATAATCCACTATCTAACACTTTCCTAGCAGTTCTTTGGGGTCCAAAGTGACCACCACAAGCAGAAGCATGAGAAAATGCAATATGGAGTGAAATTCATGGTCGTATACATCTCCTAACTATCCGGTCACTACAAAACTTCCACGATAAGGGTCATCCCAAACATAATATTTAGACTCACTTTTCAATTTTAGGTTTTGGGCCCTAGTGGAGTCTACAGAAAATACCGCCTACCAAATAGTTAACTAGATCAGATACCATGGGTCTTACCTTGCACTGTAGAAGCCGCTCATCGTGGAAATCATCCCGAATAGAAGAGGGGTGAGAGGGAGAATGGGTGATGCGACTCAAGTGGTCGCCTACCCGCTTTGCGCCCCACTTCGTCTCGAATCTCAACATCAAACTCTTGAGCAAGAACATCCACCGGATGAGTCGTGGCTTAGCATCCGCCTTTTTCAAAAGAAACTTCAAAGCAAGATGGTCGAGAAAACAATGACTCTACTAGCTAGCGATATGACCTAAACTTATCAAAAGCAAATACAATGGCCAACAACTCCTTTTCGGTGGTGGTGTAATTAGACTCGAGCGTAATCCAAAGTCTTGGAGGCATATGCAATGACATGAGATGCTCGTCTACCCGCCGTGCCAAGATAGCACCAACCGCATAATTGGAAGCATCGCACATCAACTCAAAAGGAAGGCACCAATCGGGGGCTTAATCATCTGGGCCGTAGTCGTGCAACGCTTCAAATGATCGAAGGCCGCCTTGCAAGTATCATCAAATACAAATTCGCGTCCTTATGCGTAAGGTTGGACAAGGGTCGGGCCTTGCCGAAATCTTGAATGAAACGCCGATAGAAACCCGCATGACCAAGAAAAGAACGAACTTCCCGCACGTAAGCGGGGTAAGGCAACGCAAGAATTACATCTATCTTAGCAGTGGTCTACCTCAATCCCTTTCCTAGACACTATGTGTCCCAAGACTATACCTGACTCAACCATGAAGTGAAACTTCTCATAATTCAGCACAAGATTAGACTCAATACATCTATGCAAAACTCTAGACAAATTAGCCAAGCAGAATCAAAACTAGACCCATATACAAAGTGAAGTCATCCATAAAAACCTCCATGCAATCCTCTAGAAACTCGTAGAAAATACTTACCATACAACGCCGAAAAGTGCCAGTGCATTGCAAAGGCCAAAAGGCATCCTTCTGTAAGCATATGTCCCAAAGGGGCATGTGAAGGTCGTCTTCTCCCGATCCTCGGGAGCAATATGGATCCGGAAATATCCGAGTAGCCATCCAGAAGCAAGAATGAGACTTACCAGCCAAACGCTCTAACATCTGATCAATGAAAGGTAGAGGATAATGATCCTTGCGAGTGGCTTGGTTGAGTCTCCTATAGTCGATGCAAACTCTCCAACTATTCTGAACTCGAGTAGGAATGAGCTCATTCTTCTGATTGGCTACCACAGTGACTCCGGATTTCTTAGGAACGACCTGACCGGACTAACCCACTGGCTATCAGAAATGGGATAGATGATGCCACTGCAGAGCTTAGTGACCTCCTTCTTTACCACATCAAGGATAAGAGGATTAAGGCGTCTCGGGGTTGCCTCACGTGCTTAGATTCCTCTTCCAAATGAATACGATGCATGCACATAGAAGGGCCGATGCCAACTATGTCGCCTAATGTCCACCCAATGGCCTTCTTGTTCGCCCTCAATAAGCTTAGCAGCCTTCTCTTCTTGATCGTGCAAAAGATTATTTGCCACAATGATCGGCAATCGCTCATTCACCTCCGTAAATGCATACTTCAGTGATCTGGGAGGGATTTCAACTCTAGTTTGGGCGGTTGCTCAATGGAGGGAAGAAGCTTGGGTGGTAACAACTCGATGTCATCACACTAGAAATCCCCGAAACCACATTCAAAGAAGCACAAGCAAAAGGACTGTGTCTATACAAACTCAATGTTAACATCGAATCAGTTCATCAAAATCGAAGTAAGCTCATCAAAATCGAATCGATGCACGTTAGATCGTGGATGAAGCTCAAACTCGAATCGACAAGTAATGCGTAATCACTAAGCAAGTCGAATCACCAAATAATGCATCATTAATTTCAGTGCAAATAGGACACCATTCATTATTAGCACATGCACAAATGAGAGAATCACTCATAGATGCAAAATCGTGGTAAGCAAAGACACCAATCGCAAGAACATCATCCACAAAGATCATCAATCACATCAATACGTAAAAATGTAATGCTCTTCCCTAGGATATTTCATGGCATCAAAGATATTGAAATTCACAGATATATCACCAAACTCCATGGAAAGAGTACCTGAATGCACATCTATCTTAGTCCTAGCTGTTTTCATGAAAGGTCTCCCTAGAATGATTGGTGACCTACTACTAGGAGACTCACCCTCCATATCCAAGATGTAAAAATCAGCAGGAAATATCAAGTCATTAACTTTGACTAATACATCTTCAACTAAACCGAAGGATGAGCACTACTTCTATTAGCTAACTGAACAATAACACCAGTAGGACGCAAAGGACCAAGACCAAGAGATCTATAAACAGATGCATGCATGACATTAATAGAAGCGCCTAAATCTAGCATGCAATCATCAAATCTATAGTTACCAATGAGGCAAGGGATAGAAAATGTCCCTGGATCTTTGCATTTACGAGGCATAGTAGGCCGGATGAGTGCCGAGACATTCTCGATTCAAACTCACTCGTTCATTCCCTTCGCCGCCTCTTGTTGGTGCACAACTCCTTCGAAACTTGGCATATTTAGGAATTTGTTTGACCGCATCTAAGAGAGGAATGTTGATCTCTACTCTTCCGAATGTCTCAAGTATATCCTTCTCTTGTGCTTTACCTGCCAACTTCTTGGGCTGAATTGCTCTCTGAGGGAAGGGAAGAGGAATAGGAATGTCTTCCTCTTCACCTTGCTGTACGAGGAGGTGGCGCTTGCAAAGGCAAAGGGGTGCAGACCGTTGCCGGAAAGTCCGTGGCATGTACCGTCTCGCGGTAATTCCTGCACTCGTTGATACCGGTTACTCGATTCCGATTCCGGTTACTCGGTTCGATTTTGGTTCCAAATAAAGTTGGGGTGATTTCTCCAACCAGATTATAAGTATTGGAGAAGGCATTATTCTCGTTGGTATTGTGGCCTTCCCGGAAAACGCCCACCGAAGCTACCGATCGGTCTTGGTAAGCGTGATCATGCAAGGTAGGGCATGAGTCAAGAGAATGATATGGGTCGAACAAAACCCACAGGAGTACCCACTCGAGGAGGTGAAGACCGCACTGTCTCGTGAAGCACGCTAACTGCCTCACAAGGGAGGTCAGATCATCAAGTCTAGTCTCTAATCTCTGGGAATCATACTGGTTTGGCGGTGCTGGTTGAATATGGTAAACAGGGGTACTATTGGCCCTGGTGCCAAACTGCTGAGAGTTATCTGCCATAATGGATATCAAGTCCCGAGCCTCTTCAGTGTCTTGTTGCTCATAGCACCACCGCTAGAAGCATCCACCAATCCTTTGTCTACCGGCAGCAGACCATCATAGAAACCGTTAATCAGTCTTTTTCATTTATCCGATGGTGTGGACAAGCTTGCACATAACCTTTTGAATCTCTCCCAATACTCATGCATAGTCTCCCAAATGACATGTTTAATGTTGCCAATTTCCTTCTTGATCGCAGCTTGCTCTTGATGAAGGAAAATATTTGTCTAGAAATAACCTCGAATATCACCCAGCTCCCAATAGATGAGGGTCAAGGTACAACAACCAATCCTTAGCTCCACCGTCCAATGAGAAAGGAAAAGCTCTCACTTGATATGATTCTCATCAATGGCTTGTGGTTTCATTGTGCCGCACACTACATGGAATTCCTTCAAATGCTTAATGGGGCACTCACCGCAAGACCATGAAACTTAGGCAACAAGTGTATTAGACCGATTTAAGCTCAAAGTTAGCAAAGAATGTTAGGATATTGGATGCACAAAGGTTGATAATTAACATCAGGTGCACCCAATTCCTTTAAAGTAGCATGATCTGCCTGTCTTTCTGCCATAACGTCTGAGTTAGCAAAATTGCTACTAGAATTAGTGAAAACAACAAGACTATCAGAAATACTATCAAATGATTTTATTTTTTTTTTGTTAAAAAAAAAAATTATTTTAAAAATAATAATAAAATAAAAGATAAAAGAAAGATAAAAAAAGTAAAAAAAAAAAAAAAAGATAAAAATTCACGTTAAAAAAAAATAAAATAAAAAATAATAAAAATAAAATAATAAAAATAAAATAATCAAATAAAATAAAATCAAATAAAAAGATAAAATAAAAGATAAAAAATCAAATCAAATCAAAATAAAATAAAAAAAATAAAAAAAAATAATAATAATAATAAAAATTTCAATACTGTTACTAATCAAACCGATGCAAATTCCCCGGCAACGGCGCCAAAGTTTGAAAGAGATTTGCCGTGCCTCTCAAAATAACCAGATTCAATAAAAGATTTGCAGTAATAGGGAACCTGGATCGTTTCCCAACGAACTTGCAATGGCTTGATTAACAACAACGACGAAACCCTAACAAAGGAAAAAAAGGGGGATTTTTTTGTGATTCAACGTATTAAAACGAAATAGACAGAGATAAACGAAATATTGAGAAACAGATAGAAAAACGTTAATAAACTGAAATAGATTAAAAATGACCAACCCAACGTTTAGATTCCCAGAAACGTCCATCCTTGAGCGAAATATTAACGAACTCGCGTTTGGTTCTAGACGAACCGAGATCTCGCATCCGTCCGTAAATTCCCTCGACTAGACGATCGCCTAGCATTTATTCGAACAGTGGCGTCTCATTGTACGATCGCACAAAGCAACACTTTAAACCTAGTCCGAACTCGGTCCTTGGGACGAACCAAACCGAATATTAAATCTAATATTCGAACTATTTTCGTAAATCGATCCGATAAGATGAAAACAGAATCGAGAAACCCTAATCCGATTAAGCCTAGGCTCTGGACGAATCATGGAATCCTCACGTTGGATTAATCATAGAAGTTTAGCCGAGCATGGTTGGAATAGAAGAAGAAAAGACGAAGAACATGAAGAACATTTGAGAGAAAACTAAAACTTCTGTCTTTAATCCAAAAATGTGTAAAACGTGAATGAATTAATGCGTAGAATGAATGTGTGACGGCTGCCTCACTTAAAGATAACCTAAAACGAATTAGGTCTAATGGTTCAGCCCAAAACGAAAATAAAATAAAGATGGGCTTTAATTACAAAATTCGAGCCCAATTAAAATCCAGAATTGTTCATCTGACTTTGGCTCCAAAATTGACCGCCTTCTTGTCCGAATTGGCTCTTTATGTCTTCATAACAATTGTAGCTCTCTGAATCATCTGAAATATGAGACAAAAATGAGGTAAATCCGATGTCTGGTTCAAGAGTTATGGTAAAAATAGTGAAGCAATACAAAACTGGAATTTTATCGATAAAAATGGCTAAAATTACAATCTAAGGCCCAAAGCCTAAATGCACATAAAAGCCATTATTTATTAACTAAAGAGTCCTAAATATTGATCAAGAGATAAAAATAAGTGTATTAAATATTCAATTATCAAGGGGCGACGAGGAGGCCAGGAATAGGCGCAGGCAGGAGAGCATCGACCGTTGGTGGGACTGTCATAGCTCGAACTGGACTTCTGTTTGTGGCGTGCTGAACAAGCTGTGTCCTGACGCATGCCTTCCATCTCCCGAGCCTCCCCCTCCATTCCTCTTTGATGATTCCAGCCCACGTGCTGCTGATGACGACGAGGGTGTCAACTCTCGTCGTGGACCACCCCCTCCTGAGACAGACCCCCCTGAGACAAACCCCCCTCAGAGAGGACTTGATGATCATGCTCCTGAAATGTAGACCTTCTTTTTTTTTCTCTTTTCATGTCCAAACAGAGTTGATTGAGATAACTATATTTGATTATATTGTTTTCTTGTTGATCACGTTTCTTTTCTTGTTGATGAGCTTTTTTTCCATTGCTTTTTAAAAGTGCTTTAATTATAAGTTAAGCACTTCTAATGTTTGGATATACCATTTAACTCATGATTGACTAATCAGTAATATATTAACTCAATTAATCAAATGATTAGTTGAGACACATATGATTAATTAAGCAAAAGCAAATTTTGGTGTCAAAGCTTTGTGCTTTTTTACTAATTTTGTGCGCAAAAGCAAATTATTCAATGACTAATCAGTATTATATTAACTTCTAATTTTGTGCTTTTTTACTAATTTTGCTTTTTTCCCAAAGCTTTGTCGCGGTTCCATGGAATATAACCGCAACAAATATGAATTTTGGCGCCACATTTTGTCACGGTTTCTTCCTTCAACCGCTACAAATTTTGTGTTTGTAGCGGTTATTGTCGCGGTTAAAAAACCGCTACAGAATTCTGGCGGGATTTTGGATTCATTTTGTCACGGTTTTTAACCGTGACAAAGGTGTCTAGGATATGTGCAACGGTTGTTGTAGCGGTTTTGTAACCGCTACAAACCAATCGATGCATTTAAAGATCCCAATTTTTGCTTCGAATGTAATTAAAGTGAGTCGTCCACATTTATGTTCTATCCTAAATTTGTTTGTTACATATGGATAAGTCATGGATCAAGCAGCCGCGTAGTTCTCCTGTATATTTAGCAGTGTTCAGGACGACAACTTCACAGCAGAGGTGCAGGGTCCAGAACCTGTTTTCTTCAGGAACGATGCAACTCGGGAATTTTTCAGCCTCATGGATGAGAGCGATCGTCCTTTGTATCAAGGTTGTCAGAAATACTCAAAGTTATCTTTTCTTATCAAATTGTACCATATCAAATGCATGTGTGGGATCACTGATAAGGCAATGTCGATGTTCTGGAATTACTTGAGATGCTTTCCCGACGCGGACATTCCCCATCCTTCTACGAGGCGAAGAAGATAATCAACGATTAGGCTTGAACTACCAAAAATAGATGCCCGCCCAAATGACTCGTATGCTTTATTGGGGAGAGGACGATCGGAGGAGACTTGTAAGAAGTGTCACACTTCGAGGTTCGGGACAGTTCGGAAAGGGAAGAAGCGAGAAGAAGAAACCCGCAAAGATTCTAAGGTACTTTCCTTTAAAACCTCGTTTGCAAAGATTGTTTATGTCGTCTAAGACAGTGAGCATATTTCGCGGCGGACCCTAGGAATATTCGTCTTGCTTTGGCGACCGACGGTTTTAATCCGTTTGGGAATCTTAGCACAAGCTATAGTATATGGCCAGTTATGTTGATACCCTACAATTTTCCCCCGTGGATGTGTATGAAACAAAGCTCCTTCAATATGTCCATGATCATTCCAGGAAAGAAGGCACCGGGAAATGACATCGATGTGTATCTCCAACCGATGATCAAGGAGTTGGTGGAGTTGTGGAATGTAGGTGTGGAGACGTACGACGCGCACGAGAAGACACTTTTCAACTTGCGTGCGGCCTTGATCTGGACGATAAGCGACTTTCTTGGCCTCGGGACATTATCCGGGTGGAATGTGCATACCGGCCTTGCGTGCCCAGCTTGCAATTTTGACTCGACTCGGTGCGCCTTCCCTACACCGTAAGTGGTGCTTCATGGGTCATCGGAGGTTTCTCGATGGTACACACGAGTTTAGGTTGCAACGCAACTGCTTTAATGGGCAACAGGAAAAAAGAGGACCTCCCCGGAATTTATCTGGCGAAGACATCATAGAGCAACTTCAGGATGTTGATGCTGAGTATGGGAAAAAAGACGACCCGGCAAGGGCCGGGACAAAGACTGGCAGGGCTTCTGGTTCTACGCCCCAGCAATGGCGAAAGATTAGTGTCTTCTTCTCTCTTCCGTATTGGAAAGATAATTTGCTCTGACACAGTCTGGACGTCATGCACATTTAAAAGAATGTGTGCGACAATGTGTTGTACACGATTCTCAACGAACCAGGCAAGTCCAAAGATCATCTGCAGGCCAGGAAAGATCTACGGGAGATGGGCGATAGTGGAGACGCGTGGCCGGATGAGCATGACAGATTTCAACCGGCAAGATTCACCCTGGAAAAACCGAATAAGGAAATCTTTCTCGGGCTCGAAAGGTTACAGGGCTGAAGAGTCATGACTCACATGTGCTTATGCAACAGTTGCTTCGCTGGCCATGAAAAATACGTTGCCTCTCGATGTGTCTCTCGTTTTGGTCGAGCTTTGTACTTTCTTCCGAAAGCTGTGTTCCAAGGTTTTGATAGTGGAGGAGCTCGACCAGCTGCAGTAGAAAATCATTCTTACGCTGTGTCATTTGGAGATGCTCTTTTCTCCGTCATTCTTCACGGTCATGGTTCACCTGACAAGACACCTTGTTCACGAGACAAAGCTTGCTGGCCCAGTTCAATACTGATGGATGTATCCTATTGAGAGGTAATTGTTTAAAAATAATTACTTTAGCATTACTCCCTATTCGCATGTTTAATCATTGATGCATCGAAATTTTTCCTTGTCTATCTTATAGGTTTCTTGGGAAACTTAAATCTTACGTGAGGAATAAGGCGTGGCCTGAAGGTTCAATAGCAGAAGGTTATATCGGGGATGAGGTCTTGTATTTTTGTTCCAGGTACTTCAATGACATTGAGACGTCATTCAACCGACCGCCTCGTGTAGACGATTGTCCTGAGCCTGAGCCGGAGCCGGAGGCAACAGAGTTGTTAATCCCTCGTGTTGGTAGAGCAGTTGGCGGGAGTGAGAAATTCAAACTCACGGCACTTGAGAAGTTTCAAGCACACCGACATGTCTTGATTAACTGCACCAAAGTTGAACCGTACCTTCAGTAAGCATTTCATCTTGTTATATATATACATTTCCTTACATTTTATACGTACTCACATGTCATTGCATGTTTAATTGCAGGAATTCGGGAGTCATGTGAAGCGTGAACTGAGGATCCGTACACAGACATCCTCTGAAATTGATAGAAAGGTCCACAGAGAATTCCAGAGTTGGTTTAGGAGGAGAATAATGAACGACCACAACCCGCACTCAGCAGAATTCAGAGCTCTCGCGATAGGCCCTCTTGACCACGCTCTAAGATATACGGCATACAATGTCAATGGTTTTAAGTTTTGCACCGTCGCACGAGATCAGGGACTCCTGACCCAAAACTCTGGTGTATATGGCACGTTTGGGACGAGGAGTTATGCGAGCAGCAGTGACGGGAACATGCGGTTCGGTGACGTCCCGTATTATGGAAAGCCGCTTGATGTGGTCGGGATAAGTTACACGTGCTTTTCACCGTGACGTTGTTCAAGTGTTTGTGGGCGAATACCACAACGTCCGTGGGACTCACGACCGACGACTTAGGTATCACATCGGTGAATTTCTCCCGCCTATTCACGGTGGTCGGTCCAAGATGACGAGCCGTATATTCTTGCATCGAGGCCCATCAGTTTATTATGTGGCCGATGAGAGGCACAAGGATTGGAATATGGTGGTTCACTTAAAGCCTCGGGACCTTTACGACATGGGCGATGGTGATAACGTCGCATACGATTGTGAGCCGTTCCAGCCCGCCGCCTTCGAAGACTTCTTCCTGCACGGCGATGACAATTTACCTATAGTTCGGTACATTTTTAAATTTACGCTTTATAAAATAGTAACATTTAATTAAAGTTTTAATTGTGTTCAAACATATTGACCTCACGCGTAACATTTTATGCAAACTTTCCTTGTAGGGATGGTGAAGAAGATTGAGAGAAACACTTAATGCCTATGTTGTAATATGAAATCTTTTAATATTAAGTTTTTTTTTAAAAAAACTCAGAAATTACTTTGTAGCGGTTATATAACCGCTACAAACACTTAAAAAAAAACTCAGAAATTACTCAGAAAAAAAACCCTTTAATTTTTTTTTTTTAAAAAAAGAACTCAGAAATTACTTTGTAGCGGTTGTATAACCGCTACAAACCCTTAAGAACCGCGACAAACTAAACCGCTACAATAACCGCTACAAACACCCTCAAAACCGCTACTAAATACAATAACCGCTACAGAAAAAGTGAGAAACCAACCGCTACAAAATGATGCGCAGACCCCACCATAAATACCCCACCCAACCTCATTTAATATGCCTCAACTTCTTTTCTACCCACGTTTTCTCTCAGTCATCTCAAATATTTTTACGTTTCAGAACATCGTGAGTTTGAAGGGGGTAAGTACCGTGTAACCGGATCAATTCTAATGTTTCTCATACTAATTTATAGTTCTTATACTAATTAAAGTTTGTTATTTTGCAGTTGAACGGGATATATATTTCAACTTTCCCTATTCTTTCATATACATTATTCAATTGATTTGTACATATAATTTTTAAATATTGAGTATTGTTTTAACCACCTCATTTCTTAGCACGTATTCTACTTACATAATCTTATTATTTTGTTTCTATACATGCACCTTATATATTTAAATTTCGTAATTTACTAGCTTTTATTTTTATTAAAAAGATATATTACTAATAATTACTGAATTACGCCGATAAATAATAATTTTTTTTTTTACCGTAATGAATTTGTAGCGGTTACAATAACCGCTACAAAATTTCAAATAAAATGGCGGGTTATTTGTAGCGGTTATAGTAGCGGTTTTAAACCGCTACAAATATTCAAAAGCACATGATGGCGGGAATATTTGTAGCGGTTGCAAACCGCTACAAATATTCAGATGGCGGCAAATTTTTTTGGAGAAAAAATGGCGGGAATATTTGTAACGGTTATTAACCGCGACAAATATTCCAAATAATAAAAATTTATGGTGGCAAAATAATGAACACATTATTTTGTAGCGGTTATGAAATCGTTACTGAAACCGCTACAAGTTTATTTGTAACGGTTACGAACCGTGACTAATGTCTCGAAACACACGTCAGCCCCGCTCATTTAGTGACGGTTTTTGTGAACCGCAACAGATTTTGTAGCGGTTTATGTGTATGTAGTATCGGTTTTGTTTAACCGTTACAAATCGTCTTGCCACAGGCGTTTTTGTCGCGGTTCCTATAACCGCTACAAATGTCGTTTGTCATGTCAAAAACCGTTACAAATAGGTCATTTTAACCGCTACTAATTGTCGTTTTTTTTGTAGTGTACTCATCCTTCTTCTTTTAAGAGAATTAAAACAATAAATTATTATTTTAAATAATAAAACAATAAATTTATAATATTAAGCTAAAATTAATTTATTTGTAAAAAATACCAATTCGTTGTAGGTGACAGCAAATGTCTTCGATTATGCTGTGTGATGGATCTTTTGTTACCCTCAGTTCCTAGAGTTTCTCTTAGATCTTTTATTATTTCAAAAAATATTTTTTATACAGCCTACAGAGGCATCGTCCCATCCTTATCTACAGAGTAGTAGAGACAATTTCTCCTATTCCTCCACTCATTCCCCATCTTTAACAAGTCGTATTGCCTCTTGTAATCTCACATGATAAACTTATCTTGCATCATAAAATTAAATACATTAGTAATAATTAAATAATTTAAAATTAAATACATTTAGCTCTTCGAGCAAAACCTTAGATCTGTTAATCAAAATTACTATAAACAATATATTCAACTAAAAAATGAAATGAAATATGTAACTTTACTAAACTAAAATGCCTAACTCTTTAGATCCTCAAGCAGAACCGTAGATCTGTTAACAATTTCTCAGGTTGTGCGTGTGAAAGGAATTTGCCCGTAGCGGTAAAATGAGGAGTGGCAGAGTTTATATAGGCACGATATCTGTAGTGGTTTTCCATAAAACTCCTACACCAACCCCTATAAATCATGAAATCCTACCTCGGTCAATGTGACACTTTGTAGCGATTGTCTTCAACCACTACAAACATGCAACCATTTGCATTCTATAGCAGTTCTTACCTTTAAAACTGCTACAAATCATGACACATTTTGTATTGGTTTTAAGGAATTGCTACAACCCTCCAACCTTTCGTCTCCTGTAGCGGTTTTCCATTTTGAACCGCTACAAATACACCCCCACATATGTGGTGCCAATGTGTAATACCCTAAAAATCTCATTTATGATAAGCATCATAATTTAGTAAATAATACCTATTGGAAATAGGTGAATATGTGGTCTCAAACCTTGGGATGTATTTATCTTATTTTCTAGGGTAAATTCTTTTGAAATAAGAAGAAATAAAGTGTCAAAAACCCTAAGTGAACTTATGGGTCATAAAATACCCTGAGAATATTATGATAAATCCTAAGAGGCAATTAAATATTTATTAAAAATTAGAAAGTATGTTGTCTCTAATTTAGGTAATTTATGGGATTATTTTCCTTGGAAAATAATGAGGCACAATTTGAAGTATGGAATTTGGGATGTTACACTTTAGTATCAGAGCTAGCTTCATAGTTAGTCTCCGAGCATTGTATGGACATGTAGGTTAGGAGTACTAATATAATACTGGTATTGTGATACAGAAAGGACGTACACCCTAAAGGAAAAAGGGTTAGGCTCGGGTAAGTGAAGACCTAGAGAATAAAATGATGGCACAAAATATGGTTTCTGTCGCTAAACTCTAGGACTTCTGATATGGAAATCGGAGTCTGAGTTGAATCCTCGCCTAGTGTCTTAAGGTAAGAGGTACAAAGAAGTCGATACTGCTTAGGTTTTCTTATAGAGTGTAACCTACTGTTAGGTTTCCCTGTAGAAGCAATGACCTATTGATTAAGTTCCATGTAGGAACAAAAAGTTGTTAAGTTCCATGTAGTTATTACCACCGGACCGCGATCGTGTCATTGCGTATGAGGTATCTTGTGTTGCCATGATGTATGGGCGCCATGGAGACATTCAAGGTATCTTGTGTAGCCATGGTGTATGGGCGCCATGGAGACATTTATGATATCTGGTGTTGCCGCGGTGTATGGGCGCCACGGAAACACTATATATCAAAGTACGACATGACAAGATCCTTGTAGTCAGGCCGGAGCAAATTATCGATCGAACGGCTAGAAAATGTTCTGATAAAGTAAAGATCCGGAGCGTATGGTCCGGAGTTTAGTAAATACAAAGTCTAGTTAGAGTAGAGAAAATTTCAAGGGCGAAATTTTATTTAACGGGGGGAGAAATGTAATACCCTAAAAATCTCATTTATGATTAGCATCATAATTTAGTAAATAATACCTATTGAAAATATGTGAATATGTGGTCTCAAACCTGGTGATGTATTTATTTTATTTTCTAGGGTAAATTCTCTTGAAATAAGAAGAAATAAAGTGCCAAAAACCCTAAGTGAACTTATGGGTCATAAAATACCCTGAGAATATTATGATAAATCCTAAGAGGCAATTAAATATTTATTAAAAATTAGAAAGTATGTTGTCTCTAATTTAGGTAATTTATGGGATTACTTTCCTTGGAAAATAATGAGGCACAATTTGAAGTATAGAATTTGGGATGTTACACAATGGCGCAAAGCTGGTGCCACATTTTGTCACGGTTAGTATGCATAACCGCTACTAAGTAACTGCTGCAATTGTGGTTTCTGCTTGGCGCCTTTTGACACCAAGGTGGTGCCACATTTTGTAGTGGTTTCTTGTGATCTAACCACTACAAAGTACCTTCACTTACTAGCGCGCCATCTAATGGGAGTCATAGTGTTGCAAATTTTTAGCGGTTTCCCTTAAAACAACTACAAATCTTGATATTTGTAGTAGTTTTTGGTAACAACTTAAATTTAATTGCTACAAAAAGCCATTTTTTTTGTAGTGTATCCATCTAATTACTCATTAATCATAAATAATGCATTTTTGGCCCAAGTAACATGATAAAATCCTCAAATTAGATATGAAAAGCTATATTAAAATTGAGACTTGTCAAATCCCAGGAAACACATTTGTTGAGAGGGGTGATAACTCTTTGCCTTTTAAGCCTCGAGAGGAAACCCTTGATCAAATAAAAAATTGAGGCTTATAATTTTTGCACAACGTGGCCCAAGAACATGATCTTGGTTTCAACTATAAGCAATAGCATGTATTCCTATTATTTCAATAATTTTATAATTAAAAACCGGGATTTACCACTTTAATTTGTTGCATTCTTTTTTCACCAAGCAACGTTGGATTATTAGTTTTCTTAAAAGAAGCAAAGAATTGATCGTTTGACTACGCAGCATCATTCAAATTTAGGAAAAATTAATTTTTTAGCCCTTCAACTATTAATTCACTTATGACTTAATCTCTCTCAATTATGATTCGGTGCGATTTAGTCCTTGAACTTTTAAGTAGCCTATGATTCAATCCCTAAAATTTTTCAATTTTTTATTATGTATTTTTAGCCTTATAATTTATAACTCATTTATGGATCGTCATATGGGGCTCCAACTCAGCTTCACCTGTTATTTTATTTTATTTTATTTTTATTTTTTAATAAAAAAAAGTAAACAAAAGAAAGATCCACCGGAGAGGACGGAGTCACGGAGTGGAGTTCCAGACGCAGGTGATGCCAATGGGCTCCAAACTGTAAAGCTTCCTCTGAGCTCTAACTACAGAGGCATTATGTGTTTATCACAGAAATTAGGTGAAGCTCAACCATATCCCTTTTCGATATGGGCATTATGTGTTTATCACAGAAATTGAGGGACTAAGTTATAAGTGAGTTAATAGTTGAGGACTAAAAGATTAATTTTTTGAATTTTTTATATGGTATGTTTATGGGAATAGATCCATTTGTGGAAGTGCTTAGTGGCATCCAGAGATTCTTTAATATCGTTGTGGAAAATCTTCATTTTTTTATTTAATAAACTTTTGTGAAAATTATATAGATACCCCAACACTGTTTTAAATATAAACACGTGTTAATATATGATGAAAATCTTGACGATTTAAACAAAACTCGAATAAAAATTTATTTTGTTTCCATGAAATGTCGAATATTACGGGAAAAAAATTGTTTTAGTCTTACAAATTTCAAGAGAAGTCCAAATATATATTCACTTGAGTGTTAAAAAATTATATATTTGCGATGGACACACTCAGAGTACAGTATCAACCAAATTCATAAGAACATTTTATATCCTAAATTAAGAAAAAGCATGTGGACTCGGGGAGTTTTCTTTAATAAAAAAGGAAATTGGAATTGAATCTAATTAATGCTTTATTTGGAGTCCAAAGTCAAAGTTGAATAAAATGAGTAAATATTTTATAATGCGCACTCTTTGAAAGAGTTATCCGGCAAAGTCATGACTTTATATTGAAATGGAATGCTGACATATATCGTGAGACGTCAACAACTTCCGTAACACGGGGATTATTCTCATTTACCTGTTGTCATTCGCAAAGTTAGGCAAATGATTACAAACAGATAGCTTCAGTTGTAAGCAGCGGTGTGTATTTCTCTGCTTTGAATAATTTATTAATAATATAGTAATACCACCTCTCTCTCTCTCTGTTTTTTTTTTTGTGTGGAAAACTCCCTTTAAGGCCAAGGGACAAAAAAATGTCAAAAAAGTCTTAGAGAAAATTCTAATGTTAAAAAGGTCTCATTGACAACTCACTTAGTAGGTGATTAACAACTTTATCTGTGAGTTTTAACAACTGCTTAAAACCTTTTTGACATCCGAATTTTCTTGGGGACGTTTTTAACATTTTCTTGATCCCTAGGACCTTAAAGGAGTTTTCGCCTTTTTTTCCGGATACATCAGAAAAGAAAACAACTGAAATACTAAAACACCACTCCTCCACTAGCAAGGCTATACAGACGAATGTATTAAGCCGTAGAGACATGAACGCATCCCATGTCGCTAGCTATTTTGGGTAACCCTGAAACCGTAGTTTCAGACGAATGTATTAAGCCGTAGAGACGAATGTTTATAGTACTGATAATATACATTAATAAGCAGTATATATGAATATAATCAGAGTGGAGCGATAGAGCGTATAAGTTGGGTTGAACGGATGAGTAACTAATACGTGGCTACAAATTTAAACTAATCGCGGCGTATCCGGTCAGATATAATAACGTTACATTTATCCAGTTTTCAAATACTAAGTATCTAATTCAAAACATTAAAACTCCTTTTGAGTCTTCACATGTGCTGCTTACCGTTTATATCGGCTCATGATCCTCCAGATCCTGAAGTTAGGGTTAATTCTGAGATTCAACCGGATTGAATCTCAGGTAACAATTAACATCTATAGCAAATATAAACAATATATAACAGATATTCATGGCATTCAGCATTAATAATACATAGCACACAACAGATTAGTAATGTTACCAACAATAACAGTACATAGAACACAACAAATGTAATGTCAACAACATTTGCACTCACCAATGCCACGAATCCACGTGTCCTCAACGCTAGGAAAACTTAACTAGTGGTATTATCATGACTATAATCCACAACAAGCTGAATATAAACAAACAGGTGACCTAAGACCTAGTGTTGTCCATGACTCCATGAATCATTAGATCATATACAGACATACAAGATATAGAAGATTATAGTTACAATACGCGTCTGTACATTTCTTTGCGTAGTTAGTGGTACGATTTCTTCCGGTACCCAATTCTGACTTTTCCGGATATTCTATAACATTATTTCCACATTAATATGATATTATAAGAAATACCATGTAATACCCTAAAAATCATACTTGGAATAAGTATCATAATTTAGTAAATAATACCTATTGGAAATAGGTGAATATGTGGTATCAAACCTTGAGATATAATTATCTTATTTTCTAGGGAAATTTCTATTAAAATTGGAGTGAATAAAGAGCTAAAAATACCTAAGTGAGATTATGGGCTATAGAATGCCCTGAAAATATTATGATAAATCCTAAATGGTAATAAAATATTTGTTAAAAATTAGAGAGTATGTTGTCTCTAATTTAGGTAATTTTTGGGATTATTTCCCTTGGAAAATAATAAAGCGAAATTTAATATTATTTTGGGGGACATAAGTTGTCCAATGATTTTTAATATTTTACATAGAGCATAAATTACCAATGTCAGTCCAATAGTTGTGAGATAATAATTAATCTCAATTAAGAAAATTGTCAACAATTAGTAAGTGGTTAATTGGATAATTAATGGCTAATTGTGTAAGCATGAATTAAGAGAAAATCCAAGGGTAAATATGTAAAACCCTTTAATTAAATGTTAATGCCTAAAATTAACGTACAATATACTTGCTAATTAATTGGAAAAGATTAAGAAAAATAAATGAGATTAAGTGTATGAAAATCCCTAATCCTAAAAGATTACTAATCATGTGGTTAAGGTGCTAACTAAGCTTTCTAATTAAGTTGGACAAGTTGAAACATTAATCTATGGTTAAGATTGAATATTGGAAATCAAAATCAAAGGTCTAGGATTATTCTAGTAATTTTTAAAGGCCTAAATCCACGTTATTTGAAATAGACCAATAGGATAATTTTGGTAAATTAAACATAAGATAATTGAAATATATAATATTAATTAATTTAAAAATAAAAATAAAATAAAAAAAAGATGGCCGAAATTTTGGGGCAAAAGGAGAGAGAAATTGTGCAAAAATAATATCATGATTTTTTTGGTGCAAGTTGAAATATAATAATAATATAAAAATAGATATTTTGTGAAGAAGCAAATAGGATAAATGACCACCGATAAAAATTAAATCCAATGTAGAAAACCATGAACGAGGTTTCTAAGGTCAGGGCATATTATAAACAAGTGAATTTTTAGCTCGGAGTAGGTTACCTCCGAAGTTATTTCCCAAACCGAAAAGGGTTATACTAGACTGGCTAAGAAGCTATCTGATATTCAAAAAGCAAATCAGATAAATGGAAATCTATGGAAACTAAGCCATAACTTGAAATCCAGGGATGAGGTGGTAAACATCTGGGCATATTATGAATCAGTGGATTTTTGTCCCGAAGATGTTGTTACCCGAAGTGATTTCCGTAACCGAAGACGTTTATCCGAAAATGTTCGGCAGGCAACGGAATGACCTGAATGGGATCAAAAATTTAGTTAACCCAGATACTTTTAAAGAGAAAGTTTGGAGCTTCAGGGAGTTGCTAAGGGATTTCTGAGATTCTTCAAGATTACGCGATTAGGACACCGAACCGGGAACTTTATCGGATGAAACCCCATAAAGTAAGGGATGACATCACTTGCATGAAGTCATCTTTTGAAGGATGACACTAGGGGAGGTCGGCATGCATGCTTGTGTGGTGGAGATTCAATCTCAAAAATCCTATGGTTCAAAATTAAAGGACAAGGTTTGGTAGATTACCGAAATACCCTCACAATTCTTCTATAAATAGCACCCACCTCTTGGCATAATTTTCACACCAAATTGCCTTAGCAATTTTGAAACTTAGAGAGAGGCTAGAGAGAAGGAAGAGCTTGGAGAAGTAAGAGTAAAAACGAAGAGGAGGTTCTGCAAGGGTAAGTTCTTGGGTTCTAGTCTTTAGTTCGGTAGTTCTTGAAGTTCTAGGGTAGAGGTTGTTTTGATCTTTAATCTTCCAGTATATTTTAGATATCATGTTTTAGGATTAAATATGATATATATTTCAAAAATTATGTTGGAGAAAGAGTTATGGAAAATTTTTTGGAAGATTAAAGTCAAAGTAACGAAGTGCTAGCGAAATTCTGCCGATTAGGGGGTCAGGGGTAGAATGGTCATTTTTGACTAAAATGACTGTGATAATGATTGATTTGTAACAAGTATGCTATTGTCCTTATAGGATACCTGTGATTACGTTTTGACCAACGGTCATACCGAAATTCCGTCAACGAAGGTACGTTCACGTACTGTAACACTAATCTAATGTTAATGTATGCGTATATGTGCTATGTCTATGGTATGCGTATATGAGGTAGCTGATAGCTTTGTGATATGTTCATATACTGTTGTTATGATTGCTGGGTATCGGGATACGCTTGCTAGGTGTGAAACGATTGCTAGGTGTGAAATGACTGCTAGGTGTGACACGATAGCTAGGTGTGACACATGTACCAGTGGGTTATGTGCTGTTGGGATATGCTTGTTGTTGGATCCATATGTTGTATGCTGTATATGTAAACATAAGGTTAACCGTTACCTGGGGTCCGGTGTGGACCTCAGCTCTTAACATAGCATCAAGGTCAGGAGGACCGAGGACCGAGGAGAGAGGAAGGCAACAAGCCTAGAGATCCGGTTGAAGACTATCTGGTGTTGCCACAGCATGGGAATTTCTAGGGAGACATTTTTGTTGTATTCACTTTAAAAACTCTCGGTTATCGTACCGTCTCTGTAATTAGCCAGTGGACATTTTAAATATATATATCAGTTACACTCTTGCTTCGATGCTCTACTCAGATGATTTGAAATGATGTTTTAAAGAAAAAAAAATTTATACTGCTTTTAGAAATGGGATGTAACATTTTTGGTATCAGAGTAGTTGTCCTGGCATAGATCTAGCTATGTTATAAACAAACCATTGGTGCCGAAGGCAAGGCTAGTCTATGTGGGTAAGCCAATTAGTCGCTGTGAACTCGGTGAGGCCCCCATGATAGACACTTACCTGGCCAATTGGTTTGAGTAACGGAGTTAGGCTCTACGCCTTTTTAAAGAGCATGTTTTGAAAATGAGTACTGATATAGCCCTGAGTCAATGTACCACCCTATTTCGGTATACCAGTTTGAACCGGTGTACCACTTTCTGTGGGTGCATCACTCTAACCCAGAGCTTATATGAGAAGCTGGGTCACGTTAGATGAAATTCTGCGGCCAACAAAGATAAGTACATGCAGTATTTGACTCATGTAAAGGAACTCCCGATCCGTGTTTCCGTACCCGTTCCTGAGAAGAACGAACCAATGAGATTATGAATAAGAGAGATATTGCAGGTGTCTGTTTGTTTTTTATGCATGCGGGTGTTTGTTCGTTAGTAGTGTGGATACTAAGAGTCCGTGATATACTAATCGACGTTTTCCTTGTATATCTGACGTTTTCCCTAACGAAGGAAAAAGAACGAGATATGGTGAATTTGAGAGGAGCCGGAGCTCCCCGAGGCCGAGGTAGAGGCTGAGGTAGGGGCCGAGGTAGACAACCTCGAGTAAGACCAATACCAGGGCCTGAGCAAAATGAAATACCAGATCAACCGGAGCAGAATGAGATATTGGAGATGAGGAGAACCCTGCTAGAGCAGAGGGCACTAATAGATGCACTCCTAGAAAGGCATAATAGACAAGATCGAGAAGCTGAGAGACAACTAGAAGGACAACAAAATGAGGAAGAGCGAAATGAAGAAGAAGAAGAAGCAAACAAGCAAAGTGACGAGCACGATGAGGAAGCTGAGGGATCTGATAGGTCCCAGTCACCTCCACGACGAGGGAGAGTTGAGCGGACCACACAATTTTGGGTCAACCAGTTTTGCAAACTCAAGCCACCCGCTTTCCGTGGGAAGAATGATTTGGCTGAAGACTGGCTGTTGAGTTTGGAGAAAATCTTTGACGTCATGGACTGCCCCAAAAACCGTAAAGCCCAACTTGCAATATATAAACTTGAAGGGGATGCGCATCGATGGTGGAAGAGCGTTGCTGCAACCCTGCAGACCCGGTACTGCCCTGTTACTTGGGAGAAGTTCCTGGAGAAGTTCAACGAACAATATTTCCCTCCCTCGATACAAATGATTAAGGAAGAGGAGTTCCTTCAAATCCAGCAAAGTAAGGAGGAATCCTTTGACGATTACTTTGCCCGGTTCACCAATCTGTCCCGATATTCATCGTTTTTAAAGAGCAATGACAACGAGAGCTGGAAGGCGAACAGGTTGTTCTGTGGGCTGAAGTATGATATAAGAGCAAGGCTGGTATCCCAGCGTTTTCCTGAAATGGCTCAAGCAGTAGAATCTTTCCGGATGACTGAGCGCAACCTGAAGGAGTTGCGTAGATCACGGAATCACAATAGTAGCCGTGCCGATCGTAGCAAGGGCAGCCGTGAAAATTCCTCACGGAAGAGAGAAGCACCATGGAGTGACTCCCAAAGAGAGAGCAAGAGGCCATTTCAGACTGGGCAGCAAAACAACTCGAGAATGCCGGAGACCCGACCATGTCCAAGATGCGGCAATTTCCATCCTGGTGTGGACTGTGAAAGGAGACGGATTTGCTACAGGTGTCGAAAGCCAGGCCACATAATCCGGGATTGTCCTGAGAAAGCTGCGGACTTTAGGCCAAAGAACCCAGGCCGAATGTACGCACTAGCCGATACAGTGGACAGAGAACTTCTAGAGATGGTCCAACGTACTATCTCGCTTAGTATAGAATTCTCTCCAGGCATCATATGATTATGCGAAACTAGGAATGCATGCCTATAGATTTTCCTATAACTTGACAAATAGTTATCCTGCTTGGTGTGAAAACTTGAGTTCTTAATGCATGTTTCCTAAACCGACCGCGATCGTGTCATTGAGTATGAGGTATCTTGTGTTGCCATAGTGTATGGGCGCCATGGAAACATTTAAGATATTTTGTGTTGCCATGGTGTATGGGCGCCATGGAGACATTTTGGTATCTGTGGTGTTGACCGCGGTGTATGGGCACCTCAGGAGACACTATATATCAAAGTACGATATGACACAATCTTTGTAATCAAGCCGGAGATAGAGTAAAGATCCGAAGCGTATGTCCAAGAGTCTAGTTAGTGCAAAAGGTGGGTGGTATAGAGTAAATTTCGAGGACGAAATTTTATTTAACGGGGGGAGAAATGTAATACCCTAAAAATCGTACTTGGAATAAGTATCATAATTTAGTAAATAATATCTATTGGAAATAGGTGAATATGTGGTATCAAACCTTGAGATATAATTATCTTATTTTCTAGGGAAATTTCTATTAAAATTGGAGTGAATAAAGAGCTAAAAATACCTAAGTGAGATTATGGGCCATAGAATGCCCTGAAAATATTATGATAAATCCTAAATGGTAATAAAATATTTGTTAAAAATTAGAGAGTATGTTGTCTCTAATTTAGGTAATTTTTGGGATTATTTCCCTTGGAAAATAATAAAGCGAAATTTAATATTATTTTGGGGGACATAAGTTGTCCAATGATTTTTAATATTTTACATAGAGCATAAATTACCAATGTCAGTCCAATAGTTGTGAGATAATAATTAATCTCAATTAAGAAAATTGTCAACAATTAGTAAGTGGTTAATTGGATAATTAATGGCTAATTGTGTAAGCATGATTTAAGAGAAAATCCAAGGGTAAATATGTAAAACCCTTTAATTAAATGTTAATGGCTAAAATTAACATACAATATACTTGCTAATTAATTGGAAAAGATTAAGAAAAATAAATGAGATTAAGTGTATGAAAATCCCTAATCCTAAAAGATTACTAATCATGTGGTTCAGGTGCTAATTAAGCTTTCTAATTAAATTGGACAAGTTTAAACATTAATCTATGGTTAAGATTGAATCTTGGAAATCAAAATCAAAGGTCTAGGATTATTCTAGTAATTGTTAAAGGCCTAAATCCATGTTATTTGAAATAGACCAATAGCAGAATTTTGGTAAATTAAATATTAGATAATTGAAATATATAATATTAATTAATTAAAAAATAAAAATATAATAAAAAAGGATGTTGGCCGAAATTTTGGGGCAAAAGGAGAGAGAAATTGTGCAAAAATAATATCATGATTTTTTTTGTGCAAGTTGAAATATAATAATAATATAAAAATAGATACTTTGTGAAGAAGCAAATAGGATAAATGACCACCGATAGAAATTAAATCCTATCTAGAAAACCATGAACTAGGTTTCTAAGGTCAGGGCATATTATAAACAAGTGAATTTTTAGCTCGGAGTAGGTTACCTCCGAAGTTATTTCCGTAACCGAAAATGGTTATACTAGACTGGCTAAAAAGCTATCTTATATTCAAAAAGCAAATCAGATAAATGGAAATCTATAGAAACTAAGCCATAACTTGAAATCTAGGGATGAGGTGGTAAACATCTGGGCATATTATGAATCAGTGGATTTTTGTCCCGAAGATGTTGTTAACCGAAGTGATTTCCGTAATCGAAGACGTTTATCCGAAAATGTTTGGCAGGCAACGGAATGACCTGAATGGGATCAAAAATTTAGTTAACCCAGATACTTTTAAAGAGAAAGTTTGGAGCTTCAGGAAGTTGCTAAGGAATTTCTGAGATTCTTCAAGATTACACGATTAGGACACCGAACCGGGAACTTTATCGAATGAAACCCCATAAAGTAAGGGATGACATCACTTGCTTGAAGTCATCTTTTGAAGGATGACACTAGGGGAGGTCGGCATGCATGCTTGTGTGGTGGAGATTCAATCTCAAAAATCCTATGGTTCAAAATTAAAGGAGAAGGTTTGGTAGATTACTGAAATACCCTCACAATTCTTCTATAAATAGCACCCACCTCTTGGCTTAATTTTCACACCAAATTGCCTTAGCAATTTTGAAACTTAGAGAGAGGCTAGAGAGAAGGAAGAGCTTCGAGAAGTAAGAGCAAAAAGGAAGAAGAGGTTCTGCAAGGGTAAGTTCTTCGGTTCTAGTCTTTAGTTCGGTAGTTCTTGAAGTTCTAGGGTAGAGGTTGTTTTGATCTTTAATCTTCCAGTATATTTTAGATATCATGTTTTAGGATTAAATATGATATATATTTCAAAAATTATGTTGGAGAAAGAGTTATGGAAATATTTTGGAAGATTAGAGTCAAAGTAAAGAAGTGCTGGTGAAATTCCGCCGATTAGGGGGTTTGGGGTAAAATGGTCATTTTTGACTAAAATGGCTGTTATAATGATTGATTTGTAACAAGTTCTCTGTTGTCCTTATAGGATACCTGTGATTACGTTCTGACCAACGGTTATACCGAAATTCTGTCAACGAAGGTACGTTCGCGTACTGTAACACTAATCTAATGTTAATGTATGCGTATATGTGCTATGTGTATGGTATGCTTATATGAGGTAGCTGATAGCTCTGTGATATGTTCATGTACTGTTGTTATGATTGCTGGGTATCGGGATACGCTTGCTAGGTGTGAAACTATTGCTAGGTGTGAAACGACTGCTAGGTGTGACACGATAGCTAGGTGTGACACATGTACCAGGGGGTTATGTGCTGTTGGGATATGCTTGTTGTTGGATCCATATGTTGTATGCTGTATATGTAAACATAAGGTTAACCGTTACCTGGGGTCCGGTGCGGACCTCATCTCTTAACATAGCATCAGGGTCAGGAGGACCGAGGATCGAGGAGAGAGGAAGGCAGCAAGCCTAGAGATCCGGTTGAAGACTATCTGGTGTTGCCACGGCATGGGAATTTCCAGGGAGACATTTCTGTTGTATTCTTCTTAAAAACTCTCGGTTATCGTATCGTCTCTGTAATTAGCTAGTGGGCATTTTAAATATATATATTAGTTACACTCTTACTCTGATGCTCTACTCAGATGATTTGAAATGATGTTTTAAAGGAAAAAAAATTTATACTCCTTTTAGAAACGGGATGTTACATACCACATGTCCTAGAATGATATCCTAAGAGATATTTTCACCACTATTGACCTTCCTACCCCTGGTGGATTTGTTATTCCAATTTTATTCTCACATTTCCTTAAAAAAGCAATTTCAACATTTCTGCCCAGATTTTTCAACAACTTTGAAAAATTATAATTAATTGTACAAAAATCGAAATGACGTGTTTCCAAAATCTCATGGTTGGCTTAGTTGCCATTGTTGACTTTTGGGGCTGTTTAATTAAGCTTTAATTAACTCCTTAATCAAATGTTTACATGCCCTCTAATTACACATGCTATTGTATAATTGGTTTGTTAGCTAATTATGGTTATTAGTGCGTTATTAAACAAGCTTAATTTCATCCTCTTAGGCCCTTAAATTTTTGAAAATAACAGCCCTTCTTTGATGCTTTTCAATTGTCTCTAATTAATTTAAAGAATTATGCAATTGATCTTAATTAAATCAAGCTAATTTTCCCATTAGTTTTTACTAATCTCCTTTAATTTACTCAAGTGTTTTCATATCACTTTCTTGCCTCTTTTGGTTATAAAATAACCATTATTTTATGTCTTAATTATGTCACATTTTATAGCTCTAAGTATAGTCTCATAATTAGCCTTTTGTTAACTTAATTCAAAGTTAAATTTGCCTAAAATTATAATCAATAGATTATAATAACTTGAGACACATATTTACCTTCATTATATGCTAATTATTCATCAAAATAAAAGATTTATGATGAATAGGAATTTTAAGGCATTACACTGTTTCTATTAATCTATGGCATAAGGTCATTATCGCAACCATATTTACTCCTTACCACTTTGGCCCAGACGGAATCCTTCTGCTGAATGAGGCCCCACTCGGCTCTTTGATTTGGCAAAACCTTAGTTGCGGGTCAAATCACAAATTTTTACCACGAATTAAAATTCAATATAGTGCAAATAATTTGGGATTGTTCTTTTATCAAGGAGTATTTTATTTTGAGTTAGCTATGTTAGACTAACAGCTAAAAACATGACTAGAAAGGGGGTTAAAAAAATGGTTTCCCCCCTAAATTAAAATGCATAAAAATAAAGCTATTTCTAATGTTTTTGGTTTTTTGAAACGATGAAGAAGCACTACTACAAAAAGTAGATTTAACGATGCATAATTAACGACCGTTTACATGAAACAAGACATAGAAAAAGAGGCGGTGACATTTTTGAAATTTTGTGCAAAATATTCAACGACTGGTTTACACAACTAGTCCTGAAAATTTAGCCCAAAAGAGAATTCACAATGATTGGTTCATCCAAAACTGTAGTCGAAACTTTTATTTTGTAATACCACGACTATTTATTAAAACAAGTCATGAAAAATTTCATGAATTGTATATTTGTGGTCGAGGGTTATGTTAGCTCTCTATGTGTTTTGATGATAATTGACAATTGTAAACCAAATGAAGTTAATGGTTAAGTTAAAAATGTTTAAAACTTGTTCAAACTTACCAGTAACCTTCTATCAAAGATGAACTCGAGTTTACTCAAGGCAGAGAACTTTCAAAGACATTTGAACTTAGTATGACTCGAGTGTCTATTTGGAAAACTTGAGTTAGTGATTGGTCGAGAGTTTTCAAAGTTTTTTCATTTTTAAGAAAACTCGAGCGAGTTATGGTTAACTGGAGTTTGTGCCTAGCCGAGAGTTTTCACAATATTTTGAAGTTAAAGTGAGTCGAGCTTGATCTTGAAAACTCCAGTTAGAGTTTGTGGACTTAAACTTATTTTCAAATTAAAGAAGTTCTAAACTCGAGTTAGTCACTTAATGACTCGAGTTTCCGCGAACTCAAAACGTTTTCAAAATACTATCGCGAAGCTCATTTCAAAAGAAGATATAAACTCGAGTTTACGCCAACTGACTCGAGTCATGCACTTGAGTAAAACATTTTTAAACTCCAGTTTCAATCATATAGAGACATCTTCATTTAAACTTTAAATCTATAATCAAAGATGATGATCATATGACTCGAGCCTAGAATGTTAAACTCGAGTCATGCACTCCAGTTTGCTTGATCAAACTCAAATATAAAGCGTCTCTGTTTTACAATCACCGTGTCTGAATTTGTGAAATCTTCATGTATGATCTGTATACCTCATATCATCTCTCATTACTATTCCTAACTAAGTTTAATCTATTTGTTAGTAAGTTTCAGATGATCAAACAAGTGTTAAACTGAAGATTAAGCATAAAGCAAAAGATGAAGTCAAAGCATTAAATGCTGGCTCAAAAAACAAAGCACGCTTTTGGCAAATCATTCCCTGTACATTCCAAAGGGTTTAATGTTTTCTTTCCTCATATGGACACCAGATCATCCAACGAATATATTTCGAGGAAAGTCAACAAAGAAAGTCTGGGCATCTAGATTAAATCAAATTGACTAAGTAAATGCACCTGGTTCAACCTAACAGCTCTTTTGATGCTCCTAACGGTTGTATCAAGATTTCCAACGGTCATTAATTGTTTCCTTCATATATAAGCTGAAGCATTCAATTCTCAATAACCAAGAGAGACAAAAATGCAAAAACGCTCAACTTGCATTTATTGTTCCACTTTCAAGTGTAATATCTTCTGATATAAATATTCTTCAGTATTTTCCAATCAGCTCTTTAAGAGAGTTTAATTTCTGATTATCAAATCATTGTAATAATCTCAAGTCGTGGGACTTTGAGATTGTGTTATCAGTTTACAACTTGTAAGGGGGAGTGTATCCTAGTGAGAGGATAACTTTCGAGTACAGAGTGTGTATCTGATTGAAGTGATGGTGAAAATCCCAGAGAGTCTGGGGATTGAATGTAGGTCAAGAGTTGTGACTGAACTAGTATAAATCTCTTATGTCAAGCTCTTTCTCTCTATCTTTATTTTACCCTGTTCTTCATCTGCTTGCTGGGTATTTCGAAAAGAATTTTTAAAATTCCCAATTCACCCTTCCTCTTGGTGATATTCTGCCATTTATAGATTCGAACCTCACCAACATTATGTGTGTGTGTGTGTGTGTATGACTAATTTATAAATAACTATCAGTCAAAGTCATGTTTTGTAATACCTAAAAGGTCGTGGAAAATTTTATGGCTTGTATACCTAGGTCCAGGTTGGAACCTCACTTTTGCGCTCAGGCTTCATCTAGCGCGCGCTCTCTACCTCTCTCTTTTGCCTTTGGCTGCCATGATATCTCTCTCTTCACTGTTGGAATAGCTTAGTATTCCTTTCTGTGGGGCTTTCCCTCTCTGTTTTCGTTGTCTTTCTCTCTCGTTTGACAAAAATCGTTCATTTTCACAATCCCTTGCTAGCCCTCTTCTATAAGTGTTCTCTTTTGTTGTCTTTGCTTGCATGGATGTTTCAATTAGTTGATTCTATTTCTTTATTGAAACGCTGATGCTTACTCCTTATCAATTCTTTGTCAAAACCATGATTGAAAGTTCATAGTTTTGTCTTACATTGACATAAATGTCAAAACCCTTAGTGCGATTTTTATTTTTTTGCTTGGTCGATATTCTTTGTGGTTGTTGTAGTTATTTTATGGGTTTTTTTTCCTACTTGAGTATGCAATATATTTACATATGCCCCAATGATTTCTTAATGTACAAAAAAGAGTGTTAAGAGCTTGGGAAGTGTTCAATATATATGTTTTATATGTGGTGGTGTTGGTAGGCCAAGATTATTTAATTGCTATAAAAGCAATGTAGCTTATGAACATATGTAGTAAATTACATTTGGAGCAAGTAGCACTAATTCTGACCAATCAACACTGCCACTTATATTACAAGGTTCAACCTGTGATGGAAATGACTACAAGACACACATACATAGCATAAAGGTTCTAACTCAAATTAGTACTTAATCATGTAATAATAGCCTAAGAAACACATTAAATTAAAATCCCGAAATTATAAATAATAAAACAATATTGTTCATTCACTCTCAGAAAAAGGGCTTGGTTCTCTAAGCTTAGGTGTCACACTCGTAGCCCTCCCTTTGTTTTTTTCTTGCATACGTCATCCCAAGCAACTAAGTGAACTCTTCTTTTCTCGTTAAGAACCCTCGTTCTTTTCTTTTCACTTTCGCAATAATGCTTGTCAGAAGGATAGCTATCTGCATCACATACATTGGTATAGCGGACACAATCGAAGTGATTAATTTTTATTACCATGAACCCCTTTTTCCTTTCATAGCGTGGATAGAATGGATCACTACCTGAGTAATAATAATATTGTCTGAACTCACCCTACCCAGAACAAAGCTACATTGATTTTGGGGGCAATCACAACAAGGAGGAACATTTTAACTCTATTTGCCAGAACCTTAATAATAGTCTTATAAATGAAATTACACACAGACTTATTGGGCAAAAGTTTTTAATATTTCTGGTTGATCCTTCTTCGAAATAAGAACGATGAGAGTATCATTCAATTCTCTGATCAAGTCAGGATTCTGGTACACCTACGTGAGCATATTGAATACAGACTAAGATAATGTCATTGAGTTTGAAAAAACAACGCATTAAGCCCATCTGGACCCAGAGATTTAAGATATCAAACACCGCCCGCTTAACCTCGTCTTCTTTGAAAGTATGACTAAGACTGTAACACCCCATTTTTAAAAGTGGAATATTTTAAAATTTATCAGAGTAGAGCATCGGAGCAGATAAGAGTATGAGTAACTGATAAGTATGTGTCCAAAAACTAACTGTGGCTTATCCGGTTGTTCATAATAGCGGTACATTTATCCGAGTATCAAAATTCTAACTAGGAGTATAAATACATATCCAAAATAAAACTCCAGCCGAGTTCTCACTCGTGCTGCTTACCCTTGTCTCCGGCTCCTGATCCTTCAAATCCTGAAGCTATGGTAAGTGCTGAGATCCAATACCCTTCGGACCTCAGGTAACAGTTAACCTTATGTGTAACACCCCATTTTCGCAAACGTTTTCATAGTGTTTTGATTAGAGTTGAGCGACAGAAATTTTTTCATATTAAAGAGTAACTGAATAACATAACTTGCGGTGAATCTAGCTGTTCATACAACAGTACATTCATCCGAGTGTCTAACATAAAAGTAAAAACATAACAAAAGAAAATCTCCGGCCGGGTCTCTAAGCGTGCTGCTTGCCCTTATCCTCGGCCCTCGGTCCTTCTGACCCTGAAGCTATGTTAAAAGCTGAGGTCCAATGCCCACCGGACCTCAGGTAACGGTTAACCTCATACTTATATAACATTATATATAACAAATATTCATGACATCTCAGCATAACAACTACAAAAGCCCATAACAGATGTAGGGAATACATAATCAGATATGTATGGCAATAACAATACAATCAGATGTAAAGCTAAGGCCAGATGGAGGAAATACATAATCAGATATGTATGGCAATAACAATACAGTCAGATGTAAAGTTAAGGCACGATGGAGGAAATACATAATCAGATATGTATGGCAATAACAATACAGTCAGATGTAAAGTTAAGACACGATGGAGGAAATACATAATCAGATATGTATGACAATAACAATACAGTCAGATGTAAAGTTAAGGCATGATGGAGGAAATACATAATCAGATATGTATGGCAATAACAATACAGTCAGATGTAAAGTTAAGGCACGATGGGATCAATACAATCAGATGTATGATCAATTAATAACAATACAGTCAGATGTAAAGTTATCATTTATCACATATATGCATATAATAAGCATCAGAGTTAGTGTTACAGTACATTGCGAACGTACCTTCGTTGACGATTACGGTACGTCTGTCGGTCAGAACGTGATCACAGATATCCTATAAGGATAATATCGTATTTATTAATTAATAAACAATATTCTAATAGATATTTTAGTCATAAATGACCATTTTACCCCTGACTTCCAAAAATCGCTAACCGATAAAATTTCGCCAGAGCTTCGCTACTCTGACTCCCAACTTTCAAAAACTTACTTTCTACCATGTTTTTACCTCGTCAGGCATCTTTCAATGCAATGAGGCTTAAAAACAAGAATAGGAATTAAGTTTCCTACTTCCTAGATCTAACTAACATTTATTCTAAGAACTACTAAACTAAAGACTAGAACTTAAAAGCTAAGGACTAGAACACTTACCCTTGAAGAACTTCCTCCTCCTTCTTGCTCCCACTTCTCTCTAACTCCTTTAGAATGAGTTTTGGTGTGAAATTCTAAATGGAAGAAGAGGCTATTTATAGAAAAAAGTCTATGGCATTTCGGTTGTTCTATTGAACTTTCTCTCTTCAATTCCTGACCATCGGATCTAGGGTAAAAGTTGAACTATCATCCTCACCCTACATCTCTCCAAATAATCCTTTCTCTCTCTCTCCCTTATCTCTTCACTTTTCTACACCTTGTTGGCCACTTCATGTCCACATCTTTTTGCTTTTTGCTTTGTTGGCCAAAACTTCCACCAAGTAATTCCCCTACTTGATATTCTAATTGCACAAATATTTCTATAGATAAAGTTTGAAGTTTATGTAGTCTCTTGAGAAGTACTTGAAATAACAAGAATTATGGTTCAATTTGGGGTTTTTAGTAGTCTTTTAGTCATTTTAGGATTAACCCTGACAGTTACGGAAATGACTTCGGAGATAACCTACTTCGAGCTAAAAATATACTTGTTTATAATAAGTCCTTATATTTGATCTTTAGTTCACATATTTCAGTGTACCATTTATTTTCTATCGGTTCTCATTTGAATCAATCCTAATAGCTTTTGGAACTCAAAACATCTTCTTTTCTCTCTCCAAAAACCCTTGGTTCTCACTCTTCCACATCTCACACATCTCATACACACACACAACTCACCTTTCCTCTTTCCTCCACTACACTCACAACACACGCACACACTCACAACTCTCTTACACACACACACACACATTGTAATACCCTAATTTTCATAATCCATATAAACATTGTATTTTGGCTAATAATTAGCAAAATAACAAAGGTGAATATGTGTCTCAAAGAATTATAATCTATTGATTATATTCTTATCATTTTGGGAATTAGTTGACCAATGGTTGATTAATTATGAGACTACAATTAGGGAAAATAAATTGGGACATAATTAACACATATAATAATGGTTATTTTATGGCCAATAGAGGCAAGAAATATTATGAAAACAATTAAGTAAATTAAAGTGAATTAGCAAATTCTAATTGACAAATTAGCTTGTGCTAATTAAGTTTATTTGCAAATGCCTTCAATTTGATAAAAGACAATGGAAATAAGTAAAGATTAAATTACATAAAGCTTGATTAATAAAAGCACTAATGACCATGATTTAACTAATGAACCAATCCTACAATTGAAATTGTAATTAAAGGAAATATAAATGCTTGACCTCAATGCTAATTAAAGGTTAATTAACATACCCCAAAAGTCAAAGAAAGAGGCGCTGCACATGGCTTTTCTTTAGTAGGATGATTAAATCAATTGGTTGATTAAAAGCACAATAAATAACTCAAGGAAGAGGAGCATGTCGGCACAAAACAATGAAGGAGTTTTTTTTTTTGATATCGAAAAGTTTTGGAGGAGTTCGACATCAGTCCCCCACCAAGGCCAGGGCACGGCCCCGGGCTCTATGAGCACTTACTGGGGACTTACGAGATCGCCTACCAAAGGAGTCCCAGCGACGGCAGAGGGGATCGAACCCACGACCCAAGGGCCTAGTCCTGGATCCCTTACCATCTATGCCAACTCACATTGGCAACAATGAAGGAGTTTTGGATAGGCATTTGGCAATTAAAAAATGCATGAAATGAATATTAAAGAGAGGCATGTTGTAACAACCCGACTTTTTAAAGCAGTATAAATTTTTTTTTTTAACATCTTTTCAAACCATCAGAGTAGAGCATTTGAGCGGAAGAGTAACTGATATATAGATTCAAAAAGCCAACAGTAGTGTATCTGGCTGATTACAAAGGCGGTTCAATAACCGAGCGTTTTCAGAAATAAAGGACAACATCAAAAGGAAGACTCCTGCCCGATCCACGAAATGAAGTCTTCAGTCAGGTTTTCTATGCAGGCTGCTTGCCTCCATCCTGGATCCTTGGTCCCCCTGAACCTGACGCTATGTTAAGAGCTGAGATCCGCACCGGATCTCAGGTAACGTTTAACCTCATGTTTATGTATACAGACAACAGACTTTAACATCACTCTATCACAACCCATGCATATGTATTGCCCCCAGCTTGCGCAGACAATATTGCACCCAAGCATACGACAAATTGCACCCAAGATTGGAATAGATTGCACCCAAAGATACGAGACAGATTGCACCCAAGATACGGACAGATTGCACCCAAAGATACGACATATCCACTAACCACTATATGCACTCAAACAGTATAACACCTCTATACACACACACCACATATAAGCATACCATAAACATCAGAGTTAGTGTTACAGTACGCGAACGTACCTTCGTTGACGGATTACGATATTTCTAGCACGTTTTACGGAAAATCGTGAAATCTCCAACAACGGCTCGTCGGGCAGCGTAACGGCAGCAAATTAGGATTTCTGACGTCCTATAAGAGTAATATCACTTCCATTAGTGATTTGATACAATAACTGGCATTTTAGGTAAAAATTACCATTTTGCCCCTATACCCCTAATCGGCGGAATTTCGCCAGCGCTTCCGCTACATAGGCTATGGCTATTTTCTTCCCAAAATTTCGCCAGAACTTCGACGCCATCATGGTTTTCGAAAATAAAGACTAAAATAGCCCTCCCATCTAATATCAAAACATAAAAATAAAGACTACTCTAGCCTTACTAACTAATGAACTAAAGACTAAAAACTAAAGACCGAAAGTCTTACCCGTTGAAGACTTCGCAGAACCTCCCCGAGCTTCTCTCTCTACTTCTTCCTCTCTCTAATTTTCGGCCAAAGGGCTTGGAAAATGGTGTGAAGATTTCTCAATGGCAAGGCATCTATTTATAGGGAAAACAAGGGACATGTTTGGCAAAATATAAGGTTTTGTTTGGAATTCCAAGTTGTAATAACCCATTATTTGCAACTTGTTCAAGAAGCCAAAACTCCTCCTCACACACTCTTGGTCGACATCTTTGGGCTGTGTGGCAGCCCTCATTGGTCCAAAAGTGGTGACTTAGCTCACTTTATGCCCGGTATAACCGTTTTCCCCGATCGGTACCCGATTCGCGTGATTTCGGAGAATTCACAAAATTCTGGATTTACAACTCTGAAGACATGTTCTCACTTAGTAGAAATGTCCAAGTTAACCTAAATTTCGATTCCATATAGGCCTCCAACTGTCAGTTGAAGTTTCCTCAGAAAACGTGTCCGATCGCGTCCGGTTTGTAACGCATTTCGAGAGTACCAACTTCTTGAAAAATTCACGATTCCAAATATGTCAAAATAAATTCAAACCCATTCCTAAATATTGAGTTAGAATTTATTTTCCTCTTTTCCAAAAATATGCCTATATGCATTTTTCCCTATTTTGTTTTATTAGGAAAATGCACAAACTACTCGGAATTAACTTAGGAAGAGGTCACTTAAAGGTAAAAACTCACCGATCAATATTTTACCTTGACCTTGGGATTCCTATTCCTAGATCTCTAGATAGGATCCGTTTCCTAATTTTAAAATTACTATTCACAAATTTTGCTTTAATTAATTATAATATTAAAATATTATGCAAGTTGCCAACTTGCTTCCTATTTCATTTCTTTTTCTTTTTCTTTTTCTTTGGCCCAAAATTCTGGTCCTTTTTTATTTAATTTTCGTTTTTATTTAATTAATAATTAATTAATATTATATAAAATAATTATTTAATAATTATTTTTATATAATTTTTACAAAATTTCCTATTGGTCCATACTTGTTTTTAGGCTTAAAAATACCCAAACTCAACTATTTTTCTCCAAAATTTCCAATTAATTAGTAAATACATTTTTACTAATATTCAACTAATTTCCACTAATTTTTGAGCTTCCCATAATCATTCTTGAATTTCCTTTGCTTATGCGTAAGTAATTAGCCCAATATTACTTAATTACTTAATTATCACAAGTTGATAATTTTCTTACTTAGAACACCTCATTATCTTCATATTCTTGTGTTAACATGAGAATTTCCATGCCTCTTACATTATCTCATAATTTACAAGGGTACTATGGTCTTTCCAATACTTTTTAAGCAATAATATTTAATTTCTCCAAGTTTTTAATTTTATCAAATTACCACAATTAGAGATAATATACTCTCTCAATTTTAACACTTATTTCCTTGCCCTTTAGGATTTTTCACAATTTTCCTAAGTTATTTATGTCCCTTAGGGGCATTTTCGTCATTTTTGCACCTTGGCCCTTAATTTCTCTAATTTTCCAAGGGATTTTCCCTTTTACTTCTCACAGTATCTTCCTTGGGAAAATAAACTAATTATCATAAAAGCTTGAGACCACATATTCACCTTTTAAATATGTATTATTTACTTATTTATGATCTTTTCCCTAAATCAAATTTTAGGGTATTACATTTCTCCCCCCGTTAAACAAAATTTCGTCCTCGAAATTTGTATTCTACCCACTAAACTTTGTACTATCCTGATTTCGGACTATACGCGTCGGATCTTCGCTTTATTTGTGTTGCTCCTCCGGTGATCGAGAATTCGCTTTGGTTTGACCATAAAGATCTTGTCATATTGTACTTTGATATATAGTGTCTCCCGAGGCGCCCATACACCGCGGTCAACACCACAAATACCAAAATGTCTCCATGGCGCCCATACACCATGACAACACAAGATATCATACATGTCACCATGGCGCCCATACACCATGGCAACACAAGATACCTCCTACTCAATGACATGATCACGGTCGAATCGTAATATCTAAGAAACATGGAATACATCACGGAGGTGGTTCTCGTATCGTATAAGTCAATCGAATAGCTAACACCTAGTTCATGCAATGCATAGAGAAAATTCCTTACTAAGAGAGATAGTACCTTGGACTCTCTCCGGAAGTTCTCTCGTCCATTGTGTCGGTTAACGCGTACATTCGGCCCGGTTCTCGTGGCCTCATCTTCGCAGCTATCTCGGGACAATTCGGGCAATGTGTCATTGTTTCTGACATCTATAGCAAACTCGTCTCTCTACACTCTGGAATGGTCTCTTGTTTTCCCTTTGCGAGTCCCTCCATGGTGCCTCTCTTTTCCGCGAGGAATTCTCACGGCTGACCTCGCTACGATCTGTATTGCTTGTGCTTAAGTGCCGGGGTTTACGCAGCTCCTTTCGGTTGCGCTCAATTAGTCGGCAAGATTCTACCGCTTGGGCTAGTTTAGGAAACTGCTGAGATACCAGCCTCTTCTTTATCTCATATTTTAGCCCGTGTGTCAACCTGTTTGACTTCCAGGTTTCGTTATCATTACTCTTCAGATACGACGAGTATCGTGACAGATTGGTAAACCGAGTATAGTAATCGTCGAAGGATTCCTCAGAACCTTGTTGGATGCTAAGAAACTCCGCCTCCTTGATCACTGTGTCGAGGAGGAAAATATTGTTCATTGAATTCCTCCATGAACTTCTCCCATGTGAGGGCAATATCGGGTCCGCAACGTCGTGGCGACGCTCTTCCACCATCGATGCGCATCACCATCAAGCTTAAAGATCGCAAGTTGAGCTTTCCGATCATCCGGGCATTCCATAACTTCAAATATTTTCTCCGGACTCAAAGAACCAATCCTCAGCCAATTCGTTCTTCCCGTGGAAACAGGGTGGCTTGAGCTTACAAAATTGAGTGACCCAACTTTGTGTAGTCTCGCATATCTCTCCCTCGTCGTGGAGGTGATCGGGACCTATCGGATCCCTCGGCTTCCTCATCGTGTTCATCACTCGCTCATTTTCTTCTTCTTCAGAATGTTGTTCTTCCTCATGTCTGGCCTGCCTTTCAGCTTGCCTTTCGGCCCGAAGTTCCTCTATCATCATTCTTTGTTCATCTAGCATCTCTCTTTGTTCACGCACTACGGCCACGGCCTCTTGCAAAGCAATCTGCTGGTTTGGTTCATGAATTGTGCGCTCAGATTTACTACTCGGAATCGTCCGAGGTTGTCTACCTCGTCCTCGGCCCTCTGCCTCGCCTCGGCCTCCGGGAGCTCCGGCTCCTCTTAAATTCACCATGTTGTGTTCTTTTTCCTTTATTAAGGGAAACGTTAGATACAGGGAGGACATTTCGCATAACACGAGACTTTATCACACTAGTCCCTAGACTCTTTCACGCTTTACATTGCACCCAAACCTTTATCATTCTATTATTCACACCTTGCTCCCGGCCTTTATCATACTCACAACAATTAAACTCTATTATACGTAGTATTCACACCGCGCGCAACATTTCCGTCGTCAGATTCTCGTTGGTTCTCTCTACCCAAAAACAGATGCGAAGAAAAGTGGATCAAATCCAGCTTTTCAGTAAGAGTATGAAAATTCGTTACGAAATTTCTCGATAGAAGTTCTCAACATGGGTGGCGGTTATCAGAGTGATGCACCGACCAAGGGTGGTACACCGGTTCAAGATGGTATACCGGCTCAGAATGGTATACCGAAGTAAGGTAGTACACCGACCTTAGGCTATATCAGTACTCATTTTCAAAATATGCTCCAAGTTTAAAAGGCATTTTGAACATAACTCCGTTATCCGAACAGATGGCCAGGTAAGTGTCTACCATGGGGGCCTCACCGAGTTCACGGCGACTGATTGGCACACCCACGTAGACTAGCCTTGCCTTCGGCACCAAACTGTCCGTAATAACATAGTTAAATTCATGCCAGGACTACTGCTCTGATACCAAATTGTCTCCGTGGCGCCAATACGCCGTGACAACATAAGATACCTCAGCCGCTAGTTTTACGCACCGCCTCACGACGGATGCAACCTATCCGGTGGCTAGCGTTCAATAACCGAGCGTTTTCAGAAATAAGGACAACATCAAAAGGAAGACTCTGCCCGATCCACGAAATGAAGTCTTCAGTCAGGTTTTCTATGCAGGCTGCTTGCCTCCATCCTGGATCCTTGGTCCCCCTGAACCTGACGCTATGTTAAGAGCTGAGATCCGCACCGGATCTCAGGTAACGTTTAACCTCATGTTTATGTATACGACAACGAGACTTTAACATCACTCTATCACAACCCATGCATATGTATTGCCCCGGCTTGCGAGACAATATTGCACCCAAGATACGACAAATTGCACCCAAGATTGGAATAGATTGCACCCAAGATACGAGACGGATTGCACCCAAAGATATGACAGATTGCACCCCAAGATACGAGACATATCCACTAACCACTATATGCACTCAAACAGTATAACACCTCTATACACACACACCACATATAAGCATACCATAAACATCAGAGTTAGTGTTACAGTACGCGAACGTACCTTTGTTGACGGATTACGATATTTCTAGCACGTTTTACGGAAAATCGTGAAATCTCCATCAACGGCTCGTCGGGCAGCGTAACGGCAGCAAATTAGGATTTATGACGTCCTATAAGAGTAATATCACTTCCATTAGTGATTTGATACAATAACTGGCATTTTAGGTAAAAATTACCATTTTGCCCCTATACCCCTAATCGGCGGAATTTCGCCAGCGCTTACCGCATAGGCTATTTTCTTCCCAAAATTTCGCCGTAACTTCGACGCCATCATGATTTTCGAAAATAAAGACTAAAATAGCCCTCCCATCTAATATCAAAACATAAAAATAAAGACTACTCTAGCCTTACTAACTAATGAACTAAAGACTAAAAACTAAAGACCGAAAGTCTTACCCGTTGAAGACTTCGCGTAACCTCCCCGCAGCTTCTCTCTCTACTTCTTCCTCTCTCTAATTTTCGGCCAAAGGGCTTGGAAAATGGTGTGAAGATTTCTCAATGGCAAGGCATCTATTTATAGGGAAAACAAGGGACATGTTTGGCAAAATATAAGGTTTTGTTTGGAATTCCAAGTTGTAATAACCCATTATTTGCAACTTGTTCAAGAAGCCAAAACTCCTCCTCACACACTCTTGGTCGACATCTTTGGGCTGTGTGGCAGCCCTCATTGGTCCAAAAGTGGTGACTTAGCTCACTTTATGCCCGTATAACCGTTTTCCCGATCGGTACCCGATTCGCGTGATTTCGGAGAATTCACAAAATTCTGGATTTACAACTCGAAGACATGTTCTCACTTAGTAGAAATGTCCAAGTTAACCTAAATTTCGATTCCATATAGGCCTCCAACTGTCCAGCTTGAAGTTTCTCGAAAACGTGTCCGATCGCGTCCGGTTTCAGAACGCATTTCTGAGAGTACCAACTTCTTCAGAAAAATTCACTGATTCCAAATATGTCAAAATAAATTCAAACCCATTCCTAAATATTGAGTTAGAATTTATTTTCCTCTTTTCCAAAAATATGCCTATATGCATTTTTCCCTATTTTGTTTTATTAGGAAAATGCACAAACGGCCTCAGAATTAACTTCCGGAAGAGGTCACTTAAAGGTAAAAACTCACTGATCAATATTTTACCTTGACCTTGGGATTCCTATTCCTAGATCTCTAGATAGGATCCGTTTCCTAATTTTAAAATTACTATTCACAAATTTTGCTTTAATTAATTATAATATTAAAATATTATGCAAGTTGCCAACTTGCTTCCTATTTCATTTCTATTTTCTTTTTCTTTTTCTTTGGCCCAAAATTCTGGTCCTTTTTTATTTAATTTTCGTTTTTATTTAATTAATAATTAATTAATATTATATAAAATAATTATTTAATAATTATTTTTATATAATTTTTACAAAATTTCCCTATTGGTCCATACTTGTTTTTAGGCTTAAAAATACCCAAACTCAACTATTTTTCTCCAAAATTTCCAATTAATTAGTAAATACATTTTTACTAATATTCAACTAATTTCCACTAATTTTTGAGCTTCCCATAATCATTACTGAATTTCCTTTGCTTATGCTTAAGTAATTAGCCCAATATTACTTAATTACTTAATTATCACAAGTTGATAATTTTCTTACTTAGAACACCTCATTATCTTCATATTCTTGTGTTAACATGAGAATTTCCATGCCTCTTACATTATCTCATAATTTACAAGGGTACTATGGTCTTTCCAATACTTTTTAAGCAATAATATTTAATTTCTCCAAGTTTGTAATTTTATCAAATTACCACAATTAGAGATAATATACTCTCTCAATTTTAACACTTATTTCCTTGCCCTTTAGGATTTTTCACAATTTTCCTAAGTTATTTATGTCCCTTAGGGGCATTTTCGTCATTTTTGGCACCTTGGCCCTTAATTTCTCTAATTTTCCAAGGGATTTCCCTTTTACTTCTCACAGTATCTTCCTTGGGAAAATAAACTAATTATCATAAAAAGCTTGAGACCACATATTCACCTTTTAAATATGTATTATTTACTTATTTATGATCTTTTCCCTAAATCAAATTTTAGGGTATTACACATGTCGACCAGCTGTTTGTGTCGAGGAAATTTGTCTTCAAAAAGTGGTTTTTAATCCAAGGGTTAAGATAAGTTTTGGTCAAAATTAAATTCCCTTTGTGTCCTAGGATTTTTGCTATAAATAGACACCTTGGGGTTTCATTATTCTTCACACCTTCACAAGCAAGAGCAAGCATAGCATCTGAATATAGAGAGAAGAGAGGGAGAGTGAGGAGCTTCTTGAAGGAGTTGAAGCATAGCAAGTAAGTTCTTAGAGTTTTAGCTTTTGAATTCATAGATAGTTTACGCTTTAATCTTAAATATGCTAGAGTAATTTTAATATCATGTTTTTATAGTTAAAAATGTTGATATTTCGGAAATTAGATGAGCCATGGTGTATAGAAAAATTTTTGGGAGTTGAAAAGCAAAGTAGCGAAGCTCTGACGAAAATTCATCGGTTAGGAATTTCTGAAAACAGTAGCAAAAACGTCAAACTTTTAAATTGAATATGAGATGCTAAAATTATGAAAATATTCTTGGTTAAAATAGACATATAGATCTTTTCAAATATGCCAAGAACATATTATTTCGAGTTTTGTGCATGGAGATAGAAATTCTCAAAGTTAGGCTATGTTTTCTGGAGAAATTCTGGGCAGAGGTTGAAGAATATTAAACTGGGAGTGATTCACGAATTCTGGGTGCAAAAAGTATTTTTAATAAAAAATAGACATCCTGATAATTCTGGGGAATTTTACGGATCCTCATTTCGATTTTTGTAGAATTAATTATGAATTATCAAAGTTAGGCGAAAATCTGCCAGCAATGCTGAAAACCACGTTTTTGAGAAAATAAAGGGATATAATTGGAATAATAAATCTACCAAGGGTAGAAAAGTCAAACAATGTGAAAATATCCTTTTTGATATTATTTTAGGGAATATGGTATTAATTACGATATCTTATGCTATATGTAAAGAAAATAATCCGACGATAATGTATAGGATATCCGGAAAGTCCGGAGTCGGGTTCAAAGGTGGGCAAGATAGCCATTACACGGTGGAAAGGTACGTTTGCGTACTGTAACACTAATTCTAATGCTTATGTATGTGTAATACCCTAAAAATCTATATCATAATTTGGTAAAGTTAAACCTATAGAAAGTAGGTGAATATGGGATATCAAATATTAAGTTATAATTATTTTATTTTCTAAAGAAAAATCTCTTGGAAATTAGAGAATTTAAGGGCCAAAGTGCCAAATGACAAAAATGCCCCTAAGGGACATAAATAACTTAGGAAAATTGTGAAAAATCCTAAAAGGCAAGGAAATAATTATTAAAATTGAGAGAGTATATTATCTCTAATTATGGTAATTTGATAAATTACAAACTTGGAGAAATTGAATAGAATGCTCAAAAAGTATTGAAATGACTAAACTACCCTTGTAAATTCAAATATAATGCAGAAGACATGAAAACAAAAATGTCAGGGCAAAAGTTATGAGGTAATGTGGCATTCTAAGTAAGAAAATTATCAACTAGTGATAATAAAGTAATTAAGTAATTATTGGCTAATTACGTAAGCATAAGCAAAGGAAATTCATGAATAATTATGTAAAACCCTAAAATTAGTGGTTGTTGGCTTAAAATTAGTAAAAATATATTTTCTAATTAAATGGAACTTTTTGGGAAAAATGGATAAGTTTAGGTATTTTTAAGCTTAAATACAAGAATGGACCAATTAGGTAATTTTGTGGAATTTTTGGAAAATTAAAATAAATAAATCATTAAATAATTTATTAAATAATAAATAAATAAAAAATAATAATAATAAGGGGACCAGTCGAAATTTTCCCAAGAGAAAAAAGGAAAAAGAAAAAAGAAAAAAAGAAAAAAGGATAATATTTAGAAAACTTAATAAGGAAGTTATATTATTATATAATATAATTAAATTTTGTGAATAGTGATTTAATAAATAGGAAATGGAACCTATCTAGAGAACCAGGAATAGGAGTTCCAAAGTCAAGAAAAAATATTGATCAGTGAGTTTCTATCTTCCGTTGAACTCTTCCGGAAGTTAATTCTGAAGCCGATTGTGCATTTTCCTAATAAAACAAAATAGGGAAAAATGCAGTTAGGCATATTTTTGGATCTGAAGAAAATAATTTCTAACTCAATATCTAGAAATGAGTTTGAAATTATCTGGACATATTTGGAATCAGTGAATTTTTGTTCAGAAGTTGATGATTCCTAAATGCGTTCGTAATCGGCACGCATTACGAGGAACTTGGATCGACTGTTGGAGCCCTATATGGAATCCAAATTTAGGTTAACTTGGACATTTCTAGTAAGTGAGAAAATGTCTTCAAAGTTATAAATCCAGAATTTTGAGATTTCTCCGAAATTACGCGAATTGGGTACCGATCGGGGAAATTCATCCGGCTAGGCTTCTGGAAGGGACACTTGGCACCATTATATTGGCCAATCCCTTGAATTTTGGGGCATGTGCAGTTCGGCCAAGGAGAAAGAGGAAGAAGGGAAAACTTGTTTCAAAAGTTAGAATGGACGGTCCAGATCGATTCTCACAAAGTTGATCCGACAGCCGAAATCCTACACCTTTTTCTATAAATACCCACCCCTCCCCTTTGGATTTTCTCACATTTGGAGCCTCCTAGCCGAAATCTAGAGAGAGGACTTTAGAGAGAGGAGCTCTGGGAAATTCTGCAACGAAGCTCTGGGTAAGTTTTTCGGTACCGAGCTTTTAGCTTTCGTAGTTCTTTCAATAGTTAGAGTAGTACTGCTAGTATAGCCTTTAATTTTTCAAGCATGATTGGGTATCATATGATAGGGCTATATTAGTCTAGCATTTCAAAAATTATCATTGGGTCGAAGTTTTGGCAAAATTTTGAAAATCGGAGCCAAAGTAACGAAGTGCTGGCGAAATTCCGCCAATTAGGGGTATTGGGGCAAAATGGTAATTTTTACCTAAAATGCCAGTTATAATGTCAAATCACTAATAAAAGTGATATTACTCTTATAGGACATCAGAAACTCTGATTTGCTACCGTTACGCTATCCGACGTGCCGCTGTTAAACGTTTCGCCGTTTACCGTAAAACGTGCCATTTCCGTCAAAAGTACCGAAGTGCCATCAAACGAAGGTACGTTCGTGGCCTACTGTAATACTGACTCTGATGCTTATAGTCTTCTTATATTTGATACGGATAGTTTCATAAGCCATGAGCGGGACTGCATTCGGGTCATGCCTGATGACTAAGGTAGTAAACTTAGATAATCACTATACGACTTCACGGGTTATGGTTTTGATAATACCGTTATGTTTTCCTAGCGCCGAGGACACGACCGATCATCGTGGCACCGGTGAATAGTGCAGCGAGATAACTTTGCTTGTAGGGTAGTTGTTATTAAATGATCAAGGATCATTTCTGTATTTGTAGAAATATCTGTTGATCATATATTGTTATATAAGCATGAGGTTAACCGTTACCTGAGATCCGATGGGCATTGGATCTCAGCTCTTACTATAGCATCACAATAAGGTCCAGAGAGAGACCAAGGACGGAGGATAAGAGTAAGCAGAGCAGACAGCGCACATGAAGATGAAGACCGCATGAAGACCCGGTCAAGGACGTCTAGTATCTAAACAGATAATGTATTAATCTTTATGAACAGGCGATTACGCCACTGTTATTGTTATAATCAGTTACTCAATGTTTTATTCCGATGCTCTACTCTGATTTAAAAAAAAAATTGGCTCTGAAATTGGGATGTTACACTTTTGGTATCAGAGCTATTCTTTCTGGCAAGTGTGTAACTATGTTACCTCGAACAATTTGGTGCTTAAGGCAAGGCTAGTCTACGTGGGTAAGCCAATTAGTCGCCGTAAAGTCGGTGAGGCCCCCATGGTAGACACTTACATGGCCATTCTGTTCGGATAACGGAGTTATGTCCAAAAAGCCTTTTAAACTTTGAGCATATTTTTGAAAATGAGTACTGATATAACACTAGTGTTATGTTCTAAAGATGGATAGAAATGAGGTCGTCTGCATAAAATATTTAGTGCGAAGAAAGCGTACCGTGTATATATCTGTAAGATAGGGTTCAGATTAAACCTAGAATCGGTACATCTACCGCCTAGACTTATGCCGATATAGGATACCTCTAATACCACTAATACCACTAAAAACCTGGATATCACTGATACCTCTGATATTAGTCTCCGATAACTCTATTATCAATCTCGGGTAGTACCGATAGCTCTGATATTAGCCTCTGATAACCCTGAAAACCCTGATAATGTCTCCTTCCGACGACAATTTTGACTACCCAGGAGATCATAGACCTTGAAAATCAGTTCCAACACGAATTTTGATAATTCACTCTGATAACTCTGTTAGTCGTCAGTTTGTATTGGATGATAGTTCTATCCTAGCCCAAAGCTTGTAGGTGGAGCTAAGCCACGCCGGACGAAACTCTAAGACCGACGAATAGAAATACATGCGGTATTCGACCAATGTTAAAGACTTCTATCAGAAGAACCATTACATAATTCCGTATCTTTGGACTAGATCCACTCCTCATCATATATCCTTGAAACCACTTTTGAGTGTGAAGCACAAAAGAGCTCTTCGGAGAAGGATTATCCAAAGTTTTCATCTGTTCATTCGTCATCTCAAGTGGCGGATAACCACAATATGTAAGTAAACCGAAACGCAGATGACCTACAGAAGATAGATAAGGAATGGGGGGAAGCATAGTCGCGATGTTAGATCCCTGAGAAGTTATATAATCACAGATATAACCAAGGAGGGTCTGTACAGACTAAATTGACAAATAGGTAAGGAAGCACAGATGATTATAACATCTTAATCATTTTTGAATCTATGTTTCGCTTCCTATACTTTTGATAACCTCCAATTTGACCTAGACTATAAACCTTCGAACGTATTCCCACCGGAGTCGGTATATAACACTGAACCCGTACACGACTCTGCTGGAAGAAGTGCTCGTCCAAGCTCATCAGCAAAACCTTCGCACGGAAAAGGATAAGGATTGTTCGTAATCATAAATGGTTACAAAGCAGTTGCATCCTTCCATGGTTGAGACGAATAGAATAACAGAATGCCCATCCCTGAACACCTTGTTCCCTATTTTTCACTTCTCTTCTCACCTTTATAGCAGGTCGGTTCGTCTTCTACGACATACACCTGTATAATCAATGGAGATCTCTTAATTATCTATCATTCATTCACCCATAGTTACTTGTTTGATACACTCAGCAATAGGAGTAACAACCTCCGTTTGACACATAGTTGGACTGGAAAGTCCAAAACTGTGAGGATAATATGTATAGACGGCACGACGAAACATCATGGGCGACAGTATGAATTGGTAAAAAGCAGAACTCCATGGGAGCCCCAGTTGGGAAAGCCATGTCTTAAGCCTTGAGTAAACGAATTCCTTCGCTTTAGGACTTTTCGGTTCAGAAGCAAAGTTCTTCTTTTCTCAAAACCGTTTCTGAACAGAACAAACAAATAAACTCCTAGATGAGCAGCTTAAGATCGATGTCTACTTCTCTCTAAATCATTCTCAAAGGCTAGAATTAGATAACTAGCTAAATATTATAACACATCCTACCATGAACTTTATGTACGTTACCTGTTTATTTGGAAGATTAAAGTATTCCTTAAAGACCGTTGTTCTTTTTAGAGAGATCAGATGGAAAATCTACAAAGAACTGGAGCTCTGGGAGGCCAAGACCAAGTTCTAGGTGGGAATAAAAGTGGACAACCATGGGTGATACCGGTCCCAGTACAACATCTTGAACGCCAAAGTGTGTTGCAAGAACTGAGGGAAAATGAAAGAAAGTTACAAGAACTGGTGGAAGAGCTAAAGGAGCAAAAGACTCGTAGGGAAAAGCTGAAGGAGCAGAAGACTTTGAAGAAAAAACTGAAAGAGCAGCAGGAAAAGCTGAGGGAATAGCAGATTCTTATTGATACGCTTTTGGCTGAAAGACAGATTGGGGTACTGGAATTCTGCCAAGTGATGGAGTACAACTTAGAAGAGCTACGTAGAGCAGGAGAAATCAACAATAGCGAAGTAAGTCATGACGGACTTAGCCAGGGAAACCCCTCGTTGAAAAGAAAGTGTCCTGCGGACAATAATCAAGAAAAGGGCAAGAACATACTTCAGATTGAGCAGCAGAGCTCTCAGAAAGTGCCAAGGTTGCAACTATGTTCGAATTGCGGGAAGTACCATCCTGGTATTAGCTGTATGGGGAAAAGAGTTTGCTACCAATGTCTGGAATCGGGGCACATTATCCAGGGCTGTTTCGATCACGGAAAGTACCACCAAGATACTACTTGCAATAAACAGCAGTTCAACCCTGGAATGACGGGACCCCGACCATGCCCAAAATGTGGGAGATATCATCGTCAAAGTACTAACTGTGATGGGAAGCTGATATGCTTCAAGTGTCAACAGCCTGGACACATCAGTGTGCACTGTCCCCAGAAAGCTGTAGAGCTAGGGCTACAGAACTCAGGCCAGATGATTACGTTGATTGGATAGGAAGTCGGAGAATCCTCAGGAATGATTCAAGATACCAACGCTTAGTAAAAATCAATGTTAGGTATAAACTGATCCGAGCGCTAGATCAATCCTGTATTTTTGATGCTTGTACGGATCCTTTTGGGATGCATACATATATTTTCCTTACGATGTAATAGTAGCTACACCATTAGGTGTTAGCTTTTAGCTTGTAAAGTGTATTTTGAACCAAGTTGCGGGAATATTATAAACCTTTCTACTACTTCATAGCGTCAACGACATTCTCAATAAGTGTTAAACGAACGGTGATGAAGAACGGTGACAAAAGGAAGATATGATTCTCACAGGCAGAGATAGAACGGATGCGGAAACCGAATCTTAATTCAAAAACAACTTAGACATGAATTAACCTTCTGATAAACTTACCTCCAGGAAGAGAAGTTCAGTAATGCCTAGCATAAGTTCGATATCAAAATCGCCGTACCAAATTTCATGAACGAAATATCAAGCTGAAATAGCAACTTAATTCCCAGTAAGGTTCTGAACTAAAACCAACGTATCATCTTGGAAAGTCCCAGAAATATTCATATAGAAGGGAGAAGACCGGAGTTTTTAACGTAGTATCGACTACTGTTAAATGAACGAGGCAACTGTTTGGAAATAAATACTCACTTTCCAGGATCGATGATCTATTCCATTATCTAAATTCCTACATCCTGTCAAAAATCGACTTATGCCCGGAATACTACCAGTTGTGAACCAAAACTAGCAATGTTTTGAAGATAGTCTTCAAGACTTGAATCACGTGCTTGAAAATTTCTCGTGGCATTTTGCAAATATTAATGAGTGCATCTGTTTTGTTTATAGAGCACTTAAACCAAAATTCTCTCGGACACATAGGTAGGTTAATAGAGGCGTAGACTGACGACGCCTCATCCTGTTCAGAAATAAGAATTTAAACGTCAAGAATAAGGACAATCAATAGTGAGTGTTGGCTGTCAGAGATAAATTTTCTGGGCTATGTTCCATGACACAACGATGCTGTTATCTATTCTAGACAAAGTAGGAGCAATTTTGAAATGAGGATGACCAGAGATAGTAAAACGTAATGTGTAGTTTTGGGTCTAGCGGGATAGTACCGCAGATTCAAGTGAATTCTCGCTAGATATAGTTACTATAAGGCTACGGTATAGAAAATAGGTAGCAATCGGATAGAGAAAAATACCAAGAAGATACTCTCTACAAAAGATTGTACCGGTATATCACATGACGAACCAAGGAAATGAAAGCTGCTTGAGTATGAAAGCTTAATCTTGACAAAGGAAATTCCCCGCGAAACTATAAATACACTCGATAAAGCCGATCTTCCAAGTTTTGTTACAATCGAGATGATACAGATTGACGCCTTGTATGGGTAGAAGTGTAAATCACTTATATTGCTCAATAGAATTGTCGGAGCAGAAATTTTCATAGTCGGGATATGATTGATCACGTCTCTTGATAGTTTGTGCAAGTCACAAAAGATCGTAAGAATCTTTTGGTAATTGAGATGATCGCACATCCCTGGACGCCGGGATTCAAAGAACACCTCAAGGACGAACATGTAGTTCGCATCACATGAAATCATTCGAGGTATATGTTGGCAACAAACAAGTCGTTATGAGATAGCCTTATCCCCGAACCTGTTTAGACTTCCATACGATGTAACAAAATCTTTGTAGTCAAATTTGGGATAGAGTAAAGATCCGAAGTTAACAGTATGAAGTTTAAGATAGTACGGAGTTTAGAAAGTAGAGTACAAATTTCGAGGACGGAATTTTGTGTAAGGGGGGAAGAAATGTAATACCCTAAAAATCTATATCATAATTTGGTAAAGTTAAACCTATAGAAAGTAGGTGAATATGGGATATCAAATATTAAGTTATAATTATTTTATTTTCTAAAGAAAAATCTCTTGGAAATTAGAGAATTTAAGGGCCAAAGTGCCAAATGACGAAAATGCCCCCAAGGGACATAAATAACTTAGAAAAATTGTGAAAAATCCTAAAAGGCAAGGAAATAATTATTAAAATTGAGAGAGTACATTATCTCTAATTATGGTAATTTGATAAATTACAAACTTGGAGAAATTGAATAGAATGCTCAAAAAGTATTGAAATGACTAAATTACCCTTGTAAATTCTAATATAATGCAGAAGACATGAAAACAAAAATGTCAGGGCAAAGGTTATGAGGTAATGTGGCATTCTAAGTAAGAAAATTATCAAATAGTGATAATAAAGTAATTAAGTAATTATTGGCTAATTACGTAAGCATAAGCAAAGGAAATTCATGAATAATTATGTAAAACCCTAAAATTAGTGGTTGTTGGCTTAAAATTAGTAAAAATATATTTGCTAATTAACTGGAAATTTTTGGGAAAAATGGATAAGTTTAGGTATTTTTAAGCTTAAATACAAGAATGGACCAATTAGGTAATTTTGTGGAATTTTTGGAAAATTAAAATAAATAAATCATTAAATAATTTATTAAATAAAAAATAATAATAATAAGGGGACCAGTCGAAATTTTCCCAAGAGAAAAAAAGAAAAAAATAAAGTAGGATAATATTTAGAAAACTTAATAAGGAAGTTATATTATTATATAATATAATTAAATTTTGTGAATAGTGATTTAATAAATAGGAAACGGATCCTATCTAGAGAACCAGGAATAGGAGTTCCAAAGTCAAGAAAAAATATTGATCAGTGAGTTTCTATCTTCCGTTGAGCTCTTCCGGAAGTTAATTCTGAAGCCGATTGTGCATTTTCCTAATAAAACAAAATAGGGAAAAATGCAGTTAGGCATATTTTTGGATCTGAAGAAAATAAATTCTAACTCAATATCTAGAAATGAGTTTGAAATTATCTGGACATATTTGGAATCAGTGAATTTTTGTCCAGAAGTTGATGATTCCGAAAATGCGTTCTGTAACCGGGCACGCATTATGAGGAACTTCAGACTGACTGTTGGAGCCCTATATGGAATCCAAATTTAGGTTAACTTGGAAATTTCTAGTAAGTGAGAAAATGTCTTCAAAGTTATAAATCCAGAATTTTGAGATTTCTCTGAAATTACGTGAATCGGGTACCAATCGGGGAAATTCATCCGGCTAGGCTTCTGGAAGGGACACTTGGCACCATTTTATTGGCCAATCCCTTGACTTTTGGGGCATGTGCAGTTCGTCCAAGGAGAAAGAGGAAGAAGGGAAAACTTGTTTCAAAAGTTAGAATGGACGGTCCAGATCGCTTCTCCCAAAGTTGATCCGACAGCCGAAATCCTACACCTTTTTCTATAAATACCCACCCCTCCCCTTTGGATTTTCTCACATTTGGAGCCTCCTAGCCGAAATCTAGAGAGAGGATTTTAGAGAGAGGAGCTCTGGGAAATTCTGCAGTGAAGCTCTGGGTAAGTTTTTCGGTACCGAGCTTTTAGCTTTCGTAGTTCTTTCAATAGTTAGAGTAGTACTGCTAGTATAGCCTTTAATTTTTCAAGCATGATTGGGTATCATATGATAGGGCTATATTAGTCTATAATTTCGAAAATTATCATTGGGTCAAAGTTCTGGCAAAATTTTGGAAAATCGGAGCCAAAGTAACGATGTGCTGGCGAAATTCCGCCAATTAGGGGTATAGGGGCAAAATGATAATTTTTACCTAAAATGCCAGTTATAATGTCAAATCACTAATAAAAGTGATATTACTCTTATAGGACATCAGAAACTCTGATTTGCTGCCGTTACGCTGTCCGACGTGCCGCTGTTAAACATTTCGCCACATCGTAAAACGTGCCATTTCCGTCAAAAGTACCGAAGTGCCATCAAACGAAGGTACGTTCGCGGCGTACTGTAATACTAACTCTGATGCTTATAGTCTGCTTATATTTGATACGGATAGTTTCATAAGCCATGAGCGGGACTCTGTTCCGGGTCATGCACAGTGACTAAGGTAATAAACTTAGATAATCACTATACAGCTTCACGGGTTATGGTTTTGATAATACCGTTATGTTTTCCTAGCGCTGAGGACACTACCGAGCATCGTGGCACTGGTGAATAGTGCAGGCAGATAACTTTGCTTGTAGGGTAGTTGTTATTAAATGATCAAGGATCATTGCTGTATTTGTAGAAATATCTGTTGATCATATATTGTTATATAAGCATGAGGTTAACCGTTACCTGAGATCCGATGGCCATTGGATCTCAGCTCTTACTATAGCATCACAACTAGGTCCAGAGAGAGACCAAGGACGGAGGATAAGAGTAAGCAGAGCAGACAGCGCACATGAAGATGAAGACCGCATGAAGACCCGGTCAAGGACGTCTAGTATCTAAACAGATAATGTATTAATCTTTATGAACAGGCGATTACACCACTGTTATTGTTATAATCAGTTACACAATGTTTTATTCTGATGCTCTACTCTGATTTAAAAAAATAAAAAATTGGCTCTGAAATTGGGATGTTACAGTATGCTTGTATATGTTATGGATACCATGAATAGGACTCTGTCCTGGACATGCACTGTGACTAGGGAACCGTATCTAGATCACTAAATACAGCTTTACACGGGTTATAGTCATGATAATGCCGTTATGTTTTCCTAGCGCTGAGGACACGACCGTACATCGTGGCACTGGGTATGTGCATACCAGGGATAACTTTGCATGATAGTGTAGTTGTTATCAAATGATCATACGACGTATTGGCTTGATCATTGCTGTAATGTTAGAAATATCTGTTATGCATATATTGTTTACATAAGCATGAGGTTAACCGTTACCTGAGGTCCAATGTGCATTGGACCTCAGTCTTAAATGATAGTACAGGTAAGGACCAGGTCGCTGTGAACTCGGTGAGGCCCCCATGATAGACACTTACCTGGCCATTTTGTTCGGTTAACAGAGTTAGGTTCATTGCCCCAAGTCTAGTCAAGGCTTGGTCTAGGTTGTATAGTTACTTTTTGAGAAATGTAATTGTACAAAGCTCTGTATATTCATACGCTTGGCATCATCATATGTCGGGGTATTTTTATACCAGTTACTCGTCATTGTCCATTTGTTAGTACATTGCTCTCCGTTTCCGCAGTACTCTGATGTAGCACCTCAAATTCTGTTCAATTTTTCTAAAACCAAGTGTCATCCGACACAATTTGTAGTGTGGAATTTGGGATGTTATACACACACATACTCATTTTTCTCTCTCCTTTCTTCTTCAACTTTCGAATTGCATGGCCATTTTTTGGCCATGCATGTGTTTTTCCTACTTGCTAAATATCCCATGGTTTTATGTGTTCCCATTGGCTAATTTATTTTGCCAAGGATTTTAGTTTGACTTGTCAAAGTTAATTAATAAGCTTGATTAGTGTCTTAATCTTATGCTTAGTAATCTTTAACATATCCTCTGTTGGTCAATTAGGCTTTAGGGATTTTATGTATTTAATCTTATACATTTATTAATCATGCCTAATTATTTAGTAATTATCTTTATGCTAATCTTGACCATTGGTCTCTAATTAGGGTCATACTTCCCAAATTGTGACTTTACAACAAGTTATTTAATCAACTATGAAAGTTCTTGGAATTAATCTAATAAATGAAGATTTACTTATCTACTAATTGTTGACAATTTTATTTAATTGGACTAATTATTTTCTCACAACTTTTGAGTTTAATTTGGTCATTTATGCCCCATGCATTATTTTAAAAATCATAGGGCAACTTATGTTCCCTAAAATAAAATTGAGTTTTTGCCTCTTTAAATTCCAAGGGAAATAAGCTAATAAATTCTTAAAATTAGGGAAAACTTGCTTTCCTATTTTAAGTAGGTATTATTTATCAAAATATAATATTTAAGATAAATAATTATCCAGGTATTACATTTCCTAAAAACGTTATTTCAGCATTTTTGGGCAGATTTTTTGGTAAATTTGAAAAATAATTATTAATTCCAAAAAAATAGAAATAAGGTGATTCCAAAGGCAAAATTATCCTTGATAACTCTATTTTCTATGAAAAATAACGGCTTTAACTCGAAATCACTGAGTCATTCCAAGTTTAATATTTTCCAACCTCTGTCCAGAATTTTCCCAGAAAAACATGACCCAACTTCAAGAATTTCTTTCTCCTTCCACAGAACTTAAAACACCGCATATTTTATATATTCAAAAATCCATGGACGTCTAATTTGTTCATGAAAAATCTCATGATGTTAGGACTTCATTTACTACATAAAATAACAGCTTTCATAACACTACCTCCAGAAAACTTCCAACCGTAAATTTTTTTAGAATTTCGCTACTCTGATCTTTCACTTCCATAAATTTTTGCTTCATCATATTTTCCATCAAATTTTCGAAATAAAGCCATATTTAACCATAAAAACATGAAATCAAAAATATATTGGAAGATTAAAGATCAAATCACTACTTACCTATGAATTTACAACTAGAACTCCAAGAACTCACCAAGAACTTTGCTTCAACTCCTTCAAGCTCCTTCACACACTCACTACTCTCTCTACTCAGCTTACTCTTGCTTGTGTTGGTGTGAAGAATGAAGAAGCCAAGCCTCTCTATTTATAGGAAAATCCCAAGGACCACAACCATTGGATCATCTTCCTAAATCAATGGCTCATGGAGTTTTGAATCTTCTTTCCTCTTCCTTTCCTCTCAAAACCGTCCCCCCTCTCTCCTTATCCTCTTCCATGCTATCCTCTTCAACCTTGTCCCCTTGAATTATCGCATGTGCTCTTAGCTCCATTAAGTCACAAAATATTATCTTCAAATCTCTATGAAAATCCTATCCCAAGTACATTATCCTCTTCCATTTAATTTATGCAATTATCCCATGTGTTGTATGTTGATATAAAACAATTCTTTTCCCTTAATGCATAAGAAATTCGTCCCCCTCATCCTTCTTTAATTTGTCTTTTAATTGTCCAAAATAACTCATGTGCCAAGCCTCCCATTGGTCCCCTAATAATCTCATGGAGTTAGATTAATTATAGGATTAATTGGGAACCATTAGATTTAACTTTACTAGGTTTAATCTTGGCCATTGGATCCTAGTTGAAATTGTTGACTTTTGGGGCTAATTTGATTAAGCCTAATTACTTTCTTAATCATGTGCTTAGTAGTTCCTTTAATACATCATTAGTTGGTTAACTAGATTTACCTGTTAATGGTAGTTATTAGTGTCTTCATCAATCAATCTTTATGATCTCTAATCCTACTTAGTTCCCTTAACTTTTATCAAGTTGAAGGCATTACCACATAATCCTAATTAGTATTCCTAATGTAGTGCTTAACATATTTATTAAGTCTAATTGTTATTGTGTGATTGGCTATCAAATCAATTATGAAAATTACTCTAATTATTTTAATGAATGTAAACTTAATTGTCCACTAATTGTTTGTTAATTTCCTTTAATTGAATTAGGTATTTCCATAATTCTTTATTGCTCTTCATGACTAAATATAATCTATGTTGTAACATAGAATTTATAAGGTATTTTATGATTCCTAATATGAAAATTAGAAACTTAACTTTGGCTTATTTAAAATTCAAGGAAAAATTGCCCAATAATTATATTAAATAAATTCCATAACTTAGAGACAACATACTCTCTCATTTTAATATGTATTATTTATCAAAATATTGTATTTATGATAAATAGAAATTTTAGGGTATTACAAAGACTACGAAGCTACACCTCATCAATAGGGGAACCAGTTATGGTGCCTATGATAGGCACCATCAACCTATCTAATTTGGACCATCCAGATCTAATCTGGACGGTTTAGATTTGATATTGTTTAAAATATGCCTTTTAAATGAAAAAAATTAGTTTTTGGAAAAATAATAGTTAAGAAATTATTTTTATTTTAGATTTTTAACCTGTAAAAATGATTTTTAAAACAAAATAAAAAGGAAAAGAATATCAAATCTAAACTATCCAGATTAGACAGGTTGATAGTTTGGATAGGCACCATAACTGGTTGACTGGTTCCATCAATAGGAGGATAAGAGAAGCTACAATTAATTCTGACTTCATTCCCACCCTCCTCAGTAAATAACGTTTGAAAAAAGTTGAGCGCCATATAAGTATAACATCAACATAAAAGGAAAAAAAAACAAAAAACCCTCCCGTTTGTAATACCCTAAAAATCTATATCATAATTTGGTAAAATTATGCCTATAGAAAGTAGGTGAATATGAGATATCAAATATTAAGTAATAATTAGCTTATTTTCCAAGGAAAAATCTCTTAGGGAAAATTAGGGAAAAGAACTATGGGGTCAAATGACCAAAATACCCCTAGAAAGGGTAAATAACTTAGAAAAATTATGAAAAATCTTAAAAGGCAGTAAAATGACCAAGTAAATTATGAGAGTATATTATCTCTAATTATGATAATTTAATAAATTATGAACTTGGAGAGATTGAATAAGAATGCTCAAAAGCATTGAAATGACAAAAATACCCTTGTAAATTCTAATATAATAAAGGAGACATGAAAACGCAAATGTCAATGCAAATGTTATGAGGTAATGAGTTGTTCTAATTAAGAAAATTAGCAACAAGTGATAATAAAGTAATTAGGTAATTATTGACTAATTACTTAAGTTTAAGCAAAGGAAATTATGAAATAATTATGTAAAACCCTAAAATTAGTGGTTATTGGCTTAAAATTAGTAAAAACGTGTTTACTAATTAATTGGAAATTTTGGAGAAAAATAGTTGAGTTTAGGTATTTTTAAGCCTAAATACAAGTTTGGACCAATAGGAAAATTATGTAAGAAATTATATAAAATAATTATTTTATATTAAATAAAATATAAAACGAAAAAAAAAAAAAATGGATCAGAATGTTGACCGAAATTGGGCTAAGGAAAAAAGAGGAAATATATATATATATATATATATATATATATATATATATATATATATATATATGTATAAGTTTGCAACTTGATAATATTATATTAATATAATTAATTAAAGTAAAAAATGTGAATAGTAACTTAGAAATTAGGAAACGGATCCTATCTAGAGATCTAGGAATGAGAATTCCAAAGTCAAGGTAAAATATTGATCAGTGAGTTTTTACCTTCAAGTGACCTCTTCCGGAAGTTAATTCCGAGGCCGTTAGCGCATTTTCCTAATAAGACGAAATAGGGAAAAATGCAGATAGGCATACTTTTGGATATAAAGAAAATAAATTCTAACTCAACATCTAGGAATGAGTTTGAATTTATCTAGACATATTTGGATTCAGTGATTTTTTCTGAAGAGATTGATGTTTCCGAAAACAAGTTTCGACACCGGACGCGTTTGGACACGTTTTTCGAGAAAGACTCAACTGGACTGTTGGAGCCCTATATGGGATCAAAATTTAGGTTAACTTGGACATTTCTAGTAAGTAAAGAAATGGTTTCAAAGTTGTAAATCCAGAAGTTTGAGATTTTTCCGAAATCACGCGAATCGGGTACCGATCGGGGAAAACGGTTAGACCGGGCATAAAGCAAGCTCATTTAATCACTCTTGGACCAATTGAATGCTGCCAAATCAGCCCTTGTATGTCGACCAAAGGCCCTTGGACATGAAATAAACACCATTACATGTATAATTTTCCATGGTTTAGACAATTTTGAAAATGCCCAAAATACCCTTTCAAATTTCTATAAATAAGAGGCCTTGCCTCTTGAAATCTTCACACCAAAAGTTGAGATCCTAGAGAGAGGTTAGAGAGAGAAGCTCGGGGGAGGAGTCTGGGAAATTCGCAGCGAAGCTCTGGGTAAGTTTTTCTGCACCGAGCTTTAAGCTTCCGTAGTTCTTTCGATAGTTAGAGTAGTAATGTTAGATTAGTATTTAATCTTTCAAGTATGATTGGGTATCATATGGGAGGGCTATTTTAGTCTTTATTTTCGAAAATCAAAATGGCGTCGAAGTTCTGGCGAAATTTTGGGAAGAAAGGGGCAAAATGGTAATTTTTACCTAAAATGCCAGTTATAATGCCAAATCACTAATGAAAGAGATATTACTCTTATAGGACGTCAGAAATCCTAATTTGCTGCCGTTACGCTGTCCAACGTGCCACTGTCGGACAAACCGCTGTTTTCCGTCAGAAAGTACGATTCGCTTAAACATTTACGTACAGGGTCAGGAGGACCACGGATCGGAGATCGAGGCAAGCTGCACGAGTAAGCTCATAGTTGGAGGGCATGTAGCACGAGTGAGCTCTGAGACGGAGATGTCACTTTATCGTTTTACGTAATTACCTATAAGAACAATAGGGTGCTGTATCAATACTCTGTTACACTATGGTTCATGTTTTGTTATGATCAGTTACTCTTTCGCTCCATTGCTCTACTCTGATTGAAAAAAAAAAATCCGCTTTAGAAAATGGGATGTTACACTTTATGGTATCAGAGCAATCTTTCTGGCAAGTATTTAACTATGTTACCACGAACGGTTTGGTGCCGAAGGCAAGGCTAGTCTACGTGGGTGTGCCAATCAGTCGCCGTATATGTCGGTGAGGCCCCCATGGTAGACACTTACCTGGCCATTCTGTTCGGATAATGGAGTTAAGTTCTTAAGCCTTTTAACTTTGAGCACGTTTTAAAAATGTGTACTGATATGACCCTGGTGTAATATGTAGTGATGGACAGAAAAGAAAATTCGTATACCCTCTATCCCGTAATAATAAGACATAATGCTCGTAGATCTGTAATTCCAGAGACGGCGGAACGAAGACAAAACCCTGATATTTCTGATGACCCCAAACCGAAATATGATCCTGACTCAGGGTAGAGTCAGTGGCTAGTATGCCTTTAGAGCCGGAGAAACCTGTTGGCTCAGATCATTCATCTGATGACGACAACGTGGGATTTACGATTTAACCACTGGTCATAAACCAGCTGGATGATGTAATATACATTAGCATGTACATTACATCTAATATGAAAATATATATGACTTGATGCCATGTGTGGTGTTATTGTTCTGACACTTATCCGTTATTTGATATAAAGGAAAAGTTAAAACATGGTCATCATAAGAGGTGCCGGTGCACCAAGAAGTAGGGGCCGAGGCAGAGGTCGAGGTCGAGGCAGAGGCAGGCAGCCTCAAATGGACGCAATACCCGAACAAAATATTATACCCAACCAACCTGAACAAAACGAGATTCAGGAGATGAGGAGAACTCTACAGGAGCAGAGAGCTCTCATTAACGCGCTCGTAGAGAGACAGAACCAACAAGATCTGGAAGCTGAAAGACAACTAGCAGAACGGAGGGCGGAGGAAGAAAGAAGAAATGCTGAAGAAGAAAGACAAAATGCCGAGGACGAATTAAATGATGATGAGGATGAGGAAAACGCTGAAGAAGATGAGGAAGATAATGAGTCTGAGAGATCCCGATCACCTCCACGACACAGGAGAGGAGAGAAAAAACTCAATACTGGGTTAACCAGTTTTGCAAGCTGAAGCCACCAACTTTTCGAGGAAGACTAGACATAGCAGAGGATTGGTGAAAAGATTGGAGAAAGTATTCAAGGTGATTGATCGCCTGAAAATCGCAAAGCCCAACTAGCGATTTATCAGCTTGAAGGAGATGCAGACCGCTGGTGGGAGGTCACAGCAGAAACTTTACAGACTCATTACCGTCCCGTGACATGGGAGAAATTTCTAGAGAAATTTCATGAGCAGTATTTTCCTCCTTATGTGCAAATGAACAAGGAGTCGGAATTTCTCCATATCCGACAGGGACAGGAGGAATCTTTCGACGATTACTACGCACGATTCACCAATTTATCCCGATACTCACCACACTTGCGGAAGGGAAATGATGCGAGAAGTATGGTGAACATACTGGTTCACGGACTGAAATATGAGATTGGTGAAAGATTCATGTCCCAACGATTCCTGGATTTGACAAGCGCGGTGGAAACTTGTCGGATGACTGAGCGTAATCTGAAAGGATTCCAGAGATCCAGAAACTTCAACAACAACAATAGTAATACAGGACGTGGTAGTTTTAGCAACGGAAACTCCTCACGAAAAAGGAAGGTGCCTTGGGACAACTCCAGTGGTGGAAATAAGAGGCCAGTCCAAACTGAGCAGCAAAACTATCCCAAGCTGGCGGAATCTCAATCTTGTCCAAAGTGCAAGAAGTACCATCCAGGAGTCAACTGCGATGGAAAACGAATTTGCTACAAATGTCAGAAGACGGGACACATCACTTGGAATTGCCCTGAGAAGGCTGCTGAGACAAGACTACAGAACTCAGGACGAATCTTTGCGCTAACCAATATGGAGGCTGGCAAATCCTCAGGAAAGGACCGAGATACTATCGAATAGTACAAGTCCATGTTAGGTGTAAACCGACTCGGGTGTTAGACCAATCAATTTCTTTTGATACTTGTATGGATCCTTTTGGGATGCATACTTATGTAGTAGCTACACCATTAGGTGTAAGCTTTTAGCTTGTAAAGCATGTTTTGAACCAAGTTGTGGGTTAATATAAATCTTCTTACTACTTCATAGCGTCAATAACATTCTCAATGGTGTTAAGCTAACAGTGATGTAGAAAGTAAGTAACAAGCGGATAGAGGCTCTGTTTAAGGTCACCGACTCGGATGGAGGCTCTGTCTAGGGTCACCGACCCGGATGGAGATTCTGCTAGAGTCACCAATTATACATAGGGGAAAGAGACATCGTTTAGGGTCACCAATATAATTATACATGCTGCTCTACACTTAAGTTGCTCAACGGAATTGCCGGGGTAGAAATTTTCTAGATTGGATATGATTGATCACATTTCTAAATAGTTTGTCCAAATCACAAAGGATCGTTAGGATCTTGTGGTGATCATATATCCTTCGAAGCCGGTGTCAATAGAACACTTCAAGGGCGAATATAGTTCGCATTTCGTGAGATCATTTCGGGAGATCATTCAAGTATTCATTGAAGACAAACCAATCGCTATTAGATAGCCTTATTTCCAAACATGATTAGACTTCCGTAACAATTTCCATATTGATTAAGTTATATTCGACCGTGATCATGTCATTTTGTAGGAGGTATCTTATGTTACCATGGTGTGTGGGAACCATGGAGACATTTTTGGTATCCATTTTGGTATTTGTAGTGTTAACCGCGGTGTGTGGGAACCACGGGAAACATTATATATCAAAGTACGAGATGATAAGATCTTTATGGATAAACCGAGGCGAATTCCTGATCACCAAGAAGGGCGGCTAACGGATGAAGTGAAGATCCGACGCGTGTAGTCTAAGATTCGAGTAGGACGGAGTTAGTTAGTACAAAGTTTAGATGGTAGAATGCAAATTTCGAGGACGAAATTTTGTTTAAGGGGGGAAGAAATGTAATACCCTAAAAATCTATATCATAATTTGGTAAAATTATGCCTATAGAAAGTAGGTGAATATGAGATATCAAATATTAAGTAATAATTAGCTTATTTTCCAAGGAAAAATCTCTTAGGGAAAATTAGGGAAAAGAACTATGGGGTCAAAATGACCAAAATACCCCTAGAAAGGGTAAATAACTTAGAAAAATTATGAAAAATCTTAAAAGGCAGTAAAATGACCAAGTAAATTATGAGAGTATATTATCTCTAATTATGATAATTTAATAAATTATGAACTTGGAGAGATTGAATAAGAATGCTCAAAAAGCATTGAAATGACAAAAATACCCTTGTAAATTCTAATATAATAAAGGAGACATGAAAACGCAAATGTCAATGCAAATGTTATGAGGTAATGAGTTGTTCTAATTAAGAAAATTAGCAACAAGTGATAATAAAGTAATTAGGTAATTATTGACTAATTACTTAAGTTTAAGCAAAGGAAATTATGAAATAATTATGTAAAACCCTAAAATTAGTGGTTATTGGCTTAAAATTAGTAAAAACGTGTTTACTAATTAATTGGAAATTTTGGAGAAAAATAGTTGAGTTTAGGTATTTTTAAGCCTAAATACAAGTTTGGACCAATAGGAAAATTATGTAAGAAATTATATAAAATAATTATTAAATAATTATTTTATATTAAATAAAATATAAAACGAAAATAAAAAAAAATGGATCAGAATGTTGACCGAAATTGGGCTAAGGAAAAAGAGGAAAAAAAAAAATATATATATATATATATATATATATATATATATCTATATATGTATAAGTTTGCAACTTGATAATATTATATTAATATAATTAATTAAAGTAAAAAAATGTGAATAGTAAGTTAGAAATTAGGAAACGGATCCTATCTAGAGATCTAGGAATGAGAATTCCAAAGTCAAGGTAAAATATTGATCAGTGAGTTTTTACCTTCAAGTGACCTCTTCCGGAAGTTAATTCCGAAGTAGTTAGCGCATTTTCCTAATAAGACGAAATAGGGAAAAATGCAGATAGGCATACTTTTGGATATAAAGAAAATAAATTCTAACTCAACATCTAGGAATGAGTTTGAATTTATCTAGACATATTTGGATTCAGTGATTTTTTCTGAAGAGATTGATGTTTCCGAAAACAAGTTTCGACACCGGACGCGTTTGGACACGTTTTTCGAGAAAGACTCAACTGGACTGTTGGAGCCCTATATGGGATCAAAATTTAGGTTAACTTGGACATTTCTAGTAAGTAAAGAAATGGTTTCAAAGTTGTAAATCCAGAAGTTTGAGATTTTTCCGAAATCACGCGAATCGGGTACCGATCGGGGAAAACGGTTAGACCGGGCATAAAGCAAGCTCATTTAATCACTCTTGGACCAATTGAATGCTGCCAAATCAGCCCTTGTATGTCGACCAAAGGCCCTTGGACATGAAATAAACACCATTACATGTATAATTTTCCATGGTTTAGACAATTTTGAAAATGCCCAAAATACCCTTTCAAATTTCTATAAATAAGAGGCCTTGCCTCTTGAAATCTTCACACCAAAAGTTGAGATCCTAGAGAGAGGTTAGAGAGAGAAGCTCTGGGGGAGGAGTGCAGGGAAATTCGCAGCGAAGCTCTGGGTAAGTTTTTCGATGCCGAGCTTTAAGCTTCCGTAGTTCTTTCGATAGTTAGAGTAGTAATGTTAGATTAGTATTTAATCTTTCAAGTATGATTGGGTATCATATGGGAGGGCTATTTTAGTCTTTATTTTCGAAAATCAAAATGGCGTCGAAGTTCTGGCGAAATTTTGGGAAGAAAAGTAGTCAGAGTAACGAAGTGCTGGCGAAATTCCGCCAATTAGGGGCATAGGGGCAAAATGGTAATTTTTACCTAAAATGCCAGTTATAATGCCAAATCACTAATGAAAGAGATATTACTCTTATAGGACGTCAGAAATCCTAATTTGCTGTCGTTACGCTTTCCAACGTGCCACTGTCGGACAAACCGCTGTTTTCCGTCAGAAAGTACAGTTTCCGCCAGAAACATTTACGTACATCAACGAAGGTACGTTCGCGTACTGTAACACTAATCTGGTGCTGCTCATATACATATATGTGATAAGTACATTCACGGATAGAGATTCTGTTAGGGGTCACCGAGATACATTCACGGTTAGAGACTCTGTTCAGGGTTACCGATTATACATACAGTTTCACGCGGGTTATAGACTTAATGATACCGTTAGAGTTTTCCTAGCGCTGAGGACACGACCGATCATCGTGGCACTGGTTTTTGTGCAAGCTATTATTGTGTAGGACTTATACATACTGCTTTAACGCTTATGTTCTGTCTGTGTCACAATCATGCAATCATGCATCTCGCTATATGCATAAGTGATATGTCTTTGTTATGTTTTGAATATCCGTCATCCGTATACTGTTTTATTTGAGCATAAGGTTAACTGTTACCGAGATTCAATTCGATAAATTGAATCTCGGCTATAGCTTCAGTGGTCGGGAGGACCACGGATCGGAGATCGAGGCAAGCCGCACGAGTAAGCTCATAGTTGGAGGGCATGTAGCACGAGTGAGCTCGAGACGGAGATGTCACTTTATCGTTTACGTAATTACCTATAAGAACAATAGGGTGCTGTATCAATACTCTGTTACACTATGGTTCATGTTTTGTTATGATCAGTTACTCTTTCGCTCCATTGCTCTACTCTGATTGAAAAAAAAAAAAAATCCGCTTTAGAAAATGGGATGTTACACCGTTCACACGTGAGTGGAAACATTTAGTACTCCGTATTACGGTCCCCGAGAGTGTGCATTCGCATCTCAATTTTTGAGCCCACTTTAACTGTTCCTACAAGATGAAAGCTTCCAACTCCTTCTGAAGCTCTTATTCAAACAATGAATGGGACTTATTGGTGATTCCAACCTTCTTAATTAGTTTCTTATTTTTCTTCATCTCCAAATGCCAATAAACCTCAACCACTACCACCTATCTTTAATATAAACGTTATATAACTAATCTGAGTATGTTAAAGAGATTAATTATGTTGGTTATTTGAAGTTGGGATGAAAACCTTAATGTATGCAATTAATAGAGACACTTTAGGGAAAAAGTTACGAAGTTGGGAGACAAAATTGATTGGGTCTTATATTTAAAACCAAATACAATACCCAATTAGCTCTTATATTGATGACCTAAGGTAATACTATGCTTGGCAATCCTGTATGTGCACAATCTTGTAAAGATAACAAAATATTTGCAAATCTTAAAATAGATTGTTTCTTTAAAAAAAATAAAAAATTATCTTCTGATAAAATCTCCTGAATCTTCAAGGCCTTTTCTTTCTTTTATTATTTTCATTACTAATTTTGAAATTTTATAAAAAAAAATTAACTAATTTTTGAATTTAAATAAATTTAATTTATCAATCGAACCTTTTAAAAATGATGAAAAAGAGTACTTCCTTGAAAAGAAACACGCAGAGTTCTATGTTTCATTTGATCCTAAGTGTAAGACCTCAATATATTTTATTTTCAAAATTTATAATTGTTTCTCCAAATGTTTTCTATTATTTGCAGATATCAAGGGAGATTTAATCAGGATAATAATAATTGAATAATGTATTTTAAACAATACATTATTTTATTGTTAATGACTAACTCAACGAATATATATATATATATATTTTTAAAGGAAAGGAGTAGGAACCAAGAATCAATCTTTTGATAGTATTGCATTATGGGAACTTTGATACTCTTATATACAGAGACTGATAGACCCACACATACCCCCCAAGAAACAATCCTTGTCCGGAAGAATACCTTACCTGTTTTCCAAAGAAGTGAGATGCTCTAAGATTTGATGATGGACAAAACATTAGGGAAAAATGAATATTAGGAGGAAAAACTCCCAAAAATAGTAAACAAAATTTACTATTTTTTTAGATTTTTCCTTCCTAATATTTCCTCTCAGTTTCCTCTTCAACCAAACATGGACTAATAAAGGGGGAAAAGCTAAGGTTAAAAGTAAAATGATATAGATTGAAAACAAAAATATAGAGACTAAATTGAGAGGAATTTTTCATTTTTGTGCATTATCCTTATTTATGTCAAATTCATAGAACTTCAAAGTTGAGCTTTGGTACATGATATAGAGCGAAATATATTTTTTGATAATGTGAAATGTAGCTAGGTCTAGAACACATGAAATAGTTATTGTTGTTGTGTTTTAAAAAGTTTAGGCATGTTGGGTTTTTTAATAAAAACTTGTCAAAATTTTAAGTGAACGAAGTAAGAAAAAGTTAAATGCATGATTTTTCTAGGTGTCAATCCATGAATTTGAGATGTTTCCCATTTCTATTTAAAATCTCGTTGAGGTTTGTATTTTTTTTTTTTTTTTGGGTTATGTAGTTTTCCCTCTTTTGGATCTATTAGGTTTTGCGTTTTGTTTTCGACCATCCAATATGTTTGGCTGTCGATAAGCTTTTCTATTTTCATTTTACAATCTCCTTGCAATGAAGAAGCTCGAATTTTTGTGAGTTTTTTTGTAAGCCTTATCTTATTTTTCCAACTACATGAATTATATATATTATATTTTCTTAAAAAAAAATATTTAATAGCTGTACATGGGAGTCATTTCCTCACTAATTGCATCAGACTGGCTCTATTTTAGATTCTATGCCATTTTACTTTTTAACTTCTTTAAATCTTGTTCAAATCAACTACTATTATTACTTAAAATTCATTTAATTTTTTTTTTTTAGATATTGAAAATCGGACTGGTCAATGAATTGGTTAAACTAGTAGTTTAAGAGTTAACAATTCAATCAAATTGGGGTCAACTATGAATCAAACTGGTCATAACTAAAATAATACTTAAATTTTTTTGGTCGAAAAATTAATACTTAAATGAAAAGGCATTAACACACATGTAAATATGATTTTCATGTATGAACCACACATAACCTAATCAAATAGAGTTATTAAAGCATAAATTCGATAGGTTGCTATTTTTTTAACTCAAAATTATGTCGTTTCAAAACCTATCCAAAACTCTTAACTACACCGGGTCAAGGAACTAGTTCCCCAGTTCATGTTCATCGGTCAGACCAGTCGGCCTATGTTGGGTTTCGACCATGATTTTTGTACAATTAATTTATTCTTAATTGATTTAAAATTAATTGTCATATTGGAATTTTACATAAAAATCATAAAATTTAACAAATAGCCTAAATTTTAACAAATATGCAATGTTAATTTGTTAACATATTTATGATAATGTCTTTATACAAATACTACTCATTTACAGAAAGGTAAAATTGTAAAAAATATATATAAGTAGTACTTTCATGGAAACTGAAAGTGACAATAATTTTATAATAAAGAAAAACATCAAAAATGATAATTATTTGGAAATAGAGGAAGTATACTTTTATTTTATTTTATATTTATAATATTACATAAATTTTTTACTTTGGACTAGCTAGTTGAACGCAGGTAGACTGAGGCCAACTTTTTAACTGATACTAAGATTTTTACTCCTACTTAATTAGAGTTTAAATTATAAAAAAATTCAAATAAAATATATAGATATAGATAACTGAATACGTGGAGCAACACTTGACCCAAAAAAAATACGTGGAACAACAATTATTTATTTAATTGATTGGTGGATAAATCCTCAATTGTAATACCCGCATATTTATTTATCTGAAATATTATATTTTGATAAATAAATGGGTTATTTCTCATAAGTGAAGTTATGATCGTAAGACTCGTGGAAATATAGTCTATTATTCTAAGTTAAATTCTGTAGGAAATCAGGGAATTTAAGGGCCAAAATGCCAAAATGACCAAAATGCCCCTGGAAAGGGTAAATGACTTAGAAAATTATGAAAAATCCTAAAAGGCAGTAAAATGACCAAGTGAATTAGGAGGATATATTATCCCTAATTATGGTAATTTAATAAATTATGAACTTGGAGAAATTGTATAAGAATGTCCAAAAGGTAATAAAAGACCAAAATACCCTTACAAATTATAGAATAATGTAAGAGGCATGGAAATACTAAAGTTAATGCAAGAGTATGAAGGTAATGAGGCATTGTAATTAAGAAAATTATCAACAAGTGATAATTAAGTAATTAAGTAATATTGGGCTAATTACTTAAGCATAAGCAAAGGAAATTCAGAGATAATTATGTAAAGCTCAAAAATTAGTAGAAAATGGTTGAAAATTAGTAAAAGTATATTTACTAATAAATTGGAAATTTTTGACAAAAATAGTTGAGTTTAGGTATTTTTAAGCCTAAATGCAAGAATAGACCAATAGGAAAATTTTGTAAAAAAATTAGGTAAAAATGATTATTTATTTAATTAAATAATTAATTAAATAATTAATCAAATAATAAAAAAAACGAAAAAAAAAAAAGAAAAGGGGCAGAAAAAAAAAAGAAAATAAAAAAAAGAAAAAGAAAAAGAAAAAGAAAAATATATTTATGTATAAAAGAATTTTTGCAAGTTGCAATTAAAATATAATATAATTAATTAAAGTGAAAAAGGGTGAATAGTAAAATGGAAATTAGGAAACGGATCCTATCTAGAGATCTAGGAATGGGATTCCCAAAGTTTTTCGAGAAAGACTCAACTGGACTGTTGGAGCCCTATATGAAATCAAAATATAGGTTAACTTGGACATTTCTACTAAGTGAGAATATGTTTTCAAAGTTGTAAATCCAGAATTTTGAGATTTTTCCGAAATCACGCGAATCGGGTACCGATCGGAGAAATCGGTCTGAAAGCTTCTGGAAGGTGACACATGGCCACCTCCCATTGGCCAAACCCTTTATTTTGGAGCCTAAATTTCGGCCAACTGTTTTATTTGAGCATAAGGTTAACCGTTACCTGAGATTCAATTCGATAAATTGAATCTCAGCTATAGCTTCAGGGTTAGGAGGACCATGGATCGGAGATCGAGGCAAGCTGCACGAGTAAGCTCATAGTTGGAGGGCATGTAGCACGAGTGAGCTCTGAGACGGAGTTGTCACTTTATCGTTTTACGTAATTACCTATGAGAACAATAGGATGCTGTATCAATACTCTGTTACACTATGGTTCATGTTTTGTTATGATCAGTTACTCTTTCGCTCTATTGCTCTACTCTGATTGAAAAAAAAAAAAATTCCGCTTTAGAAAATGGGATGTTACATCAATACAAGGAAAGAAAGCCTCAAAGCCACAGCTTGAAGCACAAGTTTATTTATTGTACACTATACACACTTTTAGTAGGAATTAAGCCAATCCTCACATAAAAGACCTCTTAATTAGATCTTCGCCAAATAGTTTACAATATTTTCTTGAACACAACTGCAAGTGGAGTCTCATCAGTCACAATTACGAGATGTCTATTTCCAGTTTCATCGTAGTAAAGTCCAAGATCTTGGCAAGGATCACCAGCTGAAGAACAGAACTTAAGCTTATAGAAGAGGCCCTGATATTTAATAATTTTGAACTTACCATCCACTGAATTGCTATAACCACTGATTTTCACAGACATTCCCGCAGGGTCTTCCTCGATGATCGTCCACTTTGACGGCGTTGGAGCACAAGTTGGCACGGCAGAGAAAGCGATGTCCAGAAGAAGACCCTCGGCGATGTAAGCAATTCTCGCCGGAGATGAAATTATCAGTGCCAAGCCATCGGTAGTCTCAGAAGGAATCTGAACCACCGTCAATGGGCAGGTTTCATTCCCTGTGGCAGCTAGTCCAAGACCACCACCTGATGCAGAGAACTCAATGTCACATGGCTTATATAATTTGAGAATTCGGAAAATATTTATTTTAATTCTACAATTATAGTTAAACTTTAAAGATTTTATATTTGGCCTCAGCACCTATGCATCACGATTTCATACAATGAATATTTTTATAAAATATATCGAAAATTAATCTGTCCATCAATTTTACTTGATTTTTAATGAGGTAAATATAGTTTTTCCTATTAAAGTTTCCTCAATTATATGCGTTAGTCCCTAAACTCCTGATAGGTTAATCAAGGCTGATATGAATATTGACTAAATGACGTGTAAATTGCCATAAAATACAAAATAAAATAATTTAGTAAAAAAAGAATATTTTTATTATCAATCTAAAAATAAAAAATATTATGCCACAACAATTCCCTTGCATTTATACATAATCTGTAATTTGGTTGATTTTAATTTTATTTAGATCCATTTGACAAAATTAATCAAGGTGGATGTCGGGTGAGATTCATGTCATCAGCTGCTAAATAAAAATAAGATGAAATATTTGAGGAAAATATAAGGACCCAATAAGAAGAAAAAACACAATAACCTAATTAAAAAAAACATAAGATGAAATTCTAGGAACTTTCATCTTAATTTTTCCTCAACTATAAAACGGAATGACAAACTATAATATTTATTAACCATGAACATAGTAGTTTATTTTACATGCTATGCATTGGAAAGATTGTCCTGTTGAAAGAAAAAACTTATGATTTTGCACAATTCATGAATTACGTTTTTAACTTATCAATTAGTCCTTAAAATTAAAATTATTCTCAATTAAGTGCATTTTATTATAACTTAGTTCATATTTTTCCTTATGTGTAAGTTACTTTTACTTTATTGGTGGGATATACGTTTTTGACCTTTACTACCATAAATCATACATGTCCAAAGTATTTTTAAATATATATAATCAGTTAGATTAATAAACTTTATCAACTATTTGTAAAACTTCAACATTAAATAAAACATCCTCGTCCATTGTCATAAGGAGTCAATTATTAGAAATTTCGAATTTATAAAGACACAATTAAAACTTAAGAAAAGAATTAATAGTGATTAAAGTATAATTTTCCTATTTCAAAAAATAAAAATTATTAAAAAATATCAAATTAAAAAAAAAAAAAAAATCAACTATACGAGGTTATGTTTATAAATTATAAATAAAAGAAACAAAATTTAGAGTCATAAACATCAATTCAATCGTGTTATAACATTAAATTTATAGAAATCCATTTTATTTATAAGTCATGACTAGTAGTCATTATTTTGAACCCTATACAAAGGGTCCTATAATCTAGCTTTTTAGCTTTAAAAAAAATAAAAAATTATTGGGTTGCATCTTTAATTTCAGAAAATTTAAAAACACGAGTCATCTAAGATGTAAATATAAATCCAAGCGAGAACAACAACCAAATTCAAATCACTAAACCAAAACTTAATAAAATAATTAAAATTAACATTCACGTCATCACCACCTCTTCCCGTCAAGGCTGGGATTATATGGTACGAGCCACCATTTTTAAGCACGTCGCCTTCAGTGTCAAGCACCACATCAGCTGCAACTGAAGCAAAGAGAATAATGAATAAGCTAACCAATAAGGTAACGTTCTTCATCGCTAAAGATATAATTGAGAGAGACAGAGGCTTTGGTGAGCTTTTGTGTGATGTGGTTGTGTGTATATATATGATAAAAGGATGAAGGGTTATTTATAGATGCACATCAATCCTTGTGAGTGGTACTGGTAGACTATGGATTATTTAGAGATATTCTTGGATGAAAAATAACAACATATATCGGTAAAGATCTACAATGAGTGGATGTTGTAATTTTTGGATAGCAAACAAATAGGCAAAATGAGGTACAAGAAATTCGACCTTCAAAGCTGTGGTCTATATTCCTTTTTTCCTTACAAGCTAAGCTTTGGTTTGTGTTATCATATCAAGAGGATTTGAAAATTAAGCTATTGTATTATAACCTGATTTGGATTGGCTAGTTAGACTAGCGAATCGGTTAACTAGTCCCCTAACTAATCCAGTAAAGAGTTTTTGATGAGTTGATTGGATTGAATTTTATATTTGTATTACTTTACTAAGCCTAAGACTGTCATTTTGAGTTAAAAAAAAAAATAGCACTTCGTCAAACTTGTACTTTAGTAACTTTGTTTTATTACATTATATATGCGTGGTTTAAAATGAATGTTCCATTTATTTATGGATTAACATATTTTTATTTAAATATTACTCTTTAAAGGGTTATATCTAAGTATTTCTTGTATATTTTAGTGAAATTATATTGTTTTAATTTAATTATGTTAACCTCAATCACAATTAGATCACTGACTTAGGAACTACACTTCCTCGATGAGTTGGGCTTTGATAATCAGTATTTATTTTATATTTTAGTGAAATTATATTGTTTTATTACATTGATACATTGACTCAATTTGAAACTTTTTAACCAAACTAAAATGCATTTTAAAAAAAATAAAAAAAAAATCTCCCTTCGATTTTTAATATATGACATATTTGGGTAGTTGATCTTAATCTTGTATATAAGACATATTTTTCATAAAAGATTAATGTTCTATTTTGTACCGGAAGTTTTCATGTAGGAGCATTGTTGCTCCTAAATTTTTTTGATGAGCAAGTTGCCCTAAAAGTTTCCAAATTGTAGCAATTTTGCCCTGATCATTATTTTGGTTAAGTTTTACCAAATATGTTAAGCTAGCAGTTTCACGTGTCATCCAAGTCATTTTTGAAAAAGGTACAAATTTATCCCAAAAGTTTTCACTTAGAAATGATTTTTCTGTAGAAGACTTTTTGGGCTCAATTATGACCTACAAGTTTAGATTGTAGCAATGTCACCCTAACTATTATTCAAATTAAGTTTTAAAGTTAGTTGACCAAATATATTAAGTTAGAAAGTGCACAACAGTGAAGAAACCCTCCACCGCCATAAATGTTGAGATCGGTGGGTAACTCTTTAATTTTCTCTTGATTGCACAAAATTCTTTCACCACTTTTTATTTTCTCCAATCCTTCATATGGGGTGCCATTTGATCAACCAATAATCAAACTTAACTTGGATAATAGTTGGGGTCAAATTGCATTTAGAAAATTCTAGAAACATTGCTCTTAAGTAAAAAATTTCAAGACAAATTTGCACCTTAACCAAAACAAAAATGATGTGGATAATGTAATACCCGGATAAATAAAATGGCTATTTTTGATAAGTGAATATGTGATCTCAATTTCTGTGTTATATATATCGTATTTATGAAGGAAGAATCTCTTGGAAATTAGGAAAAAATAATAATGTGCCAAAATTACTAAAATTCCATTGTGATGCATATAATGGCCTAAGAAATTTATGAAAAAATCTTAAGAGGCAGTAAAATAATTATTAAAATTTAGAGAGTATATTGTCTCTAATTTTGGTAATTTAATAAATTATAACCTTGAAAAAATAAAGAGGGAAAAATCAAAAAGTATTATAATGACCAAAATGCCCCGTGAATTTTAATATAATACATGAGACATAAAATACTAATGTCAGTGCAATAGTTGTGAGGTAATGAGTTATTCTAATTAAGAAAATTATCAACAATTAATGGGTAATTAATTAGATAATTATTGGCTAGTTATTTGGGCTTAAACAAAGGAAAATCCAAGGATAATTATGTAAAACCCTATAATTAGTGGTTTATGGCTAAAATTAGCATAAAATATATTTGCTAATTAATTGGAAAATATGAAGAAAAATATGTGAGATTAAGTAATTTTAAGCCTAAAAACATATATGGACCAATAGGAAAATTTTGTAAAAAAAATTATTAAATAATTAAAATATATAATATTAATTAAATAAATAAAAACAGAAAAAAAAAGGACCAGCTGTTGACCGAAATTTTGGATGGATAAGAGGATAAGAATTGGCAATTAAAGATCATGCTACTTTGATTAAATAGTAATATAGTTGTAAAAAGCAAATAGGATAAATGACCACCGATAGAAATTTAATCCTAACTAGAAAACCATGAATAAGGTTTCTAAAGTCAGGGCATATTATAGACAAGTGAATTTTTAGCTCGGAGTAGGTTACCTCCGAAGTTATTTCCGTAACCGAAAAAGGTTGTACTAGACTGGCTAAGAAGCTGTCTGATGTTCAAAAAGTAAATCAGATAAATGAAAATCTATGGAAACCAAGCCATAACTTGAAATCAAAGAATGAGTTGGTAAACATCTGGGCATATTATGAATCAGTGGATTTTTGTCACGAAGATGTTGTTACCCGAAGCGATTTCCGCAACCGAAGGCGGTTATCTGAAAATCTTCAGCGAAATAGGAGATGCCCTGAAGGGGATCAAAAATTTAGTTAACCTAAGTATCTTGAAAGAGGAAGAAGATATCTTCAGGGTTATGTTTCCGAAATTTTGAGATTTTACAAGATTACGCGATTAGGACACCGAACGGGGAACTTTATCGGTACAAGACCATAAAGTAAGTGCATGACATCATCATTGATGATGAAAATTCTGCCAACTAAGGGGGGAGGTCGGAAAGGGGCCTTTTGTGGCCAAGATCTTGCCATCTCAAAACTCTAAGATCCTACGGTCAGGAATCAAGCAGACAAAGCATGAATAGTAACATAAAAATGCCTATAAATAGGCTTCAACTTCTCTTCAAATTTTTCACACCAAGAGCTCTAGCTCAATTCAAAAATTTGGAGCAGCAAGGAGGAGGAGGAGTCCGGGGAAAATTGTAGCGAAGCTCTGGGTAATTTCTTCGGTCCTTAGTCTTAAGTTCTTTCGGTAGTTATAGTAGTAATGTTAGGTAGATCTTTAATTTTTCAAGTATGATTTAGATATCATGTTTTAGGGGTAGATATGATATTTATTTCAAAAATATGTTGGATAAAGAGATATGTTAAAATTTTGGAGAAATAGAGTTAAAGTAGCGAAATGCTGGCGAAATTTCGCCAATTAGTAAGGGTAGGGGCAAAATGGTAATTTGTACCTAAAATGCCTGTTATGATGTTTATCACTAATAAATGTGATATTATCCCTATAGGATATCCGAGATCAAGCACTGTTGTTGTATCGTCGTCGTTCCGCTGTCGTACCGCTGTTTTCCGTCAAAAGTGCAGTTTTCCGTCAAACTTACCGTTTCCGCCAGAAATACCTACGTTTGTCAATGAAGGTACGAACGCGTACTATAACACTAATCATGTGCTGCTCATATACATATATGTGATAGATACGTTCATAGACTGAGGCTCTGTTTAGGGTCGTCATTTATACATACAGCTTTACACGGGTTATAGTATTGGTAATACCGTTATGTTTTCCTAGCGCTGAGGACACGAGTGGGTATCGTGGCACTGGGTATGTGCGGATTGTTGTTGTTAGACTTTACATACTGCTCTGTGCTTATGTTCTGTCATTGTTATGATCATGCATCTGCTCTGTGCTTATGTAGTGATATGCTGTATTGTTCATGAATATCTGTTGTCCATATACTGTTTTATTTGAGCATAAGGTTAACCGTTACTTGAGATCCAATGAGGTAAATTGGATCTCAGTTGTAGCTTCAGAGTCCGGAGGACCAAGGATTGGAGAGCGGAACAAGCAACACGACTAGACCGGTGGCCGGAGATGTTTTCTTTTGTTTATTTAGTAACTACTTTTGAAAACAATAGGATGACTGTATCAATACTATGTTGCACTATGGTTAATGTTTGAATGTGAATCAGTTACTCTTACGCTCCAATGCTCTACTCTGATTGGAAAAAAAAAAAAATCGCTTTTAAAATGGGATGTTACAGATAACATGTGGACCAACAAACTCAACATACTAATTTGGTCAACTAATTGTCAAAATTAACCTAGCTAGATAATGGCTATGATGAAATTGCCACAATTTGAAAACTTCTAAGGCAATATTGTTCTTAAAAAAAGCTCCAGTGCAAAATTGTGCCTATGAAAACTTTTCGGACAAAATTGGACTTTAACTCTTTCACATTTGTCAATATTTTCCTAATTTACCCCTATTGATGCTCCCTCAACAATAATCAAGGAAGACAGGGAAGAAATGAATTAAGAAAGATGACTAAAGTATTTTAGAAAATACATGACATATTAATTAACTAACTTCTTTAATCTAATCAAATTAGATGAATATGAATTATATTAAGGACATGAGGGAGAATTTTGATAAAAAATTTCATAAATGTATTGAATTATTAATTTTTTTTAAACAACTGAAGAAATTATGTATTTAAAAAAAAAAAAGGGATAAAGATCTATAAAATTTCAACCAATAAAATTTTTGTAATTTATTCTAAATCTAGCAAATTGTTCCTCCACTGATGGACAAACAAAAATAGGAGGGAAGGAAATAGAGAAGTCTAGAAATAACCATTGTCTTTTTATATTGGGACAGAAGTTGATGTTACAAGAAACCTATGTTGAACGCGTGTATTAGTGAAACGGACCTCTATTTGTTCTCATGCATTGACCATTAATGGAATAAGACAACAACATTCTCATTCCCATAACTCTCGTATGGATATTGTTGGCAGTAGCAACACGTGTCATCGCACAAACAAGCATTTGCAGCATTCTTCCTCTTGTCTTAAATATAAGACGTATTTGTGGAGTTGACTTTGGTCCTAAACATAAGGTAAAGATTTTATATTTGTCAGCCTTTTTCTAATTTATCCCTATTAATACTCCATATATCAGTAATAATCAATGATAAGAGGAAATGAGGGAATTAAGATGACCAGGGCATTTTAGAAAATGCATGTCATATTAACTAACACAACTAACTTCCTTAATCTAATTAAATTAGGTAAATATGTTTTATAGTAAAGATCAGATGGAGTATTAAAATACAAAGGATGAAAGAAGTCACATTGGTTGAGTCACAGCATTAAGCTGAAAGAGGGAATATAACTGATACATATGAATACCATCTAAAATAAAAATTGGATGTAGCAAAAGCTGCACAATATCTTTTGAACAAAATTAAGCTGATCAATCAGTGATAGTTTATTTTATGATCGAATTCAAATTCCGTTGCTAATTCACTGTGTTTGTATTAGTTCTTTTATGATTGATTGATGAAAAAAATTCACTGGGAGAACTTTTGCCATTTGGGCCCAATTTTTGTGGCCTTCCATTTGAGCCCAATTTAACTCAAGGGTAATAATAGCAAGTCTCTAAAGATGAATCTAATGATAGTTAGGTTCTACGAAAATTTTGCTAAAAGTTAAGTATCATATTAGAAAGTATAAACTGGATATGAGTGTTGAAAATCAATGAGAGTGACCTGTAAAATTTAAATGCTAGATTTGTAATTAAGATCCTATACTTATAATTTTCAAGACCCATATCTGCAACTTATTTTTTACTTAAAATTATTTGAGACTTAATCAACATAAATGTCATTTTTTTTATTGTCAAACTTGGGAGTTGATTCTCTAAATTTACCGGTTTTATGTTTCAAACTTACAAAATCATGTCAGTTTGTACTTAACTTCATGCTAGTCATTAACTTAGTTAAACACGTGAGTTTACACTCCGAATTTACTGTTTTTACCTTAGAAAATTGTGTCAACTTGCTCTTAATTAAACTCATGTTAGTTGGTTTGTTTTGATCTTGTTCAATGGTTTTATGTAGTATGATTTTCATAAAAATTTCTTTGTTGGATATGATAAATTATAAATGTTGATGGATTTAATTTTCAATGGTTTCTTTGTTGCTCTTACAAAACTGTAGGTTACACATGTAGCCTGTAGAGACAGTTGTCAATCGTGTTCTCCCCTGTAAGTTATACATGTGGCTTGTAGCAACCACTTAGGGCCATCTACCACACACTCAACATAGTGAAATCTTTAACAATTTCCTGTAATAGGAGAGGAGCCTTTGATCAGAGATTTTTCAAGAAAAAAAAAGGACGACTTAGGTCAAAACCTAGCTACAAAACACAAAGTGAATAATGGAGAATGTAGAATGGAGAAGGGAAATCTTACCTCCATATGATTAGAACGGACCACGTAAAGAAATGTGACCTAGTTAGGGCTGAAGAACAAAAATACAAGATATGATCACAAACGTGTGTTAGGGATTATGCGGCAACTCGAGCAGTTGTCGTTGAGAAACATGGAGAAGGCTTTGTGTATGGTATGGTTTGACTGAAAACAACGGTCGATGACAGGAGTAGGGGGTTTTTGAGATTGGTGGGTTGGGGTTTACATTTGACCTAAGAGGCTAAGGTGAGTGTACTAATGAATGAAATGAAGAAGTGGGGAGACGTTTAAATAGAGGGGAAAGTTTAACTTTAGAACGATTCAAATATAACACCTGTAATGTATTGTTTCGTTGTTACACATATAACAGTTATTGTAAGAAACTGTTAGGTAATTTCAAAACATATATTATGGTTTCTAGCCAATAACCGTTAAACATCTACAACATTTTTTGGAAAAAAAATTAGGGGGTACTACTATCGATTTCTTAATACCCCAAAATTTATATTTTGGCAGTTAATACCTATTTAAAATAGGAAAACATGTTGTCTCTAATTTTAGTAATTTATTTGTTTATTTTCCTTGGAATTTAAAGAGGTAAAAATCGAATTTTATTTTAGGGACCATAAGTTGCCCTATGATTATTAAATTAATGCATGGTGTATAAATGACCAAAGTAAACCCAAAAGCTGTGAGAAAGTAATTAATCCAATTAAAGAAAATTTCCAACAATTAGTAGATAATTAAATCTTCATTAATTGAATTAATTCCAAAAAACTTCATAAATTAATTAAATAACTTGTTTTAAAGGCACAATTAGGGATGTATGACCCTAATTAAAGACCAATGGTCAATGAAGAGCCAAGATTAGCATAAAGATAATTACTAATGATCATGATTAATATACTAGCCAATCAAATAAATTCAATAACACCTAAAACACCATTTTAGGATTAATGACCAAAGGTTAAGCTAATTAAAGACTAAACCTAAGTGAAAATTCATGAGGCAACAAAGGCTTGTGTGTGTGTGTGTGTGTGTTTGTGTGTGTGTTGTGAGTGTTGTGTGTCTAGTGGAGGAGTGAGGAATTTATTTAAATACAATAATTGTAAAATTAACCAATGGAGTAATTAAAGCCAAGATAGCCTTGTTGGCACAATGGGTGTCAAGTGTTCCAAGATAATGGAGTGGTTAAAGTTAATTGGCCTAGTTGGCACAATGTGGATCAAGTGTTCCAATAATAAATAATATCTCAAGCCAATTAAGGTGAAGTAATATTTGCCTAAGTGAACACTAATTCTCATTATAAGTTCATAAATCAATTAATTACTCAATCAAGTATTATCAAAGACAATTAAGGGATTTTAATCCTAGATTAAGTACAAGCATTAATCCAAGACATGAACACAAATTTGGCTTAGGATGAATTATTATCCTAATTGTTACCTAACAAATACAATAAGTTATAAAATGATGAAGGGGTAATTAAATACTTCTAATTAAGCTTTGTTAATCACTTTGAAAAGTCAACAAAAGTAATCCTTGAACCACAAGAGGCCACATCACTTGATAGGAAGAACATGTGAAGTAAAAATGGCCAACAAGGTTGTAAAAAAATGGATGACATGTGTTAGAATAGATTTTGTGGAAAGTAAAGGGTCAACAATGCAAAAAAGATTTTGAGAAAATAGAAGAGGAAAGAGAGAGAGAGAAGGGGACGGATGGAGGAAGGGAAGAAGGGAAAATCAAAGATTTTAAAGAGGACACCAAGGCTTCAATAGAAGCCACAAAATCAACCAACAAAAGAGAGGAAGAGAAGTAGCCAACAAAGCAACTCCATGGCCATTGCATAGCCATGCATTTCGAATGGCTAGGGAGGGAGTTGGGAAAATTCTATTGCCATTTGGGTCCTAGAGTTTTTGCTATAAATAGGCACCTTTGCTCTTCATAAATCCTCACACAAAAACTCAAATGAGTGTTAGAAAGCAAGAGTAGAGAGCAGTAAGAGCAAGTGAGAGGCATGGAAAAGTGGGAGGAAGTTCTTCAAGAGGTAAGCAAGCTCTTAAGTTCTAGTCTTTAATTTTGTAGTTCTTGAAGTTCATAGTTTAAATGTTGTTTTGATCTTTAATCTTCCAATATATTTTTGTTATCATGTTTTTATGGTTAAATATGGTTTTATTTCAAAAAAATTTGAAGAGAGAGATATAGCAAAATTTTTGGAAGATTAGGATCAAAGTAGCGAAGCTCTGGCGAAATTTTGTCGGTTAGCAATTCCTGAAGTCAGGGGTAAAAATGCCAGTATTTTATGTTGAATATGAGGTTCTAAAATTCTGATAAAATTCATGATTAAATTAGACATATAGAGATTTCCAAATATATAAAATATGTATCATTTGGAGTTCTACATAAGGAGATAGAAATCCTTGAAGTTAGGCTATTTTTCCAGATGAAATTCTGGGCAGAGGTTGAAGAATGTTAAACTGGGAATGATATGTTAAATCTGAGTAAAATAAAGTATTTTTCCTCAAAAGTAGACATCCTAAGGTTTCCGAAGAATGTTACGGATCCTCGTTTCGGTTTTTGTAGAATTAATTATGAGTTTTCAAAGTTGTTAGAAAATTTGCCCAGGAATGCTGAAATAACGTTTTTAATAAAAGGTAAGGGCAAAATTGGAATAATAAATCTACCAAGGGTAGAAATGTCAAACAAGGTGAAAATATCCTTTTTGATATCATTCTAGGAAATATGGTATTAATTATAATATCATATAATATATGGAAAAGGAAATAATCCGACGATAATGTATAGGATATCCGGGAAGTTCGGAGTCGGGTTCAAAGGTCGGGCAAGATAGCCATTACATGGTGAAAGGTACGTACGCGTACTGTAACACTAACTCTAATGCTTATTGTATGCGTATATGTGATAGATGAAAAATTTACATCTGTTGTGTGCCTATGTACTATTGGGATACATCTGCTGTGTGCTTATGTACTATTGGAATACATCTGCTGTGTGCTTATGTACTGTTGGGATACATCTGCTGTATGCTTATGTACTGTTGGGATACTTCTGCTGTGTGCTCATGTACTATTGGTATACACCTGTTGTGTGCTTATGTGTTGATATACCGCTGTGATGTTGGGAATATCTGTCATCCATATACTGTCATATTTAAGCATGAGGTTAACTGTTACCTGAGGTCCGGTGGGCATTGGACCTCAGCTCTTACCATAGTTTTAGGGTCAGGAGGACCGAGGGTCGAGACAAGAGCCGGAAGAAGATTATCAGAGCCTATTGTCTGGCATGGATCTAATAAGGTTACTTCGAACAGTTTGGTGCCGAAGGCAGTGCTAGTCTATGTGGGTCAGCCAATAAGTTGTCGTGAACTCGGTGAGGCTCCCATGATAGACACCTACCTGGCCAATCTGTTTGATTAACTGAGTTAGGTTCATTACCCCAGGTCTAGCTAAGGCTTGGTCTAGGTTGTATAGTTTACCATGTAAAAGTTATAATTATACAAAACTCTATATATGTATCACATGTATATTCCTTCGGGATTCTCAGTTTAACCAGCATGTCAGGCATCACCATATGTCGGGGCATTTTATACTAGTTACTCATTGTCCATTTGTTAATACATGCTCTCCGTTTCCGCATTACTCTGATGTAGCACCTCAAACTCTGTTGAGTTTTTCTAAAACCAAGTATCAACCGACACAATTTGAGGTATGGAATTTGGGGTGTTACAATTTCCACATGCTTTCATAAACAACACATAAAAGACAACAATACAATATACCATCCATAAAAACATAGAAATTAACCTAGTCCAATAGTAGGAAAACAACAATACATAGTCAAAACACATAAATTAAGTGCCTATTTTTCTTTTCCTAGTCATAGGTTTTTGTAAGTTACTTTTTAGCTTGAATTTTTCTCTTCTTGTCAAGAAATAATTTTTCCCTCTTCAAAACCCAAATGCCTTCATTATGATCTTTCTTGATGTTCAAAGCACATTCTTCATCCAAATTTAATGGTCCAAGATGCCTCCCTTTGAATGGATCATCCTCAGCTCCTTCATCCATCTCCTCATCAATCACTTTATTTGTCAAGAAAACAATAGACCATTCATGTTTAGAAGGATCATGGATGTAGAACACTTGTTTAGCTTAAGAAGCCAAAATGAAAGGCTCTTATTCATACCATTTCTTGTTCAAATTCAATTGTATTAACAATAAGTTATCAATTCTCAAGCCGTGATTATTGTCAACCCACTTGAAAATGAGACAACATAATGGTTTTGGGTAGCGATGACATGTTTGTCAATGCTATTGTGTTGAAAAGCGGTGTAGTTGAAAATTTCAATATAGGAACAGAACTATTAGAAAGGTCTAGAACACTGAGCTGGTTAAGCCAGATAGTAGTTATCAGCTACAGTGCTAAGAAAGTAGTCTAAGAGCTTGAATGGGACAGGCTCAGACGAAATGGAAGAGCAGATGCTCGAGCCAATAAGACCTAGTGTGCAAGTGTGCACAGGGCAGTGTCCCTAGGCCATAAGACTGGTGGTACTTAGCACTATGTGAGATGCTAAATGTCATGGTGACTTTAGACTAGTATGTCTACAGTACATCTTAAGTCTAACGAAACAGTCACTGTACCAGGTAGTAGTTGAGATGCCTAAGGCTTGAGGATGATATCCTAGGCAGTGAGACTAGAATCTCCAGTGCTGTGGTAATAGATTGAGCCGGAAGGCCAATAGGTGATAAGCCGAGAGGCTAAATGAGACAGGTAGTGAGGCCTACGTAACCAAGCACTATGAGAATGGATAAGTGAGTCCTGTATTTAAATACTATACCTGGGTACAAGTTGAATGAGACGAATGTCTGAATATCAGGGTGCGTGCTGGGTAAGCATGCACAGAAAGAGGATTAGACTAGATGTCTAGGTTATTTCTCCGAGCTTATATGTGCAAATTTCGAGGATGAAATTTAATTTAACGGAGGGAGAAATGTAATACCCTAATTTTCATAATCCTTCTAAACTTTATATTTTGGCTAATTATTAGCAAAATAACAAAGGTGAATATGTGTCTCAAAGAAATATAATCTATTGATTATATTTTTGTCTAAATCTTACTTTGGAACTAATTAACCAATGGTTAATTATGAGACCACAATTAAGGATTATACAATATGATATTATTATCATATTAAATCATGGTTCTTCTATAAACCATAAAAAACAAGAAAGTGTTATGAAAACACTTAAATTAATTAGAAGGAATTTACAAAGCTAATAGTGAGCAATTAAGCTTCCACTAATTAAAGCAATTATGTGATCCTTCATAATTCATCAAAAGGCAATTAGAGAATATCTAATGAAGGCAAGGATTTTTGAAAAATCAAGAGGCAAATTTTAATGAAATTATCATGATTAAGCATAGTCTTAATTTAATCATGAGAGGCAAATAAATGACATAGAAATACTTATTTCAATTAGAGAAAATTACCAACAACTATTAGGCAATTAAAATTGCAATAATTAAAATAATTATGTTAATTTTCGTAATTAATTAGTAATTAAATTAAAAAGTCATAATTAAGGAAGATATGAGATTAATTAGGGATCAAAGGTTAAAAGAAACCCAAGATTAGATTAAAGGGGATTTCTAATGATCATAATTAATATAGTAACCTATCAATTAAACTCTTGATTAGCATGATAATTAAGAATTTCTAATTAGTGTTGAAAAGTCAACAATGGCAAGCTATGAACCACAAGAGGCCACATCATGTGGTAAGAAAAAGTTGTGGAAAATAATGAGCCAACAAAGCAAAGTAAAAGGAGATGATTTTACCCCTCCTTCAACCATAGATTTCACATGGCACAAGGGGAGACAAGGAGACCAAAATTATATCACACAATTAAAGTGGAAATGTGAGATTTTAAAAGAGACACATGGGCCTCATTATAAGGCACAAATTTTACCAAAGAGAGAGGGAGAGGGGACGGATGGAGGAGGAAGGAAGAGAGGTTAGGATTGAGTCTCATAAAGTGTTTTCTTGATCCAATGGCTAAGGTGAGACTTGGCCAAATTTAATTGACAAATGGGTCCTAGGATTTTTGCTATAAATAGGGGGCTTGGGTTCTCTTCATTTCCTCACACTAAAACACAAATCACCTCTAATCCTTAGGGATAGGGAGTGAGATGTGAGTTCTTTTTGGATGAGAGGTGCAAGAATAAGGGAGGAGAGGAGCAAGAAGGATGAAGGAGTAGCAAGATTCTTCAAGGGTAAGTTTTCTAGTTCTTAAGCTTTGAGTTTTTAGCTTTTGTAGTTCTTAGTAAAAATGTTAGTTTAATCTAGGAAATTGTTAGGAAAGTTCCTTTACTTGTTTTTAGGCCTCCTTCCATTGAAAAATTCCTAATGAGGTAAAAACTTGTGAGGGAATAAGTTTTGGGAAGTCATAGATCAAGATTGCGTAAGTTGCAGGATTTTTGGTTTAAAATCCTATGCAAACCTGTAACATCCTGTTTTCAAAAGCAGTATATTTTTTTTCATCAGAGTAGAGCGTCGGAGCAATTGAGTAACTGATATTTATATTCAAAATTCCAACCGACGGTACATTGATCCGAGAGTTTCTGAAAATAAATAACGACAAAAGTGTCTCCCTGGCGATCCCCACGCCGTGGCAACAAAAGATGGTCTTCAGCCGGACCTCTAAGCTTGCTGCTTTTCTCTCTCCTCGGTCCTCAGTCCTCCTGACCCTGATGCTATGTTAAGAGCTGAGGTCCGCACCGGACCTCAGGTAACGGTTAACATCATGTTTACATACACACATATGGATTACAGGTAATCACAACCTTAACAGTATATAAACACGTAACCAATGCACATGTATTGCTCCCATCATGTAGATATATTGCTCCCAGCATCACAGATGTATCGCTCCCAGCATCACAGATGTATCGCTCCCAGCATTACAGATATATCACTCCCAGCAAGCATACAGTTATCTTCTAACATCAATATGCATTCCAATAACACACCACATATAAACATACCATACACACATCACATATGTATACGCATAAAATAACCATCAGAGTTAGTGTTACAATACACGCACGTACATTCGTTGACGATATACGGTACAACCGTTGGTCAGGACGTAATCACAGGTATCCTATAAGGATAACAACGTATTTCTTACTAAACAATCATCATAACAGTCATTTTAGTTAAAAATGACCATTTTACCCCTGACTCCCCTAATCGGCGGAATTTCGCCAGAGCTTTGCTACTTTGACTCTAATCTTCCAAAATTTTGACATATCTCTTTCTCCAACATATTTTTGAAATAAATATCATATTTATCCCTAAAGCATGATATCTAAACTAACTTGGAAGATTAAAGACTAAACTAACATTTCAACTATAACTACCGAAAGAACTACTAAAGCTTAAGACTAGGGACCGAAGAAATTACCCAGGGCTTCCCTACAACTTTCTCCGAGCTCTTCCTTCTCTTCTTCACTCCAAGATTTCGAAATTTCTAAGAGGAATTGGTGTGAGAATTATGAAGAGAACTCAAGGCTATTTATAGGAAAAATGTGTGCACTATTCACACTTTATCATATCGATTTCTAACCGTTGGATCTTGCTTCATTTGAAAGGTTTCTTCTTGGCCCTTGGATGGCTTGACCGACCTCCATGCCACCTTTTTCAACCAAATGAGGTCATCAAAGGTGATGTCACACATTGCTTTTTGATCTTGTACCGATAAAGTTCCCTGTTCGGTGTTCCAATCGCGTAATCTTGGAAAATCTTAAAAATCCGACAACATAGCCCTGAAGGTCTATTCTTCCTCTTTAGAAATGTCTAGGTTAACTAAATTTTTTATCCCATTCAGAACATTTCGTTGCCTGCCGAACATTTTCGGATAAACGCCGTCGGTTACAGAAATCACTTCGGGTAACAACATCTTCGGGACAAAAATCCACTGGTTCATAATATGCCCAGATGTTTACCACCTCATCCCTGGATTTCAAGTTATGGCTTAGTTTCTATAGATTTCCATTTATCTGATTTTCTTTTTGAATATCAGATAGCTTCTTAGCCAGTCTAGTATAACCCTTTTCGGTCACAGAAATAACATCGGAGGTAACCTACTCCGAGCTAAAAATTCACTTGTTTAGAATAAGTCCTGATGTTAGCTACCTTTTCCAAGGATTTTAGGATAGGATTTATTTTCTATCGGTGGTCATTTATCCTATTTGCTTTTCACATTTTATACTAATATTTTATTACAACTTGCACAAAGAATATCATGATATTTTACACCATTTTTTCTTCCGAATTTTCCTTCAAATTTCGGCTAGCTTTTCCTTTTTTTCTTTTTATGTTTTAATTATTTTATATTGTTCTTGTTATCTTATATTATTTTCAAAATATTCTCCCATTGGCTAATAGCTATTAACAAGGATTTAGGCATTTAAAATTACTAGAAATTCCATGGCCTTAGATCTTACTTTATTAGATTACATCCTAACCCTTGATTAATATTTAATTTGTCTAAATTGATTTACAAGCTTAATTAGTGCCTTAATCACATGATTAGCAACTTTTTAGGATTAGGGATTTTCATGTACTTAATCTTACTAATTTTACTTAATCTTTTCCAATTAATTAGCAAGTGTATTTTATGCTAATTTTAGCCATAAACATTTATTTGAAGGGTTTTACATATTTACCCTTGGATTTTCTCTTAATCATGCTTAAACAATTAACCCATAATTGTTTATTTAATCACTTACTAATTGTTGACAATTTTCTTATTTAGGATTAACCATTATCTCACAACTATTTTACTGACATTGGTATTTTATGTCCCATGAAATATATTAAAAATCATGGGGTCATTTTGGTCCTCAAAATACTTTTTGATTTTTTCCCTTTACTTTATCCAAGGTTATAATTTAATAAATTACCAAAATTAGAGACAACATACTCTCTAATTTTAAATAATTATTTTACTGCCTCTTGAGATTTATCATAATTTTCTTAGGCTATTTTATGCCCCACAAGGGCATTTTAGGAATCCAGGCATATTATTTTTCCTATTTTTCAAGAGATTTTCCTTAGAAAAATAAGATATTTAAAACCCAATATTTGAGACTGCATATTCACCTATCAAAGATAGCCATTTATTTATCTCAATACAATATTCCAGATAAATAAATATCCAGGTATTACATTTCTCCCCCCGTTAAATAAAATTTCGTCCTCGAAATTTGCACTCTACCCTCTAAACCCGTATTATCTAGACTTCGGATCATAAACTCCGTATCTTTACTCTATCTCAGGTTCGACTACAAAGATCTTGTCATATCGTACTTTGATATGTAGTGTTTTCCGTGGCGCCCATACACCATGGTACGTAATACAAGATACCTCACTACAAAAAAAGTGCCACTTTGTGGCGGTTAATTTGTAGCGGTCAAAATAAACCACTACAAATATGCGAATTTGTAGCGGTTTATACCCAAAACCGCTACAAATTTGTAGCGGTATAACTCGCGCCAAGTGGCGAGCTGGTTTGTAACGACATTTGTAGCGGTTATCATAAATTAACCGCTACAAAATATGACGCGAAGTTGGCGCCAAATTTGTAGCGGTTATTTTGTAGCGGGTTATTTATACAAACCGTCACAAATATGGCGCCAGTTTGGTGCCTTATGGCGCGCCATTAGTGGCGGTTCTGAAACCGCTACAAAACGCAACAAAAAAAACCGCTACAAATGTGAACCGCTACAAAAACTGTTACATCAACCGCTACAAAGTGTGTAATATTGAAATTTGAATATTTCAAATCCCGCCAAGTTTATTTAAAAAAAAAAAATATGTTCATATTTGTAGCGGTTGTGAGTATAACCGTTACAAAATGTGATATTTTGATTTTTTTTTAAATACCAATGAATTTTTGTAGAGGTTTTGAAACCGCTACAAAACGCAAAAAAAACCGCTACAAATGTGAACCGCTACAAAAACTGTTACATCAACCGTTACAAAGTGTGTAATATTGAAATTTGAATATTTCGAATCCCGCCAACATTCATTCATTTGTAGTGGTTGTTAGTGTAACCGCTACAAAATTTGAAAATTATATATTTTTTTTAAATACTAGTGAATTTTTGTAGCGGTTTTTAACCACTACAAAACATTAAACCGTTACAGAATCCGTTACATCAACCGCTACAAATGTTACGTATATCCCTATAAATATCCTCACCACACCTCATCTCACACACTCATTCATTTCTTCCCACTCCCTTCTCTCTCGTCTTCTCTCATTTCTTCCCACCTCTTCCAAAATCTTAAATTTCAATGTTTTATTTTTTCCTTCTTATAATGGTGATACTATTTTTTTTCCTTATCCAGAATTTTAAGTATATTTCCTCAATATTCCTTCTATCATCATCAACTTTCTTTACATAATCAAATATCATCTAATGTACAACATAATTTTTTTGCTCAGAGGTGGACAGCACAATAAATCCTTATTATCTACATATTCTCAATATTATACCTACATAATATTTATACTTATCTAACTTAAGTTAATCAGTTTTTTAAATATTAACTATTATCATTTAATTTGTCAATTAAATAATAAAAATATTCAATATAATATTGTAACAATGGACACAAATTATGATTTTTTTTTCAATTTTTTAATATTTTGTAGCGGTTGTTAAACCGCTACAACAACCGCTACAAATTTTAATTTAAATTCAGATTAAATATTTGTAGCGGTTTTACAACCGTTACAAAATTTGGGCGCCAATTTTTTGAAAATTCGTCATCTTGAGAGCATTTTGTAGTGGTAACACAAAACCGCTACTAATACAATAGCGGTTTTATTACATGAGTAGCGGTTTTAGACAACCGCTACAAATCAGTTTGCCACAGTGGATTTTGTTCTAACCGCTACAAATAGCATTAGTAACGCCTAAAACCGCTACAAATACGTCATATTAACCGTTACTAATGGTCGTTTTTTTTGTAGTGCCTTCAATGTTTCCTTGGCGCCCATACACCATGGCACCACAAGATACCTCCTACTCAATGACACGATCGTAGTCTGGTCGAAATAATTAAGAAACATGAAACACATTTTCACATAATCGTAGGGCTAACACCTAATTTATACAATGCCTGTAGAAGATTCCTCTTAAGAGATAGTACCTTGAACCATCTCTGGGAGTTCTCTGTCCTCTGCACCGGTTAGTGCGTACATTCGGCCTATGTTCTGTGGCTTAAACTCCGCAATCCGCTCAGGACAGCTTGAGGCAATGTGTCCCGACTTCTGACATCTGTAGCAAACTCGTCTCTCCACAGTTTTCTCAGGACAGTTTGAAATAATGTGCCCTGGCTTCCGGCATCCGAAGCAAACCCGTCTACTAATACATTCACCAGGATGGTACTTCCCACAATCAGGACATGGTCGGGATTCCGGCATTCTTGAGTTGTTCTGCTACCCAGTCTGGAATGGCCTCTTGCTTTCTCTCTGGGAATCCCTCCATGGTGCTTCTCTCTTTCGCGAGGAATTTTCACGGCTAACCTCGCTACGATCTGAACTGCTGTTGTTGTTATTCCGGGATCTACGCAGCTCCTTCAGGTTACGCTCAATCAATCGGCAGGATTCCACTGCCTGGCCCATATCAGGAAATTGTTGAGACACAAGCCTCTCTTTGATCTCGTACTTAAGTCCGCATATCAACTGATTCACCTTCCAGCTTTCGTTATCGCTACTCTTCAAGTAAGATGAATATCGGGACAGATTGGTGAACCGGGCAAAGTAAACGTCAAAGGTTTCCTTGGAACCTTGTTGAATGTGAAGGAACTCCTCCTCCTTAATCACCTGTGTCGAGGGAGGAAAATACTGTTCGTTGAACTTTTCCATGAACTTCTCCCAAGTGACAGGGCAAAAATGTGTCCGCAACGTTGTAGCGACGCTTTTCCACCATCTATGTGCGTCACCTTCCAGCTTATAAATTGCCAGCTGAGCTTTCCGATTCCCCGGGTATTCTATAACTTCAAAGATTTTGTCTAGGCTCATCAGCCAATCTTCCACTAACTCATTCTTACCACGGAAAGCTGGTGTCTTGAGTTTGCAAAACTGGGCGACCCAGTGTTGTATGGTCAGCACAACTCTCCCTCGTCGTGGAGGTGACTGGGACCTATCAGATCCCTCAGCTTCCTCATTATGCTCCTCACTTTGCTCATCATCTTCTTCTTCAGAATGTTGTTCTCCCTCAGCTTGTCGATCATGCAATTGTCTCTGTCTCTCCTGCCTTTCTTCAAGGAGTTCAGCTATGAGAGCCCCCTGCTCTTGCTGTGTTCTTCTCATCTCTTGCATTTCGTTTTGCTCTGGTTGGTTTGGCACTTGATTTCGTTCAAGTTCAGGTATCGGTATCACCCGAGGCTGTCTGCCTCCTCTTCTACCTCGGCCCCTGCCTCGGCCTCTAGGAGCTCCGGCTCCTCGTAAATTTGCCATGTTTCATACTTTTCTCCTTTATGAGGAAAAACATTAATCTCCGTTATGAGGGAAAATGTTAGATATACAAGAAAAATGACGATTAGTATATCACGGACTTTATCACACTTAGCATTTACACCACAAACGAACAGAGACCCCAATATTTCCCTCGTCAGATTTTTCGTTGGATCTTTCTGCTCAAAAACGGGTACAGAAATACGTATCGGGAGTTCTTCTACATGAGTCAAATACTGCATGTACTTATCTTTTTTGGTCTCGGAGTTTCGTCTAGTGTGACCCAGCTTCTAATATAAGCTTGGGGTTAGAGTGATGCACCGACAGAAGGTGGTACACTGGTTCAGGATGGTATACCGGTGCAGACTGGTACACCAAAATAGGGTGGTACACCGACCTAGGCTTATATCAGTACTCTTTTTCAAAAGATGCTCGTTAAAAAGATGTAGAGCCTAACTCCGTTACTCAAACCAATTGGCCAGGTAAGTGTCTATCATGGGGGCCTCACCGAGTTCACGGTGACTAATTGGCGTACCCACATAGACTAGCATTGCCTTCGGCACCAAAGGATTTCAGAATAACTTAGTTAGATCTATGCCAGGACAACTGCTCTGGTACCAAAATGTAACATCCCGTTTTCAAAAGCAGTATATATTTTTTTCATCAGAGTAGAGCATCGGAGCAATTGAGTAACTGATATTTATATTCAAAATGCCAACCGGCGGTACATTGATCCGAGAGTTTCTGAAAATAAATAACGACAAAAGTGTCTCCCTGGCGATCCCCACGTCGTGGCAACAAAAGATGGTCTTCAGCCGGACCTCTACGCTTGCTGCTTTTCTCTCTCCTCGGTTCTCAGTCCTCCTGACCCTGATGCTATGTTAAGAGTTGAGGTCCGCAACGGACCTCAGGTAATGGTTAACCTCATGTTTACATACACACATATGGATTACAGGTAATCACAACCTCAACAGTATATAAACACGTAACCAATGCACATGTATTGCTCCCAGCATGCAGATATATTGCTCCCAGCATCACAGATGTATCGCTCCCAGCATTACAGATGTATCACTCCCAGCATTACAGATATATCGCTCCCAGCAAGCATACAGTTATCTTCTAACATCAATATGCATTCCAATAACACACCACATATAAACATACCATACACACATCACATATGTATACGCATAAAATAACCACCAGAGTTAGTGTTACAATACGCGAACGTACCTTCGTTGACGATATACGGTACAATCGTTGGTCAGGACATAATCACAGGTATCCTATAAGGATAACAACGTATTTGTTACAAAACAATCATCATAACAGTCATTTTCGTTTAAAATGACCATTTTACCCCTGACTCCCCTAATCGGCGGAATTTCGCCAGAGCTTCGCTACTTTGACTCTAATCTTCCCAAATTTTGACATATCTCTTTCTCCAACATATTTTTGAAATAAATATCATATTTATCCCTAAAACATGATATCTAAACTAACTTGGAAGATTAAAGACTAAACTAGCATTTCTACTATAACTACCGAAAGAACTACTAAAGCTTAAGACTAGGGACCGAAGAAATTACCCAGGGCTTTGCTACAAATTTCTCCGAGCTCTTCCTTCTCTTCTTCACTCCAATATTTCGAAATTGCTAAGAGGAATTGGTGTGAGGATTATGAAGAGAACTCATGGCTATTTATAGGAAAAATGTGTGCACTATTCACACTTTATCATATCGATTTCTAACCGTTGGATCTTGCTTCATTTGAAAGGTTTCTTCTTGGCCCTTGGATGGCTTGGCCGACCTCCATGCCTCCTTTTTCAACCAAATGAGGTAATCAAAGGTGATGTCACACATTGCTTTTTGATCTTGTACCGATAAAGTTCCATGTTCGGTGTTCCAATCGCGTAATCTTGGAAAATCTCAAAAATCCGACAACATAGCCCTGAAGGTCTATTCTTCCTCTTTAGAAATGTCTGGGTTAACTAAATTTTTTATCCCATTCAAACAACATCTTCGGACAAAAATCCACCGATTCATAATATGCCCAGATGTTTACCACCTCATCCCTGGATTTCAAGTTATGGCTTAGTTTCTATAGATTTCCATTTATCTGATTTTCTTTTTGAATATCAGATAGCTTCTTAGCAAGTCTAGTATAACCCTTTTCGGTCACGGAAATAACTTCGGAGGTAACCTACTCCGAGCTAAAAATTCACTTGTTTAGAATAAGTCCTGATATTAGCTACCTATTCCAAGGATTTTAGGATAGGATTTATTTTCTATCGATGGTCATTTATCCTATTCGCTTTTCACATTTTATACTAATATTTTATTACAACTTGCATAAAGAATATCATGATATTTTACACCATTTTTTCTTCCCAATTTTCCTCCAAATTTCGGCCAGCTTTTCCTTTTTTTTCCTTTTTAATTATTTTATATTGTTCTAATTATCTTATATTTTTTTCACAAAATTCTCCCATTGGCTAATAGCTATTAACAAGGAATTAGGCATTTAAAATTACTAGAAATTCCATGGCCTTAGATCATACTTTATTAGATTACATCCTAACCCTTGATTAATATTTAATTTGTCTAAATTTATTTACAAGCTTAATTAGTGCCCTAATCACATGATTAGCAACTTTTTAGGATTAGGGATTTTCATGTACTTAATATTACTAATTTTTCTTAATCTTTTCCAATTAATTAACAAGTGTATTTTATGCTAATTTTAGCCATAAACATTTATTTGAAGGGTTTTACATATTTACCCTTGGATTTTCTCTTAATCATGCTTAAACAATTAACCCATAATTGTTTATTTAATCACTTACTAATTGCTGACAATTTTCTTATTTAGGATTAACCATTATCTCACAACTATTTTGCTGACATTGGTATTTTATGTCCCATGAAATATATTAAAAATCATGGGGTCATTTTGGTCCTCAAAATACTTTTTGATTTTTTCCCTTTACTTTATCCAAGGTTATAATTTAATAAATTACCAAAATTAGAGACAACATACTCTCTAATTTTAAATAATTATTTTACTGCCTCTTGAGATTTATCATAATTTTATTAGGCTATTTTATGCCCCACAAGGGCATTTTAGGAATTTAGGCATATTATTTTTCCTAATTTTCAAGAGATTGTCCTTAGAAAAATAAGATATTTAAAACCCAATATTTGAGACCGCATATTCACCTATCAAAGATAGCCATTTATTTATCTCAATACAATATTCCAGATAAATAAATATTTGGGTATTACAAAACCAGCGAAATTAATGTCATTATTTTATATATCAAATGATATTTAAAAATCATGATATTTTACATGAATAAAGTAGACATGTATGGATTTCCAAATATATAAAATATGTATCATTTGGAGTTCTACATAAGGAGATAAAAATCCTTGAAGTTAAGCTATTTTTCTAGATGAAATTCTGGGCAGAGGTTGAAGAATATTAAACTGGGAATGATATTTTAAATCTGGGTAAAAATCAGTATTTCTACTCAAAATTAGACATGATAAGGATTCCAAGGAATTTTACGGAACCTCATTTCGATTTTTGTAGAATTAATTATGATTTTTCAAAGTTGTTGGAAGATATGCCCAGAAAATCCAAAAATTCGTTTTTGATAAAGTGCAAGGGTAAAATTGGAATAATAAATCTACCAAGGGTAGAAATGTCAAACGTGAAAATATCCTTTTTGATATTATTCTAGGAAATATGGTATTAATTACAATATCATATAAGTATGGAAAAGGAAATAATCTGACAATAATGTATAGGATATCCGAGATCAAGTACGGAGTCAGATTCCAAGGACGGGCGTCTTGGTAATTACACGATGAAAGGTACATTCACGTACTAGTAACTTTAACTCTGATGTGTCTTGTATGCTTATATGTGCTATGTATGGTATGCTGTAATGTTATGAATATCTATCTGCCATATATTGTTTACTTGAGCATGAGGTTAACTGTTACCTGAGGTCCAATGGGTATTAGACCTCAGATCTGTCTAAGGTTCAGGAAAAGAATCAGGATCAGAGAAGGCACCAGTAGATGGAGCTGTGAAGAGGCACCAGTCGAGATAAGAGCCGAAAGAAGAGCCTACTTTCTGGCATGGATCTAATAAAGTTACTTCAACAGTTTGGTGCCGAAGGCAAGGCTAGTCTATGTGGGTCAGTCAATAAGTCACCGTGAACCCATGATAGACACTTACCTGGCCAATCTGTTTGATTAACTGAGTTAGGTTCATTGCCCCAAGTCTAGTTAAGGCTTGGTTGAAGATTGTATAGTTACCATGTAAAAGTTGTAATTATACAAAGCTCTGTATATTGTATCACATGGATATTCCTTCGGGATTTTCAATTTAACCAGCATTTGTTAGGCATCATCATATGTCGGGGCATTTTATATCAGTTACTCATTGTCCAATTGTTAGTGCATGCTCTCCGTTTCCGCATTACTCTGATGTAGCACCTCAAACTCAGCTGTTTTTTCTAAAAACTATGTTTTCTTAAACAATAAGAGGTATGGAATTTGGGATGTTACATCAGCACTCAAAACATCAAGAATAGTAGTAAGAGGAGGGTCAACCTCTTCAAGAAGAGAAGGAATATTACCATTTTCTGGAAGTGGTGTAACATCCCATTTTTAAAGCGATTTTTTTTTTTCAATCAGAGTAGAACATTGGAGCGTGTGAGTAACAGAATCATATTAAAACATTAACCATAGTGTAATATAATATCATCGGTACAGTCATCTGTGTGTTCTCAAAAGTATTAAATAAACAAAAGGAAACTCTCCGGCCAGCGGTCTACTCGTGCTGCTTTCCCCTATCTCCAACCCTCGGTCCTCCAGACCCTAAAGCTAGAGCTGAGATCCAATGCCCATTGGATCTCAGGTAACGGTTAACCTTATGCTCAAATAAAACAGTATATGGACAACAGATATTCATGAAAATACAACAGCATATCAGTACATAAGCACAGAGCAGATGCATGATCAATACAATGACAGAACATAAGCACAGAGCAGTATGTCAAGTCCCACACAACATGTTTGCACATACCCAGTGCCACGATAACAATACGTGTCCTCAGGAAAACTCAAACGGCATTATTATGACTATAACCCGTGTAAAGCTGTATGTATAATTGATGACCCTAAACAGAGCCTCGGTCTATGAACGTATCTATCACATATATGTATATGAGCAGCACAGAGTTAGGGTTACAGTACGCGTCCGTACCTTCGTTGATGGATGTTCGGTACGTTTGACGGAAAATTTGATTTGTCTGACAGCGGTACGACAGCGGTACATGATCACATATATCCTATAAGGATAATATCACATTTATTAATGACCAACATCATAACAGACATTTTAGTCATAAATTACCATTTTGCCCCTGACTTTACTAATCGCCTAAATTTTGCCAGAGCTTCGCTACTTTGACACTAATCTTCCAAAATTTTGCCATATCTCTAACTCCAACATATTTTTGAAATAAATATCATATTTAACCCTAAAACATGATATTTAAATAATACTTGGAAGATTAAAGATCAAACTAATATTTCTACTATAACTACCGAACAAAACTAGAACTTATGACTAGGGACCGAAGAAATTACCCAGGGCTTCGCTACTTTTCCTCAAGCTCTTCCTCCTCTCTTCTCTTCTTGAAATTTTTGAACTAGGCACAAGTGAATTGGTGAGGAATTTTGCAAAGAGTTCATGGCTATTTATAGGCAACAAAATGCACTATTCATCACTTTACCATCTTGAATCTACACCCTTGGATCTAGGGTTTTTGAAATGGAAAAATCTCCTCCCTCCATTCTCCTTGCCGACCTCCCCCCTCCCCTTTTTGCAAAAATTGCATGATCAACATGATGTCACACATGTGCTTTATGGAACTTCTACCGATAAAGTCCCCTGTTCGGTGTTCTAATCGCGTAATCTTAGAAAATCTCAAAAATTCAACGACGTAGTCTTGGAGGTCTATTCTTCCTCTTTCAAAATATTTAGGTTAGCAAAATTTTTGATCCCATTAAGGGTATTTCCTAGCCTGCTGAACATTTTCGGATAACCGCCGTCGATTACGGAAATGACTACGAGTAACATCAACTTCGGGACAAAAATTCATTGATTCTTAATATGTCCAGATGTTTCCTACTTAGTTCAAGGATTTCAAGGTAGGATTTAATTTCTATCGGTTCTCATTTATCCTATTTGCTTTTCCCAAAAATATTTCATTTTATATTAATATTTTATTACAAATATCATGATAGTTTTTTACACCATTTTTTTCTCCCAATTTCTTCAAAATTTCGGCCAGCTCCTTTTTGAATTTTTATTTATTTTTTAATTAGTTTATAATATATTTTAATTATCTTATTTATTTTACAAAAATTCTCCCATTGGTCCATAAGCATTAACATGGATTTAGGCTTTTATTTTGCTAGAATAATTATAGACCCTTGATCTTGCTTTAATAGATTCAATCTTAGCCATTGATAAATGTTTAATTTGTAGAAATTGATTAGTAAGTTTAATTAGGGCCTTGATCTTTTGATTAGTAATCTTTTAGGATTTAGGGTTTTCATGTACTTAATCTCATACATTTTTCTTAATCTTTTCTAATTAATTAGCAAGTACCCTTTATGCTAATTTTGACCATAAAAATTTAATTAAAGGGTTTTACATAATTAACTTTGGATATTCCCTTAATCCATGCTTAATCACTTACTAATTGTTGACAATTTTCTTAATTAGGATTAATCATTTTCTCACAACTATTTCACTGACATTGATATTTTATGCTCCATGCATTATATTAAAAATCATGGGGCCATTTAGGGTTTCCAAAATAATATTTAATTTCCCCTCTTATTATTTCCAAGGAAATAATTTATTAAATTGCCAAAATTAGAGACAATATTCTCTCCTATTTTTAATAAATATTTTATTGCCTCTTAAGATTTATCATAATTTTCTCAGGCTGTTTTATGACCCATAAAGGCATTTTTTGGATCTTTGGCACATTATTCTTCCTAATTTCAAGAGATTTTACCTTAGAAAAATAAGGTAAATGTGACACAATATTTGAGACCACATATTCACTTATCAAAAATAGTCATTTATTTGTCTCAATACAATATTCCAAATAAATAAATATCCGGGTATTACAAGTGGCTCCTCTGATAGTTGAAAATGTACTTTCTTCTTTTTCGCATCTTGTGTGGGAGTAGGCACCACGGGTTTGGAATCGCCTACTTGTGTGGTGACATTTGGCTCTTGAGCTTGGACTCCTTGTTCCTCCTCTAGTAGGTCATGTGGCCAAGGAATTTCATCTTCACCTCCCATCTTTACCCATAACATATGGTCATAGTGTGCCTGGAAAAACTCACCAATATCTTATAATTGCCTTTCTATCTCCCTTGAGCTTCCAATTGTTCCTTGATGTAGGAGTAACCTAAGGTATTGCTCTTGGAGTGTATCATACTTTCTTGTCAAGGCACTTGTTAGGGAATCCATGTAGTGGGACAAGAAAACGGTATCCAATCCGCTAGGTTGTGCGTTATGAATTTGAGGTGGAGGTTCAAGGTAGGGTGAAGGAGAAGGTTCATGAAGTGGTGGATGACACAGTTGGAATGAAGGATGGTATGGTAGGTGAGAGGGTTGATGATATGGTTGAAATGAAGGTTGGTGGTATGGTTCATTTAATGGTCTTTGTCATGGGTGGATGGGTTCAAGGTATGGTTCATATTTGTATGGTGGAGAGGAAAAAGAAGGTTCATAGGGTGGTTCATATGGGAGGTAATCAATGGGATTGGTGTTATAGGTACTAGGGTACGTAGACGTTGTGTATGTGATGATTTTGGTGATTTCCAAGACAAGGCCTCTCATTCTCAAACCTACATAAACACTCATGGGCTTGAGGTATAGAAGGTTGCACTCTAGCATTGTGCATTTGGGAATCCAAAATCCTTTTGACATTTTCTACTTGAGACTGAATAAGATCCCATTTTTGTTCCAATTTTTGAAGTCTTTGAGAGGATGCCTCCTCCATCCAAGTGTCATGCAAACCAAGTCTAGCAAACAAAGAGCAAATTTCAGCCAAATGCACTTCAATTTAGATGCCCAAAATGATATTCAAGCACTCTGCCAGTCTACCTTAACTCATTGCTAATGGACCATATGGTCATGAACTTTTATGTCAAATATATAGTTTAGCTGCTGCATATAGCTAATTTCTTTGCAAGATTTTTGCATCTATGTTCTGCACTTCTTGAAGTTGTGTTTTGGGCTAAAAAGTGCTGCATGTTGGTTAATGTTTTGCTCAAGAACTCCATTTAAAATTTTGACAGCTTCATAATGTAGTTTCCCCCTCATGAGTTGAAGAGTAGAGTGTGTGGTGAAAGATTTAGTGCAAGAACTCTATGTCCAGATTCTGTCAAACAAAATGTTTTATATTAATGCTAAAATTTTGGGCTTGAATTCTATTTAGAGTGTTGCATGTTGTTATTAAAATTTGTCCAAGCATATGAAAGCTCATAGTTCACAATTGTGGTTTAGATCTTAGACTCTACATTTAAATTAATTTTGGCATGCAAATTTTTTCCCGATTTTCATGTATGCTTGGAGAGCATGCAAGAGGGTAATTCCTTTTATCTTTGTAGGCTAAAAGCTAGGCTTAAGTTGTAATGATTCATTCAGCGGTTGTACAACCTGATTTAGATACTTGAAATTTAAGTTATGAAGAGTTAACTTTAAAAAAAAAAAAACACACACACACACACACGAAACAGTGACAGAAGAAAATAGATTAGACAAATGAAAAAGCTATTGTGTAGTAATATTTGTGTATATATGATATGAACATGCTTTATTATGAATAAATTTCCTGTTGTCTGTGCATGCTTGTCGTGCATGCATGTAAATCGCTACTTCAACTTGGAACTAATAATTATAAATAATCACAACGATGTGTTTTGCGGTTTCTTAAAGCTTGTGTCAAATTGTTGATGTGAGTACTTGTCTCTTGTGAAATTTTAAGAATAATATTTGTTATTAATTTTATTTACTAGTTACTTATATGCAATGTTTATAGTGATGCAACAAAGATTCCCTCTCTCCCCAAATCATGATTTTGCATGAGCTTCAGTGTGCTTTTGCTAATAAATTATGCTACTTCATTGAATTAAAAATTTGAGAATCATCATCATTAATTGACTTCACTATGAGTTCATTTGTTTTTTCCTTTCAATGCGAAGGCTTGACCTCTATAGATCAATTGATTATCGCGTGAGGAAATGCTATTAGGTAAATCATTAATTGTTTGTAGATATGATGTCTAGTGTATCTTTACTATTTTTTTTCACAAACTTCTAGTTTTCTTATAGTGACATATATATGTGTCTAGGTATGTGTTTTTAAGATAGATGTAACAAGGTTTTATCGGTTTTATAAAAAATTACATCTTGATTGAAGAATGCTTGCAGCAGAGTTTCTTTCCTGCAATTATTCATTGGGAATTTTTGCATGCTCTGCTTTGTTGGGAATTTTTTCTGGATTTCATGTTTTGATTTATCTTATACCTGTTTTCCATTTTACAGATTTTTGGTATTGAGGATGCCTACTCGGAGGAAGATATCGATTTGATTCGAAACTTGTTGGCTAGACATCTTCTTCAACACATAGATGAATGAAGTTAGTCTTTATATTGCTTAATTAGTAGGAGGTAGCTAGACAACTTTTTGAAACTTTGTGGTGATTGTTGTACATAAAAGTTGTAGTAGTTACCACTTGAATTAGTTAGAACAAATTGATTAAGATGATTTGAAGTTAGCCACTTACACTTTGTTGTTACTACTTTGCTATCTCTTGTTATATATACATGCATGTGGTACTTTAGTTATGTCCAACTTTGTTTCTGTCTTACACTTTGTTGTTACACTTTCAAGCCAAAAATATAAGGTTAGTTGAGCTAACTTTTTAGCACATAGGGGTGTTGTTTATTTTATCACATTGTGGTGATTGTGGTGTTGTTGCTTGCATATGTAAAAAATGATTGTTGCTTACTGATATGTAAGAAGGTTTTTGTAAAGGATGGTGGGCAATGAATACACGAAACAAAATATAAAAAAAAAAAACACTTACGACGTCTAATTCTGATAATTAGACTCCGTAAGTTGAACTTACGGCGTCTAATTCTGATAATTAGACTCCGTAAGTTGAACTTACGGCGTCTAATTATGATAATTAGACGCCTTAAGTTCCACTTACGGAGTCTAATTCTTAGAATTAGACTCCGTAAGTTACGCCTTGAATAGGGATTTGTGTCATACTTAAGACGTCTAATTTTTAAAATAGGACGTCTTAAGTCTTAACTTATGGCGTCTAATTCTAAAAATTAGACGCCGTAAGTTTTCCCTATTACGCCCCCCAGATAGGCGTCCCGCGGAAAAAGGACGTTAAATGTGCAAAAAATAGGACGTCGTAGCCCTGTTTTGTAGTAGTGCAACACGCAAATAATATCCAAAACATACTCAAAACAACCTACAAACCAAGAAATATCAAAGAACAAACTTAAAAACACACCTAATGAAAAATTTGGAAAATTTTCAGAAAAAAAAAAAGAAAACATGAAAAAGTGCCTGAAATTATGAAATTTGGCTAAAATTGGCCACACCTAATAGCAAGTCCATTGCACTTGCTTAGAAATGGCCCAAACCTTTAGGAAACTGATTCTCACAATTTTCTGGGCAAAATTTGCAAACAAAACTGACAGCATGCAACAATAAGTCTAAGCCACAAGATTTGAGAAGTCCAAACTAGCAAGCAGCAATTGATTTATACACTCAAGCAAAACCTATAGCACTTCAAATCAAGTTCCAAAAGGTTTGGACAATCCAAATATGAAAAATCTCAGCTTATTACCGCAAACAAAGATTTGCTTAACTTAAACTAATAACACCAATAAGCAATCTCAGTTCAGATCCGGATATTGTACCAAACAACCATAAGAATGCAGGTATTATCCCAAAGATTAAGCACACAAGTGACTAAATTAACCCCAAATCAGTGACAACAACAGCTCGATAATTTCCTCACCGTGAAAGAAAAATGAATTTCACACAATGCCATTAACATATAATGTTCCAATATCAACACGCATGAGGGCAGCATGTTCGAATACCACAAATTTCAGTGCGAATTTTCAATCTTCACACCTTAATGACAACAAGGGAGTTCCACAAATCCTAAAATCTCAATCAGAATGACAGATAGCAAGTGCAACACATGCTCATGACCACTTCAAACAATAGAACAAGCAATGCACATGTGAAAATAGCAGTAAAATACACACTGACAGCAACAAACTTTAAACAGCAGTAAAGTGTGCACAATTTGCAAAGTAGTGTTCACAGGATGAAAGGAGATTCAATGTTCAATTTGTAATGAAAATGTATAGTTTGGCGAAATGCAGTAACCTCCGCCAAATACAGATATCTTACTCAAATGCACACTGAAGATAATAGAATGAGCTCAAACTACCACTGAAATTTGAATAGCATTGATGAATAGTAGCAGCAACATGCATTCAGGTTTTGAAGTACACTAATAAACACACAATATCCAGTAACCTGTCACTCTTTGAATTCCCCTTTTTAGTAAAAATTCTGAACTGAGATGAGGTAATTTTCAGACTTTTTTGTTCTTTTCAAAATGAATCTTATCAGTGTTTTTTTTTTTTTCATTTCTGAAAATCTGCTGGCGCAACATCAAAATCACCTAATGTGAGTGCAAACTCCTAAGAATATCCAAAGTGAGTAAGATTATAGAAGGAGCTTGTAGAAGAAAGAGCTATGCAAACGTGGTGCAGGTTTCAGCAATGTATATCAAATTCAAAATTGGAATTCTCCTTTTGCACAAAGAATACACTGGTTGCGGCAATTATAGTCCCAGAAATTCATTTACTTCAGCAAATATTTGTTCCAAACAATAGAAAATTCCAGAATTATGGACTCACCACAGCTAAGCAAGATTTCAAAACACTCTTTCAAGTCAAGTAGTTCAGATTTTGTTCAAAGTACTTTAATTCGAAGTTTTACCACAGAAGCTGGTTTTTTCCCCCAGAATGCAGCAAGGATCACACAATTCTGAAAAAAAAAAAGGTACAAAATAACAATAATTGCACCTATTTGGACTTTGATTAGTTGCATAATTTCAGAAGTAAAACTAGTGCTAGAGTGTCCAAAAGTTCAGAAATCAATTGTTTTCTGTTAAGCAAAGTCAAGACTGTAATGCCCCTAATTCCTAGTCCATTATGATGTCCAATTATATTCCTAGGTCTCTTATTAATCTAACCAATGTGTAATTATCAGAGTGAAGGCGTTAACAGATCAAAGTGAGTCACAAAAGAGAGAATGCATAACGTTTGGATGAATGAGTGACTGATAATATATGCCCAGATATATGCTGGTTAATTTAAATTCCCAGAGGACTATAAGCGTTATACAACTTAAAATTCGGTAATAGTCCGGGTAAATCCCATTGGAGGATTTTAGTTTATACAATTATCCTGAATTTACGTCGGTCGAATAGTTAGCAAATACAATCCAAAACATTGGATTATGAAATTCAACTTAATTAAATCCCCTCCCTCAGGGTCTTCTCCAGCTACTCCAACTACACTGCCTTACTCCCTGATCCAGAACATCTTCCTAGATCTTTAGGTGTGACTGAGATTCAATAATAAGATGAATTCTAGGGTAACTGTTAATCTCACATTCAAAGTGTAATTCATGCATGACAGATATTTCACATATTGCAGAATAAAAGAAAGCATTCAGCAAACACACCATTACCTAACTACATAGCGCACAACACATGCATCGCTAACGGTGAAAGCACATATAAGTGCCACGTGTCCCAGACACGAATCCTCAGCGCTAGGAAAACAAGCATGCAGCATTTGCATTTAAAAACAATAATCCACAGCTAGCTGAATAAAACGCATAGACTCGGGCATACAAACCCGGACAAGAATCCACAATACATAAACATACAAGGCATATATAAAAACACAAAGAATAGGAGATTAAGTTATCAACCTCAACTTCGCAAATAAATAAAATCTCTGGTGTTAGGAACTCAAACTTCTTTAATGTCCTAAAGGAAGACCATTGTAACTACTAATTCCCCTTCCAATTTATTCTTTATTAATGATTTCCTTTTCTATTTATTTTTTATTCCCTTTTTTCATAATAATATTATTATTTATTATTTATTTATATTGTTGTTGTTGTTATACAATTAGTTTATAAACTCCCAAAGGTTATTTCAAATATTAAGCATGCCATCAACGTTTTAAATTAGGAGTTTAATAATATCAATATCACGTAAAATATGCTTCAGTGATATATATATATATATATATATATGTATAGAGAGAGAGAGAGAGAATAGCAATATTTGATACTTGTCATATTCTAAAAGACCAAGTATAGAGTTTTGCTTCTTGGTTCTAATAGTATTTATTTCAGAACCTAATCATATATACATAGATAGGCTAATATAGGTAGTGTTTTTTTTATATACAACGTCAACACACACACAACAAGCAAAGTATCTCGCTCTCCTTTTTTTATATGCAACGTTAATGCGCACACACACACATACTCAACACACAACAAGCAATCACCTAAGAGGGGGCTAAATTGAGTGATTTAAAAACTTTTTCGATTACCCCTGAATATTGCACTAAAAACAGAGCTTAACATAGAGAGAGAGAGAGAGAGATATTGCTGTTGGGATCCGAACACGTAGCGGAATAAAAAAAAAAAAAAAAACTTTTACGGATCCCTTAGGCGGATCGTTCAACTGCGTCTAGATCAAGGTTAGATTTCATGACCATACCTATGCGAGCTTGCTTGCGTTCCGTTCTCATTTGCGCCTCGAACCTCGTGCGCCTGAAACGTCGTACGTGTCGAACGAGGTGGCATCTTTTATCTGTGCTTCTTGATCACGTGGTGTCGCACCCCAAAAGTTAGGGTCTGACCGGCCTAGAATGTGAGTAAAAACCCACATCCCTTAAACCTCTACCAAGTAAAAGTCCTGATTCACATATGAACCATACTACAATTCAAAATATAAAGTTATTTGATAGACTTCACCTAGCAAAATTGAAGTAGTCAATCCCAGATAGCGGCGCGGAGCGGCTAGCCCAAAAAACGCTATAGCGGTATAGCGCATAGCGGGATGACCGCTATACCGAAGATAGCATATACACATATAAATGCTCAAAATTTAAGACATATTCATCATTAATAATAAAAAGTGATACATTAAAGATACAAACATCATTAAATTAGTCTCTAAACACCATAAACAAAACATTCAACATATAATAAACCTATAATGGTTGGGATAAAAAACCATAATAATTCCATCTTCTGGAGGGGGAAGAGGAAAAAGAAAAACGCAAAGCTAATGTGAGATCTAAGGTTTCAGTCACTTAATAGGACAGTGAGGACAAATAGCAAATCCACTCACGGAACAGTGGGTGCTGGCCGACAATGGAGGAGGAAAGTGGGTGCTGGCCGAAAATGGCAGGAGGGGCTGGCCAAAAATGGAGGAGGAAAGTAGGTGCTGTTTGACCAGGCGTGCGTAAGAGAATGAATGTTACAGCTGCGAATGAGAAAGTGGGTGCTATTATATCAAAAAAGAAAAAGAAAAAGAAAGTGGGTGCTGTTAAACCTAAATTGCGGGACGAGGAGCGATAGCGCTCGACGATAGCGCTCCATGACTCGCGCTACGGCCGCTATGTCAAAACGCTCCGCAAAATAGTTTCTGTGGCGGCCAGCACTTGTTCCACACCGCACCACCGCTATTGCGCCGCTATAGCACACTATTGACTACTCTGCAAAATTCATATCTATATGTAAAAATTTCAACAAAGTCTCCCTGCAAATAAGACGTCATGCTAATTATACATCATAAAAATTATTCGCATTACAAAAATATTCAATAATTGCACAACAATAATAGCTCTGCTCCATACTAGCATATATGAAACATACAATGAAGGCAATGACCCTAACTATAGTTTACATGGAGCCCCTAGAATAAGCTTCACGAAATCTAATACATAATTTAAATTTTATATTGAAACAAGGATTGTCCAAGATCATGCTTGTAATTCAATTCAACATATAAGCCCCTCAATGATGAGAAGGAGTACAAGCTCAGCCATTATCTGAGACCAAAATATTTTCCAGTGAATAACGTCCCATTAAAATAAGCAAATAAAATACTAAATGAATAAATTAAGTAAAATTTCATAATAATGAAATGACAATTATATTCAATTTTCAAGTACGAAATCGTAAACGTAGATGCCATTAATTAAAAGGTTATTAATAAGAAAATACTAGGTAAACAAATAACTCATCGACGAAATTAAGTACCAACTAACATGAGAAACTCCTCCTGAATGAAGACTTAAACAAAACGAGAAACAAGCGTGGACACACAGTCCACGAGGGTAAGTAACCAAGCGCAGCTCGAGGCCACTAAAACAAGCGTGGACACACAGTCCACGAGGGTAAGTAACTATTCAAGCGCAGCTCGAGGCCACTAAAACAAGCGTGGACACACAGTCCACGAGGGTAAGTAACTATTCAAGCGCAACACAAGGCCACGAAACAAGCGCAGGTACAAGACCCACGAATAACAAGCGTGAGAACAAATCCCACGAATATCAAGCGAGCTCGAGGTTAACCATGGTGCACCAAGGACTAACAGTACTACTGTTAGTAACCAACGTTTTGTGTTCAGTCCTCTAAAAAAAACTTTTCAAACATGCTTGGGGCTAAATTATCAAAAGCAATAAAAAGTCCCTCTGTGTCGAGATAACAATAGCTCGTATCATATACTTCATAATAAAATACCCCAGCATGAAGTTTCAATAACAATGTCTCAAGCTTTCCTTCAAATTCAATATGACAACAAAATCCTTTTCAAATAATAAATTCCTAGCGTATAAACTTTCCAAAATGCAAGACCATTTCAATATGAAATTTATGAAAAATATCTCAAAGTCTCCTTACCATTTAAAGTGCATAATCATGAATTATTGGAAGGAGATAAATAATAACAAATAAAGCCATCAATCTTTACTCATATAATATAATAAGAAAATGAAACAAATATGATAACTTTCCTTAACAAAGTCATACTTATAAATATGGTAATTCACATAAAAATACGACAACTAGTAAAATTATCGTTAATAAAAATTGTAATGGGACGCCATTCACTCACCTCTTGTGCTTCCAAAATATCGTTCACTCCTCCCAAAGCTTCCCAAGTCACTCACCCTCATAGTCACCGAAATATCTATTCAAAGGAACCATCGCATCACATCAATATTATTATTATTATGTTTTTATACACTCAAAAATAAAAACCATTTTCAACTCAATATAATTATATTGATTGTTTTCTATACTACATTTCATAGCTACACACTCATACTTTACAGGAAAATAAAAACACATCAACTCTCTTCCACTAATTTTACGTTGCACTTAATAAACCGACATCAAAATAACTCTCATATATATACAAATAAATTCCATTTCTAGTTCTTAATCTATAATACTCTTAAGTTATGAAGAAAGAACCTGCCTCCCTATAATATAACACGAAAATTATTTAAATGCATACACTATGATTACCTCACATGACTTTAGTTCCAATTAACAACTCACATGGTTATAATTTCCTCTCAAACCTTTTAACAAACACCTCAGGTGCAACAATTACCACATGCTTTCATCAGACTTTATACCATCAAAACCTCTTTGCCCAACAATTGTCAACATAACAACATAATTTACTATGCGTCATATCTTAGTTCTTCGTCCAAATCAATCTAGACCAGAGGAAAATCAGCACCAAATCTTTATTGTTCCTCTTGTAACATCAAATAAAAATTTATGGAAAATACCTACTCAAATGTATCTCCATCTTCAATGCTTGAACTACATAAAACCCCAAATTTCTCCCACTTTGAACAATCAGTAGCAACAAAGAAGAAGAAAAAAGAAAAAGAAAAAAAAAAGAACTCCAATCCTTACCCCTACGCTTAATAAATCAAATGGGAGGTGTTCTGCACCCACAAACAAAGCACAACGACTTGAACAGGGGAATAAGAATGGAAGAACGCATAAATGACCTCGAGCTTAGCCATGACAAATTCAAACACACACCAGAAACAAGGAAGGAGAAAACAATGCTAACCTGAAAAGAAGATTCAAATAACACCAGCAATAAAGAGGAACAATGAAGGTGTAGAGCCAAATCCCCCTTAATAATGGCGGAAATATAGGAAGGAACGAAGGGTGTGAAGTCCGGCAATGGAAGAAGGAAAAGAAACCTGATTGGTGGCAGATTGAACTCACAGCAACCCAAATTTGCACCACATAGACGATGAAGAAGGAAAAGAACGAAGGGGGAGATAAGATTCAGAATTCTCTCGAGACTTCTTTCCTTTCTTTAGGTTTAAATCGTTTTGAGAGAGAGAGAGAAATATGATAAGTGACATTTTTTTTTGGAAGAAGGGTATTAGGGTAATTTCGTAATGGAAAAACAAAATAAAATGCCTTCCTTAACACACAAATGGACTCAGACTCGGCTTTTTGCCCAAAATAAATATTTTTTTAAAAAACTTTACCTAATTAAAGTAGATTGGAAACATTTTACCAAAGTAATGCAGTTTGTGGCACAAGAAAAGGTTACGCGACTTGTTACGTAAAAAAGACTCACGCCACTTTGACAAAATGCGTCAGTCCATGTCAGTCCCGTGAGGAAAATTCACGCCACTTAGTGGCGTGAACTTTTTTCACGGGACTTGTCCCGTGAACTTTCTGATTCCATATAAAAAAAAATATATATAATATAATAATATATAATAATAATATATAAAAATATAATAATAATAATAATATATAATAATAATAATAAATGATAAAAAGTGGAATAATTTTAAGCTCTACTTCATTTAATTTGATTATAACAACAATATTTTTTTGTGTATAAAAAAGATATATAGATCCCCTGTATTGTGATCTGTTGTTATAAAAAAAGATACAGATCCCAAAATCAATACTGTTGTTATACAAATATTTGGTGTATAACAAATATATAGATCCCCTGTATTGTGATCTGTTGTTATAACCAAATTGTACCGCATAATCTTTTAAAAGGTTTTCTTAATGAGTTATTTCAGCTCCCTGCTTTCTTTCTTTTAACTTCAAATTAAATGAAGTAGAGCTTAAAATTATTCCACTTTTTTATCATTTATTATTATTATATATCATTATTATTATATTATTATATATTATTATTATTATTATTATTATTATTATATATTATTATATATATATATTTCTTTTATGAATCAGACCCACTTTAGTGGGTCTGATTCCAAAATTCCCGCCACATGTGGCGTGAATTTTATTCACGGGACTGACACGGACTGACGCATTTTGTCAAAGTGGCGTGAGTCTTTTTTACGTAACAAGTCGCGTGATCTTTTCCTGCGCCACCAACTGCATTACTTTGGTAAAATGTTTCCAATCTGCTTTAATTAGGTAAATTTTTTTAAAAAAAAAAATTATTTTGGGCAAAAAGCCCTCAAACTCAATACCTAACAATATGCAATAAGCAAGAATCCACAAGACAGTCAATTTACTTGTGTCAAAAATCTACAACAATTAAGTAAAATATTAATGTTCTAATTTCAAGGCTATTACAATCTAAATATTATTAATCTTTAAATCTAATTTAATCAAATCAAATCATATATATCATATCTATACTTCTAAGAAGGATACAAAATGAGAAAATATTGATATAGGATATAATATCCATATCTGATCATAATATAAAAAAAAATATTAAATATAAATATAATATTCATATATAATCCTAACATATAATATTTACTAAATAATAAACATCAAACCTAATAATAATAATTAATTAATATTTTAATACTAAACTTGTTACTCTCAACAAATATTTCATTACTACCAAAACTAATACAACCTCACATTAATATCATATTTTAACATTACTAACATAATTGAATATTAAATTTCAGGGTCTTAACACGTGGGCTAGCGCTTTCTTGTTTGATCAGACAGGAGCTGACTTCGCGTGTCCTCTCCCTCTACCGGTATCCACACGAACGGCCTCCAACACTGACGGCAGCGTGCTAGCGCCTCAGTATTCTTGAGTCTCTCTCTCTTTTCTCTCTAGGGTTTTGTTTTTCGCAGCCGTCTAATTCATTCGTCTGGTTAATACGACTAGATCAGAATCATTTATAGAGTTTCTAAAACCCTAATGTGTCGTATTAAAATATTCAAAATTAATTTAATTAATTTTGAATTTTGAATTTGGATTAAATAGTATTAATTAAATCTTTCCAACAGATATAATCTAACTATTTGATCCGAATTAATAGGCCTTCAGATTTAATTTATATTTATAAATTAAATCAAGATATGATATCCTAATATTTAATTTAAAATGAGATACGATATCTCAATTCAAATTAAATCTGATATACAATATCTTTATTCGAAAATCAAATCTGAGATACAATATCTCAATTATTATAATTATTTAATTTATCAGATAAATTAAATACTATATATAAAAATATTATTGTCAATAAATAATATCATTATTATTTTCGAATTTAATAATATATACACACACCCTAGATTAAATAAGTATTTATTAAATCTTAAACACATTTAAAATTCAATGAATCTGGATACTCTTGCTCGTGTTGGGCTATTCTTGTGTGCGACCCTGTAGGCCCACATGAGATTGGCAGCGGGCCAATACTGTACCAGCCCACATGTCGCAAGCGGCCACTAGCAAGACATTTCGACTACCCAATTCACATGGGGATCGTTGATGCGATATAACCTATCATACAACCATGTCACGTCCCTTTTGTCACGCGATAACTTGGTCAAGGATGAGGTATGGATAATATCAACTTCCTGTTCTTGACCATTACTTTCTCGATTCTTGAGTAGTCTAATTGAAATGGAAACTCCTTTCCATCGTATATGGCCATACATTTCTCAAACTCACTCATCGAGGGGCCCAGTATTATCTCTCTACAAATGTGAGGACAAATCCCATCTTGACCACTCACATTCCTTCGCATGAGAACCACTGATCCCGATCCAAGCCTTTATCATCACCCGGTCAAAGATGACTTTTGACTAGGTCAAAGATCTGTGATTCATCATGTAGGAATCCATGATGATCTCAGGTCATAGGGCGTCGTGACGTGGTTATACATGAGATAAGCTTATGACTAAATCCATGCAGCTTTCTCATAATGGGTCGGTCCAGCACCTTGTACTCTTACAAGTGCCCATGACTTTGATCCGTATCTCCATACCTCATCAAAGTCATACTGGTCTTATCTCATCCTCGCTCCCGCGTAGATGACCGACGAGGGACATTTAGGAGAATCTATTAGATATATCAAGGGATACAGTTGTAATACCCTAAAAATCGTACTTATGATAAATATCATAAATTAATAAATAATACCTATTGAAAATAGGCGAATATGTGGTCTCAAAATATTATAGTGTAATTATTCTATTTTCTAGGGTAAATTCTCTTGGAATTAGAAGGATTAAAGCACCAAAAGTCCCTAAACACATTTATGGGGCATAAAATACCCTGAGAATATTATGATAAATCCTAAGAGGCAATTAAATATTTATTAAAAATAGGAAAGTATGTTGTCTCTAATTTAGATAATTTTTGGGATTATTTTCCTTGAAAAATAATGAGGCAAAATTTAATATTATTTTGGGGAACATAAGTTGCCCCATGATTTTTAAAATAATACATGGAGCATAAATTATCAATGTCAGTAAAATAGTTGTGAGAAAATGTTTAATCCTAATTAAGAAAATTATCAACAATTAGTAAGTGATTAGATAAGTAATTAACTGCTAATTGTTTAAGCATGAATAAAGGGAATGTTTGAAGTTAATTGTGTGCAACCCTTAATTGAAGATTAGTGACCAATAAGGGATTAAGATTAACATAAAAATAATTGCTAATTAATGAAGTTTGATTAAGAAAAATATAATATGAATTATATTAACACCTAAAGCCTAGTTAACTAATGGAATAATTATCTATCTAATTAACCAATGGGATAATTGCTTAATTAGATAATTAGAGTATAAATTAATTATATTAAAATATGTTGACAAGTCAAAGAGGAAGGGGGAGCCGAAATTTTGGAAGCAAAAAAGGAAAAGATGTTTGTGAAAAGGGTTGTGGACATTTGAAAGGAAAATATCATGATATTTTGGGGAAAAAATGATATTTGTTGTAAAAGCATATAGGGTAAATGAGAACCAATAGAAATTAAATCCTATATTGAAATCCTTAGACTAGGTAGTAAACATCTGGGTATATTATCAATCAGTGAATTTTGGTCCCGAAGTTGGTTATAACCGAAGTCACTTCCGTAACCGACGGGGTTTGTCCTAAATTGATCAGCAGGCTAGGAAATACCCTTAGTGAGACCAAAAATTTTGCTAACCAAAATATTTCTAAAGAGGAAGCTTAGACCTTCAAGGATATGCTAAGGAATATTTGAGATTATTTAAGATTACGCGATTAGAACACCGAACAGGGGATTTTATCGGTAAAAACTCATAAAGCACATAGGTGACATCATGTGCATAACATCATGGTTTTGAAGAATGAGGTAAGGAGGTGGATTGGATGGTGGAGATTGGAGCTTGGCAAAAACCCTAAATCCAAGGGCTAGAAATCAAGAAGAAAAAGGTGATGAATAGTAGAATTGTTGCCTATAAATAGCATTCACTTCTTTGCAAAATTTCCTCACCAATTCACTTGTGCAATTCAAAAATTTCAAGAGAGAAGAGAGAATGAAGAGCTTGAGGAAAATTAGCAAAGTTCTGGGTAATTTCTTCGGTCCCTAGTTTTAAGTTCTAGTATTTCATTCGGTAGTTTTAGTATAGATGTTAGTTTGATCTTTAATCTTCCAAGTATGATGTTGATATCATGTTTTAAGGTTAAATATGATATTTGTTTCAAAAATATGATGGAGAAAGAGATATGGCAAAATTTTGGAAGATTAGAGTCAAAGTAACGAAGTTCTGGCGAAATTTCCCCGATTAGTGAGGTCAGGGGTAAAATGGTAATTTGGGACTAAAATGTCCGTTATGATGATTGATCATTAATGAATACGCTGTTACCCTTATAGGATATCTGTGATCACGTTCCGATCGTCACACGTACCAAAATTCCGTCAACGAAGGTACGTTCGCGTACTGTAATACTAACTTTGATGTTTATTGTATGTGTATATGTGCTATGTGTATTGTATGCTTATATGAGGTAGCTGATAGCTCTGTGGTATGTTCATGTACTGTTGTTATGATTATGCTTGCTGGGTGTCGGGATACGCTTGCTAGTGGCCTAGATGCTGTCAGGATATGCTTGTTAGTGGCCTAGGTGCTGTCAGGGATACGCTCGTTAGTGGCCTACGTGCTGTCAGGGTATGTTGGTAGGGGGCCTATGTGCTGTCGGGATACGCTTGTTTGTCAGATACTTGTATTGTATGCTCTTAAACTGTTAATGTTGTGAATGTCTATAGTCCATATATTGTATATGTAAACATGAGGTTAACCGTTGCTTGAGGTCCGGTGCGCGTTGGACCTTAGCTCTTAACTTAGCTTCAGGGTCAGGAGGACCGAGGATAAAGGCAAGCAGCACGCATAGAGAAGTGGCTGAAGACTTTCTGTTGTTATGTAGTTACGTTTACGTTAAACACGCGGATCAATGTACCGTTACTGCAATAGCCAGTTGGCATTTTGAATATAAGTATTTGTTACTCTCTTGCTCCAATAATCTACTCTGATGATTTTAAATGAAAAAAATAAAAAATTATTCGGCTTTTGAAAATTGGATGTTACACTTTTGGTATCAGAGTAGTTGTCCTGGCATAGATCTGACTAAGTTATTCCAAACCTTTTGGTGCCGAAGGCAGGGCTAGTCTATGTGGGTAAGCCAATAAGTCGCCGTGAACTCGATGAGGCCCCAATGATAGACACCTACCTGGCCAATTGGTTTGAGTAACGGAGTTAGGCTCTACGCCTTTTTAAAAGAGCATGTTTTGAAAATGAGTACTGATATAAGCCTAGGTCGGTGTACCACCCTACTTCGGTATACCAGTTTGAACCGGTGTACCATCCTGAACCGGTGTACGACCCTCTGTCGGTGCATCACTATAATCCAGAGTCGGTGTATCCATCGTTTGTACTTATGCCGGTATCAGTACCTGGTAATCCTGATAATTCTGATAACTTTGATAATTCTGATAACCTCCAGTTTGTACTGGACGGTGATTCTATCCTAGCACAGAGCTTATATGTGGAGCTGGGTCATGCCGGACGAAACTCTGAGACCGAACAAGATAAGATACATGCGGTATTTGACCCATGTTGAGAATTTCTATCAGAGGAATCATTACATAGTTCCGTACTCTTCTGGAAACTGATTAGATCCACTTTTTATCATTTTCCCCGTACCCGTTTTTGAGTGTAAAGATCCAACAAGATTCTGACGAAGGAAATATTGCGGGTGTCTGTTTGTTTGTAGTGTAAAAACTAAGTGCGATAAAGTCTATGTGCAGTATAAATACTAAGTGCGATAAAGTCTGTGATATACGAATCGTTGTCCTCCTTGTATATGTCTAACGTTTTCCATGGGATACAGTAAAGATGGACGAAGAAGGACCGACCTACAATCTTAAACCTGAGTACTTTCCTAAACCCGAATACAAATTTCTGCCGGAATATAACCCTGAACTTTAGTATTACCCTGGGCTAGAGTATGACCCTAACCCTGAGTTCTTGAACCTATACTCCCCTACACAGGAACCAGGACCCATGTATCGTTCTGGACCGAAATACCCGCTGGAACCTATTTATAATCCTGAACCCATAAACTTTGTACTCCCGAATATGGCTCAACCTCCGCCAGAGCTAGAAGAAAGTGAGGTCAGCCGTGGAAATTTCTCACGAAAGAGAAAGGCACCAAGGAGAAACTCCCAAAGAGAAAGCAAGATGCCATTCTGGTCTAGGCAGCAGAACAACCCACGAAAGTCGGGATCCCAACCGTGGCCAAATTGCGGAAGGTACCATCCTATTGTTAACTGTATTGGGAGACGAGTTTGCTTCGGATGTCGGAAGCCAGGAGACATTATTTCAATCTGTCATGAGAAAACTACGGAGAGACGGGTTTGCTACAGATGTCGGAAGCCAAGACACATTATCTCAGACTGTAATAACCCAGATATTTGAGAATTAAAAAAATTAATTAATTATATTATATTATTATAAGCTAATTATATATTTATTATTTGTTGTAGTTGAGTGTCAAGATGAAACTTGTAGCGTGATGGTATTGGGGATGGTCAAAGGTTCTTTGGGTTCTGTGTTCGAATCCTCATTAAAGCAATGTGTGATTTTTATTTTTGGTTCAGCTTTAACAGAAATTACCAAAATACCCTTAGTTGTATAAAAAAAGGAGGACATCAGGATTTTTTTTTTTTAAATGCACAAATGCATCGCTGAAACAGGGAGAGTGTGGAACCTTCGTGATTTTTGGGACCAGACCTCTGCCCCATCGTTTAACCCTAGTCCTCCATCCTTTCCATTCGCGTGCCACCGTCGTCGCACGTCCGTTCGCTGCCAGCGTCCTTCTCCTCCGGTCATAATTTTTCTACTGTTATTTTTCTTTGTTTTGTTCTGTTTCGCTGATTCTGTGTTTGTTGCTGTGATATTTGGAAATTTAGGATTTAATAATTATTTCGTTTTGCTGTTGGTTAGTTAAAGAAAGTAGGTAGTTTTGAGGCTATTCTATGTGGAATGAATATTGGAAGGGAGGAACTTCAAGATTTAATTTTTTTTTTCTTTAGGTTCAGCGCTGGTTTTTTTTTCCTCTGGCCGTTGGTTGGGTGAGGGAATGTATGGATTTTCAATCATTCTTTTACTTTTCTATTCATTCATCCTGATCGTGTTGTGGGTGTGCACCTTGTGTGTGTTTGATTGGCTCATTTTTTTTCCCTGCTATTGTTCATCCGAGACAAGGAGAAAGAGAAAGAAAAGTTGGAGTGTTCTTCCAATTAAAACTTTGAAGAAAAGGAAGCATGGTAATTGAATATGTGGGTCCTCTCTTTACGGTACCTTGAGTGTGAGAACCATATTTTATGTGTGGGCTTATAGCTTCTTCCTTCAATTTTTGTCATGTCTATCGTGGTTTTTGAAGTAAGGAATTGAAACTCTTCCATTTTTTTTTGGTGTTGGATATTTAAAGATTGTGAAGTTTGGGAAGATTTTTCATGGCCGAAGCATTAGAACAGCATGATTTTGGAACAAATATTTTATAACATGTTAAATGTTACAATAGGAATATGATGAATTAGTGTATGCTCTTCTTTAATTTATATTTCTTTTTCATTAAAAATCGAAGTTGGGGAAATTAGTGATAAACTATTTATTTTCTATATTAAAACCTGAAAAAAATGTGGATGTTATATATAAAGGTTGTGGATTTATTTTTTAAAATCAATGTGGAATCTCATATGTGGAGGGTTGAAGTTGAGGTCTTCTTTATTTCCTAACTTATCTTACATTATGGATTTGATTGTGCTTCTTGAAATTTTGGAAATTATTGTTAAATGATTTAAGAGTCATGAGTTTAAATTAGAAAGTTAAGACTAGTTGCAAGAGAGTTAGTATGAAGCATGTGAGTATCTCCTTTACCAAATAGTAGACTATGGTTTTGTAAAGATTATAGGAGGAATAATAACAATTTGTTTTGAACATTAGGGGATCAAGGAGAGGATGTAAGTCATGGCTTATAGAAAGAAGTAAGATATATATATTTGGCAACCTTACAGGTGAGTGAATAGCGTCTCATTGTATTTACTTATTATCAATGATATTTTTACTACTTATTATATCTAACTTTATTCATTATATGTTGTAATATCATCCCATCGAGGAAACTTATATGAATTGTTTTTATTATTTACTTTGATGTTGAATCAAGTAAATAGTAAGAATTTACTTAATGTCATTTATTAATCTCCTATTCTCCATTTGTTTCCTATGAACATTGATGTTTGAAGTTTAAAGAAAATCACTTGAGATACTATTTGTGAACTTCATGTTGGGGTCCTTGGTTACAGAAAACTCGTTATGTGAAATTGGTATTGGAAGATCTTTTTTTGTTGTTATTAATAGACTGACCCCAGGCATGCTTGAAATTTTTTTTTTTGAAAGGACTGAATACAGAACGCTGGTTGCTAATAGCAGTACTAATAGTCCTTGGTGCACCATGGTTAACCTCGAGCTCGCTTGATATTCGTGGGTATAGCACTCACGCTTGATACTCGTGGGATTTGTTCTCACGCTTGTTATTCGTGGGTCTTGTACCTACGCTTGTTTCGTGGCCTCGTGATGCGCTTGTTTGGTTACTTACCCTCGTGGATTGTGCGTCCACGCTTGTTTTCGTGGCCTTGAGCTACGCTTGATTAGTTACCCTCGTGGACTGTGTGTCCACGCTTGTCATCCGTTCTCTAAAGGTCCTGCGTTTAGACGAGCTTTGAGATTTATTGTTTTAAACTGATTTTGTTAAACAAAACGATTTATTACGTATTTCGGAATATTTGGTTCATGATCCTACATATAGTTCTGGTTTTAGTTATGACCATATGATATGGAAATTGTAATTTATTGCCATATTGTTATTAACGAAGAATAAAAATGTTTAAATTATTTTCTTCTATATTTATGTAAATTCTATAAATGGGGCGTTATTCACCGGAAAATTTGTTTGGTTCAGATAGTATTGCTCATGTAACATCCCAATTTTAAAGCGGAATTTTTTTTTCCAATCAAAGTAGAGCATTGGAGCGGAAGAGTAACTGATCCATTACAAAATGTAACCATAGTGTAACGTAGTATTGAGTACAGTAATCCTAGTGTTTGAAAATAAATACAGGAAGCGGTAAAGATATCTTCGGGCGAAAGCCTACTCCTGCTGCTTGTCTCGTTCTCCGATCCGTGGTCCTCCGGACCCTGAAGCTATAGCTGAGATTCAATTCACCACATGGAATCTCAGGTAACGGTTAACCTTATGCTCAAATAAAACAGTATACGGATGACAGATATTCATGACATAACAGCAGTATATCAGTACAAAAGCATAAAGCAGATGCATGATCAATATAATGACAGTACATAAGCGTAAAGCAGTATGTAAGTCCCATAAAATGCCTGCACATAAATCAGTGCCACGATGTACGGTCGTGTCCTCAGCGCTAGAAAAACTCAAACGGTATTACTACGTCTATAACCCGTGTGAAACTGTGTGTATAATCGGTGACCCTGAACAGAGTCTCTAACCGTGAATGTATCTCGGTGACCCCTGACAGAATCTCTATCTGTGAATGTACCTATCACATATATGTATATGAGCAGCACTAGATTAGTATTACAGTACGCGTACGTATCTTCGTTGACGACATAGGTACTTCTGACGGAAAATCGTACTTTTTACGGAAAACAGTGAAACGTCCAACAGCGGCTCGTCGGACAGCATGACGGCAGCAGATCAAAGTTTCTAATGTCCTATAAGAGTAATATCACATCTATTAGTGATTTGACATCATAACTGGCATTTTAGGTAAAAATTACCATTTTGCCCCTATACCCCTAATCGGCGGAATTTCGCCAGCACTTCGTTACTTTAACTCCCAACTTTCAGAAACTCAATCCCTACTATGTTTTTACCTCATCAAGCATCTTTCAATGCAATGAGGCTTAAAAACAAGAATAGGAATTTCATCTCCTACTTCCTAGATCTAACTAACAATTCTACTAAAACTACCGAAAGCTTAAAGCTCGGTACCGAAAAACTTACTCAAAGCTTCGCTGCAAGTTTTCCCCGGCTCCTCCTTCTCTCTAACCTCTTTCTAATTTCGGCCAAGGCTCTCAAAATTGGTGTGAAGAATGAAATGAAACTTGAAGCCTATTATAGAAGATTTCAAAACACTATTCATGCTTTACCAGAACAAATACGGACCGTTGGATCGCACTTCTGCAAGGTGTCGTGATCCTCACCGGGACACTTGGCAGCTGTCCTTCATGTTCCTCAAAAGTCAAGGGAAGAGCCAATGGAGTGGTGCCATGTGTCCTTGTTCCAGAAGCTTCTACCGATAAGTTTCCCGATCGGTGCCCGAATCGCGTAATCACGTAAAATCCCAAGAATTCGGAATTACAACTTTGAAGACATTTTCTCACTTATTAGAGATGTCCAGGCTAAAAAACTTTTTGATTCCATACAGGGTTCCAACGGTCCTGTCGAAGTTTCTCGAAAAGCGTGCACGGTTACGGAATTGAATTCCGGAATCATCAACTTCTGGACAAAAATTCACTGATTCCAAATATGTCCAGATAATCATAAACTCATCTCCAAATGTTGAGTTATAATTTATTTTGTTCAAATCCTAATTATATGACTATCTGCCTATTTATCAGATTTTCCCTATTTCGTCTTATTACTAACTTCTTCCACCGATCTCAAAAACGACTCCAGGTACAGCTCAATTCAGGATAAAAATCCACTCATCAATATTATATTTTGACTTTAGAAATCCTGTTCCTGGTTCTCTAGATAGGATCCGATTTCTAAAGGTATTTATTTACTTTTTACTATTTACTTTAATTATTATTTAATAAGAGTTTATTATTTATACACTACCTTCATTTCCTTTTCTTTTTTTTTCTTTTTCCTCCCCCTTGATGTCGGCCCTCACATACAAAATATATATATTTTTTTTATTTTATTTTTTAATTAATTATTTAATTATTATTTTAATTATTTTTACATAATTTTTCATAATTTTTTCCTATTAGTCCAAACTTATCTTTAGGCTCAAAAATACCTAATCTCAAATATTTTTCTCAATATTTCCCAATTAACTAGCCAATATATTTATGCTAATCTTTAACCATTAATCCACTAATTTTAGGGTTCTACATAATTATCTTTGAATTCTCCTTTGTTTATGCTTAAGTAATTTGCCAATAATTACTTAATTAATTCCTTATCACTAGTTGATAATTTTCTTAATTAGAATAACTCATTACCTTATAACTTTTGCACTGACATTTGTGTTTTCATGTCTTTTGCATTGTATTAGAATTTACGGGGGCATTTTGGTCCTTCCAATACTTTTTGAATATCCCTCTTTAATTTTTCCAAGTTGATAATTTATTAAATTACCAAAATTAGAGATAATATACTCTCTTAATTCAAATAATTATTTTTCTGCCTTTTAGGATTTTTCATAATTTCCCTAAGTCATTTTTATGCTCCATAAGGGCATTTTGGTAATTTTGGCACATTATCATTTTTCCCTCTAATTTCATTAGAAATTTCCCTAGAAAATATAATAAGTATTTTAGAATGTTTTGACAATACATATTTTCACCTATCCCCAATAGGTATTTTTCACTAAACTATGATGCTCATCATAGGTCAGATTTTTAGGGTATTACAGCTGACCCTGTACTTCCGGCTAAGCAGTGAAGAGCCTTCTCAAAATTTAAAGTTCGCTTGCTCATTTTGTGGTGGTTCTGCGTGATGTAATTATAAATTTAGACTTTTGTATTATTATTATTAGTAGAAGCTAGATGCTCCACATAGTCTATAGGTAGGATCCCTGTCTTTTCTTTGTTTAGAACATATGTACATGCATATATAATAGTAGAGCAGAGCTTCGAATGTCGTTTTGATCATTGAAGATCATGTAGATAGGAATTAGAGATGGTACCTGTATATCCTAGATTATTGATAAGAGATATGATTGTTCTTGTAAGTCGATCTTATGGCTTGGGAAGTGAGTTTACCTCACATTCCATGCTAGTCACTCTGCTGATTGTCAGGGCGTGACAGATTTGTATCAAAGCCTAGGTTTCCTATAGTTACATGGAGCGAGGATTCTTCTTTGAGGTCTCAATTATCATTATGAACCCGGGCATAATCATAATTGAGGCATCATTGAAGGCCTTATAGGATGTCATTGTCACTACAAGAAAAGTCATGTTTTGCAGCGGAACTTTTCCGTCGCAAAACATGCATTTTCCGTCGCAAAAATGGTTTGCGGCGGAATTTGCAACGGAAAAGTGTCCGTCGCAAAAATTCTCCTCGCAAACCATTTTTGCGACGGCAAAACTTTTCCCTCGCAAAATTTTGGATTTTGCGAGGGAAAGTATGTTCCCTCGCAAAATCCAAATTTTTTGCGAGGGACAAATGATCCCTCGCAAAATTCAAAATTTTGCGAGGGAAAGTATCTTCCCTCGCAAAGTCCAAAATTTTGCGAGGGATCAATTGTCCCTCGCAAAAATTTGGATTTTGCGAGGGAAAGTATGTTCCCTCGCAAAATCCAAATTTTTGCGAAGGACAAATTTTCCCTCGCAAATTTTTGAAATTTTTGCGAGGGATAACCTTCTCCTCGCAAAAATCCAGAATTTTGCAAGGGACAAATGTTCCCTCGCAAAATTCAGGAATTTTGCGAGGGAAGGTTTGTCCCTCGCAAAAATCCAATTTATTTAAAATAAATAAATAAGCAGAAAAAAATATAAAAAATTAGAAAATAAATAGATATATCATAAAAAGTAACAGTCATAAGAGTTTACAAATCAAAAAAAAATTATTACAAATTATAATGTTGTGGCCAAAATGAACCAAAAAAAGAAAAGAAATCTAAACAAAGAAGATTCGATCATCGTTATCACCACCAGAGTTTACCCTTTTCCTTCATTAGGGACTGGATAAGTGCCCGCATCTCAGTAAGCATCTCAGATTGCTCCTTCACGTTCTCTGCTTGCTCCTTCACCTTCTCTTCTTGCTCCTTCACCTTCTCTTCTAACACTGCACCCTCTTATCTTCTACAAAACCAACATTACAAAGTCAGTTTATTTTTTGTACTTCATTTAAATAGACGAGGGAATAATGGTTTGCGATTGATAGCAAAAGTATTATGTCTACCTGCAGGAACACTTGTAACATTACAAATTTCCTCAAGCTTTTTTGATGCCGCAGAAGCCTAAGAACATATTAGTCCAACAAAGCAGAACCTAAATCAATCTTCCTATTGGCAGCTACATAGAACAGCACTTGTACTATTGCAAGAAAAGATTATTGCTATAGCTCCACAAATAAGATATTGTTCTTACATATCAACAGGCAACAATGACAAAACCCCACAATCCCTTACAAAAAACATTCTTACATATCAACAGGCAACAATGACATAAAAAGCACAATATTAAATAATAAGCAGTGGGGAAAAAGAGTATAAATAACCCGACATCGATCGGTGTGAATTCCAACAAGAAGAAAGTCTCCAAGCTTCCGTGCAAGCCTCAAGATCTGTAAAACATGAAAGCCAATAATCAAATGGTATAATTTCTTTGCACCACTGCTAGATCAAAACTTCATGTCCGCACATATAGAAGTAATAATACTATCAAGGGGTAATTTAAACTGATTGCTTTGGCCACAACTAACCATTCATTCGATTTGTAACTTCCCTCAAGCCTTTTAACAAACACATTGTATGCATTCAAATGAAATAAGTCATAAAACAATTACAATTATTTCATATTACTTGTCAAACAACTTCACACAGCCACATGTGGTCACAAGATCCTCTAAATTATATTTCTTAACAACATTTAACTTATAAATTTTAGACCCCTTGCTTTTCCCTTGCAACAACGGAAATTTTAGCAAATTACTAATTCAAGTAAACTTTATTCTCCAATGCTACAGCCAAATATTGAAGGGTGAAATATCACCTAGAGGGGGGTGAATAAGTGATTACAAAATTCTTTCGCTAATTGCTTAGTCACCCACACAACAGATATAAATCAAGGCAAGGTAGAGATAGAGAAGAGGAGATTGACACAGAGAATTTATACTGGTTCGATCCAAATCTTGACCTACGTCCAGTCCCCAATACCGTACGTAAAGAAAACCGAAAGAATGAATAAAATGACTCAAGTGCTTCTCGTTTCGCTTCTTCCATCTCGTATCTTAGTTGGTCAAGTCTTCATGTATTTATATTTTTTGGTATGAGATGACCGTTGAGGAAGCATTAGAATTTGAATTCAAACGATGCCCATTCCTTATTTGTTCATTGTTTGTATAATTGCTATTGATTGGAAATCCTCCCGTTGGAACGTTGGAGCATTGGAGATGTCCTTAGTCCTTGCCCATGATGTGGTTTTGCCGGATATAGCTCTAACAAGTTGTGACTCATGCTTACTGACCGTTGGAAGATCATTTTCCACTTTTCAGCAAGTTACCCGATTTGCTTCGTTTTCAAATGGATATTAGAATCTTGAGTGACCCATGATGATCCTGCATTATAACTTGAATATTTGAAAAACTATGAGTAAAACGGTTAGAAACAGGTCATTAAAGATCATCATTAATAATATTGAATGCCAGAATCAAAATCTGAAATTTAGATAATATCAGTTTCCAGCGTTCTTGCATATCTTGAACTGACAGCCAATTTTCGAGGGCCATATATCCCTGGTCTGAACTCCTTTTTTTCTGGTTCAAGTCTTGATGGAAAGCCCTTTGAGTCTATTTTCATATGCCACCGATTTCAGCTCAATTGGATTTTTAGTTTGTGAGATACACTCAAAACATTGAAGCTTGGTCTGCAGTGTGGCGGAAATTATACTGTCAGCTTAAATAATTCATAGCTCCTTCATCTGAACTCTTTTAGACTTTAATCTTATGCGAATAGAACCATTTGGAAGTCTAGTTTCCAAAAAAATTGGTTTCACCTCAATCGAACTTCTGGTTTGGAAGATATTGTCAAATTACCAGAGGCCGCCAGCTGAATACGCGAAACTGAGCTCAGCAGAGTTGCTGATATACACCTTGACTCGAGTTATGTGTGTATGACTCGAGTCAAACCTGTCCAGAGACGAAAATAACATTTCCTGACTCGAGTTAATGATGCTTGACTTGAGTCAAATCATCCCAGACCACCAAAAACACTGTAGCGAATGGGATAACTCGAGTTACAGCTTCATGACTCGAGTTATGTCGACCTGAAACTGAACTTTTGCTGATTTTAACTCTTAATTGATCCATTCCAACTTCCATATGATCTTGAACATTTCTAGCATCAATCTAGGAACTTGAATAAATATATTTTGATTCCATTCAGCAAGTTCTTCCATCTTCCAACTTCCATCTTGATCATTCTTTATCATTTGAACTTCACATCTTCTTTGATTCAATTTCTTTCTTCTTCTTCCTCTAATTTGTTATTTCTTTGATGATCTTCTACTAAACTAAACTTCACATCTACATTAAATATAAGAGTTAATCAAAGTAGAAGATAAATATATCATTCAATCTTTTTGCTCTTAGTATGGCATCTATATAAGACATCATCAAAACTAATCAAAACCAACAAATATAACCCAAATCACCAAATGGAATAAATCTAACCAGCTAAGCTACCTTTCTAATTAAGAAAGGGCAGTTCCGTCAATTCCCAATCTCGAAACAGAGAGTGCGAAGTTAAAAAAGCCAATTAAGAAAGGTTTTTATCACTTACTTGATAGAGTAAGGAAGATGGCATCGAATGCAAGCTGCTAGAGAAAGCCCTGCAATTGACTCAGCTTTTAGGGAGGTAAGGATTTGGCAAATAGTTTATTTAAAATGGCTTAGATTTTTCCTGAAAGAAAAAGCATACTTATGCCTCTAAGTCACCTTAGAGATAAGGATTCAAATATATTTTCTCACAAACTTAGTTACTTGCCACAACACACCTCAAGTCTTCATGCAAATGATCTACTGCAGCTGCCGTAGTATGCAAAGCAAGGTCCAGAAGTGACTAAGTCATATGAAACGAGGAAACAAACAAAATGAAAGTAAACAGAAAAGAATAGAGAGCAAAGAGAGTAAACTGAAACAGAATCTGCTGAATAGTATGAGTTTAAAGCACAAAAATATATAAATAAGATTGACAATTACCCCTATTTATAAGTCAGGGGCAATACAAACCATGTAAAGAACAAATTACAAGATCATTTGATATAACGTTCAGCAAGATTAGTTAAGCTACATCTCCTAACAAATGTGGAGTCCTTGATTAAAAAAATGAAGAATAGAGGTTACCAAACATTTGAGTTTAACTAGAATTTAGCATAGGAAAGCTAATATGAAATTTATACTAGAGGACGAACACAAAGTTCTCAAATCAATTCGATCAAGCAATAAGTTTGAACATGAAGATAATAGGGAAGATGCATTTAGAATAAATACTGTACTAATTCCATATCACTAAGTTTAATTCAATCAATTTTCTTGCACAGAAAGTATTTCGAAAACCAATAGCAAGCACCACGGACTGTAGAAAAAAACTGGTGCATCAATTTTCTTGCACAGGACTACTAAATGGTGGAATGAAGAAAACATTTGAAGTAACGTGATAAACTGATTTATTTGAAACCAAAAGTAACACAAATACATTGCAAAGATATTTAAGACATGTCCTCATCGGTGAGATAAGTCCCCCTGGGTGCAAATGTAAGAAAAGCAAAGTTATACATAGAGTTGGGATGATGAAGAAGAAGAATTGGCAAATTGTGAGAATAGTTTCTAAATCATAAATCATGAACCATATCATGTCATACAATCAGGAGGCAGAGTGAAAAATTTACAATGATCCCAAATATCACCATCTTTGTTATTCATCTTCTTATAGGGAAACAAAGCGGTGGTGATAACATACAAACACGAGCATAAACTTGAAAGTAGAAAGAATTCGAGGAAACAACTCAACAAGAAGTCACATGGCTGGGTAGAGTGAGTATTTCAACGAGAAAATGACTGGAAAATAGAGAGATCAGCGGAGGCAATAAAGTACAGTTTGCATACCAAAATTTTCAGAAATTAAGGCAATTCTCCTCATTATTTCATGGGTCAAGGGTCAAGTCAACATACAAGGAAAGACGGTGGACATAATGATTCCGAAACTATCAATTCCTAGGGACCAAGTTCAAGTATTTACCACTCATTCTATTCAAGCAAGGTAAAGTTTCTGAATTTTGTCTATATAATTTTCCCAAACGAATGTCCTGAGGTATTCATGCTGAACTACGATGGAAGCATATACTTCCGTTTATTAGGGCCAAAAGGTGCAAAATAAGAACTTCCATCACTGTTTATTCACCAAGGGTCATCCATTAAAGCTGACCGATGAATCCCAGAACTCATATACTTCGGTTAAATGGTAAAAAAAGCCCCCTCACTCAACGAAAGACTAATATCCAAATTAACAATAGCAAGCAATCAAGATCATCATCAATCAGGAAAAATCGATATGAGCAAAAGAAACGGCGGACGGAGCAAAATACCTCTAAATCGACGTTTTCAGTCTCAGCAACATGACGCATAATGGAGTGAACAAGTTTGCTCTTGTTGTACCTCTCCTCACAAGTCTGGATATCCTCCTCAGATACCATTCTCTTGCTCAAATCGATGTAACCCTTTTCCTTGTCGACCCTAAGAACCATGACGGGCTCGATGCGGCCGACCTTGATGAGACTGCTGACACTACGAATCCGGCGGCGAGAGAGCTCGGAGAACAAGATCATGCCCTCGATGTTGTTGTACTCGAGAAGTGAGACGTATGCGCCCATGTCGGCGATGTTCTTGACCTGTATCATGACGTCCATGTCCACCTCCGGATACCTGGTCTCGTACATCCGACATTCAAGGTTGGGAGCCATGGTGAGCAATCCGCAGCTTGGGGTGGTGGTACGGGTGAGTGCTTTGATTATGTTTCTCTGCCCCAACGCAATCCTGGTAAGGGTTTTAACCGGGAAGACGAAGGCAGAAGGATATGACTAGAGCCGGTAAGGGTTTCTGAAAATTTCTCATTTTTGTGAGGGAACTAATGTTCCCTCGCAAAAGTCACTAATTTTTGCGAGGGAAAAATAGATCCCTCGCAAAAATCACTCATTCTTGCGAGGGAATTGATGTTCCCTCGCAAACTTACTTATTTTTGCGAGGGAATAAATTGTCCCTCGCAAACTTCACAAATTTTTGCGAGGGAATGATTTTTCCCTCGCAAAAATGAGTAAAGTTTGCGAGGGAACCATTGTTCCGTCGCAAAAATGAGTGTTTTTTCATAAAAGTTCCCTCGCAAAAATCATATATTTTGCGAGGGAATCCTGGTTCCCTCGCAAAAATACACATTTTGCGAGGGAAGAATAATTCCCTCGCAAATTAACCCAAATTTGCAAGGGATAACACAATCCCTCGCAAAATTCAAGAATTTTGCGAGTGATTTTTTTTCCCTCGCAAATTCCGTCGCAAATTCAACATTTTCTAGTAGTGTGTGTCGTTCTTCTCCTTCCTAGTCTTCATATTCCATTCGTATAAGTTACACACACACATATAATGATCTAAGCATTTCTTATGTTTGCTTTTGTAGAAAAGATGTCTCAAAGAAGATTTTGTCAAGTAGGACTTGTAAGGGAAGATTTTATGATAAAGCATCTACTCAATGAAGAAAAAGTAATAGGTTGGTGCATGAATTATTTAAATAGAGGTTAAGGGAGTAATTATAATTTTGTCATACATTATTATTCGTTTTTCTTTTCCACGATGTGATGTGAATGATTAACATGAGACATGAAAAGACACACATATATACCTCTTCAAGAGTCATAGAAGAGAAGTGAGGTGACAAGATAAATGGGTTTATGTTTTTCTTTCTCTTTGTTCTAGTTATATATTTGGGGAGTAAAGGGTTGAAATTCTTAATGTAGTTGGGTATTCAAGGAAGGGGGAACAAAAAAATTATTTGGTTTAGAGAATGATTTATGAGCTGTATGGAACTTGAATGGGGTGTTTGATTATTGTTGAATTGAAACCCCTTGTGTTCCAAAGTTTATCTTATTATTGGGATTTTGTGTTTGGTAATATGCTTATGGAAGAGAATACCCGTTTGTATGTTGAGTAGATGTCGATGGATGATATAATTTTGGTTAAACTCGATTTTTGCATCATGTCAAGTATGTGTTAGTAAATAATTAGGAAATTGGTCGGAGTTGCTGCAATGATTTGATTCTATTTCAAATGCAATTCTTAAACCCAAAATAGGGGAGAAAAGTGGCTTATGCTTGGTTGAAATTCAAGGAGATGAGATCCTTCTTTACTAGCTTTTGGTGAACTTAAAAGCGAAAACTTTATTATGAAATGAAACAGGAAAGGTGTATGGGTGCCATGGAAACATTTAAGGTATCTTATGTTGCCATGGTGTATGGGCGCCATGGAGACATTTATGATATCTGGTGTTGCCGCGATGTATGGGCGCCACGGAAACACTATATATCGAAGTACAACATGACAATATCCTTGTAGTCGGGCCGGAACAAATTCTCGATCGAATGGCTTGGAAATGTTCTAATAGAGTAAAGATTCGAAGCGTATGGTCCGGAGTCTAGTTAGTGTGAAGGCTAGATAGTACAGAGTAATTTCGAGGGCGAAATTTTATTTAACGGGGGGATAATACCCTAAATATTGTACTTATGATAAATATCATAAATTAATAAATAATACCTATTGAAAATAAGCGAATATGTGGTCTCAAAATATTATAGTGTAATTATTCTATTTTCTAGGGTAGATTCTCTTGGAATTAGAAGGATTAAAGCACCAAAATTCCCTAAACACATTTATGGGGCATAAAATACCCTGAGAATATTATGATAAATCCTAAGAGGCAATTAAATATTTATTAAAAATAGGAAAGTATGTGCTGTCTCTAATTTAGATAATTTTTGGGATTATTTTCCTTGAAAAATAATGAGGCAAAATTTAATATTATTTTGGTGAACATAAGTTGCCCCATGATTTTTAAAATAATACATGGAGCATAAATTATCACTGTCAGTAAAATAGTTGTGAGAAAATGTTTAATCCTAATTAAGAAAATTATCAACAATTAGTAAGTGATTAGATAAGTAATTAACTGCTAATTGTTTAAGCATGAATAAAGTGAATGTTTGAAGTTAATTGTGTGCAAACCTTAATTGAAGATTAGTGACCAATAAGGGATTAAGATTAGCATAAGAATAATTGCTAATTAATGAAGTTTGATTAAGAAAAATATAATATGAATTATATTAACACCTAAAGCCTAGTAACTAATGGAATAATTATCTATCTAATTAACCAATGGGATAATTGCTTAATTAGATAATTAGAGTATAAATTAATTATATTAAAATATGTTGACATGTCAAAGAGGAAGGGGGGAGCCGAAATTTTGGAAGCAAAAAAGGAAAAGATGTGTGTGAAAAGGGTTGTGGACATTTGAAAGGAAAATATCATGATATTTTGGGGAAAAAATGATATTTGTTGTAAAAGCATATAGGATAAATGAGAACCAATAGAAATTAAATCCTATCTTGAAATCCTTGGACTAGGTAGTAAACATCTGGGTATATTATGAATCAGTGAATTTTTGTCCCGAAGTGGGTTATAACCGAAGTCACTTCCGTAACCGACGAGGTTTGTCCTAAATTGATCAGCAGGCTAGGAAATACCCTTAATGAGACCAAAAATTTTGCTAACCAAAATATTTCTAAAGAGGAAGCTTAGACCTTCAAGGATATGCTAAGGAAAATTTGAGATTATTTAATATTACGCGATTAGAACACCGAACAGGGGATTTTATCGGTAAAAACTCATAAAGCACATAAGTGACATCATGTGCATAACATCATGGTTTTGAAGAATGAGGTAAGGAGGTGGATTGGATGGTGGAGATTGGAGCTTGGCAAAAACCCTAAATCCAAGGGCTAGAAATCAAGAAGAAAAAGGTGATGAATAGTAGAATTGTTGCCTATAAATAGCATTCATTTCTTTGCAAAATTTCCTCACCAATTCACTTGTGTAATTCAAAAATTTCAAGAGAGAAGAGAGAAGGAAGAGCTTGAGGAAAAGTAGCAAAGTTCTGGGTAATTTCTTCGGTCCCTAGTGTAATGACCCAAAAGCTTAAAACAAATAATAACCCTGAAATATATATATTAATGAGATAGTTAATTACTATATTTACTACATGTTCTAAAATTTAAACAAAAGTGGATTGGTGACCAAATGAAACTGCATCCTTTTTTTCTTTGAGGGAATGAGTTCGAATCTTGTGCTGGAAAAAAAAGGGTATTTATATTCCTTTTAACTTGGTGAACTTACCACAATATCCTTATGTTTTTTTTGTTAAAAAAATTGAGAATAGGTTGATGGTGTTGGATCGGTTAAAGCTGGCCTATATATTTCAGAGTTGGACACCTAATTGCTAATTGCTTTAGAGGTGTACCAAGCCCATTTATGATGGCGTAGGAATCTGCAGCTTTATTTGATTGAAGTAAATGGGAAATTTTTTAAAGAAAACATATGAAAAAAAAAAAGTGCTCTCATTCCACCGACTTGAGCAAGAGAACGCAGAAAAAAGAAAATTCTGGAAGCTAAGCTTGTGCTCCCTCGTTGCCTCGTCATTCCCTCATCACTCGCCTCTGTTCCCATTGCTTTCGTCAATGTGCCCAAGCTCAATGCTGACCTCTTCTTCATCTTCTCCAAATTTCAGTCGTTGCTTTCTCTATCTCTCTTCTCCCTCATTCCTCATCAACGCCCCCAGCAAAAAGGAAATAAATTTTTGGAAATTGCTCGACTATCTCTTCCTCTTTGCGCAAGCTACTGATTTCCTCTCCATCGTTGTGGTGTGGGTGTGCTAGAACTCCACCTTCTTCCTCCTTTGTCGTTGCTGTTTGTCAATGGGGAAGTCATCATTTTCTTCGAAATCCTCTGCTTCGGTAAAAGCTACTGTGTGGGATTATTGCTGCCATGTATGTGTAGGCATATTTTCTTCTCTGTTTGTTTTTATTTAATTTCAGCAAGTTGCAATTTTTGTTAATGCAGTAGAATGCTTTATTTTCCCTTGTTCGGTATGTGTGAATAGGGAAAATCCGATTGAAATGTGATTGAGTTGTACCACATTTTGATTAAATAAAGTTATTCCAATTATAACTAGCATACTTTAAGTTGATGCTCTAATTTTAAGAGGAACTTTGTTTTAGAACTTGCAAAATGTTATTGCACATGAAGTGTTTGATAAAATGGTTGAAAGGAGAATTTAAAGCTAAATGTTGGTGTTGAATGGAATGTTTGGACCTTGCGAAACTTTATGGATATTTGAATGTTACATTATTGCTAAATGGTGGAGTATGAGGTTCTTATAGGTTAAAAGTGTTAAGAAATTTGATTTTGGTGGCTTTGCGATTTAACAAGGATGTTTGAAGTTGTTTTGTTAGCAATGTGAAATGATGATGATTGTTTTATGACTTGATTTCACTCAGGGTGCTTGTGAAATTGTATAGAAGAGAAATTTAGTTAAATTAACATTGTTCAAGCTTATGAGTTGATTTTACATGATGCATATGAAGTGTTTGGTTAAATGTTCGAGAAGGAATTCTTATGAACTTGACAATTGAATATGTTAATGATGGTGTTGATTAAATTCGTATTAACAGTATTGATTACTCTTATGTTAACCTTTAGGATGTCTTTGAGGTGGTTGATTGTGCTTGCTAAGCTGAAGATAAGGGCTTTTCTTTTCTCTTTCTAAATTGCTGAGATTGCGGATTTTGGTTGTGTCCATTATATTATTTTGGATTGTTGTTAATTCAAAAAGATGAATAAGGTTTTGATATTGAGAGTGATAGTTATGCAATGGTTGATGTTAGGAATCAAGGAGTAAGAATTGTTACGAAGTACGAGGAATGAACTAAGTTATACAGATATTTGGGAGCGTGCAGGTGAGTAAATAGCGTCCCATTGTACTTGTTGTAGATAACATTTTTACTACTTGTCTTTTTTTTTTTTATGTTAATTACCATATTGATAAGCACGATTTCGTCAAGAAAAGCCTATTGAAGTTATTTCATTTTCTTATTGATATTGAAATGTGAAAAAAAAAGTAATGATTTTTCTTGTTGTTATTATTTATTCTTCTTCTATTGGATCATAGTATAACTCACGATTGAATTTTATTATTTGGAAATGATTTTTGTCGACATATTGAATTTGAAGGAATGTTTTGAAATATTATTTGTGATCTTTCATGCTAGGGAATTTTATTATGTTGTATTTGTTACGAGCTATCATGATATTGAAAGAACTTTTCATTGCTTAGATAAATTGGCCCTAAACATGCTTGAAAACATTTTTGAGAGGACTGAATACAGAACACTGGTTACTAACAGCAGTACTATTAGTCCTTGGTGCACCATGGTTAACCTTCGAGCTCGCTTGACATTCGTGAGCACCATACTCACGCTTGATATTCGTGGGATTTGTTCTCACGCTTGTTATTCGTGGGTTTTATACCTGCGCTTGTTTTCGTGGCTTCCAGCCACGCTTGAATTACTTACCCTCGTGGACTATGTGTCCACGATTGTTCTCGTGGCTTCATGCTGCGTTTGGTTATTTACCCTCGTGGACTGTGTGTCCACGCTTGTTATCTGTTCTGTTGAAGTCCTATGAAAGGATGGAATTTGAGATTTATTGTTTTTAAGCTGGTTTTGAAAACAAATTGTTTTATTATCTATTTGGTTTTTTTTTTTTTGGTTCAATGATTTTCTGTATTGATTTAGTTATGCCTAGTAATATATATATATATATATATTATAAATACGTTTATGGTTAGGATTTCGTACTTGGAAGTTGAAGTTAACTGTTACCTGTTTATTTATTTATTATTATTATTATTATCATCATGTCAAGTTATTTCTTTCCAAATTTTAGTTATTTTCATTAATGAGACGTTATTCACCGGAAAATATTTTGGTCTTAGATATGGCTGAGCTTGTATTCCTGCTCATCATTGAGGGGCTTATTTGTTGAGTCGAAGTAGAAGCGTGATCTTGGACAATCCTCATTTCAATGTAAAATTTAAATTATGTACTAGATTTTGTAAAGTTTATTCTAGGTGCTCCACGTAAACTATAGTTAGGGTCCTTGCTTTATTGTATGTTGCATATATGTTAGTATGGAGCAAAGCTACTATTGTTGTGCAATTGTTGTAATGAGGATATTTCTATTATGTAGAATTTACATGAGATCTTATTTGCAATGAGACTTTGTTGAAATTTTTATAGATAGATATGATTTTTGCTAGATGAAGTTTATCAAATAACTTTATATTTTAAATTGTATTATGGTTCATATATGAATCAGGAGTTTTGCTTATTAAAGGTTTAAGGGATGTGAGATTTTACTTATATTCTAGGCCGGTCAAACCCTAACTTTTGGGGTGTGACACCTAGTTTTAAGTTCTAGTATTTCATTCAGTAGTTTTAGTATAGATGTTAGTTTGATCTTTAATCTTCCAAGTATAATGTTGATATCATGTTTTAAGGTTAAATATGATATTTGTTTCAAAAATATGATGGAGAAAGAGATATGGCAAAATTCTGGAAGATTAGAGTCAAAGTAACGAAGTTCTGGCGAAATTTCGCCGATTAGTGAGGTCAGGGGTAAAATGGTAATTTGGGACTAAAATGTCTGTTATGATGATTGATCATTAATGAATACGTTGTTACCCTTATAGGATATTTGTGATCACGTTCCGATCGTCACACATACCGAAATTCCGTCAACGAATGTACGTTCGCGTACTGTAATACTAACTCTGATGTTTATTGTATGCGTATATGTGCTATGTGTATGGTATGCTTATATGAGGAAACTGATAGTTCTGTGGTATGTTCATGTACTGTTGTTATGATTATGCTTGCTGGGTGTCGGGATATGCTTGTTAGTGGCCTAGGTGCTGCCAGGATACGCTTGTTAGTGGCCTAGGTGCTGTCAGGGATACGTTCGTTAGTGGCCTAGGTGCTGTCAGGGATACGCTCGTTAGTGGCCTACGTACTGTCAGGGTATGTTGGTAGGGGGCCTATGTGCTGTCGGGATACGCTTGTTTTTGAGATACTTGTATTGTATGCTCTTAAACTGTTAATGTTGTGAATGTCTGTAGTCCATATATTGTATATGTAAACATGAGATTAACCGTTACCTGAGGTCCGGTGCGCGTTGGACCTCAGCTCTTAACTTAGCTTCAGGGTCAGGAGGACCGAGGATAAAGGCAAGCAGCACGCATAGAGAAGCGGCTGAAGACTTTCTGTTGTTATGTAGTTACGTTTATGTTAAACACTCGGATCAATATACCATTACTGCAATAGCCAGTTGGCATTTTGAATATAAGTATCAGTTACTCTCTTGCTCCAATGCTCTACTCGGATGATTTTAAATGAAAAAAAAAATTATTCGGCTTTTGAAAATGGGATGTTACAACATTTATCAATGTAAACATGCAAACGAAATGATAACTAAAAGATAATACTTTAAATAACATAAATGTCTAAAGTACAATGACTTGACCCTAGGGCGCAATTTTCAACAATTGACATGAGAGATTTATATTGGTTCGGTCTTAGCTCTTAACCTACGTCCAGTCCCCAGACTCTCTGGGTATTTCACTATCTCTTCAAATGATTACACACTCTATACTCGAAGTAATCATCTCACTAGAATTCACTCCCCGTCACAAGTTATAATCAATAACCCAACCTCAAAGTCCCACTACCTTGAGATTCTTACAAAGATATTGATCAGAAATATAACTTTCTAAAAGAGTAGATAGATAAACACTGAAGAATAAAATACCCAAAGATATTACTCAATGAATGAAACAGTAAATGTGAATAGTTTATTTGAGCGTTTGTGTTTCCGGCTATTGAATCGTATTGAATGCTTTGCTTATATTTGGTGAGGGAATTAAATGACCGTTGGAAGCTTTCAATGAACCGTTGAGAGTAATCAATATAGCCGTTGAACGTTGATGTTCTTCCGTTACTCACAGTGTTCGGTTTTGCAATAAGCGTCGTCATTTGCCACAATGACATTCCTTTTGTTCTTCTTGTTAGATGATATGGTGTTTAATTAGGGAAATAAACCATGAATGCCTTCAGAACGATCAGAGAAGGATTGACCAAATTCGTGCTTTGTTTTCTGGAACAACATTTAATGCAATTGACGTTATCAATGCTTTTTGATTAATCTGCGTTTAATCCATCATCTAACCATCTGAAACTCATTAATAAACTGATTAAACATAGTTAGGAACTTAAAACTAAGAACTAATACTTTTAGTGTCAGTTTTTAGGAGCCTTATACGACTACTCCTTTTCAACGGGGTAGTGTATGTGAGTGTCGTTTAAACTTTTAAACTAGAGGTCTATTTTTAACCTATCATTGTAAGTTACTTTCAAAAATTCTTTTTTTAGGAAGCAATCGTTGTAAGTAAGAACATACAACATCGTTTTTATGTAAAACTGTCATTGTAATTAGCTTACAACAAGACTTACAATGATTTTTTTCAAAAGCAGTCATTGTAAGTCTTTTTATTCACATTGAATAAATAATGAAGTAGAGAAATATTGGTAAGCAGTACAAGAAAAAGAAATGGATGAAGCCATGGAGAAATGGATGAACAGAAGGTGAAGCTGCTGTGAAAGCAAATATGGCATCCCAAGTTCTCTATTCTCTTCCCGTGTCTGCCCTTCCTTTACTCTCCAAACATCAGACTCCCTCTTAAATTTGAAAGTCAAAGTATAGTGAAGAAGAGAAAGTCTGACGGTGGCTATATAAGCTGAGGATGGTGGAACTGTGGTGTTGTGAGAAGAAGATGATAGTGTGCTGGGGTCGATCTGGTCATTATCGCGTAAGCCCAGGAACTTTAGAGCCTTGCTACCAAAATCGATCATAGTAACTGCTATTGAGGAAAAAGAGTCTATAAAGATGAACAAACCTAGCTAAGATCAGCAGAAGAAACACCACCATTTGAAAACTTGTGAGGAGGCTATGACACATGTTTCTTTTTCTAGGTTATTGGACGCAAGCAAGAAGTACCTTGATAGGAAGAGGTCTTGAGTAGTTTCTCAATCAGCTTCATGTCTATGAGGCTGTCATCTACAACCAATACATGAAATCGGGACTCCACGGCCATTCCCATTTGAACAAATTCCAGACGCAAAAGAAAAACAAGAATCGTGACTAAGTGAATGACAATGAGCATTGCTTGATTTTGTGGAGAGAGGATGGGGAGGAGGCAAAGGGAAGAGTGGGGGAGAAGAAGATTTAAGTATGGGAAGAAGACCAACAAAAATGGACAACCCAAAAAGCAAGATCCAACCAGATTTCATCCAAATTGCAAGGAGAATTTGAATTAAAGGGGAAGCAATGTAAGGGAATGTAAAATGAGGGACTGAAAAAAAAACTATACAAGGAGGGTGGGGATGGGAAATAAATGGGAGTGAATATATTTTGTTAGGTTGGAAAGAGGTGGAGAGGATTTTAAATATTTGAACAAAATGTCAGACGTCAGAGAATATGAAATCAAAAAATTTGAATATTTTCAACTTTTAATGACAGTTATTGAAAAACCAACAGTTGAAAGTACTAAAAAAACTCTTACAATTATTGGGTTAAGGTGCAATTTTACACATGAAGTTTACCCCCGGGAGCGCTCAGCACCACGAAGTTTTTTTAGGAGCAAAAGTACAAACGACGTTACGTTTTGGGAGCAAAAATACCACGGGGCGTTAAAAAGCTAACGGTCAACTAAAGGTCAACTAACGGCCCGTGGTATTTTTGCTCCCAAAACGTAACGTCGTGTGTACTTTTGCTCCTGAAAAAATTTCGTGGTGCTGAACGTTCCTGGGAGTAAACTTCATGTGTAAAATTGCACCTTAACCCTATTGTTTTTGAGATAACAATAGTTGAAAGACTTCAACAACTGTTTTCCCAAAAACAACCATTGTAACTTCTAACTGGCAGATTTTTCAACCAACTTTGAAAATTCATATCTCTATATATGTACAAAAAATGACCAATTGCAGTGATTCCAAAGGCTATGTGATTGCTATTAAGTTTATTTTTAGGTTAAAATACTTCCAACAATTTTAGGGCAGCATAACAGCCTCTTTTTTAACTTCTGTTTTCTAAAAATGGATGTTAATTTGTAATACCCGGATAATTATTTATCTTAAATATTATATTTGGATAAATAATACCTATTGGAAATAGGTGAATATGTGGTCTCAAATTTTGTAGTGTATTTACTTTGTTTTCTAGGGCAATTTCTCTTGGAATTAAAATGAACAAAGAGCCAAAATCCCTAAATACTTTTATGGATCATAAAATACCCTAAGATCAAGTATGATCTTAATTATGTCTTAAGAGGCAATTAAATACCTATTTAAAATAGGAAAGTATGTTGTCTCTAATTTTAATAATTTATTAGATTATTTTCCTTGGAAATTTAAGGGGCAAAAACCTAATTTTATTTTGGGGAACATAAGTTGCCCAATGATTTTTAAATTAATGCATGAAGCATAAATGACCAAGGTAAACCCAAAAGTTTTGAGAAAATAATTAATCCAATTAAAGAAAATTGTCAACAATTAGTAAATAATTAAATCTTCATTTATTAGAGATTAAATAACATGTTTAGAGGCACAATTAGGGATGTGAGATCCTAATTAAAGACCAATGGCCAAGATTAGCATAAAGATAATTGCTAATTAATTAGGCATGATTAAAAAATGTATAAGATTAATTACATAAAATCCCTAAAGCCTAATTGACCAACAAAGGATTACTAAAGCATAAGATTAAGACACTAATGAAGCTTATTAGTTAATTTTGACAAGTCAACACAAATCAAAGGTTTGGATTAAAAGTAATAAAGTTAATCCTAAGGCCATAATTTAGAATCCTTGTGAAGAAGGATCAACCAATGGGAGAATTTTCTTTAATTAACTATTAAATAATATAAGATAAATTAAATAACAAAGGAAAAAATAAAAAAGGGGATGGGGACGTTTTTTTGAGCATGTGTGTGTGTGTGTGGGAGAAAGAAAGGTGATGTGGAGGCATGAGGATCAAGCAAAAAGGAGAAGATATTTTGAGTTCCAAAAAGCTATTAGGTTTGATTCAAATGAGAACCGATAGAAAATAAATGGTACACTAAAATATGTGAACTAAAGATCAAATATAAGGACTTATTATGAATAAGTGTATTTTTAACCCGAAGCAAGTTATCTCCGAAGTCATTTCCGTAACTTTCAGGGTTAATCCTAAAATGACTAAAAGGCTAGTAAAAACCCCTAATTGGACCATAATCCTTGTAATTCCAAATACTTCTCAAGAGACCACATAAACCTCAAACCTTACCTCTAAAAGTATTTGTGATTTTATAAGCACATACAATTAGAACACTAAGCAGGAGAATTAATCGGTAAGAGGAAATCCTAAAGAGATAGGATTTCATGATAAAGTGGAAGAGGATAGGAAAGAGAGAGGAGAGAGGGAAGGTTGGGAGGCAATGAAGGGTGGAGATGAGAGCTCAAGAAAAACCCTAGATCCAATGGTCTAGATTTGAGTAGAGAAAGTTCAAAAGAATTACCAAGTTGCCACACCAAATCTCTATAAATAGGGCTCTCCTTTCATTTGAAAACTCACACCAAAACCATTATAAAGAGTTAGAGAGAAGTTAGAGAGAAGTGGGAGCAAGAAGGAGGAGGAAGTTCTTCAAGAGGTAAGTTCTAGTCTTTAGTTTTGTAGTTCTTGAAGTTCTAGGTTAAGTTCATAGCTTAGATGTTGTTTTGATCTTTAATCTTCCAATATATTGTTGATGTCATGTTTTATGATTAAATATGGTATTTATTTCGAAAAAATGGATGGAGGAAGTGTTATAGCAAAATTTTGGAAGATTAGAGTCAAAGTAGCGAAGCTCTGGCGAAATTTCGTCGGTTAGCGAAGTCAGGGGTAAAATAGTCATTTGTGACTAAGATATTTGTTAGGATGTTGTTTATGAGTTAATAGATACGGTATTACCCTTTAGGATATCCGGGAAGTCCGGAGTCGGGTTCAAAAGGCCGGACATTTGGCCATTACACGGTGAAAGGTACGTTCGCGTACTGTAACACTAACTCTGATGCTTATTGTATGCTTATATGTGATGGATGATAACTCTGCTGTGTGTTTATGTACTGTTGATATGTGATAACCGATAACTCTGATGTGGGCTTATGTACTATTGGGATACGCTTGTTGTGTGTGATACATCTGCAGGGGGCTTATGTACTATTGGGATACGTTTGCTGTGTGTGACACATCTGCTTTATGCTTATGTGCTATTGGGATATGCTTGATGTGTGTGTCTGTGTGACACATCTGCTAGTGGCTTATGTGCTACGCTTGTTGTGTGCGATACATCTGTTGTGTGCTCATGTTCTGTTAATGTTGTGAATATCTGTAATCCATATATTGTATACATAAGCATGAGGTTAACCGTTACCTAAGGTCCGATGGGTATTGGACCTCAGTCTTAACTAATAGTACAGGAAATGTTCAAGTAGAAATATCAGAAATATCAAAGAGGGTACCGGTAGATGGAGCCATAGAGAGGAACCAAGGGGCAAGGCCGTAATAATGCACAGTCGAGACAAGAGCCGGAAGAAGATTATCAGAGCCTATTATCAGGCATGGATCTAACAAAGTTATTTCGAACAGTTTGGTGCCGAAGGCAAGGCTAGTCTATGTGGGTCAGCCAATAAGTCACTGTGAACTTGGTGAGGCCCCCATGATAGACACTTACCTGGCCATTCTGTTCGGTTAACGGAGTTAGGTTCTTTGCCCCAAGTCTAGTTAAGGCTTTGTCTAATTTGTATAGTTACTTTTTGGGAAATGTAATTGTACAAAGCTCTGTATATTGTATCACATGAATATTCCTTCGGGATTTTCAATTTAACCAACATACGCCTGGCATCATCATATGTCGGGGTATTTTCATATCAGCTACTCATCATTGTCCAAGTGTTAATACATGCTCTCCGTTTCCGCAGTACTCTGATGTAGCACCTCAAACTCTGCCGAATTTTCTAAAACCAAGTGTCATCCGACACCATTTGAGGTATGGAATTTGGGGTGTTACATAATTAGTGTCATTAAATCTACTTTTTGTAGTAGTATATGTAGGCCATTATGCTCAAGTATAAATCCTTGTCACCAGAAGCAAAGAAATCAGCTTCTCATAGCTTTTAAAACCACTTAAATGAAACTCGAATAAGAAGTAGAAAAAGTTGGAGGTTCGACAATGAATCTGGAAGTAGAGAAGATTGCCAGTTAATTTGGAAGTGGGTGAAGGTGTGGGATGAAAGAAGTTTCTGATGACGCTATGACTCTAGAAGTGGTGTGGTCGTTGGTGAAGCTTGTCTCTGACTTACTCCTCTCTTCAAAGTCTTGATTCTTAGCCTCTTTGGTTCCCCTCACTCGTGTGACTCTCTCTATCTCCTGGTCTTCATCGTTGCTGTGTTAAGCTTTGCCTTGTCCTCTCTTGTTTCAGGCCGCTGGAAATGGAGGAAGTAGTGAACGAAGCTCGTCAATCGTCGTGATGGTGAATGATGTTGCCAGCAACAAAAAAAGAAGGCAAAGGTGAGAGTCGAGGAAGAGATTATGTCAATGTGGTGAAGATGATGAAGGTGTCACAGAACTGTTCTATTTGTTCTATCAAGGAAGAAGCTTGAAAACTAACCAAGCCCTGGTCAAAATGCATATTTTGACCAGGCACTAAACTAAAAACATTCAAAATTTTATGGGGCTTAACTAATTTTAAAAAACTCTAGGCACTTTTCTGTAATTTTCTTTGATCCCTTTTCTTCATTGATTTACAGTTTCCAAAAATTTTGGGGCCTTTTCTGTAATTTTCCCTAGTCCTAAAAAATATTAATTCTAACCCCAATTGACATTTTTCACATTCTTCAAATTTTCTCCGAAAACGCCTATAATGCAAGATTAAGCACAAGGTAGCATAAAAAAATCCAAGAAATCATTTGCTCGAGTAATTAACAAATTATGACCATTTTGCCCCCAATTATAAATAATTCAATACAAATGTCCCTAACTCAAATTAGTGTTTGATCATGCAATAAAGGCCTATGAAATACATTAAATTCTACAATTTAATCACGAAAAAGCCTATACAAATATGGTTCAATAAGCCTCCTCCTCATCCTGTTCATCCTCTTTTTCCTCATCCTCATTCTCATCATCGGAGGAGGGACATGAAGTTAAAAATTAATAGTTCACAGTTATTAATTAAAAACCATTAAGTATTTATTCCAGCATACTCAACGGTTCTAAGTTAATACTATGGTTGATTATGCAATTAATAGTAGAAACTAATAAATTAAAATAATTTTCAAATACATAAAATTAAAAATTAACCATTGCCATTTATAAAATATAATGATCTTTAATACTAAAAGACTTGACGGCTCGATAATCCATGAAACCCTCTCTATATAAACGTATGAAAACTGAACTCCACTTCTCTACTTCCATTTCAAATTCTTAAAGCCAACTTCTAAATCAACAAAACATCATGAACAAAAGCAAGAGAACTTATGATTCACCATCTACCAAGATCTGAACTCCCTCCGCCAATAAGCATTGAAGGTCTCGTCCACACAACCTATGAGCTTTATTATATTGTCCAGATTTACTTGTGAGAGTAAGGACACACAGACCAGTGCTTAAAGGAACTTACCTCTCCCGATCATTCTTAGAACGAGAAGATTGGCAAGTTACTGGAGAGTGGATAATTTGATGATGCATCATATTCTTAGAACATCTTCGTAACTTTTATTTTTAGTATGTTTATTTACTTTATAATTTTTTTTTTTTTTGTAAAATGGTGGTTCCACAATCAACCACCAAAATATAAAAAAAAAGGTATATACATTACGATTATTAAGTAGCAACTGTTACTTACTAGAATATCATGTAAATACATAACAGTCATCATATATTGTCTCACAAGAATAACGGTTCTTATGGTAAAATCGTCATGAAATGTTAGATGAACAAACAAATAATGTGTCTTCCAAATTTATTTAAGAAAAAAATAGAACATTTTCTTCTTAATAACTGTCAACTAAACAGTCCAAACCTTTGCCCTTCCCCACGCTCATGATGAGAATACTTTGTGCTTCTTTGTCCTTCAATTACCATCAAGAGAACCAAGTAACTTTTCATTACCCACTACTGCACACAACTACTCCTCTTCAACTTCCAATATGTGCAATGATGGTCTAAGCCCATCACTTCCAATTTATATAAACTCGCAATTTCCTTATGTTTATCATCCTCCTCTATTCTTTCAATCGCTATGATGAAACGCCATGCTGAAGACTTGCAAGAAAATCCATGGCATCCTCCTCCTCCTCCACTTCCTTTCCCTCCTCCATAACCTCCAACACCTCCATCTCCCCCTTCATAACCTCCACATCCGCCTCCGCCTCAAGTGGAGGCAATGATTTAGCATAAAAAACACATTGACCACATAGTGGGGAGGTTGGTCAGATATTTGTTGAGTATGAATAGGAAGGCTAATCTCATTCTTGATGAGAATAGGATTGGCCACCATGATACTAACATACTCCCAAATGACTCAAGCCACTTCTCTGGTGACGAGTAGCGTAATGATGTGTGGTATGCTACTAATGTAAAGAACTTTTGATTCAGTCAAATTGAAGTAAACAGAAGTTCTTGAATTCGCAGTAGACCTCAAATCATCTATCAGGAAACTAGTCACCAGAGGGTAATTGTTTTTGTTTTATTTTTATAAAATATAAAAATGTAATTATTTGGGAACTAGCTGCCCAAAAAAATTAAAAAATAATAATATCATACATCACAGTTATTAATTAATAACTGTGATTTATGTATATGTTAAAATAATAACATATCTCACGGTTATTAACAAAGAATTGTAATAAATATAAATAAATAAACAACAGCTTTATCGATATAATCGTTATGTAAAGTCTTCGGCACGACAACCCAAAAAACCCTACACTTTCTCTTATATTTAAGTGTCTAAAACATTTGATGCTTAGTTTGTCCAAACAAAACCCTCCAACATTGTAACCCTAGTACTTGTAACATCCTAATTTCAGAGCCAATAATTTTTTTTTCATCAGAGTAGAGCATCGGAATAAAAAGCATTGAGTAACTGATACAACGTTAACTGTGGCGTAACTGCCTGTTCATAAAGAATAGTACATTTTCTGTTCAGAACTTTAATCTACTCGGTCGATCGTTACTTTGTCTTCAAGTGTGCTGTCCGCTCGGCTTACTCTTATCCTCCGTCCTTGGTATCTCGTATACCGATGCTATAGTAAGAGCTGAGATCCAATGTTCATCGGATCTCAGGTAACGGTTAACCTCATGCTTATATAACAATATATGTTCAACATATATTTCTAGAATGAATTACAGGCAATATATGATCATTTAATAACAACTACCCTACGAGCAAAGTTATCTGCCTCGCACTATTCACCAAAGGCCACGATGTACTGGCCGTGTCCTCGCGCTAGGAAAACATACGGCATTATCATGTCTATAACCCGTAAGGTCAGTAATAGTGATTATCTAAGTTTATTACCTTAGTCATCGTGCATGACCCTAAACAGTCCCGCCATGGCTTATGAAATTATCCATATCATATATAAGCAGACTATAAGCATTAGAGTCAGTATTACAGTACGCCGAGAACGTACCTTCGTTTGACTGCATTTCCGCATTTTTGACTAAATGCACGTTTTACGGAAAAATAAACGTCCAACAATGCACGTCTGACAACAGAACGGCAAAGAAATCGTAGTTTCTGATGTCCTATAAGGGTAATATCACTTTTATTAGTGATTTGACATTATAACTGGCATTTTAGGTAAAAATTACCATTTTGCCCCTATACCCCTAATTGGCGGAATTTTGCCAGCACTTCGTTACTTTGGCTCCGATTTTCCAAAATTTTGCCAGAACTTCGACCCAATCATGATTTTCGAAATCCTAAACTAAAATACCCTTATCATATGATATCTAATCATATTTGAAAGATTGAATACTAATCTAACATTACTACTCTAACTATCGAAAGAACTACGAAAGCTTAAAGCTCGGTACCGAAAAACTTACCCAGAGCTTCGCTGCAAAATTCCCCGGACTCCTCCTCCTCTCTTCCCTCTCTCAATTTCGGCCAAGAGCTTGTGAGAATGGTGTGAATTTTGAATGAGGATGCTAGGCTATTTATAGAAAAACTTAGGGACAAAATGGTCATTTTCCAAGTTGATTTAAACCATTGGATTAAACTTGCTTTGAAAGGCAAAATCTCAACCCTTAACCCCCCTTGGTCGACATGCAGCCCTAGGTGGCACCAAAATTGCATCATCAAAGTGATGAAATCAACTTGTTAAAGAATGAGTTATACCGATAAAACCTCGATCCGTGTCCGATTCGCGTAAACTCGGAAAATCTCAAAATTCTGGATTAGAAAAATTCAAGACAATTCATTTCTCATTGGAAATGTCTGGTCTAACTAACTTTTTAACTCGTCTAGGTCTTCTCCTACTGACGGAAGTTTTACTAAAAACGTGTCGGTTGCGAAACGAATTTCCGGAATCATCAACCTCTGGACAAAAATTCACTGATTCCAAATATGTCCAGATAATTCCAAACTCATCTCCAGATGTTGAGTTAGAATTTATTTTCTTCAAATCCAAAATGTGACTATCTGCATTTTTTCCTATTTCGTCTTATTAGGAAAATGCTCTACCGGCTTCGGAATTAACTTCCGGAAAAGTCTAACGGAAGATAAAAATCCACTGATCAATATTTTACCTTGATTTTAGAAATCTCATTTCTGGTTCTCTAGATAAGATCTGTTTCCTATTTATTTTTTTACTATTCACTTTAATTAATTATATTATAAAATAATATAACTTACAAACTAAGTTTTCATTTTTATTCTTATCCTATTTTTTTTTTCTAAATTTTCGGATGGCCCTTATTATAATATTTATTACTATATTTTTTCTTTAATTAATTAATTATTTTATTATTTATTTATTTAAATTTTCTCAAAAATTTCACAAAATTCTCTTATTGGTCCATTCTTGCATTTAGGCTTAAAAATACCTAAACTCATCCATTTTTCTCAAAAATTTCCAATTAATTAGCAAATATCTTTTTACTAATTTTAAGCCAAAACCACTAATTTTAGTGTTTTACATAATTTATTCATGAATTTCATTTGCTTATGCTTAAGTAATTAGCCAATAATTACTTAATTATTTTCTTATCAATAGTTGATATTTTTCTTAATTGAGATACCCCTTTATCTTCAAACTTTTGTATTAACATTAAAATTTTCATGTCTCTTACATTATTTTATAATTTACAAGGGTATTCTGGTCATTTCAATACTTTTTGAGCATTTCTTCTCAATTTTTCCAAGTTCTTAATTTATTAAATTACCACAATTAGAGATAATATACTCTCTCAATTTTAATAATTATTTCCTTGCCTTTTAGGATTTTTCACAATTTTCCTAAGTTTTTTATACATTCCAAGGGTATTTCGGTCATTTTGACCCCATAGTTCTTTTTCCTAATTTTTCCCAAGAGATTTTTCCTTGGAAAATAAGCTAATTATTACTTAATATTTGACACCTCATATTCACCTACTCTCTATAGGTATAATATTTACCAAATTATGATATAAATTTTTAGGGTATTACATTTCTTCCCCCCTTAAACAAAATTTCGTCCTCGAAATTTGTACTAAACCAACTAAACTTTGTACTGACTAAACTTCGTCCTACTTGGTCTTCAGACTATACGTCGGATTTTCACTTTGTCTGCCAGCAGCTCCTCTTGATGATCGAGAATTTGCTTTGGTTTGTCCGCAAGGATCTTGTCATTTCGTACTTTGATATATGATGTTTCCCCGTGATTCCCATACACCGCGGTTAACACCACAAATACCAAAATGGATACCAAAAATGTCCCCATGGTTCCCATACACCATGGTAACATAAGATACCTCCTACTTAATGACATGATCATGGTCAATTATAACTAAGAAAAATGAAAAACGTTATGGAAGTTCATGCTCAGAACTAAGGCTATCAAATAGCGATTGGTTCGTTTTCAACAAATACCTCGAATGATTTCACGAAATGTGAACTACATGTTCGTCTTTGAGGTGTTCTTTTGACACCGGCATCTAGGGATGTATGATCATCTCATTCACCAAAAGATTCTCACGATCTTTTGTGACTTGTACAAACTATCAAGAGACGTTATCAATCATATCCCGACTACGAAAATTTCTGCTCCGACAATTCCATTGAGCAATATAAGTGATTTACACTTCTGCCCGTACAAGGCGTCAATCAGTGCCATCTCAATTGTAAGAAAATTTGGAAGTTCGACTTCATCAGGCGTATTTACAGTTTCGCGGGGAATTTCCTTTGTCAAGATTAAGCTTTCATACTCATGCAGCTTTCGTTTCCTTGAATCGTCATGTAAGATATCGGTAAAAAAAAATTTTATAGAGAGTACATACTCGATATCTTCTCCATCCAGCTGCTACTTATCGTAGTCTTATACTAATTGTATTTAGCGAAAGTTTACTTGAATCTGCAGTACTATCCCGCCAGACCCAAAACTACACATTTACGTTTACCATTTCTGGTTATTCTTTTTTCAGAAATGCTCCCACCTTGCCTAAAATAGTTAACAGCATCGTTACGTCATGTAACATGGCCCAGAAAGTTTACTTCTGGCAGCCAAAACTCAAATTTACTTAATTTAGTAAAGAGTCGCTTCTACTTTTTGTCAATATAGCTCTTTCGTCTGTTTTATGCTGCTAGGAGTCGTCTCTTGATTGCAGCAATTTGTCTAGAGGTCTGAATAATCAGATTTGGTTCACGCAATTTCGGCTTAGATAAGCGTGACTAATACCTTTGCCCTCGCAATTCGATCGCATGTACTTAGAAAACCCTAGACATCCAGTATATTCTTACTACGCATGCTTACTTAGCACGTACTATAATATTCAAACTCAGGATGTATCGTAGACTTAACAGCTATTTTATCAAATATCATTTCATACAGTGCTAAATATCACGGTCTTTAAGGCCTAAGAATATTATCCCGTGCACTCTTGCATTCCAAATTCTCAAGCATCTGCTTATCTATTTGAGCTTTTCCTATCTAAGCTCTTAGACTACCTTAAAGGCTTAATCATTCCTTAGATTTCAATGGTTTTACAAATTTCTACGCAAGAATAGGAATTTTGGACTGTATTAGTAAATTCTTTCTTAGTCAGAGCAAAATGCTATACCAAACTTTTAACATAACATGAGGACTTAAACCCTTAATATCTCTATAAATAGTGAGAAAATCAGTGTACCATTTACAAGGTAATAGCTTCAATCAAAATCCAGAATAATTCTTATGTACTATTTAATTTCTATGAATTCCACAGGACATTACTAAATTTATGTCTTACCACAAAACACAATAGATGCAATTGTCATAACTTAACAAAATTCAATCCTCAGCCACTACAGTAGCAAATAAACTCTAATTTCTGTTTTATATATTTGAATTTTAATGGGATGAACCAAAATCCTTACACAAGTATACACTCAATTAGAGGATCAGGAGTATCCGAATTAATATTACCGACTCTTGATTTAAAGGTCAAAACATACTCAAATTTTCCTATTACGGAACTTCATTTAAATTCTCATAGTTTCTGTTTTTACCAGGCACAACAAACTTAAAATTGCCAAGTCAAATAGTCCATACTAACTTTGAAAACGTTACATCAAAACTTTTAAAATGACCTCAAATTCATGATGAGAAGTGATAAGAAATCTTATCTTTTTAATGGACCACAAGTACCATATATCTTAGAACAAGGTTCTAACGTAATGCATGTCATAAGATTCAACCGAATATTACTTTAATAGTTAAATCAAGTTTATCCATTAGACCTTACTGATTCCATTATGCACCATTTGATATCACACCAATGACTAACAATCAAATTTATAACAACAAGGATTATCATAATAATGGTCAATTAGGTATTTTTGAGGAAAATAACACTAATCATGTTCATTAGTTCAAGAGTGATAGCAAAAATTCAGAGAGTGGAAATGCACACACCAATTGGGACTTGATATAGTTTACTCCAACTACTTTCATGTATTTACTCTGTTTGAAGATTTTCTTGCATAATGAAGTAAAATTTCCGAATGCAGATGTTTCCGTATAACTGAATGAGGTAGGTAACATTACAGGTCATAACTTTATTAGGTATGCCATTTCTTTTCACGAAATACTTAGATTTCCAATTTCCTACTTTTTAAGTGCTACTTCTATCTTATACTGAGTTTTCACAGAATCCCACGCAGGTATCATAATTCAAAGTTCTTACAGTTATCTGGTTGGATTATTACATGCATCATCCTTAGTGAAATACCTTCACAACATTCAACAAATTTGAAGAAAAATAATTTTCAAAATTTAAATTTCATACCAACTTGGTTTGGGAAATTTAAATGAAATATTTAAAGTAGATTTTAGGTGAACAATTATTTGGATATTTTTCAGAGATAAAAAAAACAAAAATGAATGTTCAATTACATGCATATAGACATCTAGATAATACTGGAAGCAATAACTCATACAAATTCAAAATAACAAATATTCCACGTAATCACATATACCATGTGCATGTTATAACAATCTCCTTTCTTCATTATTTAGAACAAACATAAAAGAACATACCAAAAAGATGATCACAAAAGATTTCTCAGTGTCACATTAAAGAACACCAGATAAAAAAAAATCTAATTATATCCAAATTCTTTTAACTTCCTAATAATGATGGTTTTAATCAAGAAGCATCAACCAAACATGCCACAACATAGCACTTTATTGAATACTTTGTAAGGAAACGTACTACTTGCAATTTTGACCAATTGATGGTCTCCACAAAAAGAGTCCATACAGGGTATTGATTAATGTGTCTCCTATTTTAATCAATAATGATATCAAAACTTTACCACATATCTTAACAACTATGATAAGAAAAGAATCTTTGACATTTATTGAGACACCTTAAAACATGATCAATAATGATTTTTCACTTAAAACCCTTCTTAATAGATATTTATTCCTACAGAATAAAAGGAAACCAAATACTGGCTTTCCTTAGATACCAATATACCAATATTCCTCATTCCTTGAGTAGATACTCCATAAAGGAATCTTCTAACACTAGTCAATTTACTCTTTGCTAGACTTAACAAAATATCTCTGCTATCCAGGAAAACAACTGGCATAGCGAAACAGAACAAAAATGGGCCACCTATAAGGCCTTCAATGATGCCTCGATTATGATTATGCCTAGGTTCATAATGATGATCGAGACCCCAAAGAATATTGTGCCGGTAGTTGTGTCATACTACTTTATACTATGTTTAGCTATTCTGGTATAACTTTCATCACTATTCTTCCTTTGGTTGGTACTAAGTTTACTACGTTTCTTGATTACATGTTATCTACATCTAACCTTTAGAAAGGAGTGGAAATCGACTGTTCATTTTCCGTTTTAAAACTTACTCACCCTTTCTACCTAGAAGCGATCTCGAGGGAACGAGGTATAGGGTTGGTGTTACCCAGGTAGGAAAATCCTTACGTCACTTTTGCTGATAAGTCACTTTGACTCTATTTAGATACTGGGGTGTGTTCCTGGGGTGTGTTCCTTGGTCAGTCTTATCGTATTGACTTTACATTAAGTACTCCGCTCGTAGAGTTCCTATTAGTCTTTTGTTTGAACATTTCGAAGAAAATTTAGTTCATAGAAAGATTCACTCTCCAAGTTATTTCGATGGCTCAACAGCTGAAGATGCTCACGGTTGTTGCTATTGGATGAATGATCCAAACCGATAGGTTCTTTCCATTCAAAAACGGGTACGTAAAACGATAAAAAGTGGATCTAATCCAGTTTTCCCGAAGAGTATGGTAATACGTAATGGTTCCTTTGACAGAAGTTTTTAACATGGGTCAAATACCACATGTATTTATCTTTGATGGTCTTAGAATTTCATCTGGCGTGACCTAGCTTCATACAGAGACTCTGTGCTAGTATAGAATTATCATCCAGTCCAAACTGGAGATTATCGGAGTTATCAAAGACTGATATCAGAGTTTTTAGGAACATCAGAGGCTGATATCAGGGTTATCGGAACTATCCGAGATTGATAACAGGGTTATCGGGACTACCAAATACTGATATCGGGGTTATCAGAGGTATCGAAGACTGATATCAGAGTTATCAGACACTGATATTAGGGTTATCAGGGTCATTAGTGTCATCAGGGGTATCTGGGTTGTCAGTGATATCAGGGGTATCTAATATCGGCATAGGTCCAGGCGGTAGATATACCGATTCTAGATTTAATCTTAACCCTATATTACGGATATATGCGCGGTACGCTTCCTTCGACCTAAATATTTTATGTAAAGGACCTCGTTTCTGTCCATCTCTAGAACATAGCGCTAGAGTTATATCAGTACTCATTTTCAAAAATATGCTCAAAGTTTAAAAGGCTTGAGAACCTAACTCCGTTAACCGAACAGAATAGACAGGTAAGTGTCTACCATGGGGCCTCACCGAGTTCACGGCGACTTATGGCACACCCATGTAGACTAGCCTTGCCTTAGGCACCAAACTGTTCGAGGTAACATAGTTAAACTCTTGCCAGAAAGATTTGCTCTGATACCAAAAATGTAACATCCCAATTTCAGAGCCAAATTTTTTTTTCATCAGAGTAGAGCATCGGAATAAAAAGCATTGAGTAACTGATACAACGTTAATTGTGGCGTAACTGCCTGTTCATAAAGAATAGTACATTTTCTGTTCAGAACTTTAATCTACTCGGTCGATCGTTACTTTGTCTTCACGTGTGCTGTCCGCTCGGCTTACTCTTATCCTCCGTCCTTGGTATCTCGTATACTGATGCTATAGTAAGAGCTGAGATCCAATGTTCATCGGATCTCAGGTAACGGTTAACCTCATGCTTATATAACAATATATGTTCAACAGATATTTCTAGAATGAATTACAGCAATGATCTTGACAGAGCAATATATGATCATTTAATAACAACTACCCTACGAGCAAAGTTATCTGTCTGCACTATTCACCACTGCCACGATGTACGATCGTGTCCTCAGCGCTCGGAAAACATACGGCATTATCATGTCTATAACCCGTAAGGCTGTAATAGTGATTATCTAAGTTTATTACCTTAGTCACTGTGCATGACCCGGAACAGAGTCCCGCTCATGGCTTATGAAATTATCCATATCATATATAAGCAGACTATAAGCATCAGAGTCAGTATTACAGTACGCCGTGAACGTACCTTCGTTTGACGGTACTTCGGTACTTTTGACTAAATGCACGTTTTACGGAAACAATAAACGTCCAACGGCACGTCGACAACAGAATAAAGAAGAAATCAGAGTTTCTGATGTCCTATAAGGGTAATATCACTTCTATTAGTGATTTGACATTATAACTGGCATTTTAGGTAAAAATTACCATTTTGCCCCTATACCCCTAATTGGCGAAATTTTGCCAGCACTTCGTTACTTTGGCTCCGATTTTCCAAGATTTTGCCAGAACTTCGACCCAATCATGATTTTCGAAATCCTAAACTAAAATACCCTTATCATATGATATCTAATAATATTTGAAAGATTGAATACTAATCTAACATTACTACTCTAACTATCGAAAGAACTACGAAAGCTTAAAGCTCGATACCGAAAAACTTACCCAGAGCTTCGCTGCAAAATTCCCCGGACTCCTCCTCCTCTCTTCCCTCTCTCAATTTCGGCCAAGATCTTGTGATAATGGTGTGAATTTTGAATGAGGATGCTAGCCTATTTATAGAAAAACTTAGGGACAAAATGGTCATTTTCCAAGTTGATTTAAACCATTGGATTAAACTTGCTTTGAAAGGCAAAAATCTCAACTCTTCACCCCCCTTGTCGACATGCAGCCCTAGGTGGCACCAAAATTGCAACATCAAAGTGATGAAATCAACTTGTTAAAGAATGAGTTATACCGATAAAACCTCGATCCGTGTCCGATTCGCGTAAACTCGGAAAATCTCAAAATTCTGGATTAGAAAAATTCAAGACAATTCATTTCTCATTGGAAATGTCTGGTCTAACTAACTTTTTAACTCTGTCTAGGTCTTCTCCGGCCTGACGGAAGTTTTACGGAAAAACGTGTCGGTTGCGAAACGAATTTCCGGAATCATCAACCTCTGGACAAAAATTCACTGATTCCAAATATGTCCAGATAATTCCAAACTCATCTCCAGATGTTGAGTTAGAATTTATTTTCTTCAAATCCAAAATGTGACTATCTGCATTTTTTCCTATTTCGTCTTATTAGGAAAATGCTCTACCGGCTTCGGAATTAACTTCCGGAAAAGTCTAACGGAAGATAAAAATCCACTGATCAATATTTTACTTTGACTTTGGAAATCTCATTCCTGGTTCTCTAGATAAAATCCGTTTCCTATTTATTTTTTTACTATTCACTTTAATTAATTATATTATAAAATAATATAACTTACAAACTAAGTTTTCATTTTTATTCTTATCCTATTTTTTTTCTAAATTTTCGGTTGGCCCTTATTATAATATTTATTACTATATTTTTTCTTTAATTAATTAATTATTTATTTATTTATTTAAATTTTCTCAAAAATTTCACAAAATTCTCTTATTGATCCATTCTTGCATTTAGGCTTAAAAATACCTAAACTCATCCATTTTTCTCAAAAATTTCCAATTAATTAGCAAATATGTTTTTACTAATTTTAAGCCAAAACCACTAATTTTAGGGTTTTACATAATTTATTCATGAATTTCCTTTGCTTATGCTTAAGTAATTAGCCAATAATTACTTAATTACTTTCTTATCAATAGTTGATATTTTTCTTAATTGAGATACCCCTTTATCTTCACACTTTTGTATTAACATTAAAATTTTCATGTCTCTTACATTATTTTATAATTTACAAGGGTATTCTGGTCATTTCAATACTTTTTGAGCATTTCTTCTCAATTTTTCCAAGTTCTTAATTTATTAAATTACCACAATTAGAGATAATATACTCTCTCAATTTTAATAATTATTTCATTGCCTTTTAGGATTTTTCACAATTTTCCTAAGTTTTTTATACATTCCAAGGGTATTTCGGTCATTTTGACCCCATAGTTCTTTTCCTAATTTTTCCCAAGAGATTTTTCCTTGGAAAATAAGCTAATTATTACTTAATATTTGACACCTCATATTCACCTACTTTCTATAGGTATAATTTTTACCAAATTATGATACAGATTTTTAGGGTATTACAGTACTCCTGTTGTCCTTTTCGGCAGTCAAAAGTCATTTTCAATCGAGCCCCATCATAAAAGACCTTCATCTTTCTTCTTAGCTATGCTCGCGTTAGTCAATACCTTCACACTTGTCTCAGTGATTGTCGAGAGAGTTGCTTTCGCTTACCCTAACTTGCATTTTCATCATTCGTGAGCCCTAGCTAGGTCGCATTCCTTTGGTTTTATGTTCTCCTTATTTGATTATGGTGCCTTTGTGAAGTCATGTTGTGATAAATCATTTAAGGTGACATTAACTTGCTTATATAAAGGGGTTTTTTTTTTTTTTTTGGAAAACCTATCATTGCTTTGATTGAAGGTTCATTTCTTGTTAGAGGAAGTTTTCAACCTATTGCTTTGACTAAAGGTTCCTACTTTATAGATATTTTTTGAAGTAACTTCTGGAGATATGATCCCTAAGCAAATACATCTCCTTTTTTAAAAGTATCCACATATCTCTGGAAGTTACTTCAAAAAATTCAATAGATGTGATGAATAAACTAGTTTAGGTGTATCGATGAGATTATGCATGAACAAGCTTTGTGAATAAACTAGTTCAAATGTATCAAGAATCACACACAAACAAGCTCTCTGTGAATAAACTAGTTTAGGTGACATATTGAATTTATTGTTATGAAGCTATGTGTTTTTGGACATCCCATTATTACTTTGAATGAAGGTTCATCTCCTGTCTTTCTATTGAGTAGGGGGAACCAAATTAAACGCTATGAAATACAACATTGTCATCAATCTTAGACTCTTCAATGTGAGAGTTTTTGATCTACTTGTTCTTATATCTATATATATAATAGAGTAGCACTTTCTATATCGAGTAGCGATGCAATTTGGATGGATCAAGATTTTTTGGGCTTTGTAGCTAGAATCAATAGCACTCCTAATATATATATATATATATATATAGTGTAAGTGTTCACCTATACCTTGTGTCTCTTGAGCAATTAAGCTTGGAAATCAAAAGAGGCTGGGGTAAAAACAAATACCTCTATCTGAAAGGACACAAGGGTTATACAAACCCTTGAACTGAGATATTCATCCTCTAGCATAATGGTTTAAGCTTTCCTTACTTCAATTAATTTGGAAGTGTGCTAGTTGATAAATTTACTCAAAAGACACTTAAAACTAGCTTGAGTTAAGTGAATTAAATCTTCCACACCCGGCAAGACTTAATTCATTGCTCTACGAAACCCAATTCAAATCTCTAGCCAATAAAGAATCAAAGATATGCATTTAACCTATAATCCAATAACCAAGCCACCTTGAATTATCACTAAATGTTCACAATAATCTCATTACATCACTGACCTGAAAATATAAAGAGTCTAAAGCTAGTTATAAACCAATGTCAAATGCAAAATCAAAGACCTAACGGTTTCTACTAATCTTTAACTCACAAACATATCTATATATATATAATCAGAGCAGAACATCCATCTATTACAAAGCTCAATCTAAGACCTAGAAATCTCAATGCAAAAATCGGAATAAAGATTAGAGAATCGAAACTCCGCTTTATGCTCCAACCTCAAGCTTTCATCACTGCCTTAGAGGATAGAAGGATTTACCCACACCTAGCCATCAAAAAAGCAGCTACCTGCTTCACTAACAGTCCAGCCATGGAATGGTACTACGAAGAAGAGGGAATTGATGGGAAGCTGGAGAAAAGGATCGAGCAATGATGAGAATAGAGAGAGAGTGAGAGACGAACGGGAATGGAAGAATGAAGGCTCACGGCATGGTGGATGGAGAGAAGATGACGATCGTGGAGGGTGGAGATGGAGGAAGTGGCCGACGGTGGTGACAAAGTATTGTGGCCAAGGACGGACCTTGGTTAGTATTTGTGGCCGAGAGAAAGTGAGAGCGTGGTGAGATCGAGCTTGAGTGTTCGCGGCTTCTCCCTGTTTTCTTCGTAAAGTGTTGTTGAAACAGTGAAACTCCTCAGCATTCAGACCAAATCCGAAGCTCAAAACGCTGTAGCTTTGCACAGGGATTTAACTGCAATTTCTACAAGTTTGTGGTATTAAACTGTAATTTCTGTAATTTGAGCCCAAACTTCCATTTTCAAATTTGATCAAATTTTTAAAGCACCTACAATTGAAAACAATTAAACCAACATCAAATATACTCAAAAATCAATTATTAAGAGTAATTACAATTAGTATGAAAATTATGCCCTTTTTACTCTTATTCCAAATTGATCATGATAAAAAATTTTAAGCTCAATAATTATGACAAAATCCTCAAATTAAATATGAAAATATATAATAAAATGTGGATTTGTCAAATATCAATTTATTGATAAAAGTAAATTATTATGAATTCATGATCGGAGTTTAAGTCTCTGCAATAAATTTGTTTAAACTCGTGAATTTGACAATCCTATATCAGGCTTAGTGATAAAGCCCTGTTAATGTAATAATCTCTTGGTGAATGAAAATTTTCCAAAAAATAAATGTAACATGATACATACTTCGTCTGAACGCACACATATAAATATAGATGAGAGGGGGAGAGAGAGAGAGAGAGAGATTTTGAAGAAGTTAAAATTATTTGTTGCTTTTTTCTATTTCATTTATGTGGGTTATCTAGTTTGGATTTTGACAAGTGATGTGAAAGCTATTGCTTAATGTTTAAAGAGTAAGGACTAAAGATAAATAAGCAGGGATGTGACACTATTGTAGTCCAGACGTATGTATACGAATATTGGGAACAATCAAAGGTGCTTGCTTTTACTTAATGGAAATGGAATTCGATTCTTCATTTTGCCAAAAAAAAGGGAATGCTAGTCAATACTCCCTTCATTTCTTTTGATAAGTTAGAATTGAGAAGTTAGTTGAAATTAGTTAGGTTCAATAAATATGTAAAAAATGAATTTTATTTTTTAAAAATACCCTCATTTATGTGGAAGAGAGAGAATATGCTATATCAAGTGCTTTAGTCAAACATGAGAATTAAATATAATAGTGGTATGAGTCATATTTATAATTAAGTGAGGGTAAAATGGGGAGTTTATAAAAAAACTTTTGAGATAATCCCTAATCTATCTATGGAACAGAAAGAGGAATTGGATGTTTACGAATATTTGGAACAATTAAAGGTGCTTGCTTTTAATTAATGGCAACGGAATTTGATTCTTCATTTTGCAAAAGTTATGCTCAGGCACTTATTCTACTTTCACAACACCACACAAATGTTATCTCGAATATAGTACATGTGAGTAATTGTTTATAGCAGGTCGAGTAGGTGATTCTAAGGACTAGTGTTCCTAATGACTATCCTGTGGATGTGAAGGTTCAGCTATTTAAATGGTCAAGCGAAGAGTTCCCTCAGGAACGTGCTCTCGTTTACAATTCACATTCAAATGCTTCAAGAACTTGCTCTTCTCGTTTCAGTTGGAATCTCCACAAGATTGTTTTCACGCTCCAAGATTTATTGTGCGAGAATAATCCAGTAAGAGTAGATATGGAGTTGGCGGTTGAACGCAATAATAATGGTGTTCTCAAGTTTGGTTCTGATAAACGTGATTTTAAAAGGATTTTCTCAGAGAGTAGAAACGAACACTGTCAGACTCATTTGAGGTATGACGATAGATCTGGATGGATGATCAGCAAGAAAAGTCCAGTTTCGTGCGTATACATCACTAATTAAGTGTTGTTGAAAAGACAATAACAAGAGAGAGGAATGGACAATATCACATTCACTAATTGATCATGGGGCTCTCTCATGCAATGAAGCGAAAGATTGTTTTCTGCTAAGGAAACAATAATTAAATTTGGTTAAAGCAAAACAGTTATGGTGGAAATTAGACGTGAAATCCTCAAGTTGTTAATATATTTAAGTGATTTTTTCCTGGTTAAAATCTGAAGTTAAACTGATTATTTTATTGAATAATTATTAGTTAATTTAAGTTAGCTTAGGCCTAATTTAGAAATCTCTTTTCTTTTCCTTTTTCTAACTACTTCCAATTTTCTTTTTAAACAAATGGTCTTTTAGCCACATTTAGAAATCTCTAATTAAGTCTCTTGATCTAATTAAGAATTTGTTAAAGTGTAGGCCTAGTTTTGGTTTTGATCAATTCAATTGTATTTAATTAGGATTTTCCCAATAATAAATCCCTTATAAAAAATTAATACTCATTAAGCGCCTCAATTTTATTTAATATGGAAAAAAATCTATGAAGCTGGTGTTTTGTTTTGTTTTTTTTGTTTTTTGACCAATACAAAAGATTGAAATCCATTTTGAGCATGATAGTTCCCAACCTTCTCTATTGCTGTATTCGAAGAATATTTACATCAATCAAAATTCCGTTCAATTAATTATTTGATGGAATTCATTCTTTCCTAGTTTCCTTTGAAAAGTTATTCCTACCCACTTAGGCTATTTTATAATACCCACAATGTGTGTACGTATATATAAGTAAATATATTATAATGAACAGTGTGTATCATTAAGCCTCCCAAACTTCTCGTCCTATAAAATACTTGTTGGCTGTAATTGTTGAGTAGGTTCATTTGGAGGTGAAGGCAAGAATATGGGCAACTCACAGAGCCAAGAACATAAGATGAATACAAAGCTATACAAATGGTCAAGTGGAGAATTCCGCAAGGAGTATGCTCTTATTTACACGGCAAGCGGCGGGGGCGTAGACTCAACAAGATCATGCACCTTTTACTACAGCGTAAGCTGCGACAAGCTGGTTATCACCATGGATGATGACTTGTGTTCAGGTCGTCGTGTCAGAGTAAACATGGAGTTCGTGGCTGTAAGAGATGATAAAATTATGGGTTTCAAGTTTGGTCCTGTTAAATTTAAAGACTCTGGTCCCTATTTCCATGAGCAGAGACGAAGATCAAGCAAAGAGGAAGTACTGTTTTTGCGGTATTTTACTGATTTATATGGAGGAAGACGCACTCAGTTGTGCTTGAATAAAGTCAGAAAGGAACAGAGATATCTTGTTATATTCTGCACGGCTATTGGTAATTCTGATGACAATTTTTCTCATTATATGACGATAAAATGTGATCCTTCCAAAGGCATTCATGTGAAGCTTTGTGGCCCATATCGTGGTCACGCAGGAGAGAGAGAACTATGTGACACTGAGAATATATCAGGTATGCCTCCAGATGATGTTATTGATAACTCAGTGGCTATTCGGAATGATTTGAAGGTAGAAGATGGGAACAATGTTGCACCTACTCCACCAATCGTTTATAATATTATTAATAATAAAGGAATTAACGAAGGCGAAGGCAATGGCTCGATCATCAACAAATGAACAATTTTCAAGGTCCTTTCGCTAAGTTGTCTACTATGCTATTCTTGTCCAATGTGATATACTACCTCCCGTCTTAAACGTAGTTAAATGTAGGAAGTAGTTTGTTATGCAAATGGATGAGTATAACAGATGAACAATTTACATCTTTAGTTTATTTTCACTATCCTACTAAATTTCGAAATATATGTATTTTACAAGTGTATGTACTTTGTTAAGTGTATGGTCGATGTTGACTTTAACTATGTTTTTTTTTTTAAATACAAGGTGGCCATAAATTATACCCAAAAAAAAAAACAATAAAAAAAGAACAAGCTAAGTCAAATCAGCTAGGAATAAATCACTTCTAGGTGGAAAGCTAACCAATCCTCACCCAGCTACTAGCTAATTACGCATAAGCTCTTTTCGCTCTCATACATGGTGGTTGTTGTGTGAGTTGTATGATTTATTACAACAAACAGATGATTTTGTGACTAATTGTATGCTCCCTCCGGTTCTTAATATAAAACATATTTGAAAAGTTGATGTTAATCATAATGTTAGATATTTTATTATTTATAATTACATATTTTATTACTCCCTTCGATCCTAATTATAGGACAATATTTCGGAGTTAATCTTGGTTCTAATTATAGGACAAAATTCTAATTTTTGTCAATTTCTTCCCAAAATACCCCTATTGATACTTTTTCAATAATAATTAAACATATTAATAATTTAATAATCACCTATATATTCTATAAAGTGAGTAATACTTGCAACTGATTAATGTCATGTACACCTCAATTCTACTGTTTTTTATTTTTTTAATAAAATAATTTTGAGCAATTTTGTCACATTTAATAATGGCATCACTATTAAATTACACTTGAATTCCAACCTCCAAGAGTAGACTAAAAGTTGTAGAAGGAAGTCGATAATGCCGAACTGTGTGAGAGCTCAAAGAAGTCATACAATAGGTAGGAGAGGTCTGACAAAGAACAAAGAATCAGTGTAATTATATGCCATTTTAAATTTTAAATAAGAGCATTTTGGGAAAACAAATATCTTTAACTAATTTAATTACTATCTTTAATCTCTTTAAAATTAGGTAAATATGTCCTATAATCAGTACTACAAAATATGGATATTACTACCCTAAAAGACGTCATTTTTAAAGAAAAAGAAAGTAAAAAGTGAAAGCGGTGGCATTGTCGTAATTATTTACTTGACTTTGAGACTTTCAACAACCTAAATATTAATTTAGGACGCCTAAAATATTTTTTGACGTCCTAAATATATTTTAGGACGCCTAAAATGTAATATTTGGCGTCATTTAGGATTTTTTTGGAGACTTTAGACAACCCAAATATTAATTTATGACTCCTAAAGTTTTTTTTGACATCCTAACTATATTTTAAGACGCCTAAAATGTATTATTTGGCTCATTTAGGATTTTTTTGGAGACTTTACACAACCCAAATATTGATTTAGGACTCCTAAATTTTTTTTGACATCGTAACTATATTTTAGGACGATAAAATGTATTATTTGGCGCCATTTAGGATTTTTTTGGAGACTTTAGACAACCCAAATATTAATTTAGGACTCCTAAAGTTTTTTTTGACATCCTAACTATATTTTAGGACGCATAAAATGTATTATTTGGCGTCATTTAGGATTTGTTTGGAGACTTTAGACAACCCAAATATTAATTTAGGACTCCTAAAGTTATTTTTGACATCCTAACTATATTTTAGGACGCATAAAATGTATTATTTGGCGTCATTTAGGATTTTTTCGGAGACTTTAGACAACCCAAATATTAATTTAGGACTCCTAAAGTTTTTTTTGACCACCTAAATCTATTTTTGGACGCCTAAAATGTAATATTTGGCGCAATTTAGGATATTTTGTGGCACAAGGAAAATTTTTGGCGACCTAAAAGTATTTCAGGACGCCAAAATCAGTATTTTTGGCGACCTGGAAGTTTTTCAGGACCCCAAAATCAGTATTTTTGGCGCAATTTAGAAAATTTGGGAAATTTTATGGTGCCAGAAATCAGTATTGGCGACCTAAATGTATATCAGAACGCCAAAATCAGTATTTTTGGTGACCTAAAAGTATTTCAGGACGCCAAAATCAGTATTTTTGGCGCAATTTAGAAAATTTGGGAAATTTTTTGGCGCCAGAAATCAGTGTTTTTGGCAACCTAAAAGTATTTCAGGACACCAAAATCAGTATTTTGGCGCAATTTAGAAAATTTGGGAAATTTTTTTGCGCCAGAATTTTTTTTTTTTTTTTTTTTTTGTGACCTAAGGGCCCGTTTGGTACAGAGAAGATTTTAGGAGGGAAAGGAACTTAAAAGAGGGAAAGGAGAGGAAGGGAAAATTGAGAGGGAAGTTTAAAATGTGAACTATTCGGTAAACAAGGGAATGGAACCTAACTTGATGGAAAATGAATTGTTTGGTATGAAGAATTGGGTATTGGTTAAATGGGAATGTGTTGTAAAATTCCAAAATTGCCCCTAATTAAAAAAAGAAAAAAACAATCCTGGCATGAACACTTTTGTGTTCCCGAACGGAGAAGAAGAACCTAATCCCAGATTGCGTGAATATGCAAATGTAAATCAAAAGTAGTTGTCGATGGTAGATGAAATTGCGAGGACTAGTGGATTTGGGATGCGAGAAGGAGGAGGCAGATGGATTAGAAGGTGAGAACACCCAAAACGACGAAACCCACAGAGAAAAAATTAAGAACAGATAAACAGGGCAAAAAACGAGTAACCTTTGAACCCAGTTGATTCATATGTAGAGAATGTCGCACAGATGAAATTAGGACCGAAAAAAACCCGTTCCAAGTGTCATGGCCATGAGAAAAAAGGACATGGACCGTTTGGGAAAACAGAGGTGAAGTAATTCGTGTACCTGGAAAACATATGATTGCTTAATCTAAATAATTCATGAGCACAGTTAATAAGTCCACATCAGAACAAGGAGAGTGACAGGTGGAGCGTGAATTGGGCACAGAATGAGTGATGAAAGATCCACATGAACATAAGGTTAGACTTATATCAGCATAAAGGAGAAGACAGAATGAAATTTAGACAGATTGATGCCTGAAAAACAAGGAAGGCATTGGTGGAATACAAGTCAGATGGCTGATTGAGACAGAGCATGAGACATTGTGAGAATTAAAGAACATAATGAACTTATTACAGCTCAAATGCCTGTGAACAAGGAAGGCAATGTCTGCATGATGCATTGAAGCAATATGATGTTCATTTTCAGTCAATGAAAGGTGGGTTTTAAATAATCCTATTTGGCTTTTTCAAATGCTTAAAAACAAGAAGGCAGGGGTGGAGAACAACTGAGATGGGTAATTGAGACAGATTGACACAGATTGGATGAAACAACATATAATGAAATTTGGCTTTTTCAAGGAAGTGTGTGCATGATTTATCAGATGGGTAAGTAACACAAAGTGAAGGAATGTCAAGGTGGGTGTCAGTGAATGCAAGGTGGGTGAAAGCAATTAAAATATTCCTATTTGGCTTTTTCAAATGCTTAAAAACAAGGCAGGAAAAGTTTGATTGAAGAAACAAAATGTACCACATAAATGGTCTACTACATGCTCAGGGATGGAAATTATTATTCTGGACAATGAACAAGCAATGTTGTTTGACAGTACAAAATAAAATGCTATATCAGTCAATTGGTTTGCTGCAATGTAGGGGGAAACCATATCCAATATTAACCAAAACATAAAAGACATGTAAACAATTGCTCCACTACACAAGTTTGAAGACCATGGATAGGCATTAACACATGCCATGGTGAAATAAGAAATAAGGTCAGGCATACTTAGAATTGCCACACATAATAGCAATATGTTAACAACTACTGCACAAAAACATATAATTCCACGTTCGATCAAAACAACCACGTTTGAACGCAACATATCAGAACCTACACTATATCAGCAACAGTTAAGGCAAACTATATCAGCAACAGTTAAACCACAACTAAAACAGTAGGCAACATGCAAATTACTCTATCCACTGCTTCCAAAAAACATGAAACATAAAGTACATAATAAAGTCTCCTAAGTCTTCTTCTTCCTCTTGGGTGCCGACCTCCTAGGAGCGGACCGCCTTGGTGGTGTTGAGCGTGAACCAGGGAGGTTGACAGGGATGAACAATGGGGTTGAAGACCTTGGAGGAGGAGAAGGATCCGGTGTGGGAGCAGAGAATATATGGGACAAATTCTCAGCTGCAAGCCCTGAGCTGAATGAGGATGAAGGTATGAATCTTAAAGGGACAGGAGCAGCAATTGTCCTCAAAGGCGCGGGAAGAGGGTTTATAGGCTGAGGGAGTGGCACAATGGACAGAGGCGTGATTGGGTCAAGCTCATCACTGTTAGTAGGGGAGTTGGCTTCAGGCACATTGTCTTCAAGATGGGCATCAGTATGGGGGGATTGAGGCACATTGTCTGTAGGAGTGTCATTAGTAGTTGGTGATTCATTGTGGGAAGATTGTTTAGGATCATTGTCTCTTCATCGGGGTGACTCGCTCGGTGGCCGTTGACTGAGGCTGTTGACTGTCACGTGTAGGGGATGGATTGGGGCACAGTAGAGATGGTAGTCTATTGTCATGTAGCTCCGGTTGTTCTTCACCATCCTTGCAATGAGGCACATGTTCCTCTGGACGCTCAGTGGTGTGTGGTGAGTTGTGGCATGACAGTTGAGAGGCTTCAGGACTACCATGAGCAAACTGCCTTCCTCCTCCTCCATCAGGGTCACATGATTTGGAACTAAGTGGAGGTGCATAGTTAGGGGATTGGTTTCCATTTGCAGCCCGGTTTTAAGGTCCTCCAGGTTGCTTCTGTGATGACAAGAAGACAGCAAAGTCCTTGAAGTCAGTGGCATATAGATGTATGAATTGCCTTAGCACATCCAAGTCAAGAGCAATGGTGGTCATTCGAGTCTCCAGCTTTGCCAATTGACCAACCACATCAGCAAGCGTTGTCTTCAATGGCGCCACTTTCTCCTCCATGATTTCACCCAACATTCTTGCTATGTCACCATATGGTTGGGCAGGAAATGGTTCTATTTCAGGTACGGGGGTATGAGCTCCTTCTGGTTCAGTGGTAGATGGAGGCACATTCTCACCCTCACTGCATGATGTGGAAGCCTTCCTGGGAGGAACACGAATTCGCATTCGGTTCAAGGCCTCATCATCAAAATCTAGCGTCCACATAGGAGCTTCACCTTCTTCAAGATACCAGACCTTGTTCTTCTCCAATATCAATGACACAAGTGCCAGGTAAGGCAATTCAGAGTTTTTCCTGGTCAGTGTGGCTACCCTTAGCATGGTGTCAACTATCTTCTTCCCCAACTTAAAGGGCTTACCCTTTATCATACATGTCAGGATCAATTTGTCATTACTGCTCATGGTTGCATAGTGTCTCCCCTTATTCAAAAAGTTGCGATTGTACAAGTAATGCAGGACTCTGTACCTATCAGAGAGTTGTTTTGGTCTGCACAGAGCAGAGCCATCCTCAGTTGAGTGACCCTCAAGCAATATGGCTGTCAAAAGTGTCAAAATTAATCCTACTCATTTTGCATAAGCTTTTCCCTACTAACCGCATGTCGTAATCCTCAAGTTTCCCTTGGTTGTAATCTGGCTTCGCTTGTGGGATGACACTTGGTCTCTGTTTCTTGCGAAGTTTTCTGTACAATTTATTCCTCACCACATCTGCCCCATCACTATCATCTTCTTCCTCTTTCGATGCCCCAGACCCCTCTCCTGACTCAACAGTGTGGTCTCCTTCCTCTTCCTCTTTCGATGACGACGACCCCTGCCCTGAGTCGTCGCTCTGGTCTCCTTCATCTTCATCTTTCGAAGCAGACGACCCTTGTCCTGAGTCATTGCTTTCTTCTCTTTCCTCTTCCTCACTAGAGCTTTCACCCACCACAGCCTTCCCCTTCCGAACCTCATCGTGTCTCTGTTTTTTTCGAATGGGGGAGTTTTCAGGTTCATCACCACTTGTATTGTCGGACGGTTCCGACCCTTTTGTGGAATTGCCAGTTGAGTCCTTCCTCTTTGTAGCCCTCTTTTGTTTCTTCGCTTCCTTTGCCGCAAGGTCGCGTTTCCACTTCGCCGCTTCTGCATAATCGTCATACCAATCATTTTTGCTTGTGTACTTCGACTGCCGACGACGTCCACACCTCCGCAAGCCTGCCCTGTATTTTCTGTAGTTTTTCACGTCTTCCATTGTGATTCCCATTTCATGCATTCGGTCCTCTGTCATTTTTACCCTAGCCATTTGTGATTGGCACTCGATTTCGCCTAGTGGTTTAGGGCAAAGTGGTGTTCAGGTGGACATGCCTTCAGATACTCTTCCCAAAACGCTGGCTCTGCAGTGACAAATTTGGTGTCCGGGTCCCAACCAAATCCAGAGGTGTTGACACCATATACCATGTCATAAGCCATTTGCCACAAGCATTTCAATGTCTTTATTCTCGATGTAATATGTGGAGTGGCTTTTATGCCACATCCTGGTAGCTTCTGTTCCATCATCGTTTGTAGGGCATTGGCAAACCTGGCTTTGAAGCCATTGTCAGCCATCCATTTTTGCTCTACCTTCAGAGTGAGTAAGCAGTCAATGAGGACTTTGTCCTCATTGGCCGACCACATTTTCATCCTCCCCCTAGACGCTTGGTCAGACAACTCCATCTAAAACATAACTCATGCAGACAAAAAAAGTTAAGGTACAAAGGTTTTATTAAATAAGAAATAAAGGAAACGATAATGAAGCATTTGTATAACAAGCATTCCAGGTAAAAAAACAACTAAACCAAATGACATCACTGAATGTCATATGTCACTACAAACAAGCAATAATTGTTTTTGCCTCACAGTAATTGGAAGGTCATTGTCTACAAAGAAGCAATAATTGTTTGATACATAATCAATTCTCCCTATGTACCAGAAAAGCAGCGAACATGTCATTTGCAACATGCTCCCTAAAATTAGTCCACAAGTCATTCGTTTCCATGGGCATAATGGGAGTGTTGTCATTTGTGGCATTTGCAGGTTCAAACGAATCAAGCTGCTCATCGAGGGATCTTGAACATTCTCTCGACGAATCAAGTTGTGTAGCAAACAACATGCGACGATGTATCGGTTTTGGATCTTCACAGGGTAGTACGACGCGCTCCTCAGGATGGCCCACCGCAACTTCAGTATGACAAAGCACCTTTCAATGACATTCCGCGCAGCTGAATGTCACATATTGAAGCACTCACGCGCAGATTGGGGTTGATATCCTTGTCTCCACTCATTAAGGTGGTACCGTTGCCCTCTATATGGCGCCAAAAAACCCTGGCAATTCGTGTACCCCGCATCAACCAAGTAGTAGTTTCCTAGTACAAAATAGTATATCGGTTAATTCATTTTCCATATGAAGGCCACATGTACAAAACCATTTCAACATTTCAAACAACGTAAGACTCATATCTTGCACTACTCGTAAGCCATGTGGCCTCCTTATGGCATCCTTCAACACCCTCCCATCCACAGCTGACCCTTCCCACCCAGGGAAGACGTAAATGAATTGACCATCCGGTGAGCACACACCAAGGACATTGGTTGTAACCTCCACTTTCCTATTTCGGTATCTACCCTTCAGAGGTGCAGGTACTTGTACGCGTATGTGAGTGCCGTCTAATGCACCAAGGCACCCCTGAAAAAACAACGACATCGGGAATGGGCTCCGGTTTCTTCAGAAGAAATGATTGTAATTTGATGGTGGCATTGAGCACCAATTTAAAGTATCTACTAATTGTTTCCCCTGACCTTCCAAACTCAAACTGAATTACTCTATTCTTCACATGATGCCCCAAGATGTGAAGGTACATTGCCACTTGCTCATCAACTAGCATATGTTTAGTTGCTTTCAATCCACCAATTGTGTCTAACATGTAACACAATTTATCAAACGTCGCCCGGTACATCCTAATTTGGTTGAAGCAAGTGGTGTCGCTACTATATATCATCGCCCTCAAATTTGCTCTCTTCGCATGAAAATCTAATCTAAATGACCTCTCCGGTAAGTGCCTTGGTCTACCTCCTCCCACTGCTACTATCATAATGACAATCAACCTCCTGACTGCTAGAAGCAAAGCTAGACACCCCGCCAACATTGCAACCATTAGCCGAAAGTGTAGCTCCATACCTACACAATTTTTTTGCACACCCATTTCCTTTTCATTATAATCTACCACTCCTCTTTCACAAACAACCACTATTTACATCCAAACATATTTCACCCAACCCAGTAATTTCATACCAGCACTTATGACCCAACAATACACATCACACTCACTAAAATAAACTGACATGAATTCTATTAATTCAGCTATGTCAGCTTTCTAATTCACAGGTTAGCAAATATGGTTAATTGTTAGCTATACAGAGAATGCCTTACCCACACAAAAGTGATTTCATTTAACACACACCACATTAACGTGAATACCCACCCATTTCATTCATAAAACACAAGGCATTAATGACCACATTAATTGAACACACTCATCAATAACAGACACGCATGTAGAGGCAGCTGCTTCTCTCATTTCACTCCTCACATTAACCAACAACGGAAGGAGTTAAATGCCACCACAAGTAATTAAAAACAGGGTATCGATCAAGAGATGAGAAAGCAAACTCAAACCCATCGCAACTCACCTGTGTTTCCACCGGCGTTGAACTTGTGCTGCGTCTCCGACTGGCTTGTCGTCGATTTCAAGTGAGGCAGTCTTCGTTCAACTCGTCAGGTGGTTTGAGCTTCGTCTGCTTCGTTCAACTCGAGGCTCGATTTTCTTTTCTTTTTAATCAACAGCTCCACTGTACCAGGGGCTTTTTTGTCCGCCAAAATCATTCTCCCGGGAACCAAATCACTATCCCGCCATTTTTTAGGGATTTAATTTTCCTACCCTTGTGGCAAGATCGAAGGAGGCGGGAGATCAATTTGGCAGGCGAGTGGCGCGCCAAACAGATTTTGGCCGTGGGAATATTGTCATTTTCCCTTTCCTTTGCCCCAAATCAGCATACCAAACGGGCCCTAAAAGAATTTCAGGACGCCAAAATCAGTATTTTTGACGACCTAAAAGTATTTCAGGACGCCCCTGCTCCATTATTAATATTCTCTCACCTTTCTCATTAGTTAATCGTCCATCTCTCTCTCTCATGCATCGTCACCATCGCTCTCCCTCGCACGCCAAAGTCTCCACGTCTCAGATAAGTCGCTGTCGCTCACCGTCGCCATCGCTCACCATCTTCTCTTTCGATCTATTCCTACTCCTTCAACACTCTTCGATCTGGCTGGGCGAGGAGACGACGGAGAGGAGATGTTGGCACCGGAGTTTCAAAGGATGACGATCTCAGGCTTTACTGTTGGTGCCATTTTCAATTTCAGGTCCGATCTATTCTTCCCTTTCCCTTAACTTTTTTTTTTCTGATTCCTCACTTCCATAATATTTTATTCTCCATCTCTCTCTAAATATTAACAAATATAAAAATATAGATCTCTATTGTTAGTCTCATAATATTTTTCCGATCACCGGAGTTTGAATCTTTGTAGAATCTGTTATGATTAGAATATTTTATTAGTCCCATAATTATAGGGATTAACTAAACCTAGAGAGAGATTATAGGAGATTATTGTTAGGATGTTAGTTTTTCAAATTTCAAATCTAGATCTGTAGAATCTGTTATTATTAGAATATTTTATTAGTCCAATAATTATAGGGATTAACTAAACATAGCGAGAGATTATAGGAGATTATTGTTAGGATGTTAGTTTTTCAAATTTCAAATCTAGATCTCTATTTTGTCTATAAATGTAATCGTGCTCTCATCTGAATATACAACAATTATTCTCATTTGATAATCTTCAAATGCTCAGTAAAAAATATGAAGCAGGTATATATATATAAAAAAATATCATATAAGGCGTCCTGAAATAAAATCAGGACGCCTTAACTAAGGCGTCTTGAAATAAAATCAGGACGCCTTATATGATTTTTTTTGCTTCCCCCGTCGAGACGTCCCTCTAAAAAATGACGTTAATTGCCTCTAATTTAGGACGTTAATTGGCTTTTTTGTAGTAGTGAATTAGAAATGGAGGGAGCATATATTTAACACATATTATATTTATATATTATCTTATCATGGTTTTGGATAAAATATCTCTCCTGATTGTGGCCTGCACATGATTTGGATAGAGATTTAGTTTATGATTACTTGTCTAGCTGGTAAGCTATTACAAGCCTTAATAAAAGGTTATAAATAACATAGGCCAGGTTTTAGAGTACTAACGTTGAAATATACTTGATTTTTTAGGGTTTCTGATGGGCGACAAATATTCCTAAACCATCAATCATCTATTCTCAAACCATCGATATGGCTCATCTTCCTGTTAGAAGAAGATCTCACTTCTTGTCTTCTATTCTCTTCTAATTCCAACTCTTTCTTGTTATCTATAGTTTCCAGGTTGTTACATACTACATACAGGGTCGCTATGGATTGAGGTATTTCATCGAGTATATATTCTGCTGTTGCTCTTATGCAATATAATATATTTGGGATCATTATCGTTACATTATTCCAACATGTGGTATCAGAGCTGGTTTTTTATTCCCCTCTACTTAGTATTTTCGGTATATTATTTTATTTTTCTGTGTAGAATCGGCTGAACCCAATAGGGGGTGAATTGGGTGAAGATTAAAAACTTGAAACTTTGAAAATCTTTTCGCGTTTTCTAAATCAACAGCTTAATTTTCAAATAAACATATACTGGAAATATAAGAGATAAGGGAAGAGAATATGCAAACTGTGATTTATACTAGTTCGGCTAATCCTTGACCTACGTCCAGTCCCCAAGCTCCACTTGAGATTTTCAATCCACTATCCTCTTGTTTAATCCGGGCACAAGAGAAGCCTTTACAATCCGATTTCACGCTCTGTACTCTAAGTAATCCTCTCACTAGGATTCACTCCCCCTTACAAGTTTTAATCTATACACCCACTTGATTACACACTTCGGACTCGAAGTAATCCACTCTCTAGAATTCACTCCCCCTTATAAGTTGTAATCAATACAATGGGTTTCTCACTCAAGATTAGCCAATCTTGAGTAACTCTCGGATAGAATGTTTACAGATAAATCTTCTCTCTCAGAAGTATATGAATGAACACTGAAGTACATAATCGTTTATCTCACTCTCTACTGTAAACTATATGAACATTTAGAAACAGAGTGTATGAACTATCGACGGTGAAGTAGTAAAGTCATTTCGTTGGCTTCGTCGATTCCTTCATCAATCATCGTCACCTCTTCCGGTTTGAAGACTTCACAATTTATAGGTTATTGTGTTTCGACCGTTGCGAGCATTCGACCGTTGTGACTTTGCTCAAAGTTACCGTTGTAAGCTCTGATGTAATCATTCACTTTTTGATAATATGATATTAATCATTCGTTTGATCATCTGAAACTTGCTAACAAACATGATTAATATTATTGAGAAGTATAGCAAGTAGAAATCAATTGATAAGAGAGATTTCTGAATTCTCGGAGACGGTGATTTTGATAACCGTGATGATCTTGCTTGGGCATGACTAATAGTATGCTTGAGCAACCAAGGTGTAAATACGTTATAAGTGGAGATCATCGTTCTATGCTCGGGCAACCATCTAAGCTTGCTCGGGCAAGCTTCTCTTGGTGCGTTTTAAGGAAATGATTTCTATCGCTGATGCTCGAGTAAGGCAGGCTTCATGCTCGGGCATCATTCGCCAATGCTTCTCTGACACATAATTTGCTTTATGCAAATTTGTTGTTAATCCATGATCTAATCTTCTGAAACTCATTAACAAACTGATTAAAAGCAATTAGAAGTAGTAATGAGTAACATTAAGATGTAATGGAATTAACACAGTGATTTCATAAATTATGCAGACAGAGATTTCAAAACAGAGGGATTTTGCTCGGGTATGATTGAAACTTGCTCGGGCAATACTCAAGAGACATATGTTAGAAATTGAAAGCAACAAGATATGCTCGGGCATATTTGAGCTTCTGCTCGAGCAACTTGCTCGGGTAACCATAAGATTTACTCGGGCAAAGTAGACTTGAATGCATAGGGAAGTTTCGAGACTCGATAATACTCGGGCAGGATACCAACTATGCTCGGGCATAGTATTGCCGATGCTTGGGCATAGTGAAAGAGATGCTCGGGTAAATGATGGACAGAGACCATATGAATACAGAATGCCAAGCTTGCTCGAGCATGAATTTATATTTGCTCGGGCATGCTACTCGAGAAAGTTAACATCTTGCTCGGGCATACATCATACAGAGAGTGAGAAACAAGGGAAGCACGACTTTGCTCGGGCAAGCTTTTTGTCCTCGCTCGAGCATGCTGCTCGGACAAGCAAAAAGTATGCTCAGGAATATTTCATTTCTTGAATCTTCATCATGTGTTAACAAGAATGATTCTCTAAAGTTCAAGTTCCAGAATGTAGAGACTTTCAAGAAGCAACAATATTGATAGCACAATAGTCAATTTCCCGTGAGCGTGCGTAACGTCTTCGATATAACTTCAATTTTGGCAAATCACCCATGCTCATAAAGCTCTTCAATTATTATTTCCAATGCAACAAGAATCAGCTCCAAATTCATTGTAGTTCGTCCACTATCATCAGAGGTTGTTCTTGACCAGCGATTTTGCAGCATCTTGAACAGACAGTCCACTTTCAAGGGTCATATCTCCCTGGTCTGAACTCCGTTCTGGTTGGTTCAACTCTTTATGGAACTCCCTTCGAGTCTACTTTCATATGCCACTTATTTCAGCTCAATTGGATTTGTAATGTGTGAGATACACTCAAATTACCAAAGCTTGCTCTGCTGTGTGACGTTGATTTCACTGTCATCTTCCAAAATTCATATCTCTCTCATATGACCTCCTTTGGGCTTGAATATTATGTCAAAATGACGCATTGGAAGTATAGTGTCCAACAAAATTGGTTTCACCTCAATCAGACTTCTGGTTTGAGAGATATCGTTGAAATACCAGAGGTCGCCTGAAACAGAGCTGAACAGAATAGCTGAACAGAATAGCTGAACAAAATTGGTTTCACCTCAATCGGACATTCTTCTCTGCTCGAGCATGCTGCTCGGGCAGGCATTTTTATGCTCGAGCAAGAGCGGATTTTTGCGAGAAAAGTGGCTGGAAGTGTACCTTGCTCGAGCATGACTTTGGTGTGCTCGAGCATGACTTCAGGAATGCAATGGTAGCTTATTTTAACCCCGATTTGAGCCATTCCAACTTTCATTTGATTGATTTTTTCAATCCATTCTACGAGTTCTTCCTTCTTTCTTCTTCTTCTCTTCATCATTCTCCATTATTTGAACTTCATGCTTCCTTTAATTAGATATTTCTTTGTTGATCTTCTTCTAAATCATTCTTCATAAACTTCACATCTATATTAAATATAAGAATTAATCAAAGTAGAAGATAAATGAAGTATGGAAACTTTCTCCTCTTAATATTGATAAGCATATTTGTCATCATCAAAACTAAGCATAACTAACATTCTGTTTTAAAAAATTAATGAGAATAACTACGAAGCACCTTTCTTGCGGTGTCTTGCTGATTCTATAATGATCATGTGCCTTATGTTCTATGCTTTCCGCGTAAACTTTAATTTACCTAAGGAAGCGATCTATCAAAGCTATGAACATATATCACCGATTTATACTCAAATATATGAAAGATAACGTACTGATCAGGGTTACGCAAATTCGTATAGTCTATATAAAAATGAAGATTATTTATATCTATAATGTTCTGAATATATATGTTTGAGATTTCCGCTACAGGGGTGAGAAGGAGATTATTTTTGCAGTCTCTCATGCTGCCATAGTCACTAATTGGGCTTGTCTTTTAAATCCAAAATTTTTTATTTGATTCTGCTCGGCCTTGAAAAACATATTTACATATCTGAGCCTCCTGAGCATAATTCAATTTGTTTTGTGCACATATATAATGTTGTCCACAACTTTGCCGACGTCGTTGGATTTTACTGCATCTCAGTTTCGATTTTCAAAATCAAAACAGTTTAAAATTGAATTTTGGCAATTTTGATGAAATCATTTTTCATATAATTGTTTCTCGTGATCTTCTGATCGTTCCACCATAAAGAGCACCGGCAACAAAGCCCGGATTCACCGGAAAAAGGACACCTGCGTCTGCAGGTTCGGTGGCTGGAGTCGTGTTGCAAGGTGGGTTGGATCCTAGGGCTTCGAATGTGCTGGCGAAGAAGACGGTCAAAATGGTGTGTTTTGGCGTATGGCAGAAAGCTTTCCTCAGGCACGCGAAACGACGACGATCCATTGAGTAACCGCGGACTGGGCTTCGCATTTTCTTGGGCCTTTTGTCTTGCATTATTTTGGGACAAGACTGCTGTTTCGGACTTCTTAATTTTTTGTTTGTTTTTTTTTTTTTGATAATAAAGCTGACTAAACACTAAAGTAACTATAAAAGAATAAGATTACACAGAGGGAATAAATCCCACACATTCCACATCCACTAAAGCCCTTAAGGCCAAAGGACAACTACTAAAAATCACCGACCTTGAAAGGCCCCATTTAGCCAAAGTGTCAGCCACTTTGTTAACATTCCTCGGAATATAAGAGACAGAAATCATCCAATCTCTATCAAGCACCTGTTTAATTTGTTGAAACAGCAAGCTACCAGCACTAAACTGCCTATCATGCAAGCAACAAACAAGATCAAAAGCATCAAACTCCACCATAAGTTTCTTAACCCCTAAGTCCCAAACCAAGCATAAACCTTCAAATAAAGCCCACTCCTTAGCATCTCTAGCATTACATCTACCAATAGATTTAGTAAAACTCGCCACCCATACACCCAAACTATACCTCAAAACACCCCCACATTCGGCAATAGATGTACTCCTAATCATCGCCCCATCTATGTTTAGCTTTAGCCAACCCTCATTTGGTGGAAGCGAAGACTGAGGGTGGGGATTAGAACAGGCAGCACCCACAGTTCCCATAGCTATACTCTGGAGACTGGAGAACGACCTCCAACATTGCAAAATATCGAACTCCGGCCTTGCTGGTTTCCTAAAATCAGGATCAAAGATAAAAGAGTTCCTCCATCCCCATAACTTCCATAGCGAAACACCAAAAATATGTCCCCAATATTGCCCCATCAGCTTACTCATTGAACCCATTAAATTCATTGCCAGCCAATCTCTCAAAGTGGCCGAAAAGAACTCTGACACAAGTCTAGCATCAAGCAACGCCAACCACATCCTTCGAGCATACTAGCAGTCCCTAAGGATATGGAGAATGTCCTCGGGACCACTTTTACAAAATCCACAAAGCGCAGAAGCAGTGGACCATAAACTGCGCCAAGCATTGGTTGGAAGTCTGTTGAGTACAACCCTCCACAAAAAAATTATGACACGCTCTGCTCCTTGCCAATGCCACACACAGCTTACATTTCAAGTGCTGCGGGTTCTCTTCAATGAGAAAATAGGCACTGCGGATTGAGAACTCCCCATCTCTAGATGCTCCCCAAATCATGAAATCCTGACCAGCATCAGATCTAAGCACAAGATGAGAGGCCAGACGCTGCATTATCTCTGGTTGGACGATATTGCGGAGCCTACAAATATCCCATGCACCATCCTTAACCCAGTCAGCAACCGAGGATTGCTCTTCCTCCACAGTCAAGGATCTCGAACAGTAATCTCGAATCTTTACCCTAAAATAGACAAACATCATGAAAAAAATTAATCATATGCCCATCTCTTACCATCCACCTGTTGCCCAAGTCAACTATGGATTTCTGAGAAGTAATAAAACGCCACAATTTAGAATCCCCTACTCGGAATGTTAACAGAGACTCATCTTCGCGCATCATGTATCTATGTTGAAAGACATCCGCCCATAAACCTTTGGCCTTGACAATAAGCTTCCAGGCCAATTTAGCCCCACAGGCTCTGTTAAGGGAAACCACATGTCTGAAGCCAAGCCCTCCGTAATCCTTAGGCTAGGTCAACAGATCCCAACCCACCGGATGGCTTTTAGGTTGCATCCCATCGTGCCCCCCAAATACAATTCCTCTGAATACGCTCAATTTCATGACACACATTGCTAGGGAGTCTAGCAACCTGCAAGTGTAATCCTACCGGCAGTCGACAAAGTTTTAGCTTTCCATGACGAGAGTTTTGTATGAAGCCTCTCAATCACATAATGGTACGTTTCTCTACTTTTCCTGCTCCGAGTAAGGGGAAAGCCCAGGTATCTCCCAATATCACAAGTACTCTTCATATTCAACTGATTTTTAATAAGATTCCTAGTCTGCTCAGAAACTCTAGGAGAGAAGAAAACTGAAGATTTAGCACAATTGACCTTCCCCCCGAAGCCATAGCGAACCTGTTTAAGCAATCCAACACATAGTCGGCCTGGCTAACCGACGCAACCCCAAACAATAGGAGGTCATCAGCGAACATCAAATGCGAAATCTTAGGACCCGTCGGAGATGTAGCAATTGGTTTTCAGTGACCTGACTCCACTTCATCATAAATTAAATGCGACAGTTTATCCATACAGAGAACAAACAAAAGAGGAGAGATAGGGTCCCCTTATCTCAACCCTCGCTTAGGAAAGAAGAATTCAGTTTTTGTACCATTCCAAAGGACATTGTAGGACACAGTAAATACACAAGTCATAATCAACTCAATAAAACCAGCTTCAAAACCTACTTCAGTAAGAACTTGGTTCAGGAAATCCCACCTTACTCTATCATACATTTTTTCAAGATCAATCTTTAAAGCCATTAAGCCTTTTCTGCCTCTACTTCTACTCATAATGTGAAGTAATTCATACCCAATTACAATATTATCCTGTATATGTCTTCCCTTAATAAAGCTGGCCTGGAACGGGGACACAATCTCATTCATCACCCCTTTTAATCTATGAGTTATCAGCTTTGTAACACATTTATAATGGACTGTACAAAGGGAGATAGGCCTAAAATGTGAGACCAACTCAGGGGTATCTATTTTCAATATCAAAGAGATAAGAGTCTTGTTAGCATCCTCAAGGGAAGAAGCATTTTGAAACATACCTTCCACAAAAGCACATAACGAAGGTCCGACCGTACACCAATTTCGTTTAAAGAAAAAAGGGGAAAACCATCAACACCAGGTGCTTTAAAATTCCCCATGGAGAACAAGGCCAACCTAATTTCCTCATCAGCAGGGACCTGAGAAAAATTCCTCAAAACAGAATTATCCACATTTGGGAAAGACGTTCTAGTAGGCAGAAATGCAGAGGAATTATTATTCTCCTGAAACAAGATTTGAAAGTACCTTACCACCAGTGCTTTTAATTGATCAGCATCCTCTATCCATCTACCCTCGTCATTCTTAAGAGCAAGAATCCTATTCCTTCTTCTTCGCATTTTCGTTTTAAGATGATAATACCGCGTATTACAGTCACCTTCAGTAACCCACTGTGATCTTGACTTCTAGAACCATTTGATTTCCTCAAGCCATAAGACTCTTTCTAACTCTTCCTCAAGCCATAAGACTCTTTCTAACTCTTTCAACCGAGCCATAATCTGGAATTTTTGGTTCTCCTCCACTAATCCAAATACATTTTTGTTCCACACAGTGACCGTAGATTGAAATTTTTTTAAAGATAAGTCAAGACCAATATCACGTTCCCAACTCGTGTCCAGGAATGAGTCAAAATTCACATGATCAGTCCACATTGCTTCGAATCTAAATGGTTGAATACCCACAGGTTGACCACCACTCTCTCCAAAGTGCAAAAATAGAGGATTATGGTCTGAGAACCTAGTTCTAGCCAAAACCGTAACAGTGCAATCCTCAAAATCAGACAGAAAAGAAGTATTGGCTAAGGCCCTGTCTAACCTCTCATATAAGCGGTTGCAGTTTGCTAATCTGGGTCCGCGCCAAGTGAATCTTGGACCCTGGAATCCCAAATCTTAAAGCTGATAGGTCTGAATCCTCCGTTGAAAATTCCCCACCCTCAAATAACAAACACCTGCGCCTCCAGCTCTTTCACTTGCCGCCATAATGTCATTGAAATCTCCGACCACGAGCCATGGAGAGGACATCTCACCGGCCATAGAGAGAAGATCGTCCCACAAAGCTTGCTTGAAAGAAGCCGACGGGATGGCGTAGACCGCCGTAAGGAAAACAAGTCTTCTGTCCATGGTCGAGATCCGTAAATGAAAGTACTGCTGATTCGTACATACCACAGTAACTCCGATATTGTTGCTTCTCCACGCTGCCACAAGACCCCCCGATCTCCCCACACTAGGGATCACCGCCAAACCATCAAACCCAACCTTCGACAAGCTATTGAACTGATAGAGCTTCTCACTCTTGGTTTCGGCAAGGACGAGCAGGTCAGGGAAAGTGCCACCCCAAGCGAACCAAAGATTTCGGATCAAGCTGCTACTACAGGCCCCACAAGCATTCCAAAAAAATACCTTTGTCATAAGATAACCAAGACAAATAAGAAAATACCAAATGGATCCGAAACACCAAAAAATAACACCTGGGCTAAATAGAAAAAGGTCCAAGACACTTCAACACTCTTGGGTCTCAGGGACCATAGAGTCCAACGGTTGTGCACTTGGGCTGTCCTCCATCGAAAGAGGGACTTGAGCCACCTCAGTTGGGTCTGCCCAAAATCTGCCAGGCAGGCCCGCTAATTTGTCCTGTTTACCAGGATCCAACATTGTTGGTTGAAAATCCACAACCATCAGGGGATCTAGCAAAGCACCTTTTCCATCCAACTCACTATTTCCCACCCCAACGTCTCTATCCTCCAACATCATCTTCATTATCTTCGGCTCCAAATACGTCAACCTCAAAAGGTCAGGCTTCCTTTCCACTAGTACAATCACGTCACGCATTCTCTTCTCTTTCCTCAGAGCTTGTCGGCCAATCCCTTTCTCACTACTCTCTCCCACCTCCCTCTGGATTGTACCAGTTCTCTTCTTCACCCCTCCTTTCTTTCGCCTCGAGCCACTCACATTAGATAGAACCCATGTATCCACCTAATGCTCAGCACTGAAACGTACGACAACAGCAGTACTCATTGGATTAACCTCTCCATCTTGTTCCCCCTCTGCCGCCAAAACGCCAAAGCGTGAGCCACCTATTGTCTGCTGAGTATTCGCGGTGGTTTTCTCCTGCCCCTTTTTTTATTCTGCCGCGGCTTCTGAACTACCTTCCACACATCAGTCGAAATACCCATAGGTTCATCACATGTGATTGCTCCCTCAATCCTGTTTTCTCCATTTCCATTATCACCTACTTTATGCATCTCCTATTGACACTCTATTTTCGACTTAGCGCCCCCTGCTTTGTAAACCTCCTTCTTATGGTCGTAGATGCCACAATTGGTACATAGGTTATGGACTCCTTCATATTCAAGGTAGTAGTCTTCATCATCCAACGTAAAACCAAACATCAATTGCTTTCCAAGGTCCACCAACACATAAATCCTCACATAGTGACCCATGAGGTGCCCTGAGGTATTCATAGCAATCTTAATAGTCTCCCCAATGCGGTTACCAATCCAAGAGAGAGCGTCTCTATCATAGTACTCCAAGAAAACCTTCGGCAGCCTAACCTAAACCGCCACTCTCTCGATGGATGCTCTCCAAGGATTGAAACGGGGCTCCCAAGGCCTAATAGTTAAGTAGTGGTCAAAGATCATCCATGGCCCACCAGTCAAAGCATTACAGTAGTGTTCCTTGTTAGTGAATTTCACTACAAAAAAACCATTCTCTATATTGATTAATTTAATCACCCCTCGTTTAGCCCAGAGGGATTGCAATATAGATAAGAGCATTTTATACCCAATGTCCTTGCCAAGGAGCTTCACTATTACTGCTTGATTCCAGGCCTTGTAAAGCTTTTTCTTCATTTTCTCCGAGAAGGAAAATGTAGGAAAGTTTCTGTTGGGGTCTTCCTGTATTTTGCATAATGGCTCACTATCGTCATTGTCTAAATTTTGTGACAGTTCATCATCAGACATCTCATTCACATGGCCTGAGTTCTCTCCACTTTTTCCAGTTGCCTGAATGCCTTATGTAACATCCCATTTTCAAAAGAGGAATAATTTTTTTTTCATCAGAGTAGAGCATCGAAGCAAGAGAGTAACTGATACATATATTCAAAAAGCCAACTGTCGTATGTCTGGCTAATCGTAGCAGCGGTACATTAATCCGGGTATCTAACATAAACGTAAATACATAACAAAAGGAAGTCTCCAGTCGAGTCTCTAAGCGCGCTGCTTGCCCTTCTCTTCAGCCCTCGGTCCTCCCGACCCTGAAGCTATGTTAAAAGCTGAGGTCCAACGCGTACGGACCTCAGATAACGATTAACCTCATGCTTATATACACAGTATATGGATTACAGATATTCACAACATCAACAGCACACAACACATGTATCATACAAACAAGCGTATCCCAACAACACATAAGCCCCCTGGCAGATGTGTCACACCCAGCAAGTGTTTCACACCCAGTAAGCGTATCCCAATAGCACATAAGTCCCCTGCCAGATGTGTCACACCCAGCAAGCATAAATATATCAACAGTACATACAACAGAGCTATCAGCTACCACATATGAGCATACAATAAACATCAGAGCTAGTGTTACAGTACGCGAACGTACCTTCGTTGACGAATACGGTACGTCTGTCGGTCAGAACATGATCACATATATCCTATAAGGATAATATCGTATTTATTAATTCATAATCAATATCCTAATAGATATTTTAGTCATAAATGACTATTTTACCCCTGACTTTAGAAAATCGCTACCGGATAAAATTTCACCAGAGCTTCGCTACTCTGACTCCCAACTTTCAGAAACTCAACTCCTACCATGTTTTTACCTCGTCAGGCATCTTTCAATGCAATTAGGCATAAAAACAAGAATAGGAATTTCATTTCTTACTTCCTAGATCTAACTAACATTTCTACTAAAACTACCGAACAAAAAGACTAGAACTTAAAACTAAGGACCGAAGAACTTACCCAGAACCTTGCTACTCCTTCTCCAAAGCTCTTCCTTCTCTCTTCTCTCTAGAATTTCAAATTGCTCTAGAGGTTTTGGTGTGAGATTTGTAATGGATGGAGGTGCCTATTTATAGAGTTTTGCTATGGCAACTTTGGTAATTATCTTGAACTTCTTCTCCTCAATTGTCCACCATTGAATCTAGGGTTAGAATGAAGCTTTCATCCTCACCGTCCATAGTCTCCAAACGTCCCTTTATCTCTCTCTCTCCCCTATCCTCTTCCAGAAATGACATCATCCTATCCTTTAAGGATTTTCCTCTACCGGTTAATTCCCCTGCTCAGTCTTCTAATCGAATATGCTTATAAATCACAAATACTTTTTGAGGTAACCTTTGAAGTTTATGTAACCTCTTGAGAAGTATTTGGGTTAACAAAGATTATGGTCCCATTAGGGGTTCTTACTAGCCTTTTAGTCATTTTAGGATAAACCCCGACGGTTACGGAAATGACTTTGGAGATAACCCACTTCGGAATAAAAATACAGTTGTTTATAATAAGTCCTGATGTTAGATACTTAGTTCACATATTTTGAGATATAATTTAGTTTCTATCGGTTCTCATTTATCCTATTTGCTTTTTCTCAAAATATCTCTTTTTTTTTCTCTTTCTTCCCACTTGCTTCACACACACTCACACATACTCACACACACGCCCCCCCCCCCCTTTTTGACTTTTTCAACTTTGATTTTTAAGTTTATTTATACTTTAATATATCTTATACTAATTAGCAAGAATTCTCTCATTGGTTCTTAGGTAATAACATGGATTTAGACCCTTTAAATGTTAGAATTATTGTAGGCCTTTAGATCTTACTTTATGAGATTCAATCTTGGCCCTTGATTTTAGTTTGACTTGACAAAGTTAATTATCTTTATGCTAATCTTGACCATTGGTCTCTAATTAGGGTCACACATCCCTAATTATGCCTTTAGATCATGCTACTTAATCTCTAATAAATGAAGATTTAATTATCTACTAATTGTTGGCAATTTTCTTAAATTGGATTAATTATTTTCTCACAACTTCTGGGACTTTGGTCATTTATGCTCCATGCATTATTCTTAAAATCATAGGGCAACTTATGTTCCCTAAAATAAAATTAGATTTTTGCCTCTTTAAATTCCAAGGAAAATAAGCTAATAAATTCCTAAAATTAGAGACAATATACTTTCCTATTTTAAGTAGGTATTATTTATCAAAATATAATATTTAAGATAAATAATTTTCCGGGTATTAAATTTCTCCCCCTGTTAAATAAAATTTCGCCCTCGAAATTTGCTCTACCCTAACTAGACCTTTTACTAACTAAACTCCGGACCTTATGCTCCGGATATTTACTCTATCAGAACATTTTTATGTCCAAACCGTTTCTTTCGGTGGTCGAGGATTCGCTCCGGCTCGACTACGAAAATTTTGTCATGTCGTACTTTGATATATAGTGTTTCCGTGGCGCCCATACACCGCGACAACGCAAGATACCTCATACTCAATGATACAATCGCAGTCTGGTTGTAATAACTAAGAAACATGAAAAATGTTGTGGAGGTTTAGTCAAGTTCGGTGGTAAGGCTTACCAAAATTTCGAATGTCTTATGTAATACGGACTATATGTTCGCCTTCGAAGTATTCTACTGACACCAGTTACCAGGGATATTGCTTAGAAACATACGATCATCGACTTTGAACTACAGGGGTCTTCTCCCTTTTTGTCAGCGTAGCTCTTCCGTCTGCTTTGTGCTGCTCGGAGTCGTCTCTTGATTACAGTGATTTGTTCGGAGGTCTGATTAATCAGGTCTGGTTCAAGCAATTTCTGCTCAGATAAGGGTGACCGACACCCGCAATATTTCCCTCGTTCAGAATTTCGTTGGTTCTTCCACGCAAAAACGGGTACGGGGAAAATGATGAAGAGTGGATCTGATCCAGTCTCCAGAAGGGTACGGAAATATGTAACGGTTCTTCTGATAGAAGTTCTCAACATGGGTCAAATACCGCATGTATTTATCTTTGTCGGTCTCAGAGTTTTATCCGGCATGGCCCAGCTCCACATATAAGCTCTATGTTAGGATGGTATTACTGTCCAGGACAAACTGGAGATTATCAGAGTTATCAGAATTATCAGAGTTATCATAATTATCAGAGTCTGCGTCAGAGTTGATATCAAGATCTCTGATCTCCGTGTAGTCGAAGTTGTTGCCTACCGATGAGTGAAGTGAATTATCAGGGTTATCAAGATTATCAGGGTTATCAGGATCATCAGGGTTATAAGGGTTATCAGGATTATCAGGATTATTAGGGTTATCAGGGTTATAAGGGTTATGGGATTATCAAGGACTGGCATCGATATAAGTACAGATGATGGATACACCGGCTCTGGGTTAGAGTGATGCACCGACTGAGGGTGATACACCGGTTCAGGATGGTATACTGGTTCAGACTGGTATTCTGAAGTAAGGTGGTACACCGACCTAGGGTTATATCAGTACTCATTTTCAAAACATGCTCTTTAAAAAGGTGTAGAGCCTAACTCCGTTACTCAAACCTATTGGCCAGGTAGGTGTCTATCATGGGAGTCTCACCAAGTTCACGGCGACTGATTGACTTACACCCACATAGACTAGCCCTACCTTCGGAACCAAAAGGTTTGTAATAGCTTAGTCAGATCTATGCCAGGACAACTGCTCTGATACCAAAATGTCTCCTTAGCGATCACATGCCGTGTCAACATAAGATACCTCAGCCGCCAGTTTTACACATCGCCTCGCGGCTGATGCAACCAGGTACGGTGGCTAGCCGTCTGGCCATGTCGGGGTAAGAGCCAATCCTTCGCCACATATCAAACTGTGAGAACCCCCGATCATGAATCAAATTTGCCATCAGAAAAACTAGCTCTGATACCAAAAATGTAACATCCCATTTTCAAAAGTGGAATAATTTTTTTTCATCAGAGTAGAGCATCGGAGCAAGAGAGTAACTGATAAATATATTCAAAATGCCAACTGTGTATGTCTGGCTAATCGCAGGGGTACATTAATCCGGGTGTGTAACATAAACGTAAATACATAACAAAAGGAAGTCTCCAGTGGAGTCTCTAAGCATGCTGCTTGCCCTTCTCTTCGGCCCTCGGTCCTCCCGACCCTGAAGCTATGTTAAGAGCTGAGGTCCAACGCGTACGAACCTCAGGTAATGGTTGACCTCATGCTTATATACACAGTATATGAATTACAGATATTCACAACATCAACAGCACACAACACATGTATCATACAAACAAGCATATCCCAACAACACATAAGCCCCCTGGCAGATGTGTCACACCCAGCAAGCGTATCCCAATAGCACATAAATCCCCTGGCAGATGTGTCACACCCAGCAAGCATAAATATATCAATAGTACATACAACAGAGCTATTAGCTACCACATATGAGCATACAATAAACATCAGAGCTAGTGTTACAGTACGCGAACGTACCTTCGTTGACGAATACGGTACGTCTGTCGGTCAGAACGTGATCACAGATATCCTATAAGGATAATATCGTATTTATTAATTCATAATCAATATCCTAATAGATATTTTAGTCATAAATGACTATTTTACCCCTGACTTTAGAAAATCGCTACCCGATAAAATTTCGCCAGAGCTTCGCTACTCTGACTCCCAACTTTCAGAAACTCAACTCCTACCATGTTTTTACCTCGTCAGGCATCTTTCAATGCAATTATGCATAAAAACAAGAATAGGAATTTCATTTCCTACTTCCTAGATCTAACTAACATTTCTACTAAAACTACCGAACAAAAAGACTAGAACTTAAAACTAAGGACCGAAGAACTTACCCAGAACCTTGCTACTCCTTCTCCAAAGCTCTTCCTTCTCTCTTCTCTATAGAATTTCAAATTGCTCTAGAGGTTTTGGTGTGAGATTTGTAATGGATGGAGGTGCCTATTTATAGAGTTTTGCTATGGCAACTTTGGTAATTATCTTGAACTTCTTCTCCTCAATTGTCCACCATTGAATCTAGGGTTAGAATGAAGCTTTCATCCTCACCCTCCATAGTCTCCAAACGTCCCTTTATCTCTCTCTCTCTCCCCTATCCTCTTCCAGAAATGACATCATCCTATCCTTTAAGGATTTTCCTCTACCGGTTAATTCCCCTGCTCAGTCTTCTAATCGAATATGCTTATAAATCTCAAATACTTTTTGAGGTAACCTTTGAAGTTTATGTAACCTCTTGAGAAGTATTTGGATTAACAAAGATTATGGTCCCATTACGGGTTCTTACTAGCCTTTTAGTCATTTTAGGATAAACCCCGACGGTTACGGAAATGACTTTGGAGATAACCCACTTCGGAATAAAAATACAGTTGTTTATAATAAGTCCTGATGTTAGATACTTAGTTCACATATTTTGAGATATAATTTAGTTTCTATCGGTTCTCATTTATCCTATTTGTTTTTTTCTCAAAATATCTCCTTTTTTTTCTTTTTCTCTTTCTTCCCACTTGCTTCACACACACACACATACACGGCTCCCCCCCTTTTTGACTTTTTCAACTTTGATTTTTAAGTTTATTTATACTTTAATATATCTTATACTAATTAGCAAGAATTCTCTCATTGGTTCTTAGGTAATAACATGGATTTAGACCCTTTAAATGTTAGAATTATTGTAGGCCTTTAGATCTTACTTTATGAGATTCAATCTTGGCCCTTGATTTTAGTTTGACTTGACAAAGTTAATTATCTTTATGCTAATCTTGACCATTGGTCTCTAATTAGGGTCACACATCCCTAATTATGCCTTTAGATCATGCTACTTAATCTCTAATAAATGAAGATTTAATTATCTACTAATTGTTGGCAATTTTCTTAAATTGAATTAATTATTTTCTCACAACTTCTGGGTTTACTTTGGTCATTTATGCTCCATGCATTATTCTTAAAATCATAGGGCAACTTATGTTCCCTAAAATAAAATTAGATTTTTGCCTCTTTAAATTCCAAGGAAAATAAGCTAATAAATTCCTAAAATTAGAGACAATATACTTTCCTATTTTAAGTAGGTATTATTTATCAAAATATAATATTTAAGATAAATAATTTTCCGGGTATTACACCTTACAATTTCTCAGCAAAGGACTGCCCAGGTTCACTAAATTTCATTCGATCCTTTGACAATACCGGCCATTAATTTTCAGTAAGAATATCCTTCCCATCCTTAATCTTCTTTGAGCTTCGGTGGAGGAGATCATCCTCCTCACTAGAACGGGTGACCAGCGCAGGCATACTTCCAGAGAGCATTCTAATAGTTTATGTGGAGGATAATTTATTCTTAAATATTTTATTTTCTTTGCTTTTAATTTAAAATATCTGAGCCAAATCCATGACTTCGTTTTGTGCTTATGCAATGTTTTCTATATTAATTGGGAAAATATCAGTGAGGTTCTGAAGAAGAGAAAAAATATCATGAAAGTTTCAACCCTAAATTCCCAATCTTTGATATTAATTAGGGAATTTCAATATTAAAAAAGTCTTGTTGTCAAAATAACTTTTTATGTTGTTAAAATGGCTTTTCCTGTTGTTAAAATTTTCCTATGAAAATATTGTTTTCAAAATGGCTTTCCTTGTTTCTAAAAATTTTCCAAGTTTCTAAAATTCTACATGCCTGAGGAAAAACTTAAAAAAAAAAATTTACAACAGGAAAAGTCATTTTAACAACATGAAAAGCCATTTTGACAGCAATATTTTTATAAAGAAATTTTAACACAAGAAAAGCCATTTTAACAACATGAATAACCATTTTGACAATAGGAATTTTTTGATATTGGAATTCCGTAATTAATATAAAAAAAAGTCCCTAAGGAATTTTTTGATATAAGATTTGGGGTTGAGACTTTTTTGATATTTTTTTCTCTTCCTTGGGACCTCACTGATATTTTCCCATTTTAATTTTTGCAACTAGGCCGAAGGAAAAATTCTACGCTTTTTTTTTTATAATGAAAATGGATAAAAGACTACAGATCAATTAAAAGGAAATTACACATAAGGAGAAATTAATCCCAAATGCTCTTAATCAGTCCAAGATCTCAAATAAAAAGGATATAGTCATCTAAGATAGTAGTCTTTGTGATGCTTGCGAAGGCATCAGCGACTCTATTGTATCCGCGAGGAACATATTGCATTTGAACATGCACTCTTTCTCTATAATATCTCGAATCTCAAATAAAAATTCTAGGTTTTTGTTTTGGCTTTACTTGTCTTAACTATTCAACTGAAGGTGCAAGTTACCAGTGCTACTTGAGGCTAAAATAATTTTTCGAATAATAACATACCATTAATAGAAGTAAGTTAAATACTGAAAAAATAAATTAAGCAAGTAAAATTTCATAATAACGAGAAGACGTACAGTTATATTCAACTTTCAAGTTTGAAATCATAAATGTAGATAAAATTATGTAAAAGGTGATCAATTAGAAAATACCATGTAAAAACCAACTTATTGATACCAACTGATATAAAATTTAAAACCCATTCTAAATAAGGACTTAAATAGAACGAGTAACAAGCATAGACACATAGTCCATGAGGGTAAGTAACTATTCAAGCACAGCACAAGGCCACGAACTAAGTGTTGGGATCGGTACACGTAGCGGAGTTAAAAACTTTTTACGAATCCCATCGGAGGATCGCTCAACGACGTTTAAATCAAGGTTTAGGGTTTCCGAATCATACCTATGCGGAGGGTTCAACGTATCATTCGACTCGGCCTGGTGCGCATCTCGAACATCGTGTGTCTCGACCGTCGTACGTCTCGAATGTGGTGCCATCTTGTTCGATCAAACAGGAGCTGACTGGTGGGCTACCTTCTCGATCAGTAGAAGTCGACTCTTCAAATCACCTTCCTCTACCGGTATCCACACGAACCGCCTTCAGAAACACAAACGGAAGCGTGCTAGCACCTCTTAACTATGCGTCTCTCTATTTTCTCTCTAGGGTTTCTCGCGGCTTTCTAATACGCTTAACAAAAAAAGTCCCGCAGGCGTATTATATTCAAAATTTTGAATCTGGATTAAAAATATATTAATTAAATCTATTTGATAGATCTAATCTAATCTATTTATTTAATCCAAATTAAAAGCCTTCTGATTTAATTTATCTCTATAAATTAAATCCGAGAAATGATACTGTAACATCCCCTTTTTTTTAAGAGCAGTAAAATTTTTTTTTCCATATATTAGAGTAGAGCATTGGAACAAAAAGAGTATTGAGTAATTGATACAACATGATACAGTGGCGTACTTTCAGTTCATAAAGAACATTGCATTATATATTTAAATCTTGGATGTTCTCGATTGGGTCTTTATGCGGTATTCACATGCGCTACTTACTCGGCTTACTTTTATCTTCCGTCCTCAGGTCTTTGTACCCTGTAGCTAAGAGCTGAGGTCCAATACCCATCGGACCCCAAGTAACGGTTAACATCATGCTTATATAAACAATACATGAACAACAGATATTTTTAACATTACAGCATTGATTCATACAGTACATCGTATGATCATTTGATAACAACTACACTAACATGCAAAGTTATCCCTGGTTTGCAACATCCGTGCCACGATGTACAGTCGTGTCCTCAGCGCTAGGAAAACATAACGGCATTATTATGACTATAACCCGTAAAGCTGTAAATAGTGATCTAAGTCTACCTTAGTCACAGTGCATGTCCAGGACAAGGTCCCGTTCATGGGTTTATGAAACTATCCATAACATATATAAGCATACACAAGCATTAGCATTAGTGTTACAGTAACTGCGGTAGGTGATCACAGATATCCTATAAGGATAATAATCACGTTTTTCAATATCCAACATCATAACAGGAATTTTAGGTACAAATTACCATTTTGCCCCTAGTTGCCTAATCGGCGAAATTTCGCCAGAGCTTCGCTACTTTAACTCTAATCTTCCAAAATTTTGCCATATCTCCGACTCCAACATGATTTTTGAAATTAGTGCCTTAGATACTCCTAACACATGATATCTAATCATACTTGGAAGATTAAATACTAAACTAGCATTTCTACTCTAACTACCGAAAGAATTACGAAAGCTTAAGACTAAGGACCGAAGAACTTACTCAGAGCTTCGCTACAAATTTCCCCGAACTCCTTCCTCCTCCTTGCTGCTCCAAATTTTGGCCTTGGAAAGCTTCTTTGGTGTGAAAAATTTGAAGAGAAGTGAAGGCTATTTATAGGGAAAAAGTGTGGCCAACTTGGTAATTTTCCCCAAAATTTCCCTTCAACCACAACCAAGAAAATTAGGGTTTTTGTGCAAGCTCATTCTCCTCCACACAATCTTCAAAACCGGCCTCCCCCTCCCCCAAAGTCATTAAAGCAATGTCACCAACTTTTTCTTTTTGCCTTCGACCCGATAAAATTCCCCGATCGGTGTTCGAATCGCGTAATCTTAGAAAATCTCAAAAATCCGAGAATGTAGTCCTGAAGATCTCTTATTCCTCTTTCAAAATACTTGGGCTAACTAAATTTTTGATCACATTCAAGTCATTCCGTTAACTGCCGAAGATTTTGAGCCGAACACCGTTAGTTACGGAAATTACTTCGGGTAACGTCATCTTCGGGACAAAAATCCACTGATTTATAAAACGTCCAGTTGTTTATCAACTCATCCCCAGATTCCAAGTTATGGCTTGGTTTCTATAGATTTTCATTCATCTGATTTTCTTTTTGAACATCAGATAGATTCTTAGCCAGTCTAGCATAACCCTTTTCGGTTACGGAAATAGCTTCGGAGGTAACCTACTCCGAGCTAAAAATTCACTTGTTTATAATATACTCTGACTTTAGAAACCTTGTTCATGGTTTTCTAGATAGGATTAAATTTCTATCGGTGGTCATTTATCCTATTTGTTTTTCACAATTATAATATTATTATATTACAAAATGTCTTAATCATAAATTTACAAAATCCTATCCTCTTATCCTCTTGAGATTTTCGGTCAACACCTATATATATATATATATATATATAGAGAGAGAGAGGTAGGATATTCTCACTACCTCATTTTTTCACTACCTGTTCACTACCTATTTATCATCGTCAGATCTGTTTTTTATCCAATGGCTCTGATTTACCCTATTTAATCCCCTTTTCCATTCTCCATTTCTCCCTCTTTCCAAGCACAGCACCTCCGAGCGATCTGCATACCTCCGAATACTCCGTCGTCCCTCCTCCTCCAGCGATCGCCGTCTACAATTAATCGTTGGTTTTGCCATCGACACCGTTGGTTTTTCTGATTGCCGTGATCTTTCAACAATTAAACGTTGGTTCTTTAGGGACTTGGTTAATCTGTTTTGATTTTCGTAATAAACATTTGATGCCCCCCTTTTCGTTAATGGTTTTTTTTTGTCAGAAAGCGCTAGAACCGCATAAAAACGAATTCTTGCGATGTGGGTATCTCTAATTACAGTCATTTGAAAACCTAGGGTTATATATAATTTAGGAAGAAGGGGATAATAATATTTAGACAGGATGAGAGCAGATGCACAAGGGATGAAACATGTTTCGTTATTATAGTTTATAGTCGAACGTAACATTGTTGAATTTTCGGTTTTTCTTTCCTGCCTTGATTGGGGAATGACGATGCTATTCAAGCTCAACGATGGAATGCTAAACTGCGAATTCAATTTTTTTTTTTTAAACAACTTCTCAAAAAAGAGGTAGGGACGACGATCGATGGGAGGAGGAGGGATGACGGCGTGAGGAGGAGCGGTGCAGAGGAGGGAGTTTTTGTCAATCACTGGGAGGAGCTGCGGATCGAGGGAACGGAGGAAAGAGGGAAAAATTGGAGAATGAAAAAGGGGATTAAGTAGGGTAAATCAGGGCCGTTGGATTAAAAGTAGATCTGACGGTGATAAATAGGTAGTGAACAGGTAGTGAAAAAATAAGGTAGTGAGAATATCCTACCTCATATATATATATATATATATATATATATATATATATATATATATATATATATATATATATATATATATTCTATCTTAATTATTTATATTATTCTTATTATCTTATATTCATTTTTCCCATAATTCTCCCATTGGTCCATTGCTAATTACATAGATTTAGGCCTTAAAAGTTACTAGAATAATTCTAAACCTTTGATTTTACCTTTCAATATTACATCATAACCCTTAGTAATTATTTAATTTATCTAATTGAATTAACAAGTTTAATTAGTGCTCTTAATCATAAGATTAGCAACCTTTTAGGATTAATGATTTTCGTATACTTAATCTCATTTATTTCTCCTTAATCTTTTCCCAATAATTAGAAAATATATTTTATGCTAATTTTATCAATTAATATTTATTTAAAGTGTTTCACATAATTTACTTGAATATTCTCTTGATTCATGCTTAGATAATTAGCCAATAATTCGAATACTTTTTGATTTTTCCCCTTTAATTTTTTCAAGTTTATAATTTATTAAATTACCAAAATTAGAGAAAATATACTCTCTAAATTTTAATAATTATTTTACTGCCCTTTAAGATTTATCATAATTTCCTTAGGTCATTTCATGCTCCACAATGGCATTTTAGTAATTTTGGCACATTAATATTTTCCCCTAATTCTCAAGAGATTTTCCTTTAGATAAGATAAATTTAACACAGGAATTGAGACCACATATTCACCTTTTTAAAAATAGTCATTTTATTTAACCGGTTATTACAGATATATTTATTCGAAAATTAAATATGAGATACAATATCTCTATTTTTTTTAGATATTTAATTTATCAAATAAATTAAATACAAACAAATATTATATAATAATATTATAATCTTTATTAATTAATATTATTATATTAATTTTGAATTTAATATATATATATATATATATATATATATATATATATATATATATATATATATATATATATATATATTCATCCTAGATTAGATTAAATACAGTATTCATTAAATCTTAGACATATCTAAGATTCAATGAATCTGGACACTTTTGCTCGTGTTGGGCTATTCTTGTGTGCGACCCTGCAGGCCCACATGAGATTGGCAGCGGACCAATACCATACTAGCCACAAGTCGCAAGCGGCCTCTAGCAAGACATTGCGACTACCCAATTCACATAGGGATTGTTGATGCGATATAACCTATCGTACAACCATGTCACGTCCCTTTTGTCACGCGATAATTTGGTCAAGGATGAGGCATGGATTATGTCAACTTCCTGTTCTTGACCATTACTTTCTCAATTCTCGAGTAGTCTAATAATTGAAATGGAAACTCCTTTCCATCGTAGTATGGTCATACATTTCTTAGACTCACTCATCGAGGGACCCAGTATTATCTCTCTACAAATGTGAGGGACAAATCCCATCTTGACCACTAACATACCTCTGCATGAGAACCACTGATCCCGATCCAAGCCTTTATCATCACCCGGTCAAAGATGCCTTTTGACTAGGTCAAAGATCCGTGACTCATCATGTAGGAATCCATGATGATCTCAGGTCATAGGGCGTTGTGACGCGGTTATACATGAGATAAGCTTATGACTAAATCCATGCAGCTTTCTCATAGTGGGTCGGGCCCAAAGACCTTGTACTCTTACAAGTGCCCATGACTTTGATTCGTATCTCCATACCTCATCAAAGTCACACTGGTCTTATCTCATCTTCGCTCCGGTGTAGATGACCGACCAGGGACATTTAGGATAATCTATTAGATATATCCATAGATACAGTTATCAATGTAAACATGCAAATGAAATGATAACTAAAAGAGAATACTTTAAATAACATAAATGTCTAAAGTACAATGACTTGCCGCTAGGGTATAATTTCCAACACTAAGCACAACACGAGGCCGCGAAGGAAGCGTAGGTAAAAGACCCACGAATAACAAGCGCGGGTACTATACTCACGAATGTCAAGTGAGCTCGAGAGGTGAACCATGGAACGCCAAAAACTAACAGTATTGCTGTTAGTAATCAGCGTTCTGTGTTCGGTCCTCTGAAAAACATTTTCAATATCCTTGGGGCCAATTTATGAAAACAATGAAATTTATTTTTCAATACCATGATAGCTCGTATCAAATATGATATATTAGTATACCCAAGTGTGAAAGTTCACAATGTTTCAAAACTTTCGTTCAAATTTAATATGTCTATAAAAACCTTCCCATATAATCAAAATTCGCTATGACCATTTCAAAATACAAGACTATCTTAATATGAAAATTTATGAAATATATCTCGAAACTTTCCTTATCATTACCATGCATAGTCATGAATTATACTATGAATCAATAGAAGAATAATTAATAACAATAGGTGCAATCAGCAATCCTTACTCATTTCAATATAAATAAGAGCATGAAACAAATCCAATAAACTTTCATTGGCAAAATCATACTTGTAAATATGGTAATTAACATTAAAGTATGGTAAGAAGTAAAAAAACATCATTTATAAGAAATTATACTTGGATGCTATTCACTCACCCGTTGCTTTTCCAATTCCTACAATAACATTTTGATTATTCCTCATCAATATTCCTCTTCTTGCAATGCCCTATATACAAAAGGAAAATTTATATCGTAACATCCCAAAATATGGAAGTTGAGAATTAAAATATGATATGGGATAGAATATGAAAATTTTGCCTTAATAAATTTTAAAATTTGTATTTGAAATTAAAGGCATATTTTCCATAAATTAAGGACAAATGGTTAAGAAATAATTTCTGGCCTAAATATTTTAGAGATAGTATTTAATGGCCTCAATAAATTATTTAAGGAAGAAAAAAAATCCTTATTTAGGATCAAGGATTATTTTCTATCACCAATTCCTATTTTCATATTTATTTTCTTCAGCCCATGTGCATAATAGGATATTGTGCCAAGCCTGTATATATGGCAAACCAATCTTATTCTCAAATTGGCCCATATATATATAACACTCAGGCCACCACTTATCTTTTGGCCCAACAAGCATTAGATGAAAAAAAGAGAGAGAGATAGAAGCAACAACACGAAACACACAAGTATTTGGCCCACAAAGCAAATGACACTCCCTTAACCCATTATTTCACCCCTCTCATATCCCTTCAGCCCATTATGTTTTCTTCAGCCCAAATACTCCCTCCTCCTTAGTGCCACGTACGCAAACACAACACACTCCACATTTTATATCTCCAATCCGGCTTAAACACACACATTCGACATTATCTCCATTCTCCCATTCTCATAAGTTCCCTCTCCCTTCATCCGAAAACAACACCAACACTTCCTCCACACTCTCTCGTTCCATTCCTTCGGCCAGGTCCCTTCAATTCCCTAATATTAATTATATTCCCCATTCCTTCGGTCAGAGCCCAGAAACGGAGAGAGATTGAGGCGAGAATCTGACACCGAGAAAGTGAAGACAAAAAACTCACTGAGAGAGAGAGAATCAGCTGGAGTGAGAAGGAGAGTTTGGATCTCACATGCAAACTGATCTTGAAGCTTAGGTGAGTTTTTTTTTTTTTTTATTGATTCCCATCTGGTTTTTGGAAGTTGCTGGAGGTTTAGAGAGAGAGTAAACCCATATCAGTGTTTTGCTTCTTGCATGTTAAATCTGAGAGATTATATGATTTTCTATGGATCTATAATCAAGTCTTTGAGTCTTTCATGTCTGTTAAATGCACCTAGGGTCTGATTTCCACAAGGTTTGAACCACAAAATGAGTATGCAAGCTGTTTTTCCTACCACTAGATTTTAGTCCAAAAACAGAGAGTCATTTTCGGGTTGTTTGCAGGGGTTAAAGGTTGAGTTTTTCTCTAAAAATTTTACAGGAGATAGTTCTCTCCTTAATCTTTAAAATGAACTTTGGATAACCTAAAACAAAAGGTTTATAACTCCAGTTATAATTTTTCAAAGATTGGTCAAGAGATTTAGAAAATTCTGGATATTGCTTATGTTTTTCGAAATTTGGGAATTTTCTTACCCATAAATCACTTAGTGACTTTAATTTATGAAAATAGACTTATCAAAGTTTAAGTAGAAATTAGAATTGACCAAAAAAAAAAAAAGAAACTAGAATCACTTGAAGTTGTATCAGTCAAGTTAATTATGAATTTTCTAAATTCTCAGAAAAGTTAAACGTTGAATTTTTTATAAGTATTAAAATAGTCACACAAGTTGTTAATTTTGCATAATCTTTAAAGTAAAGGTTTCTTTGGATATACTGAAAGGTTAAATGGCTGAGATGACATTTATTCAATAGTAAATAATATCTAATTAAATAAGTCTTAATTAGTATACATCCCTAGTTATAAGGATACTAAAAGATAAGTATTTTGGGGTGGGTCTAAATGAGATAAATCGTAATTATGTTATTAAGATTGGATTGATTAGTGACCTATCTCTATATAAATGTTAATTATAGGACCTGAGAATTGCCCAAGCTTAAAGGATAAGCATAGTGATAAGAACCTGGTGGAAGAAGGGGTTTTGTCAGTAAGGACCAAATTGTAGTAATTTTAATCTCACATTCTTTACATAGCTATATATGTTTGTGTATACCATATTGTATGTGCCGTTTGTATGGGGCCAGCACCACTCGTGGCTCGATTGAGCGGAAGGGCTGACCATGAGGCCAGTTTCTCGATGGCTAGGTAGGGCCTAGTGCATTAAGTTATTTTTAGTTAATAATTTGCCAAAATGTATTTCCTAGCGCTAAGGTATTTGAAATTATTTTATAATTTACTTGTATTACAAGATGCATATGGAAATGTAATACTTGTCGTTTGAATTTGAATGCTTTATATGCTGTGTGGACTGCTCTGTTTGGTTGATTTACATAGATTGTATATGTTTGGAATTTGAGATTAACCTATTACTCTGGGATTCATCTTTTGAATATCAGAATCTTCCAATAATCCAGGTCATGGGCAATCTAGTAAGCAAGGTTGAAGGAGCAAGGGGTAGTAATCGCTTGACACGAAGAAGGTGGTGGTGATGATAGTGCTAAGGAATCATTTATGATTTACCTTTGTTTATAGTTATTTATACTCCTTATGACTTAGATATTATTTTGAGATAGCCGTATGTGGCTACTGGGATGTATATATTCAGTTAGATACTTATGCCTTATAGTAGTAGAACTTGTATATGCTTAATATTGCTGCAAGTATTAGGCAAGTATGTCACAAGCCCATAATGTGATGGATGAATGATTGAATCGTAGAACACTAGGTTAGATATATAATATAGACGTACTCTAATAATACCAATTAAAGATCCAGGTACCGTGAATTTTAAATAAAGAATTTGAACCACTTATAAAAGGTTTTCAATAGTTTTGTGAATTTTTAGAAAGGTCCATTTGAACTATAATGTTGGAACTTTTCGATTGGGTTGAACTTTGAATTTTGAAAAAAGGTTTTTGTTTTCAAGTCCAAACCTAGTGTGGTGGTTTGAAGTCATTATTATATTATGCATCTAACCTATATTATATATTTATAAGGAAAACGCCACAGAGCAATGGGGTGTTACATATATTTCATCCTCAATTCAAAACCATGTACTTAATTCATGCTCAGTTCAACCCAAGATAAAGTTTCAATGAATCTATGACCTCAAAATATACTTTAATCCATAAAAATTCTAGCCAAATCCATACTTTAATCCTTTTCACAAAGTCTTACCTTTCAAACACCATTCTAATTAGAAAAATATGAGAGTAAGATCCTAGCTTCAACCTTCCTCTGGTAGGATAATATGCATACCAAGACTAATTAGCAGTTTCAATGACAATCCAAGGAGACATTAAAAAAAAAAACATTCTTCCTTTTCTTACATGCTTCAAAATTCTATTGATAAGTATATATTTTATAATTAATAGGTATATATTTTATGATATAATTAGTTGGATTTATTAATATTATATACCTATTTAATTATCTTTTATATACTTTACTATCATTATAGGATAAAAAGATATTTCGATATAAAATCTACTTATTTCCTATTATATTTTGTAGAAAATATTAGCTGCTTTAGAAAGAAGTAGAAAAAGCAATTAAGAGGATATGCAATCAGCCAAACTCGGTGGTCCCATGCAAGAAAAATAGAAACAAAATCAATTGTGTGATATGGTGGAGGAGATTACAAGATATAAGATATCTTTTTAATAAGAAAAGGGGAATTAGTGACCCACGGCCTAAGTTATACTTAGGTTATATATACGGACACAAAACGAGACAGAGTGAGAGACACATGAACAAGAATGAAGGTTGGACAGCAGCAGCTGAGCAAAAGAGGCATTTTGGTTATCTTCATCATCTTCATGGAAGGACGAGAGGACTGTAGAGGCGACGTAGAAGCTTTCTTTCCTCTCTCTCTTTATTCTTTGAATCTGAATTCATATCCTTTTGTTATGGATTTTATTATAGCCATGTGTGGCTAAATTTTTTTTTTCAACCTAGAGAACCTATGTACTTGTTTGGGTTCTAGATATTATTCCTATGGGTTAGTTTTGCTTAATTTTATTTCAGTTTATTTAATCTTGTCTTTATTTTTATTGCTTATTGATTGGCCATCATTGAGCATGTTTTGGGGATTTAGGGTTGAACTTAGAAGAGGGAATCTTAAATTGACATTGAGATTAAATAATATGGAATTGAGTTTTAATCTAATTTGCATCTAGGATAGGCATATACCTAGAAGCTCCGCATAATCAAATTAGAGTGAGCCCGATCTAAAATGCAACTTATTTAGTTGTGTGAGGCATTACATAATTAATTGAGGTAGGTATATAAATGGACCGGAAGACATAGACATCAATACTCTTGGTTAGTTGATTAAGTTAATTTAAAAAATTAATTCAGTGGGGATAAAATCTAAGAAAAAAACAAGGGATTAGTGACTCTAGGTTGCTCGTTTGATTATTGTGGTAGTTTTTTAATTTCTCTTAATTAAATTCAATTTGTTTTGCTCAACTTAAATGAAAGTGTAAAATTAATGCCTAACTGAAGTTTGTGATACTAAGTCCTCGTGGGAACAATACTTTTGTTATCACTTTATTACTTGATACGGCCCGTATACTTGCGGAGTTATAGGCTATAAAGTTTTGTCCTATCAATTTTTTGGCACCGTTGTCGGGGACTTATGTGTCACAACTGTTTTGGTTAGAATTGATTGAGCATTAGTAGTTTAAGTTCGTAAATATCTTTTCTTAAAAGAAATTAAAAAAAAAAAGATTTCAATTGGCAACCAACTGATCTTAATATTGAGAAGGAGATGAATTCTTTGTCTTCTACACAAGATGGATTGATTGCTATTTAAAATTATTTGAATGAATATAGGCAACATAAAAGGAGCATGAATGATAGTTGTCTTCCATATGTTGATTCTTCTCAATATGTTTGCATGTCTTGTGCTTATGTGGAGAGAGTCATTTATATGAGCATTGTCCATATTACAACTAGTCATTTTGTGGGGGATGATTTTGCTAGGAACCAAGCTTATTTTGATCATTCATTTTGTCCTAGTGAAAGTTTTGAGCAACAAAAGTTTGAGGATCCATATGTTTATTATTCTCATGAAAATATCCTTCCTTTTTACTCTTATCCATATGTTGAAGAACACACCATTGAGTATAAAGAAAAATCTAATTTAGAAAGATTGTGTGTGGAATATATGGAATCCTTAGAGAGATCTAGTAGAGAGAGAAAGGAGTTTGCTACTAGTGTTGAGTCAAGTTTAAAAAATATTGGGGTATAAGTGAGTCAAATTTTTTCTACCATTGAGACTATGGTGCAAGATAATTCCTTAAGCCTGATGTCCACTTCTTATGCTGATAATGATTATTGTGAGGAAATTGAAGGTGTGGAATTACATGAGACTATAGATAATGTAGAAAATGATTGTGGGTTTGAAATTGATTTAGATGAGAATAGTGGATGTCTAGAAGAGGTTTCGGTTGTGGAGCCTAAGGTTTGTGATTTTGATGATCAATTTGATGTAAATGTCCCCAGAGTTGTTGTTTTGACTCTCCTATTGAAGTGTTGACTCTTACTGATGAGGGTCAAGTGTATTTTGTTGGATGCTCTAAATTCTTGGAAGTACATATATCTATTTGTAAGGATATGCATGTTGTGCTATATTTGAATTCAGTGAATGCTTGTAATCTGAGATTGTCTATGATTGAGGAAGTACACGTAATTAACTGGAATGATCAATTTTTATGTGTGAATAATTATAATATTAATTATTGGAAATATAAGGCCTATTTTACTTGAATTATTGGGGAAAGAATAAATTTAAGGAAAATATTAAAGGGATAATTTATGGCTTAAAAATTTTGGAACCAATATTATATGGCCGAGAAGAATTAATTGGGAAAGAAAATCCTTATATGGAATTAAGGATTAACATTTATCCAATATTTGCAATTAAATAAGCAAAGGACCTAATTGCAAATAAAAGTCTTGAAGATGATCAAATAGGTATTAATATGGGCCCCACAACATAATATTCACCATATACCCAATGTGAACAATCCAGCGTCTTATTTTTTATTTTTATTTTTGCTAAGATCCAGCGTCTTATTTCTTTCTTCACTTTAGCAAAAAGAAACGAAGCCCATACTTTCTCAAAGCAAGACACGAAATCATGGAGCAAAGAAGAGACTTTTATTATGTTGCCTTCGGTCCAATAACAGCCTATACTTTCTCAAAGCAAGATAACCCATACTCCCTACCAATGTGAGTTGGCTTAGATGGTAAGGGATCCAGGATTAGGCCCTTGGGTCGTGGGTTCGATCCCCTCTGCCGTCGCTGGGACTCCTTTGGTAGGCGATCTCGTAAGTCCCCAGTAAGTGCTCATAGAGCCCGGGGCCGTGCCCTGGCCTTGGTGGGGGACTGATGCCGAACCCCTCCAAAACTTTTTTATATCAAAAAAAACCCATACTCCCTTAGGGTATGTTTGGTTTGAGGGAATGGGAGGGAGGGGGAGGGGAGGGGAGAGAAAAAAAAGGAGGGGAGAGGAAAACTGGTGGGCCCCATTACACTAAATTTTGAATTTTTTTTTTCCATCCTCTCCTTTTTTTTCTCTCCCATTCCCTTAAACCAAACATACCTTTAGTGTAGTATTTGCCTTCGGTCCAATAATCATTCCTCATCTGGATACACAAATGAGAGATCACACAGCCCATATACTCCCTTAGGGTATGTTTGGTTTGAGGGAATGGGAGGAGGGAAGGGAAGGGGAGAGAAAAAAAAGGAGGGGAGAGGAAAACTGGTGGGCCCCACTACACTCAATTTTAAATTTTTTTTCCCTCATCTCCTTTTTTTTTCTCTCCCCTTCCCTTCCCTCCCCTCTCCTTCCCTCAAACCAAACATACCCTTAGAGTATGTTTGGTTTGAGGGAAGGGGAGGGGGGAGAAAAAAATGAGGGGAGAGGAAAATTTGTGGGCCCCACTACACTTAATTTTGAAATTTTTTTTCCCTCTCCTCCTTTTTTTCCCTTCCCTCCCCTCCTTCTCCCTCCCCTTCGCTCAAACTAAAGATACCTTAGATGCTATTCCATTTCGGTCAGAGAACAGAGCCAGCAAGAGATCTCAACGTCTTCTTTGTAAACACAAATGCAGCGAGAGATCAGCAACGCCATGCTTCTCACGTCAGTAGGAACGCAGCCCCATACATCTCGAGCTCCACAACAACTTCATCACATACTCTCCCTCATTATAACCATTCAGCCATAACGAAAGCAAGAGGCAATGACGAGACCGAAAGTGTGATGGAGATATAGAGAATGAAGAGGGTGTGAGTACTTCATTCTCATCCTTTCCTTCTGCCATTCACAAACAGAGACAGAGAGTGAGATAGGGAGAAAGCTGAAACAAGGAGAAAGAAAGAAAGAGACAGAATCACGAGAAACAAAAACCGAGAAGCAAGAACAAGAATCAACAATGAAGGACCAAACGTTTGTGCAAGCTTGAGGAATCAAGAAGGATGACTTGCCTAAGTACTTTCTTTCTAGTTTCCAAGGCCTTAACGTTTTAGGTTTGCTGTTTGGTCAAGAAGGAAGAAACTAAAACAAAACCACCTCTGTTTTTCGGACAAACAGAGTGGTTTGTAAGCTTCTGTTTCATAGGCATACGTCCGCGTTTTACCGTGAAATTTGTGTAGTAATTAGTAGACATCTTAAGACTTAAAACAAGCTAAAGAACATGAACACCCCAAATCCAATACCCAAAAATGGCCAAAATATTTGAAATACCTCAAACGGAGATGACCAATATTCAAATCATTAAATTGCATAACCATTTCAAAAAAAAAAAAAAAAAAAAAAATAATGATACAAAGTCACAACAAAATTTGAAAATATTTCAGAGTAAAATGTAATGCGGAAGACCTAGGGTTATGACAAATAAAATTACATAACATAAGCTACATGAATACAAAAGAGCCTTCAAAGCTCTCTCCATAGGTGTCTTCTCATGCTCCCTACTAGAATGTTCACCTGAAAAATGTTAATAAAGAATGAGATTCCACGTTTCAGTAACTACTGAAAATTTCTATTGTACACAAACAAATTACATATGACAAAAACTAGGAGCTGATTACAAATATATATTTGTATATACCATAATTTCTCATAAAATTCTTTTGCAAAATTAATCATCAGTATGTCAATTTGTGAACTATACAATTATACAATATGCAATATGTAGCCTCCCTTATATCAAAGATCACCCTTATATCGCTGACTGGAGCCATAGGCTAACATATAGTCCAACAAAAATTCATTCATTTGACTCGATGGTTCCAAGCTCACCAAAACGTAAGTTACGCCTAGCCAAAGGTGTGGAGCTTAAGTCTAGACTATGGCTCCCCTCCTTAAAAATACAGCCAAGGAGGTGTCATATGTCCCACAACTCCAAAGCAATTCCAGCCAGAGGAAGACATGGAAGAAGGGGCCCTGACAAGTACCATCCACTATGCACCGAGCGGTGGCATAAAGAAATTTTATGATTCAAATTCTTCCTTACTCCAACCCATCACACATACAACCGCTATGATAATTATATTAATAAAATAAAGTATATTAAAACAAGCTTTCATTTATATAAAATATCATCATAAGGTAAACCAAACATCTCATAAAAACTCATCAATCCAATATGTCATTCTTGAAATTTGAAGGACTAAACTGACATTTCTGAAATTCAGGGGCAAAACCGTAATTTCTGAAATTCAGGACCAAACCGTCATTTTTGAAATTCAGGGGCAAAACCGTAATTTTTGATTTTCACAAAATTGTAATTTTCGTGGGTACAAAAATATAATATTCAGTTTTCATTATAATAATATTATAATACATATACATATACATATAAATCAGTCTATAAAAAATATAATTTATAATCATACACAAATCACAAGTAAATGGAATAATATTTAGAGTTACTTGTTACTCTCTAATTCCTAAATAATCACCAAAAAACTACTACCAGACTCCCCAAATAATTATCTCTACACTTTCCCTCTCTCCTTCTTTCTCTCCTCTCTCTATTTTTCTCACACTCTCACTTGCTCTGCCTCAATACGCACCCTAAGGTGCGTATTTATAGTGGTTGGGGAGGGGGAGTAATTGGGGTAAAACTTATTACCCTCCCCTCCAAAGTCAACAAAGGGGGGCCAATCCTCCCCTCCAAAGTCAATAATGGGGGCCAACAATGACTCTTGCACCTATTTTTCCTTGAAATTTAAATCAACAATGATCATATAGGATTTGGAACCAACACACTTGGATATTTGTACAATTAGTTGTACTTTTTCAAAGTTTGGTCATGAAATTTTGGAAAATCCTAGGTCAAGAAGTTGAACCTATTTTGTGAAATTCTGGGAATAATACAGCCACATATTAGTGTGGTGATTATTTTTCCTTTAAAATAGACTTAAAGAGCTTCGAATAGAAATTCGAACCACCTCAATCAGAGTGCTAAGAAATTAATTATAATTGGGCTTAGGGGCAAAAATAAAAGTTAAAGTCTAAAATCAATAATTTGGTCTTTAGAAATTAATGTGAACCATTTGAGATTTATTATAGGTCTAATAGCCTTATATTGAGCCTAGTGCAATGACATTAGAGATTGTGAAGAGTGAAAGTGGAGCTTGAATCACCAAGAGGGGGTGAATTGGGGATTCCCAAAATCTTTTTGGAATGCTCTGTTTTTGGGATAAGAAGTAGAAGTGAAACAGAGTATAGAGAAGAGAAGCAAGACACAAATATTTATACTGGTTCGGTCCAACAACTTGACCTACGTCCAGTCCCCAGACTCTCTGGGATTTCTCACTATCAAGTTTGATTACACACTCTGCACTCAAGAGTAATTCTCTCACTAGAACTTACTCCCCCTTACAAGTTGTAATCAATAACCCCAATCTCCAAGTCCCTTTGACTTGAGATACTTTACAATAAATGATTTTACAATCAATAAACTCTCTCTAAGAGTATATAGGATAAACACTGAAGAATGAATGTATCAAAAGATACTTTACACGTAAAACTCAAAGAGTAGTTGAAACTTGAATGATTTTCGTTTTCTCACGGATTGGTTGTTGAGAAGAATTGAATGCATCTCTATTTATAGGTAGAGATCATTAAATGACCGTTATAAATCCTAATGTGACCGTTGCCAGCATTGGAGGATGATTAGTGAAGGTTTTGGTCTTCTTCTCTCTCTACTCTTTGGTAAATCCAGCTTTGCAGAAATTCAGAGTTGACTCTCTGACTATTAATCCGTTGGAAGAGCAGTTCTTTGGATGTAGAAGGCAAGCATTAACTTCTAAAACGTGTGGAGAATGTTTGTCCAAAAGCATGCAAGTTTTCGCACTTTTCATTAAATGCTACCGACATGCTTTTTGCTTTATGCTAAGTCTTCATTTAACTCGTCTAAATCATCTGAAACTCACTAACAAACTGATTAAACATAGTTAAGAATAGTAATGAGTGATGATATAGAGTATAGAGATCAAACACAAAAGTTTCGCAAATTCATTCTGTTCGAAATTCAAATTTCGCGATGGAAACTCGAGTTAGTTCATCCAAACTCGAGTTTTCATGCTTCAGTGTTCTTTTAGCAAAAGACTAAATGTAACACCCCAAATTCTGTAGCATAAATCGTGTCGGATGACACCTGTTTTTATAAAAGTCAAACAAAACTTGAGGTGCTACTTCAGAGTACCGCGGAAACGGAGAGCAATGTACTAAAAATTTGGACAATATATGAGTAACAGATATAAAAATACCCCGACATATGACGATGCCGAGCGTATGCTGATATATTAAAAATTTCCCGAAGGAATAATCATGTGATACAATATACAGAGCTTCGTACAATTACATTTCACAAAAAGTAACTATACAACCTAGACCAAGCCTTGACCAGACTTGGGGCAATGAACCTAACTCCGTTATCCGAACAGAATGGCCAGGTAAGTGTCTACCATAAGGGCCTCACCGAGTTCACGGTGACTGATTGGCACACCCACGTAGACTAGCCTTGCCTTCGGCACCAAACTATTCGAAGTAACTTCATTAGACTCTTTCCTGACATTTGGCTCTGATGATCTTCTTCCGGCACTTGCCTCGACTATCCAATTTACCCCATTGGATCTCAGGTAACGGTTAACCTTATGCTCAAACAATACAAGATACTGCACAACGAGATATTCAAGACAATACAACAAGATATCAATACATAAGCATACAGCAGATGCATGATCAATATGACGACAGAACATAAGCACAGAGCAATATGTAAAGCCCCATAAGGTAAATAACAATAACAACAGTCTGCACATAAACCAGTGCCACGATGTACAGTCGTGTCCTCAGCGCTAGGAAAACATAACGGTATTATCAAAACTATAACCCGTATAAACTGTCTCGTATATCAATCTCTGAACGTATCTATCACATATATGTACTTAAGCAGCATAGGATTAGTGTTACAGTACGCGTACGTACCTCCGTTGACAATATACGGTTGCACGTTTGACGGAAACAGCGGGCTGACAGCGGCACGTCGGACAGCGTAACGACAGAAGATCAAGGTTTCTGATATCCTATAATGATAATATCACAATTATCAATATTTGACATTATAACGGGCATTTTAGGTAAAATTACCATTTTGCCCCTATTCCCCTAATCGGCGTAATTTCGCCAGAGCTTCGCTACTTTGACTCCGACTTTCCAAAATTTTGCCAGAACTCTGACCCCAACATGATTTTGGAATTTCATAATAAAACTAAAGATCTATCTAGCATTACTACTAAAACTACCGAAAGAATCAAAGACTAAAGACCGGAAAAATTACCCAGAGCTTCGCTGCAGAATTCCCCGGACTCCTTCCCTCCCCAGAGCTCCTCTCTCTAACATCTCTCTAGGAAAGTTCAACTAGAGAAATGATTTTGGTGTGAGGAATGCAAAGGGAGAGCCTCCTATTTATAGGGAAAGTTGTGTGCACTATTCACACTTTGTCAGGCGGATTCTGGACCGTCGGATCGCACTTTGCCAAATGTCAAGATCCTCACCATGCCACTTGTCCAAACCATCCTCTCCCCTTTAGTTGGTGGTTTGTCACATCAATTAATGTGATGTGATGCTTTTGCTTTATGAACTTGTACCGATAAAGTTCCCGATCGGTGTCCGAATCGCGTAATCTCGGAAAAATCTCAAAAATCCGGAATCACAACTTTGAAGACATTTTCCTACTCATTAGAAATGTCTAAGTTAAACTAATTTTTGATTCCATCCAGGGCTCCAAAAGTCATTCTGAAGTTTACGGGAAAGCGTGACGATTCTGAATTGAATTCTAATCATCAACCTCTCGGACAAAAATTCACCGATTCCAAATATGTCCAGATAATTTCAAACTCACTCCTAGATGTTGAGTTAGAATTTATTTTCTTCGATCCAAAATGTGCCTATCTCGCATCTTTCCCTATTTCGTCTTATTAGGAAAATGCTCTACCGGCCTCGGAATCAACTTCCGGAAAAGTCCAACTGAAGATAAAAATCCACTGATCAATATTTTACCTTGACTTCAGAAAACCTATTCCTGGGGCTCTAGATAGGATCCGTTTCCTATTTTCCTGATCACTATTCACTGTACTTAATTATAAGATTATTATATTACAAAATCCTATCATCTTTTCCTCTTAAGATTTTCTTGTCCTTTTTATTATTATTTTATTAATTTTCGTTTTAATTAATTATTTAATTAATTAAAAATATATAAAATTATTATTTAATAATTTTTTTATATAATTTTTTTACAAAATTTTCCTATTGGTCCATTCTTGTATTTAGGCTTAAAAATACCTAAACTCAACTATTTTTCTCCAAAATTTCCAATTAATTAACAAATATGTTTATACTAATTTTAGGCCAAAAACCACAAATTTTAGGGTTTTACATAATTATTTATGAATTTCCTTTGCCTATGCTTAAGTAATTAGCCAATAATTACTCAATTACTCTCTTATCACTAGTTGATAATTCTCTTAATTAAGATAACCCTTTATCTTCAAACTTTTGCATTGACATTTGTATTTTATGTCCCATGCATTAGTTCATAATTCACGGGGCATTTTTGTCATTATAATACTTTTTAACTTTTCCCCCTTTATTTTTCCAAGGTAGTAATTTAATAAATTACCTAAATTAGGGACAATATACTTCCTTATTTCAAATGAATATTTTCTTGCCTCTTTATAATTTTCACAGGGTATATACCCGTAAATGCATTTAGGGACCTAATTACACATTCTTAAACGTTTTAGGGACCTATTTGCACATTATCTAATTTCAGGAGTAATTACCCTAAAAATTCACCACAAGGTCTTGGAGACCATATATTCACCTATTTCCAATAGGCAATATTTGCTCAATATGATACTTATCATAAATGAGATTTTCAGGGTATTACACTAAAACTCGAGTTTTAAACTGAAACTCGATTTTTCTCATTCCAGAGATAAACATCGCGATTTGGCATTTTGGACTTTCTTGGTGAACAGTGAAAAACTCGAGTCATTAAGTGACTAACTCGAGTTTTGGACTCTTGATGAAAAATCATGTTTTAGACCAAAATCTCAAAAATGAAGTTTCCAAAACTAAACTCGAGTTTTCAAATGGTTAATCTTGACAGAGCTCTCTGCCTGGTCAAAACTCGAGTTTTCAAAACGTAACTCGAGTTTTCTCATTCTTTGAATACTTTGGAAACTTCTCTGTAAGACCAAAACTCGAGTTTTGAAAACAAAACTCAAGTTTTCTCTTCTATGAGAAAACGTTGAAAAGCTTGGTTGATTTGAACATGAGAGTTTTACAAGGTCAGAGATGAGCATTGTTCTCAGGTGATGGAAACTCGAGTTTTCTATGGTGAACTTGAGTTTTCCTGAACTTTGAAAATCTTAGAGAACTCTCAGTAAAGTCTAAACTCGAGTTTCCTATGGAAACTGGAGTTTTAATTTCTTTGAAAAACTTGGTTGCTCTCTGTCTTGTCAAAACTCGAGTTTTCTAAATCAAACTCGAGTTTGCTTTGTTCAGCGAAAAACTTGAATGCTCTCTGTATGGCCAAAACTCGAGTTTGCAAACCCTAACTCGAGTTTGTCTTTCTTTGTAAAAATTTGAGCATATCTCTGTCAGGCCAAAACTCGAGTTTCCAAACTGAAACTCGAGTTTGCCTTTGACAGTGAGTTTTTCAACTTACAAAGACAAACTTCATCTGTGTTTACAATTGACCGTTATCATCAAAACCAATTGAGAACTAACAGTCTCCCCCTTTTTGATGATGACAACACTTGTAAACCAGAGATTCTTCGTTTTTTTCAAAAGATTTGAGTTTTGAGGAAAATTTTCACAAGATGGTTTGAAGTATGTTATAACAGTTCTGTATTTGAACAAATTCAGCACAGAGATATAGCAGAAGCAATTGATAATGTGACATAATTGAACCATTGCATTTCATTTAACAAATTGTGCAAAACAACAATATACAAAACAGAAATGCAAGAGTATAGATCTTCAAACAAGAAATACAAAGCAAAAACACAAACTGAAAAACAGAATCAAAACAACTAAAAACTAAACTCCTTCCTTCAACTCAAGATTGCTCCTTTGGTTCAACTTTTTTCTTTGGTTCTTCTCCCCCTTTGTCATTAACAAAAGAGGATGGAGCTGAGATCGAAGGGTTATTGGAAGGGGTTGAGAGTCTGACAGTGGTGGCAGGTGATGGAATGGGGATTAGAGAAGCAAGTGGGGTTTAGAGAATCTCAGTGGTGGGGGAAGAGGAGGGTTCAGTGGTAGGGGCTAAGGGAGTGGTGAAGGCAAATGAGGGGGAGATAGGAGGGGAAGATGATGCAGCCTTCATTCCAGTAGAACCCATGTCAATCTTCTTGATCAGGGCATTCAAGCGATCCATGCGTTCCTGAGAGACTAGCAAAGTAGCCGATAAAGCATCGTGATCGATCAAATGGTTTGTCATATTTGATAGATCAACCTTCATTGCATCCTGAGTTGCAATCATTGTTGTATTGCTCGTCATCATTTCAGTGCACAATTGATTGACTTCATCTTGAATGCGAGTGGTCATATCCTCAAAGGCATTATCCATAATTGCTTGAACCCTTGCATCAAAATATGAGGGAAATGTGGACTGAGGAGGAGCAGATTGGGCTTCTTGGGCTCTTGATCATGTAGGAGCACGAGATTCATCAGATCCTTCGGCTTCAAAGGTAAGTCTCATCAGGTTAAGTTGAGCTTTTTCAAACCAGTGGGAGCCTTCATTGAATTAGGAGCACCCACATACCAGATGTTGTGGTAGAAAAGGATGACAGATACAAGAGAAGGAAAACGAATATATGCAGGTTTCCTAGAGGAAAATCTGAAATTGACCATCTCCTGGAAGATCCAATGGCCTAGATTGATAGGGACTTTATTCACTAGGATAGCAAAATTGGAATAATCTCTGTTAGTAAAATGGGTGAAATTTCCACCCTTTTGAATCATGTTCCTAGAGTAAATGTACCATAAGACACGATGAACAGGAGGCATAGACACAGGGGTGAAAGATAAATGGACTAATTGATCTTCGGGAATAGGTTCATTTGGTCTTAGAATTTTGAAAATCTCTTTGTTTGAATATTTAACTGTGGGAGGAAGAGGAGGATTGGAGATTTTCAGAATAGAGTTTATGATGGACGCAGATAGAGTGAATTTGACACCTCTAACATAAGTGGAAACTCTTTCTTCTACCAAGTTATGGTCCTTATCCTCCAGATTGTCCCATTCCATATTGAAATAGAACATTTTAGTGACATTGGAGCTAAACTGAGCAGTGATAGACAGGAAATTTTCATAAGGTTTTAACCATGGGGAAAGATTACATTACAAGTTTCCCTAACCTTGTCTAAATCTAAAGAGACTATGGGACAAAATACCTTTTTCGAATAAGTTTCTTTGAATTTTTCAGCTCGTTCACCAGTAATGACATGGCTTTCAGTGGTAAAACCTGGAGGAGCATAGTCATGGAGATAAATCTCAGATAGAGCATTTGGAGCCGTTGCAGGTTCCTGAGGATCCGGAGGAGGATTGGAAGTTGCCTTAGTTGATCCTTCTCCTCTGTGAGTTCTTAGCTTCTTGCGAGGCAGAGGAGGTATTCCTTCCTTTTCTTTTCCCTTTGATTCCTTGTGTGCAGGTTTAGAGGGTCGCTTCGACTGAGTCTGGGATGGTTCTTGAATCGAGATACCCTTGGATTGGGACGAGGGAGACGACTGATAGGATGGAACACCAGGGATTCGTCTATCTATCCCGTAGTGATATCGTTTTGGGAAGGACTTCATCCTCCTAGGTCGAGCGAGAGGAGGTGGTGATGGAGACTCAGTAGAAGCTTCATAATTGGCGTCACCTTGGGTATTCTTGGCGGATTTTGTGCGAGCCATGGTTGTTTCGAAGATCAGAGAGGGATTAGGGTTTCGAAAATGAAGAAAGGAGATGAGGAGAAATCGAAGAAAGAGAGGAGAAAGGCGAGAAGCCGAGAGGAACAGAGGAAAACTCTAGGGCAAACTTGAGTTTTAAGGCGAGTTTAGATGAATAATGAACAGTCATATTTAAATAAGGCACGAAGTAACTGACCTGAATTCAAAAGTGTGGGGTGAACTTTTGAAATTCCGCGACCAAAACTCGAGTTGCCACTTACTGACTCGAGTTTTGTTGATACTTCAACAGGTGTGTCGCTCTCTGTCTGCCCGAAACTTGAGTTTCCATTTGATGACTCGAGTTTCCATATCGTGAAAACTCAGGGTTGGCTTTCTGTCTCTCCAAAACTCGAGTTATTACTTAGTGACTCGAGTTTCCATATTTGCTCAGCAACTCATTCTCGATTGGACCCCGACAAAACTCGAGTTTTGAAACCAAAACTCGAGTTTGCGTCTTTGACAACAAACTTCAGGATTTCAAATATCCTGCATAAAACATTGCTATGTACTCCGAAGCTTAAGTTAGTAACAAATATTCATCAAAACCATAACTAACATTAAGATGGAAAGAAATACTTACAATTCATTGGGATTTACCATTCCCAATTCTCTTCTTATGAAATTAAATTGCTCCTTTGCTAATGGCTTGGTGAAGATGTCAACAAGTTGAAGATGAGTTGGAATAAACATGACCTTGACATCTTTGTTCTGAACATGATCCCTTATGAAATGATGTCTCACATCAATATGCTTGGTTCTTGTGTGTTGAACTGGATTCTTGGCCAAGCTTATTGTGCTTGTGTTGTCACACAAAATAGGGATCTCCTTCAAATTGGTTCCCAAGTCAGAAAGTTGTTGCTTGAACCAAAGGACTTGAGCGCAACAACTTGATGCAGCAATATACTTAGCTTCAGTTGAAGATACTGAGACGGTTGTTTGCTTCTTGCTGAACCAAGACACAAGTGATCCACCAAGGAATTGACATTGGCCACTTGTGCTCTTCCTATCCGTCTTATACCCAGCATGGTTTGAATCTGAATATGCCACCAAGTGTTCAGGTTGACCTTTGGGAAACCATAGTCCAAGAGTCTTCGTGTCAGCAAGGTATCTGAAGATTCTCTTCACATTTTCAACATGCGACTCTTTGGGAGAAGACTGAAACCTTGCACACATCCTAACGTTGAATTGGATGTCCGGGCGACTTGCAGTAAGATAGAGCAATGATCCAATCATTCGTCTATATCTTGTGATGTTGAAATCAATGCCCTTCTCGTCAGCATCCAAAGAAGTGGTTGAACTCATTGGAGTGTCAACACCATTGCATTGGTCCATTCCAAACTTCTTTAGCATGTCATTAAGGTACTTGGTCTGAGAAATGAAGATCCCATTTGATCTTTGTTTGATTTGCAGACCAAGAAAATAATTGAGTTCTCCCATCATGGACATCTCAAATTCTCCCTGCATATTCTTTGCAAACTCTTCACACAAGACATCATTAGAAGCACCAAATATAATGTCATCAACATAGATTTGTACAACTAAAATTTCTCCAATTTTATTGCTTTTGATGAAAAGCGTTGTATCTGCTTTTCCTCTAACAAATCCTTGAACAAGAAGGAATTTGCTTAATCGCTCATACCAAGCTCTAGGAGCTTGCTTAAGACCATATAGAGCTTTCTTGAGGCGATAAACATGATCAGGATGATGTTCATTTTGAAAATCAGGAGGTTGTTCTACATAAACTTCCTCTTGAATAAATCCATTTAGAAAAGCACTTTTGACATCCATTTGAAAAGGCTTGAATCCTTTGACACAAGCAAAGGCTAGAAGAACTCTTATGGCCTCCAATCTTGCCACTGGAGCATAAGTTTCTTCATAATCAATTCCTTCTTCTTGATTATAGCCTTTTGCAACCAATCTTGCCTTGTTCCAGACAATGATTGCTGACTCATCACATTTGTTCTTAAATACCCATTTGGTGCCAATGATCGGATGGTCTTTAGGCCTAGGTACCAAATCCCAAACTTGATTTCTGTCAAATTAATGTAACTCCTCTTGCATTGCTATCACTCAATCATTGTCTGAGAGGGCTTCATCAATTTTAGAGGGTTCTACTTTCGAAATAAAAGCAAAAAAGTAACTTCATTTAAAGTACTGCTTCTAGTTCTTATTCCTTGATTAACATCACCTATGACTTGGTCTAAAGGATGATTCCTTATAAATTTCCAAGCTCTAGGTTGTTGTTGATCCGGGTTTTCCAAATTGTTTTGAGGATCAACTTCAAAAACATTTTCAGGATTTTCAATAGAAGCAGGAGTGGTTTTCGAAAAGAATTGATTTTTCAAAACATTTTCCTCATCATCATCATCCTTGGATTTGTCAGATTTGGATTCACAGAATACAATATGCATAGACTCTTCTACAATGCGAGTGCGAATGTTAAAGACTCTATATGCTTTACTTCTATTGGAATAACCCAGAAATATACCTTCATCTGCCTTAGGATCAAACTTTCCCAAGTTATCCTTACCATTGTTGTGGATGAAGCACTTACATCCAAACACATGCAGATGATTCAGATTTGGCTTCCTCCCTTTATATAACTCGTACGGAGTCTTGTTCAGCTTCTTTCAAAGGTATGCCTGATTCGAGATGTAGCATGCCGTACTCATTGCACCAGCCCAAACACTTGTGAAGTGTTGTTTTTGTTCAGCATAGCTCTTGCCATCTCAGTAAGGACTCGATTCTTCCTTTCTACAACACCATTTTGTTGAGGAGTCCTTGGGGCTGAGAAGTTGTGATCAATCCCCATGTTGTCACAGAACTTAGCAAAGGCATAATTTTCAAATTCTCCTCCATGATCAGTGCGAATTCCTGAAATTACAAAACCTTTCTCGTTTTGGACCTTCTTGGCAAAAATGACAAATTGATCAAAGGTTTCATCTTTTGAAGACAGAAATATAGTCCATGCAAATCTAGAGAAATCATCAACTATGACCAACGTATATAGATTGCCGCCTAGGCTTCTTACTCTAGCTGGTCCAACTAGATCCATATGAAGTAGTTGAAGAGGTCTAGATGTGGAAATCTCATATTTGGATTGAAAAGAGGATTTAGTTTTTTTTTTCCTTTTTGACATGCATCACAAATCATATCATTTTTAAAACATAGTTTTGGAACACCAACGACTAAATCCTTTTTGAGCAATCTGTCAAGTTGGATCATATTGACATGTGCTAAGCGCTTATGCCATAACCAACTATCATCCAAATTACTCACACAACATTTTTCAAATGTAGAGCCATCTCTAGAGAGATTAAGAGTATAACAGTTGCCTTCTCTAGAAACTCTAAAAATAGCTTTTGATTTTAGATTATCTAATGAGAGAATATCCTTACTTACTATCAAGCATTCTTCAGAATCAAAGATAACTAAGTTACCTTTATCAGTACTTTGGCTTACACTAAGGAGATTATGGCAAAGTCCTTCCACAAGATAGACATCTTTGATTTGTGGTCCATCGTTGTTCCCAATTTCACCAACTCCAGCAATCTTTCTAGATTGATTTCCACCAAAGATTACTTTGCCACCATCCTTGTGCTTGATTGAGGCAAATTTGGACTGATCTCCCGTCATATGCCTTGAGCATCCACTATCAATGTACCATTTGTTGGACTTTGATGCTCTTAGACATACATGCAAACCAGAAGGGATCAAGTCTTAGGTACCCATCTTTTCTTGGGTCCTTTGAGGTTAGTTCGAGCCTTAGGAACATAAGTTCCTTTAGGCACCCACTGATAATTACCAATAGGTTTATTCTTTTTATCTTTCTTGTGAAAGCATGATGAAGTTGTATGACCCTTTTGGTTACAATAATTGCAGTGAGCAAATGGATTCGTTGAGTGAACGGTTTTTCGAAAGTAATTTAAACAAGATTTTCCAACACTCTTCTTCTTTCCTTTCTTTCTATCAAAGATGGGATTGTAGCCTATCCCTGAATGATCGTTTGTAAATCTTTGTCCTTTTAAAATCACATTTAGCATTTCACTGCCTTTTGTAAACTTCTCAAGAGTTTTCGTAAGATATGAATTATTTTTCTCTAAATTAACACAATCATCACAAATAATGCTTTCAGGAGAAGAAAGATTTTCTACTTGCTGTTCAAGAGTAATATTTTTCTTTTTCGAAGCAATATATTTTTCAGCAAGTTTTTCGAACTCATTTTGAACAAGATTATATTCAGCAAGCAATTCATCATAGGGAGGTTGAGTATCATATACCTCATTATTCTTTTCACGTTGCTCTTGTTATTCAGCAACCAAGCAAATATTTGCTTTTTCTTCTTCATCAGCTTCATCTTCATCGGATGAGCTATCTCCCCATATAGCTGAGACATAGGCTTTCTTTTTAAACTTGCTGAACTTCTTCTTGCCTCTATCCTTGTTTTTCAGCTGGGGGCATTCTGACTTGATGTGGCCGGGCTTTTCACATTCGTAGCATATGATTGGTTTTTTTGCCTCAGTGCTGGAGCTACATTTGTTGAATCTTTTGTATCCTTGGTCCTTCTTGTAAAATCTCTTGAATCTCCAAACCATCATGCCTAGCTCTCCATCTTCGTCATCTTCTTCTTCGTCCTCATCGGATTCTTTAGCTTCATTGATAGTCTTGAGAGCAATGCCTTTGTTTTTGCTATTCATCTCATCAAGTCCCTTTCTGAACTTGATCTTGCCTTCGTACTCAGATAAACTGCCAAATAATGCTGCTACCGAGCTCATTGATTCACCACGAGCTTCTTCAATGGCTGTGACTTTAGCTTCCCATTCTTTGCTAAGAATATTCTGAATTTTTCTTACTTGAACGAGTTGCTCGTAAGTCTTGGCCAATGCAGCAAGCTGGTTGATGAGATGGGTGAATCTCAGCTAGAAGACAATGATGGATTCACCGGTCTTCATTCGAAGGAGATCATACTCAGTCATTAGAGTGTTGACTCTATTCTCCTTTACTCCGGTTGTTCCTTCATGGGCTATCTCCAAAGCATCCCACATGGCTTTTGCTGATGGTAAAGTACAAATACGAAAGTACTCTTGTTGACTTAGAGCACTTTGCAGTATGAGGATGGCTTTGCTGTTGAGAGTGACGTTTCTTCTGTCGTTCTCATCATAATTTTCTTCCGGCTTAGGAACTCGAAGTCCATTTTCCATGACTGTTGGATTATAGTCACCTACTTCGAATACCCTCCATAGACCATATTCACTAGCCATGACAAATACTTTGAACTTGGCTTTCCAGAAGGAGTAGTGTTCTCCACTGAAGCCAGGAGGTCTATTGATCGAAGCTCCATTTGGTAGAATTCTGTTCATGGTGATCCTTCTTGAGATGTTAAGCTCTTATGAGAAAACATGTGCTCTGATACCAAATGAAAGTGGGGTTTGAATCACCAAGAGGGGGGTGAATTAGGGATTCTCAAAATCTTTTTGGAATGCTTTATTTTTGGGATAAGAAGTAGAAGTGAAACAGAGTATAGAGAAGAGAAGCAAGACACAAAGATTTATACTGGTTTGGTCCAACAACTTGACCTACGTCCAGTCCCCAGACTCTCTGGGATTTCTCACTATCAAGCTTGATTACACACTCTGCACTCAAGAGTAATTCTCTCACTAGAACTTACTCCCCCTTACAAGTTGTAATCAATAACCCCAATCTCCAAGTCCCTTTGACTTGAGATACTTTACAATAAATGATTTTACAATCAATAAACTCTCTCTAAGAGTATATAGGATAAACACTGAAGAATGAATGTATCAAAAGATACTTTACACAGAAAACTCAAAGAGTAGTTGAAACTTGAATGATTTTCGTTTTCTCACGGATTGGTTGTTGAGAAGAATTGAATGCATCTCTATTTATAGGTAGAGATCATTAAATGACCGTTATAAATCCTAATGTGATCGTTGCCAGCATTGGAGGATGATTAGTGAAGGTTTTGGTCTTCTTCTCTCCCTACTCTTTGGTTAATCCAGCTTTGCACAAATTCAGAGTTGACTCTCTGACTATTAATCCGTTGGAAGAGCAGTTTGCTGGATGTAGAAGGCAAGCATTAACTTCTCCAAAACGTGTGGAGAATGTTTGTCCAAAAGCATGCAAGTTTTCTGCACTTTTCATTCAATGTGCTGACATGCTTTTTGCTTTTTGCTTTTTGCTAAGTCTCCATTTAATCCTGTCTAAATCATCTGAAACTCACTAACAAACTGATTAAACATAGTTAAGAATAGTAATGAGTGATAATATAGAGTATAGAGATCAAACAGAAAAGTTTCGCAAATTCATTCTGTTCGAAATTCAAATTTCGCGATGGAAACTCGAGTTAGTTCATCCAAACTCGAGTTTTCATGCTTCAGTGTTCTTTTAGCAAAAGACCGAAACTCGAGTTTTAAACCGAAACTCGAGTTTTCTCATTCCAAAGACAAACATCACGATTTGGTATTTTGGACTTTCTTGGTGAACAGTGCAAAACTCGAGTCATTAACTAACTAACTCGAGTTTTGGACTCTTGATGAAAAATCATGTTTTAGACCAAAATCTCAAAACTGGAGTTTCCAAAACTAAACTCGAGTTTTCAAATGGTTAATCTTGACAGAGCTCTCTGCCTGGTCAAAACTCGAGTTTCCAAAACTTAACTCGAGTTTTCTCATTCTTTGAAAACTTTGGAAACTTCTCTGTAAGACCGAAACTAGATTTTTGAAAACAAAACTCGAGTTTTCTCTTCTATGAGAAAACATTGAAAAGCTTGGTTGATTTGAACATGGGAGTTTTAAAAGATCAGAGATGAGCATTGTTCTCAGGTGATGGAAACTCGAGTTTTCTATGGTGAACTTGAGTTTTCATGAACTTTGAAAATCTTAGAGAACTCTCAGTAAAGTCTAAACTCGAGTTTTCTATGGAAACTGGAGTTTTGGTTTCTTTGAAAAACTTGGTTGCTCTCTGTCTTATCAAAACTCGAGTTTTCTAAATCAAACTCGAGTTTGCTTTGTTCAGTGAAAAACTTGAATGCTCTCTGTATGGCCAAAACTCGAGTTTGCAAACCCTAACTTGAGTTTGCCTTTCTTTGTAAAAATTTGAGCATATCTCTGTCAGACCAAAACTCGAGTTTCCAAACTGAAACTCGAGTTTGCCTTTGACAATGAGTTTTTCAACTTACAAAGACAAACTTCATCTGTGTTTACAATTGTCCGTTATTTTCAAAACCAATTGAGAACTAACAAAGAGTTTGGACAAATAATAACTCGTCGTCCGTAAATTATATTTAGTGGAACCGATAATTGCCGGAGACAATTAAAAGGACTTGGAGCCCAGTTGAAGATTGTAAACCAATCAAGTTGTAACTCTAATCTTACATACTCTATATAGCTGTATATGTTTGTTTGAATCATATATGTAAATGTCTCGTCTTGTATGGGGGCCAGCACCACTCGTGGCTCGATTGAGCAGAAGGGCTGATCATGGAGTACCTTCCTAGTGGATAGAATTGGGGTAGGGCCTATTGGATAGAAGTCCTTAGGTGGCTAACCAATTGCATTCAAATGACTTGAATGATTCTGATCGAGAACGCTGGCGATTCCAGATAGGACTCTCAGTAGGTTCCAGTCGATTGTTTTAGTTGGATGTTCGATGGAGAACTCCAATGGGAGGACTCTCAGTACATGCCACATGGTATATCTAGCGCTATGGTTATGTGATATGTATATGTTGTTTTGGCTATATGGATTTTGAATGCTTTATGCTGTGTGGACTGCTATGTTATATTAGTTGACTTTCATATACTGTTTATATTCTGTTTGTGAAATTAACTTGTTACTTTGGGATCCTATGGGATTTCAGCCCTTATTACTACATGTGAAAAGGATAGTGTATTGGACACGGCTCCCTGGGTCAAGCGGCGGATATCGCAATTGGAGATTTCGGATCAAGGTAAGAGCAACTGCTAGCCATGTTTGATCGAATTTTTGTAACATGGTAATAGTTACTTTAGGAAGTTGTAGATAATCTATATAACCCTTTTGAAACTTCTATTGTAATCAAGTAATATTATATCAGTATGTTATGTTATTTTTGTTTGTCCATTATGTTGCGCACTAATGCTCTGATTATTGTCGATATATCATTAGGGTGTTACACCAACAATTTCAAAACATCAGTAAATAAATTTACCATGCTTCCCAAACTCCATCCTTTACTAGTAATTAATTTAAACCCAAGAAAATCAGAATTTACACATATCTTCTTCCTCTTATGAGAACCAAGACAATTATATAGAGGAATCACCTTTCTAAGGTAAGCTTCTTAATTTTAATTCCAACTTGCTTTGAATCCCAACCTTCCTCTTACTCTCACGCACAACAACTGGAACAAAGAGGAGAATTATGTTTAATCTACCCACACAAATTCATCACACACACAATCAACGAATAGAAATTTCAGACATACCCAACTCTCCCAAAGATGCATCAGAAGAAGAAGGACAGATGAAGCTCAGCCCTCTACCAAGTCATCAAGACGCACTGAACAGAGAAGGTAAAAGGAAGAGGCTGACAATCTCTGCACCCTCAACAGCAACAAACAATCGATAGGCAAGCAAGCTCCAGTGACAAGAAGGGGGAGAACGGCGACAACGCAAACCAAGGAAGGAGATCAGGTGAATGGAGAAGCCACCAGAAACAACTCCCCCTTCTTTGATCTGTTCATACGACGTTAAGGAAGAGAAGAATGGGGAAAAATCTGATGGTGATGTTTATTATTTTTGTAAAGAAGGGAATTATGGTAATTTCATAGTTGTAAAACAAAATAAGTTGCTCCTTTGAACCAATAAGCAATCGATCCCAAGACATCGTTTTTATCAACACAATAATTTACGCTTGTCTTAAAGCTTCCCTTTGTTCCATTACGAACAAGAAATTTATATTTAACATAATAAGAAACCTATTTATTTTACCTTGAGCTTATTTTCACATTAATAACATAAATATCTTATTTAAATTTTTCGGTCATTAAAAAATTTAATTGTATGCAAGTTGAATGATTAATTTGTTTACTCTCCATTATGCTATTAACAGTAATGCGGACTTTTTAAAGTATTAATGTTAATTAATGCATTTTTTGGGTTTGTTGATGATTAATTATTAGTTTATAGAAAAATGAAAAAAATCATTTGACACTAGGGTTGCGTTATTATATAATTGTGGTTTGTATTTTGTTTATTGTTTTATTTTTCCGTTTGTGGAGTGCTTATTAATGTCTAGAGGTTGTTTCATGGCTAGAGAAATTATACAATTATATTCCAACGGAACTTTTTTTTACTTATGCAAAAAAATTGCATATTTTTAAAATATGAAAATATTTCTCTTGAAGTTAAAATGAAAACGTGGTTATCACTTTGACAACACTTACAAGAGTAAATTTTTTTGAAAATATCACTCAAGTCTTAAGGAAGAGAAAAAATATAAAAAAAGCCTCAACCCCAAATCCCCTATTTAGGAACTTTTTTGATATTAATTATGGATAAAAAAAAATCAAAAAATCTCATTGTCAAAATAGCTTTTCATATTGTTTAAATAGTTTTTCCTGTTGTTAAAATTTTCCAGTAAAAAATTGTTGTCAAAATGATTTTTCATGTTGTCAAAATAACTTTTTATGTTGTCAATTTTTTTTCGAGTTTTTCCTCCGTCGTGTAGAATTTTATAATCCTGAAAAAATTTTATTCATGTTGTCAAAATAGCTTTTTATTAATGGCATCGCAATTACGACGGAAACTGAATTCCATCGGAAATTTCGACATTTTACGACAGAATTTATTTTCCATCACAAAATTCATTTTATTAAAAAAATATAAAAAATTACGAAATAAACAAAAACTTATATGTCATAAAAATATATTGTAAGAATCATAAACTTGTATTTCACAAGATGATAATAATAATAATCAGGCAACCGCTTTTTCTGGAATCTTCCACCATCGGTGGTAGATCAAACAAAAGGAAACAAGACTCTGTGCGTATACGCATTTGATTTAAAACTTGATAGAAAAAGAAAAGTGTTACACCCCTACCGGCCTCGCCCTTTCAGGTGGCGGGTAGTGTGATCCTTTACTTATATTCAATTTTAAATCTATTTATCCCAGGTTAATTTACGTCACACATCAGAGTATTAGCAGCAGAGCATTCATCGGTTTGGACAATAATATACTGATAAAATAAAGATACAGAAAGATAAATTTACCCTAGAGGGTTTAACATACAGTCATCCGGTGACCAAAATAAATATCCAAAATAACAATCACCAACGTCCACCACTATACTATTCCGGCTCACGGAGCCTTACCTCTGTCTCCGGCTCCGATCTAGATAAAGCGCCGAGAGGGCTTAAAAGGGTGGGATTCAAAATTGAATCTCGAGTAACAGTTAATTTCATATAAAATGTATAACAAAACATGTAAGCAACCACGAATAAAAATTCAAACCACATCTCATTCAAGATCATGCACACATCAAGGCATACACCAATCCGAACTAGCAGTCCTAATAGCACACAGCACAGACTGCAGCAGTCCTAATAGCACACAGCACAGACTGCAGTGGTCCTAATAGCACACAGCACAGACCACCGGGCAGAGCACACAGCAAAGCCCTTAATGCACACAGCATGTTCCGGTTCCATAGCGCTTGGAAGAAAAATGGATGATAACCGAATGTATGCAATTTACATGGTAAAACATACATACACAAGTCACACAGAGTACATGAAGATTAAAGTTACTACTGACTGCTTCAAAATCTTCTGCTAGCTTCACGTCCGTTTAATTATCTTGGCAACTATCGCGTCCTATAAATATACATTTACAGGCGGTGGTTATTATTTGTTCAAACTCTTCTTAATCTCCAATGTCATGGGACTAGGCTTCTTTGTAAGACTATTCGGCCTATATTAACTCTCCAAGATCCATTTCAATTTTTTGAAGGCCAAAATAATATATTTTGGGCCTTATTTTCATTTTTACTCTTAGGCCCAATTTTTACCAAATTACTATTATATTATTATTATTAATATTTTACTATTTATTATTATTTCCCTATAATTAGTTTAAACTCCCAAAGGTTAATCTAATATTAAGCACGACATCCATGCTTTGAATTAGGAGTTTATTAAATACTAATACATCATATATGTAGAAATAACAATATTTGAAACTTGTCATTTTCTAAAGACCAAATATAGAGTTTTGTTTCTTGATTTTAGTAGTATTCTTTTTCAGAGCCTGATCATATACGGATAGTCAAATACCATGCAAATGGCCACCAAGGAGTAAGCCATAAAATAGTCATATATATATATATATTTTTTTTTTGGGTATAAAAATAGTCATAGTTGACAACTAAAAATTATTATTTTTGGCTCCAAGATTTGTTGACAGGCCCAACGTCCAACTCATAGGCCATCTATGTTTGGACATATAATTGTCTTAAAAAAAATGTTTGGACATAAAAGCCTAATTTTGGCCCTGCGATAAATAAGAACAGCACTCAACTTTATAGTTCATTCATTCCTATGGGAATAATGTTGCAACTATACTGCCCCAACCAAGACCCAAACGCATGCACATCTTCATTGGCGTGGATGACTAGCGGGGAACAAATACCAAAATGCAAGGGAAAGCAAACTTGTAGAGTTCCGTACCCCAAGTCTCTCAAATATAACAAGTCTTGCAAACTAACTAACAGCAACTTCCTCCAGGGTCGATATTAGATTTCTTTTAGGTTCATGATATATATACATATATATTTGTTTCATTTTCGTTCAAGTAATAATTGATCCAAAGATACTAACTCATGCATGAAATATTTAAGCTTTAGTCATACTCTGTTTTGGTACCCACAAACAGAGGATGACCTGCTGCTTCTTTTTTCAAGCTTCATAAAATAGAGAACCATCATGTAGAACCCACATGCAGTAGTACAAGAAAACTAACGTGCAGAAATAAGCTTAAAGACTCACCTTCCTCTCGGTGTTCTAGCTCTCTCTCTCTTTCCGTCTCACACCCTCCCCGTATTGGTCTCGTCTTTGCCTCTGTTTTCTCGATCGTGCAGAGCAAAATGAATGGGAATGATCACTGTTTGAATCCCCCTCTCTCCTTCCTCGGTTCCTCTCACTCTCGTTCTTGGTTCTGGTTGAGGCACGCCAATGATAAAAGAACAAAGAGCAATGGTTATATATATAGCACACGCATGGTCTGGTCCGGGAAGAAAGGAGAACGGACCGAGAGATATTCAACGTGAATCTCGAGAGGCATGGTGGGGGTCTGAGTTTACTGATATGAGAAGCATGGGCTGCTGGTTTGCGTGTACGAGCTGATTTATTAATTGAAGAGTAATTAAAGGGTGTATAGGCCAAATGATAATAGCTATTAGAGGAGTATGGCTAAATCTGATTTTGCTGATATTTTATTTCCTTTGACAACGCATGCTCAGTCTTGCGTGTGCAGTGAGGAGAAACTGATTTGCATAGGGGTAATGGGTTGTATAGATAATAGGCTGTTTTGGGCTAAATGAGGAGTTTGGGCATAGTGTGTTACTTTTACTTGTTGGGCCGACGGAGACTGCAACTTGGTAAAGAATAATGGGCTTTAACTTATCATTTTTTTTCTTGCCAATATTCCATAATTTTATAATTACATATTATAAGTAAATAGATTCCTAATTAATTTAATCATTTGGCCAAATTCCACCATTTAATTCTCATATTTATTTTGAGCCAAATTTCATACTTAATTTCCCACAAAATATTTAAATTTAAAATCTTAAAATTTGGGGATGTTACATTAGCACCACGACATCATTAATAATCACAGCAGAATGAAAAGGGCTAATAACATGGCTGCTTATTGATGATGTCTTAGACTTGAATAAAAGCATCAATGAAAATTTAACAAGAAACTAGTACGGCCAAGGATATTTCTGATCTATTAGAGATCTCGTCTGATTACAAACTCATAAACTATAATTTTAGCCCCTCAATTCTTAACTTCTGTCTAGACAAGATCTTTTCTTTAGAGTCCGAGCTATCTAAAGATGAAAGTTGGAAGAGCTTTACAGCAGCCACCCCAAATAATACCAAGTGGCTCTCTCAACCCCAGAATATCACCAGTCAAACAAACTACACCTTTAATGCCAACTTCTGAGCTGCAAGAGCTTCAGCCTCCAATGTTGGTTCCCACAATATTGTTGTTTCAGCCAGTAATGAGGTCACAACATATGGGTCCATGTTTGAAGCTGGACGCCGGTCTTCCAAGTAACCTACAACCAAAAGATGGACAAGTTAAAGTAACAAAGCATATAGATCATTGAAAAGAGGACCACAGTGACATGGCAAGACAGTGTCAATCCAAAAGATCTCTGAGCTAGCTAGTCTAGAAGAGAAATCCTTTGAATAGTTATTAAAGCTTCAAATTGAACTTAGTCTGTGCTTATTTTCTGAGTTCTTGATTTCAGATAAAGTAATGAATCTTTATGTTTCTTTCTATTGTTCAAGAAGACTTAAACATAACTACCAGAAAGCTTGGTAGAAAATGTTACCTTTTCCTTTGTTCTCTGTCTCTCTACCCACACGTATGGAGCAGCCACGATTAGCCACTCCCTGCAAATTTTAATTCATGAGAATATTTCAAAATAAATCTGAATTTTTTCTTCTTGATTACTTTAATCTTTGCAACAGTAAAGGTATTGGTAGTGTCGAGCATACCCAAGAAAATCTGTCAATGCTGGCCGTCTCATGCTTTCCTGTTAACCTTCTCTCGTTCCCTTCTCCATATGCTCTTATGTGTTCCTGGTGGCGAAGTGAGCGGTTTAAAATTGCCTTGTTTATTACCTCGTAGCCTCTATCTTCTCTGATGCTCTTAGTACTACAAAGTCAATGACAATTTAACGCCGCAGTAATTTATGGAGTTACTAAGACGTGATATATATTGTGAATGTGATTAGTTTCAAAGTCCAGAAACCTGTAATTTGTGTGGCATCCAGCGCCATTCCAGTCACCCTATCACCAAGAAAGAAAAACACTTTAAGATAACTATCAGTGAAGGACACTGACTTCATCTGTGCATCACAATACCTCAATTGGTTTTGGATCAAGTGAGAGAACAACACCAGCTTGTTCAGTAATTCTCTGTCAGAAAACAAAAAAAATGCAACATACTCAATAGAAATAAACAAAAAGTTGGGGAAGTGACAATAAAAAGTTCTTTTTTGAATGGTCCAGAGGTACTTATATGTGTAGCTAGAATTAGGTAGAATATTTACCTCAAGGATGTACCTTGAACACCAGATATGATCACCAGCTTCAATACCTACACTGGGACCAACTTGATACTCCCAGTCTCCCACTGCAATGGTAATGAAAAAAGCAATAGTGAGAAAACATAAGTTCTTAGACTCGTCATCCTTAAAAAAATGGAATGGTGAGAAGAGAACCTGCCCAGGCATAACTTCACCATTGGTTCCACTGATATTAATTCCAGCATATAGGCAAGCCTTGTAGTGAGCATCTGATATATCACGGCCAAAAGACTTGTCTGCCCCAGCACCACAATAATAAGGACCCTAATGAATGAAAATATACTTAAATTAAATTCATCTCATGATATCACGAATTCTTGTAACATATGAATGAAAATTGACAGGTGAACACAATGATGGACATTACTTGAGGACCAGGATAAGCTCCAACTGGCCAACCCAAAGGCCATTTCACATTTGTTTGGAGTAAGGTGTACTCTTGTTCTATTCCATACTTTGGAACAAACAATGTAGTAATAAGCCAATAGTTCAGTTGTCAACTTGTCATAGATTCTCGTTGGTGATCAAAGAAGGAGGATACTTCTTGTGTCTAAATATCAGCAATCACCACCAAACAAGAAATACTAAACGTATCAGGATATTTGTCAGCAATATCAATCTTTATGATCATACTAAAATGGTGATTTTTCTGAGAAATTGTCTCTATACTTGTGCATGCTAGAGTGAAATACCAAGTAGCACGGTTGTTTAGCTTAAAAATTATTTAGAAACTCTGACTAGATGGTTTTTTCCTATGAATATCAAATGGAAATTAAAAATATTTAGGAGAATGCATACCATGGAACTTCGGCTACTACTTTTGGGTTACTAAAGATTGCAGCTGCTCTGTGGCGTTTGTTTGCTGGGATAGGCTCTCCAGCTGGTGTATTCACAAACCACCTTTACAAAAGCAATACATTATAAAATAGCCTCATGATATCTGCATCTCGATTTCGATCAAAATATCATCAGATCCAATTTAAAAATTATAGCTCTTACCAAAATGTTGTTTCCACCACGGAAGGGGTCTTTAAAAATTGCTTGAGGGCTGAAACAAAAAAGGAAATTTAAAATCAACCAGTGATAAATATAAAGTGTACATAAAAAACAAGTACAAGTTACCAAACTTCTTACTATAGGATTACTTCACTGTCTTCACCCGGTGCTTGTCCAGTGCTAGATCCATCATAGTTCCACTTAGGAAGCTCAGAGGGGTGTTCAACAGGTTTTGGTATTGTCTGAAATTTTCAAAAGGAATACTCATAACCATCAAATATCATAAACTTGTATTTCTTAAGTACTTTAGTTAAGATTATAGCTGCAGACAACAGGGCCAGAAAAGAAATCTCAGCAACATTATACCTGTATTGCAAGCTCCCTAGTAGGGCAAATGATAACAACAGCTCCACAGCTGGTATTAGAAAAGCAAGAGTTTTCCCAGAACCCGTCCTTGCAGCACCAAGAACATCTTTCCCAATCAAGAGGGGCGGGATTGCTCTCGCTTGAATCTGCATAGCCATATAAAAATTGGCAGGAATTCTGATTAACAGAGCTTCCAAGCCATGAAGCGTCTTTCATCTAAATCAATAAATATGCAAATCACAAAGAAAATATGCCAAGTAAATTGAAAAAAGCCCCAATATTTCCATTCATTTCCCTAAGAAAATAGCGACATACTATAGAAGACATCAGTTTTAGGCTATTAATTTTTACTTTAACTGAAACAGAAAATAGCAGAAGATGTTTTAGTTCAAAACAATCCGATAAGAAAATCAAAGCAAAGATCGAGAGAACACCTTTCGAGAATACTGGAGTTTGGCCACTGAGTTGCTCAAGCACCTAGAAAAACAAAATAAAGTAGAGAAAACGCCTTTTCTATGCTTCACATTAGCGAGGATAATTAAAAGAATAAACAAAAGGCCTCACCGGAAAACATCCCAGCAACTATCAAGACCTTCGATCGGAGGCCGAAATCCATCCTTAGCAAAGAGGCTACGGTACACAGGCCCGAAAGACGGCGTCGCCGCCTCCTTTGCTTTCTTCACCTCAACTATATATCTCTTCTGCGCCATACCCGAAAATTACGATCTCAATCTCTCTGCTCTTTGCTGCCGCAGATGCTGATAAACGGAAATAGACACAACGTAACATACCAGTTCAAACTTCAAAGATCGATGGCTATGGTGAAGCAGAAGAACAAGGATTGAATTATTGATTCCTAAAGGGCGGAAATCTAATGAGCGAGAGAGAGATTTGAGGATTGAGGAACTTCAAATGGAAGAGACGAGAATGAACATGGTAGGTTGGGTTTCTTCCTAATCTTTTTCTCATTATCCCTCATCATCTTTAAATCATATTCATTCAATCAATCACAATACTACTTTAATATCTCTCTCCTCTTCCCAATCAATGACCCAGACGAATTAAGAAGAATAAAAGGAGAAAAGAGATTATGAGAAAATCCTCTCCGATACATGATGGGGCGACATTTGTGACTGGAGAATTGATGGATTTGAGCTAGGTTGAGAAAAATGAGAAAGAAGGGAACATGAGAAAAGGGAAAGGCAAACATGTTAAGTTAAATGGAGGGAAAGTGTGAAAATTTTGGAGGGAGTCCGTAAAGTTCAGCGACGGAATCATTTTACTGTCACAAATTGTTACGGAATTTATTTTTCCATCGCAAATTATGATGAAATTTGTTTTCAGTTGCAAATTGTAACGATTTTTTTTTCTTCGTAAAGAAATCTATTTTTCATCACAAATTTTTGCGACAAATTTATTTTTTCCGTCGCAAATTACGACGGAATTACTTTTCTGTCACAAAATTTTGCATCAGAATTAGTTTTCCGTCACAAATTACAACAGAATTTATTTTCGGTTGCAATTTTTTTCCGATAGATTTATTTTTTGCAACGGAATTATTTTTCGTCACAATTTGGGACGAAAAAATAATTCCGTCACAAATTGCGACGGTTTTGATATATTTTAGTAGTGATTTTAACAACAGGAAAAATTATTTTAACAACATGAAAAGTTTTTTTTTTTTTTGGTGTGAACCAAGGTATCCCCACAGCCGGTAGTCATGGGACTAATCCTTCGCCCCGGGTAAGCGCACAAAGCGGTAAAGGGCTGGCCACGGGATGCTTTCCATTCACAAGAGTTGAGGATCGAACCCCCAACCACTTGTTTAAGGGACGAGATGCTCAACCATCACGCCCACCCGTCGTGGTTAACAACATGAAAAGTTATTTTGACAACGAGACTTTTTTGATATTAGAATTCCGTAATTAATATCAAAACAATCCCTAAGACTATTTTGATAGTGGATTTGGGGTTGAGATTTTTTTTTTATATATTAATGGATTGGTTATATTAGGATAGATCATTTCCATTTAATGATTTCCTAATTTTAGGCTATAAATTTTGTTTCGGTTGGATCTATGAATTCATTACAAAAAATTAAACTTCACTAATTTTTTTAATCTGAGAATTAGTTATTTAACTCCTACGAGATTGGAGGGAGTATCTATCTTTTTTTATTAACTAGTGGCAGGGCTGTTTTCAATCTCTGTCTTTCTGATGCCTAATGACATTACCAGACGTGCACCAAGGTTCCTACCTCGAGTATAAATGATTTAAATATATCCAAAAAATCAATGCTCCGTTTAATTAATGATTTAATGGAATCAAAATCTTCCATAAAAAAAAAAAGTTTTTGTTAGGCATTTATGCCACTTTATCACTGCCACACTGTTCATCTATACTCAACAATTCCATGATTCAATATGACTGTAAAGTTTCTTCCCTATATATATGTCCTTACCCTGCAAATGTTGAGTATATGAAGGCAAAGTATAAATGGGTACCTCATTGAGCCGTTCCTTGATGCACTCTCGTGTGGTCGACGACCCTACCGTTATGGCTGAGCTCTATAGATGGTCAAGTGCAGAATTCCGTGATGAGTACGCTCTTATTTACACTTCTCGTTCAAACCCTTCACTCACTTGCTTTTCTCATTATAAAGTGAATCGCGACAAGGTTCTTTTCGCACTCTCTGATTGCTTGTGTGAGGGTAATACGGTAAGGGTAGACATGAAGTTCATGGGAGACAGAGATTACATGGGGCGTTTTGTACTTCGCTCTGCTGACGCTGAAGATTCTAGTGGGAGTTTCATGGAAAAGATAGCAAGGCCAGGCTTGTTCTTATTGACGTATTACGACAAATTTTACCATAGAATAGGTGAGTTAGAGATGAATTGTGGAAGCAGAGAAGCATATCATCAAGTTCGATTCACTACTGGGTTTATTGGGGGTTCACTAGTTACATATTTTGTTGATGTATTTTGTAATCCTTTGAAAGGCCTTGACGTGAATATTTGTGGCCCATTCTGTGAATATGATGGTTTATTTAGACGGCGACCAATTGGTTCATGTTACCTCATTAATGTATCAGGCATGCCTACAGATGATGTTGTGAAGGAAAATAAGCAAGGGACTACACATGTGATGGAAAATAAGCAAGGGAATGACGATGTTGGAGATACTGATCATGGGTCAACACAAAGAACTGCTATTCTGAATGCAGGACGAACTCAAGGTAATTTCAATGGCTCTAACTTCAGAGACTGTAAAATTGTTGTAGACGCACAGGCGATTCAATTCAAGGATTTTAATAATAGTACTTAGGTTCTTCAAGTAAATCTATATATCTTTCTCCAAACATGTAAAAGCAACAAGGATTTGTATCTTGATGTTATTGTCCACTCGTTCCATGTACCACAGTTTTTTTTAATTGTAAGTTATTAGGAACTAGTGTAGAACAAAATTTCATGCTATATAGATTATCTCATGACAATCAAGATGAATTTTGGAAAAAAGAAGCTAATTTCCTTAGATTTCGATTATTAGTGTTCATATCACGCGGTCCTGTATTTTTCTTTTGTTTGTTTGTAGTTTTTTTTTTTTTTCCAAATTCTTCCTACGCAGAAGGAGATTTAAAATTTGTCCAAACAACTGGCTCGAATCACAAAAATTAATGAAATAGAACAAACGTCATGAACACACTGATTTTCTACAATAACAAGTTCATTTGTACACCACATGGATATGAAATTTGATTTTGATTTTTCCAAGTGTCAAAGCAATGAGGAATGGGTTAAATATTGGTTATATATAAACTTTCGATACTGGTTAGTCATTGTGTAACTCTGTAGAACATATGATGGCTAGCTTGCTTCAATTGTAAGCAGTGACATATATTCCTTTGATTTTTTATTGATTCAATTATTTGTTTGGCTTGTCCTTTACGCCAATATGTACTGGGTTGTGTTTTCTAATGCCCTTTTTAGCAATTGGCTAATGGATTAATGGATTGTTTGTCGTATAGTAAAGACGTGTACAGAGTCAGAACTGGGTACGTAAAAAGTTTTATAATTGAGATTCCAAATTAAAAAGTCCCAACTTTTTAATTTGGCATGTTTTGGACACGTGATTTTTTGTTTTATTACCCAAGGACCTTTGGATAGAAAATATAATGGGAGCAAAATCTACCTGCATCTCAAATATAAGGCATTAAAGAGATGTTTTAATAGTTCAAAATACTCCTTTGGTCCTATTTATAAAGTATAGAGAGAGAGAAAAAAAAATTAACCTATTTTTAAGGCAGAGAGAAATTTTTCATCATATGAATGTATATTGTTATCCTTAATTTATTATTGCGTTGACTTTTTCTTATGGGGTATAATGTATATTAAATAGAGGTAAAGTTGAAAAATTGTTGAATTTTAAGGTGGAGTTTATGAAATTTAAGGTTTTTCATGGTTTGTGTGAAATTAGACTATCTCAAGATGGAAAATGGATTTGAGGATAGGGAGAACAAGACAGAAAGTATTTGAATTTTGTTTGATAGTTGACAAAATAATTTTCTTTAAAAGGGATCTTTATTAGTGAGATATCCGTTTTTTTAATTCCCTTTCTCATTTTATTTTATACCAAACAGGCCTAAACAATCAAAATGGATATTGTACTATATGTATGCCACTTCGCCGATGTATATATATATGGGTCTAGATTCTCTCACCGGCAGAGTTTCTCATCATCCCTCATTGTCTTTTAATTATAGCCGTCAGATATTGATCCAACGGCTTAAAAAGAGACACATCATCTACTTTTCAAAGTTTCAAAATTACCGCATGCAGTAAAAACTACTGCATGCGGTGAAGATGAAATTTTAAAAAGCAGATGATGTGTCTCTTTCTATGTCGTTGGATCAATATCTGACAACTATAATTAAAAGATAATGAGGGATGATGAGAGATTGGCTGGTGAAAGGATCCATTTCCGTATATATACATATATGATCAGTCTTGAAATGGGATTTGTTCCTTCAAAAATTTGTCAGTTACATCGTGTTGAATAAATAAATATAATAATATCCCAACACCAATTAAGTTTACTTCATGTGTTCTGTAACACCCCAAATTCCGTAGCATAAATCGTGTCGGATGACACTTGGTTTTAGAAAATTCGACAGAGTTTGAGGTGCTACATCAAAGTACTGCAGAAACGGAGAGCAATGTGCTAACAAGTGGACAATGATGAGTAGCTGATATAAACATACCCCGACATATGATGATGCCAGGCATATGCTGGTATATTAAAAATTTCCCGAAGGAATATTCATGTGATACAATATACAGAACTTTGTACGATTACATTTCTTAAAGAGTAACTATACAACCTAGACCAAGCCTTAACTAGACTTGGGGCAATGAACCTAACTCCGTTAGCCGAACAGAATGGCCAGGTAAGTGTCTATCATGGGGGCCTCACCGAGTTCACGACGACTTATTGGCTGACCCACATAGACTAGGCTTGCGCCTTCGGCACCAAACTATTCGAAGTAACTTTATTGGATCCATGCCTGATAACAGGCTTTGATAATCTTCTTCCGGCTCTTGACTCGACCCTCGGTGCATTATTACGACTTTGCCCCTTGGTTCATCTCTAAGGCTCCATCTACTGGTGCCTTCTCTGTTCTTGATCCTTACTTGTACTATCATTTAAGACTGAGGTCCAATGCTCATACACCGGACCTCAGGTAACGGTTAACCTCATGTTTATATACACACATATGAATTACAGATAATCACAACATTAACAGTATAAGAGCACGCAACCAATGCAAATGTATCGCTCCCAGCATGCAGATGTATCGCTCCCAGCATTGCAGATGTATCGCTCCCAGCTAGCATACAGTTATCTTCTAACACCCATATGCACTCAATAAACATACCATACAATACACATAATTCATATACGCATACAATAACCATCAGAGTTAGTGTTACAGTACGCGAACGTACACCAATAGTACATAAACACACAACAGATCATTAAACACATATACCCATACGATAAACATAACACATATACGCATACAATAAACATCAGAGTTAGTGTTACAGTACGCGAACGTACATACTACATATGCACATACAATAAACCTAACATACAGTAGAGCTATCAACTACCATATATAAGCATTCAATACACATAGCACATATACGCATAAAATAAACATCAACGTTAAGGTTACTAGTACGCGAACGTACGTACATAGACATACAACAAAGCTACCACATACAATACACATATCACATATATGCACACAATAAACATCAGCGTTAGTGTTACAGTAGGCGAACGTACATACATAGACATACAACAAAGCTATCAGCTACCACATACAAATACACATATATATCACAAATATGCATAAGATAAACATTAGCGTTAGTGTTACAGTACGCGAACGTACGTACACCAATAGTACATAATCATACGGTAGAGCTAACAGCTACCACATATAATCATATAATACACATAGCACATATACGCATACAATAAACATCAGAGTTAGTGTTACAGTATGCGAACGTACATACTACATATACACATACAATACACATATCACATATATGCATACAATAAACATCAGCGTTAAGGTTACCAGTACGCGGACGTACATACTACATATACACATACAATACACATATCACATATATGCATACAATAAACATCAGTGTTAAGGTAACCAGTACGCGAACGTACGTACCCCAACAGTACATAAACACACAACAGACATAAAGTCATCATCTATCACATATAAGCATACAATAAACATAACACATATACGCATACAATAAACATCAGCGTTAAGGTTATCAGTACGCGAACGTACCTTTCACCGTGTAATGGCCAATTGTCCGGCCTTTCGAACCCGACTCCGGACTTCCCGGATATCCTAAAGGGTAATACCGTATCCATTAACTCATAAACAATATCCTAACAGATATCCTAGTCACAAATGACTATTTTACCCCTAACTTCGCTAACCGACGAAATTTCGCCAGAGCTTCACTACTTTGACTCTAATCTTCCAAAATTTTGCCATATCTCTTTCTCCATCATATTTTTGAAATAAATACCATATTTAATCATAAAACATGATATAAACAATATATTGGAAGATTAAAGATCAAACAACATCTAAGCTATGAACTACACTAGAACTTAAAAGCTTAGGACCGAAGAATTTACCCAGAGCTTTGCTACTCCTTCTCCAAAGCTCTTCCTTCTCTCTACCTTCTCTCTAGATTTTGAATTGCTCTTGCAATTTGGTGTGAGAATTCAAATGAATCAAGAGGCCTATTTATAGAAAAAGTTCAAAGGTAACCATGGTAACTTTAGCAACCATGGTTAAATCTCATTCTTCTTCTAAACCATTGGATCAAAACTTAGTGAAGAAGTTTTGATCTCAACCATCCATTCTCTCTCTCTCCTCAAAAATGACATCGTCCCAATGATGTCACCTTATCTTGCTTTATGGATTTAACCGGTAAATTCCCCTGTTCGGTGTTCTATTCGCGTAATCTTAAATAATCTCAAATATTCCTTAGCATAACCTTGGGGGTCTAAGCTTCCTCTTGATAAATATTTAGATTAACAAAAATTATGGTCCCATTAAGGGTATTTCCTAGTCTGTTAATCATTTTAGGATAAATGTAATACCCTAAAATCTGACCTATGATGAGCATCATAGTTTAGTAAATAATACCTATTGGAAATAGGTGAATATGTGGTCTCAAAATTAGGTATTATTTCTAGGGAATTTTCTAGTGAAATTTGAGGGAATAAAGTGTCAAAAATCCCTAAAAATGCAATTATGGGCCATAAAATGCCCTGAAAATATTATGATAAATCGTAAGAGGCAGTAAAATAATTATTAAAAATTAGAGAGTATATTGTCTCTAATTTTAGTAATTTATTAAATTACAACCTTGGAAAAATTAAAAGGAAAAAATCAAAAAGTATTTGGAGGACCGAAACGACCCCATGATTTTTAATATTTTACATGGGACATAAAATACCAATGTCAGTCCAATAGTTGTGAGATAATAATTAACCTCAATTAAGAAAATTGTCAAGAATTAGTAAGTGATTAAATAAATAATTATTGGCTAATTGTTTAGACAAGAATAAAGGAGGTATGCAAAGTTAATTATTTAAAACCCTTAAATTGGGATTAATGACCAATAAGGGATCAAGATTAGTATAAAGAATATTGCTAAGTAATTGGGCATAATTAAAAAGTATGTTAGATGAATTACGCTTAATCCCTAAGGCTTGATTAACCAACAAAGGATTAAGCAATGGAGTAATTACTAATTAAGATAATTAGTGCATAAACTAAGTAATTAAAAAGGAGTTGAAAAGTCAACATTTTTGGGGAGGGAAAACCGAAATTAAGAAGAAAAGAAAAGGAAAATTGAATGATAATTAAAAGGAAAACTTAGTGAAGAAGTTATTGAAAAAGCAAATAGGATAAATGACCACCGATAGAAATTAAGTCCTATCTAGAAAACCATGAACCAGGTAGCTAACATCAGGACTTATTATAAAAAAGTGAATTTTTAGCTCGGAGTAGGTTACCTCCGAAGTTATTTCTGTAACCGAAAAGGGTTATACTAGACTAGCTTAGAAGCTATCTGATATTCAAAAAGCAAATCAGATGAATGGAAATCTATAGAAACTAAGACATAACTTGAAATCCAGGGATGAGGTGGTAAACATCTGGGCATATTATGAACCAGTGAATTTTTGTCCCGAAGATGTTGTTACCCGAAGTGATTTCCGAATCAAGACGTTTATCCGAAAATGTTTGGCAGGCAACGAAATGTGCTGAATGGGATCAAAAATTTAGTTGACTAGACATTTCTAAAGAGGAAGAATAGACCTTCAGGGCTATGTTGTCAGATTTTTGAGATTTTCCAAGATTACGCGATTAGAACACCGAACAGGGAACTTTATCGGTAGAAGCTCATAAAGCACATGGATGACATCATGTTGGTGACAAAGGATGACATAGGGGACGAAATGTGTGGAGGAGAATGAAGGAGAAAACGTGTTTGCTAAGTTTTCAAATAGAAGGTTGAGATTGAATTCCATAAAGTTGATCCAAGGGTTGTAATCCTTTGGCTTCTCCTATAAATAGGGGCCTTTGCCTCTTCACAATTCACACCAAAATCACTCTTAGAAAGGGGTAGAGAGAAGTTAGAGAGAGGAGCTCTGGAGAAGTGAGAGCAAGAAGAGGAGGTTCTTCAAGGGTAAGTTCTTCGGTTCATAGTTTTAGTTCGGTAGTTCTTGAAGTTCTTAGTGTAGATGTTGTTTTGATCTTTAATCTTCCAAGTATGATTAGATATCATGTTTTAGGAGTAATTAAGGTATTAATTTCGAAAATAATGTTGGAGGAAGAGTTATGGAAAAATTTTGGAAGATTAGAGTCAAAGTCACGAAGTTCTGGCGAAATTTCGCCAATTAGTCAAACTAGGGGCAAAATGGTAATTTATACCTAAAATTCCTGTTATAATGTTGGACATTGATTAAAGTGATATTATCCTTAAAGGATATATGTGATCACGTACCGCTGTCGTACCGCTGTCAAAGTACCGTATATCGTCAACGAAGGTACGTTCGCGTACTGTAACACTAACACTGATATTTATGGTATGCGTATATGTGGTATGAGTATTGTATGCAAATTGTGGTTGATGGTCTATTGATATGTTGTGAGTATTGTTATGTGCTTTTGGATACATGCACTCCGTGTGGTACATCTATATGCACTCCGTGTGGTACATCTATATGCACTCCGTGGGGTACATCTACATGCACTCTGTGTGGTACATCTACATGCACTCCGTGTGACACATCTGTTGTATTGTTAATGTGGTGATTGACTGTGATCCATATACTGTATATATGAACATGAGGTTAATCGTTACCTGGGGTTCGTATGCATTGGACCTCAGCTCTTAACATAGCGTCAGGGTCAGGAGGACCGAGGACAGAGGGAAGCAGCAAGTTTAGATATCTGGCTGGAGACTATCTTTTGTTGCCACGGCATGGGGATCACCAGGGAGACACTTTTTGTCGTTATTTATTTCCAAAAACTCTCGGATCAATGTACCGCCAGTTGGCATTTTGAATATAAATATCAGTTACTCAATTGCTCCGATGCTCTACTCTGATGAAAAAAAAAATTATACTGCTTTAGAAAAATGAGATGTTACAATAAACGCCGTCGGTTACGGAAATGACTTCGGGTAACACCAACTTCGGGACAAAAATTCACTTATTCATAATATGTCCAGATGTTTACTACTTAGTTCAAGGATTTCAAGATAGGATTTAATTTCTATCGGTTTTCATTTATCCTATTTGCTTTTTCAACAAAATATCTATTTTTCTTCTTTTTCTCTTTCCTTAAGCTACTTGCATTGCATTCACACACACATACATTTTTCATTTTCGAAAATACATGGTCTCTTTTTGACAAAAGATGTTGCTTTTCACTAATTTACATTATCTTCTAATTATCTTATATTAATTAGCTAGAAATCCTCCCATTGGTTGATTCATTTTCACATGGATTAAGGTTCAATTAATTATAACAATTAGATTCACCTTATTAGATTCAATCTTGGCCTTTCATTGGTTACTAATCTTTAATTAGGTTTTACACATAATTAACTTCAAACATCTCCTTTATTCCTGCTTAAACAATTAGCCATTAATTATTTATTTAATCACTTACTAATTGTTGATAATTTTCTTAATTAGGATTAATCATTTTTTCACAACTATTTTACTGACATTGGTAATTTATGCTCCATGTATTATTTTAAAAATCACGGGGCAACTTATGTCCCCCAAAATAATATTAAATTTTGCCTCATTATTTTCCAAGGGAAATAATCCCATAAATTACCTAAATTAGAGACAACATACTTTCTAATTTTTAATAAATATTTAATTGCCTCTTAGGATTTATCATAATATTATCAGGGTATTTTATGACCTATAAATTCACTTAGGGCTTTTGGCACTTTATTTCTTCTTATTTCAAGAGAATTTACCCTAGAAAATAAGATAAATACATCCCAAGGTTTGAGACCACATATTCACCTATTTCCAATAGGTATTATTTACTAAATTATGATGCTTATCATAAATGAGCTTTTTAGGGTATTACATGTTCAATGAGTCAATGAACCACAATATGAATAATGGAAAGGGAAAATCCTTTAAAAAGACAATTCAATTACCCAAATCTTAATTTGGGTCATTAAATTTAACAAATCCTAAATTAGGTGGAAAGTCCTAAAATAGGGTTTTAAAATTCAATGGTTTTACTTTACTGCCCCTCATTTATGATATCATATGAATACTACCTCCCACCCATCGACTGTTTCCTCCCCTGTTGGCTGATCACTTCATGCTCACCCTCTTCCTCCTTCTTACACCACTGCGCCAACCATATTTCCTGCTCGTCCATTCTATCGCCCTCTCCTGCTCTCTCCCTCGGCTAATCATGTTTGATGACGCCCTCCACTGGCATTATTCTCTCACACAGCTCTCATCTCCACGAATCTGTGAGCGTTTACTCCTCTTCTTTGTTACATTGCTGGTGGCTCACCGCTAATTAGTATCATTCTCTGTCTCCGTTTTAGTAGACATTTTTCTTTCTTGGATTTGTTGTTGCTCAACACAAATTCTAGATATAATGATTTTTAAAACTGGAATGGTTGGTTTCTGAATTCACATTATGTGAATATAAATTCAAGAATTATTGTTTCTCCTAGTGGATGGGCAGTAGTGGTAGATGAGGAATATTCATACCATGGTTTAATTTGGCAATCACATAGTGTGTTTTGGTTGCAATAGCTAGAGAGAGTAATAAGTAGTAAATTACTGGCCATACATACCGGATTCTTCAGTTCAGTTCTGGGCGCTATTTTTCTTGATATCTCTTGGTTTTTCTTCCCTCGTGATATTTGGTGCGGTCGTATGTATTCGTTGATTTCTAGGGTTTCATAGTTACATGTTCATATTTTTTCTGTTTTCCTGCTTAAAGATTTCAGATTGGATCATATTGCCATAATGCTTTAGACTTGAGAATGAACTTTTGGCTGCCAAATTTGATGTTTCAAGTCTCAAATAAATTGTTGCATTTAAAGCAACATTGGTTGTAATGAAGATGTTGCTTCTTAAAAATTGTCATGCGTGTAATATTGAGATGCCTCGTTGATGTTGCAGGGGATTTTTTTACCGTGAATGATAGTGATTTACTGTGCTGTTAGGTTTGAATGTATTCTATGATTTAAATTAATTTAAAGCACGTGATTTACAAGACAACATTAAATATTATGGGACAAGTTGGTCAAAACCCCCAAATTTACAAATTCTAAACTGGGTCTACGACCCAATTAAAGATTTGTTGAATTTGCAACCTAATTTAGGATTTTTCCTATTTCAGATGGCTTTAAATGAGATTTTCCCTAATAAAAAAACCACTATTGATAATAAGGGAGTAAATGTAACAATTAGAAATATAAGTGACAAAAGTTAATAAAAATTAAATTATAATGTAAAAATAAATGTAAAATAATTCTATATACGATTTAAAATATGTAAAATAACCAACAACCTATTAGTTGAAGATGGCCTCACTGTCATAAATAAAATGGATAACACAAGTTCAAATCTTGAAAAGTATATTTATTGTGAGAGGCGAATTGAGGAGATTTCATGAGCAATTTTAGAAAGGAAAACTATTCATAAATATTATGTAAGAAAATTAAATACAGATAAATTTCTCAAATTTCATTTAGTTATAATAAATTTCAAGAGACTTGAGAGTAATTTGAAAAAGGCGTGAAATCACAGACAAACTATGGCTCATATACAAAAAAAATCTTTAAGACTTCAACGGATAATATATACCAAATGTGTGTGTGGCACACTATGAATAATCAAATCGAGAAAATAGAGTAAAATCACAGATGGGAAGGAAAGGATCTGATGCTTTTCCGTTATAAAGACAGCTTTCAGTTGGAATCGGATTCAAAGGCTTTCTTTTAAAAGAAATGGCATAATTAAATTCTTCAGCTTTTTCTTTGTTAAATATTTTAACAGATAATTAAAGTGAACAAAGTAGAAAGCACTTTTTGACTAGTTATATTTTTTACATCTGAATAAAATGCTGACGTATATGTATGAGACGTCACCTGTAGTTTAGCATAATCGTCCTTCTCTCCTCTCTATATCTATAGAATATAACTCGTAAGTGATGAGATATTTAATAAAGTAGTATTTATTTATTTTTATGTATCCACGTGACATTATCTCCACTATCTCCAGCATCTTTTATTTTATTTTCATTTGATTATTTCTCATAATTAGTGATTAGGATAAATAGTTTATTAGGGTTTCATTTTACAGTATACACATTGGATTATTGAATATTATATTAGACTATTAGCTTTATTTCCATCGGTTTCCTCTTCTGTTCTCTTCTCTCTACTTGTACCCATTCAATTCTTCTCTCTCTTGCTATGCCTTATATCAATTTTGGTATTCGAGCACGGTTCTAATCTACTTCTCGATGCCTAAACTCACCTTCCATTTATACGTGATTTTTTGTTTTCTTACCCAAGGACCATTGGAGAGAAAATATAATGGGAGCAAAATCTAACTGCATCTCAAATATAAGGCATTGTGGAGATTGTTACTTGGTTCAAAATACTCCTCTAGTCCTATTTATAAGATAAAGAGAATTTTTTTTAAATCTTATTTATAGGACAGAGAAAAAAATTTCATATGAATGTACATTTTACCCTTCATTTATTATCTTGTATCATCCCAAATTCCGTACTTTAAATTGTGTCGGTTGACACTTGATTTTAGAAAAATCAACAGAGTTTGAGGTACTACATCAGAGTAATGCGAAAACGAAGAGCATGCACTAACATTTGGACAATGAGTAACTGATATAAAATGCCCCGACATATGATCATGTCTAACATTCATGTGATACATTAGTACAGAGCTTTGTATAATTACAAATCTTTATAGTAACTATACAATTTTCAACCAAGCCGTAGCTAGACTTGGGGCAATGAACCTAACTCAGTTAATCAAACAACTTGGCCAAGTAAGTGTCTATCATGGGAGTCTCACCGAGTTCACGGTGACTTATTGACTGATCCACATAGACTAGTCTTGCCTTCGGCACCAAACTGTTTGAGGTAACTACATTAGATCCATGCCAGAAAGTAGGCTGTGTTAAACTTCTTCCGGCTCTTATCTCGACCGGTGCCTGCTCCATCCATCGGTGCCTTTCTTCGGCTCCATCTACTGGTGCCTTCTCTGATCCTGGTTCCTTTCCTGAACCTTAGACAGATCTAAGGTCCAATACATATTGGACCTCAGGTAACAGTTAACCTCATAAGAAAAGTATAACTGTAATACCCTAAAAATCCGTATCAAAATATACCTATTGAAAATAGGTGAATATGAGGTTTCAAATATAAGTTATAATTATCTTATTTTCTAAGGAAAATACTAAGGAGATTAAAGGAAATGAAGTGCCAAAACGGCTTAAAAATGCATTTTAGGGGCATCAAATGGCCTAAAAATATCATGATAAATCCTAAATGGTAATAAAATATTTGTTAAAAATTAGAGAGTATGTTGTCTCTAATTTAGGAAATTTTTTGGATTATTTCCCTTGGAAAATAATGAGGCAAAAATCAAAAAGTATTGTGAGGACCAAAACGACCCCGTGAATTTTAATATAATACATGAGGCATAAAATACTAATGTCAGTGCAATAGTTGTGAGGGAATGAGTTATTCTAATTAAGAAAATTATCAACAATAAATGGGTAATTAATTAAATAATTATTGGCTAATTATTTGGGCTTAAACAAAGGAAAATCCAAGGATAATTATGTAAAACCCTATAATCAGTGGTTTATGGCTAAAATTAGCATAAAATATATTTTCTAATAAATTGAAAAATATGAAGAAAAATATGTGAGATTAAGTAATTTTAAGCCTAAAAACATGTATGGACCAATAGGAAAATTTTGTAAACAATTATATAAAATAATTATAAAATAATTATTTTATATAATATTAATTAATTAAATGAATTATAAAAACAGAAAAAAAAAAGAGGACCGAAAATTTGGAATGGATAAGAGGATAGGATTTTAGAGATTTTTGATAATGACACTTTGTAATATAATAGTGTTATAATTGTGAAAAGCAAATAGGATAAATGACCACCAATAGAAATTAAATCCTATCTAGAAAACCATGAACAAGGTTTCTAAAGTCAGAGTATATTTTAAACAAGTGAATTTTTATCTCGGAGTAGGCTGTCTCCGAAGTTATTTCCGAAACCGAAAAGGGTTATACTAGACTGACTATGAGTCTATCTGATGTTCAAAAAGCAAATCAGATAAATGAAAATCTATAGAAACCAAGCCATAACTTGAAATCTAAGAATGAGTTGGTAAACATCTGGGCATATTATGAATCAGTGGATTTTTGTCCCGAAGATGTTGTTACCCGAAGTGATTTCCGCAACCGAAGGCGGATATCCGAAAATCTTCGGCGAAATAGGAGAGGCCCTGAATGGGATCAAAAATTTAGTTGACCCAAGTATTTTGAGAGAGGAAGAAAGGATCTTCAGGGCTATGTTCCCGGATTTTTAAGATTATGTAAGATTACGCGATTAGGACACTGATCGAGGAATTTTATCGGGTCGAAGGCAAAAAGCAACCTTGTGACATCATCAAAGATGATGTCATCTTGTGCCACCTAAGGGGGGGAGGTCGGCCAAGGTGTGTTTGAGGGCCAAGATGAAGCCAACACATAAAAGCAAGATCCGACGATTGTTATTCGGTATGAAAAAGTGTGAATAGTGCCCGAAAAACCACTATAAATAGCCTTGCCTCCCATTTGCAAAACTAACACCAAGAGCTCTTGCCAAGGCCGAAAATTGGAGGAGCAAGGAAGGAGGAGGAGTCCGGGGAAATTCGCAGCGAAGCTCTAAGAAATCTTTGATCACGAACCGCCGTCGTACCGCTGTATTTCCGCTGTCTGACGTGCCGCTGTCGGACGTTCTGCTGTTTTCCGTCAAAAGTACAGTTTTCCGTCAAACGTACCGGAATACCGTCAACGAAGGTACAATCGCGTACTGTAACACTAATCTGATGTTTAATGTATGCGTATATGTGCTATGTGTATGGTATGCTTATATGAGGTAGTTGTTAGCTCTGTGATATGTTCATGTACTGTTGGTATGCTTGCTGGGTATTGGGATATGTTTGCTAGGTGTGAAACGATGCTAGTTGTGAAACGACTGCTAGGTGTGACTCGATAGCTAGGTGTGACACATGTACCAGGGGGTTATGTGATATGGGAATATGCTTGTTGTTGGATACATATGTTGTATGCTGTATATGTAAACATAAGGTTAACCGTTACCTGGGGTCCGGTGCGGACCTCAGCTCTTAACATAGTATCAGGGTCAGGAGGACCGAGGACAGAGGAGAGAGGAAGGCAGCAAGCCTAGAGATCCGGTTGAAGACTATCTGGTGTTGCCACGGCATGGAAATTGCCAAGGAGACATTTCTGTTGCTGTACTTTACTTTTGAAAACTCTCGGTTACTATACTGCTTCTGTAATTAGCCAGTGGGCATTTTAAATATATATATCAGTTACACTCTTGCTCCGGTGCTCTACTCTGATCATTTTTGATGAAAAAAAATTACTGCTTGTGAAAAACGGGATGTTACATTTTTGGTGTCAGAGTAGTAGTCCTGGCATAGATCCGACTAAGTTATTTCAAAACCCTTTGGTGTCGAAGGCAATGCTAGTCTATGTGGGTACGCCAATTAGTCGCCGTGAACTCGATGAGGCCCCCATGATAGACACTTACCTGGCCAATTGGTTTGAGTAACGGAGTTAGGCTCTACGCCTTTTTACAGAGCATGTTTTGAAAATGAGTACTGATATAAGCCTAGGTCAGTGTACCACCCTATTTCGGTATACCAGTTTGAACCGGTGTACTATCCTAAATCAGTGTACAGTCTGTGTGTGCATCACTCTAACCCAGAGCTTATATGTGGAGCTGGGCCACGCCGGATGAAACTCTGAGACCAACAAGGATAAGTACATGCAGTATTTGACTCATGTAGAGGAACTCCCAATACGAAATTCCGTACCCATTTCTGAGTAGACCAAACCAACGAAATTCCGAACAAATCGTTGTACTCAAGAGACGACTCTTAGCAGCACAAGGCACAAGGAAGACGAAAGAGCTACGTTGAGAAAAAGGAGAAGACCTCAGTGGTCCAAAGTCGATGATCGTATGATTCTGAGCAATATCCCTGGTAGCCGGTGTCAGTAGAACACTTCAAAGGCGAACAAATAGTCTGTATTACGAAAGACCACCTCCATAACGCGTTCCACATTTCTTAGTTGTTACACATTCGACCGTGATCATGTCATTGAGTAGGAGGTATCTTATGTTGCCATGGTGTGTGGGCGCCTTGGAAGCATTTAAAGTATCTTGTGTTGCCATGGTGTATGGGAGCCATGGAGACATTTTGGAATTTGTGGTGTTGACCGCGGTGTATGGGAACCACGGGAAACACTATATATCAAAGTACGATATGACAAGATCATTGCGGTCAAACCAGAGCGAATTCTCGATCACCAAAAGGAGCGGCGGGCAGACAAAGTAAAGATTCGAAAGGTATGGTCCGGAGTCTAGTTAGTGCAAAGGCTAGGTAGTATAGCGTAAATTTCGAGGACGAAATTTTGTTTAACGGGGGGAGAAATGTAATACGCTAAAAATCCGTATCAAAATATACCTATTGAAAATAGGTGAATATGAGGTTTCAAATATAAGTTATAATTATCTTATTTTCTAAGGAAAATACTAAGGGAATTAAAGGAAATGAAGTGCCAAAACGGCTTAAAAATGTATTTTAGGGGCATCAAATGGCCTAAAAATATCATGATAAATCATAAATGGTAATAAAATATTTGTCAAAAATTAGAGAGTATGTTGTCTCTAATTTAGGGAATTTTTGGGATTATTTCCCTTGGAAAATAATGAGGCAAAAATAAAAAAGTATTGTGAGGATCAAAACGACCCCGTGAATTTTAATATAATACATGAGACATAAAATACTAATGTCAGTGCAATAGTTGTGAGGGAATGAGTTATTCTAATTAAGAAAATTATCAACAATTAATGGTAATTAATTAAATAATTATTGGCTAATTATTTGGGCTTAAACAAAGGAAAATCTAAGGATAATTATGTAAAACCCTATAATCAGTGGTTTATGGCTAAAATTAGCATAAAATATATTTTTCTAATTAATTGAAAAATATGAAGAAAAATATGTGAGATTAAGTAATTTTAAGCCTAAAAACATGTATGGACCAATAGGGAAATTTTGTAAAAAATTATATAAAATAATTATAAAATAATTATTTTATATAATATTAATTAATTAAATGAATTATAAAAACAGAAAAAAAAAAAGAAGAGGACCGAAAATTTGGAATGGATAAGAGGATAGGATTTTAGAGATTTTTGATAATGACACTTTGTAATATAATAGTGTTATAATTATGAAAAGCAAATAGGATAAATGACCACCAATAGAAATTAAACCGCCGTCGTACCGCTGTCTGACGTGCCGCTGTCAGAAGTTCCGTTGTTTTCCGTCAAAAGTACAGTTTTCCGTCAAACGTACCGGAATACCGTCAACGAAGGTACGTTCGCGTACTGTAACACTAATCTAATGTTTAATGTATGCGTATATGTGCTATGTGTATGGTATACTTATATGAGGTAGTTGTTAGCTCTGTGATATGTTCATGTACTGTTGATATGCTTGCTGGGTATTGAGATACGTTTGCTAGGTGTGAAACGATGGCTAGGTGTGAAACGACTGCTAGGTGTGACTCGATAGCTAGGTGTGACACATGTACCAGGGGGTTATGTGCTGTGGGGATATGCTTGTTGTTGGATACATATGTTGTATGCTGTATATGTAAACATAAGGTTAACCGTTACCTGGGGTCCGGTGCGGACCTCAGCTCTTAACATAGCATCAGGGTCAGGAGGACCGAGGAGAGAGGAAGGCAGCAAGCCTAGAGATCCGGTTGAAGACTATCTGGTGTTGCCACGGCATGGAAATTTCCAGGGAGACATTTCTGTTGCTGTACTTTACTTTTGAAAACTCTCGGTTATTGTACCGCTTCTGTAATTAGCCAGTGGGCATTTTAAATATATATATCAGTTACACTCTTGCTCCGGTGCTCTACTCTGATGATTTTTGATGAAAAAAAAAATTACTGCTTGTGAAAAACGGGATGTTACAATAACAGTATATGTATGACAGATGTTCATTACATTTCAGCATCAACTAAACATAGCACACATCACATGTAAGGTTACAACAATACAAAAGCACACAATATATGTAATGTTAACAACACAACAATACATATCACATGTAATGTTATCCACGTTTTCACTAACCAATGCCACGACGGCCTCTCATGTCCTCAGCGCTAGGAAAACTCAACGGCATTATCAAGCTGTGACCTAAGACCGAGTCTTAGCCACTCTATGAATCATCTTATCACATATAATCATACAAGTCACATCAGAGTTAAATTTACAGTACGCGAACGTACCTTTCACCGTGTAATTCCAAACGCTCATCCTTTTGAATCCGACTCCGGACTTGATCCTGGATATCCTATACGTTATCGTCAGATTAATTCCTTTTCCATAATTTATATGATATTACACTTAATATCATATCACTTAGAATAATATCCTAAAGGTATAATTTACCTTTCTACCCTTGGTGGATTAATTATTCCATTTTTACCCTTGTTTTTCTTAAAAACGAAATACTGGATTTTCTGGGCAGATTTTTCAGCATCTTTGAAAAATCATAATTAATTCTAAAAATATCCTTTTTGAGTGATTCAAAATTCTTCAGGACCCTTGACATGTCTATTTTCAAGGAAAAATATTCTCAGAACCTATAACATCAAGCATCATTCCCAGTTTAATGTTTTCTCAACGCTGCTCAGATTTTCGTCCAGAAAAAATAGCTTAACTTCAAGGATTTTTATCTCCTTGTACAGAACTCAAAACCATACATATTTTATATATTTGGAAATCCATACATGTCTACTTTATTCATGTAACATTTCATGATTTTTGAAGATCATATAATACATAAAATAATATCCTCTTTTGCGTTGGCTACACAAAGCTTTAAAACCGAAAATCCTACAATTTTCACAACCTTGATCAATTGCTTTCCAAAACTCATTCCTTAACATGTTTTTACCTCATTAGTAATTTTTCAACGCAAAGAGGCCTAAAAACAAGTAAAGGAATTTTCCGAACAATTTTCTAGATTAAACTAACATTTATACTAAGAACTACAAAAACTAAAAAGCTAGAGAACCTTACCTCTTGAAGAACCTTGCTACTCCTTCCTCCTACTTGCTCCAAGATCTTCATATTTCTCTTAAAATCACCAATTTGGTTTGAGTTTGGTGTGAAGAATGAAGAGGTGAAGCCCTCTATTTATAAGAAAACCTCAAGGTTCCCCAACTTAGCTTCTTTCCTCCTTACCATTAGATCTAAGTGCACTTTATGAAGCTTCATCCTATCCATTCATAGTTGGCCGACATGCCTCTCCCATTTAACCATTAAACATGCCTTTTCATTTAGCAGAATATCCCTTGGTCCATTGCTCTCATTGGCTAATAGAATTGTTGACTTTTCAACATTACTTTATGCTTTATTGATCTCTTTTCTTCCCTCATTTCAGCTGCACGTTTTTATGCACTTTGGGGCTGATTAAGAAGCTCAATTTATTCCCTTAATCAAGTGTTTATAGGTGCACTAATTACATATCCCATTGCATAATTAATTTGTTAGCTTAACCATGGTAATTAGTGCTTATTTAGACAAGTTTAAGTCTTCATCTTTGGCCTTTAATTTTTCTTCAATAATAGCCCTCTTTTATTTCAAAAATGATTACTTTAATTTTCCTATAATCAAATTGAAGAATTATGCCACTAATCTCAATTAGTGCAAAGCTTATTTGCCTATTATTTGCTAATTAACGCTTAATTTAATTAACTATTTTTATAATCTTTCCATGGCTCTTTTAAACTTAAAATAGCCATTATTTTATGTGACTCTATGTCACATATGTTAACCAATTTAATATGGTAACATATTCCTAAATACAGGATTTTCAGTAAGTCGAAAATCAGGTATTACATATCTCATTAACTTTGTTCTCACTGGATATAATGCATACTAAATAAGGGTAAAGTTAGAAAGTTGTTGAATTTTAAGGTAGAGTTAATGAAGTTTTAGATTCCTCTTAATATGTTTGAAATTAAACTATCTCAAGATGAAAAATGGATTTGAGGACAGGGAGAACAAGACAGTATTTGAATTTTGTTTGTCAGATGTCAAAATGATTTTCTTTAAAAGGGATCTTTATCAGAGAGATCTCCGTTATTTGTAATTCCCTTTCTCATTCTATTTTATACCAAACAGGCACAATCAAAATGGCTACTGTACTATATGTATGAAACTTCTCGGATGCATCTATATATGATGATCAGTCTTGAAAGGGATTTCTTCCTTCGAAAAGTTGTTAGTTACATCGTGTTGAATAGATAAATATAATAATATCCCAACAGGCCAACACCAATTAAGTCTACCTTTGAGTTCAATAAATCGATCAAGCATAATATGAATAATGAAAAAACCATTATTGTTAAGACTGGAGAAAAGGTAACAATTAAAAAAAAAAACAAGTGGCAAAAATTAATAAATATTAAGTTATAATTTAAAATAAATGTGAAATAATTATATATACTATCTTAAATAGGAAAACTAGGAAACCCTTCGTTGGTTGAAGCGATAAGAGCCTTGCCACCATAAAAGGGAGAAAATAAGTTCAAATGTCAGGAGTACACAAGTTGGGAGAGGTGAATTGAGGAGATTTTATGAGTAATTTTAGAAATGGAAAATATTCATAAATATTATGTAACAAAACTAAATTCATTTGTGGGTTATATCTCAAAATTCATTTGAGAAAGGCGTGAACTCAAAAACAAACTATGGCTTATACAAAAAAATCTTTAAGACTTCAACGGGTAATATCTATCACATCTGTGGGTGGCACGCTGTGAATCATCAAGTCGAGAGAATAGACTAAAATCACATGTGGAGGGATGCTTGTGATGCTTTTCCGTTAAAATGACGGCATCCAGTTGGAATCGGATTCAAAAGCTTTCTTTTAAAAGAACAAGCTTAATTACATTCTTTACCTTTCTCTCTCACTAAGTACAAAAATAAGCCTTCCTAAGTGCAAAAATAAGCTTCTTAGATCGTTATATAGATCGATTATAGAGCATAAGGTCTAAAAAGTATGACCGGTGACAGTCTTGTAATTACAAAAAACTTATGAGATCGGTTCCTTTAAGATAATGTCTAAAAGATATTATTTAGATTCAAACACCTAGTCTAAAAATATAAAAATAATTAAAAAATCAATATATATATATATATATATATATATATATATATATATATATATATATATATATATATATATATATATAGACACACACTAGACCGGTTCTCTATATAATAGGTCTAAATATATGTTCTGCATAAACACGATTAAAAATAAAATATTTATTCCTTTTTAGATCTAATGTTTTAAATAACCGATAGGGTTAAGGTGCAAAAATACACATGTGCTTTTGTCAGATGAGCGCCCAGTAGCAAATGTTTTTTTTAGGTGCAAAAGTGATTATGTGGTTACAAAAGTGGAGCAAAATTACCATTGACCGTTAGTTGACCGTTATCTGATGCTGACGTGGCAGTGGGATCTGACTTCTCCATTAAAATACTGCCACCTGTTGCTCCTTCTCTCTCTTCCATTCTCAACTTCTTCTCCCCATCTTTCTCGCCACATTCTCTGCGCAGGGCCACCGCCGACGATCCAAGCCCCGCCACCACCGCCGACGATCCCATCCCCGCCACCACCACCTTCAATCCTAAGTATCTCAGTTTCCCATATCGAATCGGCTCACCCACAAGCAAGTAGCCGCCACACCTTGTCTCTTTCCTCTCTTCATCAAAGCTTGCATTTTTAAAGGATTTCGACACATGTGGTTTGGCTCTTTTGCAAGCATTAATCTCATCCAATCGTCTCGTCATCTCTTCGGCAAAGCTCGCATTTCAATATTTCGACACCCTACCACACCTCGTCCCTTTCCTCTCTTCTGCAAAGTTTTGCGTTTTCAAAGGATAACTTGAAATCCGTTTTCGAAGGATTTCAAATCAGGGAAGAGAAGTACTCTTCTTCGTTAGAGATGATGGGATTGAGGGCATCACAGTGAGCCTTTGAAGATTTTGATTCGACAATCTGCTTTCGTTGTCAAAATGATTTCGACACCACGCTTCTCCATTTCTCTTTTCCCTTTTCCTCATTGTGGATCTGGTTTGGTTGCTGGTTTATTCTTTATTTTTATTTTTATTTTCTATTTTGATTTGATTAAGACTTGATCTAGGTTTGTTGAGGGGATGATATTGTTGAATTGATTTTTGATTTAGATTTTGGTGATTTATTACATTTGAAATTGTAGCTGCAACCAATGGTTTTGTGATCCACATATTCACTACCCCTTCAACGAAGGGAGATTGAGAAGTGAGATGTGATTTTCGAGAGAGTTGAGAGCTTGCGATTTGTGACTGTGAGAGTTGAGAGTGGCGGTCGGATATTGTAGACGTTACCAGTCCGAGGGTGGAGGAGATGGTCTCTCTGGTTCGCCTCTCGGATCTGGAGGAGGAAGAAGGTCCCTGGTCAAAATGCAAATTTTGACCAAGGACTTAAATGAAAGTTTTAAAAGTTTATAGAGGGACTAAATTGAATTTTTTTTAAATGCATCCGGGGCTGAACTGTAATTTATAAATCATTAACATCCACGTCATCGTCCATGTCATCATTTTCAGTTCAGAAAAAGTCAACTAACGGTCAATGATAATTTTGCTCCACTTTTGTAACCACATAGTCACTTTTGCACCTAAAAAAACATTTGCTACTGGGCACTCCCATGTGTATTTTTGCACCTTAACCCTAACCGATATAAGAGATAAACTTTTTAGACTTGAATTTGAATATAACGGGTCTAAAAGAAGCTCTTTTAAAATATAAAATATTTATTCCTTTTTAGACCTTTAAAAAACTGATCTAAAAAATGAATATTTCAGACTTGATTTTAAATATAACCTGTCTAAAAAATGCTCTTTAAAATATAAAATATTTTTATTCCTTTTAGACCTATCGTTTCAAATAACGGTCTAAAAGGTTAACTTTTTAAACTTGATTTTGAAGACAACTGGTCTAAAGATGCGGTCCTAAATTGGATCTCGCTATCTGAATCATCTTTTTATCTTGCCATTACTCTGATCACTTCTTCTAAACTCCTCCATCGCGCCCCACTCCTCCCTTTCACGTCGCTCCTCCGTCATTACCATCGCCAACGGTGTGTGTGCCCCCGTCCCTATTATTTTCTCGTCGTCACATCCTCTGTTGATGCGTCTGCTAAGAGTGAGTGGAGAGCCCAAAACCTCTCTCGATCTCTCTCTCTGCTGTGTTCGTGGGTCTGGGCTGAGAAACATTGTTCCTCACTCGTCAACCTGATCCACATCGTTATATGGAGAAGACAGGTAAGGTTCTATGTTTTTCCCGTACCGCCGATTTCATTTCATAAGCTTGCGCGTTTTTAGTTCTATTACTCTTCTGAGTAATTTGGTTCAAACATCTTCTAAAACATTGCAAGGACTTTTTTCTTGCTTAATTGATAAGCACACGGAATCTTTCTTTGCCGCATCCTCTTTCAGACTCATGAACTCTCCTTGGTCCCGTTTGATCAATAGGAATATCAACTGCATTTTTTTTTCAGATATATTTTGGAAAGCATTGCAAAATCATAAATATTTGGTCTGCATTTTTTATTGCTCTCTTTACACTCTACCTTGAATTTCTGGATTTTATTATAATGTGTATTATAATCTGACAAAAGCACATGTGTATTTTTACACCTTAACCCTAACCGATATAAGAGATAAACTTTTTAGACTTGAATTTGAATATAACCGGTCTAAAAGAAGCTCTTTTAAATTATAAAATATTTATTCCTTTTTAGACCTTTAAAAAACCGATCTAAAAAATGAATATTTTAGACTTGATTTTAAATATAACCTGTCTAAAAAATGCTCTTTAAAATATAAAATATTTTTATTCCTTTTAGACCTATTGTTTCAAATAACGGTCTAAAAGGTTAACTTTTTAAACTTGATTTTGAAGACAACTCGTCTAAAGATGCGGTCCTAAATTGGATCTCGCTATCTGAATCATCTTTTTATCGTGCCATTACTCTGATCACTTCTTCTAAACTCCTCCACCGCGCCCCACTCCTCCCTTGCACGTCGCTCCTCCGTTATTACCATCGCCAACAGTGTGTGTGCCCCCGTCCCTATTATTTTCTCGTCGTCACATCCTCTGTTGATGCGGCTAAGAGTGAGTGGAGAGCCCAAAACCTCTCTCTCTCTCTCTCTCTCTCTCTGCTGTGTTCGTGGGTCTGGGCTGAGAAACATTGTTCCTCACTCGTCAACCTGACCACATCGTTATCTGGAGAAGACAGGTAAGGTTGTATGTTTTTCCCGTACCACCGATTTCTTTTCATAAGCTAGCGCGTTTTTAGTTCTATTACTCTTCTGAGTAATTTGGTTCAAATATCTTCTAAAACATTGCTAGGACTTTTTTCTTGCTTAATTGATAAGCACACGGAATCTTTCTTTGCCACATCCTCTTTCAGACTCGTGAACTCTCCTTGGTCCCGTTTGATCGTTAGGAATATCAACTGCATTTTTTTTCAGATATATTTTGGAAAGCATTGCAAAATCATAAATATTTGGTCTACATTTTTTATTGCTCTCTTTACACTCTACCTTGAATTTCTGGATTTTATTATAATGTGCATTAGAATCTAATAAAGGAACAATTATACATCTCATACTTCAGGGTCTAATCGGCTTGACCACACTTTCTGATTACTTGGTCTGTTTACATTACAAGTGTGAAAAATTAGGTCCTGTGTATAGGCATTTGTTTGGATATTGCTCTTATCTTGCATCCTTCTTTACAGTCAAAATCTATAGCAGTTGAATGAAATAATGATAAGATCTAAGCCTCCTTCTTCTTCCACTTCACTTCTTCAAGCAGCGGCACTCCATTTATGCTTACTTCTTTTTCTGTTATTTATTTTGTTCATTTGTTTCGTTTTTGGGCCAAATTATTTCCTTTAAGTAATTAGCTGTTTTGTTGGCAGGTTGTTCCATAGGAGAAGCTCAATCCTCAAGTTGCAGACGTTCAAGTGGATTTGGTAGAAAACTTTTTCGAGCCAGTAAGTTTTTGGATTTAGTTGTGCTATGGTTTAATTTTTTGTCTATAGCCTAAGCTTTTCAAATCCCTCTGCCCCCAACAATGCTAATATAAGAGATTGAAATTGTAATATCCCATTTTCAAAAGCCGTATAATTTTTTTTTTTCATCAGAGTAGAGCATCGGAGCATAAGAGTAACTGATATATATTCAAAGTATCCACGGTAGCATGTCTTGCTGTTTAAACAACGGTACAAGAGTGTTTCAAAAGTAATATATAACAGAAAGAAGTCTTCAGCCGGGTCTTCCATGCGGCCTGCTTGCCTCTACCCTCGGTCCTTGGTCCTTCCGACCCTGAAGCTAAGTTAAGAGCTGAGGTCCATGCATCGAACCCCAGGTAACAGTTAACCTCATGTTTATATACACCATATATGTACGACAGACATTCATAGAATTTTGGCAACATTTACTACGGTCAGACATAGGGTATACATATCAGATATGTATGGCAATAACAGTATAGTGGATGCAAGGTTAAGGCACAATGAGAAATGTACATGATCAGATATGCACGGCAATAACAATACAGTCGGATGTAAGGTTAAGGCACAACGGACAATAATACAGTCGGATGTAAGGCATGACAGACAGTAATACAGTCGAATGTAAGGCATGACAGACAATAGTACAGTCGGATGTAAGGCATGACAGACAGTAATACAGTCGAATGTAAGGCATGACAGACAATAGTACAGTCGGATGTAAGGCATGACAGAGGAAACACATATATGCATACAATAACCATCAGAGTTAGTGTTACAGTACGCGAACGTACCTTCGTTGACGGAATTTCGGTACGACGGTTGGTCAGAACGTAATCAGGGATATCCTATAAGGACAATAGCGCATTTATTAATGATCAAACATTATGACAGACATTTTAGTCATAAATGACCATTTTACCCCTGACCCCTAATCGGCGGAATTTCGCGAGCTTCGCTACTTTGACTCTAATCTTCCAAAATTTCAACATATCTCTTACTCCAACATATTTTCCAAAATAAATATCATATTTAACCCTAAAACATGATATCTAAAATATACTGGAAGATTAAAGATCAAAACCACATCTATACTAAGAACTTCAAGAACTACCGAACTAAAAACTAGAACCGAAGAACTTACCCTTGCAGAACCTCCTCTTCCTTCTTGCTCTCACTTTTCCAGAGCTCCTCTCTCTAACTTCTCTCTAAAATGGCTTTGTGAATTGGTGAGAATTCAAGGAGAGCTTGGAGCCTATTTATAGAGAAAATGTGAGGGTATTTTGGTAACTTTCCAACTTTCTCTTCTTTATTTTGGACCATGGAATTTTTGAGCTCAATTCTCCACCATGGAATGCTCTTGGACGACCTCCATGCCTTGCTTTTCAACAAAAAGATGTCATCCTATGTCACCTTTAGTTGCTTTATGGATTTCTACCGATAATTTCCCCTGATCGGTGTTCTAATCGCGTAATCTTAACAAATCTCAAAAATCCAACTACATAGCCCTGAAGGTCTATTCTTCCTCTTTCAAAATATTTGGGTTAGCCAAATTTTTGATCCCTCTAAGGGTATTTCCTATCATACTGAACATTTTCGGTTACGGAAATGACTTCTGGTAACACCAACTTCTGGATAAAAATCCACTGATTCATAATATGTCCTGTTGTTTTCTACTTAATCCAAGGATTTCAAGTTAGAATTTAATTTCTATCGGTTCTCATTTATCCTATTTGCTTTTCACAAAACATCTTTCTACTTTATCTCTTTTTCTTCCAACTTGCCTTTTCTTTTACACTACACACACTTTTCATTTTCTCTCTCCCTCCCTCTTCACATTTGAAATGTATGCTATCTTTTGACAAAAGATGTTGCTTTCCCCCACTTGCAAACATCCCATGTGCATGTGTTCTTATTGGTTTGTTAAACTTTTGACTTTTCAACTTTGCTTTATTCATATACATTATGTTAATTATTAATCAAATATCCACTTCTTTCACAAGTTTGCAAAACCGTGTGTACTTCCCCTTTGGCTCTTCAATTTAGTTTTTCATTATCTTAAATTATTTAGCTAGAAATCCTCCCATTGGTCCATAGCTAATTATCCCTTTGGCTCTCTCCATTTTGCAAGAATTACCTTATGGTTAATCAAGTTTTAAGGATTAATTGTAATTCACCTTATATACTTCTTAATTATGCCAAATTAATTAGCAATATTCTTTATACTAATCTTTGACCCTTCATTGGTCATTAATCTCCAATTAGGGGTTTTAGATAATAAACTTTGAATATCTCATTTTCTTATGCTTAAACTAAATTAATCATTTAATAATTGTTGACAATTTTCTTAATTAGAATTAATCATTATCTCACAACTATTTTACTGACATTGGTATTTTATGTCCCATGTAAAATATTAAAAATCATGGGGCAACTTATGCTCCCCAAAATAATATTTAATTTCACCTCAATATTTTCCAAGGAAAATAGTCCCAAAAATTCCCTAATTTAGAGACAACATACTTTCCTATTTTTAATAAATATTTTGTTGCCTCATAGGATTTATCATAATATTTTCAGGGCATTTCATGGCCCATACTTGTCCTTTAGGGATTTTGGCACTTTATTTCTTCTAATTTTCTAGGGAAAATTGCCTAGAAATTCCCTATAAATTTGACACCACATATTCACCTATTTCCAATAGGTATTATTTTCTAAAATGTGATACCCTATCATAGGTGCGATTTTTAGGGTATTACAGAAATAATCACTCAGTTACTGCTACATACAACATATTGTGTGAAATAATTTCCTTTTTTGATGTATTTATCTATTTGGGTGCTTTATGTCCTGTTAAGTACTTGGGGGGTGCTTCTTTCCTTGATGTGAAGATAATTTCAGCTAGTAGGTCTTGTTACAAAAAAACAAAACAAAAAACAAAAAGACTTCAACAGTTACCTTGCTTCAATATAAAGTTTGATGACATTTTAGAAATGGCAAACAGCAAATTCTTACCTGAAGTAGCTCTTCTACGAACCGCAGTTTAAACTATTTACACAAATTACTGTTAAAGTTACCAACTGAAAACTGAAGTAGAAAGAGCTGTAAATTTAGTCCTAAAATAAACTATCATGTACATTATCCATGTTACTGCACAGTAGAAGCTTTTTCTCCATTTCTTCTGATAAAAGAGATGATAGTGAAGTAGATCAAAACAAGCCATTTCTTTATTTGAATTGTCAATATTGTCATGAACTGCTTTTTTTTTTCTCAACTGCATTTTGTCAAAAAATATCTCCGCAGATTGTTTGTAACAGTTCTCATTCTTAAATGATGATTCATATAAGAGCTACTTGTCTAAACTATTATGAACTTCTCATTTAATATAAACCATGACCTGCTAATATCAAATTCATTTAATGCATACCACTACAGAAGACACTTTTAACATCCGTTTTAGGATTCTTGGACAACTGTTTTCAGGGGTTAGTGTAAATGAGTGTCATTGAAAGTTTTAAAATATACGTTTGATTTAAAACTATCATTGTGAGTTACTTTCAATGCCTATTTTTAGAAAGCAGTTGTTGTAAGCAAAACCATACAACATCGGTTTTATGTAAAATCATTGTTGTAAGTAAGCCTTACAACGACTGTTTGTTCCTACTGTTTTGAAAACAGGCGTTGTAATTCTTTAATTTACAATGTCTGGTTTTAAAAAAAGAGATGTTAAAAGTCTTTTTTTTTTTAAAGTAAAATTTGTATTTTCTGACCACATCCTTCAAAAAACAAGTAGACCAGAGAATAAAGAAAACTGAATCAAAACTTTATAATCCAAGATGTTGCTATGGAAACTAAGAATTAGCAGTGTCACATACTAAAAAAAAAAATCGTGCAACTCCCATGAAGATTCCAGTTCCGCAACCTACATCCATAACTACAGCACGTACCCTTTAGGAGAGAGGGGTTCTTCAAAATAGCTGTCCGATATGCATGCGTCCATTCTCACCGACACACAGAGCATAGTAAATGGCATTTAATATTCCAAATGAAGCTTCATTTTTTCTGAAATTACACATAAAAAATTATTTAAACAAGAAGCCAAAGAAGAAAAGAACTACAGCTAACCTCATCACTCAGCATCTCACGATGAATGCCAAATGAACTATAAGCTCCAAAATAATTTTCATTAACCTTCATGATGTACTTTGCAAGACGACTTGAAGAGTTAGATATCATACGTCCTTCTTGATTTTTGTCATATGATAAAACAAACCCTCTTGAGTCCTTTGGTCCTTTATTATAACTTGTCCTTTTTTTCTTTTTTTTTTTTGTCTGTATTACAATCATGAATTGTGTAAGATCAAAATTTAATTATTGACCATAGAAATTCCAAAACTCATCATTGATTCTTGGCAGTGAAGAACCAGATATGAGCTTATCCTGTTGAAACCTTGTATTGACCAGATGCAGAGACGGACCAAACCATCCGGTCATGTTAATTTGTGAAGGAAAGGGGACTATTAATTATTACAGCACCAACTTGTCTTGGATATAAAGATATAACCAATGGAATATTCCATCGTACTGTGATCTAACCTGCATGCATGGGCCACCATCGATTCGAAGGTGGTTTAAATAGACATGCCTTCCATTACCAATTCTCCAAGACAGATGATCTGATCGAAATGATACTTGAACATTGATAAACGCCTTTCCATATTCAGGATGAATTATATAAGGTTTCTTGATTAGAGATGGATTGTCCAAATAATATATTTGAGCTTCACGGTTTCTGCCAATAAAGATCCAAGAGAGGAGGATATAATTCGCCGAATCTGCTTAGCTAATAAAGCATTGTTGACATGATATATAGAGCGAATGCCTAAGCCCCCTTTTGTAATTGACTGGAGAATGTAAATCTTGCTTTTCAAGTGGATTCGATTACTGCCCTAAAAGAAGTTAATACACCTTGAGTCAATGAGGTTGCAGACATGTTGTGGGAGTTTAATGCAAGATAAGACATGAAGATTGACACCTACAAGCACTGATTTAATAAGGGTAAGCCTAGATGTAGCACCCCACTCTTTTGAGCCCAGAACAGAGTGACATCTTCATATATCATGTATTCTGATGAATTATTTAATAAAAATTTAAACCACTGGTCAGGTTTGATCCTGGAAATGGAAGCCCTTTTTATAAAGAGTTCAAAATAACATTTCAGTTCGAATGGGTTTTTTTGAAAAATTCTAAACATTTGAAAACATTTTATCAGTGGTTCAAACTTGTCATTAACAATGCATCATACTTGCAACCTTGTTAGGTTTTTTCAGAGTAATTTCTTATTTCTCCGATTAACCTAGTGCTCTAACATTCACTTGTTCATCCATTTCGTTATGGGCTCGTGATATGCGCGCCCTTCCTACAACAATACAATACATACACATGTTCTACTACTATCCAATCATAGTATCTACATAAATATACATCCTAGTAGCTACATAGCTATCTCAAAATATTATCTAAGTCATAAGGAAATAAAATTATCCATATACAAAAGTGAAACTATATATTTCATCTGCATCATCAACACCACCTTGTTCTCAAGATCAAACAATATCTATGCCCTGCCTCTTCCTCCTTGCCTATTAGACTGCCACGTCCTGGATTTATGGAAGGCTCTGAGATTCAAATGAATGAATCCCAGAGTAACAGGTTAATCTCCAATTCAATGCATAAACAATATATGTAAATCAACCAAACAGAGTAGTCCACACAGCATATAAAGCATTTAAATTCAAACGACAAGTATTACATACCAAATGCAGCTTGTAATACAAGTAAATCATAAAATGATTTCAAATACCTTAGCGCAAGGAAATTCTTTTTAGGTAATTCAATACCAAAAATACTGAATGCACTAGGCCCTGCCTAGCCACCGGGAAGTTGGCCCCATGGTCGGCCCTTCCGCTCAATCGAGCCATGAGTGGTGCTTGCCCCATACAGGTGGGACATACAATATGGTTTACAAAAACATAAATAGCTATGCAAAGAATGTAAGATTATAGTTACTACCTATTATTCTTACCGACAAAACCCCTTCCACCAGATTCTTACCATTATGCTTATCCTTCAGGCACAGGCAATTCTCAGGTCCTATAATTAATATTTACATATAGAGATGGGTCACTAATCAATTCAATTTTAATAACATAATTAAGATTTAGCTCCTTTAGACACACCCCAAAATACATATCCTTTAGTATCCTTATGACTAGGGATGTATACCAATTGAGACTTATTTAATTAGATACTATTCACTATAGGATAATTTCTCATCTCAGCCATTTACCCTTTCATTTTATCCAATGAAACCTTTACTTTAAGGGTTAAGCACAATTAACAACTTATGTGACTATTCTAAGATTTATCGAAAATTCAGTCTTTAACTTTTCTGAGAATTTGGAAAATTCATAATATGACCGATATAACTCCAAATAGAGTAATTCCAATTTCTACTTAAACCTTGATAAGTCTATTTTCATAAATTAAAGTCACTAAGTTGATTTATGGTTGAGAAAAACTCCCAAATTTCAAAAACTTAAGCACTGTTCAGAATTTTTCAGATTTCTTGACCAATTTTTGAAGGACCATAACTCCTTCAATACTTATCGGAATTCAACAATTTACCTATTAAATTAAACCTCTATGAGTCTACTATTGATCTGCAAAATTTATCATTTGTTTGATTATGTTTACTACGTCCGAAATGCAACGCCATTTTTCTGTCCAGAAGCATACCAGAAATTTTACTGATTTATAGCTCAACTTCTAAAAATCATAACTAGAGTTATAGACGTCTGTTTTAGGTGATCCAAAGCTCATTTTAAACCTTAAGGAGATTAATATCTCCTGTAAAAATTTCAGAGCCAAAATCAACCTTTATCTTACAAAAAATACAGGAAAATCGTGCTCTGTTTTCGGACTACTTTGCAAAGGTGATTTTCATGACATGCAACCTCATTTTATGATTTAGATATTTCAGAAATCAAACCCCATGCTCTTTGATAGGAAAAAACTCTAAAGCCTATAACTCCGCAAGTATACGGGCCGTATCAAGTAATAAAGTGATAAAAAAAAAAGTATCGTTCCCACGAAGACTTAGTATCACAAACTTCAGTTACGCATTAATTTCACAATTTCGTTTAAATTGAGAAAACCAAATTGAATCTAATTAAAAGAAAGGAAATTAAAACTAGAATTAAAATAAACAAACTATCACAATAACCAAATTAGCAACCCAGAGTCACTAATTCCTTATTAGCTTCATAAACATTGATTTCACTAATTTAATTAACCTTAATATCAATTTTGTTAATCTCGAGTATAATTAGCCATAAATACCTGTCGGTCCACTTACAACCCTCTCTTGAATATATTTTGTTATGTCTAACATAATAATTACTCAAGAAGCAATAAAACTCGAACACACTATTTAACAATATGCATTAAGTAACCAAAATTAATATCAAAATTAACTAAATAATGAAAACAAAGTCCAATCCACACCTGTAACTTCATAGTTACTCTAGGTTGCAAAGAGAAATTAGCCGAACATGACTTTAACAAAAACCATCTCAGCAAGCAAATAGGAATTCAGAGTTCAAACGAGAAAAGAAAAATAAAACCATGAACAGCCAACTCGCTCGCCGGCGATCGTGGTGGAGGGGGAAGCCGCCGGCGAGAGAGCTGGGAGAAGAAGGTCGAAGGTCTGAAGCTGCTCCTCTGCTTTGTTCTGTCCAGCGAAGAATCTCCTCCCATCGTCCTCTGTTCCGTTTCTCAGTCCCCTGTGCGTTCCCCAATTCTGCTCCAAAATTTCCGCCTCTTGTAGCCTTTTGGATTCATTAGGTCTTCTTTTTCTTCAATCCGTGGGCCACCCTTTAGAATTTAGGTTTTGCATTCTATTCAATCCGTGGGCCCATATCTATTCCAATCCATCAATTCAATTGCCTTCAATTGCCAACCCAAAACGTTGCACCTGATTCTATTACGAAAAGCAAAGATAAATTATATAATAATAATAATAATAATAATAATAATAACCTAAACCTTTTTCTTTTTCTTTTTTATCTACCTTATATCATTCTAATTTATTTATTCTTATATATAAACCTAAATATTTCTATTTAATTTAAATTTAGTTATTTACAATAAAATCCTCTAAATAATGTGCCAAATTGATATCTCTTAAAATCTCAATAAAATTTCTTCAATTTAGTATTGATGACTTCCTAAATATATCAAAATATGTCTCAAATCTATTAAAAATAGGAACTCATCACTTATATAATACATTTACGGTTTTTAAACATGTTTTCAGAGCCAAATGAGATCACAGATCGGTTTAAAAATGACATGCAAGCAGCTCAAGCCATTGTTATGAGTTCCCTTTCTCTCTCTATAATATCATGAGTTCTAGACATGAAAAGCTTCTCAAGAAATTCTGCAAATCCCAGAAAATCAGATGAGACTTGTTCAAGAGACTTACCTATCACCGATTCTAAGGTTGCATGTGAGATCCAAACTCTCCTTCTCATTCCAGCTGATTCTCTCTCCCTCGGTGAGTTCTTTGTCTTCACTTTCTCAATTTCAGATTCTCGGGGTGATCTCGGTTCTCTTTATTTCTGAGCTCTAACCGATCTGGAGAATGGAATGAAGTGGAGAGGTGAAATTGTTAAATGAATAATCAGGGGGAGAGGAGTGTATCTGGCCGAGAGAAGTATGGAGAATGAGGAAGTGAAAGGTTGAGAAAAATGAAATGGAGGAATGGAGTGTGTGTGCGTATCAGTCCGGATAAAAGAGTGAATGAAGGAGTATTGACTGAATTAATTAATGGTTGATCAGCTTAGCTTAGAAGGGAGTACGTGGTTTTGGGAGAAAATATATAAGTATTAGGTGTCATATGAAAGGGAGGAGGGAAGTGTTTGACCAAAGGAGTATGGGCTTGAGTGATATTCATTATGGGCCCAAAAAATAAATAACGAATGGAGTAATATATGAGTGGGCCGATGGAGTTTATATCATATTACCAATTTGCAACTCCAACTTTATCGACCAAAAACTTTATCGACCAAGATGCATATGTCGACCAAGAGGGAGAGAATATCAATGTCATCATTGTTTTTTTCTTATACTTATTTACATTCCTAGCCTTCCAATGGCAATTCCCAATTTTCCCTTCACTTATTTACATCTTTAGTCTACCAATAAAAATTTCCAATTTATCCTTTCTAGGCCGTAAAATATTATCTCCAGAAATATTTAGGCCTAAATTATTTCCAACTATTTATCCTTAATTTTTCAGGAAAATGTGCCTTTAATTCCTAAAATAAATTCTAAACTTCATTAAGGCTAATTTTTTCCATAATTAATTCCATATAATATTCTTAATTTCCTAATCCCCAAAATTTGGGATGTTACAGACGAGCTGACATAGGCAACGAAAATGCTAAAGATGGGAAACTTGCTGCGAATTGGGAAGGCCCTTGTTGTATTAGAGAAAATATTGGCAAAGGAACTTATATGCTAGAGACCCTGGAAAAGAAAGTGATCAAGCGAACGTGGAACACGGATAAGCTGAAAGTATACTACAGTTGAAGCTGAGTGCCATGAAGAGACGACTATGTCGCTAAGTCTATTGTAAATTTCTTTTTGGAATCTTGGCAAAACGACTATGTCGCCAAGTCTATTTAAAATGCCTATTTTGGAATGTTGAGACGACTATGTCGCTAAGTCTATTTAAAATTCATTTTTTGGAATGTTGAGACGATTATGTCGCCAATCCTATTCAAATAAATGAAGAAATTCTCGATCAAGAATTCCATTGCAAATTGTTCGAGTTGTGCAAGTAAATGAATCTAGGGTAATGATACCCATTTTCAAATAAAGCGCAGAACAAAGAATAAATGAATTCAGGGTTATTAAACTTGTTTTCAACTCAATAACGAATGAAGCCGGGATTGTTAGACCTGTTTCTAGAAAAAGAAGCTGCAACGAAGGGCCCTTATGGCTGAGATGCATCTAAATTATTTTTTTGGGGTAATAAAGTGAACCATCATGTTGACCCTGATCAAGTCGAAATGTTTAAAGTTTGGTTAAAGAAAAATAAATTTTAACATGTGACGGATTGCCTTTACTCCAGATTGAATTCTGGTCGACCATGCCAGAATGTAATGTGCTAGATTAAGGAAAATCTTCACAAATATAATACTTAGTTATAATACTAGATGAATATCCAAGCAGATTTTGCGCGAATGCTTTTGACTTTGGCCCAACCATTGAATAGAACTCAGAAAATAAATTCAAATTCACAAAATGTTGCGAATGCAATGGGAGAATAAAGCTCAGAGAAACATCCAGGTTGGACAAAGAATAAGCAAGCTAAATAGTTTGCGCAAAATGTAAGTATTTGTCATTGATTTTGGATTACTTACATGATGTAAAATGTAGGAATATTAGACTGGGTTATTGACCCAGGGAAAAATTACAACGGAAGAAAACAAGGGGCTTCAGTACCCCAACCAAAATATAAAAATGAAGCTGGCATCCCATCCCTTCTTCAAGACGAAGTCCCAACGCCGAGTCGAACCTCCTCACCTCCATCCTCATCCTGATTCTCATCCAATTGACTTTCAAAGGCATTGTCGAGAGAGGAAAAGAACGGGATTATTTTGCCGTCTTCGACAAAAGACATGTAATCCATCCCAGAGGTGATAAGGTTGATGCTGGGATTCAAGAGCTGGATCTGCTCTAAGGCATTCTCAAAAGACTCCCCTACAGCTCACTTTATAGTCGTATCCTTTATAGCAATGGCGGCGTTGGCAGTGTCTAAGGTGGCTCGGAAGGCATTCAGTTCTTTTGTGAATTCCTTTTTATCCTCCCGAAGTAGCTCTATGGTCTTCTTGTCCAAACCTTGAGCTTCTTGAAGTTGGTGCAAATTGGAATTCTCCTTCTTAAAGTCCGCTTTAAGCGTCTGCAAATCCTCTCCCATCTTATCCCTCACTGCCTCAGCCACTTCCACCTGTCCCAAAGCGTTAGCCTTGATCGCCTGCACCAATTCAACAGCTTTGCATTTTTGTTCCTTGATTTCCAAATTGACCCTCTTCAACTCGACTACTTGTGTGGTGCACCTCGCGTTTACCGTGGTCAAAGCTCAGACTAGCCTGGCGGCTTTCAAGGCGTACCGCTCTATATTCTCTAACTCCTACAACTCGGTGGTACCATACTTCGATGGTTCATGGAAGCGCTCTGGGGGATCGATAGCGTTGCTAAGCTCAGTAGGTACCCTTTTGCTCTAGATGACCCCATGGGGGAGTTCCAGGATTGGCGGCGGCAGAGGAAGGTCCAAGGAAGGGGAAGCAAGAGGAATCTTAGGGACGGGAGCAATAGTCTTTGTCATAGTTGCTTTGGATTTGGCGGTTTCTTTGGATTTCTAGGAGGGGATTGTTGTGCTAGTTTTTGACCTTTTAGTCGAGCTAACCCGGCTACTTTTACCAACACCAGACGCACCGGGTTCAGGATTGGTCCGTTTCTTGCCAGCCCCCACTTTCGCAGGCCCAAGGTTTATCAAGGCGTCAGCAAAAGAATGCCTTTTACCCATTCTCGAATCTGCAAGACAAAAAGACAATGGTTAGTTATTCATCTAAACAGAGAAGGAAGAATGCAATGCAATACAATAAAAAGGGGTATCCATACTCACCACAGGTCATTTCTTGGCCTGGGGTTTTGGAATGAAGTCAGCCGAATTCACGGAGTCGTTTTCTTTGATGAAATGTTCTATAAAGGATATGGCTTCGGTTTCAGGATTAGAAAAGCTATGGGTAGAAAATTTGAATGCGGAAGGCGAAAGCTTATGATTATCTAGAGTCCAGTACAGGGGGAATCTCTCCTCCACCTCCCTAAACTCAGAGGCCTTAAGGAACCAAGGCTGCTGCCTGGGCTCAACAACAACCTTAAAAAGGCAGATTTAAAGTTTTTAAACGATTCAATAAAAGGAATGAAACGTTTGTAGTCACGGACACTCCGGAGTGAAGTCCAAACTTTCCTAGATGAAGCATCTTTACTGGCACGAGCCTCATGGTTGGTATAAAAAAGAAAGAAAACTTGAAGGGTACAAGCTAGACCCTTGGCTCTACAAAAATTTTCAAAAGCAATTTTGAAAGCCCAACCATTGGGATGAAGTTGGGAGGGAGCAAGATGTAGATGATTTAGAAGGTTAATTTGGAACTCGGTAAATTGGAAGCGAATACCGAGCTGGGAAACCAAGTCTCGGTAGAAGAAAAAGAAGTGTGGTCCATCATACTTCTCTCAGCAGAAGCACACTGACTCATGGTCAAGGGGAAGTGAATGGAGTAGCCTTTGTTGTCGCAGATGCCTAGCTGGACGAGCTCGTCCGAGGTCATCGTATTGTTAATGCGTAACACCTCCATGATAACCCATTGGTCAGGAGTCTTTGAAGCTTGTGAAGGACTAGCGGAACTCGATTTCCCTGTCACAGAACGCTTAGTTTGACACGCAGGTGACCCCATCTATACCTATAATAAAGAGGTAAAAGTCAGAAACATGAGGTATACCTGAGCCAAAAGAGCTACTTTGGTGTAAAGCGAAAGGTGCCAGGCTGGGATGATTCAAGCTGGTAGAGGCCGGGATAGCTTTGGAAATAAACTTGTGCCGGCATGAGGCAAAATTGATTCGGCTTTCGAGTCACGGCCAATATTGACAAGATTGATGCTTAAATAGAAACAGTCATCGCATGGATCGATGAGGTTCCCTGAATGGGAACCCGGTTTAGTTGGGGGTACATTCTTTGGCGCTAAAATATGAGAAGTCGGGGCAGATGAGCTATGATCTCGGCTGTGAAATCTAGGTGGACTAGGAAGGGATCCCGGGTTAAAGACGTTTGGATCACGGCTTTCTTGCGATTGTGTTTCTTTTCTCTTTTTACTTTCACTACCTCGGGGTTGGCAAAGCAATGCTTATTGTTTCTTTTCCTCAGTACGGTCGATTCCTCAGAACCAGTACAGTACTCCAGAAATTTTTTGAAGTAGTTTGTTTTCTTCTTTATCATGAATTGCAAAAGAGGAAGGAATACCTTTACCCATGGCTTTTCTAAAGACGAACCAAGAAGCTAAAAGCTTTTTGGAGGAGGGCTTAGATCAACTGTTTCACCCTATTGTTGGCTTAGCGAGGAATTCGCTAAGAAGTCATCACAGCCCCCCAAATGCAAGCGTGTTTGTTTGAAGAAGGGGGAGAAAGGGATGAGAAGGACATTGAAAGTTCAAAGAGACTTCCCAGAAAACCTAGAAACCCTGAAATTTCAAAGAGACTACCCAAAAAACCTAATGATGTTCGGTGAAAACCAAAAAAAAAAATTCAGGGTAACACACCCGAAGAGGCAAGAATCAAAATAGAAGAAAGGAAGCGGAAAAAAAGAAGAAAAGGAAGTAATGTATGTACTTGATCTTAGAAAGGTTGGAGAAGATGAAGAAATGCAAAGAGAAAAGAGGGCTCTGGGGAAGTTAGAGTTTTCTGAGAAGACAAAGAGAACGACGAGTGAGAAGTGGTGAGAAGAGGGGGGGAAACGTGAATATATAAACGTTATGAATTTGAAGAGTCAGGGGCAATGAAGACAATTCCCACTAAAAGGAAGATTCCTGATTGAACCATATTTTATATGAATTTTCATAATTAAATTGGGATTCTTAATGGATTTTGTCTTAGTTATTGAGCTTAAAATGTTCTTGTGATAATTTGAGAGTAAGACTAACTACATTAAATTATGATTAAAAGGGGAAAAATTGTCAATAAATTGTAATTACTCTTAATCATTGATTTTTCTGAGAATATTTGATGTTAGATTAATTATTTTTTATTGTAGGTGGTTGAAGAAATTAAATCCAAGTTGAAAAATGAAGTTTGGGCTCAAATTAAATGTTTCATTTTAGTCCCTATATAGAAGCTTTTACACTTTGCAATTTGGTCCCTGGTCAAAACTCTGCGTTTTGACCAGGAATTAGGTTCAGCTGGATATTAAAACAGGGACCTAAGAGATTGAACGAGCGCCGCTCATCAAGAGAGTTGAGAGCATCGGTTCCATCTTCATCCACCTTCTTTCCTTCCTCCTCTCGCCTACGACTCCATCCACCACCAAGTCCGCCAGCGAGCTGCATCATCCACCACCATCTTTCGTTCTTTCCCTTAACCACCGTTCACCACCGTAGAAGACGCCAGAGAGGGGAGTCTGAGATCATAGAGTGCCGCAAGCTTGGGTCCTGTCGAGAGCTGAGAGGGAGGGAACGGAGAGACCGTCGATCGACCACCAACTTATTTCTCTTCCTACCGTCGAAAGATTCACAGCATCACAGCCACACACCACCGTCGGACCTCCACCTTCGATCTCGCATCCACCACCATCACTGATCACCTTCACTTCCGGTGAGCTTCGTCTTCCATCTCCACTGGCAACTTCCATTTCCTCCTTCTAGCAGACATGGTTGTCCTGTTCCTTTTCCATTGATTATCTATTAATTTGTTAGCTATTTGAATCAGGAGATGGTTTGGTCTTTGATGGTAGTTCACAGCTGATTCCTTGCTTCTTGGTGATAAGAGTGTTCTTGAGCTAAATGGACTACATAGAGGAGTTTTTCTATCAATTCATTAGTCTAGAATTATATATTTTAATTGCCTAGATTTAGGAATTATTGTGTATGATTCTGGAAATGAGATTATTGATTATTGTCTCTATTGGTTTGATATTTGTGATTGAGATTGGATTTTGTAGTATGAAGATTATATGTATTTGAATTGCTTTGTGGTTGCAATGAGACTATGTTGATTAGCGTGATATTGTCTAGTTAATGTTGTTGATTTGTGCATTTGAGGGACTGATTAGTACTCAATTTCAAGAAGACTCATTTTTACATTATTCCAATCTTAATTACACATTAAGTGGTTTTAAACAATATCTCAAGAGGTAGTAGTTAGCTACGATTGTAGGAGCTATTATTAATTGAGAATATTGGACTCAAGTGATATCTTGAGGTTTTTCTAATTAAGACTTAATGAGTGTTAACTCCCATACTTTTTTTTAGCAAGGATAGTCACTCCTTTATTACCAAGAGCATCCATCATTTATATTTTCATCTTATAAAAAAAAATACCAAAAATAATAGTTAGCATTTAATTAAATTGCATTTCTATTTTAGTTTATTAATTTAAAAATCCAAAACCCAACCCTCCTTCTTTTCATTACATTTGCATGACATTTAGATTACTTAGGATTCAATAAAAGGCTCCTCGAGAAGAGAGAACGATCCTAGGTTTGTCTATACGCAATCTTTGGTTAATTTTTGATTGTGGACCCCAAGGCTAATGACAAAAGGTCTTCATCAATTCCCTCCTTTGAAAAGTGCAATGATAACTGATACGAAACGATGTGGGCATTAAATGTGCACGAATATCAAAGACGACAGAAGCGACCACTACACGAGAAATGACGGTTTTACGCCATGACGATAGCAAACAGACAGCTTTCCAAGTGTCAATAAGAGGCAAATGGAATCCAATCCTATGATATTATCTCCTCATGATATCCCGGATTGGGGGCAGCCCATATAGTAGAAAGATGCAAACTCAGCAATCTGGATTAAAGTTGTACAAAAGAGATCCCGGCCATCATGAAAAGGAAGTAAGGTTTAAACCCGAACTAACCCGGAATACATATTTGGGGGCAAGTCGTGTATAATTCAACCAAATCCGAAATTCAGGCAGAACTTGGCATGAAGTTCAAGCAAGTTAAGATGGATCACAGATCTTGGAACAAGTCATAGGGAATAAATAAGCATAAAGTCTATCAAGACTCAGCATAAGCCACATAACTCGGACATGAAGTCCGGGTTAGGCAATCAGCACATCCCGGCAGCCCAGAGGCCTGAACTACTGGGTTGGGGAGCAACTGTTATGGACTCATCAGAGGCCCATTCATCACGAGGCCCAACAAGGGCAATCTGTACCAGAATCTCTCCATAATCAGGGAAGATCCTAATCAGTCTATAATCAAGGCTGTAATCAAAGAATTGCCTAACTAATGGCAGGTGAGGCGGTTACGCATGGGCCAGAAGGCGCACAAAGCCCAAGGTTCAAACCCTAAAGGTAATCTCTATAAATAGGAGGTTAACCTAAAAGGTACACATTCTCTTTTCACCCTATTTACCATTTAACCTCAATGTGCACACACTACACCCCCTTTTGGCTAAAGGTCATATTTGTGTTGCACGGTGATCCATTGCTCTCTTTGGTATCTTCTACATAGATATCTTGGAAAGCCATTTGGTATTCCCTTCAGTATCTTCCATATAAATCTCTTGGGGAATCCTTTGACCCAATATCAATATCCTAGTCGATTGAGACTAGACATCTGTGTTCTACACCAGAACAATTTCAAACAATTGTTTATATATATTTTGTAAATATGTTTTTTATGACAAACATGTAAATAAGGCTTCTTCTTTTTTTGTTCTTATCAATACTTTTTTATTAAAAAAATCATAAAATTATTCTAAACACAAAAAAATAAAAAAAATAATCAAACAAGACCTATAATTTCCTACTTTTTCAAATTGTTTTCATTCTAGCACTTCGTGGGCCATGTGAGCGATAAAAGGAACATTCGAAATTATGAAAATCTAAGAATAATACATGATGTATTTCTTTTGGTGAGAAATGAAATAACAAAACATTGAAAGCATTGGGAAAGAAAGAAATATGACCCTAATGAATAAGAGTTTGACCATAAGTGATTGAATCAGATCATAATGAGAGTGAGAGTGACCCCTTTTAAATAATCGATTTATGACCATGGTCAGAAGATATGGTCAAATACAAAAAGAGGTACAATATATTTATTTATTTTTAATCCCACCGGTTCATCAAAACCTTCGGTTCTGACTAATCTGGATTTGGGTTCTATAGTGGCAAGGACGACCCTCCCAACAGTGGTAACTCCATACAAGGTGAATTACAAATACATTACCGTAGCTCGAATCCTAAACATCTTTAGGGAATCTAGCGTCACATTCTGCTGAACCAACCAGCTGTTGGTGAAAGAGGTACAATATGATCAAACTTAGTTGAGATACGAATCTCATATCCAGTTGGGAAAAAAAAACTTGAATCTGCTGAAAGACAAAAATAGATCTCCGGCAAAAAGTGATAGCCCAACTGCCCAAGCCCCATTGTTTATTCAATCATGCAACTTTTTTATATGGATCCTTTTCCATATTATGAGGATTCAAAATTATCTCTCCTTAGAACCCATGTTTGATAAAGGAAGATCTAGAAGTAAGAATATATGAAAACAAAAGAATTATAACACCTTGAAATTCTTGGACTGACCAGCCCGAATTAAGGAAACCCACATCCACTGTAAGCATCGAAATACCGAGAATTTTTCATACATATGTATAAACATACTCCCAATGCTAAATATAAAGTCTTAGACTATATGTCATACTTTTCCAGTTTCTACAGGGAAGTCGATGGTCTTTAGGATATTATGGATCAAGGATTAAATTTTCCAACAGCTGTTTGGACGCAATCCTTATTCTAAAAATCTCTCCAAAATTATTCTAGCTAGTAACCCATTAAATTAAGAACTAGAAAGAACTGAAGTATGACTATGACTGGCTCGAAGAAGTAAAACAAGTTATGGTCAACTGAAAAGGACAATTTTATTGTCCCAATTTCTAGGCATTTTGGAAAACGTTATAAAATGAATTTGGTACGATACTTCATGTTACCAAACATCTTTAATTAACGCACGCGTACACTCACACACGACATATATACAGGAGGCTTTATTTATATTATTCTTGAGATACAGATAGAAAACAGGAAGGTCACATACATGAAGCATAATTTTATTTTAGCACAAGAAGTTATGTAAACTACTTGCACATTCAGTGGCCTTCAACATTACGATAAGAGGCTCTTCATCACTCAGCTTTGGCAAACACAATCATGAAAGGGGTTTCATTATGAGTTATTGCCAAAACCCTGTTTCCATCATCATCATGGGAAATCCCAATATCTGCACAAGTATCTCCAACAGTGGGACAGAACTCAATCTTATAGATCCAAGCCCCTTTCTTCATCCAAGCCCCATTCAGTGCCTGAACTTTAAACCAACCACTCACTGTGTTCCCGTGCCCGGCAAGCTTCACTGTCTGTGTTACATCTCCACTCACAACCGTCAACTTCGCTGGAGTCTCTGCACAGCTGGGTGGTTCATCCACGGTGAACTCCAAGATATAGTTTGTTTCGAGCTCATCGGTTTTGTGTGGAGAAGAAATTCTAATAGGCAAACCGTTGAAGAGTTCAGATGGGGTTTGAACAACGCTAAGAGGGCAAGATAATTCATTGCTTGTGGAGGCTATGCTAAGGCCACCACCTTTTCCCCAGAGGGCAGGGAGGATGTAGTAAGAGCCTCCATTTTTAATTTTGTTGCCATCAGTATCAACAAAATCTGGTCTGGCTGAAGCCAAGGCAAAGAAGATGAAGAGGGTAAACAATATAATCTTCATTTTGCTTGCTGATGAGGAAACCAGAGGATGAGGGCTTCTATTTATACAGCTCGTTGAATCCAGATGAGGGGCATTTTAGGTATTCAATGGTGCAATAATTTCAAGAAAATAATAATAAAAAATATGTGTTAGTTGTAATACCCGATTTTCAATTTACCAAAAATCCTGTATTTTAGGACTATATTGAAGGGTGGAATATCACCTAGAGGGGGGGGGGGTGAATAGGTGATTATAAAAATTCTTTCGTTGATTGCTCAAGAACCTTTCGTTGAATGCTCAAGAACCAAGTCACCCACACAACAGATGTAAGTTAAGGCAAAGTAGAGATAGAGAGGAGAAGATTCACACAGAGATGTATACTGGTTCGGTCCAACTCACGACCTACGTCCAGTCCCCGGAAACACCGAGATTTCACTAACTCACCTAGAAACTCTAGGATTTTACAATTGCCCAGAAACACTCTAGGATTTTTCACCACCTAGAAACACTCTAGGATTTTCCTTGCCTAGACACACTCTAGGACTTTTCACCACCTAGAAAACACTCTAGGATTTTTCTCTGCCTAGACACACTCTAGGACTTTACAAACACATTTACACACTCTGTACTAGATATGATCCTTTCCCTAGGACTCACTCCCCCTTACAAGTTGTAATTGTATACCCTTACTTAAGGTTCCACAACCTTAAGATTTACAGATAATCAATAAGTGTTTAGACTCCTCACTGAGTAGATATATGATAAACACTGAAGCTCTAAGTATCAAAGATACTGTACAGACAGAAAACTAAAGAATAATGAACTACTGAAGTGTATTTCGTTTCTGTTATGTTGTGTCTTGTTGAAGGCTTCAATCTTGGTGTATTTATGCTGCTTGAAGCTTCTGAACGTTGGAGAAGCACTAAGGTTCGAATGTATTGGAGAATATAGCTGTTGGAAGTGCTTCTGCATATGTCTTGCTGCAGTTCATTGAATATGGTTGTTGGGAACTTTTCCAGATTTGAATATTTGCATTTTGGTTCTTCAAGAATGTCTCCCATGATATTCAGTTTGTGGAGTGGTGTTGTTCAGCTTTTGTGAGTGGGTTCCTTGTCTTCTGCATAGAGGAATGGTTGTCTCTCTTTCCAGGCTGTCTCCATTTGCTATTGTTGAGGAAGATAAGATTAAAATAATGCAAGTTGGTGCTTTGGATTGTTTTATATAAAAATAACTTATCTTCTGCAATCTCATGAGCAAACTGGTGAAACATGGTTAGGAATATAGATATGAATCATATAAATTAAGTACAACCAATTCGCATAACAAGGGTAAAGTATAAATCAATCTGAACAAATTGAAACCAGCAGCGCTCATCTGTACTGACGACTCAAACTCGAGTTCATAAAGCTAGGCTCGAGTCTGCATCTCATTTGGAATGTCAGGTTGAGCTTCTGTGAAGAGCAAACTCTGGAGTTTAATGTAATCTCTGGAGTTTGTTATTTTTCCAAAAGGTCGAACTCGAGTTCGTGTCGGCAGGCTTGAGTTCATGGCATTGTAGAGCAATTATCGCGAAGGCCATCTGAAATCACATTTTGGGAAAAACTCAAACTCGAGTCCATTAGTGAGCAGGCTCGAGTTTGACATTGTTCATGTCAAAATAAATTAGTCTTCCAAAACGTGAACTGGAGCATAAACATAAACTCTGGAGTTTGTAAATTTACTTTACTCATTTTCAAATATCAGGTTCGAGTTCAGAAAGCTAGGCTCGAGTTTGACACTATTCATGTCAAACCAAATTAATCATTCCAGAGAGAACTTGAGGTTTAAATATGAACTCTAGAGTTTGTAAAGTAACTTTACTCATTTCAAAGGTTAGGCTCGAGTTCATAAATATAGGCTCGAGTTTACTTTAAATAAATGAACTTTGAAAGCATTTGGCCAAAGGCAAACCTGAGGTTTAAAAGATCAGGCTCGAGTTTGAAAGAATATAAAAACTTGGAAGCTCTCTGCCAAGGGCAAACTCGAGCTTGCAAAACGCAGGCTCGAGTTTACATGTTTTGTAAACTTTTTTTGTCTTTCAAACCACAGAGTAAACTCTACACAAAAATGTTAGGCCCGAGTTCACTTCTTCAGGCTCGAGTTTGTAGCATTTTAAAACATTTGAAAATAAGCAAACTTTACTCAAAATATAAACTGTGGAGTTTGAAGAAATGGTTTTCAATTGGGAAACTTTCCCGCCAGAGTCAAACTCGAGTTTGCAAAGACAAACTCGAGTTTACACATTTGTAAACTCTTTGAACACATACTCTGGAGGTTTCAGGCTCGAGTTTAAGAACACATGCTCGAGTTCAAAAGCTAAAATGGCCTATCTTGCTCTCTGTTAGTAGCAAACTCGAGTTCACATATCTAGGCTCGAGTTTGGCTCTGACAGAATGTTTTTGGCTTGGAATCAATTAATTTAACTTATAAAAAACATTCATACTTGTTTACAATTGTCAGTTATCATCAAAACACATTGAGAACTAACATATATGACCATATTAAATTGGCTAAATTATGTGACAAATAGAATATAAAATAATGGCTATTTTAAGTTCAAAAGAGCCATGGAAAGGTGTTGAAGACACTTAGGAAAATTAAATCAAGTTAGCAACTAGTAATTGGCAAATTAGCTTGTGCCAATTGGGGATTAGTGGCACATTGATTTCAATTTAATATAAGGCAATAGAGATCTTCTTTAAAGGCTGTTATTTTTGAAATAACAAGGTCCCAAGAAGAAGAGATAAAGCTTGATTAGTAATGCACAAATGACCTTGATTAATTAGCAAACCAATTAGGCAAGGACATGTGGTGTTTAGGGACACCTAAGGCATTGATTATGTCATCAAGATGACATCACAAAAACCCCAAAAGTCCTCTATTTTCAGCTGGGCATAGGTGGAGCTTTGTGAGCCAAGTATTTCAAGATATTATCCCATGAAAATAAAGCCTTAATCCTCATGTAAATTTGTGAGCCAAAAGTCCTCTATTTTCTGATTGCATTTCCATTTTTCCAATTGAAGACGTCTAGATCTAGGTTTTATGATTACTGACTGATTTCATTTTTCTGGTTTTCCCCTTTCTAATTTTATTTCTGGCGTTCCGATTTCTATGATTTTCGCTTGAAATTTCTATGGCTACGCCTCCAAACTTGGTTTGGGATTTTTTTTTTTTTTTATAAACAAAATGCAATATGGCGTCCTAAAAAATTTAGGATGGTGTAACTCTCGAATTTCTATGCCCCCCAAATAGGCGTCTCCACAAAAAATGACATTAAAAGGGGGGGGGGGACACAAAAACGTGTTTTTGTACTAGTGTAAGAGCTTCAAGGTAGGTTCTTGATCTCTAGCTTTTTGATTTTGGTAGAATTTTTTTTTTAATCTAGGAAATTGTAAAGTAAATTTATTTTCATGCTTTTAAGGTAATCAATAGGATTAGAATGAAAAACGTGGTGGGAAATAATTTTTGGAATCAAAGCATCATTATAGTGAAAGTTGTGAAAATTTCCAGATGTTGGTTTTCTGGAATCAGTCACTTTGTAGACGTTATTTTATGTGGAAAATGATCTTTAAAAATCATGAAAATTAGAAAGTATACATCCAGGGATTTCTTTTGATATAACATTTGTAATGTTTAGAGTTATACACAAGGAGTTACAAATTTTTGAAGTTAACCTACGTTTCAGGAAGTTAAACTGAACAGTGGTTGTTATACAGGGATTTTGGCTGATCAAATGATGCCTAAGAATTCTGAAATTTTTCAGAGATATAATAGACATAAGGGGATTTCTTTTTTTTTTAATGAAAAACCATAATTTTTAGAGTTTTGTACAAAAAGATGTGAATTTTTCAAGATAATCCATGTTTCTGGACTTGAAACTGGAACAATGGATGAAGAAATTAAAACTAGGAATGACTCAGACATTTTGAGTTTTTGGGATTATTTTTCCATGGAAATAGACATGTCAAGGGTCATTTAGGCTTTAGAAGTACATCATTTTGATTTTTTTACAATTAATTATAATTTTTTAAAGTTGCTGAAAAATCCTGGCAGCAAAGTAAGACATGCGAAATTAAGGAGACATAAGTTTAAATGTTGGATAACTTATCCACTAAGGGTAAAAAGGTAAAAATATATGAAAAAAAAAACCCTTTTTGGATATTATTCTAAGTGATATGATATTAATTATAATATCATATAGAATATGGAAAAGGAAATAATCCGATGATAGTATTATAGGATACCTGAGAAGTCCGGGCGCCGGCCCAGATTCAAAGGACAGGCGTATTGCTAACGATATGGAGTAAGGTACGTTCGTGTACTATAACTTTAACTCTTTGATGCCTTGTATGTCTTTATATGATTGTTTGATTAATGATTGATTGGAGTCATGGGCAAGACTGGGTCTTGGGACATGCACCGTGACTAAGACTGGGTCTTAGGCCATGTGTGTTTACATTCAGTATAGTTGTGGATTATTGTTGTACATGATAATGCTGCATGCTTATTTTCCTAGCGCTAAGGATATGTGTCTGGGACACGTAGCACTGGTGAGTGCATTCGCCGTTGACATATATTTGTTGTGTGCTATGTATTAAGGTTGCTAATGTTGTTGTGAATATCTATCATATACCATTTATACTTTGCATATGAGGTTAACTGTTACCTGAGATTCAATCCAATTGAATCTCAAACTTGACTAAAGGTTCAGGAAAGGAATCTGGACCAGGGAAGGTGATAAGGATGGAGCCGTGGAGAGACACTTGTCAGATCGAACGCCGAAAGAATTTTATTAGGGCATAGTTTCTGGCAATGAATTTGATAAAGTTAGTTCATACGTTGGTGTCTAAGGAAAGATGGGTCAAAGTGGTTGCTTAATTAGTCATCGTTGCGAAAGCACGAAGAAACTCCCACTAGATTCATACTGACCTGGCCAACTGATATGAGTAACTGAGTTAGATTCATAGCTTTAGGTCTAATTAGAGGATGATCTGAGTTTTTATGATTGTATCACATGAATATTCCTTCGAGATTAAAATTTTACCAATATATATGTCTAGGCATATAATATCAATTACTCATCGTCCAAAACATAATGCATGCTCTTCATTCTTGTAACATCCCAACTTTTCGAAAGCAGTATAAATTTTTTTCATCAGAGTAGAGCACCGGAACAAGAGTGTAACTGATATATTGATATAAAATGCCCACTAGCTAGTTACATAAACGGTATATTAACCGAGAGTTTCCAAAAAGTAAAGGATAATAATGGAAAGTCTTCAGCCGGATCCTCAAACCTGCTGCTTTCCTCTCTCCTCGGTCCTCGGTCCTCCTGAACCTGACGCTATGTTAAGGGCTGAGATCCAGCGCACCGGATCTCAGGTAACGGTTAACCTCATGTTTATGTATACACATACAAACGACAGACATCCACAACATCATCCGCACATACCATCACTCTATCACAACCCATGCATATGTATTGCCCCCAAAGATGCGAGACAAATTGCACCCAAAGATACTTACGCGAACGTACCTTTGTTGACGGTATTCTGGCATGTTTTACGGAAAACGGTCGTTTTGACAGAAAACAGCGAAACGTCCTGTCGGACAGCGTAACGACAGCAAATCAAAGTTTCTGACGTCCTATAAGAGTAATATCACTTTTATTAGTGATTTGACACTATAACTGGCATTTTAGGTAAAAATTACCATTTTGCCCTTCTACCCCTAATTGGCCGAATTTCGCCAGCACTTCGTTACTCTGACAAATTTTCTTCCCGAAATTTTGCCAGAACTTCGACGCCATTTTGATTTTCGAAAATAAAGACTAAAATAGCCCTCCCATATGATATCCAATCATACTTCAAAATTTAAAGGCTATTCTAGCATTACAACCCCTACTTTTAAAAGAACTACGAATACTTAAAGCTCGGTACCGGAAAACTTACACAGAGCTTCGCTCTGAATTCCCGGACTCCTCCTTCTCTCTACCCTCTCTCTAGATTCGGCCAAGGACCTCTTGAAATGGATGTGAGAATTCAAGAGGGTAGCTCCTATTTATAGAAAATTCTAGGGACATAAAGGTCTTTCTTCCATTTGATTTAAACCATTGGATTTCTCTTGGATTAAATGGTAAAATCTCATCCCTCCATGTTCATGGTCGACATAGCAGCCCTAGGTGGCACCAAAATTGCATCATCTTGATGATGTAATTAACTTGTTAAGGAAGGTTTCGTACCGATAAACCTCGATCGGTACCCATTCGCATAATTTCATAAAAATCTCAAAATTATGGATTTACAACTTTGAAGACCTTCTCTTCCTCATCAATAATATCTATTTAAACTTGAATTTTGACTTTAGACAGGGTTCCAACTGTCCAGCTGAAGTTTCTCGAAAAACGTGTCCGAACGAGTCCGGTTTCAGAACGCATTTCTGAAATCACCAATCTCTTGGAAATAATTCACTGATTCCAAATATGTCCATATAAATTCAAACTCATTCCTAGATATTGAGTTAGAATTTATTTTCTTTATTTCCAAAATATGCCTATCTACATTTTTCCCTATTTTGTTTTATTAGGAAAATGCACAAACGGCCTCGGAATTAACTTCCGGAAGAGTTTAACGGAAGATAAAAACCCACTGATCAATATTCTATCCTGACTTTGGAAATCTCATTCCTAGATCTCTAGATAGGGTCCGTTTCCTATTTACTTAATTACTATTCATGCACTTTAATTATATTATAAAATAATAAAACACATGTGCCTAATTGAAACAAATATCATGATACTTAAAACTTGATCCTATCTTCATTCTTTCTCAAATTTTCGGCAGCCATGTATATATATTTATATATATATATTTAATTTATTAATTAATTAATATAAAATAATTATTTAAATAATTATTTCATACAATTTTTATAAAAACTTTTTATTGGTCCATTCTTGCATCTAGGCTTAAAAATACCTAAACTCATCCATCTCTCTCAAAACTTTCCAATTAATTAGCAAATATATTTTTACTAATTTTAAGCCAAAAACCACTAATTTTAGGGTTTTACATAATTATCTCTGAATTTCCTTTGCTTATGCTTAAGTAATTAGCCAATAATTACCTAATTACTTTATTATCAATAGTTGATAATTTTCTTAATTAGTATGCCTCATTACCTCATAACTTTTGTATTGACATCTTTGTTTTCATGTCTCCTGCATTATCTTAGCATTTACGGGGGCATTATGGTCTTTTCAATACTTTTTGAGTATTCTCCTTCAATTTCTCAAAGTTTGTAATTTATTAAATTACCAAAATTAGAGATAATATACTCTCTTAATTCAAATAATTATTTCCCTGCCTTTTAGGATTTTTCATAATTTCCTAAGTCACTTTATGCTCCATAAGGGCATTTTGGTCATTTCTGACACATTTACTAATTTTTCCTTAATTTCCATAGCATTTTCCTCAAAAAATAATATCTCCACAACTTAATATTTGATATCTCATATTCACCTATTTTTAATGGGTATTATTTACTCATTTTATGATTTTTACCCTAAGTCAGATTTTAGGGTATTACAATTCTGCTTTACTCTAATTTGCTATCACCGTCAACTCTGTTGATATTCCTAATACTACATGTCAACGGACACAATAATTAGTAAGGAATTTAGGGTGTTACATTAGTACACATGGGTAAACAATCCCAAACTGGATAATTTATTACCAAGAGGTATTTAAGGATCCAGGTCCATGAGCAAATGTAACTCTTCTTTAAGAGTGTGCATAGTTGAAGATAAGTTACGCACAACTATAGATAGAGAAGACTTGTGTCCTCCGTAGATAGGTCAATCCTCAAACAAATATCAAGAACCTTTAATTTGGGCAATAAATTTTGTAAAGTGGGACTTTTCAAGCAATTTTTCCGGGTAATAGTTGTAAGAGAATTATATATAAATTTATTTAGTAATAATTGTACGGAAATCATATAAAATTAAGAATGATGTGATTGATGGGGGGGAGAATTAAGAAATAGAATTGTTTGGTCATCTTAAGATGACACGCAAAATAATTGACCTTTGTATCAGTGTTTCCTTTTTCTTAAAAAAAAAAATTTGATGAGGAGTTTCTCCTCTTGAGGCCGGCTTGTTGCACAAAGAGTTTTTGTCTCTCCCAGTAAGTGTGTATAAGTGTTTCCTTTTGTTAATTGAGATAGATGTCGCCATCTCTCCAGATACGCTTATATTTTGATCTTATCCACTGGTCATATGAATCTTATAGCCAGATTTTATTTGGATTGTTATATATTTTCTCATTTTTTTAATTAAAAAATGATTCACGAGCTTTTCGCTAGTTGATACTCAATTGTAATTCATTGGAGATGTCAAAATCGTTTGACAATAACACTGGAACGCTCTGAGTATACTAATGTTATCACGTTATGAGTGGATTTAGTATAATGCATAAGCACATTATTTAGAATAATATGCATACAATGTTAATGGGGATTGAATTTGTAACATCCCATTTTTAAAAGCAGTATAATTTTTTTTTTCATATATCAGAGTAGAGCATTATAACAAAAGGAGAGATATTTCTAATATTACAGCATTTGATCAATCCGGTACGTCGTATGATCATTTAATAACAAGTACACTACATGTAAAGTTATTTCCGGTTTGCACATATCCAGTGCCACGATGTACGGTCGTGTCCTCAGCGCTAGGAAAACATAACGGTATTATCATGACTATAATCCCGTGTAAAGTCAGATTTAGTGATCTAGATACGGTTCCCTAGTCACAGTGCATGTCCAGGACAGAGTCCCGTTCATGTCTATATGAAACTATCCACAACATATATAAGCATACTATAAGCATTAGAGTCAGTATTACAGTACGCGTCTGTACCTTCGTTGACGATATTCTGGTACGTTTGACGGAAACGGTACTTCTGACGGAAAACGGTTTGTTTGACAGCGGTACGACAGTGGTTCGTGATCATAGAGATCCTATAAGGATAATATTGCATTTATCAATATTTGACATCATAACAGGTATTTTAGGTACAAATTACCATTTTGCCCCTAGTTTGACTAATCAGTGAAATTTCGCCAGAGCTTCGCTACTTTGACTCTAATTTTCCAAAATTTTGCCATAACTATTCCTCCAATATATTCTTGAAATAAATATCATATTTATCCCTAAAACATGATATCTAAACTAACTTGGCAAATTAAAGATCTACTAGCATTTCTACTATAACTACCGAAAGAACTACTAAAGCTTAAGACTAAGGACCAAAGAACTTACTCAGGGCTTCGCTACAAATTTCTCCGAGCTCTTCCTCCTCCAAATTTTCGAACTAGCAAGTGTTCTTTGGTGTGAGAATTATGCTTGGAGTTGCCATCTATTTATAGGAAAATTTCAAACACTATGCATGCCTTTTCATATCAATTTTGGACCCTTGGATCAAAGGTGCATGAAATGGCAAAATCTTGACCCTCCATGGCACCTTGCCGACCTCCCCCCTCCCCTTTTGCAGAAATTGCATCATCAAAAGTGATGTCACCTAGTTGCTTTATGAACTTGTACCGATAAAGTTCCCTGTTCGGTGTTCTAATCGCGTAATCTTGGAAAATCTCAAAAATCTGACAACATAGCCCTGAAGATCTATTATTCCTCTTTAGAAATGTCTGGGTCAACTAAATTTTTGATCCCATTAAGGGTATTTCCTATTTCGCTAAAGATTTTCGGATAACCGTCTTCGGTTACGGAAATCACTTCGGGTAATAACATCTTTGGGACAAAAATCCACTGATTCATAATATGTCCAGATGTTTACCACCTCATCCCTGGATTTCAAGTTATGATTTATTTTCATTTATATTATATGCCCTTTTTCTCAAAATATATGTTTCGTCTTATCTCTTGATCATTCCGCCGGTTACGGAAATGACTTCGGAGATAGCCCACTCCGAGATAAAAATTCACTTGTTTATAATATGTCCTGATCTTAGAAACCTAGTTCATGGTTTCTAGATAGGATTTAATTTCTATCGGTGGTCATTTATCCTATTTGCTTTTCATACAAATATCCCTTTTCTTCCAAATTTTCGACCAGCATATATATATATATATATATATATATATATATATATATATATATATATATATATATATATATATATATATATTTATTTATTTATTTATTTATTTTTATTTTATTTTTTCTGTTTTAATTAATTTATAATATTCTATTTATCTTATATTTATTTATTTTTCCCCAAAATTCTCTCATTGGTTCTTACTAATTAACATGGATTTAGGCTTTAAAATTCACTAGAATAATTGTAGACCTTAGATCTTGCTTGATTAGATTATATCCCACCAATTGACCATTATTTAATTTGTTTAATATAATTAGAAAGCTTAATTAGAGTCTTAATCCCATGATTAGTAACTTTTTAGGATTAGGGATTTTCATGTACTTAATCTCATTCATTTCTCTTAATCCTTTCCAATTAATTAGCAAGTGTATTTTATGCTAATTTTAGTCATTAACATTTAATTAAAGGGTTTTACATAATTTACCTTGGATATTCCCTTGTTCAAGCTTAAACAATTAGCCATTAATTACTTAATTAATCACCTACTAATTGTTCATAATTTTCTTATTTAGGATTAGCCATTTATCTCATAACTATTTTACAGATATTGGTATTTTATGTCCCATGCATTATATTAAAAATCATGGGGCATTTTGGTCCTCAAAATACTTTTTGATTTTTGCCCTTTAATTTTTCCAAGCTTTTAATTTAATAAATTACCAAAATTAGAGACAACATACTCTCTAATTTTTAATAATTATTTTACTGCCTCTTAGGATTTATCATAATATTCTTAGGCCATTTTATGCCCCACAAATGCATTTTTTGGCTCTTTAGTACTTTATTTCCTCTAATTTTGACAGAATTTACCTTAGAAAATAAGATAAATACTATACTAGCTTTGAGACCTCATATTCACCTATTTCCAATAGGTATTATTTACTAAAATATGTTACTTATCATAAGTGCGATTTTTAGGGTATTACAGAATTAATAATTTTAAAAATCGATCGATTAGGTCAAAAGAACTCACTGGTTTAGTTTAGTGACATTTAATAATTCTTTTATTTTAGTCATTTATAACTCTTTCCAATAATTATGTCCTATATATTATATCACCATTTTGAGTTCCTATATATGGCCCTTAAGTATAGTGACATTTACGACTTTTTCATTTTAAAGATATCTACTATATCTGTAGAAAGCCTGTAGTAACCATGCATACTAATGGCGTTACCTTTTAATCTTGATTAGTGAAGCCAAATGTCATACATGAATACTAACGGCGTTAACTTTTTAACCTTGATTAGTGAAACCAAATGCCATCCATGAATAATAATGGCATTAACTTTTTAACCCTGATTAGTGAAGCCAAATGCCATTTAAAGTTTAAATATTAAATGTCAATGAGAAATAGGTGTATTTACTACTCAACTGTACACCTTTCATATGCCTGCAAAACAAAAAAATGAATGTTCATTCTAAATCGCTCAGAAAGTTAAAAGCCACTTAAATGCTTGTAGTTACCATGCATACTAGCATTGTTTACTTTTTAAACCTGATTAGTGTAAAAGCGTCCTCACAGAAGTGTGCGGAAATGAGCTCTTTTGAAGGACAAAAAGAGCACATGAGCTATTCAAGGTTTAGATATTGGGCCAAGGGATTATTTTTGTGATAATATTGAAAATAAAAGATTAAAATTTTGGGAATGACCTGAAATATCAAGATTTGGGGGAGGAAGGCTAAAATCAATTTTAATATTAAGCCCAACAAAATTCAATTTTATTACTATTATGGAGGGTGTCAAATTTTATATAAGCAATAAACAGTTTTTTTTTTTTTTTTTGGAGGGGAGAAATGAAGTTTCCTTGAAAATGAAATGGTGAATATTAATTATAAATCGATCGGAAAATGAAAAGCCACTTAAAAGTTTGTAGTAACCATGGATTAGGACACCGTTTACTTTTTAAACTTGACTAGTGTAAAAGCGACCTCACAGAAGTGTGTGGACATGAGCTATTTTGAGGGGGGGGAAATGAGCTATTTAAGTTTTGGGTGAGGAAGGCTAGAATCTATTTTAACATTAAGCACAATCAAGTTCAATTTTATCAATATTATGGTGGATGTCAAATTTTAAGTGAGCAAAAAATGGATTTTTTTTGGAGGGAGAAATGGAATTTTCTTGGAAATAGAATGGTGAATACACACACAGATATATATGATTATTTAGAAAACACAAAAAAAAACAAAAAAAAAAAAAAGACTTTTTCCCGTTAATAGGGGAAAAAAAACAGCTACTTGGTCTCTGCTTGATAACTTACACCACTTAAGAAATTGAAGTAACAGAAGGGGGAAAAAAACTTTTTACAAGTGCAACTAATCACAAATTTTGAAAAGATTGAGATTTCTTCATGATCATATTTTAAAATTTACATGATATAATACACAACCCGTACATCACATGGGGAGAAAAGAAAAGCCATATGAATGTTAACTATAAATTAGTCAGAAAATGAAAAGCCACTTAAAAGCATGTAGTACTAACCATGTAGTGTAAAAGCCACCTCAAAGAAGTGTGCAGAAGACATGATCTTTTTAAAAAAAGGAAAAAGGATATGAGCTATTCAAGTTTTCAGATATCTTTTGATGGTTGGGTCAAGGGATTGAGAATAATTTTTTTTGATAATATTGAAAATAAAATATTAAAATTAAGGGAGCGACCTGAAATTGGTTTTAATAGTCTTACAAATTAAAAATATAAACTTTTTCAGAAAACTACGGGAAAGATAATTTGAGAGAAAAGAGCTAAGGCTACTTGAATGTCAGTTATGAATCGTTTGGAAAATGAAGAGACGCTTCAATATTATCTATAAAATAGTAAATGTTAATGTGAATGAAGAGATGCTTTAATATTATCTATAAAATAGCATATTTTAATGGTTTTAATATTTTTATGTTATTAATCAATTTTTTAATATTTAATGCACTAGTGCAAAAAAGGGCTTTAAGACTGCCTCATTAGGAGCGGATAATCGATGCACCGGTCTTAAAGATGTGACCGGTGGCAGTTTTGTAAATAAAAAGAACTTCTTAAACAATGAAGGGCTATAAGACCGCCTCATTTAGAGCGGATAATCGAAGCACCGGTCTTAATTGTGTGACCGGTGGCAGTTCGTAAATAAAAAGAACTTCTTACACAATGAACGACGCCTCATTAAGACCGGACTAAGTATCGACCGGTCCTAAATCTGTGACCGGTGGCATATTTGTAAATATAAAGAACTTCTTATTCTGATCAATTTTTCATAGATCTTATCCAGACCTGTTAAAATAACAACCGGTCTTAAAAATGTTTATAAAAAAATTGAAATATCAAATACTTTTATGGAGAAATCTCATCAAGGCGAGACTTATATTTTCTACACTCCAAAATAATACGGAAAAATATAAATATAAAGGTATTAAAGTTTTAAGACCGAACATATATAAAAGCCGGTCTTAAAACTTTGATTTTTAAGACCGAACTTAAAATTTGTCCGGTACTAAAGTTTAAATAAAAAAGTAATAAATGTTAAGACCATAGTTACAGAATGACCAGTCTTAAAAGTTAGACTTTTAAGAACGGACCAAAAATTTGGCCGGTACTAAAGTTTGAATAAAAAATAATTACTTTTAAGACCAGGACATATATAGAGATCGGTCTTAAATGTTATATTTTAAGACCGTATATGTGTATTTGTCCGGTCTTAAAAATGAAGCGCCAAACGTTAACTTCACGCGGAAGCTTTTGTCACTCTCACATTGTCACTCTCACACTCTCCGAAGAACCCCGTTCACGTTGCGAAACCCTTCTGTTCCATTACCTCTCTTCCTCGCCCGCGTATCGTTAGCCTCTCGTTACTCACTCATTTTCTCGGGCATTCCTCTCTTCTTGTCTTGAAAATGAACGGTGAAAACGATTCCACTCGTGTTCTTGAAACTCCAGATCTTGGTTTGACCGGGAGGGTCGGACAAACGAACCCTCTTCATCTCACATTGAGCCTCCTCAGCGCCGTGCACGCCGTGGTAGAAGCGGCACACGAATGATGGAAGTATCCCTTAGTCGGAATACTGGGACGAAGCTCGAGATTCATTTTGATGAAAATTTGCAACCTTTCGGTCCTAATAAAAGCACATATACTAGTTTTGTCGGCGCTCTAGTACGCAGCAAGGTTAGCATTTTGGTGTGGTGAGTTATATTTAGTTTTGTTTGCACTTTTGTTTGCTTATTAACCTGTGAGGATATGTGAATGTTATTGTGTACATCTAATCGTGTTAGTTAAATGGTTTGGTGTGTGAATAGAAGTATACATTTGCTGCCTTTGTCCTGCATGAGAGGAGCATGTCCTAGTTCCATGCAAGTTTGATATGTAAACTATGTGTAGGAACCATTTATGATGAATGAATGAATTGACCGAGTTGGCAGCATTTCGCAACTCCCTTTCCTTTGGTTTTCCCAATTTCTTCTACAATGCTACATCTTCCTTAAGTAAAATGTTGAAACTTGATGAAGTGAATTTGACTAATGTTTGACGTTCATATCAAGCAGAAGTTCTCTAATTTCTTTAGTGACATGGCTGGAATTCATAATTGATATATAGTTGTTTTCAATCCTGATTCACAGAAAATAAGGGAAAAATATTAGGAGATTGGGAGAAAGAATGATTGCCCACACAGGCTTCTCGCGGCGGATATGAAAAGGCCGAAAAGATTTGATGGCAGCCAAACGGAAGAGATTGGAAGATGAAGCTGAATCCAATCCTTCTACGGTAGTTGACCAGCCGCCATCTCCAATACGTCGCGAGGAGCTCGGTTGTATATTCGACAAAGCCAAGCGGCACCTACACAGTGAAAAACTCGTGTAGTTGCTGAACAATTGTAAGTATCGATATTGTTATTTTTACTTACTAAACATGTTTCATCACTAAGCTTCACGTTATCTGTATCTTACAGGAAGATCTTAAAAAGAAAGAGGCATAGGGATCTTTTGCGTCGGACGGGAGGAATGATGTTCTGACCATTGCGACCGGAAAACCAGATCACTCGGGGCGTGTAAGGGGGATTGGAGGACGGGTAGGCCTAAAGCAATACTTTGGTAAATCCAAACGCCACGAGACAAAGTATGGTTACCGGGAGGAGATGGATCGACGCCGGCCAAATTAAGTGAGGAATCGGCGGCGAAAGATGCTACATTGAGGATGTTTCAATCGAGATGAGCAAGATGAAGGAGGAGATGGATAAAATGAAGTTCCTCCCGATGAGCTCTCGGCCGAGAGACCGGTGTGGATCCCTTGACACCTTGGTGCACCTATGCAGCAGCAGAGCACTAGAGGGAGCTGCATTTTTGGACAGTCAGAGCAACCTTGTCATCTGTATGTGGAGGATCGTGATGGTCATAGACAATTGGTTGCTAAAGGGACTGTCCACAACTTGAGATCAACTGTACACCACGAACAAATGGATGATGATGAAGTCAGAGTGTCAGTTGAAGAGGTGATCTTTGATGCACTGTCCCTCTCCCAACCGATGAGTGAAGGTTGTGAGTGATGTCAAGGGAACCTTCATCTCTTGGCCAGTGAAGCTTGTAGATGTCTCTACTCCCCCTCAAGCTCCACCCCCTCATCAAGCTCCACCCCCTCCGCAATCTCCATCCCCTCCTCAAGCTCCACCCCCTCCTCAAGCTCCACCCCCTACTGCTAACTTGACGACCAATGAAAAAATACAAGATTTGGTAGCCCAACAATGGTTTAAAGATAAATCCTGGCCTGTCGATGAAGTAATAGGCCTCCCTCATCCTGGACCGGTTTACATTGATAATGAAGATGTAGAGTCCATGCTGATTCTGGAAAGGAGGTTACTAGTCCATGTGTTCAAATATTTATGAAGTAAGTATCTTCTTCCTTGATTACATAATTGAAATGCACCGTTTAGACACACATATATACATATATACTAATTCCCTCATCGATGTCATTCTTGTAGGTGCATGCACGAGAAACTGCTTGAACAGGGCAGAATTTCGGATTTTGGATTCTTGTGCCCAGTGTATGCAAGCACAACACTACCTCTGGAATTGAGACAGAGTACATATCAAATAGGTTGTGTAAAGTGCAAAGAAAGGTGTACTTGTTTCCACACTGGCTCGGGTACATATATACTTGTCTGCAATTCACTTAATATAATTATGCTACATATATATATATATATCACTGAGTACTTTGCTGCTGCGAATTTTCAGCAACCACTGGCAGTTGGTCGTCATGAACATGGAGTTCCATTATGTTATCTTCTTATGCTCCACTCACAGCGATCCATCGACTACGTTGAAGCTGATGATCACCAAGTAAGAATGTCATTTTGATTGTCTTGTCGAAATCTCTGTTGTGAATTTTCAGTGAACATTGCGATAAATTTGTGATTTTGATGATAGTGCCATGAAGACCTTCCGTGTTGAGGTAAAAAAGCGTGGTGCTCAGCTCACAGATCCTAAATGGCACAAAATTAAGGTTAGTACATAATTGGACATGGCATAATTGCCTTCTGAAGTTGGTCAGTAAGCTATATATGCTCTTATATATATATTTATTGTTATTTTTAGACCCGTCGGCAACAGGAATGATCGAACTTATGTGGCCCGTACGTCATTAAACACTTATATGATATTGTGACGGAGGGAAACACTAAAGTCACTTTAAGGGTAAGATGTTATGGCTGAATTCAGTCACTGATGGCTTAATGTTACATATGAAATATGCACATAATATGTTATTTCATTTTGTCTTTGATGTTACGAGGTTTTCTGTGAAGAGCCATTTGATGATGATGAAATCGAGCACATACGCGAGGTTTTTGTGAATATCTGTATAAACTAGTCTTAGAAAATCCAAGTCGGGACAATAATTAATGTCCTAAATTAATTCATTTGTAAATAATATATGATCTTTGTAGCAACAATAGCCTTTCGTACATTTGTTTATTTTTTCGACTAGCTAATTCATTCATTTGTAAATATAGCAATGTAATTCAATAATAAATTTGTTTATTTTTTCGAACAATTTGTGTGTGTCCATTTTGGGTTTCGAATGAATGGGATGGTGGATAAAGCTATTTAGTGCTTGAAATTTGAGGTACAGGCGGATGTTGAAAATGAGCCGAGATGAGGCTCGAAAAGTTTTCGCGACTTTTAGGACCGGATATTTGTTAAAAGTGCGGTCCTAAAGGTCTGCGTCCATTTTGAGACCGGATATTTAATAAATATACGGTCCTAAAAGTCTTCGTCTAATTCTAAAAATTTGGGTAGAGACTTTTAGGACCGCATATTTGTTAAATGTACGGTCCTAAAGGTCTTCGTCCATTTTAAGACCGTATATTTAACAAATATCGGGTCCTAAAAGTCTTCGTCTAATTATAAAAAATTTGGGTAGAGACTTTTAGGACCGTATATTTGTTAAATATACGGTCCTAAAGGTCTTCGTCCATTTTAAGACCGTATATTTAACAAATATCCGGTCCTAAAATTCTTCGTCTAATTCTAAAAATATGGGTAGAGACTTTTAGGACCGTATGTATGTCAAATATCCGGTCCTAAAAGTATAGAAAATATACGGCTAAAATATTAGGACCGTATATTTGTTAGTAGTCGTCTTAAAAGTCTTCATTTTATTTAATAGATTGCGAAACCTTTAGGACCGTATATTTGTTAGTTGTCCGCTCCTAACTTTAAATTTTAAAATAAGGCTTAATTTTTAGGACCGAGGATTTATTATACGTCCGGTCCTAATATTCTTCATTTAAATAGAGTTGGTGACTCGATTTTCAGACATATCGTTAGGGTTCAAGGCAACCATGTTTCGGCGTTCTTCTCAAGTTTTGTGCTTCGTTGTTCTCGTTTCTACTTTTACGGATGTGAAGAACGTCATCGGTGTCCCTTTTCTTTTGTCGAAAAAGAAAGAAGATAACGAAAACGACATCGAAAATTTTCATCACATCCGGAAAAGTAGAGGGAAGACAACGATGGTCCAAACTTGAGAATAGTCGTCATTCGTTTGTTTTTATTCGAAAAAGGTAAATAATGTTTTTTTGTTTTGTTTTGTATGGTCGCAACTGTTAACTTTATTCGCAAATTTTTAAGATTGATCACCACGAATAGGACAATGTTTTGTTTGTTCTTGTTGTCGGAGAAAAAGAACATAAAGTTAAAGACAAACAGAAGGAGGACCTCGTCGTGGTGGAGAAGCCATTACGGTGGAGGTTCTAGGAGGAGATGGAGATGAATGTTAAGAAAGTAACAACGGGTTTAAATAGAGAACCCATCCCGAAGAATGTGAAACGCCGGAAACATTAACGAGGAGACGCATATTTGCTCGAATACGAGGAGACGCCTAGTTGGGAAGTTTATGTGGAAGCCGAAGAGACTCGAATTCATTTCAACAATGGGGAAGGGACTCTTGAAAATAATGAACTTTTAATACCGGATACCGTGTGAGATCCGTTCTTAAAAGTAATATTTTTAACCAAAGATTTTTACTTGAAAAAAATAAATTGAAATATAAAAATAAATGAGTTTTAGGACCGGATACAAAGTAATATATCGGTCTTAAATGAGTTTCAGGACCGGATATTTGATAAAAGGACGGTCTCAAAAGTAATTGAATTAAAAATTAGTTTTAGGACCGGATACCAAGTAATATATCGGTCTTAAATGATTTTAGGACCGGATATGTGATAAAAGGACGGTCTTAAAAGTAATTGAATTAAAATTAGGACCGGATATAAGATAAAAGTCCGGTCTTAAAACTTTGTATAAAAGTAAAATGACGAATTCATCATCGATGTTTATCTCTCCTGCCATCTGTCTTTATATACTCCACACACTACCTCTTTGTCCTTGTTAACTCCTCACTTCCTAGCTCTGCCCCAACTTCTCAAATCCTCAAACCATGGTTAGATACAAGCAAACTGCTCGTAGGGGTGCATACACGCCTCACTCTCGTGCCATGGCTAGATCATTATATGGTGCGCCTCCTCCAAATGACGCAAGGCCGTATTGTTTCCGAAGACTCTCGGGTCGTTGGACCCATTGTTATTTCTTCGGATGATGAAGAGATTGCTCATGCCGCACCCCTCGATCCTTCGTCGATCCCTGTCCTTGCCGAGTCCATCCCTCATCTTGAAGCCGGCCATGCAGATGTTCGTAATCCCCTCTCCAACCTGTTGGCCCCAGCGCGCCTACCTCGACCCCTCTCCGCTCTCCTGTAATGATCCATTCATATTGCGGGTGGAGAGAATAAGACAACAACTTGCTGATCTCCGCCGGGAAATTAATGCTCTTCACGCCGAAATCGCCGAGGTTGTTCAGTCAGATTCTTGCGGATGATATTATTCAGCTTGTTTTTCTTTTGTTTTTCTTGTTGTTGTGTATATATTCTGAAGTAATGTAAGAAACATTAAGAACACTATGAATTTTTGGTCTGTTCTCCAAGAATTCATTACGTAAACTTATTCTCCAATTTTGCTTTATTTTTTGTCCAAAAAATATCATTTATTTTATTGATTTAATATACCAATCACGAAGGCCATTAAGACCGGACATTTTATTTTATAAGTAACGGTCTAAAGATAATTTGAATTTTAGGACCGGATGTTTTATAAACCTCCGGTCTTAAAACTTAAAAGTCTAATAAAATTTTAGGACCGGATAATTTTAAAACTCCGGTCTTAAAATGTTAGTTGTATCTTTAGGACCGGACATTTAATTAATAACCGGTATTAATAAAATCCAAAAAGCTAAATAAGGTATCTTTGTCGCGCGGAAAAATTAAATTTCCTCTCTCGAACTCTTGTCGCGCCGAAAGTGAATACTCGTGTTCCGACTCGAAATTTCCATCTCGGCTTCGTCATTGCTTCGCGTACCTTTATCGACAATCACTCTCTGGTTCCTTAGCTAAACGTCTATAGACGAAGCTGTAAGAGATGTTTCGGTTAAAACTTTATTACTTTCCAGCTTATCGTTCTTGGTTTTTCATGGGTTTAACGAAATCGATGTAATGTTGTTATGGGTATTCTCTGTTGTTAACGAATATTGTTTTTTGAAGATTATATTTGCACTTTAGACCTACCCAACTTAGATGCTTTACGAACGAGTATTGAATATCGAATGGGGTTAGGGAATTTATAGAATTTGCTAAACAAAATGCCCATGATGATGGGGGAAGTATTATTGCCCTTGTGTAAAATGTTTGAATGAGTGTCGACTGTGTCCTGAAGTTATACGCACACATTTAATTTGTCACGGATTTTGTAAGACTTATACAGTATGGGTATGGCATGGTGAACAAGTGCCATCAAGTGGGAAACAACATGGGGAAGTGGCCTTTGATGATAATGACACGGATATGGATGATCGCATAGAGGACATTATCCGTGATGTAGGAGAAGAGGCTTTTGAGCGATCACATGCATATGGTAATATGTGCAGTGATGCAGAGACACCGCTATACCGTGGGTGTAAAAATACCAATTGTTGAACGCTGTATTGAAATTGGTAAGCTTGAAGGCACGTCATGATGGAGCGACAAGAGTTTTTCAGAATTGCTTGAGGCTTTGAAGGACATGCTTCCGGATGATAACGTGTTGCCGCATCGCTACTATGATGCTAAGAAGATACTTTGTCCACTGGGATGGAGTACAAAAAGATCCATGCATGCCCGAATGATTGTGTATTATATAGAAAAGAGTTTGAAGAGAAGCGAGTTGTCCGATATGTGAAACCCCACGGTACAAGTCGATAAGGGGCCTGCAAAAGTGTTGTGGTATCTTCCAATCATACCAAGGTTCAAGCGGTTGTTTGCGAATGAAAATGATGCAAAAATCTGAGGTGGCATGCAGATGAGAGGATTTCGGATGGACACTTCGACATCCGGCCGATTCTTCTCAATGGAAGAAGATCGATCAATTATTTCCGAAATTCGGCGAAGAACCTAGGAACCTCAGCTTGCCCTTAGCACGGATGGAATGAATCCCTATGGAAGCCTTAGCAAAGATACATAGCTCATGGCCCGTAGTCCCGATTGTTTACAACTTATCTCCTATGTTATGCATGAAACGAAAGTACATCATGTCAGTCTATGTTGATTTCGGGACCAAAACAACCCGGAAATGACATAGATGTTTACCTAGAGCCCTTGATCGAAGACTTGAAGGAGTTGTGGGAAGAAGGTGTCGATGTTTTTGACTCTTTCAAGAAGGAGGTCTTTAGAATGAGAGCCATGATATTTTGTACTATAAACGACTTCCCAGCATATGGGAACTTGTCAGGGTATAGTGTAAAAGGCCATAAAGCATGTCCGGTTTGTGAATCTATGCACTTCTCCAGTTCGAAAGACAAGAGGCCTAAATTGGCAGTCATGCCATATTATGGGGTTATTGAAGAGATTTGGGAGGTGGACTATGTCAAAGTTAGATTTCCCATCTTCAAATGCAAGTGGGTTAATGTCAATAATGGTGTTCAGATCGATCGACTAGGATTCACTTTAGTCGATGTCAATAGTAGAAGTTTTGGAGATGAACATTTTATTATGGCAGATCATGCAAAACAAGTGTTCTATATCACCGATCAAGAAAATAAAATGTGGTCTATAGCTCTCCAAGGAAAGAGGGTCATTGATATTGATGAGGAAAGTCATTCAAATTATGGTGATCTTCCTGAGAGTACTCCTTTACAAGGGGTCTAGGACATGAACGAAGAAGATGAAGCGGATAATGAACCCGGCATAAGAAATGATCATCAAGAAGGGATATGGGAGGATATCACTTTATAAAAGTGTCAATTCATAAGGTAATTAATATTCATATGCAGAATTCTTAGAAAACTTTAAGGTTTTAACTATTATTATATGCTGTCTATGTTCTTAATTAAACAATGTCATCATTGAATATGAATTTGTTCTTGTTTTGTTTTTGTGGCGTGATCCGTTTCAAAGGGGCATGTTATAAAAGAGGATGCATGTTACGTTGTTGGGTGGGAATCAAATGAAGGCATGGTGAATAATATATTGGACTACATTTGTATGTTGAATTACGTGCTGCATGTATTGTAACTCATTGCCTTCGTAATTAGTTATATGTTAGCTTATTGTATAAATTACTTTAGTTGTTTTAGACTTAATTAAGAGGCCATATAACTCATGGTGGATAATATTTGTATTCTTTTTCCCAATTCAATTTATTCATGTTCATAGCTTGTAGCTTAAAGTATATCGATTTTTATGTGCTGTTTTGGATGGTGGATTTGTGTATATATATTGATCAGAAGAACATAACAGTGGAAAAATACGGGAAAATTTAGACCGCAAATAAAAATACGCTCTTAAATGTTCAAATATTAAGACCGGATGTATATATAACACCGCTCTTAAAGGTGTTAAGCCGGTCTTAAAAGTTGGTCTTTTAAGACCCGGTCCATTGAAAAATTCGGTCTTGAAAGTCAGTCTTTTAAGACCGGTAATTAGTCCTCCGGTCTTAGAGTCCTCTATCTTTAGGACCGGATTGATATTTGTCCGGTCTTAATATATGGATCTTTTAAGAGCGGTCGATATTTATTTAGTACGACTTTTAAGACCGAAGGTTTAAAATGTCCGGTCTTAAAGAAAATCTTTAAGACCGTGTGAAAGTCCGGTCTTAAAGGTCGACTTTTAATACCGCCTGGAACAAGACTGCTCGCGGGTCCGGTCCTAATGTACCTTTTTTGTCCGGTCTTAAAAGCCTTTTTTCCACTAGTGATGGTAGTAATTATTTAATATTTAACAATGTTTATTGGTGGGTACTTTGGTCAATTTAAAGAATTATAATGGAAATAATGTCTTTTTCACTTCATTATAGGATGTCTGCATCATCATTCATCAATTCTAATAGTTTAATCCTTATTACATCAAATAATGTTGTAATACCCCGAAATTTCAATTAGGGAATTTAAGGGCCAAAGTGCCAAAATGACCAAATACCCCTGGGAGGAGTAAATAACTTAGGAAAATGGTGAAAAATCCTAAAGGGCAATGAAATAATTATTTAAATTGAGAGAGCGTATATCTCTAATTTTGGTAATTTAATAAATTACAAACTTGGAGAAATGGAAGAATAATGCTCAAAAGGTATGGTAATGACCATAATGCCCTCACAAATTCTAAAATAAAGCAGAACACATGGAAACAGAAATGTCAGTGCAAGAATTATGAGGTAATGAGGTATTCTAATTAAGAAAATTATCAACTAATGATAATAAAGTAATTAAGTAATATTCTGGCTAATTACTTAAGCTTAAGCAAGGGAAATAATGAAATAATTATGTAAAACCCTAAAATTAGTGGTTTTTGTTTTAAAATTAGTAAAAACATGTTTACTAATTAATTGGAAATTTTGGAGAAAAATAGTTGAGTTTAGGTATTTTTGAGCCTAAAAACAAGTATGGACCAATAGGGAAATTTTGTAAAAATTATATAAAAATAAAAATTATTAAATAATTATTTTATATAATTTTAATTAATTATTAATTAAATAAAAACTAAAATTAAAAAAAAAAGGACCAGATTTTTGACCGAAATGTTGGAGCAAAATTGGATAAGAATTTGCAAAATAATATCTAGATATTATTGTTGCAAGTTGTAATATTTTAATATTATAATTAATTAAAGTAAAAATAGTGAATAGTAATTCAATAATTAGGAAACGGATCCTATCTAGAGATCTAGGAATGAGATTTCCAAAGTCGGGAAAAATAATGATCGGTAGAATTTTGTCTTCCGTTAGACTCTTACTAAGTAAATTCAAGTCGTTTGTGCATTTCCTAATAAAACGAAATAGGGAAAAATGCATATAGGTATATTTTTGGATATAGAGAAAATAAATTCTAACTCAACATCTAGGCATGAGTTTGAATTTATTTTAACATATTTGGAATCGTGATTTTTTCGAAGAAGTTGATAATTTGAAATGCGTTCAAACCGGACGCGATCGAACACGTTTTTCGAGGAAACTTCAACTGGACTGTTGGAGCCCTATATGGGATCAAAATTTAGGTTAACTTGAACATTTCTAATGAGTGAGGAAGTGGTTTCAAAGTTGTAAATCCGAAGTTCGAGATTTTTCCGAAATCACGCGAATCGGGTACCGATCGGGGAAATCGGCCAGACCAGGCATAAAGTGAGCTTGAGTCACCATTTTTGGACCAGCCAAGGGCTGCCACATCACCTCAATTTCGTCCAACAAGCTTCCATGGACATGGATTAACCACCATTTTTGCTTTGAATTTCCATGGTTAAGAACAATCTTGGTATTTCCCTTTGTATCCTTTGGAAAGTCTATAAATAGGCAAGTTCCCTCTTCAAAATCTTCACACCAATTCCTCTCCTCTCTTGGCCGAAATCCTTTAGTGAGAAAGAAGAGAGAGAAGCTCTGGAGAAGTTCTGCAGAAGTCTTCAACGGGTAAGTCTTTCGGGCTTTAGTTTTTAGTTCGAAAGATAGTAGAATTGTTAGTTAGATTTAGGAAGTAGGTGATGAGATTCCTATTATTGTTTTAGGCCTTGTTTGCGTTGAAAAAATATGCAGAGGTAAAAACATAGTAGGGATCGAGTCACCGAAAAGTTGAAGCTTTCGCAGTTTTTCAAAAGTAAGGGTAGAATTTGTTAGAATAGCCTTTAATTTTTCAAATATGATTGGATATCATATGGGAGGGCTATTTTAGTCTTTATTTTCGAAAATCAAAATGGCGTCGAAGTTCTGGCGAAATTTTGGGAAGAAAAGTAGTCAGAGTAACGAAGTGCTGGCGAAATTCCGCCAATTAGGGGCATAGGGGCAAAATGGTAATTTTTACCTAAAATGCCAGTTATTGTGCCAAATCACTAATGAAAGTGATATTACTCTTATAGGACGTCAGAAATCCTAGTTTGCTGCCGTTACGCTGTCCAACGTGCTGCTGTCGGACAAACCGCTGTTTTCCGTCAGAAAGTACAGTTTCCGTCAGAAACATCTGCATACATCAACGAAGGTACGGACGCGTACTGTAACACTAATCTAGTGCTGCTCATATACATATATGTGATAGGTACATTCACGGATAGAGATTCTGTTAGGGGTCACCGAGATACATTCACGGTTAGAGACTCTGTTCAGGATTACCGATTATACATACAGTTTCACACGGGTTATAGACTTAATGATACCGTTAGAGTTTTCCTAGCGCTGAGGACACGACCGATCATCGTGGCACTGGTTTTTGTGCGAGCTATTATTGTGTAGGACTTATACATACCGCTTAACGCTTATGTTTCGTCTCGTGTCACAATCATGCAATCATGCATCCATTATATGCATAAGTGATATGTCTTTGTTATGTTTTGAATATCTGTCATCCGTATACTGTTTTATTTGAGCATAAGGTTAACCGTTACCTGAGATTCAATTCGATAAATTGAATCTCAGCTATAGCTTCAGGGTCTGGAGGATCAAAGGCCGAGGAGAGAAGCAAGTAGCCCGAGTAGAAGACCCAGCTGAAGACTTCCTTTTGTTGTTCCATGGGAAGCCTTCCCTTTTGTTGTTATACATTTCTTTTGAAACACTCGATTCTGATCATTGTTGTAAATAGCCAGCCAGACTTATGGCACTTTATATATACATATCAGTTACTCATATGCTCCGTTGCTCTACTCTGATGATTTTGAAATGATGTTTTTGAAAAAAAAAATTTATACTGCTTTTGAAAAGTCGGGTTGTTACAAATGTAATCAAGATTACAAAATGTAATCCACTTTATATATTGCATCATGATTACATATAATCTTCTACCGTGGAATCGAACCAAATGGATTATAAGTGAACATGCACACAAAAAGAATTCAAGACTCAAATAATCTTCCAACAAGGTTTTTCTCCAATGCTCACTCTAACATAATCCATTGCATATCAAGCTAACAACAAAACATCTATTTAACTATTCTTAATGCTAACCTTATAAATGCAATCAATCAAAACATTGCAATCAATTAGACAACTTGTAGAATCCAAATGAGGGGAATTTTAGGTATTCAATGGTGCAATAATTTCAAGAAAAAAATGTGTTAGGAAACGTTGCTAAACTATCCCAAACTGGATAGTTTATTGCCAAAAGGTATTTAAGGATACAGGTCCATGAGCAAATGTAACTCTTCTTTAAGAGTGTGCATAGTTGAAGATAATTTACGCACAACTATAGATAGAGAAGAGTTGTGTCCTCCGTAGATAGGTTACATCTGGGTCCTCAAACAAATATCAAGAACCTCTAATTTGGGAAAGAAATTTTGCAATGTGGTACTTTTCAGGCACTTTTTCCGGGTAATAGTTGTAAGAGAATTATATATAAAATTATTTAGTAATAATTGTACGGGAATCATATAAAATTAAGAATGATGTGATTGTCATGATGAGGGGGAGAATTAAGAAATAGAATTGTTTGGTCATCCGCAGAAGATGACACGCAAAATAATTGAGCTTTGTATCAGTGTTTCCTTTTCTGTTTTTTAATTTGATGAAGAGTTTCCCCTCTTGAGGCCGGCTTGTTGCTCAAAGAGTTTTTACCTTTCCAAATAAGTGCGTATAAGTGTTTCCTTTTGTTAATTGAGATAGATGTCGCCATCTCTCCAGATACGCTTATATTTTGATCTTCTGCAATGGTCATATGAATCTTATAGCCAGATTTTATTTGAATTGTTATATATTTTCACATTTTTTTAATTAAAAAATGGTTCACGAGCTTTTCGCTAGTTGATACTCAATTGTAATTCATTGGAGATGTCAAAATCGTTTGACAATAACACTGGAACGCTCTGAGTATACTAATGTTATCACGTTATGAGTGGATTTAGTATAATGCATAAGCACATTATTTAGAATAATATGCATACAATGTTAATGGGGATTGAATTAATAATGTTAAAAATCAATTAGGTCTAAAGAACTCACTGGTTTAGTTTAGTGACATTTAAGAATTCTTTTATTTTAGTCATTTATAACTCTTTGCAATAATTATGTCCTATATATTATATCACCATTTTGAGTTCCTATGGCCCTTTAGTATAGTGACATTTAAGACATTTTCATTTTAAAGATATCTATTATATCTGTAGAAAGCCTGTAGCATGCATACTAATGGCGTTAGCTTTTAACCTTGATTAGTGAAGCCAAATGCCATCCATGAATAATAAGGGCTTTAAGTTTTTAACCTTGATTAGTGAAGCCAAATGCCATCCATGAATAATAATGGCATTAACTTTTTAACCTTGATTAGTGAAGCCAAATCCCATTTAAAGTTTAAATATTAAATGTCAATGAGAAATAAGTGCATTTACTACTCGACTGTACACCTTTCATATGCCTGCCATAAAAAAAATAAAAAAAGGACATGAGCTATTCAAGTTTTAATATTAAATAGTAAATAGTAAATGCTAATGTGAATGTGAATGAATAGACGCTTTTTTTTTTTTTTTTGTTTACAAGTGGAATGAATAGACGCTTTGATATCATCTATGAAATAGCAAATGTTAATGGTTTTAATACTTTTATATTTTTACTTAAATTTTTTTAATATTCAATGGTAGTAATTATTTAATATTGAACATCATTTATAGGTGGGTACTTTGGTTAATTTAAATATAATGGCAATAATATCTTTTTCACTTCATTATAGGACGTTTGCATCAGCATTCATTAGTCCTAATAGTGTAATCCTTATTACATCAAATAATGTAATCAAGATTACAAAATGTAATCCTCTTTATACTACATAAGCCAAACCAAAAGTTGTAATAGGTTTATTGCATCATGATTACATATAATATTCTACCATGGAATCGAACCAAATGGACTATGAGTGAACATGCACACAAAAAGAATTCAAGGCTCAAATAATCTTCCAACAAGGTTTTCTCCAATGCTCACTCTAACACAATCCATTGCATCTGCATATCAAGCTAACAAAAAAACATCTACTTAACTACTCTTAATGCTAACCTTATAAAAACAAGCAATCAAAACATTGCAATCAATTATAATAATGTGAAACACTTAAATGCACTAATGATGTAGAAAATTTTCTTTCTTTTTCTTTTTAAAACTTGGAGTTAAGAAAATCCAAAGTGTAGGTTAATTTCTCTTCCCATTCACTTGAAAAACAAAAACATGGTTTTAAAAATTTTCCAAAATACTAGATCTCATGAAATCTCAAAGAATTTCTCCCAAATCACACTTCTAATGTGTAAAAAAAAATTATTTTTTAATGCATTTTATCATTTTAAAACAACCAATTAATGGGATTTAAAATGCATTCCCACACCCACACTTAATCAACACATTGTCCTCAATGTTTGAAAATCAGTCTTAAGAGAATGCTAAAGGAAGCTGAAATTCAAGGCACAATGGTAAGCAAGTAGGTTAGTGGCCAAAAATGCAAAGCATACATGAGGGTTCTTATTCTACTTACTAAGCTACACTACATCTACTTTTTTTTTTCCTACTAGATTGTGTCCCTCCCCTACTCTTATCTTCCTCATACAACAATTAATCCCAAGTAATTATAGAAATTAGGAAGAAAATAAGTGAGGAAATAGACAACATTTGTTAGAGTATCTTGAGTCACTTGAATGAGAAATTCTGATCCCCGATGAGAATGCATACATTTTCCCTTTGAAACACACTCTCCCACATTGGATTTCCTTGTTGGAGGTGGCTTATGATCAATCGGAAGAGGTCCAACATTGTACGGTGGAGGTTAATACCAAAGAGGACCCATCCAATTATATGCCTGCAAAGAAGACAAGTCAAAAGAAGTATCCCTTCCAACAATAGAAACATAGAGAGATTTTAAGTGAAGTAAAGACATTTTAAGAATTAAACTCTCCAAGTAACTATCTCAACCAAGGAAATTTATGGCGCCCCCATTAGTAGGAGTCAAATAAATAGTTATATTTTGAAAATTCTCTTGTGTTTGCAAAGTGGAAGGTTTCAGAATCCAATTTAGTGTTGGGGCACACCACATCATCATTGCAATCATAAGAGGTGAAAGGAAAAAGAGTGGAAGAAGAAAGAGAATTTGTCAAGTTATTACCACCCGGAGCTTTTAAAGATTCAAAACAATTATTTTTCTTTTCTAAATTAGGTGGCAAATCACAAGACACTACTTGTTGGAAAGATTCAACATGCAGAATTGTATAAATCAAAATTAAAGAATCTTTTTCTCCAACAAGACTACAAGGAAGTAATTGATCGCACTTGTCGTTCGTTCAAATTAATACTGAATTATATAGCACAGCGGCACAACCTGGGTTGTATTCTCTTGCACAGAGTAAATAGGATTCAATTCTTTAACTAACTGTGAAAGACTTAAGAAAATAAGGAAAAGAGTAATTTTTGGGATTTTTAATAATAACATAAAAGACAGACACATACAAGATATGATGAATCTTCTGGATAATAGATCAGTGGCCATCTTAGTTCAACAATGGATATGGAGTGTATAAATAGTACTAAGTCTAATAAAAATACCCTAGACAACCACCATAGGTCTCAATTAATTAATCAATTATTACACCTGAACCCAACCTATCATAACTTTTCAATTAATTGTTTAAGCAAAACTTAGCAAGCAAATTTATTTTGAAATTATATATGAATTTTCTAAAGAACAATCAACTGATATGCTCAGAGTGAAAGTAAATATATAATCAATCAAGACCTTAAAAGAAAACATGAAATAACCGAACTCTTGAAATATAATTCAAAAAATAAATCGTAAAGGTTTAATCCCAAAGATTATCCAATCGGAAATCAAAGTCTTGAAAATATAAATTCAGTCCTACCTAGGAAATCATAAAATGCACAAAATCAATAAAAGAATAAACTAATATAACTCCCTAATAAAGAACATAGAACTGAAGCACAAGATCTGTAATACCCTAAAAACCTGTATCATAATTGGGTAAAATTATACCTATAAAAAGTAGGTGAATATGAGGTGTGAAAAACTAGGTTATAATTATTTTATTTTCTAAGGAAAAATCTCTAAGAAATTAGAGAATTTAAGGGCCAAAGTGCCAAAGTGACGAAAATGCCCTTAAGGGACATAAAGGACTTAGAAAAATTGTGGAAAATTCTAAAAGGCAGTAAAATAATTGTTAAAACTAAGAGAGTATATTATCTCTAATTTTGGTAATTTAATAAATTATGAACTCGGAGAGATTGAATAAGAATGCTCAAAAAGTATTGAAATGACTAAAATACCCTTGTAAATTCTAATATAATGAAGGAGACATGAAAACACAAATGTCAATGCAAATGTTATGAGGTAATGAGTTGTTCTAATTAAGAAAATTATCAAATAATGATAATAAAGTGATTAAGTAGTTTCTGGCTAATTACTTAAGCTTAAGCAAAGGAAATTCATGAATAATTATGTAAAACCCTAAAATTAGTGGTTTTTGGCTAAAAATTAGTAAGAATATATTTGCTAATTAATTGGAGAATATTGAGAAAAATAAATGAGATTAGGTATTTTTAAGCTTAAAAACAAGTTTGGACCAATAGGAAAAAGTTATGAAAATTTGGTAAAAATAATTAAAATAATAATTAAATAATTAATTAAAAAATAAAATAAAAAATATATATATATATATAATATATATATTATGGCTGCCGAATTTGACCAAGAAATGGGATAAGAATTGGTAGAAATATCATAGTTAACTTAGTTTACAAGTTTTGATTATAATATTGTATAATTAATTAAAGTGAAAAATAGTGAATAGTAATTCAATAATTAGGAAACGGATCCTATCTAGAGATCTAGGAATAGGTTTTCCAAAGTTAGGGTAAAATATTGATCAGTGGAATTTTATCTTCCGTTAGACTCTTCCGGAAGTTAATTCTGAAGCCGATTGTGCATTTTCCTAATAAAACAAAATAGGGAAAAATGTAGATAGGCACATTTTTGGATCTGAAGAAAATAAATTATAACTCAACATCTGGAAATGAGTTTATAATTATCTGGACATATTTGGAATCAGTGAATTTTTCTCCAGAAGTTGATGATTCCGAAAACTTAGAACCTGTACGGACACGTTTTCGAGGAACTTGATCGACAGTTGGAGCCCTAAATGGAATCAAAATTTAGGTTAACTTGGACATTTCTAATGAGGAATGAATTGTCTTGGAAGTACATAATCCAGAGTTTTGAGATTTCTCCGAAATTACGCGAATCGGGTACCAATCGGGGAAATCTGCCACACCGGGCTTAAAGTGAGCATGAGTCATCACCTTGGACCACTCACATGCTGCCACCTCAGCCCCTTGAAGTCGGCCAAGAAGGAAGAAGAAGAAGAAAAAACTTTTTGAAAAAGTTGCTTTGGACGGTCCAGATCGCTTCTCACAAAGTTGATCCGACGGCCGAAATCCTACAGCTTTAACTATAAATACCCCCCTCCCTTGTGTTTTCTCACAATTTTGAAAGCTAAGGCCGATTTAGAGAGAGAAAGAAGAGAGAGGAGCTCTGGGCAAAATTGTGCAGAAGTCTTCAACGGGTAAGTCCTTCGGTCCTTAGTCTTTCGTTCTTTCGGTAGTTTTAGTATAACTGTAGTTAGAGATAGGAAGTAGGAGATGAGATTCCTATTCTTGTTTTTAAGCCTCATTGCATTGAAAGATGCCTGACGAGGTAAAAACATAGTAGGGATTGAGTCTCTGAAAGTTGAAAGTTAAAATAGCAAGCTTTAAGCTTTCATAGTTCTTTCAATAGTTAGAGTAGCCTTTATTTTTCAAAGTATGATTGGATATCATATGATAGGGGCATAGGGGCAAAATTCCGCCAATTAGGGGCATAGGGGCAAAATCATAATTTTGTCGAAGTTCTGGTGAAATTTCGGGAAGAAAATTTGTAAGAGTAACGAAGTGCTGGCAAAATTCCGCCAATTAGGGGCATAGGGGCAAAATTATAATTTTTACCTAAAATTCCAGTCATAATGCCAAATCACTAATGAAAGTGATATTACTCTTATAGGACATCAGAAACTCTGATCTGCTGCCGTTACGCTGCCCGACGTGCCGCTGTTTCACGTTTTTCCGTAAAAAGTACGTTTTCCGCCAGAAGTACCTAACGCCGTCAACGAAGGTACGTTCACTACAAAAAAAACGACAATTAGTAGCGGTTAAAATGACCTATTTGTAACGGTTTTTGACGTGACAAACGACATTTGTAGCGGTTAGAGGAACCGCGACAAAACGCCTGTGGCAAGCCGATTTGTAACGGTTAAAAAAACCGATACTACATACATATAAACCGCTACTATATCATTGCGGTTATGATAAACCGCTACAAAATATTGAAAAAATGGCGCCCAAATTTTGTAACGGTTGTAAAACCGCTACAAATATTTAATCCAATTTAAATTGAGATTTGTAGCGGTTGTTGTAGCGGTTTTACAACCGCTACAAAATATTGAAAAATTGAAAAAAAAATCGTAATTTGTGTCCATTGTTACAATATTATATTGAATATTTTTATTATTTAAGTGACAAATTAAATTATAATAGTTAATATTTAAAAACCGATTAACTTAAGTTAGATAAGTATAAATATTATGTAGGTATAATATTGAGAATATGTAGATAATAAGGATTTATTGTGTTGTCCACCTCTCGAGCAAAAAAATTATGTTGTGCATTAGATGATATTTGATTATATAAAGAAAGTTGATGATGATAGAAGGAATATTGAGGAAATATACTTAAAGTTCTGGATAAGGAAAAAAATAGTATCAATATTATAAGAAGTAAAAAATAAAACATTGAAATCAAAGATTTTAGAAGGAGTGGGAAGAAATGAGAGAAAACGAGAGAGAAGTGAGTGGGAAGAAATGAATGAGTATGTGAGATGAGGTGTGGTGGGGATATTTATAGGCATATACGTAACATTTGTAGCGGTTGATGTGACGGTTTTGTAACGGTTTAATGTTTTGTAGCGGTTAAAAACCGCTACAAAAATTCATTAGTATTTAAAAAATATATAATTTTCAAATTTTGTAACGGTTACACTAACAACCGCTACAAATGCATGAACGTTGGCGGGATTCAAAATATTCAAATTTCAATATTACACACTTTGTAGCGGTTGATGTAACAGTTTTGTAGCGGTTCACATTTGTAGCGGTTTTTTTTGCGTTTTGTAGCGGTTTCAAAACCTCTACAAAAATTCATTGGCATTTTTTAAAAAAAAATCAAAATATCAAATTTTGTAACGGTTATACTAACAACCGCTACAAATATGAACATATTTTTTTAAAAAATAAACTTGGCGGAATTCGAAATATTCAAATTTCAAAATAACACACTTTGTAGCGGTTGATGTGTTTTTGTAACGGTTCACATTTGTAACGGTTTTTTTTTTCGTTTTGTAGCGGTTTCAAAAGCTCTAAAAAAATTGATTGGAATTTTTTTTAAAAAAAAATTCAATATATCACATTTTGTAGCGGTTATCCTAATAACCGCTACAAATATGAACATATTTTTTTAAAAAAATAAACTTGGCGGGATTCGAAATATTCAAATTTCAATATTACACACTTTGTAACGGTTGATGTAACAGTTTTTGTAGCGGTTCACATTTGTAGAGGCTTTTTTACATTTTGTAACGGTTTATATAAATAAACCGCTACAAAATAACCGCTAAATTTGGCGCCAACTTCGCGCCATATTTTGTAGCGGTTAGTTTATGATAACCGTTACAAATGTCGTTCACGAACTAGCGCGAGTCATACCGCTACAAATTTGTAGCGGTTTCGGTATAAACCGCTACAAATTCGCATATTTGTAGCGGTTTATTTTGACCGCTACAAATTAACCGCCACAAAGTGACATTTTTTTTGTAGTGGTTCGCGTACTGTAACACTAATCTAGTGCTGCTCATATACATATATGTGATAGGTACATTCACGAGTAGAGATTCTGTTAGGAGTCACCGAGATACATTCACGGTTAGAGACTCTGTTCAGGGTTACCTATTATACATACAGTTCCACACGGGTTATAGACTTAATGATACCGTTAGAGTTTTCCTAGCGCTGAGGACACGACCGTACATCGTAGCACTTGTTTTTGTGCAGGCTATTATTGTGTAGGACTTTACGTACTGCTTTAACTGTTTTATTTGAGCATAAGGTTAACCGTTACCTGAGATTCAATTCAATAAATTGAATCTCAGCTATAGCTTCAGGGTCCGGAGGACCACGGATCGGAGATCGAGGCAAGCAACAGGAGTAGGCTCCCGGCTGATGATATCTTCACCGCTTTCTGTATTTACTTTCAAACACTAGGATTACTGTACTCAATACTATGTTACACTATGGTTATGCTTTGTAATGGATCAGTTACTCTTTCGCTCCAATGCTCTACTCTGATTGGAAAAAAAAAATTTCCGCTTTAGAAAATGGGATGTTACAAGATCCATCCTCAAGAAGAAGAGGACTAGTAAACCACACATGGTGATGGAAGAAGAAGAGAAGTATGGTGCGTGGTCATTTTTATAGGCATCAATGTTTTGCTCTTCTATTTGATGAATATGTATCTTTTTCATGCATTTGAATTTGATGTTTCGATAAGATCCGCTCTATCTTTCTATCTTCTGTTTGAATTTTGATGAGCTCGTAGCGTCTTCTTCACCTTTGATTGGAGGAATTTGAGTTCTCGATAGACTTTTGAATGAATAAAGATAAATCCTTATCTTAAATCATTGAATCTCTATATTTTTCTTGATTCTTTATCTATATTTTCATCTTTTACTTGGATTTGGATTTGATATATTTGAAGAAAAAAACTAAATTTAATTCTCAAGGGATACGATAAAAAGATATAATATTTTGGATTAAATCCCCTTTTAAATTATATTTAATTCTATTATCTAAGGTGCACCAGTATGGTTACTTATGGGAAAAGAAACCATGTAAAATGACCTATATGCCCTTCATGGGTCATGGAAGATATGCATTATTTGAGCTTGATTAAGTGGTGGTCATAGGGTCCATTCAAGGAGCATAAGTCATAAGTTAAAACATATGGGCCTACCCATAATGTAATTTGGTCCAAAAATAGTCTTAATAAGGCCTTGTTTTTCATAGATCATTTAGCCCATGCAAATTTCCACCGTCCTTAGTTGATTTCCCTTTTGACTCTAGGGTGTTTGATACACAAAAAAATATTTTATGATGTTGAATGCTACTTGAAAAATACTTTCCATGTTAATGCTACTTAACCCCAAAATGAATTCGCCCAAAAAATGAATTGAGAAGACATTGAAAGAATTGAGTCATAAACCCCAAAATGAATTGAGAAGACATTGGAAGAATTGAGTCATGAATTTGACCCTAATGAATAAGAGTCTGACCGTAATCGATGGAATCAGATGCTAGTGAGAGTCTGACCCCTCTTAAATAATGGATTATGAACCTAGAGATGAGAAATTTTAGTCAAATACAGAAGAGGTTAAAAAAAATTGACAACTCAAATCAGCTGAAACAGGAAAAATCTCCGGCAAAAAGTGATAGCCCAAGCCCGTTTTTGATATAAAAAATGGTGGCAAGTGTGCAACCACTCCGGGTACTGCAGTGGCAAAGATGACCCTCCCAACAGTGGTAGCTCCATACAAGGCGGATTACGAGTGGTTTTACCACAGCTCGAACCCTAGACCTCTTAAGGGAATCCAGCGCTACATTCCGCTGGATCAACCACATGTTGGTTAGCCCAAGCCCGTTGTTTACTCAATCATGCAAGCTTTTTAATTTCTCCATAATTATATGGGTCCTTTTAATTTTCGTACGGTGATGATACCTTTGAACCAATATTGGGATAAAGGAGGATCTGGAAGTAAGAATAAAAAATGGGTTCACTAACATCCAATACTTTAAATTATTTTTTCAGAAGTATTTAATATTTTAAATTAATTTTTAGTACATGTGTCCAACACTTAAAAGTATTTTACCTGTAACACCTGGTATCTTAAAGTAAGTTTTACAGTATCCAGCACTTTTAAAATATTTTTGTAATATCATAGAAGGCACAGAATTTTTCATACATATATGCAGGCATATGCTTACTATATAAAAAATATAAAGCCTTTAGTTATATTTCATATAAAAAAAAATTAAAAATATAATTAAACAAGACCAATAGTTTCCTATTTTTTCCAATTATTTTCAATCTCGAACTTCGTGGTGCACGTGAGCGATAGCATGTAACATTATTTGGCGACGCAGCTTATTCTAAAAATTTCATACATTGATGATGTAGATGTTGATATGTTATTTGCTTATTTTGAATTATGTTTCAATCAATTTCCGAAACAGATAAGGCATAACCAACCCTATCTATTTGCAAGGAGGATCCTAACTTCCCCACTAATCTAAGAATATCTCCAGATATGGTTGAGCAGTTAGGATCCTTGGGCCGAAGATTACACCAGGCCCAGAATATCCTACCTAAGGTACACTCTATAAATACTGAGGTCAAACCCTAAGGTACACACGTTCTAACCCTAAACTATTTACATACAGTCACACTATGCACACACCCCACCCCCTTGGCGAAGAGCCTGGTTGTGTACAGTGATCTCATCTCCTACTGAGTGCTTCCCTCATAGGCATTCAAGAAGAGACCTTTGATCCAATATCAAAGCACCAGCCCATCCGGCTGGACATCTGTGTTCTACACCAGAACAGTGGCGCCGACCGTGGGGACCGTAAATTTCGATCCCCGTGACCAATGAGGGTTAATACAAGAAGTACTAGCCAAAGGCAGCCGGAGACTGGACCTCTGCCAAACCAACCGTCGCAGCCGCAACAACATGCAGAGGAATCGATCGACCCCGTCCACGATAATGGACACGCCGGGGAAGACCAACCCTCACCGCCACGGCAAGACAAACCAGTCAATTCCGCTCTTAATAATGGGCATCTAGCCGACGACCCGTCAGATATAGAGTTGCACGAAACCCTAAACAAATAGACGTCCATCAAGGACACCAAAACGTCATCCCGGAAGCTTTCCCAATCGGACACCCTGAGATCCGATGCCTGCAGTTCACTCTGGGTTCACTGCTGAGACGCATAGAGACCACGGAACACCGAACCTCCCTGCATATGCAGCGACTCGAGGAACGACTAAGGTGTAGGGATTCTGCGTTGAGGGAATCCGTTACGAGGGGGTCCGCGTCAAGAGAATCAGCCTCTTCCAAAAGGACCCGCGATGACTGGAACCGAGAAAGGGTCCAAGATGGAGAAACTTCCTACGACGGGCAAGGCAAGACCAGGTCGAAAAACGGTTGAGGTCGTGACCCTGAGTACACAGGCAGAAAGCTGGACCAAGAGAATGAGAACCGAGGAGGTAGACCTCCACGGCATCCACCGATAAGGGTTCCACGGAGAAGGTACGTCGGGGAGGAGAATGACAGTCCTTTCTCAGACGACGTTTTCAACGTTCCTTATCTGGACGATTTTGACTTGGCCGACCTCACTAAATACGACGGAACCCAAGACTCGACTACCCAAGTCGAGGACTTTGAGGTCACTATGTGCGTAAGAAGACTCAGAGAGCCCGTCATCACCCGAATATTTGTTGCAACTCTTAAAGGAACCGCCTTAAAATGGCTCCATACCTTGCCCGTAAGGTCGATATACACTTTCGATCAGTTGGCGGAGGCGTTTGAGTTACATTTTGCTACAAGCAAACAACAACCAAAGTCCCAATACATTCTTGACAGAATCAAGCAGCGGCATGGGGAGACGCTTCAAAGTTATCTGGATCGATTTAGGGATGCGGCCTTACAAGTGCGCGGGCTAAATGAAAATGTCCATGTACACCTGCTGGCCGCCAACCTCGACAGTGAATCTCGACTGGCCGAGTCATTCTTTAAGGACGCCGCCAAGAGACAAGAACCAGTCCGACGACCGCAAGCCAGATCGCCGGGGAACAAGCTCAGATAATAAGTCCCCCAGCGCAAAACCCGAGGTGAAAGGGAAGTATGACAAATACACACCTTTAAATGTCCCCCGCTCCCAGCTATGGAGGGACGTAGCATCGACCGAGATGCAGAAGATTGAGAGACCTCGGCCTCTCAGAAAATGAGAAAGTACGGACCAGACCCGTTTCTGCGCTTTTCACGACAGTCCGGGGCACACCACGAACCAATGCTATGAACTTCGTGATGCCATCGAGAAATTCGTCAGAGAGGGGAAGTTGCGCCAATATGTGATCAAAACCCAAGGGCGAAAGAGAGATAAGCGCAAACAAGGAGACCGATAGGACAGTCCGGCCCCCAAAAGCAAGAAAGATGAAAAGCGATGGAGGCCGGGGTCCGAGGATGATGAGTTTCCCGAGGCCGAGTTCGATTGCATCGTGATCAGTGGGGCCTTTGGCGGAGGCAAAGGCAGAGACACGGCAAGCCAGCGAAGGAAATACCTAAATGAGGTCATCTCAGTAAGGGACCGTCCTCAATTCAAAGAAGACCCGGATACGACGAATAAGGCGGAACGACCTCAGCTCCTTTTCACAAAGGAGGATATGAAGGACGTGGTACCCGACCATCAAGACGGCTTGGTAATCACGGGAACCCTAGTCAATTGCCGGGTCAAAAGAATCTTCATAGACACCGGAAGCTTGGCTGATATTATTATCTGGGACGCCTTCAAAAGGATGAACCTCGATAAAGAAGACCTGAAACCTTGCAAAACAACCCTTGTCGGGTTTAATGGAGAGCTCTCCCCTCCGAAGGGATACATCGACCTCAGAATTACTCTGGGAATGAAGGAAGGTTTCAAGACAGACCGGGTAAGGTTTATTGTGGCCGAGTTCCCCTCCCCTTATAATGTAATATTGGCAAACCAACCATCCATAAATGGGACATGCTGGTGTCGACCAAACATCAGAAGCTCAAAATGGTGAGTAACGCCAACCAAGTCCTCACCATCAAGGGCGATCAGAAGGAGTCCCAACAATGCTACTACGAGACGATTAGGGAAGGCGAAAACGCAGTCCTATCTCCTTCCCAGCCTCGGGATATCCTACCCGGGTCAAAGGACCGAGGAGGGGGAAAGCCCAGCCATCCAGTTAACATGGTGGAATTGGACTTGCGAGACGAGTTCGAGGTCCCCCGCCCAGAGCCAGAAGGAGAGTTGGAAGATCTCATCGTCAAAAACGGGCCAGCCCAAATCACAAAGATTAGTAGAACATTGAGCCCGAACTTGAGAATGAGGCTGGAGGAATTCTTAGCAATAAACAAAGACGTTTTTGCTTGGAGCCTGGCCAAAATACCTGGGATCGACCCGGAGTTTTGTTGTCACAGATTGGCCATCTGGCCAGAGTTGACTCCAGTGGCCTAGAAGAAAAGAAAAAGAGGACCAGATAGGCAGCTGGCCCTGGACAAACACGTGGACGAATTGTTGGAGGCAGGTTTCATCCGAGAAATACAATACACCACATGGTTATCCAACGTGGTAATGGTCGTGAAACCAAACGGCAAGTGGAGGGTCTGCATGGACTACACCAATTTGAATAAGGCATGCCCAAAGGACGCCTATCTGATGCCCAACATCGACCAACTAATGGATAACTCATCCGGGTTCCAGTTGCTATCTTTCATGGATGCCTACTCGAGATACAACCAAATCGCGATGCACCCCGACAATCGAGAGGCCACGACTTTCATCACCGAAAAAGGAAACTACTGTTACAACGTCATGCCATTTGGTTTGAAGAACGCTGGGGCAACGCATCAGTGGATGATGAACAAGGTGTTCGAGGACCAGCTCGGACAGAACGTAGAGGTCTACATCGACGACATGATTTTCAAGTCATACGACCCCGACAACCACATCCGAGCTCTAGAACAAACCTTCAACAAACTGAGGAAGTACAGAATCCGGCTGAATCTGGCTAAATGTGCTTTCAGGGTCCCGGTTGGAAAGTTCCTCGGGTTCCTCTTAACCAGCCAAAGAATTGAGGCCAACCCAGACAAATGTAAGGCCATACTAGACATGCATGCGCCTAAGAACAAGAAAGAAGTCCAACAGCTAACGGGAAGACTGGCGGCATTAACCAGGTTCTTGCCGAGATCGGCAGAGAACGCCCTTCCCTTTTTCAAATTATTGAAAAAGGAGACAACAGGGGACTGGAACCCAGAGTGTGACGGCGCATTCGAAAGAATCAAACAATGCTTGGCAACTCCGCTGGTTCTATCGAAACCACATCCCGATTAGACTCTGCTCCTCTACCTATCGGTCGAGGAAGAAGCAGTGAGCTCGGTATTAGTCCGAGAAACCGAGAACAGTTAGGAACCGATATACTTTGTAAGCAAAGCCCTGCAGAGTTCGGAGCTAAGATACCAAAAGTTGGAAAAATTGGCTTTCTCCATACTCACAACGGTAAGGAGACTTCGCCCATATTTCCAAGCACATAAAATCGTGGTTCGGACCAACCAACCGATCCGACAGGTGCTGCACAAGCCCGATCTGGCTGGTAGGATGTTTAGTTGGGTCATAGAATTATCCAAGTTCGACATCGCCTACGAAGCGCGACACGCCATTAAGTCACAAGCGTTGGCGGACTTTCTACAGGAACCGACCCCAACTAAGAAGGATGTCGTCGACCTTGACCTCTGGAAAGTGTATGTGGACGGTTCCTCGAATTCCAAGGGAAGTGGGGCCGGAATAATAGTAGAAAGTCCTGAAGGAATCGCAATTGAGCATTCCCTACAGCTAAACTTTCCGAAGTCAAACCATTAGGCCGAGTACGAGGCACTCCTGGCCGGGCTCCAACAGACCAAGGAACTCGGAGCCCAGAGAGTTACGGTTTTCACCGACTCACAGCTTGTTGCCACCCAGGTAGACAGGACATACCAAGCTAAGGGCCCATTGATGGTGAAATACTTAAACAAAGTAAAGGAGCCACAATCGGATTTTGAAGAAGTGACGATCACGCACATCCCTAGAGGAGAAAACGTCAGGGCCGACATCCTCTCCAAGCTTGCCAGCACTAAAGGCACAGCCAACCACAGGACCGTGGTCCAACAAAAGCTAGAAGAACCAACCTGTGTGATGGCCATATCCACGTCTTCCGATTGGAGGAAGCCACTCGAAGATTACCTCGAGCGAGGAATTCTACCCCTTGAGACTACTGAGGCCAAGAAACTCATTCGGGAGGCCGCGGTGTACACAATGGTGGAAGATCACCTCTACCGAAAGGGCCTACATACATAATGATAAGGTATTTGAGCACCAGCGAGAGCAAATACATTCTTGCAGAAATCCATGGAGGAATCAATGGACAGCACATGGGGGCCAAAGCATTGGCAAGAAAGGCACTACGGGCCGGATACTATTGGCCGACTATGGAAGCGGACTCCAAGGAGTTCGTCAAAACGTGTGAAAACTGCCAAAAGCATGTCAAAATCATTTGGTCCCCTCCGTCAGACATGGAATACATCTCAGCCCCATGGCCATTTTACAAGTGGGGGATGGACCTGCTGGGGCCATTTAAAGCCTCCCTCGGGCAACTACAATGGTTAATAGCGACGGTGGATTACTTTACGAAGTGGATAGAAGCCGAGCCCCTAACCACAATCACTTCGGCCAGGGTGCGGCGCTTTGTCCAACAAAGCATCTTTTCCCGCTTCGGAGTCCCGGCCGAGTCGTGACTGACAACGGCAGCCAATTCACTGACAGGAACTTCCAGGGCATGATGGTCGACCTCAACATCACACACCACTTCATCTCTGTCGAACATCCCCAGTCGAATGGCCAAGCCGAGGCGGCAAATAAAGTAATCTTAGACGGCTTAAGAAAAAAGATGGAGGATGCCAACTCCAGTTGGGTCGAACAGCTCTATAACGTCCTATGGGGCTACCGAACCACCATTCAATCGGCTACTCAAGAAACCCCCTTCCGGATGACCTACGGATGCGGGACAATGATTCCCGTCGAGATAGGCCAACCATCATGGAGAAGGTTGAGGACCCTCGAGGAAGGGGAAGGAACAAATAGCAAGGCGCTGGCAACCGAGTTAGATTTGGTGGACGGAGTAAGGGTCACGGCACATTGCCGAGACACGGCGGCCAAACAAGTTGTTGCCGCCAAGTACAATCAAAAAGTGAGGCCCCGGTCTTTCGACAGGGGCGACCTAGTTCTTAGAAGGGCCGAGTCAGTAACAAAAACACTAGAGATGGCAAATTGGCCGCAAATTAGGACGGCCCCTACCGGGTCAAGGACAAGCTCGACAGAGGAGCCTATGTTCTAAAAACCCTGGCTAGGAAACCAATCAAAAGGACATGGAATGCCGAAAAGCTGAAGGTCTACTACAGCTAGACCTAGTCACAACATGCCACTCACGACGGATACATCATGTCCGAGTTAGTTTTTGTCTTTATCATTTCGACATTGGTTTCGGTTTTTTATTCATCTATGCAGTTTTTCGTCTTAAGTTGTTAGCTCTTTTGAGCGAATCATTTCTTAAATTAAAAAACAGTTCTTTGACCAAATTCAATTTCAAGAATACTTGACGACATGCTAACTACCTAAGGCTATGCATGGTTTGGGGGTAGGGGAGGGAAAATGGAGGGAAAGATTTAAAGGGGAGGAAAAGTTTTGTGGGCCCCACCACAAATAACTTTTCCCTCCATTTCCCCTCCCCTCCCCCACCCCAAACCAAACAAAGCCTAAAAGGAATCAGACCACGACTAGAATGGCCCGATCCAGTCATAACTCCATCCATAGGTATCAATCCGACACCGGGGCCAACAAGCCTGGGTACTTTGAAACTATGAAAGGCCGCTGTCATCAGCCCTTACAATTATTTTGATGCATCAAATATAACACCTAGATAAGAAGGCGAATAGTCATAACTGACCCTGATCAGGTTGAAATGTTTAAATGTATGTCCCTACGACCACGGCTGAGTATGTGACAGTTTGCCCTTATCATGGTTAAGATACTGGAAAACGACTCCAGAACATCGTAGTGTGGTTAATTTGAAAAACCCTACCCATACACCTGGTCTCTTACACCATAAGAGTACTAGCAGACTCTAATTATTTAAGACCCTGGCCCGGTCAAAACCATACCGACGTGCAATTCACGCGTAAGGTTAAAGAAGTAGACGACGAAATACTTAATTGAATTTTCATTACTATGAAGCAAATGTACAAAAGGAGTACAAACTATTACAAGTAAACCGGTATCAGACACCGAAACAAAAATAACAAGATAAAACAACGCTCAGCTTGGAGGGGCTGCTTCCTCCCCAGGCGCCCCATCTCCCTTAGGCTGGACCTCGAACGAAGCTTCTTCGCCGACCTGGCCTACTTGACCGTCGTCCGCAAGAGACACCGACTCGTCCTCAGGAGAAGAGGGCGGCGGGACTAAAACTCCACCCTTGATGAAAGACCGGTAATCATAGCCGGCAAGGTTCAGCTCCACCCCCAGGTTGAGGTGATGAATTTGAGCAAGGCCATTTTAAAATAGTCGGCCGCAGCCGCCCTCACAGTCTCTGTCGCCTTCAGGTGGGATTTCTTCTCCTCCTCAAGGGCACCCCGGGTCTCGGCAAGCTCATTGAACAAATCACCGCGTTGTTGCGTGAGGGTCTTCACAGCCTCCATGCCGCGGGATTGCTTCTGATGCACTTTTCTTAATGGAATTTTTTTTTATGGACTTTTTTTGATGTGATTTGTGTTTGGGATAGCGGTGGCAGTAGTAGCTTTTTTCTTGATGGGTACTTGTTTGGCATAGCTTTCAAAAAGATAGATGAGATGGAAAACGATTGAAAAGGGCATGAATCATTTGGGTATAAAATGTGATAATTTGGGATTAAAATTTAAAAAAATTATAAATTACAAGTTGGTTTCTAAATGAAGTGCTTAAATAAAAAATTACAACACAAAGAAGTGCTTAAATAAACCTATCGCTTACAATTTTGGTTTCTAATTTCATCACGAAGAAGATTCATACGTGGTGAAGAAAATGATGAGGATGCTTCATCAACTGGATCATCATTATCTTCATCACCCATATTTCCTTCTTCAACTTGACCAAATTCCATATCATTTTGGGAATACCTCTGGATAAAATTATATATCGTCATTGTTGCGCAAACTATGCGGACTTATGTTTGAAATTTATATGAGGGCATATTTTGCAAGATGTGAAACCTATTCTTCCAGACCTCAAACGTCCTTTCTATCGTGCACCTCAAACTTGAATGATAAAAATTGAAGTACTCGTTGGGATTTTGAAATCCCGATTGCCGCCTGAATTCTGGAAGGTGATAACGCTCACGTTTATATAGACCAATATATTTCTTTTGATCCATCTGCCCCTTCACCCCTCTTTCTCTTCCCAATGCTTGTTGAACCACTAGGTGCACTAGGTTGGGTGTCAAGTTCATGCCTTCTAAATCGGATGGCATTTGTACACTAACTCCAGTTGTAGTACCCAAAAGCTCTTCCTCACTATCACCTGAGCCTTCGTCTAGGTTCATTTGCGGTCGATAGACATCATCTTCATCATCACCAAGTCTAGTTAATGATGGACATTCGAATTCCTCTCCCGATGCTAGAATATCCCTGAACAGTACTTGCAATTCTCTGGCAAACTTCATACCTTTATACCTATATTTTCGATACTCTTTATTCTCTTGCAAGCAAAAGATCAACAAAAATCAAATATGCATCTAAAATAATGGTAATAATAATAACAATACATATTAAAAGCTTAGAAGTTTGGTACCTTTATTTTCCTCTCCCACCATTCATCTTTTGCAATAACCACATTCCTTACATAGTCAATGGCTATACCGGTCTCACTAGTGCAAAAAAGGAATTTAAGACCGCCTCATTTAGAGCGGATCATCGACGCCCCGCTCTTAAAGGTGTGACCGATGACATTTTTGTAAATAAAAAGAACTTCTTATACGCTAAAGTGCTTTAAGACCGCCTCATTTAAAAGTTAGACCTTGAAGACCAGACATAAATCACGGCCGGTACTAGAGTTTAAATAAAAAATTAATTAATGTTAAGACCAGTACTAGAGAGTTAGAGAATAATAGGTCTTAAAGTTAGACTTTTAAGACCGGACTTAAGATCAGGCTGGTACTAAAGTTTAAATAAAAATTAATTAATTTTAAGACCGGAGTTATATAAAGACCGGTCTTAAAGGTTAGCTTTTAAGACCGTATATACTCATTTGTCCGGTCTTAAAAATGAGGCGCCAAATATACGTTTCTTCGCGCGGAAGCTTTTGTCACACTCACTGAAGAACCCCTGTTCACGTTGCGAAACCCTTCCTGTTGCATTACCTCTCTTCCTCGCCCCACGTACCGTTAGCCTCTGTTACTCCCTCATTTGCTCAGGCATTCCTCTCACTTTCTTGAAAATGAATGGTGAAAATGATTCCACTCGTGTTCCTGGAACTCCAGATACTGCTTTGACTGGTGTGGGTCAAACGAACGAACCCTCTTCATCTCACAATGAGCCTCCTCAGCGCCGTGCACGCCGTGGTAGAAGCGGCACACGAATGAGGGAGGTTTCCTTAGTCGGAATTCCGGGACGAAGCTCGAGATTCAGTTTGATGAAAATTTGCAACCTTTCGGTCTAATAAAACCACATATACTAGTTTTTGAGAAGTTGAAAGACTCAACATTGTCTTATTGTGCTGAGCGGTTCAGGAAGTTTAAGACCTTTCTAGCTAACACGTATATTTTTGCTGAGGTGAAGCTTGACCATAAACCCTGGCACAAGTACAAATTTATTGATGAACAAATTTGGCAACAATTTGTTCAGCTGCGGACCACTCCTGAAGCTCTGGCGAGTTTATATTTAGTTTTTTTTGCACTTTTGTTTGCTTATTAACCTGTGCGGATATGTGAATGTTATTGTGTACATCTAATCCTATTAGTTAAATGGTTTGGTGTGTGAATAGAAGTATACATTTCCTACCTTTGTCCTGCATCAGAGGAGTATGTCCTAATTCCATGCAAGTCTGATATGTAAACTGTGTAATATGGTTAGACGTTGCTGTTAGTTGGTTAGTATGTTAACTGTGTAATGGTTTCAGCTAATATGTGTGTAGGAACCAATTAAGATGAATGAACGAATTGACTGAGTTGGCAGCAATTCTGCAACTCCCTTTCCTTTGGTTCTCTCAATTTCTTCTACAATGCTACATCTTCCTTAAGTAAAATGTTGAATCTTGATGAAGTGAATTTGACTAATGTTTGACGTTCATATCAAGCAGAAGTTCTCTAATTTCTGTTAGTGACATGGCTGGAATTCATAATTGATAGTTGTTTTCAATTCTGATTCACAGAAAAGAAGGGAAAAATACCAAGAGATCGGGAGAAAGAATGATTGCCCACACAGGGCTTCTCGCGGCGGATATGAAAAGGCCGAAAAAGATTTGATGGCAGCCAAGCGGAAGAGATTGGAAGTTGAAGCTGGATCCAATCCTTCCGCGGTAGTTGACCAGCCGCCATTGATGAGGACCTGTCGTCATTAGCCTTGGGGTCCACAATCAACAATTAACCAATGATTGCGTATAGGCAAACCTAGGATCGTTCTATCTTCTCGAGGAGCCTTTTATTGAATCCTAAGTAATCTAAATGTCATGCAAATGAAATGGACACAAAGGGGGATTGGGTTTGGATTTTTAAATTGATAAACCAAAATAGAAATGCAATTTAACTAAATGCTAACTATTATTTTTGGTATTTTTATAAAATAGAATGGAATATGAAAATGGAAATATAAAAGATGGATGCATCTTGGTAATGAAGAAGTGACTATCCTTGCTAAAAAATTATGGAGTTAAAACTCATTAAGTCTTAATTAGAAAAACCTCAAGATATCACTAAAGCAAATACCGTTTTGAAAAAGAGTTGAAACAAGTTCTAGAAGGTGAAAAACTAAGTGAACAAACACATATGAAAGAATTGAAGGCTCAAATAATCTTCCAACAAGGTTTTTCTCCAATGCGCACTCTAACAAAATCAATTGCATGGTAAACAAACTACAAAACATCTACTTAACTATTCCAAGTGCTAACCTTACAAACACAACCAATCAAAATATTGCAATCAACTATAATCATGCTTAACTCTTAAATGCACAAATGATATATAAACTCTCTTTTCAAAATGAAGAGTGAGCAAAAATCCAATTGTGGGTTCACTTCTCTTCCTATTCACTTGGAAAACAAAACATGGTTTTAAAAATTTGCCAAAACTCCATGTCTTGTGAAAAATCGAAGAATTTCTCACAATTTACACTTTCAAAGTGGCAAATGCGACCCTTTACCGCTTTTTTTTTTTTAAATAGCTTTTGGCATTTTCTCATTTAAAAACAACCAATCAATGAGATTCAAAATGCATATCTCTCCCCCACACTTAATCAACACATTGTCCTCAATGTTAATAAAACCACTCTAAAGAGAATGATAAATAAGTTGAAATTCAAGGCACAACGGTAATTAACTATGGTAGTGGCCAAAGAATGCAAAGCATATATAGGGAGTTCTTATTCTACTTACTAAACTACATTATTTATATTTTTTTTCTACTGGATTGTGTCCCTCCCCCACACTTATCTTCCTCATACAATAATTAAGCCCATGTAATCATATGAATTAGGAAGAAAATAAGTGAGGAAAGAGACAACCTTTATTAGAGTATCTTGAGTCGCTTGAAAGAGAAGTTCTCATCCCCAATGAGAATCATGGATTTGTCTTTAAAAACATCTTCTCCCGCATTGAATTTCCTTGGTGGAGGTAGCTCATGATCAATTGGAAGAGGTCCAAGAATGAACGGTGGATGTTGGTTCCATTGACAACCTTTCCAAGAATGTGCCTGCAAACAAGACAAGCAAATAGCAATATCCCATCCAAAAATAGAGACATGGAGAGATTTCAAATGAATTAAAGGCATGTTAAGTTCCAAACTCTCCAAGTAATTATCACATCCAAGGAAATCAATGACACTCCCATCAGTAGGAGTCAAAGAACCAGTTATATTGTGAAAATTCTCTTGTGCTTGCAAAATGGAAGGTATGGAATCCAACTTAGTGTTGGAGTACACCACATCATTATTGCAATCGCAAGAGATGGAAGGAGAAAGATTGGAAGAAGGAAGAGAAGTTTTGAAATTTTCACCTCCCGAGGGCTCCAAAATTTTAAAGCAATCATTGTTCTTTTCTAAATCGGGTGGCAAATCACAAGATAACACTTGTTGGAAAGATTCATCAACATGTATAATTTTATCAATCAAAATTTTAGAATCTTTATCGCCAACAAGACTACAAGGAAGTGATCCAATGGGAATTTTATGCATTTGGTATTCTAGACTATGATCTTTCTCACTCACATCAACAACAAAATCCACAAGTAACGCAGAATCACTAAGCGATTCAAAATCACCAAATAATGCAGTATTAACCAAATCAGTGCAGACAGAGCACCATTCATTAACAGAACATGCATAAATGGTAGAATCACTCATACATGCAAAATCAGGACAATCAACATGCCATTTAGCAAGAACATCATCAACAACATTGGCATCCATGCTTGATTCAACCTTTTCAAAATTGACATGCTTATTATCATCAATAGTACAAGAAGGTGCATTTTGATCAATGGTAGAGTCAACCACTTCACTAAATGCTTTCTTTCGAAGCTCAACAAGTAAATGACATTTTTCATGATAACAATCTACACATATTTTATATTCCTCACAAGAGCATGAAAATATGTCATTCAGTTTATCGTAATCATTATTAGTACTATGAAGAGAAGCATTTTCAACAGTTAAAGCATCACATGAAGAAATAGGAGCACACTCATCAACAAGTACAATCGAATCACTACTACTAAAGCAAATTGGTTGATCAATTACATTTTCAAACAATTGAGCGGATTCAACAATGATTTCCTCGTCCACCTCATCATCACTCAAATCGTGAATTGCTTCATTAGTTAGAGTAGTATGAGAGCCTACTTCTACAAGGATAAGATCATTACCAAATGGGAGGGAAGACTCTTCAATGTGCTTTTGTACTTGCATCACTTCTTGTGCATGTGTGACCATTGAAAACGAAAGGAAATCACCAAGAGGGCGGTGAATTGGGGATTTTAAAACTTTTATAATAACTTTGCACCCAAGCTGAAGCTAAACGTAAAGAGATAGGGAAGAAGAGCTTGACACAGAAAGTTTATCCTGGTTCGGTCTAAATTCTTGACCTACGTCCAGTCCCCGATTCTCACGGGGTTTTCTACTATCACTTTAACTCGATACACACTCGTACTCAAGGATTATCTCTCTCTAGGATACACTCCCCTTACAAGTTGTACTCGAAATCCCAATCTCAAGTCCCCTTGACTTGAGATCTTTTACAATGAATGGATAATTTGAATATAATCTCTCTCACAAGAGAAGGTAATGATAAACAACGAGGCTCTTTGTATATCAAAATACAATACGTAAAGAAAACTGAATGAATAAGAATTCTTGAGCTTGCTTTTCGTTTCTGCTTGATCTTTCGGTGGTCTTCTAAGTTTGTAATCAGCTCTTTATATAGTGGTGAGTTGCAATGTGACCGTTACTTCTCAACTTAGTATGTTCTTCAATTGAAATTCAGTTTGATGAGGATTATAGCCGTTGGGTCCTGAACTTGGCCGATTCAATTCACGGACGCGTGAAATCATTCTTCTGATTCTTCGCGTTAATGATTCGTTTGATCTGTTTTTAATACCTGAAACATTCTCAATATAGAGTAGTTAAATACGTTTGAATACACTAAATAAATGCCATCAATTCGTATAAACATGGTAAGTTTTGCGGTTCAAAAGAATCGGGATGAAATCGGTAACGATCATTTTGCTTAGTCTTAAACTCGAGTTCTCTAAGTCAGGCTCGAGTTCGTAAGGCTTTTTAGAGTGCCTGGTTTATCTTCTGAGATAGCAAACTCTGGAGTTTGATGTAAACTCTGGAGTTTGTATTCTGTTTCACCATGTGAACTCGAGTTCACTAAGGTAGGCTCGAGTTCGAATATTCTCTAAGCTTTTGTCGAATAACACGGAGTAATATCTCTCAAGTTAAGCGTGCTCGAGTCCATTAGTGTTTAGCCTCGAGTTTAACACTATTCATGCCTAAGAGTTTTGGTGCTCGATTAGAGTGGACTGGAGCACGAGTATAAACTCTGGAGTTTGTACACTTGCTTTTCTTTCTTCAGATGAAGGGCTCGAGTTCATTATTCTTAGGCTCGAGTTCAACTTAATTTATTCTATGACTTATTGAAGTGAACTGGAGGTTTGTGCTTAAACTCTGGAGTTTGCAAAGAAGGGAAAACTTGGGAGCTCTCTGCCAAGGGAAAACTCGAGCTTGTCATAACAGGCTCGAGTTTACCTATTTTGTAAACTCTTCTTCGTTTGTCAAACCATAGAGTAAACTCTACACAAAAGCATTAGGCTTGAGTCCATATACTTGGGCTCGAGTGTTCATTAAATTATAGCCATAGAAACAAGTGAACTCTACTCAAAAAGAATAAACTCTGGAGTTTAAAGAGATTCAATTTAATTTAGAAAACTTCCCGCCATGGGAAAACTCGAGCTTGTCTATACAGGCTCGAGTTTACTTGTTTTTGTAAACTCTTTATTTATATCATGAGGGTTTAGGCTCGAGTCTATTTACTCAGGCTCGAGTTCGTTATGCTGAAAATATCCGAAGAGCTCTCTGTTTGCAGAAAACTCGAGTTTGATTAGTCAGGCTCGAGTTTTGCGGTGACAAAGTGATATTGACTCTTTTGTCATTTTAAAAGCATTCGTACATGTTTACAATTGTTATTAATCATCAAAACATATAGAGAACTAACATTCTCCCCCTTTTTAATCATAACACATATTGTCATTGCATAAGCTAAAACATTCAATGGTTTACAAAATGACATTTAGAGTTTCAAGCATACATATATCTAAACAAAAGACAAATGCTTGACAACTTGACTTCTCTTTCTTTACTTCAACTCTTCTCCCCTTTGGCATCATCGAAAAGTGGAGGATGAGTTGAGATAGATGTGGACTGAAGAATCGGATCATGGGTAGATGGTTCAGGGGCTATGGAGGTTGGGATTGGTTCGAAGAAGGTGGAGGTGCCGAAGAGCTAGGTCCGGCGGAATTGATGGACGATTTGCTAAGATTTTGTCCATTTTGTCATGGAGGTGGACATAGACACCAAAAGAGTGGAGATGCTGACCGAGTGATCTCCAATTTGATCCCCGAGACCTTGCACTTTATCTTTGATAATCTCATGTTCAAGAATGAGATCTTCTTGTGTATCAGAGAACTCCTCATATCCTTTCTTGACGGAAGAAAGATCGAAACAACTTGGGCAATGTAAGTCTTTATTCTTTCATCCAAATCGAGGGAAAGGATTGTGGTGGAGGTGGTGCACTTTGAGCTTCTTGAACTCGAGATTGAGTTGCTCTGGTTCTAGTAGGTCTAGAGGGTGCTGCGGAATGATCACTTCCTTGATCAAAGCTTATCCTCATCAAATTTAGGATATCTTTGGCCAAATTTGGGTGGTTTTTCGGGTTTCTCATTGGTGGTAAATACCGGACCCTTTCATGAAACATAATCACCGAGATGAGGCGGCAAAGGGTATCGGGATGTTTTTCTTCCATGGAAACGAAATTTGAACATCTCTTTAAAGATCCAATCTCCTATGTTAAGAGGGACTTGATCTATGATAGAAGCAAAAATAGGAAGTCCTTTTTGGCAAAGTGAGTGAAATTTCCTCCCTTTTGTACTAAGTTTCTAGTGTAGATATACCAAGCAGCTCTTTGCTTAGGAGGCATCGATCTGGAGGGAAATTCAGAATATCTACAGATCGTCGGGTATAGGCTCATCGGGTCGAGGAGGAAAAATTTGCCTATTCGTATAATTTGGAGAAGCAACGGGAGGAGGATTTTGGATTTGGAGGAGGAATTGAGGTATGCGGCAGTGATGGTTATCTGTTTTCCTCTAATGGATGTGGTAATCCTTTCCTCAACCAAATTTCTATCCGCATCCAATAAATTATCACTTTGCATACAATAGTAAAAGGTTTTAACAAAGGATGGACTATATGAGGCTCTAATGGATATGAGAGGTTCAAATTGTCTAAGCCAGGTGGGTAAGATCAAGGTTACATTCCTCTTTTAAAGTATCTAGATTGACATACACAGAAGGGCAAAAACTCTTAGCCTCATAGTTTTCTTGGAACCGTATGGCATCCTCACCATATAGGGTGACATCCTCACTAGAGAATCCTTTAGGGATGGAGGAATGATTGTAAATTTCAAATAATGCTGGGTTTTCTCTAGATACTGAGGAACAGAGTGTTGTTGGTGATGGGAGGATGATTGAGCTTGAGAGCTAGGTTGACTAGCTGAGGTCTTTCGAGATTTGTGTATCGGTTCTTTGTCCCTTCGAGGTGGTGTGTCAGCAGCTTGAAGCTTTCTTTGAGGTATTCATCTTGACTGTGGTTATTGGAGTGGCTTGGGTAATAGGAATACCAGGAATTTGCTTGTCAATTCCATGCTTGAATCGTTTTGGAAATGATTTTCTTTGGGGAGGACGTTGAGAGATTTGTGGATGATCGGCTTGGGGTTCTTGAGGACCCGAGGATTTGGAATCTTGGGTTGCGATCGCTTGGACGCCATGTTCTCTCGGTTTTCGTTGGAGGAGATTGAGAGAAATTTTTGAGAGTTTTTAGGTTTAGGCTCGAGGGAGAGATAGAGTGAAGACGAAAAGACAGGGTTTTAAAGAAATTTTATCGACGCAAACTCGAGTTCTTAAGTGTAGGCTCGAGTTTGTGTAACGTTACTTACCTGGAATTCAAGAGTGTATGTGTGAACCCTTGAAATTTCTTGTGAGGCTCGAGTCGATCATATCGTTGGTTCGAGTTTGTCTCGGTTCTCGAGGTGGATTGCTCTCTGTCTCCCTCGAACTCGAGTCCGTTTACTAGTAGGCTCGAGTCTGTCAAGATTTCGAGATGAGTTGCTCTCTGTCTCTCCGCGAACTCGAGTCCATCACTAATAGGCTCGAGTCTGTCAAAGATCTCTGAGATGAGTTGCTCTCTGTCTCTCGCGAACTCGAGTCCATTCACTAATAGGCTCGAGTCTGTCAAAATCTCGAGATGAGTTGCTCTCTGTCTCTCGCGAACTCGAGTCCGTTCACTAATAGGCTCGAGTTTGGTGACTGATAGTTGTATTTCTCATTGGTTCTTTTCGAGCTCGAGTCTGTCTTTGGTAGGCTCGAGTTTGTGACAGCTTTTCTTGCACTCGATTGTTTGGAATTTTGATTTTAACATACAACCTGCACAAAACATATCTACATACTCCGATGCTTAAGTTAGTGGACAATAATCACAATAAAACATAACTAACATTTGAATTACTTACAACTCATTGGGATTTACCATTCCCAATTCTCTTCTTATGAACACAAATTGTTCTTTTGCTAGTGGCTTGGTGAAGATATCAGCGAGTTGCAAGTGAGTTGGGATGAACATGACTTTGACATCCTTCTTTTGAACATGGTCTCTTATGAAGTGATGTCTGACATCAATATGTTTGGTTCTAGTATGTTGAACAGGATTCTTTGCCAAACTTATTGTGCTTGTGTTGTCACAAAGAATTGGGATTTCTTTGAGATGAACTCCCAAATCACACAATTGTTGTTTGAGCCAAAGAACTTGAGCACAACAACTTGAGGCAGCAACATACTCGGCTTCGGTGGATGACACGGCACTTGTGGTGCTGCTTTCTTGAACCAAGACACTAATGATCCTCCAAAGAACTCACATTGACCACTTGTGCTAGAGTTGCAGTTGAACTCATTGGAGTATCTGCTCCATTACAATCAGCTAGACCATATTTTTTTAATAGATCTTTCGGATACTTGGTCAGGAAATGAAGATTCCATCATGGCGTTGCTTGATTTGAAGTCCAAGGAAGTAATTAAGTTCTCCCATCATGGACATTTCAAATTCTCCTGCATTGTCTTGGCAAATGCTTCACACATAGTATCATTAGTAGCACTGGAGGTTGTTCTACATAAACTTCCTCCTGTATAAAACCATTTAAAAAGGCGGATTTTACATCCATTTGAAAAAGTTTGAATCCTTTAACACAAGCAAAGGCTAGAAGAACTCTTATAGCTTCCAATCTTGCTCTTTGGAGCATAAGTTTCTTCATAATCAATTCCTTCTTCTTGATTATAGCCTTTTGCAACTAGCCTTGCTTTATTTCGAATGATTATGGCGGATTCATCACATTTATTTTTGAATACCCATTTAGTACCAATGACCGGATGGTCTTTAGGTCTGGGCACCAAGTCCCAAACTTGGTTTCTTTCAAATTGATGTAATTCCTCTTGCATTGCTATAACCCAATCATTGTCTGAAAGGGCTTCATCAATCTTAGAGGGTTCAATTTTGAAATGAAAGCTGAAAAAGTAACTTCATTCAAAGTGCTTTTTCTGGTTCTTACTCCTTGATTTGCATCACCTATCACTTGATTCAGAGGATGACTCTACTGTATCTCCATGATTTTGGTTGAGTTTGAACACTGTTTTCATAAGCATTTTCACAATGTTTTCGGTTTGAGAATCATCTTGCAAATCTTTTCCGTATTTGTTGAAATAGAAGTTTGGTTTGTTACGGGAGAATCATCATCATCATCCAAGGACTTGTTAGATTTAGTTTCACGAAAACAATATGCATAGATTCTTCAACGGTGTGATTACGAGTATTATAAACTCTATATGCTTTACTTCTACTTGAATAACCCAAGAATATACCTTCATCGACTTTGGAATCAAATTTCTGTACGAATACATGCAATAGATAATCCTTTCTCGTTTTGGACCTTCTTGGCAAACACAATAAATTGATCAAATGTTTTATCTTTTGATGATAAAAGAATGACCCATGTAAATCTTGAGAAATCATCTACTATAACTAATGTATAAAGATTGCCGCCAAGGCTCTTTACTCTAACTGGTCCAACTAAATCCATATGGAGTAATTGAAGAGGTCTATTAGTTGATATTTCTTTTTTCGACTTGAAAGAAGATTTGGTTTGTTTACCTTTTGACATGCATCACAAATCATATCATTTTTAAAAAGAAAGTTTTGGTAAACCAATAACCAATTCCTTTTACGTAGTTTATCAAGTTGAATCATATTGACATGTCCTAAACGTTTATGCCATAACCAACTTTCATCTAAGTTACCAACAAAACATTTTTCAGAATCGAATTGTTTTTAGGCAGATTAAGAGTATAACAATTACCTTCTCTTGGAGCTCGAATAATGCTTTGGATTTAATACTTTCTAAAGAGAGAGCATCCTTACTTACAATCAAACATTCTTGAATCAAAGATGACTAGGTTTCCTTTGTCAGTGCTTTGACTCACACTGAGGAGGTTGTGACATAATCCATCCACAAGATAAACATCTTTGATTTGAGGTCCATTGCTATTTCCAATTTTGCCAATGCCAGCAATTCTTCCGGACTCATTTCCACCAAATGTTACCTTGCCACCATCTTTATGTTTGATTGAAGCAAATTTGGATTGGTCTCCGAGTCATATGTCTTGAGCATCCACTTTGTCAATGTACCACTTATTGGGATTTGATGCTCTAAGACAAATCTGCATAAGAAGATATATCATCTTTTAGGTACCCAATATTCTTTGGGTCCTTTTGGGTTAGTTTGTGTCTTAGGAATCATATAGGATCCCTTAGGCACCCATTGATAGTTTCCTACGAGGTTTGATTGATCTATCTTTCTTATGAAAGCATGAAGAAGTAGTATGACCTTTTCTATTACAATAATTGCAATGTGCAAAAGGATTTGAGGTATGGACAGATTTTTGAAAATAATTCATGTAAGATCTTTGTCCATGTTTCTTTTGCCTTTCTTTTTGTCATAATCTGGTTTGTAATCAATTCCTGATTTGTCATTTGTAAATCTTTTTTGTTTCAAAATGACCTCAAGCATTTCACTTCCTCTAGTGAATTTTTCAAGAGTCTTTGTAAGGTATTCATTTTTCTTTTGAGAATAGAACATTCATCACATATGAGATTTTACGGGCCGAAAGATTTTCTACTTGTTGTTCAAGTGTTGTATTCTTCCTTTTTAAACCAAAGTATTTTTCAGCAAGTTCATCAAATTCATTTTGAACAAGTTTATATTCATAAACAATTCATTATAAGTTGGTTTTGTATCATGATTAGAACAAGTAGAGTTTTCCTTTTCACAAGTAGAGATAGGTGTAGAAATCGTTTGAACTTGTTCTTCTAATAGTTTGATTTTTCTTTTTGAAAGTAAGAGCTCTTTTGCGGTTTTCTTAAACTCAGTATAAAGAGAATCATATGTTGAAGATAATTCATCATAAGGTAAATCGGGATTACTTACCTCTTCGTTGTCGATTCCTCTTGAGCCACAAGGCGAGATTAGCACTTTGTTCCTCTTACGCTTCATCTTCATCGAGATGAGTTGTTGCCCCATATAGCGATACATAAGCTCTTTTCTTGAACTTATTGAATTTCTTTTCTTTGTTTTTCAGTGCGGACATTCGATTTGATGTGGCCGGTTTCTCACATTCATAGCATATAATTGGTTTCTTAGTTTCGTGCTAGAATTTCCTTTGTGAAACCTTACGTGAGATTGGTCCTTTTTGTAGAATTTTTTGAATCTTCGGACCATCATTCCTAGCTCACCATCTTCATCTTCATCTTCTTCATCGTCATCGATTTAGCTTCTTTGATGGTTTTAAGAGCTATTCCCTTGTTCTTGACATTGATATCATTTAGTCCCTTTTTGAATTTGATCTTCCCTCATATTCGAAAGGCGCCAAATAGTGCGCCACGGAGGCCATTGATTCGCCTCGAGATTCTTCAATTGCGGTGACCTTGGCTTCCCATTCCTTGGTGAGAATATTTAGTATTTTCCTCACTTGGGCAGGTTGTTCATATTCTTTTCCCAAGGCAATGAGTTGATTGATCGGAGTGAGTGAATCGAGTTGAAATTCACCAATAGATTCTCGGTCTTCATCTGCAATAGATCGTATTCAGTCATGAGAGTATTGATACGATTTTCTTTGATCGCATTTGTTCCTTCATGAGCTATTTCAAGAGCATCCCACATTTGCTTAGCGAGATGGCAAAGTGCAGATTCTGAAGTACTCTTTTGGCCGAGAGCACTTTGGAGCATATGAATTGCCTTCATGTTGAGAGTGACTTGTTTTTTATCATTGTCATCGTACTATTCTTCTTTCTTGGGAGTTCTGATGTCGGCTACAAGCGAGGAAGGAACATAGTTTCCTTTTCAAAGACCCTCCACAAACCAAACTCGAGGCCATTACATAGACCACGAACTTAGCCTTCGAGAATGAGTAGTGTTCTCCATTGAAACACGGAGGACGGTTGATTGAGGCTCCATCTGGTAGAATTCCTTCCATTGGATCTTTGTGTCTAGGATGTTAATCCTTCAAATTGACAACTAGGCTCTGATACCAAATGAAAACGAAAGGAAATCACCAAGAGGGGGGTGAATTGGGGATTTTAAAACTTTTATAATAACTTTGCACCCAAGTGAAGCTAAACGTAAAGAGATAGGGAAGAAGAGCTTGACACGAAAGTTTATCTGGTTCGGTCTAAATTCTTGACCTACGTCCGGTCCCAGATTCTCCGGGTTTTTCTACTATCACTTTAACTCGGATACATACTCGTACTCAAGGATTATCCTCTCTCTAGGATACACTCCCCTTACAAGTTGTACTCGAAATCCCAATCTCCAAGTCCCCTTGACTTGAGATCTTTTACAATGAATGGATAATTTGAATATAATCTCTCTCACGAGAGAAGGTAATGATAAACACCGAGGCTCTTTGTATATCAAAATACAATACAGAAAGAAAACTGAATGTATAAGAATTCTTGAGCTTGCTTTTTGTTTCTGCTTGATCTTTCGGTGGTCTTCTAAGTTTGTAATCAGCTCTTTATATAGTGGTGAGTTGCAATGTGACCGTTACTTCTCAACTTAGTATGTTCTTCAATTGAAATTCAGTTTGATGAGGATTATAGCCGTTGGGTCCGAACTTGGTGATTCAATTCTGGACGCGTGAAATCATTCTTCGATTCTTCGCGTTAATGATTCGTTTGATCTGATTTTAATACCGAAACATTCTCAATATAGAGTAGTTAAATACGTTTGAATACACTAAATAAATGCCATCAATTCGTATAAACATGGTAAGTTTTGCGGTTCAAAAGAATCGGGATGAAATCGATAACGATCATTTTGCTTCGTCTTAAACTCTGGAGTTTGTATTCTGTTTCACCATGTGAACTCGAGTTCACTAAGGTAGGCTCGAGTTCGAATATTCTCTAAGCTTTTTGTCGAATAACACCTGGAGTAATATCTCTCAAGTTAAGCAGGCTCGAGTCCATTAGTGTTTAGGCTCAAGTTTAACACTATTCATGCCTAAGAGTTTTGGTGCTCGATTAGAGTGGGTGGAGCACGAGTATAAACTCTGGAGTTTGTACACTTGCTTTTCTTTCTTCAGATGAAGGGCTCGAGTTCATTATTCTTAGGCTCGAGTTCAACTTAATTTATTCTATGACTTATTGAAGTGAACTGGAGGTTTGTGCTTAAACTCTAGAGTTTGCAAAGAAGGGAAAAACTTGGGAGCTCTCTGCCAAGGGAAAACTCGAGCTTGTCATAACAGGCTCGAGTTTACTTATTTTGTAAACTCTTCTTTGTTTGTCAAACCATAGAGTAAACTCTACACAAAAGCATTAGGCTTGAGTCCATATACTTGGGCTCGAGTGTTCATTAAATTATAGCCATAGAAACAAGTGAACTCTACTCAAAAAGAATAAACTCTGGAGTTTAAAGAGATTCAATTTAATTTAGAAAACTTCCCGCCATGGGAAAACTCGAGCTTGTCTATACAGGCTCGAGTTTACTTGTTTTTGTAAACTCTTTATTTATATCATGAGGGTTTAGGCTCGAGTTTGTTATGCTGAAAATATCCGAAGAGCTCTCTGTTTGCAGAAAACTCGAGTTTGATTAGTCAGGCTCGAGTTTTGCGGTGACAAAGTGATATTGACTCTTTTGTCATTTTAAAAGCATTCGTACATGTTTACAATTGTTATTAATCATCAAAACATATAGAGAACTAACAACCATGAGAGAATGGTTTTCTTGAAAATTCATTTTCAACACTTGTGATTGCTGCTCAATTTCTTTTCCTAATCTCTCACTCATTTTCACTTGGTGTTCCATTCTTTTAAGAATAGATTCCATTTGTTGATGAAAGTTGTCCTTATGTGACCACTCCTCATTTATAACCCAAGTCGTTTGATTTTGAAAATCTCCAATGACTTCACAAATGGAAGATTCTTGGTTGGGCACACATGGTTGAGAGTGAGGTCCATAAGGTGGCCCAAATGGGGATAAGGATTCATAAGATGGATGCCATGGTTCGGAAGTGGGATGGAATGAAGGATGGTATGGTAAGTGAGAGGGTTGATGATATTTTTGAAATGGAGGTTGGTGGAATGGTTCATGTAATGGGTGGTGGGATGGGCCATGACAATCTTGATTGCCTACAAAAGAGGGTGAATTGAAAGGTAGATTATGATTGTCATAAAACCAAACCATGAAAATTCAATACAATTAATTCCCAATGAATTACAAAATAACTATCTATCTATAAACTATAAAAACTAAGAAAAGGAATCTAAGAAAATACAAATGCAAATGAAAAAGAAAAGAAGAAGAATTTTTAATTTTTTTTTTCAAAATGACAAAATATGCAAGTATGCTATGAATTAACTTGGGGACATGGTGAATTCAAACAAATAAGCTCAAAATCATATCAAATTTAATACAAACACACCACACAGAAGCTACCTAGTTAAGACAATGCAATGAATGCTATGCAAGCTACCTAAATGCAAAAACCCTAAACTATATGCAATTGAAAAAAAAAAAATGTAAAACTAACAAGGTTCACACGAGAAACCCCTTGACAACAGTAAATTTGACAATTATATTACCTAGGGAGCCAATTACTTAGCTCCCCGGCAACGACGCCATTTTATGAGGACCTTTCGTCATTAGCCTTGGGGTCCACAATCAACAATTAACCAAGGATTGCGTATAGGCAAACCTAGGATCGTTATCTCTTCTCGAGGAGCCTTTTATTGAATCCTAAGTAATCTAAATGTCATGCAAATGCAATGGACACAAAGGGGGATTCAGTTTGGATTTTTAAATTGATAAACCAAAATAGAAATGCAATTTAACTAAATGCTAACTATTATTTTTGGTATTTTTATAAAATAGAATGGAATATGAAAATGGAAATATAAAAGATGGATGCATCTTGGTAATGAAGAAGTGACTATCCTTGCTCAAAAATTATGGAGTTAAAACTCATTAAGTCTTAATTAGAAAAACCTCAAGATAAAGTCCAATATTCTCAATTAATAATAGCTCCTACAATCGTAGCTAACCACTATCTCTTGAGATATTGTTTAAAACCACTTAATGTGCAATTAAGATTGGACTAATGTAAAAATGAGTCTTCTTGGAATTGAGTACTAATCAGTCCCTCAAATGCACAAATCAACCACATTAAGTAGACAATATCACGCTAATCAACATAGTATCATTGCAACCACAAAGTAATTCAAATACATATAATATTCACATTACAAATCGAATCTCAGTCACAAATATAAAACCATAAGAGACAATAATCATTAATCTCAATCCAGAATCATACACAACAATTCCTAAATCTTGACAATCAGTATATATAAATCTAGACTATGGAATGATAGGAAAAACTCCCCTATGTAGTCCATAGAGCTCAAGAACAAATCATCATCACCAAGAAGCAGAGAATCAGCCCCTCATTGCTTTCAGAACACTGGCCGGAAAATGCATACACTCGCCGGAATCAGGGAAAAGTCGCCGGAAAATTCAAGCTCTCGCTAGAAAGTTGCAAATTCACATAACAATTAAGGAATTCGCCGGAAGTTCCAAGAGAAGGCCCAAGAAGCTGCTCTGATAGAATAAAGAAGGTCTCCACGGCGTGATCTACTTTAGTCCGATTCTGCACTTCCTTCACGCTTCTGAAAGTCGAAAGGAATAAGGAGGAAGAGGTACGGTGTTCGGCGGAGGTGTGGTTGAAGAGAAAGGTGTGGTCGCCGGCGACGGTGAATGAAGAGTGGAACGTCGCCGGCGATGAGGAAGGTACACAACTAGATCGAAGGAAAAGGGGAAGAAGGTCTCCGCGGCGCTGGGTGTCGTTTTTGTCTCTCGGGGTCCTGTTTTAATTCTCCCAAAAACCAGCTGAACCTAATTGGTTCCTGGTCAAAACGCAGAGTTTTGACCAGGAACCAAATTGCAAAATATAAAAGCTTATGTAGAGGGACCAATCTGCAAAGTGTGAAAGTTTTACAATTTGAGCTCCAACTTTCATTTCTAAATTTGATTTAATTCCTTCAACCACCTACAATCAAAATTAATTAATCTGCATCAAATATTCTTAGAAAAATCAAAGATTAAGAGTAATAACAATTTTATGACAATTTTGCCCTTTTAATCTAAATTTAATGTATTTACTCTTAATATCAATTTATCACAAGAAAGACATTTTAAGCTCAACAACTATGACAAAATCCATTAAGAATCCCAATTAAATAATGAAAAATCATATAAAATATGGTTCAATCATGAATCCAATCCTTCCGCGGTAGTTGACCAGCCGCCATCTCCAATACGTCGCGAGGAGTTGTGGTTGTATATTCGACAAAAGCCAAGCGACGCCTACACGAGTGAACAAACTCGTGTAGTTGCTGAATGAATTGTAAGTATCGATATTGTTATTTTTTACTTACTAAACATGTTTCATTACTAAGCTTCTCGTTATCTATATCTTACAGGAAGATCTTAAAAATAAATAGGCAGAGGGATCTTTTGCGTCGGACGGGAGGAATGATGTTCTGACCATTGCGACCGGAAAATTAGATCACTCGGGGCGTGTAAGGGGGATTGGAGGATGGGTAGGACTAAAGAAATACTTTGGTAAATCCAAACGCCACAGACAAAGTATGGTTACCCGAGAGGAGATGGATCAGACGCCTGCGGCCAGAGAAGCTACATTGAGGGCAATGTTTCAAGCTGAGATGAGCAAGATGATGGAGGAAATGGATCAGAAAATGAAGTGTCTCCTGAGCTCTCTGCCAGAGACCAGTGTTCCCTTGACACCTTCAGCTGCACATATGCAGCAGAGCACTAGAGGGAGCTGCATTGTTGGACAGTCAGAGCAATATTTTCATCTGTATGTGGAGGAAAGTGATAGTCATAGAAAATTGGTTGCTAAAGGGACTGTCCACAACTTCGGATCAACTGTACACCACCAACAAATGGATGATGATGAAGTCAGAGTGTCAGTTGAAGAGGTGATCTTTGATGCACCTGTCCCTCTCCCAACTGATGAGCTGAAGATTGTGAGTGATGTCAAGGGAACCTTCATCTCTTGGCCGGTGAAGCTTGTAGATGTCTCTACTCCTCGTCAAGCTCCATCCCTCCTCAAGCTCCACCCCCTCATCAAGCTTCATCCCCTCCTCAAGATCCACCCCCTCATCAAGCTTCACCATCTCCTCAAGTTCCATCCCCTACTGCTAACTTGACGGCCAAGGAAAAAATATCTGATTTGGTAGCGAACAGATGGTTTAAAGATAAATCGTGGCCTGTCAATGAAGTAGTAGGCCTCGATCATCCTCAACCGCTTTTAGTTGATAATGAAGATGTAGAGTCCATGCTGCTTCCTGGACAGCAGGTTACTAGTGCACCATTTAGACACACATACATATATACTAATACCCTAATCGATGTCATTCTTGTAGGTGCATGCATGAGAAACTTGTTGAACAGGGCAGAATCAAGGATTTTGGATTCTTATGCCCAGTGTATGCAAGTACAACATCCAAGGAAATGAGACAGGAGTACATATCAAATAGGGTGTGTGAAGTGCCAAGAAAGGTGTACTTGTTTCCATACTGGCTCGGGTACATATATATCAGAATTCTAGTCTGCAATTCACTTAATTCTGCTATATATATATATATATATATATATATCACTGAGTACTTTACTGCTGTATTGAAATTTCAGCAACCACTATCAGTTGGTCATCATGAACATAGAGTCGCATTTTGTTATCTTCTTATGCTCCACTCACAGCGATCCATCGCCTACGTTGAAGTAGATCATCAACAAGTAAGAATGTCATTTTGATTGTCTTGTCTGAAATCTCTGTTGTGAATTTTCAGTGAACATTACTAATAAATTTGTGATTTTGATGATAGTGGCATGACGACCTTCCAAAGAACGGTAAAAAAAAGGCGTGGTGGGTTTGATCTCAAAGACCCTAAATGGGACCCACCAAAGGTTAGTACATATTTGGACATGGCATAACTATCTTGTGAACTTGGTCAGTAAGCTATATATGCTCTTATATATTTCTTGTTCTTTTTTAGACCCGTCGGCAACTGCCAGAATCAAACTTATGTGGCCCTTACATCATGAAATACATATATGATATTGTGACGGAGGGAAAGACTAAATTCACTGCAAAGGTAAAATGTTATGGCTGAATTCAGGCACTGATGGCTTAATGTTACATATGAAATATTCACGTAATATGTTATTTCTGTTTCTGTCTTTGATGTTACAAAGGTTTGCCTGTGAAAAGCCATTTGATGATGATGAAGTGGAGCACATACGCCATGTGTTTTGTGAATATCTGTATAAACTGGTCTTAGAAAATCTAAGTCAGGACAATAATTAATGTCCTAAATTAATTCATTTGTAAATAATATATGTTGTAGCAACAATAGCCTTTTGTACATACATTTGTTGAAAAGTATTTGCGACTTTTAGGACCGTATATTTGTTAAAAGTCCGGTCCTAAAGGTCCTCGTCCATTTTAAGACCGTATATTTAACAAATATCCGGTCTTAAAAGTCTTCGTCTAATTCTAAAAAATATGGGTAGACTTTTAGGACCGTATATATGTCAAATATCTGGTCCTAAAACTCTATAAAGTATACGGCTAGAATTGTAGGACCGTATATTTAATTAATATCAGGTCCTAAAAGTCTTCGAAAAATTCCAAAGAATATGGCTAGACTTTTAGGACCGTGTATTTGTTAGGAGTCAGATCTTAAAAGTCTTCGTTTATTTTAATAGTTTGTCGAAACTTTTAGGACCGTATATTGTTTAATTGTCCGCTCCTAACTTCAAATTTTAAAATAAGGGTTAACTTTTAGGACCTTAGATTTGTTATATGTCAGGTCCTAATATTTTTCCTTTAAATAGAGTTCGTGACTCGGTTTTCGGACAAATCGTTAGGGTTCAAGATAACCAAGTTTCTGATGTTCTTCTCAAGTTTTGTGCTTCGTTGTCCTCGTTTTCACTTAACCTAGATGTGGAGATCATCATCGGTGTCCCTTTTCTTTGTCCTTTTTCTTTATGTCGGAAAAAGAAAGAAGATAACGAAAAGGACACTGAAAATGTTCACACAGGGTAAGTAAAGAGGACGACAACGATGGTCCAAACTTGAGAAGAATCGTCACTCTGTTTGTTTTTGTTCGAATAAGGTAAACATTGTTTTTTTTTTTCGTATGGTCATAACTGTTAACTTTATTATGCAAATTTTTAATGTTGATCACCACGAAGAGGACAATGTTTTGTTTGTTTCCTTTTTGTCGGAAAAAAGAAAAGAACATCACGATAAAGGAAGTACAAGGAAAGCGATTGGGATCTAAAAAATTTATTTTATTTATTAATTTTTTTTTTCTGCCTTGTGAGGCAGTAGTAGTACAAAAAAACATAAATATTTCTAATCCTCCCCATCATTGTCGGAGGGGAGGGAAGGGTCGGAGACGTCGTCATCAGAGGTATGGTACTCAACGTCATTGGCGTCTAGTACCGCGTTCAACTTGTTGTTGACGGCGTGATAGACCTGAAACAGTTGGCCCAAGCGTCGGTCTATATGATCGACGCGGGCTATCAGGTGGTGCAACATCTGCCAAGTTGGAGGACCTCGTCGTGGTGGAGGAGCTATTACGGTAGAGGTTGTAGGAGGAGATGGAGATGAATGTGAAGAAAGTAAAGTAACAACGGGTTTGAATAGAGAACCCATCCTGAACAATGGGAAATGCCGGAAACATTAACGAGGAGACGCATAGTTACTCAAAATACGAGGAGACGCCTAGTTGGGAAGTTTATGTGGAAGCCAAAGAGACTCAATCAATCATTTCAACATAGGGAAGGGACTCTGCAATCTGAGGATTTTTAAAAGAATGAACTTTTAATACCGGATACTGTAAAAGATCCGTTCTTAAAAGTAATATTTTTTAGCCAAAAAATCTTACTTGAAAAAAATAGATTTGAAAATATAAAAATAAATGAGTTTTAGGACCGGATACAGGATAAAAAGACGGTCTTAAAAGTAATTGAATTAAAAAATGAGTTTTAGGACCGGATACAAGATAAAAGGTCGGTCTTAAAAGTAATTGTTAAAAATAATTGACTATTAGGACCGGATATTTAAACAAATACGCTCTTAAAGTAGAAACATTAAATTCATTTGTACCAATTGACTTAATCATCATCGATGTTTATCTCTCCTGCTCTTTGTCCCTATTAACTCCACACACTACCTCTTTGTCCTTGTTAACTCCTCACTACCTATCTCTCTGCCCCAACCTCTCAAAGCCTCAAACCATGGTTAGATACAAGCAACTGCTCGTAGGGGTGCATACACACCTCAAGCTCGTGCCATGGTTAGAACGTTATACAGTGCGCCTCCTCCAGCGAGAGTGCGTCCTATTGTTTCCGAAGACTCTCGGGTCGTTGGACCCATTGTTATTTCTTCGGATGATGAAGAGATTGCACATGCTGCACCCCCTGATCCTTCACAGCATGCAGATGTTCGTGCTCCCCCTATCCAACCTGTTGGCCCCAGCTCGCCTACCTCTGACCCCTCTCCGCTTTAATGTAATGATCCATTCATATTGCGGGTGGAGCAAATAAGACAAGAACTTGCTGATCTCCGGCGGGAAATTAATGCTCTTCACGCTGAAATCGCCGAGGTTGTTCAGTCAGATTCTTGTGGATGATAATATTCAGCTTCTTTTTCTTTTGTTTTTTTATTGTGTATGCATATTCTCAAAGTAATTTAAGACATTAAGAACTCTGTATGAATTTTTTGGCTATTCTCCAGTAATTAATTAAAGAAGCTTATTCTCCAATTTTCCTTTATTTTTTTGTCCAAAAAAATATCCTTTATTTTATTGATTCAGTCTAATGCAATCACCAAGGCCATTAAGACCGAACATTTTATAAGTAACGGATCTAAAGAGTTTTGAATTTTAGGACCAGACGTTTGATAAACCTCCGGTCTTAAAACTTAAATGACTAATAAAAAGTTAGGACCGTATACTTTTAAAACTCCGGTCTTAAAATGTTAGTTGTATCTTTAGGACCATACATTTAATAAATAACCGGTATTAATAAAATCCAAAAACCTAAATAAGGTATCTTTGTCGCGCCGAAAGTGAATACTCAGGTTCCGACTCCAGTGTTTGTGTGTTGCTTCGTCGCTGCTTCGCGTTCCTCTCTCGACAATCACTATCTGGTTCCTTAGCTAAACGTCTATAGACGAAGCTGTAAGAGGTGTTTCGGTTATATAACTTTATTATTTTCCAGCTTATCATTCTTGGTTTTTCATGGGTTTAACGAAATTGATGTAATGTTCTTATGGGTATTCTCTGTTGTTAATGAATATTATTTTTTGAAGATTATATTTGCACTTTAGACCTACCCAACTGACCAACAAGTGTTTTTAGGTTACTCTTGTTGTCTTGTCTGCAACATCAACGTTCGTGGCCGGAGAAGTAAGACTCATCAGCAAACACATTTGAATTTATATGCTACTGGTGAGTCCACAAGACCTTCATCCCATGCATTTAATTTCCTCGTCTTACATTTTTTTGGGAATTTATAGAATTTGCTAAACAAAATGCCCATGATGATGGGGGAAGTTTTATTGCCCTTGTGTAAAATGTTTGAATGAGAGTCGACTAAGTCCTGAAGTTATACGCACACATTTAATTTGTCACGGATTTTGTAAGACTTATATAGTATGGGTATGGCATGGTGAAAAAGTGCCAAGTGGGAAAAAACATGGGGAAGTGGCCTTTGATGATAATGACACGGATATGGATGATTGCATAGAGGACATTATCCGTGATGTAGGAGAAGAGGCTTTTGAGCGATAACATGCATATGGTAATATGTGCAGTGATGCAGAGACACCACTATACCGTGGGTGTAAAAAATACCAATTGTTGAATGTTGTATTGAAATTGGTAAGCTTGAAGGCACGTCATGGATGGAGCGACAATAGTTTTTCAGAATTGCTTGAGGCTTTGAAGAACATGCTTCCGGATGATAATGGGTTGCCGCATCACTACTATGATGCTAAGAAAATACTTTGTCCACTGGGGATGGAGTACAAAAAGATCCATGCATGCCCGAATGATTGCGTATTGTATAGAAAAGAGTTTGAAGAGAAGCAGAGTTGTCCGATATGTGAAACCCCACGGTACAAGTCAAATAAGGGGCCTGCAAAATTGTTGTGGTATCTTCCAATCATACCAAGATTCAAGCGGTTGTTTGCGAATGAAAATGATGCAAAGAATCTGAGGTGGCATGCAGATGAGAGGATTTCGGATGGACAGCTTCGACATCCAGCCGATTCTTCTCAATGGAAGAAGATCGATCAATTATTTCCGAACTTCGGCGAAGAACCTAGGAACCTCAGGCTTTCCCTTAGCAAGGATGGCATGAATCCCTATGAAAGCCTTAGCAGCATACATAGTTCATGGCCTGTACTCCTGATTGTTTACAACTTATCTCCTATGTTATGCATGAAACAAAAGTACATCATGCTGTCTATGTTGATTTCGGGACTAAAACAACCCGGAAATGACATAGATGTTTACCTTGAGCCCTTGATCGAAAACTTGAAGGAGTTGTGGGAAGAAAGTGTCGATGTTTTTGACTCTTTCAAGAAGGAGGTATTTAAAATGAGAGCCATGATATTTTGTACTATAAATGACTTCCCAGCATATGGGAACTTGTCAGGGTATAGTGTAAAAGGCCATAAAGCATGTCCGGTTTTTGAAGAAGGCACACGCTACCATTAACTTCAACATGGAAGAAAGACAATGTATCTTGGACATAGGAGATTTCTTAGACGGGGCCACCCATATCGTCGATTAAAGAAGGCATTTTTTGGTGGCCAAGAGTATGAAGAAGCTCCGGTGGCATTGACTGGGGAACAATAGTATGAAAAGGTTAAAAATATCAGTGTCATCTTCGGTAAGACTGGAAAGAGTAGAAAAGAAACAAATATATGGAAGAAGAGATCTGTATTCTTCGATCTTCCATATTGGCGCAATCTTGATGTGAGACACCGTATTGATGTCATGCATGTGGAGAAGAACGTATGTGATAGTATTGTTGGCACGCTTCTCAACATACAAGGTAGTTCAAAGGATGGTGTGAAGGCAAGATTGGATTTGCAAGCAATGGGAATACGCGAAGACTTGCATCCAAGGCCATATGGGAAGAGAACTTATTGTCCCCGGCTTCTCATACTTTGTCTAAGGATGAGAAACGAAGCTTTTGTGAGTGTTTACATGGCACAAAAGTTCCCTCGGGGTATTCTTCAAATTTTAAGAGGCTTGTCTCGATGAAGGATTTGAAATTAGTAGGCCAAAAGTCTCATGATTGTCATGTCTTGATGCAACACCTACTCCCAGTAGCTATTCGAGGCATCGCCGAATATGATCTTCGGGTCATTTTGACTAGACTTTGTTTCTTCTTCAATGCGGTTTGTAGTAAAGTCTTCGAGATTGAAAAGTTGGATGAATTGGAGAATGAAGGATACCTTATCTTGTGCCACCTTGAGAAGCCATTTGTTCCTACATTTTTTGACATCATGGTTCATCTGATTGTTCATCTAGTGAGGGAGATAAAGTTGTGCGGCCCTATCCATTTACGGTGGATGTACCCTATTGAAAGATCTATGAAATTCCTAAAAGGGTACATGAAGAACGCGCACGGCGGAAGCATCAATTGTTCAGAAATATGTTTCTGAAGAGGCCATGGAATTTTATCAAAATTATTTGGCCAAAGTAAGACATATTGGGCTTCCAAAACATCAGCTGGCTGAAGGGGGTAGACGAGGGGCTTCGGTAAAGAGTGTGGATCCTGATGAATTGTCACAAGTCCACTTATACATCTTGAATAATGTTGATGAAGTTCAAGCCAGCATATCTGCACATAAAGAAGATGTAAGGAAAGAGAACCATCGAATGACCGAACAAAGGTTGATTAGGGAACATAACAGAACTTTTGCAAACTGGTTCAAACAAAAGGTCGAGGGATCTGAATGTGTTTCTGATACAATGAAATGGTTAGCACGTGGTCCTGAGGTTGATGTCATAAGTTGGAATTCGTATGTAATCAATGGTTATACATTTTAGACGAAGTCCCTAGATGATATGAGCACAGTCCAGAACGGTGGTGTTATGTTAGAGGCTGAATCTATGCACTTCTCCAGTTCGAAAGACAAGAGGCCTAAATTGGCTGTCATGCCATATTATGGGGTTATTGAAGAGATTTGGGAGGTGGACTATGTCAAAGTTAGATTTCCCATCTTCAAATGCAAGTGGGTTAATGTCAATAATGGTGTTCAGATCGATCGGCTAGGATTCACTTTAGTCGATGTCAATAGTAGAAGTTTTGGAGATGAACCTTTTATTATGGCAGATCATGCAAAACAAGTGTTCTATATCACCGATCAAGAAAATAAAATGTGGACTGTAGCTCTCCAAGGAAAGAGGGTCATTGATATTGATGAGGAAAGTCATTCAATTTATGGTCTTCCTGAGAGTACTCCTTTTTCAAGGGGTCTACCGGACATGAACGAAGAAGATGAAGCGGATAATGAACCCGGCATAAGAAATGATCATCAAGAAGGGATATAGGAGGATATCACTTTATAAAAGAGTCAATTCATAAGGTAATATTCATATGCAGAATTCTTAGAAAAATTTAAGGTTTTAACTATATTATATTCCTTCTTTGTTCTTAATTAAACAATGTCATCATTGACTATGAATTTGTTCTTGTTTTGTTTTTGTGGCAGGATCTGATTCAAAGGGGCATGTTATAAAAGAGGATGCATGTTATGTTGTTGGGTGGGAATCAGATGAAGGCATGGTGAATAATATATTGGACTACATGTATGTTGATTTACGTGCTGCATGTATTGTAACTCATTGTGATTGTAATTAGTTATATCTTAGCTTATTGTATAAATTACTTTAGTTGTTGTAGACTTAAGAGGCCACATAACTCATGGTGGATAATATTTGTATTCTTTTTCCCAATTCAATTTATTCATGTTCATAGCTTGTAGCTTAAAGTATATCGACTTTTATGTGCTGTTTTGGATGGTGGATTTGTGTATATATATGATCAGGAAGAACAGAACAGGGAAAAAATTCGGGAAAATTTAGACCGCAAATAAAAAAGACGGTCTTAAATGTTCAAATGTTAAGACCGGATGTACTTCTATGATCGCTCTTAAAGATATTAAGCCGGTCTTAAAAGTTGGTCTTTTAAGACCGGTCCATTTATAACATCCGGTCTTGAAAGTCAGTCTTTTAAGACCGGGTAATTAGTCCTCTGGTCTTAGAGTCCACTATCTTTTGGACCAGATTGATATTTTTCCGGTCTTAATATTTGGATCTTTTAAGAGTGGTCGAGTTTATGTCCGGTCTTAAAGTTTGAGTTTTAGGACCGAACCAAAAATATTTCAGATTTATTTAGTACGACTTTTAAGACCGAAGGTTAAAAATGTCCGGTCTGAAAGAAAATCTTTAAGACCGTTTACAAGTCCGGTCTTAAAGGGAGACTTTTAATACCGCCTGGAACAAGATTGGTCGCGGGTCCGGTCCTAATATACCTGTTTTGTCCGGTCTTAAAAGCCTTTTTTCCACCCGTGTCTCTTTTAAAAATAACTTCTCCCAAGCTCTCCATTCTCTCCTCAAGCTATCATACCTATTTTTTAGTTGTTTCTTGGTATATGCTAAACATGTTTTTTGTTGAAATCCAGTAACAATGTACTTCCACCCATCCTTCGTAAATGATGAGCCTTGTCGTTCTTTTTTATATATGTCACGCCCTGAAAATCCAAGGGGTGACCGGCACGGAATATGAGAGGACTCACATTCCTTAAGCCTTAAACTTATATACAAATACTGATTAATATTCATAATACCATAATCTATAATATTCATATGTTCCAAACAACAAAGGAAGGTAGGGATCCTACCTATAGACTACGTGGAGCACTAATATTAATAACAATACAAAAATTCTAGGTTTGTAATTACATGAACTAGTAGTACTCCAAAATGTGACCGCAAGCTTTAAGTCGCTAAGAAGATTCTTCACCGCTTAGCAGGAGGTACAGGATCCGTGATATCGTCTAAACCAAAACAAATTTTCCGGTGAATAACGTCCCATTCTTTTAATTCAATAAAATACAAGAGTAAATAATTTAAACATTATAAATCTTTTGATAATAACAATAGTGCAATAAATTCAATTTCTAAACTATACGATCAGGAATAAAATAGAACTCTATATAAAATTTCGTTAATAAGATAATTTCATGTCCGAAATAAAACCTTTGATTTAATATAATCAATTTAAACCATAGTTCTCAAAACCACATCTTTCTGTAGAACTTCTTACAGAACGAATGACAAGCGTGGCCACAGTCCACGAGGGTAACTAACCAAGCATGGCTCAAGGCCATGAAACAAGCATGGACACACAGTCCATGAGGGTAACTAACCAAGCATGACTCAAGGCCATGAAACAAGCATGGACACACAGTCCATGAAACAAGCATGGACACGCAGTCCATGAAACAAGCATGAGAACAAATCTCATGAATCAAGCGAGCTCGAGGTTAACCATGGTGCACCAAGAATTAACAGTACTGCTGTTAGTAACCAGCGTTCTGTATTAAGTCCTCTCCAAAACATTTTCAAGCATGCTTGGGGTCAATTTCTCAAAGCCATAAAACATTCTTCTTTTGAGATAATGACATCTCATATTTCATAATCAAATCCCCCAGCATGAAGTTTCACAAGCAATATTTCAAAACTATCTTTCAAATTTAATCTGCCAATATAATCCTTTTAAAGCATTAAAAACTCACGTAAAAACATTTCATTACAAATAATAAATCCAAGCTTATAAACCTTTCAAAATCCAAGATCATTTCAATATAAATTTTATGAAAACTATCTCAAAAGTCTCATTTCCATTTAACTGCATAATCATTAATTATGCTTTGAAACAATTGAAAGAAAATACTTAATAATGAATAAAATCACCATTCTTTACTCAAATACTATTAACAAATATTCCTTCACAAAATCATACTTTTAAGTATAAAAATAAAAGTTCAACAATAAAAATATCCTTAATAAAAATTAGGGACGATATTCACTCACCTGTTGCTACTTCTGAAACTATACCTTTAACAAAATCCCTTTTTGTTCACTTTTCTCTTGAGCTCTGACAATTGTCAATTCCTATAAATTTTGAAATAGGCCGTCATCTTTGATAATTTTTTTTTTATCCTTATATATTATATAATCTCTAAGACATATTGGTTCCAAACTTGTATTAGGATATGCTCCTACACAAAAACCTCTTCTAAACTCATTGGAAACCTTAAATTTAGGAAAACTAATCCCCTTCATGCTTAGATAGGGCTGGACGAAACAGGGAAAAAAAAAAGATTAATGGAATTTAATCTTATTAACACCGGGAGCCTCTAGATACCTTGTGTGAATAGATTAGTACCTAAAAACAGGGGCTGTTTTCTTAATTTCAGTTTTAGAAACAATAATCCCAAAGCTTAGAATACATTTATGACAGCATTTGAGTATAATAAAGCAACCAAACAATGGACATTTCAGCCCTGATGATTCGAACCCATAAATCTATCATGATAATACATTAAACACATTTATACTGGTTAGCTTTGTCAACGTTTAAGCATTCCTAAGTGAACCTTGATTCCAAAAATCATCCACCCTCAGAAAAATCAAACATGCAACACCATATTATATTCCCTTTAGCATATGGAATATCTAGCCTTTATAGAAGTTTCAAACAGCTCTGCCCTTATCTAAGATGGCTCCACATCTAAAAATACAATCCAATAATTTCGGACCTCTACATGCAATAGCATATCTTACTTTTAGAAATCCCAATCCAATGCTAGGTATGCTGGGTTTACTTGTACCTTCCTTTTTCTCTCACTACAATTAGACATACAACCACGTACAGTCTCCCGCCCCTGATTGCATTAATCGAAGGAAATAATGGTAGGATGAAGTTCTAGATGTTTACCTCCATTCAAGACTAGCCTTGCATGTGGGTGATCAACCGTTTACTCCTTCGGCTCCTCCGATTCCTCTGCGTCTCTTTCTCTCTCTCTCTCTCTCGTCCTCTCTTCTTTTTGTATTATGGCCGGGCCGAGCTAGAGATAATGAAATGGGAGGAGGGTATTGTGTCGTATTTATTGGCTGAAGGGAATGGAAATAAGAAAGTTGGATGGTGTGTTGTGTGCATGAATGGCTATGTGTCATAAAAATAGAGGAGGAAGAAAGTGAGCTGTCAACGTGTGGAATGAGGAAGGAGATGAGTTGTGGGGTCCACTATACAATATAATCCTATTTAATCCTCTTTGACTCCCAACAAGGCTTTTGTTTGAAATTTGGTCATTTAGTTATTTAGTTGCAAACATTGGATAAGTATTAGAATTTAATCCTTAATTCTATATAAGGATTTTTCTTCCTCAATTAGCTTCTTAGAGCCGTAAAATATCAACTCTAAAATTTCAATGCCACAATTTATCATCTAACTATTTTTCCTTAAATATCTGAGAAATAGGCCCTAAAATCCAGAAAATAGTTTTAAAACTATTTAGGCTAATTTTTCATAATTAATCCTTCATAATATTTATCTAGATCCTCAAAATAATATTTCATTATTCTCCCCTAATTTTTTTTTTCAAGGTCCAAAAATAACTTTAACAATTATCTTAAGTTTTTCCTCATGAAAAGCTTAAGACTTTGGATTCTTACTCATTTAGCAATCTATTTATCTCAGTCTAATTTCAAAACTCTTCATCCCAAAATTTGGGATGTTACAATATATTTGCTCAATGCATAAGTCAATGAAAGTCTTAGTGGAACCTACATCCCATTCTGCTGCTACGGTGGTCATATTTCTATGTCACTAATGAGCAAGTTAACACGAACGATTATTAGTATTATTATTAGTATTTTTATGTCACTAGTGAACAATTATGTCAAGAGCTTTTCATAGTTCCAGCCAACGAAAAAAACATGAGCCAAATACATGTCACGGTCACCCCTAAATGGTTTAAACAATTTCAATTCTCTTCAATTGAAGGACTGTAGAGATTCCAATTTAATAACATGTCAAATGAACTACTTACGTTGAGATCAACCAACCAACAATTGCAAAGTTACTCCATTTGTTTTCCTCAATACAATATCGGTAAGACCTTGAGAATTATGTCAATTTTAAGCAATGTGCTTTTCAATTTGCAGTAATTGCCCCACAACAAAACAAAAGAAAACTGGGGTCTAAATGTTCATGTCAATAAATCAAATTGGGAAAATACTAATTCCATCACCTATTCCATCACTAGCAACAAATCGATAGAAGCATATGAAAATTCCCAATTCAAAGCATATGAAAATTCCCAATTCCCTATTCACTAGAACTGTGATTACTGATGTAACGCCAACACCAACAAACCGATATGACCAGTTCTAACGCATATGAAGAAAATGAATGAAGAAACCAAAATACATTGAAACGGATGAAGAAAATGAATGAAGAAACCACCAACAAACCAAAATACACACCAAAATACAGTCCAATACACACCAACAAACAAGAAGAGCATATGAAGAAAATGATCGGTTAACTCATTTGCATCACTAATCACAGTTCTAACGCGGATGAAGAAATCACCAGAACAGAGCATATCAAACCACAAGCATAATAATTGGTGAAATTCCTAGAACACAAAATCATATGAAACCACAAGTGGATGAAGAAATACCATATGCAAATGCAAATCAAAACAGATCTGGTGTGCACGACGAGATCCGGCAAAGGACGAGGAGATCCGACGAAGGACGAGGAGATCTGACAAGGACGATGATGACAGAGGAAAATGAAAAGAAGAACAGCCTGAATTCTGGAATTGAAGGGTGCAAAGGAGAATAGGGTCGAACATGCATATATATTAGCGGAGAAGAGGAGCGGATGAATTGAAGAGGAGAGGAGGTAGGTCGGGGAGTTTAATGGAAAGTAGGGATTTTGAAATTGAAGAGCAGAGAAGTAGGCGAAATATTGAAGAGGAGAACAGTGGGTAACTCGGAGGTAGCTCGGGAAATTAATTGCAGAGAGACGAGGTAGAACGGTTATTTTGAACAATGGTTTCCTATGCTGTTGAATTGAGAAGAGGAGATGAGGAGAGTGAAGGGACGAAGCTCAAAAAAGCTAGAGTGTGGGGGTACAACAGTCCAAAATTGAAAAGTTTGATGCTATTTGAACCCTGATGCTATTAGAAGCAACCCATCCTTGCTTCAAAAAAAAAAAAAAACCCCAACTTCAAGTTTGAAGCACATCAAAAAATTAGGGAATCCAAACACTATAAATTTTGCTTCTACAATGACAGTGCTTTTGTTGTGCTTATTTTAGCATCCACAGCTATGCCAAACACACCCTAATGGGGGAAGTTCGTCTTCGATGGAAATATTTTAAGAACAAGCTCTCCCAAAAGTATATTCGAGGGCCATAGAAGAATGAGGATCCCTGTGCTAAATATATGTACATTTCTCTGGAGGACTGGAGGTCGTTTGTGGTGTCACGGCAAGAGCCTCATTTTATTGTAAGATTTCTTTCAAATCCTATCTTATGTTTTAATTCAATACACTTGACATCATTGATATAGTTTTCTTTGATTTCGTTTCACAGGAAGTAAGTGAAGCAAATAAAGCAAAACAAGCAGCAAATAAGTACCAGCATTACATGTCTCGAGCTGGTCATAAAAAGATTGAACGGAAGATGATGGCAGACGAGTTGGAGAAAAGGAAGGAAGATGCCAAATCAGAACCTAGCATAGTTGTTCAGGCCTTAGATCCTCCTTCGCGTTACGATAAATGGAAAGCTGCGAGGCGTAAGGGTGACAAATACATCAATCCTGTTGTTGCTGAGGTTGCTGCAAAGATCATAAGTAGTTACAATTGAAGTATGTATTTTTCAAATTGTTTCACATTACAAGTATTTAATTTTTCATTGGATTAAAATTGTATGATGCAGGATTCACTTGAACAACAGAGCAGCCAGGGTTCATTTATGTAACATCCCAATTTCAGAGCCAAATATTTTTTTTTAAAACATCAATCAGAGTAGAGCATCGGAACAAAACGTTGAGTAACTGATTATAACAATAACAGTGGCGTAATCGCCTGTTCATAAAGATTAATACATTATCTGATTATGACTTTACATCTCATCGGCCGATCATTACTCGGTATTCTCGTGGTCTTCATCTTCATGTGTGATGTCTGCTCTGCTTACTCATATCGTCCGTCCATGGTCTCTCTCTCCAGACCTTGATGTGATGCTATAGTAAGAGCTTAGATCCAACGTTCATCGGATCTCAGGTAACGGTTAACCTCATGCTTATATAAAGAGTTCCACCCATGGCTTATGAAATTATCCGTACCATATATAAGCAAACTATAAGCATCAGAGTTAGTATTACAGTACGCCGCGAACGTACCTTCGTTTGATGGTACTTCGGTACTTTTGACGGAAATGGCACGTTTCACGGAAAACGACGAAACGTCCAACAGCGGCTCGTCGGACAGCGTAACGGCAGCAAACTAGGATTTCTGACGTCCTATAACAGTAATATCACCTCTATTAGTGATTTGACAACATAACTGGCATTTTAGGTAAAAATTACCATTTTGCCCCTATACCCCTAATTGGCGGAATTTCGCCAGCACTTCGTTACTCTAGCAAATTTTCTTCCGAAATTTCGCCAGAACTTCGACGCAATTATGATTCTTGAAAATAATGACTAAAATAGCCCTCCCTTCTAATATCAAAACATAAAAATAAAGACTACTCTAGCATTACTAACTATTGAACTAAAGACTAAAAACCAAAGACCGAAAGACTTACCCGTTGAAGACTTCGGCAGAACTTCCCCCCAGAGCTTCTCTCTCTACTTCTTCCTCTCTCTAATTTTCGGCCAAAGGGCAAGAAAATGGTGTGAAAATTTCTCAAGGGGAGCATGCCTATTTATAGACTTTTGGAGGGACAAGGTTGGAATTATGCAAGTTGTTTGCACTATTCATGTCCAAGAATTGCACACAATTTTTGCCCTTGCCTTTTCCCCTCTTGGCCGACCTCCATGATGATGTGGCAGCCAAGGATTGGCTCCAAATGGTGACTAGGCTTGCTTTATGCTCTAGTCTAACCGTTTTCCCCGATCGGTACCCGATTCGCGTAATTTCGGAAAAATCTCAAAATTCCGGATTTACAACTTTGAAAACATGTTCTCACTTAGTAGAAATGTCCAAGTCAACCTTTATTTTGATTCCATATAGGCCTCCAACAGTCCAGTTGAAGTTTCCTCGAAAACGTGTCCGATCGCGTCGGTTTGAACGCATTTCGAAAATACCAACTTCTTCAGAAAAATTCACTGATTCCAAATATGTCAAAATAAATTCAAACCCATTCCTAAATATTGAGTTAGAATTTATTTTCCTCTTTTCCAAAAATATGCTTATATGCATTTTTCCCTATTTTGTTTTATTAGGAAAATGCACAAACGGCCTCGGAATTAACTTCCGGAAGAGGTCACTTGAAGGTAAAAACTCACCGATTAATATTTTACCTTGACCTTGGGATTCCTATTCCTAGATCTCTAGATAGGATCCGTTTCCTAATTTAAATATTACTATTCATACTTTTTACTTTAATTAAATTATATTATATTTTATTATGCAACTTGCAAGATATTAAAAATGTGATCTTATCTTCATTTGTTTGTCCATAATTTCGGCAGCCCCAAATTGTTTGGATTTGTAAATGTTTTCTATGTATTTATTTAATTACTTAATTAATTATTTAATTTACTTTTATTTAAAAATTCCACAAAATTCCCTAATTGGTCTATTATTGTATTTAGGCTTAAAAATACCTAAACTCAACTATTTTTCACAAAAATCTTCAATTAATTAGTAAATATATTTTAACTAATTTTAAGCCAATTACCACTAATTTTTGAGTTTTACATAATTATTTCATAATTTCCTTTGTTCAGACTTAAGTAATTAGCTAGAAATTACTTAATCACTTTATTATCATTAGTTGATAATTTTCTTAATTAGAATGTCCCATTTCCTCATAATTATAATACTGACATTTCTGTTTCCATGTGTTCTGCATTATTTTAGAATTTGTGAGGGCATTATAGTCATTACAATACTTTTTGAATATCTTTATTTAATTTCTCCAAGTTTGTAATTTATTAAATTACCCTAAATTAGGGACAATATCCTTCCCTATTTCAAATAGATTTTTACTTGTTTCTTTTATAGCTTTCACAATTTTCTAAGTATTTATGTCCCTTAGGGGCATTTTGGTCATTTGGCACTTTGGCCCTTAATTTCTCTAATTTCCAAAAGATTTTTCCTTAGAAAATAAGATAATTATATCTTATTATTTGATATCCCATATTCACCTACTTTTTATAGGTATAATCTTACCAAATTATGATACGTATTTTTGGGGTATTAAATCCTACTCTGGAGCTTATGGCCAAAATTCGAGCGGAACTCCTTGGAGATATCATGAATCAGGTACGAGGTCAAGTGGCATCTATGATGCAATCGTCGATGGAACGCACAATTCAGGATTCCCTGGTCGTCCTCAGCATGAAAGATACTTCTGACCCTCTGGAGGTACAACAATGTGAACCTTCTCTCCCTCCACAGGGTGGAGAACCTTGCAAGCTATATGTGGATGTCCCACAACTTTGTCTTGTTGCTGACGATTTCGTTCACTCACAATTCACCACCCACCATAATAAACAAATTCCAGAAAATCAACGTAGGGTGACTGTGACGTGTGTTCGAGAGGGGGAAGGAGAAATAGCCCTCCCGATCCTTGATGACGAGGTTCCTAAATTAGGCGAGGCGATAGGATTGTTCATCCTTTGGCCAAAGAAACATATTAATTGCGCACCGGTACCTCCAATGGTAGGAAATACCAACTATTACTTGAATTTTAGACTATTTCTATCATTACTGTTGTGCTTATGTGTTTGAGAGAAAGTCTTTTGTGTATGACATAAACTTGAACTACAACTGATTGCTACATTTTCTTGTCAACCTACTCATAATCTGTATTTTATGTTTTACTAGGATGAACACCAAGCGACACAATTTCCTTTCTTAGCACGACTGCAACAGGTGTACAATGACATTAAAGAAGTCACCATGCAGATGCCTGGGGGAATTCTCGGCTCAACAGTGTTATCATATCCTTTTACAATTGACAACACAGATCTTTCGCAGTTTATTCATTTAGAGGCCTTAGATGTATGTTGGCTTAAACTTGGAGTCCTGTAAGTAAATTTTTCACCTTTCAAATAATCATGTGATTTTTTTTGTTTTATATATTCAACAATTCATTTATCATTTTAATTCTATCATAGTTTCATCCACAACCTGTGCGTGCAAATCGGAAGAAATGAGTCATATGGATTGTTATGTCCATCGAACACAGCAAGGAGCCACAATATGTAACATCCCGTTTTCACAAGCAGTATAAATTTTTCTTTTCTTTAAACATCATTTGTAAACCTCAGAGTAGTGCACCGGAGCGATTGAGTAACTGATATATATATATTATAATACCCTCGGTAGCATGTCTTGCTGTTTAAACAGCGGTACAAGAGTGTTTCAAAAGTATAACAGAAAGGAGTCTTCAGCTGGGACTCCTAAGCGTGCTGCTTGTCCTTCTTCTCGATTCTCGGTCCACCCGATCCTGAAGCTAAGTTAAGATCTGAGGTCCATGCATCGAACCCCAGGTAACGGTTAACCTCATGATTACATACATCATATATGTACAACAGACATTCATAGACTTTGGCAACACTTACTACGGTCAGACATAGGGTATACATATCAAATATGTATGGCAATAACAATACAGTCGGATGACAGACAATCATACAGTCGGATGATAGACAACAGTACAGTCGGAGTACAGACAATAGTACAGTCGGATGTACAGACAATAGTACAGTCAAAGTACAGAACAATAGTACAATCAGAGTACAGACAATAGTACAATCGGAGTACAGACAATAGTACAATCAGAGTACAGACAATAGTACAATCAGAGTACAGGCATGACAGACAATTGGCATGACAGAACAACAGTACAGTCAGAGTACAGGCATGACACACAATTGGCATGACAGACAATTGGCATGACAGAACAACAGTACAGTCAGAGTACAGGCATGACAGACAATTGGCATGACAGACAATAGTACAGTCGGAGTACAGACAATAGTACACATATGCATACAATAAACATCAGAGTTAAGGTTACCAGTACGCGAACGTACCTTCGTTGACGGATTACGGTATTTCTAGCACGTTTTACGGAAACTGTACTTTTACGGAAACTCGTGAAATCTCCAACAGCGGCTCGTCGGGCAGCGTAACGGCAGCAAATCAGAGTTTCTGATATCCTATAAGGGTAATATCACTTTCATTAGTGATTTGACATTACGACTGGCATTTTAGGTAAAAATTACCATTTTGCCCCTATACCCCTAATTGGCGGAATTTCGCCAGCACTTCGTTACTCTGACTAATTTTCTTCCCAAAATTTTGCCAGAACTTCGACGCCATTTTGATTTTTGAAAATAAAGACTAAAATAGCCTTCCCATATGTTATCCAATCATACTTGAAAATTTAAAGGCTATTCTAGCATTTCAACCCCTACTTTTGAAAGAACTACAAAAGCTTCAACTTTTCGGAGACTCGATCCCTACCATGTTTTTACCTCTTCAGGCATATTTTTCAATGCAATGAGGCTTAAAAAAAAGAATATGAATTTCATCCCCTACTTCCTAAATCTATCTAACAATTCTACTAACTACCGAACTAAAAAGCTAAAGACCGTAGGACTTACCCGTTGAAGACTTCTGCAGAATTTCTCCAGAGCTTCTCTCTCTTCTTTCTCCCTCTAGGCTCGGCCAAACAAGGGAAAATTGTGTGAGATTTTGTGAAGAGAGGGATGCCTTTATATAGGCAAGAAGTGGGCAAGTTGTGTAATTTTCACAAACCAACTTTGTGCCCAAAGTTGTAATTTCCCCTTTGCCTTTAACCATGTAAAATCAATGTAATTTGGTGGTTAATTCTTGTCCATGGACAGCTTTGGTCGACATAAGGGGGCTGATGTAGCTAAAAATGAGTGGTTCCAAGTGTATTGACTTATGTTGCTTTATAGCCCGGTCCGATAGAATTTCCCCGATCGGTACCCGATTCGCGTGGTTTCGGAGGAATCTCAAAATTCTGGATTTACAACTTTGAAGATCTTCTCTTCCTCATCAATAATATCTAATTTAACTTAGATTTCGGTCTCTTACAGGGTTCCAACAGTCCGGTTGAAGTTTTCTCAAAACGTGTCCGAACGTGTCCGGTTTCGAACGCATTTACGGAATCATCAACTTCTTCAGAAAAATTCACTGATTCCAAATATGTCCAGATAAATTCAAACTCATTCCTAGATGTTGAGTTAGAATTTATTTTCTTTATATCCAAAAATATGCCTATCTCGCATTTTTCCCTATTTCGTCTTATTAGGAAAATGCGCAAACGCTTAGAATTTACTTAGGTAGAGTCTAACGGAAGATCAAATTCCACCGATCAATATTCTATCCCGACTTTGGAAATCCCATTCCTAGATCTCTAGATAGGATCCGTTTCCTAATTTCTTATTTACTATTCACCCTTTTAAATTATAATATTAAATATTGCAACTTGTATATAATATCTAGATATTCAAATCTTGCATTCTTATCCATTTTGAACTCATGATTTTCGGTCAAAAATCTGGTCCTTTTTATTTAATTTTCGTTTTTATTTAATTAATAATTAATTAATATTATATAAAATAATTATTTAATAATTATTTTTATATAATTTTTACAAAATTTCCCTATTGGTCCATACTTGTTTTAGGGCTCAAAAATACCTAAATTCAACTATTTTTCTCCAAAATTTCCAATTAATTAGTAAACATGTTTTTACTAATTTTAAAACAAAAACCACTAATTTTTGAGCTTTACATAATTATTTCATAATTTCCTTTGCTCAGGCTTAAGTAATTAGCCAATAATTTCCTAATTACTTTCTTATCAATAGTTGATAATTTTCTTAATTAGAATGCCTCATTACCTCATAACTTTTACACTGTCATTTGTGTTTTCATGTCTTCTGTACTATACTAAAATTTACGTGGTCATTTTGGTCATTTAGATACTTTTTGACTCTTCCCCCTTTATTTCTTCAAGGTAGTAACTTAATAAATTACCTAAATTAGGGACAATATCATTCCCTATTTCAAATAGATTTTTACTTGCTTCTTTTATAGCTTTCGCAGGGTATTTATAACCCATAATGTGTTTAGGGACCTATTTGCAAATATTCAAACGTCTTTAGGGACCTATTTGCAAATTATCTAATTTCCAGAGAATTTATCCTAACAACAAGGTAAACTCAATACAAGGTGTTTGAGACCTCATATTCACCTATTTTCAAGAGAAGTTACCCTAAGTCAGATTTGAGGGTATTACACAATACCTTGGAATTAAGGACATTTTATGTGGGTTCTACAATGGCAGAGTCAAAATTGCCTTGTTATCTAGCACTAATTCATGAAAGGCACGTATTTTAGTTTTGTCTATTTAAAATGTTTAATAATAAATTGTCTTCTTATCTTAACTTAATCTTATTTTGTATGTGTTGTATTAGTTATCATTATACTTTGTGTGTTGTTTGTCCACCCATTAACACCGTCTATTGGTTCGATTCCATGGGTGGGAGGCCACACAGAGACATAAAAACCATGTTCAGCAAGTAAGTAAACTTTTTCCACAATCATTGATATTCTTGAATTAAATGGATTGTTATAATGTCTATTCATATAAAATGATTGCATTTTAATTAGTAGGAGGTAGCTAGACAACTTTTTGACGCTTTGTGGTGATTGTTGTACATAGAAGTAGTAGTAGTTACCACTTGAATTAGTTGGAGCAAATTGGTTAAGATGAATTGAAGTTAGCCACTTAAATTTTGTTGTTACTACTTTGCTACCTTTATGTCGAATTTATCATCAACCACGTGTCTTGAGATTTTGTTATATATACATGCATGTATTCTGTTTCTGTCTTATGAAATATAAGGTTGGTTGAGCTAATCTTTTTAGCATATAGGTGTGTTGCTTTATTTTATCACATTGTGGTGATTGCCTGTTGATATGTGTAAGGTTTTTGTAAGGGTGGGCAATCATATGAAGCAAAATATAAAAAAACTAAACTCTTACGGCATCTAATTCTGGGAATTAGACGCCGTAAGTATGGTCTTTTAAGGGCATTGTTGCTATACTTAAGGCGTTTAATAGTGAGAATAGGACGCCGTAAGTCTAAACTTACGGCGTCTAATAAAAAATTAGACGCCGTAAGTTCCGCCTACAACGCCCCCCAAATAGACGTCCCGCGGAAAAAGGACGTTAAATGTACCAAAAATAGGACGTCGTAACCCTATTTTGTAGTAGTATATGTTCATAGAAAAATATTCCCAGAATCCATAAAATCACGGTCATTCCCAGGTTTGACGTTTTCAAATACTGTTCAGATTTAAATCCAGTGAATAAGGCCTATCTTCAAAAATTCATATCTCCTTATCCAGAGCTCAAAATGGTACATATTTTATATATCTAGAAAGCCCTACATGTCTAATTTATTCTAAAACATTTCTTGATTTTATGACTTTATTTGTTACATAAAATAATAGACACAAAGTGACTGACTTAACAGCCCAGCTTTCTGGAAATTTTCACAAATCTTGTTCCATTAATATAAAAAATTATTCCGTACCTTGTTTTTTTTTTCAATTTTTCATTCTAAACCTCTTTTTGAACTTAAAAACATGCAAAGGAATTTTCTTCACAATTTTCTAAATTAAATCAAACTTTTACCAAAATCTAAAAGTTTAAAAGACTAAGAACCTCACCTTGTAAGGATGTAATTGAATACATACATTGGTCTTGTTAAGGCCATATAGGCCATATTTAATTGTCATGTCTAAATTTTATCAGGATCAGAATAATATCATATCTCTATTTTTGTTTGATCAACACTATACTTTCATGAAACTACTTTAGTCTTTAAAAGTAATTAAACAAGCTGAAACATTGAACCAATTTGGAAAAATAATAACACTAGAAAATCTTTAAACAAAGATAGATCATTTATGCATTTGTCTGATCTGCAATTTGGCTTTTACATGTTTGAAGATTTTTCATAATACGAACTAATTAACTATGATCATTGGTATTGTTTGGAAATTGTGCTTCCAACACATTAAACAAAAACATTAATGGAATGAAACCACCGATCGTACCGTCACTCTTACAAGGTTTACAATGATAAATCAAAATCTTCAACTCCTTCTTCCTTCTTGCCTCAAACTCATGGCTCACTACTACTCTAAACTGATCAGTTGTGCTCTGATTTTGGTGTGAAGAATTTGGAGAGGAAACCTTGCTATTTATGGAGAAAATCCTATGGTTACAATGGTCATTGCACAAGGTAGTTCCTTTCAACCTTTGGATGAAACTACACTTTTCAACTTCCAATCTCATCCCTCCAACCAGCTGGCCGACCTCCCTCTCTTTCTCCAATTGCCAAACGAAATATATGAGGTGTTTGAAGATTTTGGATTACCTTTCCACATGTCTCAAGTGCTCTCATTGGTACATTTAATTGCAAAGGGATTTAGGCTTAATTAGGCAATTAATTTGAGACCATTGGACTATAAGACACGTGTCAAAATCTCATGGTTGGCTAGTTGCCATTGTTGACATTTCAAAGCTTGATTAAAGTTTAATTAACATCTTCATCAAGTGATTATATATCCCTAGATTATAAGTGTTGTTGCCTAATTATCTTGCTACCTAATCAAGGCCATTAGTACTTAATTATTTAAGCTTTAATTCCTCATATTTGGCCCTTAATTTTTCTTCAATAATCAGCCCTCATTTTTTATTTCGAAAATGATGCCTTTAATTTGCCTATACTTAAATTGAAGAATTATGCCACTAATCTCAATTAGTGCAAGGTTTTTGCCAATTTGCTAAATTGATGCTTAATTTAATGAAGTGTTTTTATAATCATTCCATGGCTCTTTTAAACTTAAAATAGTCATTATTCTTTGTGACTTTATGTCACATATGTTAAAAAAATTTATGTGGTAACATATTATTAAAATAGAAGATTTTCGATAAATTGAAAATTGGGTATTACATGTTTGTATTAACTTTTTTCTATTTGACATTTGAACCTAAAAGTAGCTTAATTAAAGCACGAGTTAAAATTTCTTACTTTTAGTTTTTGGATTTAGTTCCCCTTCCTATCCAAAGGATAGGCAGAGAGAGCCTATCCCATCTGGACCGTCCAGATGAGATATGGACGGTCCAGATTTATTTTTTCCAGTTTTTATTTTTTTTAAAAAAAATTATTTTAATGGGTAGAGAATCTAAAATAAAGATAATTTCTCAACAAACATTTTTTTTTAAATTTTTTTTTTATTCAAAAAGCAGCAGTTAAAAAAAATTTGGACCGTCCAAATCGCATCTGGACGGCCCAGATGCGCCAGTCGCATGATGCCCATCCAGTTCCTTAGTTTATCCACCATAGAGAGAGAAAAAGTTTATACAATGGAGAGAGAAGAAGTTAAATTCCTCATGAAGATGTGAGTCTGGGTCCCACCTTCTTATATTGAAATGAAAGTTAAAATTTCTCCACAAGATCTAATAGTTTCAAGTTTATACAAGTATATAGAGAAAAATAAATTAATAATAAAAATTAAGAAAAATTGGGGGAAAAATATCCCATTAGAAATTTAATTGGTAAGAATGGCCTGATAAATTTTTATACACAAAGAATTATAGTACTAGTTATGTCATGCATTCTCACTAATTAAATATTCAATAGGGGACTCTCCCCTTATTTTCCCTAAAATATAAGTAATTTTTAATTTTTGTTCCAAAAATACATTAACTAATTACATATGTATACTATACATGTGAATTATTTCATAAAATTCATGTCATTTTAGTTATTTTGCATCTAAACTTGTTTTTTCATTTATCTACCAGGCAAGGTTCAATTGATCAAACTAACTTTTTTTTTATCAAAGACAATTCAAACATAAATCACATTACATAATTAAACCTATACCCTATTTCTTTATGCAAAATGAATTTGGTATGATACTTCATTTTACCAATCTTTAATTAACACACACACGACATATATATTGAAGCTTTATTTATATTATATGGGTCCTTTTAATTTTCCTACGGTGATGATACCTTGAACCAATTTTGGGATAGAGGAGGATGTAGAAGTAAAGAATAAAAAAATGGGTTGAGTAACATCCAACACTTTAAAGTATTTTTTCGGTAACATTTAATATTTTAAATTAATTTTTGGTACTTACATCCAGCACTTAAAGGATTTTCCCATCAACACCTAGTATCTTGAATAATGTTTTATATATCAAACGACCTAAAGTATTTTTTTACTAGATCCCAATATGTATGAGAAAACCCCCATCCCCAAGCACAGAATGCACAAAATATTTCATACATAAATGCAGACATATGCTTACTATACAAAATAGGGTCAAGGTGCAATTTGGCCAATAAACTATTGGTTCAGGAGCGTCCAACACGATTAACTATTAAGTGGACCAAATATACCAACAAACTTTTAAAAAGGTGCAATCAGTACAACGTCGTTAGAAAAAGTTAACATTGGTTATCTAAGGTGCAGATTGGCCAACGAACTTGTAACATCTCATTTTTAAAGCGGAAATTTTTTTTTTATTCATTCATCAGAGTAGAGCATTGGAGCGAAAGAGTAACTGATCCATAACAAAACATTAACCATAGTGTAACATAGTATTGAATACAGTCATCCTATTGTTCGAAAGTAAATACATAAAGCGATAAAGATATCTCCGGCCCGCTGAAATTCCCCGATCGGTGTCCGAATCGCGTAATCTTGGAAAATCTCAAAATTCGGAATAGTAACTTTGAAGATATTTTCTTACTCATTAGAAATGTCTGGGCTGACTAAATTTTTGATCTCTTTCAAGTCTTCTCCGGCCCTACCGAAAATTCTCGAAAAACGTGGTCGGTTACGGAAATAACTTCCGGAATCATCAATCTTTGAGCAAAAATTCACTGATTCCAAATATGTCCAGATAATTATCAACTCATTCCCAGATGTTGAGTTATAATTTATTTTCTACAAATTCCAAGTTTTGACTATCTGCCTTTTTAACAGATTACCCTATTTCGTCTTATTTTCTAAGTATTCCACCGATCACGGAAATGACTTCTGAGACAGTCTACTTCGAGATAAAAATCCACTTGTCAATAATATACTCTGATTTTAGAAACATTGTTCATGGTTTTCTAGATAGGATTTAATTTCTATCGGTGGTCATTTATCCTATTTGTTTTTTACATATATTATATAATAATGCAACTTGCAATAATATCTAGATATTTTCCTTCCAATTCTTATCCATATTTTCGGCTGCCCAAAAAAAAAAAAAAAAAAATATATATATATATATATATATATATATATATATATATATATATATATATATTAATTATTTAAAATTACATAACCTTCAATATTTTTCTTAATACTTTCCAATTAATTAGCAAATATATTTATGCTAATTTTTAGCCATTAACCACTAATTATAGAGTTTTACATAATTATCTTTGAATTTTCCTTTGTTCATGCTTAAATAATTAGTCAATAATTATTTAATTAATTACCCATTAATCGTTGATAATTTTCTTAATTAGAATAACTCATTACCTCACAACTCTTGCATTGACATTAGTATTTTATGTGTAACAACCCGACTTTTCAAAAGCAGTATAAATTTTTTTTTTTGTCAAACATCATTTCAAAATCATCAGAGTAGAGCATTTGAGCGGAAAAGTAACTGATATATATATTCAAAATGCCCACTGCTAGTTACGTAAACGGTATAGTAACCGAGAGTTTTCAAAAGTAAAGAACAACATCGGAAAGTCTTCGGTCGGAACCATGATTCGTCGCTTCCTCTCTTCTCTGGCCTCGGTCCTTCCGACACTGACGCTATAGCCGAGATCCAATTTAACACATTGGATCTCGTGTAATTAACCTCATATTCACATATACAGTATATCATCCACAATCATTCATATTAACAGTATAACAGATGTGTCACACGGAGTGCATAAAGATGGGTCACACGTAGTGCATGTAGATGGGTCACACGTAGTGCATGTAAATGTCTCACACGTAGTGCATGTAGATGTGTCACACGTAGTGCATGTAGATGTGTCACACGTAGTGCATGTATTCAAAAGCACATAACAATACTCACAACATATCATCAAACTCTCAACCACGAACACACATACAGTAAATATCAGAGTTAGTGTTACAGTACGCGAACGTACGTACCCTAACACTACATAAACATACAGTAGACATAAAGTCATCTTCTATCACATATCCTACACCTACCACATATACGCACACGATAAACATCAGCGTTAAGGTTACCAGTACTCGCACGTACATACTTCCGTAAACCGAACAGAATGGCTGTGTAAGTGTCTATCATGGGGCCTCACCGAGTTCACGGCGACTTAATGGCTTACCCACATGACTAGCCTTTCCTTCGCACCAAACCTGTTCTAACATATTTTCATTCAATAAACATACCATAACAATAAGAACTTCGACGCATTTATGATTCTTGAAAATAAAGACTAAAATAGCCCTCCCATATGATACCCAAATCATAAAAATAAAGACTACTCTAGCCTTACTAACTATTGAACTAAAGACTAAAAACTAAAGACCGAAAGACTTACCCGTTGAAGACTTCGGCAGAACTTCCCCCAGAGCTTCTCTCTCTACTTTCTCTCCCTAGAATTTCGAAATAGGCAAGAAGGAATGGTGTGAAGAAAAGTGAAGGACAAAATGGTCATTTTTCACTTTGATCTCAACCATTGGATTTTACTTGTATTAAATGGAAAAATCCCACCCCTTGGAGCTGTTGGTCGACATACAGCCCTTAGGTGGCTCCAAATTGCATCATTAATGATGATGTAATCTTGTCCAAGAAGGTGTTATACCGATAAAACTCCGATCGGTACCCGATTCGCGTAATTTCGAAGAAATCTCAAAATTCTGGATTTACAACTTTGAAACCATTTCCTCACTTAGTAGAAATGTCCAAGTTAACCTATATTTTGATTCCATATAGGGCTCCAACTGTCCAGTTGAAGTTTTCTCGAAAAACGTGTCCGAACGCGTCCGGTTTCAGAACGCATTTCGAAATCACCAACTTCTTCGAAAAATTCACTGATTCCAAATATGTTAAAATAAATTCAAACTCATTCCTAGATATTGAGTTAGGGAATTAACTTCCGGAAAAGGTCACTTGAAGGTAAAAACTCACTGATCAATATTTTACCTTGACCATGGAAATCTCATTCCTAGATCTCCAGATAGGATCCGTTTCCTATATATTAAATTACTATTCACATAATTTAATTATAATATATTATAATACAACTTTAAGTAAAATATCATGATATAAAAATTTTGTTCCTATCTTCACATTCTTGGGCAACAATTCGGCTGGCCCTAATTAAATCTTAATAAATATTTATTTTTATATTTAATTAATTATTTAATGATTTATTTATTTAATTTTTCCAAAAATTCCACAAAATTACCTAATTGGTCCATTCTTGTATTTAGGCTTAAAAATACCTAAACTTAACTATTTTTCTCCAAAATTTCCAATTAATTAGTAAATATATTTTTACTAATTTTAAACCTTTTTCCACAAATTTTTGAGCTTTACATAATTATTTCATAATTTCCTTTGCTTAAGCTTAAGTAATTAGCCAATAATTACCTAATTACTTTCTTATCAACAGTTGATAATTTTCTTAATTAGAATACCTCATTACCTCATAATTCTTGCACTGACATTTCTGTTTCCATATGTTCTGCTTTATTTTAGAATTTGTGAGGGCATTATGGTCATTACCATACTTTTTGAGCATTCTTCCTCAATTTCTCCAAGTTTGTAATTTATTAAATTACCAAAATTAGAGATATACGCTCTCTCAATTTAAATAATTATTTCATTGCCCTTTAGGATTTTTCACCATTTTCCTAAGTTATTTACTCCTCCCAGGGGTATTTTGGTCATTTTGGCACTTTGGCCCTTAAATTCCCTAATTCAAATTTCGGGGTATTACATTATGTCCCATGCATTATATTAAAATTTACGGGGGCATTCTGGTCATTTCAATACTTTTTGCTTATTCTCCTCTAATTTTTCCAAGGTGATAATTTATTAAATTGTCTAAATTAGGGACAATATACTTCCCAAATTCAAATAATTAGTTTATTGTCCTTTAGCATTTTTCATAATATTTCTAGGCCATTTATGCCCACAAGGGCATTTTGGTCATCTTTGGCACATTATTATTTTCTCCTAATTTCCAAGGAATTTTTCCTTCATAAATACGATAAGTATAACACCAAACTTGAGACCACAATTTTACTTATCAGAAATGGCCATTTTATTTATCCGGGTATTACATTTCTCCCCCCGTTAAACAAAATTTCACCCCGAAATTTACTCTATCGTAACTAAACTCCGGGCCATGAACTCCGGATATTTCTCCTTCATCTCTCTCACAGTTTCCCAAGTTGCCTCTTCGGGTGATAAACCCCTCCAGACTACCTTCACTATCGGTATTGTCTTGTTTCTAAACCGTTTCTCCTGGTGTCCGATAATTTGTTCCGGCTCAACTACGAAGGTATTGTCATGCCGTACTTCAACGTCCTTGTACTCGATGACATGATCACGGTCTGGTTGGTACTTCTTCAATTGTGACACGTGGAAAACGTCGTGGAGATTACTCAGGTTCGGGGGTAGGGCTATCTGATAAGCTACTTGTCCTCGCTCGGCCAAAATTTCAAATAGTCCCACATACCGTGGACTAAGTTTCTTCCTCTTAAGCGTTCTGCCGAAACCGGTTACTGGGGATAACTTTAGAAACACATGGTCGCCGACATAGAACTTCAAAGGTTTCCTCCTTTTGTCAGCATAGCTCTTCTATCTACTATGTGCTGCTAGGAGTCTTTTCTTGATCAATGTGATCTGCTCGGAGGTCTATTCTAGCATATCCGGCCCAAGTAATTGCCTTTCGGACGAATCTGTCAAGCATAGTGGTGATTGACACTTCCGCCCGTACAACGCCTCGAACGGGGCCATCTGTATACTTGCATGATAACTGTTGTTATATGCAAATTCGGCTAGTGAAAGATGTCGATCCCAACTTCCTTTGAAATCTAGGGCACATGCTCGTAACATATCCTCCAGCGTCTGTATCGTTCTTTCAGATTGACTGTCAGTTTGAGGGTGATAAGCCGAACTTAACCTCAGCTTGGTACCCATACCTTCATGTAATGCCTTCCAGAAACGGGATTGGAATCGTGCATGCCAATCAGAGATAATACTCTTAGGGACACCGTGTAGTCTCACAATCTCTTTGATATAAATCTCCGCCAATCGTTCCGGAGAGTAATGGATGCTGATGGGAATGAAATCTGCTGACTTAGTTAATCGGTCAACAACTACCCAGATTGTATCGTGACTCCTGATCTTAGGTAAACCCACCACAAAATCCATGGTTATGTTCTCCCATTTCCATTCCGGAAATTCTAGTCCTTGCAAAAGACCAGGGGGTCGACGGTGTTCAATCTTAAGTTTTTGACAGGTCAAGCATTTGGCCACGTATTGGGCTACATCTTTCTTCAACCGTGGCCACCAAAGTTCGGACTTCATACTCTGGTACATATTGATCATGCCACGGATGTAGAGTGTACTTACTCTTATGAGCCTCATCCAGTACTTTCCGCCTTAATTCATCAACTGGCGGTATGTAGATTCACTTTTTATACCTGACCAAACCACTAGGTGATAGGTCATGGTCTTGGGTCTCACCTCGAGAGATCTTCTCACGTATCTCAATAGCCCAATCATCTTGCTTCTGAGCTTCGTCAACTTCATCACTCAGATCATACTCCCCTTGACTCACAAGAAGAGTTGCAAGATAGGCATCAGCTGGTGCGTGGAGACCCATGCAGATTTGATTTGATAGATTCAGATCTATGAAATCTTCAAGTAGTTTCTGCTCTTGAATCATCATGTATGCTACATGCACCGTCTTTCTACTAAGAGCATCCGCAACAACGTTTGCTTTACCCGGATGATACTTGATCTCCAGGTTGTAATCTTTAATCAACTCCATCCAGCGACGCTGTCTCATGTTGAGTTCCCTTTGATCGAACAGGTATTTCAGGCTTTTGTGGTCACAGTACAATTCTACGGTCACACCGTACAGGTAATGCCTCCATATCTTCAAAGCGAACACGATAGCCGCAATCTCTAAATCGTGTGTAGGGTAATTCAACTCGTGAGGCTTCAGCTGATGAGAGGCAAAAGCCACCACTTTGCCCTGTTGCATTAGGACACATCCCAACCCTTGCCCATTGGCATCACTATAGACAACATAAGTCTCATCTGGATCTGGGATGATTAACACCGATGTTGTAGTCAACCTCTCCCTCAGTTTCTGAAAGCTCTCCTCACAGACATCTCCCCATAAAAAGGGTTGGTTCTTCCTCGTAAGCTTTGTCAATGGTAAGGCTAGATGCGAGAAATCCCGTATGAATTTGCGGTAGTATCCCGCCAGACCCAGAAAACTACGTATCTCCGTCACTGTTTATGGCCGTTTCCAGCCCAGAACTGCTTCCACCTTGCCTGGATCAACTGCAACTCCGCCGCTTGATATCACATGGCCCAGAAATCTAACTTCCTGACCAAAATTCGCATTTGCTCAGTTTAGCATAGAGTTGCTTCTCCCTGAGTATACTCAACACACGTCGGAGATGTTCTTCGTGCTCTTCTCTGTTCTTAGAATAGATGAGAATGTCATCAATAAACACCACCACAAATTGGTCTAGGTGTTGTCGAAAGATACGGTTCATGTAATCCATGAATACCGCAGGTGCATTTGTTAAACCGAAGGGCATCACAAGGAATTCATAATGCCCGTACTTGGTTCTGAAAGCCGTCTTGGGAACATCATCACCTTTAACTCGCAACTGATGATATCCCGAACGCAGATCAATCTTGGAAAAGACAGTAGAACCAGATAGCTGATCCAAAAGATCATCAATCCGGGGAAGTGGATACTTGTTTTTGACGGTTACTTTGTTAAGCTCACGATAATCGATACAGAGTCGGAAGCTTCCATCTTTCTTTTTTACGAACAGTACTGGGGCTCCCCACTGTGATACACTGGGTCGAATGAACCCCTTCTTTAAAAGTTCGTCTAGTTGCTTCTTCAACTCCTGCATCTCGTTCGGAGCCATACGATATGACGCCTTTGATATTGACCCGGTACCAGGCATCAATTCAATATTGAATTCCACTTCTCGGATAGGAGGTAACTCGGTGAGATCCTCCGGGAACACGTCAGGAAACTCCTTCACAACAGGAATATCCTCGAGTGACAGATCGGCTTCTGCTTTGACCGAGAAATATATCATATACGCCTGGCATCCTTGCTTCATGCATTTATCAGCTTCCGTAGCAGAGAGAAAGTTTAGGCTCACATCAACATTGTCTCTGCTAAATGAGTCGGGAAATGATAGCCTCTTCTTACCACAGTCAATCATCGCTTCATTTTCTGTTAGCCAATTAAGACCTAGTATAACATCGATGCCATGAAGTGGTAATCGGATGAGGTCCACCTTAGAAACCCGTCCATCCACGTTCGTAGTACAATTAAAACATGCATCAGAAGCTAAAGACTTCACGCCAAGCGGTGTAGACACAATCAAATCATATGGTAACCTATAAGCATGCATCCCTAAATGATTTGCACAATCATAGGAAATAAAGGAATGACTGACACCTAAGTCATACAATGCCTGTAATAGATTCCCATTAAGGTAAATAGTACCTTGGACCATTTTCAGGGAATTCCTGGCCTCCGTATTTGTCAATGCAAAGATCCGGCCCGCACTCTGGGGTATCGCCTCTGCAGCCTTCTCAGTACAATCCCAGCTCTAGTGTTCTGGTTTCTGACATCTGAAGCATATCTGCTTCCCTTCACAATTCACACTCGGATGGTACTTCTTGCATTTGGGGCATGATTAGGATCCCGCCAATCTCGGATAATTTTGCTGCCCGGCTTGGAACGGCCTCTTGTTCCCACCACGGGGATTATTCCAGGGTGCCTTTCTTTTCTGTGGGAAGTTCCCGCGGTTGAACCCGTCACGGCCAGCATTATTGTTGTTGAAATTTATGGATCTCTAGAATCCTTTTAAATTGCGCTCAGTTAGCCTACATGTTTCCACAGCACTAGTCAAATCCTGGAATCGTTGAGACATGAGTCTTTCACCAATTTCGTACTTTAGCCCGTGGATCAGTATGTTCACCATACTCCTTTCATCATTGCCCCTTCGCAAGTGCGATGAGTATCGGTATAGATTGGTGAATCGGGCGTAGTAGTCGTCAAAAGATTCCTCTTGTCCCTGTCGGATATGGAGAAATTCTGACTCTTTGTTCATTTTCACAGAAGGAGGAAAGTACTGCTCGTGGAATTTCTCCAGAACTTTCTCCCACGTCACGGGACAGTAATGTGTCTGTAAGGTAGCTGCTGTGACTTCCCACCAACGATCTGCGTCTCCTTCAAGCTGGTAGATTGCTAATTGGGCTTTGCGATTTTCAGGGCAGTCAATCACTTTGAATATCTTTTCCAACCTCTTTAGCCAATCCTCTGCCAAATCTAGTTTTCCTCGAAAAGTTGGTGGCTTCAGCTTACAGAGTTGGTTAACCCAGTATTGTGTGGTTTTCTCTCCTCTCCTGTGCCGAGGAGGTGATCGGGATCTATCAGACTCATCATCTTCCTCGTTGTGTCCATCACCTTCATCGTTCTCCTCTTCTTCTTCTTCTTCATTATCTCGCTCTTCCTCATCTTGACGGTCTTGTATTTGTCTTTGTCTTTCTTGTCTCTCTACTATGAGTTCATCTATCAGAGCCCTCTGCTCTGGGAGAGTTCTCCTCAGCTCTTGAACTTCATTTTGTTCCGGTTGTTCTGGTATTTCGTTTCCAAGTTCTGGTATTGCTCTAATCTGAGGCTGTCTGCCTCCTCTTCTACCTCGACCTCGGCCTCTGCCTCGGCCCCTACCTCTAGGTGCACCGGAACCTTTTAAGTTGACCATATTTTATCTTTTTCCTTTATTTAATAATGACAGATATGTAAACATCAGAAATAACTCAATGATTGTCACCAAAACATATATTCACATATATTCATGTCACAATATTTGTACAATAAGTGTTGACATATCGGTCGGTCCTACCTTAATACAAGTCATATATTACAATCTCTTTATTCAAACGTATTTTACAACCTCCCAGGGTGTCTAGAGATATACACACTATGCTATACTATCTAGCTTCTACTAGTCTTCCACAGCTTTCTCCAACCTTTGTCTCCTATCTACATGTTCAGGTGCACTAAACATTTGAGACGGAAAAGATATGAACAGAAGTCCACAATTTCCTCCTCGTGCAGAATGTCGTTGGTTGTTTCTATCCAAAAATGGGTATGGGGAAAATCATAGATTGTGGATCTGATCCAGTCTCCAGGGGAATATGGAAAAGTGTATCGGGAGTTACTCTGATAGAAATTCTTTACATTTGTCAAATACTGCATGTAAAAACCTTTTTCGGTCACTGAGATTTGTCTGGAAAAGCTTAACTCAATATGTAAGGCTTGGGTGAGAATGGTGTTGTTGTCCAGAACGAACTCAAGATTATCAAAGTTATTAGAGTCATTAGAGTCTGCATTAGTGTGCATATAAGCATTTCTAATCTCTGGGTAGTGGAAATTGTCGGCTACTGATGAGTGGGTTGACCCGGCAGGGCTCCCTGGTATTGGATTTGACTCAACTATGTTTATAGGTTCAGGGTACTCGGGGTTGGGCATAGGATGATATTCTGATTCGGGTTCATCCCAGTAATTACTAGGGGCTTCAGGATCAGTGTATTCAGGTTCTGGGTTGTCTACATAGTCAGGGTATTCCGGCGCAGGGTGATATTCGGGCTCTGGTTCACTCAGATATCCTATGGATAAGTCAGGGTTATAATTTGGCTCATAGTGATAGTGTGGAGTAGGATGTGCTGGAACAATTGGGGGTTCAGGTGGTGGGTATACAGGGTCGGGATTAAACCTTCTTCCCACCATCTCTGGTATCACAGATTTCCTAGCCGTACGTCTTCTCATGCCGTGATACAGAACGTATGGGTTTTTGTCTCTGTTCATCTCTACACATTACACCAAGGTTATATCAGTACTCATTTTCAAAATGTGCTCAAAGTTAAAAGGCTTTTGAACATAACTCCGTTATCCGAACAGAATGGCTAGGTAAGTGTCTCCCATGGGGGCCTCACCGACGTATACGGCGACTGATTAGCACACCCACGTAGACTAGCCTTGCCTTCGGCACCAAACTGTTCGTGGTAACATAGTTAAATTCATGCCAGAATGAATGCTCTGATACCAAAAATGTAACATCCCATTTTTAAAGCGGAAATTTTTTTTTATTCATTCATCAGAGTAGAGCATTGGAGCGAAAGAGTAACTGATCCATAACAAAACATTAACCATAGTGTAACATAGTATTGAATACAGTCATCCTACTATTCGAAAGTAAATACAGAAAGCGATAAAGATATCTCCGGCTGGAAACCTACTCCTACTGCTTGCCTCTATCACCGATCCGTGGTCCTCCCGACCCTGAAGCTACAGCTAATATCCAATTTACCACATTGGATCTCAGGTAACGGTTAACCTTATGCTCAAATAAAATAGTATACAGTTGACAGACAAACATAACAATACAGCAGTATATCACCACATAAGCACAGAGCAGATGCATGATCATAATAGCGACAAAACATAAGCACAGAGCAGTATGTAAAGTCCTACAACAACAGTCTGCACAAAAACCAGTGCCACGATACAAACATGTGTCCTCAGCGCTAGGAAACATAACGGTATTATCATGACTATAACCCGTGTATAAACTGTATGTATAACGACGACCCTAAACAGAGCCTCGGTAAATGAACTATCTATCATGTATATGTATATGAGCCGCACAAGATTAGTGTTACAGTACGTGTCCGTACCTTCGTTGACGGGCGTAGGTACTTCTGGTGGAAAATCGTACTTTTGACGGAAAACAGCGAAATGTCCTGACAGCGGCACGTCGGACAGCGTAACGACAGCAGATCAAGATTACTGATATCCTATAATGATAATATTACTTTTATCAATATTTGACATCATGACAGGCATTTTAGGTATAAATTACCATTTTGCCCCTATTCCCCTAATCGGTGGAATTTCGCCAGCGCTTCGCTACTTTGACTTTAATCTTCCAAGTATGATTAGATATCATATACCAAGGCTATTTTAAGTATGAATTTCGAAAATCATGATGGAGTCACGAAAAATGTCTCACTGGCGATCACACGCCGTGGCAACAAATCTTACCTCAGACGCTATTTTTACGCACCGCCTCACGACGGATACAACCAAGACGGTGGCTGGCCGTCTGGCCATGTCGGGGTAAGAGCCCGTTTGGATTGACTTAAAAAAAAAGTGCTTTTTTTTTAGCCCCATGTTGTGCTTTTTTTTTAAGCTCAAAATTTGAGCTTTTGAAAAAAGCAGCATTTTAGCTTTTTTTTGTGACTTTTACTTTTTTTAAAAAATATCATCTAAACACATAAATTAATTTTTTTTGAATTAAAAAAAGTGCTTTTTTTATGAAAAAAGCCCATCCAAAAGGGCCCTAAGAGCCAATGCTTCACCACAGATCACACTGTGAGAACCCCCGATCATGAATCGAATTTGCCATCAGAAAAACTAGCTCTAATACCAAAAATGTAACATCCCATTTTTAAAGCGGAAATTTTTTTTTATTCATTCATCAGAGTAGAGCATTGGAGCGAAAGAGTAACTGATCCATAACAAAACATTAACCATAGTGTAACATATTATTGAATACAGTCATCCTACTGTTCAAAAGTAAATACAGAAAGCGATAAAGATATCTCCGGCCCGCTGAAATTCCCCGATCGGTGTCCGAATCGCGTAATCTTGGAAAATCTCAAAATTCAGAATAGTAACTTTGAAGATATTTTCTTACTCATTAGAAATGTCTAGGTTGACTAAATTTTTTATCTCTTTCAGGTCTTCTTCGGCCCTGCCGAAAATTCTCGAAAAACGCGGTCGGTTACGGAAATAACTTCCGGAATCATCAATCTCTGGACAAAAATTCACTGATTCCAAATATGTCCAGATAATTATCAACTCATTCCCAGATGTTGAGTTATAATTTATTTTCTACAAATTCCAAGTTGTGACTATCTGCCTTTTTCACAGATTACCCTATTTCGTCTTATTTTCTAAGTATTCCACCGATCACGGAAATGACTTCTGAGACAGTCTACTTCGAGATAAAAATCCACTTGTCAATAATATACTCTGATTTTAGAAACCTTGTTCATGGTTTTCTAGATAGGATTTAATTTCTATCGGTGGTCATTTATCCTATTTGCTTTTTACATATATTATATAATAATGCAACTTGCAATAATATCTAGATATTTTCCTTCCAATTCTTATCCATATTTTCAGCTGCCCTAAAAATATTTATTTATTTATTTTATTAATTAATTATTTAATTAATATTATATTTTTTAATTATTCAACAATTATTTTTCATAACTTTTTTACAAAATTTCCTATTGGTCCATTCTTGGATTTAGGCTTAAAATTACTTAACCTTCAATATTTTTCTTAATACTTTCCAATTAATTAGAAAATATATTTATGCTAATTTTTAGCCATTAACCACTAATTATAGAGTTTTACATAATTATCTTGGAATTTTCCTTTGTTCATGCTTAAATAATTAGTCAATAATTATTGAATTAATTACCCATTAATCGTTGATAATTTTCTTAATTAGAATAACTCATTACCTCACAACTTTTGCATTGACATTAGTATTTTATGTCCCATGCATTATATTAAAATTTACAGGGGCATTCTGGTCATTTCAATACTTTTTACTTATTCTCCTCTAATTTTCCAAGGTGATAATTTATTAAATTTTCTAAATTAGGGACAATATACTTCCCAAATTCAAATAATTATTTTATTGTCCTTTAGCATTTTTCATAATATTTCTAGGCCATTTATGCCCACAGGAGCATTTTGGTCATCTTTGGCACATTATTATTTTCTCCTAATTTTCAAGGAATTTTTCCTTCATAAATACGATAAGTATAACACCAAACTTGAGACCACAATTTTACTTATCAGAAATGGCCATTTTATTTATCCGGGTATTACAGAACTTTTACCCCAGGAGCGCCCATCACAAAATTCTAAATTTTACTAAATTAAATAATTTTTTTCTGAATTGTCATTATTCAAAACTACTTGTATAGATATCTACGGACAAAAATTATTCATTCTTCAATTTTGTCAAAATTATAATTTGCTAAAATAAACAAAATTTTTAATTAAAAATATAATTATATGATTTAAATAAAACTCAAGGTGTTTTATAGTTTATTATATATGTTAAAAAAATATGATTTATTTTTTATTTTAGAAGAAATTTATGTGAGTTAAAAAATTCATTTAATGTTGATAAAATTTAAAAATTCTATTATATCTTGAAAGAAATGAAATGAGTTTAATTTTTATTTTTATAAAAAGAGCTTAATAGATATCAACATTGATACTTAATAATATAAATTTGGCAACTTGATGATATATTTGTTAATTAAATGATCTATTGATTATATGAATATGAGACTTGTTGAGAAAAAAAAAAAAAGATAACTTAAGAGGCTTGATGAAGGACAATTTAATAATAGGTTAAGGAGCAATTTGGCCTACGCAAGTTTTATTAACATTAAATGAATTTTTAACTCACATAATTAAATTTCCTCTAAAATAAAAATAAATCATATAATTTTTTTGTTCAACATATATAATAAACTATAAAATACATTGAGTTTTATTTAAATCATATAATTATATTTTTATTTGAAATTTTTGTTTATTTTAGCAAATTATAATTTTGACAAAATTGAAGAATGAGTAATTTTTGTCCATAGATATCTATACAAATAGTTTTGAATAATGACAATTGAGAAAAAAATTATTTAATTTAATAAAATTTGGAATTTTGTGCTGGGCGCTCCTGAATAAAACTTTTTTGTGTTGGACGCTCCTAGGGTAAAAGTTGGCCAATCTGCACCTTACATAACGGACGTTAATTTTTTGTCTAACGGCGTTGTGCTGGGCGCTCCTAAGTAAAAATGTTTTTGTGCTGACTACACTTTTTTAAAAGTTTGTTGGTATTTTTAGTCCACTTAATAGTTAATTGTGTTGGACGCTTTTAAGCCAATAGTTTATTGGTCAAATCGCACCTTAACCCTACAAAATATAAAGCCTCTAGATATATTTCTTATAAGAAAAGACACTTTCCCACGTTCTGCGAAATTAAGCCAAGGATCCTTAGGATATTATAGATCAAGGATTAATTTTTCCATAAAGCTGTTTGGATGCAATCCTTGATACTCTCCTAAGTGAAAATTTCACAGGAACCCATAAAATTAAGAATCAGAGAGAATGGAAGTACGACTTTGACGGGCTGAAGTGAATCAATCGAACAAGTAAGATACGCTAAGGTTAATTGAAAGGGACAACTTTATCGTCCGAACTTTTAGGCATTTTGTAAAAGCTAACCAGAATTCGGTACGATAATTCATTCTACCAAACATCTTTAATTAACACATATACGTACATACATACGACATGGCATTTTATATAACAAACTTTATACATTCTAGTCTTGATGATGCAGATAGAAAACAGGAAGGCCACATACATTAAGCATACTTTTATTTAATTATAAGAAGTGCACAAGGAGTTATGTAAACTACTTGCACATTCATTAAGTGGCCTGAACATGATGATAAGAGGCTAGCTCTTTACTCAGCAGATGATTCAGCTTTGGCAAACACAACCATGAAAGGGTTGTCATTATGAGAAATTGCCAAAAACCTGTTTCCCTTGTCATCATGTGAAATCCCAATATCTCTGCAAGCATCTCCAACAGTGGGACAGAACTGAATCTTATAGATCCAAGCCCCATGTTTCATCCAAGCCCCATTAAGTGCCTGAACTTTAAACCAACCACTCACAGTGTTTTCATGTCCGGCGAGTTTCACTGTGTTTGTCACGTCTCCTATCACAACGGTCAACTTCGCTGGAGTCTCTGCACAACTAGGCGGTTCAAGCACGGTGAAGTCCAAGATATAGTTTGTTTCGAGTTCAGTGACTTTGTGAGGAGAAGAAATTCTAATAGGCAAACCGTTGAAGAGTTGAGATGGAGTTTGAACAACGTTAAGAGGACAAGATAATTCATTGTTTGTGGAAGCTATGCCAAGGCCACCTCCTTGTCCCCATAGGGCTGGGAGGATGTAGTAGGAGCCTCCATTTTTAATTTTGTTGCCATCAGTGTCAACAAAATCTGGTCTGGCCGAAGCCAAGGCAAAGAAGAAGAGGAAGAGGGTAAACAAGGTAGTCTTCATTTTGCGTGGTGATGAGGAAGCGAAAGAATGAGGGCTTCTATTTATACAGCTCACTCAATTCTGATTAGTGGCATTTTAGGCATATTTAATGGGGGAATAATTGTAAGAAAAATAATATAAAATTGTATTAGTGATGTGAGGACAATGCTAAAAAATCCCTCATTGAAAAATTATTGCCTAAAGGTATCACCTAGGATCCAGTTCGGTGAGTGGGTGCAACTTTTCTTTAACACACTGTTGAAGAAGAATTGCATCTGCTAAGTCATATGGTATTTATTACAATGTCGTGATAATTATATAGGATATCCAGGAAAGTCGGGAATCGGTACAGAAAGGAAGTCGTACCGCTTGCTACGTGAAGAAAGGTACGGACGCGTACTGCAACTCTAATCTTCTATATCTTGTATGTATATATGATTGTTTGATTCATGATTGATTGGAGTCATGGGCAAGACTAGGTCTTGGGCCATGTACCATAACAAGGACTTGGTCCGAGGTCACATGTGTGTTTACATTCAGTGTAGCTGTGGATTCTTGTGATAATGTTGCATGTTTGTTTTCCTAGCACTGAGGATCCATGACAAGGTCACGAGGCATGGGTGAGTGCTTAGACGATAATGATACATGTGTTGTATGCCATTGTAGTCGAGTATCAATGTGTTTGTTGAATGTTGGTGTTATCCATGTTATGAATATCTGTAATATATTATATCTGCTATAGAGGTTAATTGTTACCTGAGATTCAATCAGATTGAATCTCAAACTTACCCCTAGCTTCAGGATTGGGAGGATCAAGAGTCAGTAGAAAGGGTAAGCAGCACGCATGAAGACTCAGTCGAAGTTTATATTTTTGGACTGTAGTTGGTATTTAAATATTGGATAATTGTACCATTATTATACTCGACTGGATACGCCGCAATTAGTTTAAAGTTATAAGCCACATCTATGTATCAGTTACTCAAGCGCTCAATCCAACAGGTACGCTATATCACTCCACTTTGATGATATCCACATATACTACGTGTTAATACGCATAATATGTAGTATCAGATTAGGGATAGATGTTACATCCCAGATCTTTTGACCATCTGATTCCATCCAAATCTTTAGACCGTTTCATTCCGCTCAGATTCGAAGACCCTCTCGTTCCATCTAGATCAATGCTTGCCCCAAGTTGTTTTTGTTTCTTGGTTCTTTCAGATCAGCTTGATGTCATTTTTGTTTCATCGAGACCAACATTTGCTTCAAGATGTTACTTTTTGTCCACTTGCTACTGTAGTTGCGCCTTCTGGTTGTCGCTTCAAGGTTTTAGTTGACAAACTCAAGATGATTTTGAGTTTGAAGGGGTTTTAAGATATTATTATATCTTATATTAATATTTGGTATATTCTCATTTAGGTTTGCCTATTTAAATCCTCTTGCTCGATCAGTTGCTCGTATTAAGGATTAAGTAATAATGATTCAATAATATTCAGAGGTTATTGTTTCCTCTATATCATAATCCTGCAAATTCTAACATGGATCATATCACCACGTATATGAACAACTGACTACTCCAATTTCAAGGTTCTTGGCTTTCCCCCCACACAAGTGTCTCTTCTAGGACTGAAACACAAGACTCTTGTGACCCAAAGGGATTTAATAAAGTCCTACATGCAGAACAACTCCAACTTGGTACTTTTCAAGCAATTTTTCCTAGTAATAATTGTAAGAGAATAAAATAAATTTATGTGTTTGTTATGGAATTAAATATTATGCTCATCATAGGTGTGGCCCAACAAGAGACATCTAGTACATTTGGGCTTGGAGGCACAAAAGGCCCAACAAGTCCAAACCCTAACCCTAAGGTAGCCTCTATATATAGTAGGTTAACCTAAAAGGTACACATCTTCCAAGCTCTCTCATTTACTATTCAGCCACACAGAGCACACACCCACCCCCTTTGGTGAAAGCCTTCATATGTGCGCAGAGATAACCTATCCTCTTAGGTATCTCATCCATGAATACTTGGGAGAGAGCTATTTGATCCTACATCAATATACTAGCCACCTAGGGCTAGACACTTATGTTCTCGGGGATTAAAGTATATAAACCCAGAATATTGGGTCAACACGCACGGAATCCCAACAGTCGCGAATACCTAGTCTGGGTTTGGAAAGTAACGCATCCTGTCAGCTCAGAAGCCTGAACTACCAGGCTAGGGGGCAACAGAGTGGACAACAATTTGTTGAGTGGAAAAGCGTGTTATCAATAACCAGCATTAATGCAAACTAGAAAGTTTAATGCAAGCTCGGACAAGTATCTGAAATGAGCACGTTGAACGATTTGCACAAACAGTAAGTATTTTCCATTTATTGTGATTTGCTTACATGTTATTAAATGCAGGAATATAAACCAGACAATTAGCCCGGGAAAATTGCTACGAAAGCAATTTCGGATTCAAGGGATCTCGGAAAGTAGTCAATTAATCTCGGCAGCTCAGAGACCTGAACTACTGAGCTTGGGGGCAACTGTTATGGAATCAAATATTATGCTCATCATAGGTGTGGCCCAATAGGAGACATCTAGTACATTTGGGCTTGGAGGCACAAGAGGCCAAACAAGTCCAAACCCTAACCCTAAGGTAGCCTCTATATATAGTAGGTTAACCTAAAAGGTACACATCTTCTCAGCTCTCTCCTTTACTATTCAGCCACACAGAGCGCACACCCCACCCCCCTTTGGTGAAAGCCTTCATGTGTGCGCAGAGATCACCTATCCTCTTAGGTATCTCATCCATGGATACTTGGGAGAGAGCTATTTGATCCTACATCAATATACTAGCCTACCTAGGGCTAGACACTTATGTTCTACGACAGAACAGTGTTAGTAATAATTGAATGAGAATAATATAAAATTAAGAATGATGTAATTGTCGTAATGAGGGGAGGAATTAAGAAATACAATTATTTGGTCCTCGCATGAAGACGACACGCATAATAATTGAGTTTTGCAACTACGTTTCTTTTTATTGATTGAGATATGTTGCCATCTCTATATATATGCTTATATTTTGACCTCATCCACTTGTCATATGAATCTTGTAGCCAGATTTTATTTGAATTGTTATATATTTTCACTTTTTTCAATTCAATAATGATTCACGAGCTTTTTGTGAATTGATATTCAATTATGATTCATTGGACATGTCAAAATCGTTTGATAAGAACACTTGATCAACGCTCCAAGTGTCCTAATGTTGTCACTTTATGATTGGATTTAGGATATTGCAAAAGATTGTTAAAAGAAGTATAATGCATTAGGACATTAATTAGAATAATATGCATACAATGTTAATGCGGATTAAATTAATATATAAAATATTCAATTAGATAGGATAATGCATAAGCACATTAATTAGAATAATATGCATATAGTGTTAATGGGGATTTAATTCATACATAAAATATTCAATTAGATAAAAAGAACTCACTGTGGTACAAAATAGTGACATTTTAAGAATTTTTTATTTTAAAGATATTTTATAATGAAAAGGCATTAGGTTTTGACCCAAAAAAAAAAAAAATTGAGGCATTAGATTTACACTATATCATTTCGAACACTTACTTGTAGTTGTAGCACCTGTAAAGGGATAAACATATTTATCTTGAACAAATCTAACATGTCTAATTTACCTGTTGTTTTAAGGGAGGTTTTCCGCCTAAGGCACTCCTACTGGCCCTGCACCTGCCAGGCTCATTATTTGAGTGCATAACAGCTTTAGGTTTTCAAATTCACTACCAAAAGCCATGAAATTTTAGACATATTAGCAATAAAATTTGTGAAGGATTTAGACTTTTGCCACATGCGTAATACGAACCGGTTCATTGAGAAATCCATGGTCGCAAAATTCTTGCGACTGATTTTTTTAACGAAATTTCACGTTTTCTTTTGTGAATCTGTCATAAAAACATTGTGTTCGACATATATTTGCGAATAATTTTGGTTTGTCGCCAATTATTTCAAACAATTATTTTAATAACAATATAATTATTTCAAATGATTGTTTATATATATTTTTTAATATTCTTTTTATGAAAAACATCTAAACAATGATTTTTTCGCTGAATCCACACGTGGGGCATTTTAGGTTTTCATTGGTGCAATAATTTGAAGAAAATAATAAAAAAAATGTTAGTAAATGTTGCTAAACGAGCCCAAACTGGATAATTTATTGTCAAAAGGTAAATGTTGTAACTCTTCTTTAAGAGTGTGCATAGTTGAAGATAAGTTACGCACAACTACATATAGAGAAGAGTTGTGTCCTCCGTAGATAAGTTACATCTGCGCCCACAAACAAATATCAAGAACCTTTAATTTGGGCAATAAATTTTGCAATGTGGGACTTTTCAAGCAATTTTTCCGGGTAATAGTTGTGAGAGAATAATATAAATTTATTTAGTAATAATTGTACGGGAATCATATAAAATTAAGAATGATGTGATTGTCGTGATGAGGGGAAGAATTAAGAAATATAATTGTTGGATCATCCGCAGAAGATGACACACAAAATAATTGAGCTTTGTATCAATGTTTCCCATTTTTTTTTTTTTTTTTTATTTGATGAAGGGCTTCCCCTCTTGAGGCCGGCTTGTTGCACAACAGGTTTTTGCCTCTCCCAATAAGTGCGTATCAGTGTTTCCTATTGTTAATTGAGATATATATGTCGCCATCTCTCTAGATACGCTTACATTTTGATATCATCCACTTGTCATATGAATCTAGCTTATAGCCTATATTTTCACCTTTTTTTTTAAAATTCAATAATGACTCACGAGCTTTTCGTTAGTTGATACTCAATTATAATTCATTGGAGATGTCAAAATCGTTTGACAATAACACTTGGACGCTCCAACTATACTAATGTTATGACTTTATGTGTGGATTTAGTATAATGCATAAGCACATTATTTAGAACAATATGCATACAATTTTAATGGGGATTGAATTAATAATTTTAAAAATCAATTAGATCGAAAGAACTCACTGGTTTAGTTTAGTGACATTTAAATTTTTTTTTATAGTAATTTATAACTCTTTGCAATAATTATGTCCTATATATTATATAACCATTGGAGTTCCTTTGGCCCTTTAGTATAGTGACATTTAAGACTTTTTCATTTTAAAGATATCAATATTATATCTATAGAAAGCTGGTAGTAACCATGCATACTAATGGCGTTAACTTTTTAACCTTGACTTGTGAAGCCAAATGTCATCCATGAATACTAACGGCATTAACTTTTTAACATTCACTAGTGCAAAAAAGGGCTTTAAGACCGCCTCATTTGGACCGGATCATCGACGCACCAGTCTTAAAGGTATTACCGGTGGCAGTTTTGTAAATATAAAGAACTTCTTATACGAAAAAGCCTTTTAAGACTGCCTCATTTAGACCGGACTATCGATGGCCCGGTCTTAAAGGTATGACCGGTGGCAGTTTTGTAAATATAAAGAATTTCTTATGCCGAATCATTCTTTCATAGGTCTTATCCAGACCTGTTAAAAAAACAACTGGTCTTAAAAATGTTATTAAAAAATTTGAAATATCAATTACTTTATGGAGAAATCTCATACAGCCAGACTTATATTTTCTACACTCCAAAATAATACGGAAAAATTTAAATATAAATGTATTCAATTTTTAAGACCGAACATATATAATAGCCAGTCTTAAATGTTAGACTTTTAAGACCGGACTTAAAATACGGCCGGTACTAAAGTATAAATAAAAAATTAATTAATTTTAAGACCGGAGTTACAGAAAGACCGGTCTTAAAAGTTAGTCTTTTAAGACTGGACATAAAATCAGGCCGGTACTAAAGTTTAAATAAAAAATTAATTAATTTTAAGACCGGAGTTATAGAAAGACCGGTCTTAAAGGTTAACTTTTAAGACCGTGTATACTAATTTGTCCGGTCTTAAAAATGAGGCGCCAAATATATGTTTCTTCGCGCGAAAGCTTTTGTCACTCTCACTGAAGAAACCTGTTCACGTTGCGAAACCCTTCCTGTTGCATTACCTCTCTTCCTCGCCCACGTACCATTAGCCTCTGTTACTCCCTCATTTGCTCAGGCATTCCTCTCTTAATGTCTTGAAAATGAACGGTGAAAATGATTACAGTCGTGTTTCTGGAACGCCAGGTACTGGTTTGACTGATGTGGGTCAGAAGGAACCCTCTTCATCTCACAATGAGCCTCCTCAGCACCGTGCACACCATGGTAGAAGTGGTACACGAATGATGGATGTATCCCTTAGTCGGAATTCTGGGACGAAGCTCGAGATTCAATTTGATGAAAATTTGCAACCTGTCGATCCTAATAAAAGCACATATACTAGTTTTGTCGGATGTCTAGTACGCAGCAAGGTTAGCATCTTGACAGCTGAGTGGAAAAATGTGGACCAAAGCACAGTAAAGGATCCTATTTGGGACACTGTCCGGCTTACATACACCGTCCCTGACTCTGAGAAGTTGAAAGACTCAACATTGTCTTATTGTGCTGATCGGTGGAGGAAGTTTAAGACCTTTCTCGCTAACACGTATATTTTTTCCGAGGTTCTTCCTGACCATAAACCCTGGGACAAGTACAAATTTATTGATGAACAAACTTGGCAACATTTTGTTCAGCTGCGGACCACTCCTGAAGCTCTGGTGAGTTTATATTTAGTTTTGTTTGCCCTTTTGTTTGCTTATTAACCTGTGGGGATATGTGAATGTTATTGTGTTCATCTAATCCTATTAGTTAAATGGTTTGGTGTGTGAATAGAAGTATACATTTCCTGCCTTTGTCCTGCATCAGAGGAGCATGTCCTAGTTCCATGCAAGTCTGATATGTAAACTGTGTAATGGTTAGACGTTGTTGTTAGTTGGTTAGTGTGTTAACTGTGTAATGGTTTTGGTGCAAGTAGTTAGTTAGTTATTCTAATATGTGTAAGAACCAGTTATGATGAATGAATGAATTGACTGAGTTGGCAGCAATTCTGCAACTCCCTTTCCTTTGTTTCTCCCAATTTCTTCTACATTGCTACATCTTCCTTAAATAAAATGTTGAAACTTGATGAAGTAAATTTGACTAATGTTTGACGTTCATATCAAGCAGAAGTTCTCTAATTTCTGTTAGTGACATAACTGGAATTCATAATTGATAGTTGTTTTCAATCCTGATTCACAGAAAAGAAGGGAAAAAGCACAGGAGATCGGGAGAAAAAATGATTGCCCACACAGGGCATCTCGCGGAGGATATGAAAAGGCCGAAAAAGATTTGATGGCAGCCAAGCGGAAGAGATTGGAAGATGAAGCTGAATCCAATCCTTCTGCAGTAGTTGACCAGCCATCTCCATTACGTCGTGAGGAGTTGTGGTTGTATATTCGGCAAAAGCCAAGCGGCGCCTACACGAGTGAACAAACTCATGTAGTTGCTGAAAGAATTGTAAATATCGATATTGTAATTTTTTACTTACTAAACATGTTTCATTACTAAGCTTCTCGTTATCTGTATCTTACAGGAAGATCTTAAAAAGAATGAAGCAGAGGGATCTTTTGCGTCGGACGGGAGGAATGATGTTCTGACCGTTGCGACCGGAAAACCAGATCACAACGGAAGGATGGGATATTTATCTCATAGACAAAATATCTTTGTGATTTGCTCAAGAAATTTGGAATGGAGCATTGCAATGGAGTAGACATCCCAATGAGTTCAACATCTTCTCTGGATGCGGATGAATAAAAAGGCAAGGATTTCAATATAACCAAATATAGAGGAATGATCGTATCGTTTCTCTACTTGACTACAAGTAGACCTGTTATCCAGTTTAGTGTAGGAATGTGCGCAAAATTTCAATCTGCTCCTAAAGAATCACACGCAGAGCATGTCGAGGGAATTTTCCGATATCTCTCAGATACAAAGGAATTGGGTCTTTGGTTCCCAAAAGGTCAACAAGAATTCTTAGTCGCATACTCAAACTCTTATCACGCTGGATACAAGACTGATAGAAAAAGCACGAGTGGACAATGTGAGTTTTTCGGAGGCTCACTCGTATCATGGTTTAGCAAAAAACAAACCACAGTGGTTGTATCCTCCACCGAAGCTGAGTATGTTGCTGCTTTTAGTTGTTGTGCTCAAGTCCTGTGGCTGAAACAACAATTATCTGACCTGGGAGTTGTTGGTCGATTTCCTTGATGGCAAGTAAACTAATCGAACAAGTAATAAAGAGTAAGTAGAGTATCATCCCACAGAGACTGGGATACTGAATGTTGACGCCTAATCACGAATTCAGTTGTAATTGCAAAAAAGTATATTTGAGTTGGGTTGAGATTTGTAGCTATGCTAAGAACAAGAAACGAAATAGTTGGTCGTAGTTGAAAGGATATTAGTAAAAGTAGGTTGAGCTTGGAATACACCCTAAGCATGTTAATCCCCCAGATGCCCCTTGCACAATGCTATAGCATCTATACTGTACAGCTCTCGCAATTGCTACAGCATAGACACCGTTGACACAGTTATTCAGTTAACCCACCACTCTAGTCTATCGAAGCTCTCGCATCCGATACATGCAAACCTAACTTACTTCTCCCATATATCTATGGCGATTTTCAAGAAAAGTTGATCACTAAAATTCAAGTTGTTGTGGTTATGAGCGGTAGACCCATCTCTAAAGCCTACAATAATAGGTCAAGCCTTGCACCAGCCTGCTTAGCAATCACTATTTCTCAGAGGTCTAACCTCGACTCCCTCTCGGCAAACTGAAGCCAATGATCTAGTCCTTAGCTCTCGCTAATCGACAATAAATTAAATCACTTATAAGCAATCTGAATGTATTGAATTAACACTAGCAACTGGGTTCATTCCACACTTAGGACATCATCCTCGCTCAGCTAGAGAAAGTTTAGTTCATGACTGATAAGGGAAACAATAAATAGAGTACAATAGAATAGCCTATGATCAAAGGATTAACTAGAATAAATAAAAGCAAAATAGAAAGCTTGATGAAGGTTCGACGGCGTGGAAGCAGCCCTGTCACGTTACAGCTCCACGTCTTCTTATCTCCGTCTCACTCGTAAGGGCAGAGGCTCGGTTCTCCTGACTGTCTCGTGCGTTGTAACTCCTTTCACTATCCTCTTGAATCTAGACGCGAAAGGTAGTCTCCTTTTGGTTTAGAAGTACTTCGACACTTTTAGGGTTGGCTTTTGTTTCCTTATATAGTCGGGATTACTTGTTGTGTACGTCCGACGAGCTGGGCCTTTCCTAATCTGTCGAGGTTCAATCGTATCTTTCCTTCCGCATCTTGGTAGATTGATTCTGCTGACATTGCGGGATTCTTCAAATCTTTAGTTTTGATATTCTGCATCCCCGTATGACAACAATCTATCCGCTTACTAATCTACTCTTTGTTTCCTGAAATAACCTTGACAAAAGATCATAACAAATTCCGCATAGCATCACTTCATTTACTCTGCTATAGCTTCAGGGAATGCATTGTATTGTGCTTCGAGGGAGCAACCCTGATGCTATAGCATTGTATCGGTCATGCTGTGCGTCTTTCACATAAAACACAATCTTTTTCTCAGCACATGTAAAGGATGCTATGTGATTTATTCATGTTCGTAAACTTCATCCTTAAGTTGCCCATATAAATAATTAATGCCATTTTGCTTGGATTGAACGGAATTAAGCTTATGTTTGCTACACAATTCAGTCACAGGATATGGAAAAAACATGGCATAAATAGTGCTCATCAGGAGTCCATTTGAAAGAAATACCAATCCTTTGTGACAACACAAGCATAATCAGCCTTGCGAAAAATCCAGTTCAACACACAAGGACCAAGCACATTGATGTGAGACATCACTTCATTAGAGATCATGTGCAAAAGAAAGATGTTAAAGTGATGTTCATTCCCATGCACTTGCAACTTGCTGACATTTTCACGAAGCCCTTAGCCAAAGAGCAGTTAAATTTCAACTGAAGAGAATTGGAAATGGTAAATCCCAATGAATTGTAAGTAATGTTAGCTTATCATTAATAATTATGTTTTGATGATTACTAGAAACTAACTTAAGCATTGGAGCTTCTTAATTATGTGATGCAGGATGCTATGCTTTGAGACAAAATTACAGAGTCTGATGATTCTCATGTATGCCTTCTCCATACTCGAGAATTCAAGTATTATATTTCCTCAAATCATTACAATGACTACACATGTTCTCGAGAATTGATAATGAACTCTCGAGAAATATCGAGATTTGGTGAGTTAACTAAGTATCTCAGTAAGTGTCAGTGCAAAATAAGATTATCATTCTCGAGAATCACCAAGGAATTCTCGAGAATTATTGAGAACGAGTCCAATACAGATCCACTGTCATCTAGGAATTCTCGAGAATTACAGAATAATTCTCGAGAATAGTCGAGTCAATCTCATAGAGAAGTTCCACTAAATGATGATTCTCGAGAATCAACAAGGGATTCTCGAGAATTGGCGAAGACTACGATTTTATTTCACGAGTGTTTTCACTAAGCACTCTCGAGAATCACAAGGGATTCTCCTGTTTTGACAATTCAGAGGCCATTCAAGGACTTCTATTTAACCAGGAATTCTCGAGAATTCATTCTTAATTCTCAAGAATTCACGGAGAAGCATATCCTATGCACATATCGTCTAAAAGACATTCTCGAGAATCAAAATCCAATTCTCAAGAATTATCAGATCAAGAGATTCTAAAATCTGGCTTGAAGTTCATTTTTAAAGGTATTCTTGAGAATTAAGAGTTCATTCTCGAGAATGGTCGGGCCTAGTAATTTTGAACAGTTATTATCTTTTGAAAGGGCCTCTCGAGAATGTTAATACTATTCTCGAGAATTGTCATACGAAGTCTGATTCGCTATTATCTGTTAACCGGGAATTCTCGAGAATGTTCATTGAATTCTCGAGAATTAACGGGTTTCATTATTTTCATAGACAAATGGAACGATTCGTTTAACTCCATCTTTTCTTCTTAATCTCTGTCTACTTCCTTTTTCAGTCTTTCAAACCCTACTATCTCGTCGTTCCCTCTCGTTTCTCTCTCAAGTCTCGAGTATTTCCTCGACCGTTGATAATCTTCATCCTCTCCATAGACTGTTACACTTCTACATTTTCATTATTCCTCCTTCGATTAAGCCCTCATTTTCCTTTCTCCTAAAACCCATTTCTTCCAAAGCCTTATTTCGACAGAGCCCTCCTATTTTCATTCAATAAACTCTATGGTCAAGTCATCCTCTGATTCCCCTAAACAACCAATCACGAAGAAACCCAAGTCCTCTTATCGCCCCAATGTTCAATTATCTGGGTCACCCAAGTTAACATCAAAAGGGGTCTCCTTTGACGAACCCTCTCGTCCAGTCACAAGGTTTCAAACTGATTCATTACCGTCAGGGAAAGGAAAAAGCAAATCTCAGTCAGTACCTTCTGCATCAGTATCTTCTGCAGTAACTCATTCCTTAACTAAACCTTATGTTCATTCGGCAGAAGGATTTCATGAGCGAAGGTCCAAGGAATTCGAAGATAGAATTCAGAAACCCCCTTATCATCACTCTGGCAGTCATCACCAACCTTCAGTTAGTGGTACTCTACCTCCATTTGCATCCAAGCTAGTTGGTCAGAAAAGTGCCCTTCACTGTCCTCCTGGCTTCTGCAAGGCTCCATTGGTAATCCCATCTAACCCTAATTTCTTAATTGATTATGAGCATAGATCTTTCTGTCCCACTGTCTATCTGGATTTAGACGCCTTCAGACATACCTGTAATCTGGACCTATCTCCTTGGTTGTCACCATATATGTCTTTGCTTGGTATTACCACTCCATGTTCCCCAATTGTTGTCAAACTATTTTATTATAATATGATTCAGGAAGATCAAGATGGTGAGACTACTTTAACTACCCATATTAGAGGGAAACAAATTACCATTACTGATGATATCATTAATACGTATCCTAGGATTACCAATGCCCCTGTAGATCCTCCCAAGTTATCTGAACAATAATGTTTTAAAATTCTTTTACCTAATGAGCAATACGATGGTCATCCTTTAAAGTTTAAGCCCTCTCAGATGTCTGACACCTATAGGGTTCTTTGGTATCTGTATAGTCGCAATCTAACCAATAAGGATCAAAGCTTCACTCACTTTGTGCTTAAAGACTATCAGCTTCTAGCTTCTATCATTGGCAAGGAACCAAGAAATTTGGGCAAATTGGTCATATCTGAGATGTCTACCTTCCTGTCTACCTCTTCCGTGGCCAAAAAGAACACCATTCCTTATCCCAATTTGGTTTCTCAAATTATAGGGTTTAACAATATCTGGTATCTTCTTGAGTGTGATAAGACAGTGTTCCCCAAGCAGTTTGGGAAATCACATCTCCTCTATATGAAGATTTCTTTCACTGAAGCTTCTACTGCCAAGCCCCAGAAAAAGGATAAGCATATTATTGATAAACTTCCTAAACCCTCTTCCTCCAAGCAACCTAAGGAAGCTCAATCATCTCAGGCTGGAACTACCTCTGCCCCTGCTCCATCCTTTTCACAGGCCGCAATTCATCACCTCATTCAGTCCTCCATATAGAGTGCTCTAGCTCCCCTTGTTCAGAAGGTAGATTCCCTTTCGAAGGCTATGGAGTCATTTTAGCAGCTGAATGTCAAGATGGTCCACACTATGTCTGCTGAAATGATCAACTTGAAGACCCATATTGACCTTCACATGGACTCAGAATTGTCAGATATGAAAGCAGAAATTGACACTCACCTTTATGTGTTGTTTGATCATCAAAGGGTAATTAAGCAGGAAATTCAGGCGTTGGATCAACAACAGCTTCGCACTCAGCTAATGGTTCAGGCCTTCGATACAACTTTAGAAGCTGTTGTGACGAATCTTGGTTCTGCTAGACCTTCTAAGGAGACTCCTGCCTCTACTTCCGATGTGCCTCCTGTTTCCCTTCCTACAACAGCCATTGTCCCATTTCATTCCTCTGGGCCTTCCTCCTATGACCCTCCTGTTGTAGCCTCTGATGCTGATCCTTCTGTTCCTCCCTCTTCTTTGAATGATGACAAAAAGGGAGAAGAAGATTGAAGAATGATGTTTTACTGATATTATGATGTCATGTTTCTCATATTTTGTTCACTAATGTATTGATCTTTTGTTATATGTTTGGCTTGGAACTTATGATGGATTAATGACGATACTATGCTATTGACTCATATCAATTTCACATGCTAATATCTGTGTTTGAATTTCTGGCTAGGTTAATTTCACCTATGCCATATTCTCTTTGCATCTGATATCTGATTTTTTTTTCTAAACTTAAACCTTCATTCAATCTTTTTATCAAAGTGTTGTCATCATCAAAAACGGGGAGAATGTTAGCTCCTAATGTTTTGATGATAACAACCTTAAGAGTTTTAAGGTTTTGATTCAATAAAGGAATGAATAGATACACTTGAGAATTATGGAATGAACTAACCTTGCAAATAAGTATCTAAGGTTACCATTCTCGAGTATGCAAAGATGATTCTTAAGAATGGCATGTCAAATTCAAACAGCTTCTGATATAGTTATAATTCTCGAGAATGACTCATGATTCTTGAGAATCAGCCTGCAATTCTCGAGAATGAGACTACATTCTCGAGTACTAGTGAGATCGTTTAGTTTCAATATCCAACTCACACCAGAAGCAATTCTCGAGAACTGGAAATTGATTCTCGAGAATAGTTAAGTAATTCTCAAGTATTGGTAGATCATTCTCGAGAATGCTTGGCTCAATCACTTCACATATTTTTGGTTATATTACTGATTCTCGAGAATAAGGACTTTAATTATCGAGAATGCTTAGTCTATCATATTCTCTGCTTTCTGAATCAATACACCATTCTTGAGTATGGTAACATGACTCTCGAGAATGCGCGGTAAAAATTATTCGTAAGTATTGATATGTGTACATCATTCTCGAGTATGGCAATACAATTCTCGAGTATCATCGAGGCAAGTTTTCTGGAAAGCCTTCTCTTGTAAGGATTCTCGAGAATCATAAGAACAATTCTCGAGAATGCTCCTCCTAGTCTTTCATCCTGTCACACGAATGATTAAATGCATCTGAAATTATCTAGGTCTTTATCTAATTATGATTAATCATATTCAAACTCATTTATATCATATTTAATCATCTTTTTGATTGAGTTTCAGTTGACAAATCCTTGCTTAACTTAAGATTGGCCGAAAAGCAATTCTGAATATCAGAGCATTAAATGCGTGCTTCAGAGAACAGAGCAACAATCAGAATTAAAGCATGTACCAAACGAAATCATTCCTTTGAGGATCACTTGACCCAGCTATCACTCAGAGTCATTCTCTGCACAAACGAGAGCAAATCATTTAATGAAACAACGGTCAAAAAATCTTCAATGGAAATCAAATAAGCCTAACAAAAAAGACAATGAGACTCAACGGCTATATTCAAAGTCTCCCAACGGCATTAATGGCAAACACTATAAAAGCTCATCACATTCAATTCAGCCAACCACTGAAATTCTGCACATTCAATTTTGTATTATTGCGATCAACTGTTTCATTGACTACCTTTAGTATCTTCGGATACCCATTATACTTTAGTGTTCATTTTTCATCTACTCATGAGGAGTTGTTAAACACTTTTATCATTTCTGGTTTAAATCTTAAGGTTGTGGAACCTTAAGTGAGGGTGTAGGTTTACGACTTGTAAGGGGGATTGAGTCTGAGTGTGGAAGGATCATCCTAAGTTACAAAGTGTGTAATTGTATGTGTGTTTGAAGAGTCAGTGGAAATCCCAAGGTGTACTTGGGGACTGGACGTAGGTCAAAGTATTAGACCGAACCAGTATAAATTGCTCCGTGTCTATTCTCCTGCTCTGCCTCTGTTTTATCTGTGCTCGAGTGTGTCTTGCGAAAAGATTTTGAGATCACCTATTCACCCCCCCTCTACTTGTTTAAACAATGCCCGATCAGATGCTTCGACGTTGCATACTCGAAGATGAGTCAGAGGACATTTTGAGACATTGCCACTCATCACCCTATGGCGTGCACTACGGAGGCATTCGTACTGCAGCTAAGGTACTACAATCCGGGTTCTACTGGCCATCTCTCTTCAAGGATGCACATCAATTCATGTCAAAATGCGACCAAATGCTAGATAACTAGGAACATATCTCGCTGCCACAAAATGCCCTTCACACCTATTCTCGAGATGGAGCTTTCGATGTCTAGGGCATTGACTTCATGGGACCTTTTCCTCTATCAAGAGGTAACAAATATATATTAGTCGCTGTCGACTACGTCTCCAAATGGGTTGAGGCAGCCTCCCTACCAATAAATGACTCACGGGTCGTTAGCAACTTGTCAAGTTGAAACATATTACATGAGCTAGACACTTATGCCATAACCAACCTTCTTCCAAGTTACTAATAACGCAATTTTCAGAGGTAATTCTATTGCAATCACTAGAGAGATTTAGAGTGTAGCAGTTACCTTCTCTAGGAGCCCTAAATAAGGCTTTTGATTTGATATTTATTAAGGGTAGATCATTTTTGCTCACTATCAAGCATTCCTCAGAGTCGAAGATAACCAGGTTACCTTTGTCTGTGCTTTGGCTTACGCTGAGGAGGTTGTGGCAGAGACCTTCTACAAGATATACGTCTTTGATTTGAGGTTCATCATTGTTATCAACTTCACCGATTCTAGCAATCCTTCCATATTGATTTCCACCAAAAGTCACTCTGCCACCATCCTTGGTCTTGAGAGTAGCAAACTTAGTATGATCTCCTGTCATATATCTAGAACATCCACTATCAATATACCATTTGTTGGATTTTGATGCTCGTAGACAAACCTGCAAATCATAAGAGATTAAATTTTAGGTACCCATCTTTTCTTGGGTCCTTTCGGGTTTGTATGTGTCTTAGGAACCGTGTATAATCCCTTAGGCACCCATTGATAATTACCTACAGGTTTATTCTTTCTCTCCATTTTATGGAAGCATGATGAAGTAGTATAACCTTTACGATTGCAATAATTGCAATGAGCAAAAGGATTAGAAGAATGAACGGATTTTCTAAAATAATTCATATAAGATTTTTCTCCAAATTTCTTTTTGCCTTTTTTTTTTATCAAAGTAAGGCTTGTAACCGATTCTTGATCTGTCATTTGTAAATCTTTGTTGTTTCAAAATAACATTGAGCATTTCACTCCCTTTAGTAAATCTTTCAAGAGCTCTTGTAAGATAACTGTTCTTTTTCCTTAAATCAATGCATTCTTCACAAACTACGTCTTCAGAAGGAGAAAGATTTTTTAGTTGCTGCTCAAGAGTTATATTTTTCTTTTTCAAAATAATATATTTATCAACAAGTTTTTCAAATTCTGATTGCACAAGATTGTATTCAGAAAATAACTCATCGGAAGTTGGTTGCGAGCCATATACGTCATTGACATTTTTAGTCTGATCTTCTTCTTGAGCCACAAGACATATGTTGGCTCTTTCCTCATCTTCAGCTTCATCTTCATCGGATGAGTTGTCTCCCCATATAGCTATACATATGCTTTCTTTTTGAAGTTGTTGAATTTCTTCCTTTCTTTATCTTTGTTCTTCAACTGGGGGCATTCTGACTTGATGTTGAAAGAGTTGGCTATCACCCAAGAGGGGGGTGAATTGGGCGTCTAATTAAAATCTTAGAACTTTAAAAATCTTTTGCAACTTACTGAAAGTAATTTACAAAATGATAAACAATCATTCAAACATATGTGCTGGAATGTAAGAGTTTAGGGAAGAGAATGTGCAAACTATGATTTATCCTGGTTCGGCCCAATCCTTGACCTACGTCCGGTCCCCAAGCTCCACTTGAGATTTCAATCCACTATCTCCTTGTTTAACCAGGCATAAGAGAAAAACCCTTTACAACCTCACAAGTTTAGCCGGGCACTTGTGGAGCCTTTACAATCTCTTTCAGAGATATCCTCTACGCACTATAGGAGTACAATTACCGACTACGTACTTAGGATGATCCTCTCACACTAGGACTCACTCCCCCTTACAAGTTGTAATCGTACACCCCCACTCAAAGGTTCCACAACCTTGAGATTTGATCTCTAAACAGATAATCAAATAAGTGTTTAGACTCTCTCACAGAGCAGATGAATAATAATCACTTAAGTACAAAACATTTCACTCTTTATGATAAACTATGAAAATATTGAAGAACAGAGTGTGAATGATAGGAATTTCAGCATATCAGCATGTTGAAGTTGTAATCCCTTTTCTCTCTGCGTCTTTCTGTCTTGAATGAGTCTTCATTTATAGATGGAGATCAGCATATGACCGTTTGAAGATTCAATGACTGTTGGGTAAAGAAATATAGCCGTTAGCCTCAGATAAAACTAGCCGTTAGAACTTTTGCACAGCTTTTGATATTCTGACCCAAATCTGAGATTTTGAGATTTGCTTCTAATCCTTCGTTTTAATCATCTGAAACATGTACACAAATGATATAAATGATGTTAAGAAGTATTATAAATCATTTGGGTAATCATCTGGATATTCTTGATGAAAAACGATATTTTTGAAACGCTGATTTTCTGAAGCAAAGGTGCAAACTCGAGTTTTGTTTGTAAACTCGAGTTTAGAGGCTGTTGCTTTACTCAGGATTGCTCTCTGTCTGATGAAAACTCAAGTTAGTCACTTAATGACTCGAGTTTCGGTCTTTCCCAAAAATAGTCAACTTTCGAGGGCCATATCTTCCTTATCTGAACTCCGTTTTGGTCCGTTCAAAGCTTTCCAGAAAACCCTTTGAGTCTTCTTTCATATTCTACTGATTTCAGCTCAATCGGATCTATACTTTATGCGATATACTCAAAACATTGAAGCTTAGTTTTCTGAGTGGCGTGAATTTCACTGTCAACTTCATAAATTTATAGCTCCTTCATCTGAACTCCTTTTGGCTTGAGTTCTCTATCAAAATGACGCATTGGGAGTCTAGTTTCATATGACACTGATTTCGCTTCAATCCGATGTCTGGTTTGAGAGATATCATCGAATTACCAGACGTCGCCCAAGCTGAACGTGAAACAGAGTTTCTAAAGTGCTGATCACCGCTGTAAACTCGAGTTTTGAATGGAAACTCAAGTTTTCCTTGTCCAGAGATGCCAGAGTTGCTGAAGACATTACAAACTCGAGTCAGTTAATGATTAACTCGAGTTTTGAGTTCCAAACTCGAGTTTTGACTTCCAAACTCGAGTTTTCTCCTACCAGAGAGGCAAATCGTTGTAGTGAAGTAGGAAACTCGAGTTTTATCATCTGGACTCGAGTTTTCTCATCCTGGAACTGATTTTTTGCTGGTTTTTACTCCAAATTAACCCATTCCAACTTTCATATGATCTAGGAGACTTCTAGCATCAATATATGAAGTTGAATAATGATTTTCTCAATCCATTAAACAAGTTCTTCCTTCTTTCTTCTCTTCTCTTTATCATTCTCCATAATCCAATTCTTTCTTACTTCTCTTCTCTTCTTCCCATGATCCACAATTCAATTCTTTCTTTCTTTTCTTCTCTTCACTTGATCATTCTTCAATATTTAATTCTTCAATATCTCATCTTCTTCTTTCTTTAGTCTCCTTTCTTGACCATTCTTCATTATTAAACTTTTCACCTATATTAGATATAGGCATTAGTCAAAGTAGAAGATAAATGAAGTGTGCAACCTTTTTGCTCTTAAGAATGACATCTATATAAGACATCATCAAAACTAATCAAAATCAACATTCTCCCCCTTTTTGATGATGGCAAATACTTTAAGAAGAATATGTATGAATATGAGAAACTAATAAACTCAGCATATTTTTCTTGCCATTCTCTCCCCCTTATTTGTCATTAGCAAAAAAATTGAAGTAAATAAGAGATACTTGTAGAGGCAATTATGAACCCAAATTAGACAAAATCAAAGAACTGATTTTCTCTCCCCAATTGGAAATTGTTTTCATTCTTAGAATGATGCAATTTGGAATGTTTTTATGAAACAAGTTTGAAAGAATTTGGAGAGGTTTTCAAAACCATCTTTCACAATTAAAGCATATAAATACCAAACATGTGCAAAATTTACTGAATATAAAAAGGTAAAGTTCAGAAATGCTCATGTAGGTTCTGCAAATTGATGAATGATCGATGAAGTCCATTTGCTTGCTTTCTTGTTGTGTGAGATCATCTGAAGTGTGCTCAGTAGAAGGATTATGAATATCCTTTGAGTTGTATCTATCTCATATGAATATTGTCAGCACTCAGCTTTCATCCTTTGCCTTTTTCTTCACAGAGCTCTTCTATAGAGCATACCAAATGAAATTTCGTAGCGGTACCTCCGTTGTGGCATTTCATGGTATCTCAGCCGCTAATTTTACGCATCGCCTCACAGCCAGTGCAACCAGCGACAATGATGAAACGTGGACGCATTATTCCTCAATTTGATAATTTCTCATTGTAATATGTTGAGGAATGTCCTAGCACATAACAGAGTCTCCTGCTACAAATTGAACACTTTCTTTGCCAAAGAGATTTGTTAGTGTATCCTGATATCAAAATATCCCTTTCTATATGATATTTTTCAAATTAAGATAATGAAGGGAAAGTAAGATATTAATGCATCATCAAAACTAATACAACATTATGAATGCATATGAGAATGCTTAAAAAGGGTTTTCTTCAAATAGAGGAGATGAGCTTTTAAGATATAAAACACATGTGAATGTGAAGCTCCCCTTTAATGAATGCATGACTAAGGGTAAGAACTCTTATGCTCTTATGCAATTAAATCATATGAAACTTGAGCAAAGAGCATAATAAGCTAACATAATTTTACCCAATCAAATAAGTTCATGCCAATGAATCATAAAGGGTAACAAATAAATTATACCAAAAATGTTATTTCCCAATGACAAGTTGGAAATATACTTTATGCAGAAAATATGTCATTGATAAAATATATCTAAGTTTGAGCATAGAAAATCTTATCCATAAAGATAAGCATTTATCAACTAATAGTTTATGAATGAGATCAGATTTTCCAAGAATGATAGTGAAATATGCAAATTGTTTCAGTTCTGAAATTTTCTTTCAAACATTGATGAAGTATTATGAAATTGAAATTTTAATGTATGAAAGATTCATTGTTGAAACATGCTTGAAAACAATGCTCACTTTAAACATGGTGGAAGTCAACATGTTTAATGAATATATCAGAATGCTTCAGTTTTAGAGAACATGTTGAACATTGCAGTTAACATGTTGAAGAATATTCTCAAAAGCAACAGTCATGAAGGTAAAGCATTAACAAAACATGCTTAGCACAATAAAGATATATATGCATAATGACTTTGCTATGACCAGGAGATAATCTTGCTTTTTAGAAAAGAGTCTTGAAAGTATATGAACATTCAAAGCAAGAATTTGAATGTGGTTACTCAAAGATGGATGAAGACAAAGTTTATGCATTTGAGTAACAACATGACTACTAGGATTCATGAATGATGAAGCACAAACTCATTAGTCCAAATGACTAGACTTTCAGAATGTTATCCTAGTAAGTTATTCCACTAATAGTTAATGCATTAAGATTTAATGCATTAATGAACATTCATAATGCTTGGAATAACTTGGCCAAGAAGAATTTATGCAGTACTCACAAATTGAATTCTTTTCTGGAGATAAGCTTGAAACTCATATATGATCAACTCGTTAGACATGAGGTCCAACTAGTTAGAGAATAAAGAATGAGAGGTTCAAGCAAGACATTGAATATCAAAGATCAATATGTGACTGATAGGGAAAATTCAGCCAAACAGATTTGAAGCATATCCAACATTCAGTATACAACATTAATTTCCAATTCGAAACATCATTTGAATGAAATTAAAGTATGGATACTTTTCTAAACATTTGTATGCATCTTTATAAAACAGAGTGAATTGGAATCCAAACAAATTTTAGACTTGTGAATTTCAAAAACATAGACTCATAAAAATTATACACAAATTCACTTGTTTGATCATCAAAAACTCACTAACAAATTGATTAAACACAGTTAGGAATATTAATGAGTGATGATATAAGGTATTGAGATCAAACACACAAGTTTGGCAAATTTTTCAGTTCGAAATTCAAATTTCGCGATGGAAACTCGAGTCAGTTCATCAAAAACTCGAGTTTTCATGCTTCAGCGTTCTTTCAGCAAAACACCAAAACTCGAGTTTTCAACGGAAACTCGAGTTTTCTCATTTCAGTGTCGAACATTGCGATTTGGTATTTAGGACAAGTCTGGTGAACAGTGCAAAACTCGAGTCATTAAGTGACTAACTCGAGTTTTGGACTTTTAATGAAAAAATCATATTTTAGTCCAAAATCTCAAAACTGGAGTTTTCTTTTCAAAACTAGAGTTTTCAAATGTTCAAATCAGCAGAGCTCTCTGCCTGGCCAAAACTCGAGTTTTCAAATATTAACTCGAGTTTTCTCATCCTTTGAAAATAATGAATTCTTCTCTGTAAGGCCGAAACTCGAGTTTCCAAAACAAAACTCGAGTTTTCTCTTTTTATGAGAAAACTAAAGAAAACTTTGTTGAATTGAGAAATGGAGTTTTCACAAGGTCAGAGTTGAGTAATGTTCTCTGATGATGCAAAACTCAAGTTTTCAAACTTAACTCGAGTTTCCATAAAACGTTGAAAACTTAGAGAACTCTCTGTTTAGCCTAAACTTGAGTTTCCAAAGTAAAACTCGAGTTTTCTCAAAACTTTGATAAAACATAGAAAACTCATGGCAAACTGAAAAACTGGATTTTCCAAATCAAAACTGGAGTTTGCATATGACAGTAAGATTGCCGATTGAGTAAGTTTCAAAACCTTTTAACTTAACTAAAGGCAGACCAAAATTGAATTTCATATAATCATAGTATGAAGTAAGAATTTGATATCACCGTAATTCCTCTTGTCCTCATAGAAGCTTGCTTGGTTGAGATGGATTGATGTAGATTTCTCCCTTTTTGACAATCACCATCGACATCAAGCATAGCTTGTTTAGCTTCCTCAATAATTGAATTGTTTCTTTTTGTTGCACTTTTGAGAAGCTTTCTTTGATCCTACAAAACCATATACATCTTTTTCTTTCTTGGTATCCAACCTTACTTGGATCCAATCAACGTTAGCTTGTAGGAACCAAAATTCACATGCTCTTATGAATATTATTACGAACAGGGAATTGAGCATAATGAACTAATCATGACTTTATGCATAAAAGAGCTACTTTCTTTTCAAAAACATCATGTATGCATAAATGATAAACTATTGAACATTGCAATCCCTTTATAAACTTATTAAGTGAATTTTTAAGGGATGGGAAAAGAAAATCAATTTCAAAAACAGTTTGCAATGCTCATTCCTAAGGCTACAAAATATAAAACCTCAATGAATATTTCAGATGATAGGAAAGGAGGTTTTACCATTGTATACATTTACCTTAGGTGCTTGGAGTATTGCCTTTGCTTACCCATTGGTTCTTCATATGTTTTCCCATGGATATATGCAAGGCTTTCTCAGAGGATGTAGACTTCAAGAATCTTCTGTTTAATACTTGAGAGATTCTCCTCTTCTTGTTCTCCTCAAGATATTTGAATGATACTCTTCTTGCTTGTATCCATTGCTTCTTTTGATGGTTAGACCTTGTAGTTCTAGCAATGGCTTCTCCACGAGTTCTCCTAACGGATGTGAATCTCCTTTTAGGTTTATGAGAAACTCTTGGACTTTTCTTCCTCTTCTTTGTACCTTGATGTCCATTGGTATTCAAATCATCCTGCATACATGGAGTACTAGATGGACATTTTGGTACCCACTTATACTTGGGTCCTTGACGGTTAATATTGGACCTTTTTTGTCCTTTAGGAACCCAAACAAATTTATTTCTTACATTGGAATTTCTCCTAATATAGCATGTGTAATAAATATGACTAGATTTACCACAATAATTACAAATAATAGAATGATGCTTATTATGAACATTTTTGCAAGTATTGTGCTGGTGATGAGAGTAAGACTTCAAATAATCTTCATATGAGCATTCATTCTTCCCACATGATTTCCTAGCTTGACTTTCGAAAACATGTTTGTTTTTCAAATTAGAATCAGGAATTGGTTGAAAAACAATTTTATGCAATAGATCAAAATCATTTTTCTTAAATTCAGAAGAATTGGAACTTTTTACCATAACATCATCTTGAGCTTTAGATAATGATTCATTGTAATCGTGTATCATCAACTCTTCCCGGGAATCCTCCTTCTCTTGTTCTTTCGTGTTGTCTAGATCATGGAGGTGCTCGCTGGATTCAAAGATTTCTCCATCTTCATTCTCCAATTGTTCATCAGTCATAGATGTGCACTTTATAATTTCTGATGAATTATCAACACTATCAACTTCAACACAGTTGTTAGACGCATAAATAGAATCAAGAGTATCCCAAATATCTTTAGCACAAGAGCACAACCTGATTTTCTCAAAATCGTTTTCATTTAAAGCACAGTAAAGGATTTTCATTGCTCTAATGTTCAATGAAAACATTTTATTTTCTTTTTCTGTCCAATCCTTTCTTGGTTTGAAATCAAAAACATTGGTAAAAACATTCCACATATCAAAATCAGTTGCTTTGATAAAACTTGTCATTCTAGCTTTCCAAAACAAAAAATCAATGTCTTTGAAAAACGGTGGGATGGTATAATCAAAACCTTCTGAAAATGAACAGAACCCAAAATCAGCCATTGTTAACTCTTGAGACTGTTAAGTCCTTTAAACAAGAGCCTAGCTCTGATACCAAGTGAAAGAGTTGGCCATCACCCAAGAGGGGGGGTCAATTGGGTGTCTAATTAAAATCATAGCACTTTAAAAATCTTTTGCAACTTACTGAAAGTAATTTACAAAATGATAAACAATCATTCAAACATATGTGCTGGAATGTAAGAGTTTAGGGAAGAGAATGTGCAAACTATGATTTATCCTGGTTCGGCCCAATCCTTGACCTACGTCCAGTCCCCAAGCTCCACTTGAGATTTCAATCCACTATCTCCTTGTTTAACCAGGCACAAGAGAAAAGCCTTTACAACCTCACAAGTTTAGCCGGGCACTTGTGGAGCCTTTACAATCTCTTTCAGAGATATCCTCTTACGCACTATAGGAGTACAATTACCGACTCTGTACTTAGGATGATCCTCTCACACTAGGACTCACTCCCCCTTACAAGTTGTAATCGTACACCCCCACTCAAAGGTTCCACAACCTTGAGATTTGATCTCTAAACAGATAATTAAATAAGTGTTTAGACTCTCTCACAGAGCAGATGAATAATAATCACTGAAGTACAAAACATTTCACTCTTTATGATAAACTATGAAAACATTGAAGAACAGAGTGTGAATGACAGGAATTTCAGCATATCAGCATGTTGAAGTTGAAATCCCTTTTCTCTCTGCGTCTTTCTGTCTTGAATGAGTCTTCATTTATAGGTGGAGATCAGCATATGACCGTTTGAAGATTCAATGACTGTTGGGTAAAGAAATATAGCCGTTAGCCTCAGATAAAACTAGCCGTTAGAACTTTTGCACAGCTTTTGATATTCTGACCCAAATATGAGATTTTGAGATTTGCTTCTAATCCTTCGTTTTAATCATCTGAAACATGTACACAAATGATATAAATGATGTTAATAAGTATTATAAATCATTTGGGTAATCATCTCGATGTTCTTGATGAAAAACGAGATTTTCGAAACGCTGATTTTCTGAAGCGAAGGTGCAAACTCGAGTTTTTTTTGTAAACTCGAGTTTAGAGGCTGTTGCTTTACTCAGGATTGCTCTCTGTCTGATGGAAACTCGAGTTAGTCACTTAATAACTCGAGTTTCGGTCTTTCCCAAAAATAGTCAACTTTCGAGGGCCATATCTTCCTGATATGAACTCCATTTTGGTCCGTTCAAATCTTGCCAGAAAGCCCTTTGAGTCTTCTTTCATATGCCACCGATTTCAGCTCAATCGGATCTGTACTTTATGAGATATACTCAAAACATTGAAGCTTGATTTTCTGAGTGGCGTGAATTTCACTGTCAACTTCATAAATTCATAGCTCCTTCATCTGAAGTCCTTTTAGCTTGAGTTTTCTATCAAAATGACGCATTTGGAGTCTAGTTTCATATTCCATTGATTTCGCTTCAATCCGATGTCTGGTTTGAGAGATATCATCGAATTACCAGACATCGCCCAAGCTGAACGTGAAACAGAGTTTCTAAAGTGCTGATCACCGCTGTAAACTCGAGTTTTGAATGGAAACTCGAGTTTTCCTTGTCCAGAGATGCCAGAGTTGCTGAAGACATTACAAACTCGAGTCAGTTAATGATTAACTCGAGTTTTGAGTTCCAAACTCGAGTTTTGACTTCCAAACTCGAGTTTTCTCCTACCAGAGAGGCAAATCGTTGTAGTGAAGTAGGAAACTCGAGTTTTATCATTTGGACTCGAGTTTTCTCATCCTGGAACTGATTTTTTGCTGGCTTTTACTCCAAATTAACCCATTCCAACTTTCATATGATCTAGGAGACTTCTAGCATCAATATATGAACTTGAATAATGATTTTCTCAATCCATTAAACAAGTTCTTCCTTCTTTCTTCTCTTCTCTTCATCATTCTCCATAATCCAATTCTTTCTTACTTCTCTTCTCTTCTTCTCATGATCCACAATTCAATTCTTTCTTTCTTTTCTTCTCTTCACTTGATCATTCTCCAATATTTAATTCTTCAATATCTCATTTTCTTCTTTCTTTAGTCTCCTTTCTTGACCATTCTTCATTATTAAACTTTTCACCTATATTAGAAATAGGTATTAGTCAAAGTAGAAGATAAACGAAGTATGCAACCTTTTTGCTCTTAAGAATGACATCTATATAAGACATCATCAAAACTAATCAAAACCAACAGATGTGGCCAGACTTCTCACATTCGTAGCATATGATTGGCTTTTTCGTCTCGCTGGAGCTACTCTTGTGAAACTTTTTGTATCCTTGATCCTTCTTGTAGAACTTCTTGAATCTACGAACCATCATGCCCAGCTCTTCATCTTCATCTTCTTCACTAACATCTGATTCCTTTGCTTCTTTGGCAGCTTTGAGGGCAATTCCCTTGCTCTTGCCACTGATCTCATCAAGTCCTTTTCTGAACTTGATTTTTCCTTCATATTCAGACAGGCTGCCAAACAAAGCGGCTACAGAACTCATCGATTCTACACGAGCTTCTTCAATGGCTGTAACTTTAGCTTCCCATTCCTTACTGAGGATATTAAGAATCTTCCTCACTTGAACAGGTTGTTCATAAGTTTTGCCCAATGCTGCGAGTTGATTAATCAGATGGGTGAATCTCAGTTGAAAGTCAATAATGGATTCCCCAGACTTCATATGGAGAAGATCATACTCGGTCATGAGAGTATTGACTCTATTCTCCTTGACTACGGTTGTTCCTTCATGAGCTATTTCCAATGCATCCCACATAGCTTTAGCCGAAGGCAATGTGCAGATACGAAAGTACTCTTGTTGACTTAAAGCACTTTGCAACATAAGGATAGCTTTACTATTGAGTGTGACGTTTCTCCTGTCATTCTCATCATAGTTTTCTTTAGGATTTAGAACTCTGAGTCCATTTTTGAGAATATTTGCAGTGTAGTTTCCAACTTCGAACACTCTCCATAGACTATATTCGGTAGCCATAACAAAAATTTTGAATTTGGCTTTCCAGAAGGAGCAGTGCTCTCCATTGAAACCAGGCGGTCTGTTGGTCGAAGCTCCATAAGGCAATATTCCTTACATTGGATCTTTTTATCTAGGATGTTAATCCTCAAATAGATAACTAGGCTCTGATACCAAATGAAAGGTAGGAATATCACCTAGAGGGGGGGTGAATAGGTGATCTCAAAAACTTTTTGTAAGAACACAGATTCAACTTAAGAATTGCAGAGCAGAGAATGAAAATTCACACAGATAATTTATACTGGGTCGGTCTAACACTTTGACCTACGTCCAGTCCCCAAATCCTTTGGGTATTTCACTAATCCCAAATGGTTACAATTACACACTCTGTACTCGAGATTGATCCTAACAAAGGACTCACTCCCCCTTACAAGTTGTAATCGTACACCCACACTTAAGGTTCCTCAACCTTAAGATTTAAAATTGAAGAATGGAATAAGTGTTTGAAAACAACTCCTCACGAGTAGATAGTAAATGAACACTGAAGAACAATACAATGAATATCCGAAGCTATTAATGATGCAGTAAATTGTAATAAGTTCAACTTGAATACGCAGTATTTCGATAGTTTGAGAATTCAATGCTTCTAGTATTTATAGATGATAGCATTTATGACCGTTGAGAAGCTTGAACAAATATCCATTGTGATTTTGTGATTCTCGTATATAGCCGTTAGAGAGTAAAGAAGCAGAATCATCAATGTCTTCTAATATTCTTTTATTTGTGACCGTTGGAAGCACAACAAAGAGAATGAAATAATCCTAGCATCTTTTTGTTTGTCAGAGGATGTCCGTTGGTTGAGTGTCTCGAACAAGCAAGTGCATTAAATGTGTTCTGACACGTCGGATTGCTTTATTTGTAACACAGAACTAAATAACAATTTGATCATCTATAACTCAATAACAAACTGGTTAAATGAAGTTAAGAACAGTAGTAATAGATGATATAAGGAATCCAAAACATTCTTAAAGGATTTCAGAAAGATGTAAATTGATTCGAAGAACAGAGCAGAATTGGCTCGAGTCAAGTATATAACTGGCTCGAGTCAAGACATCGATTAATGTACAGAGAATATTTGAAATTTCTTTCTGACTCGAGGCAGACTAAAGCTTGGCTCAAGTCAAGGCTTAGGCTCAAGCCAGCCAAAAGTGTGGCTCGAGTCAAGTCATTGATTAACGCTCAGAGAATATTTGAAATTCCTTTCTGACTCGAGGCAAACTAGAGCTTGGCTCGAGTCAAGGCTTAGGCTCGAGTCATCCAAAAGTGTGGCTCGAGTCAAGTCATTGAATAATTCAATTAATTGTCACATTTAACTCCAGGCAAAGTTTATCTTGGCTCGAGTCAGCCTCTAGACTCGAGGCAACCAAATAGGCTCGAGTCAACTATGAAGAACAGACGTTTGAAATTTTCAGAAACAAGATCTTAGCTCGAGTCACTAAGTGTTGGCTTGAGTCAAATGCCATTTTCAAAAGTAACGGTCAGTATCCTTGGCTCGAGTCAATTGGGAAAGTTCAAACGACATTTTCAAATTTTTAAGAGCTTGGCTCGAGTCAAAGAATAAGTTGGCTCGAGTCAAGGCCTAGACTCGAGGCAGTGTTTTTGTTGACTCGAGTCAAAATGGCAATTTTGCAATAAACGATAGCGAATTGACTCGAGTCATCGAGTATTGGCTCGAGTCAATCTGACAGTAAAAAATTTGCTGATAAACTTCACATATTTGACTAATTTAAACTATTTGGATTTGTCCCATGTATCAAAAATTCTTTCTAAAGTTATTCATCATCAAAACACATATTGAGAACTAATATAAATTCCCTGCTATAGCATTGACCATTGTTCTTCACCTCCACACATATATGGCCGTCCACTCCATTCCAACCCAAACAAAGCCCTTTTAACGAATGAAAGCTCAGAAGCTGAAAAGTAATATTAGAATTTTTACAAGGCTATAGAACTTCTAGGATAGCGTGGCAAGAGAGAGAGAGCTAAATACCCGAGTTAAGAGAGCGTAAACATTGAATCTGAGAGTCTGCTGACAATTCCTTGCGGGAACAATATCTACATCACGAGTCGCTAAGTACTGGGCAGTGGGATTGCCTGCACGGGGACGTAACCTAAAAAGCAATTAAGCAAGCATACGTTATGTGGATAGACGTACTACTGCTATTAGTCAATTTCCAGCTCTGTTATCTCTGTCTTTATTTTGCCCAGGAGTGCAAAAAGCTAAGTGTGGGGGTATTTGATGAGCATTATTTATGCCATGTTTTCCCTATATCCTATGACTGAATTGTGTGGTAAACATAAGCTTAATTGCATTTAATCCGAGCAAAAAGATATTAATTCATTATATGGGGAACTTAAGGATGAAGTTTATAAATATGAATAAATCACAGGCATCCTAAACATGTGCTGAGAAAAAGATCAAGTTTTTAGATTTTGTGTGAAAGGCGCACAGCATGGCTGATACAATGCTATAGCATCGGGATAGCCTCCTCGAAGCGCAATACAATGCATCCCCTGAAGTTATAGCAGAGTAAGTGAAGCAATGCCATTCGGCATTTGTTCTGATCTTAAAATAAAGGACCAAAAGAAAATAATATTTATTATAAAGGACCATAAAAATTGTAATTACTTAGAAGGACCAAACATCATAATATAAATTTAAAACTACTAAATTGCCCCTAATCAATCCTCATGTATTATCTCTTGTATTCAAAATTAAAAAATAACTAAAATTAAAACTAAAACTACCCATTATGGTATGATTATATCTTTTTTAACCCAATATATTATTTAATTAACAATTGTTAAATTCATATATTTTCTTAATTTTTATTTTTCACTAATTTATATCATCAAATTGCCCGATTTCTGACGTTTTTGCCATCATTAATATATAAAAAAAAAAAAGTTCTTTTTATAAAAGTAAAAAATAAAATTATTTCATATTTTTCAGGATATAATAGTTTAATTAGATTTTTTATTTGTTAACATTACATGAATTTTTTAATCCACATAAATTTCTTCTAAAACAAAAATAAGTCATACAAATTTTCTTGGTTTAACATATATAATAATTTATAAAAGACCTTGACTTTTATTAAAACTATATAATTCCATTTTTAATTAAAATTTTTGTTAATTTTAAAAATTGAAGAATGCCTAATTTTTTTTTCATAGATATATATTCAAGTTGTGAAAATTGAGAAAACCATTGTTTAATTTAATGGAACTTAGAATTTTGTATTAGTTTTAAAAATATAATGAGAAAGAGAATGTAAGAGTCAATGTAGAAGATTTTGTTAGGGGCATTTTAGTACTTTTAATTTTATATTTGATCCTTCTAAATAATTACAATTTTTATGATCCTTCTTCATAAATATTTTTTCTCTTAGGTCTTTCATTCTAATTTTCCCATTTTTATGTAGTCTTGTTTGATTAAATTACCAGGGAATGGATTTCGTTCATGTATTTTTATTTTTGTTGGTTAAGATCCAGCTGAATAAAGCTTGGAACTTACTTATAAATTACACTTTCTTCTCAATATACTTCAGCTTAAATGGGTTCATGGTGTGTGTGTGTGTACACACATATTAGACAGCGAAGTTTCCCTCTTTAGTTTTCCATGTGCAGCGTTAGCGAGCTTTGGGTTTTATATATATAACAGTAAACAAGACAGCAAGCTTTTCCTTCTTTTTTTTTTTTTTTTATGTGCAGCGTTAATACATGCGTATATACACTCAACACACAGCGTTAATATATGTGCAACATTTTCCCTCTTCTTTTTATATGTGCAACTTTAATACACACACACACTCAACACACAGCAAAGTCTTATTTTTACCAAAGGCAGCGATATATATGTATTTTCATGACAGCAAGTTTTCCTATTATTTTCAAATGCAATGATATACATAACTTTGTGCAGTGATATATCAGTAAGTTTTCAAGGTTTTGGTTCCATATATGTATATATATAGGTGTGCAGCATTGTATATCTATCGGAAAATTTTATTTTTGGTTTCATGATGTACAGACACACACACACACCAACAACCTCTTTTATTTCCTAAGGTTTTCGTGTGGCTGTTTTGAATTCTCCAATGTGAGAAATATACTAAAGCTTCCTCTGTTTCAGCTCCTAAAAACAGAGATTTAACATGCAGATTTAAACCATGTAAAAGGTTGAAAGCTTACCTTGTGCAAAGATCAACTTTCTTGCCACCGATTGAACCTTATGCCTTCACTTTTGTTCTTCTCGGTTTTACTCTCTTACACTCTCAGACTTAGCTCTGTTTTTTTGTTTGTTAAGGCAACGTGAATGAAGGGAGGTTAAGGAATAGTGAATATATAAGGGATTGAAGGTCTGGTCCGAGGAGGAAGGAGAACGGACCGAAGAGGAAGGAAAATTTTTTTTTTTTGATATAATAAATTGTGGCAAGTGAGCAACCACTCCGGGTTCTGCAGTGGCAAGGACGACCCTCCCAACAGTGGTAGCTCCATACAAGGCGGATTACGAGTGGTTTTACCGCAGCTCGAACCCTAAAGCTCTTAAGGGAATCCAGCGCCACATTCCGCTGGACTAACCACATGTATGTTGGTCCGAAGAGGAAGGATTGATGCAATGTGATCTTTGCTGGGCTCGAGATGCATGGCTGCAACAGATATGAGACAGTAGAGCGTAGGCTTTGCGTGAACAGTGGTTTGTTTTTTTTAAAGCCTGAAGCAAATGATTTCTCGTTGATCTATTGCTATCATTGCTTCCTCTGTGTTTTCGTGTTTCTATTTCGTGTTTCAGTTGTATTAGAGGAGTGGCCACTGCGCATAGGTTCTGATGGTCATATGGTTTGGGCCAACAAAGATGTATGGGCTAATGTGAAGAGTAGAAATATATGTATCTTGTTGTCATATTATGTGTTGGCTGAGGATTAATGAATTGAAGGTGTTTTAAATGAAGAAATGGGCCAAATGAATATATGGGCTGGTGTTATATTCATTAGACTTGTTATCTGATTACATGGGCTCCAAAAATTCATCTCTTGCCATATTTTCATGATTTTGTTTTGTTTTTTTTAAATATTACAAGGAAAATAAATTCCTAAATAATTAATCTTAATCATTTGGCCAATTTTCCCAATTTAATTCCATATATTATTTCTGATTTCTAAATCTCAAAATTTGGGATGTTACATGGCATGGCTCGAAACCATGAAAGAAGCGGATCATGAGGCTACGAAACAAGCGCAGGTACAAAACCTACGAATAACAAGCATGAGAACAAATTCCATAAATATCAAGCGAGCTTGAGATTAATCATAGTGCACTGAGAACTAACTATACTGTTGTTAGTAATTAGTGTTCTGTATTCAGTTTTCCCAAAAACATTTTCAAGCATGCTTGGGGCCAATTTATCAAAGCAATAAAAAAATTTCTTTCAAGATAATAACAGTTTGTATCTAATACTTCATAATCCAATTCTCCAATATGACGGTTCACAAACAATATTTCTAAACTTTCCTTCAAATTCAATATGTTGATAAAACCATTTTAAAACATCAAGAACTCACATAAAAACATTTCAAATTTCAAGATCATTTCAATATAAAATTGATTAAAAAAATATCTCTAAAGTCTTCCTTTCCATTCAAGTGCATAATCATAAATTATGATATGATTCAATTGGAAGAAAATAAATAAATAATGATGAATAAAATATCAATCTTTACTCATGTAACATCAATAAGAAAATGAAACAAATATGATAACTTTTCTTCAAAAAAACATACTTATACATATGGTAATTAATAGTAAAATACAACAACTGGTAAAAATATCATTTATAAAAATTAGAATGGGATGCTATTCACTCACATGTTGTCGAATATATACAATATACCCTGCTTCATATAACATCCTAAATTTTGGGAATTAAAATTTGAAATATTGTATGGGATATTATTTTGAAAATTTGTCCTGAATAATTATAAAAGTAATCATTGGAATTTAAGACATATTTTTCGTTGAATTTTTTAGAAAAGAATAAATTCAAGGAAAATTAGTAAGGGATAATTATTGGCCTAAAAATTTTAGCAACAATATTTTATGGCCCAATATTAGAAAGAAAACAAGAATAAAGAATTAGTGGTTTTATCCTATACATGCAACACTTCTTCATTTTATCTAATAAACTACTCCCTCCGGTCCTAATTATAGGACATATTTAACCGATTTTGTGGAGATTAAGGAAAGAAGTTAAATTAGTTAATTTTACTCATTTTCCTAAAATGTCCTTATATAAATTTAAAATGATCTAAGTAAAAGTAAATCAATAACTCCTACCACATATCTCTCCAACCTATTTTTTTTTCATGTGCTATCTAATTGAAATAATGATCTTACTATATATACATATATATGTGTATACATATAGATACACACACACACACACACACACATATATATATATGTATGTGTGTGTACATATATCGACAGACACATATAGGCACACACACCCCACACACATATAAACACACACACACACAAATATATACATGTATATATGTGTGTGTGTTTATATTTGTACACACACATATTGACAGACACACACAAATATACATATATGTACACACACAGAGTACACACACACACCCACACATCCACACACCTACACATATACATACATACATACACATCCACACATATATTAAATATATATGTGTAGATACACACACATATACATACATACATATATGTAGGCACACACATATGTGTGTGTGTCTATAGATATTTGTGTGTAGACACACACATATATACATACATAGACACACACACACACATATCTAAAAGTTTCGTTGACTGGAAGAGTATACGCATCTACATAAATATACTCACAAAAAAACAAACACACTTAAGAGAATAAAATAGGGGTATTTTAGGGAAAAAAAATTTGACAATTATTAGAATGTTGTCCTATAATTAAGATCAAAACTAACTCTCAAATGTTGTTTTATAATTAGGACCGGAGGGAGTATTTTACACAAAGAAGTCACATGCCCTTCACGACAATTCTTCATTCCTACCTATATCTTGTTATTCATTGGCCCATATAACCAACCAAACCTTCAACGTCTTTCCCTCTCATGAATCATTAAACACATTCGCTCAATATGTTTCATTTTGGAATGGCAAGATAGCCCATATAACCACAGCCCATTCCACTCTTTTATTTCATTTCTCACTCTCACACTTTTTGGCAGGAACACGTAAATACAGAGGGGAGAGAGAGATAGCAAGAGAGCACAACGCCTTCCTTACTAATACTCTTCGGTCAGACACAAAAAAACATAGAGAAAAAGAAAAGTCAGCGATAGATCATACCTATTGGAGCCATCTCGGGCCACACACCAACTAACCACACCATTCCTCTGGAATTCAGCGTCTCAAACGCACACGACACCCATACTCCTCCATTCCACTTGAGCCCGGCAACATTTGCGCCATACTCTCTCATTATAAGCCTTCGGCCAGAGAGAGAACAAGAGACAGAGACCAAAGAGTGAGAGACAAAAGACAGAAAATAGAAACAGTGAGAGCACGAGAGTTGAGATCGTGAAACCGAGGGAAGTTGAAGGAAACAAAGGTAGAAATGGTGCTCACGTTGCATGGAAGCTTGAAGGATGACCAAACTGAGTTCTTTAGGACCCGTTTGTTACAAAGAATGCTTGGGGAGGGAAAGAAACTTTAGAGGATGGAAAGGAATGGAAAGGAAGATTTGAAAGATGAGGGAATATGACTTGAGTTGTTTGGTAGGAAGAAAATGAAGAGGTGGTAGTTGGTAAGGAATTAGGAAATGTCTATTTTACCCTCAAAAGAAATTAATTCAAAATAATAAAAAATATTTTTTTTGCTAAAATATATTTTTTAAAAATATTTTATTGTTAAGTTCGAACTTTTGAAGAAAAAAAATTTCGCCAAATTTGAACTTTTCCGCCAAGTTTGAATTTTCCCGCCAAGTTTGAACTTTCCCGCCAAGTTCGAACTTCCCGCCAAATTTGAATTTCAGGGGTAAATCTGTCAAAAACCATCTTCCTGGGAAGATGGCAGCTTTCCTTCCATTTTCGGAGGGAAAGCATCTTCCCTCAAATAAGGGAAAATGTCTAATTCCAGTGAGTTGCTGACTGGACTTTCTGTGTAACAAACAGCCAAAATCCATGGGAAGATTGAGATCTTCCCTTTCCCTCCCCAAGCTTTCTTCCTAACAAACGGGTCCTTAAGCATTTTTCCTTTTGGTCTCCATGGCTTTAGTGTGTTGGGTTTGCATTTTTGTCAAGCAGGAAGAAACTGAAACGAAACTACCTTTGTTTTTCAGACTGAAAACAGAGTGATATTGTGCTGGTCTATTTCATAGTCAAACGTATGATTTTTACCATGAAATTTGGGCAGTAAATAGTAGACATTTTAAGCTTTAAAATAAGCCAAAGAACAGTCAAAGCAGACGTGTATGATTTTGCAAAGTTGGAAGTTGAAAATTGGAAAACATCACTTTCCATAAATGAGCAGATCCATTTCGGGATCGATTTTGAAATGGAAAACGTCCGATTTTTTCCATGATATTTGGGAAATAAATAGTAGGCACCTTAAGCTAGAAAACAATACAAATAACACCCAAAATGAATGTGTATAATGAGAGTTATGATTTTTCAAAATCAGACAAAACGTTAGTTTCCAAAAATGAACAGTAATTTCCAATTTCCAGGCTCGATTTTGAAATGGTAAATGTTTGATTCTTTCCATGAAATGTTTTCAGAATATAGTAGACATATTGGGCTTTGAAATGAGCCAAAGAATACCAAAATCGGACGTATATCAAGGGAGTTATGATTTTTCAAATTTCAGCTATGAACACTGGAACATTTCTATTTCCAGAAGTGAGTGATTTTTTTCGAGGCTGATTTTGAAATGGGAAACTTTCAATTCTTCCATGAAATTTGGCCAGAATGTAGTACCCATCTTAAGCTTTAAAATGAGCCCAAGATCAGATCAAATGGACGTGTATTCCGAGAGATATGAATTTTTGAATCTGACCTATGAATTTGGGACAAATTCTGGACATTATTATGTGATTATTGTTGGTTCTGGATTTGTATACATTGGAATAACTCTTGCACATATTTTTCCTTGAAATTCAACTCAACAATGACCACATAGGATTTAGAACCAACCCATTTGGACAATTATACAATTAGTTGTGATTTTTCAAAGTTCGATCAGGAAATTCTGGAAAATTCAAAGTCCAGATTTAAGTTGAACCTATTTTTCAAAATTCAGGGAATAATACAACCACATATTAGTGTGGTGATTATTTTCCCCTTAAAATAGACTTAAAGTGCTTTGAATAGAAATTTGAACCCCCTCAATTGGAGTTCTATGGAATTAATTATAATTTTTCAAAGATTTCATACTAAATCTAGAAAATTTGGCCCAAGGATGGAAATAAAAAGTAAGGGCCCAAATAAATAATTTGGGCTTCAAAGATTAAAGTGAACCCTTGAAGAGTCATTATAGGTCCAATAGCCTTACATTGAGCCTAGTGCAATGACACTAGAAATTGTTAAGAGTTTAGATAAATAATAAGCTGCGTGTCCGTAAATGTATGTTTACAAGACCCATTAATTGCCGGAGACAATTAAAAGGACTTGGAGCCCAGTTGAAGAATGTAAAGCAACTAGGTAGTAACTCTAATCTCATATACTTGGTATGGTTGTGTATGTCTGTTTGAATCATATATGTGAATGTGTCACTACTACAAAAAACGGTTTTTGCGTCCCAAAAAGACGTCATTTTTTTTTTTTAAATGAAGTAAAAAATAAAGGCGATGTCATTTTTGTAATTATATGTGATAAAAGTTGACTTTTGGCGTCTAAGTTATAAACTTAGACGCCAAAAGTCCTGCGAGAGTCACTTTTGGAGTCTAAGTTTAAAACTTAGATTCCAAAAGTCATGTCGTACAATAGAAAAGAAGGTCACATCGTGCAGCAGGGGGTGTAGCAGGGGGTCACATCGTGCAGCAGGGGGTTATATGTGGGGCCTGTGAGAGACACTTTTGGAGTCTAAGTTTTAAACTTAGACTCCAAAAGTCAAAAAAAGATCAGATGGCCAATGAGAAGAAAAAGGAGAATTTATTTGCAACTTAGGGAGAAGTGGAGAAGGCTTTCAGATCTAAATCGTCTCTCTCACCCTCATCCCTTTTAGATCCAAATTGTATCTCTCGCCCTTCCGTGATCCGTCCGTGCTCGATCTCTGTCGATCTTCGGTGCTCGATCTGTGTGGCTCTTCCATGCTCGATCTGTGTCGCTCTTTTGACTGTGTTGATCTTCTTTTTCGCTCTTCTGACTGTGTTGCTCTTCTGACTGTGTAGCTCTTCCGGCTGTGTCGCTCTTCCATGCTTGAGGTTAGATCTGGAATTTAGGATCTGTTAGACTTATTATTGTTAGATCTGGAATTTTTTTCATTTTTCCTTAGGTTCTTTGATATTTTTTTTTTTGTTTCCTTTGGACCAGCGTTCTCTGTCTTCGATTTATGGTTTCTTTTTTTTTTTTTTCTATTTGCTTCTCCTTTCTAGTATTGCTTCTCCAATCAAGAAGTTATTGTAATCTGTCTTTGATTTGATTATGGTGAAATTAATGAAGTGGTAGGGGAAGTGAATGAAGAAATGTGTTACCAAGAAATGTGAGGAGCTTTTTTGCGACGGAACAAATTCGTTGCAAATTCCGTCACAAACTCGTTTTGCGACGGAAAATGCACGTTTTGTTATGGAAAAAGTCTGTCGCAAAAAACGTTTCTTGTTGTAGTGAAGGGCAATTGGTAGCCATCTTTGAACAAATTTTTGTAACATAGTAATAGTTACTTTTAGAAGTTGTAGATAATCTATATAACCCTTCGGAAATTCCTGTTGTAATTAAGTAATATTATATCAGTATGTTATGCTATTTCTTTTCGCCCATTATGCCGTGCATTGATGCTTTAATTAATGTCAGTATATTATTAAGGTGTTACACTTCACATGTATGGCCATTCATCAATACCCTGTTAACTTTTCCGAAGCTATACCCTGACCATAATCTTTTTTGGTTCGCTTTTCTCTTGAGCTCTGGCAATTGCCAATTCTGATAAATTTTGAAATTCATATAGAGATAGGTCATCATGATAATATTTTATCCTTATATACTATATACTCAGTAAGACATATTTAAATGCCTATTATCCTATCTAGAACTCTCAATTCATGGCTAGATGCAATTATCCAAAATATGGTCACTTTTGGACATTATAGAAATTTTGCTTTTAATTTCTCAAGGAACTTGGAAAAATCATAACCTAGTTTAGAAAGCTCCAAATGAGGTGATTCTTCCATTTCATTAATGCCTTATCCTCTTCCATGCATTAATGCCCTTATCCTATCCTCTTCCAAGTTGTTCCCCCATTTATTACCTTATCCCATGTGCTACTTTAATTAGAATATCTTAATTAAAACACAAAAATCTTCCCCCTTCTCCTTAATGCTAGCCGTCCCCCCACCCCTCTCTTCTTGGCTCATGAATTAAGCTTCCTTTGTGTCTAATACCTAATGTTTAAAGCTTCCTGTTGGTTCACCCTTTATCACATGGATTTAGCTTAATTGTGTGATTTATTAAGGCCATTGGATTTAGCTTTATTAGGTTTAATCTTGACCTTCCATTTATGTAGTAAAATCCTACTTACTATTGAAGATCTTTATTCTATAACATGTGCTCTTATAATTATATCATTGTTTAATCTTTTTCTCTCCCCTCCATGTGCAATAAGTCCCACATACTTGACTTTAGGGGATGATAGTTTAATCCTAATTAGTACTCCTAATGTAGTGTTTAACATGCTATTAGGTATGTTTGCCATAGAGTGATTGGTTCTTAGGTTGATTATGATCATTAGACACTCTTTCTATGGTAATCTTGTCTTCTTATTGGTCCTTGATTTTTAATTAAGACATTCCCTAATTGTTGCTTCTTAATTTTCCACTTGATTAATTATGAAGATTTACACAAATTATCTAATTAGTGGAAACTTAATTGCCCATTAAATTTTGTTAATTTCCTTTAATTTAATTAAGTGTTTTTATACCATTTCCTTACTCTTTTTAGTTATTTAAGATTCAGGGTTTAATTATGATAATTATATTTTTTTTTATGATCCATAAATGAAATTTCAAAATTGACTTTTGATTTACTTAATTTCAAGAGGAAATTGCCTAAAATTAAAATTAACAATTTACACAAATTTGAGACACATATTCACCTTTATTTTATAGGTATTTATTTATCAAAATATAGTATTTAAGATAAATAGGAATTTTAGGGTATTACATTTCTCCCCCTGTTAAATAAAATTTCACCCTTGAAATTTACTCTACCCTAACCACACTCCGAGCCATAAACTCCAGATATTTCTTTTCCATGTCTTCCTCTGTTTCCCAAGTTGCCTCCCTAGGAGATAACCCCTTCCAGACCACCTTCACAAGTAGAATACTTCTATTCCTGAGACGTTTCTCCAAATGGTTAATGATTCGCTCCAGCTCAACCACGAAGGTATTGTCATGTCGTTCTACTACAATACAACTTCTACTACTATTTCCGCAACTTTCTTTCAATGGTACCGGGTTTGCTTCCGTCCTTCGATTATATGTTCTGGTACACCAGGCATTGGAGACGCCAGAGGTGAGTACTAACGCTTCGGACAGGTCCTTCATCTAGTCCTTTCTATCCAAAAGCGGGTTCGGGGAAAATAGTACAAGGTGGATCTGATCCAATCTCCGGAAGGGTAAGGAAGTTGGATTTGCGAGTTCATCTCATGGAACCTCTTGACTTGGTCTAGGAAAAGTAGGTACTTCACCCGAGTGGATCTGTATGTAGTTCTACTTGCATAAAGTCTACTTGTAGGGCTTGCGTCAACACACTATTATCATCTAGGACATACTGCAGGTATGGGGATTCGGCTTCATCATTGCTCTCAAGGTCTTGGATTTGGGGATAGTCAAAGTTGTCTCCTACTGAAGAGTGATTTTGTTCATCGGGCTCCACTGGTTCAGGGTATACTACATTCAGGGGTACGGCATGATTAGGTTCTGGGTCATATATGATCTCGTAAGGATATTTCGATCCGGGATGATATTCAAGTTCGGGATTGTTTATGGGTGAAATATGGTATTCAGGAGCAAGATTGTATACTGGCTCAAAGTTAAGTTCTGGAGCAGGGTATATTAGATCATGTTGGGGTACAGGTTCGGGAGGAGGATAGACTGGCTCAGGGTTAAGCCTAAGTCCTACCATTTCAGGAATTATGGATCTTTGGGCAGTGCTCCTCATCCTTCCAAGATAGTTCCTATAAGGGATTTCATCTTTGTCCATCTCTATAACATCACACCAGGGTTATATCAGTACTCAAGTTCCAAACATGCTCTAAGTTAAAGGCTTAGAACCTAACTTAGTTAATCAAACAATTTGGCCAGGTAGGTGTCTTTGTGGAAGTCTCCCCGTCTTTCACGGTGACTTTTTGACTGAACCACAAGACCAACCATGCCTAGACACCAAAAGGTTTGAAGTAACCTCGTTAGATTCGTGCCAAGATGAATGCTCTAATACCAAAAATGTAACACCCCATTTTTCAAAAGCGGAATAATTTAATATTATCAGAGTAGAGCATTGAAGCAGATATGAGTATGAGTAACTGATAAGTATGTGACCAAATATTAGTTGTGGCGTATCCGGTTGGTTATAATAGCGGTACATTTATCCAAGTATTCAAAATATCCACTAAATAGAAATGTAAATACATCTCCAAAATAAAACTCCAGTCGGGTCCTCACGCGTGCTGCTTACCCTTGTCACCGGCTCCTGATCCTCCAGATCCTGAAGCTATGGTAAGTGCTGAAGTCCAATACCCATCGAACCTCAGGTAACAATTAACCCCATGCTCAAGTATAAACAATATATGACAGATAGATATTCATAACATTACAGCATACCATACATAGCACACAACAAATGTAAGGCTATAACAACACAACAGTACATAGCACACAGCACATATAAAGTTATCCACGTTTGCACTAATCCATGCCACGACAGCTGCTCGTGTCCTCAGCGCTAGGAAAACAATCTCATGGCATTATCAATATTATAACTCGTATAAAGCTAAATGTATAAACAGTGACCTAAGACCGAGTCCTAGCGACGGTGCATGTCCCAAGACAAAGTCTTGTTCATGACTCTATGGAATAATCTATTGCATATAAGCATATCAGAGTTAAAGTTGCAGTACGCGTCCATACCTTAGTCCGCAGAGCTAGTGGTACGTTTGTCTGTTTGGTACGATTCCTGATTTTTCCCGGATGTCCTATAATAGTATCACCACATTATTCCCTTTGTAAATAATATCTTAAGAGATATTTTAGCCACTATTGACCTTTTTACCCTTGGTAGAGTTGTTATTCCAATTATACCCTTTCATTTCCTTAAAAACGGTATTTTAGCATTTCTAGGCAGATTTTTCGGTAACTTTGAAAAATCATGATTAATTCTAGAAAAATCAAAATGAGGTTCTTCCAAATCCAAAAGGACCCTTGATAAGTCTATGTTCTAGGAAAAATAACGGATTTAACTCAAAATCCATGGGTAAATACCAGTTGTAATTTTTCCAACCACTGTCCAGATTTCGTCCAAACAATGTGACCCAACTTCAAAATTTTTTATATCCATGTACAGAAATAATTGTGATACATATTTTATATATTTAAAAATCCCTGAATGTCTACTTTGTTCATGAAAACTTTCATGATTTTAGGACTTCATTTAATAATAAAATAATAGCTTTAACAACACTAAGACAGTTTACAGAAAATCTTCCAACGTTTTACTCCTTTGATCTTTAACTTCCAAAAATGATATCCCACCATATTTTCCATCAAACTTTCATGTGGAACTCATTTCTAATCTCAAAAATATGAAAACAAAACTACTTTTGAAGATTCAAGATCAAAGCATAACTTTACTATAAATTCAAACACCAAGACTCAAGAACTTACCTTTAATGTGTGAAGAATGAAGAGGGCAAGCTCCCCTATTTATAGGAAAATGTCAAGGCCTTTCCTCAATGACCAAAATACCCTTTGCTTCTTCAAAAAGCTTTCTTTCCTTCACTGCTTACACACAAAACCGTCCCCCCTCTTTCTCCTCATCCTCTTCCATTTTATTAATGCCTTATCCTCTTCCATGCATTAATTCCCTTATCCTATCCTCTTCCAAGTTGTTCCCCCATTTATTACCTTATCCCATGTGCTAATTTAATTAGAATATCTTAATTAAAACACAAAAATCTTCCCCCTTCTCCTTAATGCTAGCCGTCCCCCCACCCCTCTCTTCTTGGCTCATGAATTGAGCTTCCTTTGTGTCTAATACCTAATGTTTAAAGCTTCCTATTGGTTCACCCTTTATCACATGGATTTAGCTTAATTGTGTGATTTATTAAGGCCATTGGATTTAGCTTTATTAGGTTTAATCTTGACCTTCCATTTATGTAGTAAAATCCTACTTACTATTGAAGATCTTTATTCTATAACACGTGCTCTTATAATTGTATCATTGTTTAATCTTTTTCTCTCCCCTCCATGTGCAATAAGTCCCACATACTTGACTTTAGGGGATGATAGTTTAATCCTAATTAGTACTCCTAATGTAGTGTTTAACATGCTATTAGGTATGTTTGCCATAGAGTGATTGGTTCTTAGGTTGATTATGATCATTAGACACTCTTTCTATGGTAATCTTGTCTTCTTATTGGTCCTTGATTTTTAATTAAGACATTCCCTAATTGTTGCTTCATAATTTTCCCCTTGATTAATTATGAAGATTAACACAAATTATCTAATTAGTGAAAACTTAATTGCCCATTAACTTTTGTTAATTTCCTTTAATTTAATTAAGTGTTTTTATACCATTTCCTTACTCTTTTTAGTTATTTAAGAATCGGGGTTTAATTATGATAATTATATTGTTTTTTTTTTATGATCCATAAATGAAATTTCAAAATTGACTTTTGATTTAGGGAAAATTCCATATAAAGTTGCTTTAAATAATGAAATTCTAAATCAGGCTGGTAAATTCAATAAATTCATAATTAAGTTATCGACCCAATTTAGAATTTCTAAATATGAGTTAAATAACTTTATTGCCCTCTCTTTGTCTCATCTCTCATTTTAAAAGGGTTTTAGTGCTTTCAAACTTATTTTTTCCAATAAGTGTATACATATAACAACATTAATGTAAGCAACACTACTAGTAGTGCAGTGGTATTGGGAATTGTTTCCCCCCTTAGGTCCTTAGTTCGATCCCCCCTCCCCTCGCCTTGTATCAAAAAAAATAACAACATTAATGTATAACAAAACAAAATATGATCCGCATAAATCAAATATTTTTTTTGTTTGGAAAGATCATCAAGAATAATCCCAGCCAAAAGAAAGGAAAGCATAACCCAAAAACAATTAAATGATTTTCAGCTCAATATTGAGAATCGAAAATTTTTTTGACTTGAATTTTTGATGAGAAGAAAATTAAAATATATTAATAAAAATCTTAGTTATGTGATATTATATATCAAATATTTTCATTAATGGAATTAAAAAAAAATCATTAACGTAAAAAACCAAACTAAATAGGAGTATCACACATGTCAGAATTTTTTATTAAATGATTTTTATTTAAATATTGTCAATAAAAAATTTTATTTTTGGACGAACTACACTTAAACTTGTTTTGTTAATAAAAATAAAACCAAACTTCACTAATGACAAAATTCTGACATGTGTGATACTCCTATTCAGTTTGGTTTTTTACGTTAATGAACGTTTTTTTTTTTAAATTCCATTAATGAAAATATTTGATATATAATATCACATAAGTAAGATTTTTTTATTAATATATTTTAATTTTCTTCTCATAAAAAAATTTCAAGTCAAAAATAAAATTTTCGATACTCAATATTGAGATGAAAATCATTTAATTGTTTTTGGGTTATGCTTTCCTTTCTTTTGGTTGGAATTATTCTTGATGATCTTTCCAAACAAAAAATCTTTGATTTATGTGAATCATATTTTGTTTTATTATGCATTAATGTTGTTATATGTATCCACTTATTGAAAAAAATAAGTTTGAAAGCACTAAAACCCTTTTAAGATGAAAGATGAGAGATGAGACAAAGAGAGGGCAATAAAGTTATTTAACTCATATTTAGAAATTCTAAATTGGGTCGATAACTTAATTAAGAATTTATTGAATTTACCAACCTGATTTATAATTTCATTATTTCAACCAACTTTATATGGGATTTTCCCTTTGATTTACTTAATTTCAAGAGGAAATTGCCTAAAATTAAAATTAACAATTTACACAAATTTGAGACACATTCACCTTTATTTTATAGATATTTATTTATCAAAATATAGTACTTATAATAAATAAGAATTTTAAGGTATTACACCCAACACATAGGAATTTAAATGGAAACCAAAACTTCACACCATAATATAAGTTTTTGTATCTTTAAACTTGGGAATTATCCATCAAGTCAAATTACACATTACAAAGCAAAATAGACTTATCCATCTTAAACCAACTAAATTCCAATTCTATATCATTTAGCAACATCTCATTTGCGTCCTTCAAATTAATTCAAACAATCTCTATGACCACAATTTATTAGCCTCAATCTAATTGTTATTTCCTTCAATGTCCAGCGCATACCATGTAGCCACCACAAAACCGAAATGCACAACACTACAACTTCAATCCACACACCACCCAACAAGCACGGATGAATAGTAAACAGAAAGAATGAATGAAGATTCATAAATCCCCCTTACCCAAAACCGACGACCAGAGAAAAGAAGGGAAAAAAAAATTCAGCAATGAACCTAAAATAAAAAAAATAAAAAAATAAAAAAAACCTTGAAGTCCTTCCTTTCCAATACTCCTTCCACCTAGAATAACCTTCAAACTATCTACTTTCTTTAAACAACCAGTAGCAAAACGAAATTATTCTTCAATCCTAAATTCATAAAAATCACAGCAATATATAGAACCAACAGAAAAGAAATGCTGCACATCTAAATCTTCATAAATGCCCTAGATAGATGAAGCATACCCACACAATCATGCCATTTTGCACCAAAAACGCATAAGATGAAGATTCCTTTAATCCCTCACCAAAACACCCATGGACAAACCAATTGAAGGAGGAAGGCAGTGAACAGAACAGAGCAGAGCAGAAAAAGGAAACAGCAAAAAATTTTGACCGGAGGGGACGAACGCCGGCGACGAACGATGGCATCAAGCAACGGGAAGGACGAGGAACAGGGTTGCTCAACAGATCTGGGGTTTTGGTCTCTGAAATCCCGAAACTTCTCTCTGCCAAGCGAAAGTCGAAGAAGTCATGCACTTAAAACCCAAAATCTGATGTCCAGATTTTTTTTTAACACATAAGGGTATTTTGGTAAATTCCCCAAAGCTGAGGCAAATATAAAAATCACGAGTTCACATTATATGCACATAATTATGTGTTTCTTATGTGCTCATACCTCTAATTAGAGGTATGAGCATATTTTTTTTAAATTTTTTTATATATTGTATTTATATAGATTTAAATTAGAGTAAATATCCTTTTTGGTCATTGGAAAAAAGTACGGACCCTTTTTGATCCCTAACAAAAAATAACTCATCCCGTCATCCCTGGGAAATCAAAAAACATCCCACGTTAGTCCTTCCGTCAGTTAGCTCCTAACGGCGTCACTAACGTTGCTGACGTGTAACGTGAGTTGGTCCAGTCACATGCCACGTAGGAAGGCCAAAACGACGTCGTTTGAGTAAATACCCTTTTTGGTCCTTGGAAAAAAGTACGGACCCCTTTTTGATCCCTAGCTAAAAATAACTCGTCCCGTCATCCCTGGGAAATCAAAAAACATCCCACGTTAGTCCTTCCGTCAGTTAGCTCCTAACGGCGTCACTAACGTTGCTGATTTGTAACGTGAGTTGGTCCAGTCACTCGCCGACTCTTCCATCTTCCCCCTTTATATACCCTCCCTCTATTCTTTCCCTCCCCAACAAGTCATTACAAAAAAAAATATTAATAGAATGTTTGTTCACCAAGTAAGCTTAATGTCTTGCATCACCATGGTCCAATCACTGACTCATCATGTTCTCGATTGAATGGTGCAGGGTGCTTCGTTATCTTCAACATTTTTTACTCGTTAAAAAGTCTATTCACTGACCTCACCGTTGGATTTAGAGAAGTATTCCGGCGCAAACCTAGGCGAGAAGAGCTGCCGTTGATGCTTGGCTCCATCGGGTTGCGTTGATGGCGACGGCGGCGGCGCCTTGGAGTTATCTGGATATGCCAGTTTCTTCTCGGGGGAAGAAGGCTTCTGCTCTGGCTTGGGCTTGAGATTTGGGGCATCAATACACAAGCTCGATCTCTGACCGTAGGAAAACTTGGCGCAAAGAGCATTGAAGGAGCTGAAGATAGACATCATTTGACGACCATAGAACCGATGGAGTTGACGATAACGTATACGAAGTTAAGGTTGCCATCTCCGACTTCTTTAACCACCAAGTCATCAAAATTATTCCCAATCCGTGAAGAAAGGGAAGGTGTAGCCTTTATGTATTCAATTAGCAGCTTCTCATCTAGCGGACAATACTCCGAAAAAAGCCATGTTGGGCATCGACGGTTATCGTGGATGCCGGCGATGATGGATTATAGAGTTGGCAGAAGCAAGATTAAAGAAAGGGAGGCATATATCATGGTGCTTGATTTCTTTTGAATAAGAAAAAGAAAAAGAAAAATCGAATGCTCAATTCCTTATTCTTCACTGAAGTTGACAGGGAAGGCAATGAAGAGACTTTCCTAACAGGCCAGGTGTTCCATGACCATCGGAGACCTTCGACGGCCCCCAACTCGAGAAAATCCATAGATTCAAAAATCATTGTCTACACGTTGTTTTGGCCTTCCTCCGTGGCAAGTGACTGGACCAACTCACGTTACACATCAGCAACATTAGTGAGGCCGTTAGGAGCTAACTGACAGAAGGACTTACATGGGATGTTTTTTGATTTCCTAGGGATGGCGGGACGAGTTATTTTTAATTTGGGATCAAAAAGGGGTCCGTACTTTTTTCCAGGGACCAAAAATGGTATTTACTCAAACGACGTTGTTTTGGCCTTCATACGTGGCATGTGACTGGACCAACTCACGTTACACGTCAGCAACGTTAGTGACACCGTTAGGAGCTAACTGACGGAAGGACTAACGTGGGATGTTTTTTGATTTCCGAGGGATGACGGGACGAGTTATTTTTAGTTAGGGATCAAAAAGGGGTCCGTACTTTTTTCCAGGGACCAAAAAGGGTATTTACTCTTTACATTATATGCTGCTTTTTAGGATTTTTTTTGCATCCAGTATCTCAAATTAATTAATTAATTTCCATATTACTGGTGTTATAAATAGATGCAGAATTGGAAATTAATTAATTTGAGATACTGGGTGCAAAAAACATTCCAGAAAGCAGCATATAATTTAAATCTATATAAATACAATATATAAAAAATTGAAAAAAATTAAAAAAAAAATTATGCTCATACCTCTAATTAGAGGTATGAGCACATAAGAAGCACATAATTATGTGCACATAATGTGGACTCAAAAATCACACCTTTACTAAAGGAGGATTTGAACCCAGTTCTTGAAAGACCTTTAACCATCCCCATACCATCAAGCTACAAGTTCTACCTTGACTCCCAACTACAACAAGTAATAAATATATAATTGGCTTATAATAATATAATATAATTTATTTGTTTGTTTTATTTTCTTGAGCCATTACAACTATTATTATTTCTTCCTAATAATCTATTATCTCGATGGTCTATAAATATTTTTAGGGCTATTACATTCTTCCCCCCTTAAGAAATTCGGTCCTCCGAATTTAATTGGATAGATAACATGCGACAACTTCACTAAAAAAAACCACTTCACAACTCACAATTAGCCTAATGGTATATGAGGGTAGTAAATTGATGGTATATGAGGGTAGTAAATTGAAACTTAAAATTTAGAATAGACATATTAAATAGAAATCAAACCCAAAACAAGCGAGTGTGTCAATGATAGCATTAATCACTCAAGAAATTTCTTTTGTAAGTTCAAAACCATGTTGGAGAAGTATGCTATGCACAAACAAGGTCCAAACAAGAGTGTAGCACTCTTACGAACTCAAAGAAACAGCAATGAGTGTATGCAAATCAGTAAAAAGAAGGCATCAGTCAAAGTTCAAACGTTCAAACTTATGCAAATAAGCATATTCAAAAATGTGAACACTTGTATTCAAAAGCAGAGTCAAGAATTGGACATGAGTTAATTGAAACAATGGAGGGATGATGTTCTGGACACTCAGCAACAATTATGAATAAAAGAATTCTGCAGACAATCATGCACTTAACGCAATGTTAATTTTTAATGTGCAACAGTTCAATTCAAGCAAATGCAATTTCAATAATCAAACCAGTTTATACATCAAGTTTCAATTAGTTCTACCATGCACAATTAGAAAATAGTCTCCTTTCGACAACCCATAACTAATAACCAAACTTGAAGCCAAAGACAACACCATAAAGTAAGAAAATGATCAAATAATTTGATCCCAAAATGATATGAAAAATGTTATTTGGTCCAACTTCCAAAAGTTTCATAGTCAAAATTCAATGAGTGGCAAAGGGCATACTAAAATGGAAGTTAGAGTTCTAGCACCCTAAGTCAAAATTCGTTATTCAGCCTTCTAAAGTTTTTTTTTTTTTTTTTTTTTTAACAATTTAAACATCAAAGCATCATTTCTAGCAAACTAAGGCGAAACTATCATATCCTTGACTCAAAACAACATTCGCATATATACAACAATAAAAATAAGCATTTCACACAAAATTATGACCATGTAGGAACTCTTTTTTTTTTTTTTTTCCTAGTTGATACAATAACTACCCCATATTACTTCATGAATATCACAACCAAACGATCACCTTTCAAAGTCAAATCCAACCATAGAATTTTCATTTATAAATCAGCCTTTTAAATCAAACACATTACAATCAGTACTGTAAGGCACTCACCAAAGTTCTTTGTTATCTGGTCCATCCAAAAATTTAAAACTAAATCAATATGTGTAGCAGTTAGTCTCACTCTTTGGATGTAAAAACGAAGAAGTAAACCCTTCAAAATAACTTAATCAGGACAAGTAATATAACTACAACTGGTTTTATGTTCAAACAAAGCTCAATTTAACATATCCTTATATTTATAACAAGATTTATACATTCACAATAGTAAAAGTCACATTATAATGCAATACTAAAGCAAATTATTCATTATAGCTAGTTTGCTATAAATCCTATGCATTTAACTGGGAGATTTTTTTTATAAAAAACTTAGAACATAATATGTGTCATTAATTATTCCAAAAGTCTACTACTTTCACACAGTGATTGCAGCAATTAGCACAGCTAGTTAAATAACTATAGTCACTATATGCATTAAAATTTAGCTTCTTGCATCATCCTCAACAAGAATGCACTTATATTTCAACAACCAAATCATTCAATCAGATCTGTATCAAGAGTTAAATTTGAGACACAGCAAAAAGTTCAATCAGCCAATGGTCATATTTCTTACTTGAATATTGAGTACAAGTCACAAATGAATTTTCCTTAGCTTAATTTTTCAGAATTCAGAAAATGCAGTCAATTTGCCTAGTTAAACAAATCAGAACAGTGTGGAATGAATTCAAGACAGAGGCATATGAAGTAAACTTATGCAGGGCAACAAACACCAAACAAGCCCAATTGTACAATGGCATCATGCATCTCAACACATAAATCCCATGTTTTCTTGACAATCAAATTAAGAGAAATGATATTTAAGCACAGAATTAGTGAGCTATATGATGGTCCTTGGTCCTCAATGATGCAAATTACTAGCCAAAACAAATTCATGCAAATCTAGTTAAAACAGACTCAAATTTTTTAACAAGCACAAATGACATACGCTTTGATTCTTATACTCAAGATGGTGTCACACACTCCTTAGCTAAACTAATAAGACCAGTAAGCAATTTCAGTTTAGATCTGGATATTCTTCCAAAGAATCATAATAATGCAGATATTATCTCAAAGATTAAGCACACAAGTGACTGACAACAAAACTCGATAATTTCCTTATTATGAAAGTAAAATGAATCTCACACCATGCAATTCACATACAATGGTCCAATGTCAACACACATGAGGGCAGCAAGTTCCAATACCACAAAAGGTTAGTCCAAATTGTCAATGTTAACTGATAGCAACAAACTTGATAGAGCGGAAATTTCCAACTCTTACAACAGCTCACGAAAACCAATATTTCAAGGAATTTACATCAGGGTCAGTATTGCGTACACACAACCAGCAGCAGTTGATTCTACACTTAGCAATCTCAAAACTCAGTTAGATGCTTCAATAACAGACTCCAACCACAGCAAAATCCAGCAAATAAATCAACAAGTTTATGAGCGAAACAACCAAGAAATTTCAGAGCAAAACCACTCAAACCAGCAGCCAAATTCCTCTAAACTGTGTCTAGTCAACTTGTAAGTCCAGCAATACCTTGCAATTATTCTGTTGACTATCAGTTCATATATGACAGCAGAGGCTTTTTTTTTTTAAAAATTATAGCAATCCAAATCCATTAATTTCCACACAAGTGGTAGCACATAATGGCAACAATGACTGTTGCACACAAATCTCAACAAAAGTTCAAGATTTCAGCAGCTACACTTCCCAATTTTTTTTTTTCAAAATATCATTCAAAAGCACAACTCAAATTATGCATTACAACTCCCAACCTAAAATTGATATGGAATCCAAGTCTGCACATGCAACTTCCAAACAATTCCATATTGCAATCATCCAAAAAGTCCAAGATTTCAATAACAAATATTACAATGGCAGAAGCAAGTTGATATCACAGTGGCAAACTGATATGAAAAAGTCAAAGGATGGATTTGATATTCATAACTCAAGTTTGCACTGAAATCACAGTTTGCACTAGCAACAACAAATGATTCAATATTTCTATGATGAAACACAATGGACAACGCCCAAAACCAGCGATCCAACACTAAATTCCAACAACAATTACAGTTCAAACTCCCACGAAATTCCATTTTTTTAACACCAATTACAGCAAGACAATTCTTCACTCAATGGACAGTTTTTTTTTTTTTTACATAATACTCAGCAACCATAGCAAAATTCAAACAACGTTAATGGTAGATCATGTCCATGGAACAACAAAATTACAATTAGAAGCAATAAAATTCAAGCTATTCACTCAACTCCCAAACTCACAAATTGTCCACTAAACAAGTTACTGCAGCAATTTGAGTATTTCACCACAAAACAGAACCAATTTCTCATAATATTAGCAATAGAGACTAGACAAAATAATTAGGTGATATTTTCCATTAAAAGAATATTACAAGTCATACCACAACCAATCCATGGATTTTAGGCGGAAATAGCATAAAGTACATTTTCCTACAATTTAGGCAAAGAACACATGTAGAATCATTACCAAGCAAAATAATTCAAGAAGCGCCCAATTCAAATATATCATAAACCACTCTCGAACACCAAAACAACCACAAACTCATCAAGAAATCAACAATTCCTACGGTATAGAATATGAACTTCCTATAAGGGTTTCAACAGCACTTCATCTTTATTTAATTCCTACTAAGCACTTCAAATCTTAGGCATCTTTTTAATTAAAAGAAAGTATTAGTAGCATTAAGCTCAACAGAATTTCTGTTATGCAAGATGACATATCAATCAAGGAAACTAAGGCAAAACATCACGTTGAGTCATACTCAATTAAAATCCTTTACACCACGATTCTTCTACTTCGCACTTGTTCACTTATTTACATTCAGACTATCCAAGGAAACACAAGAAATACTCAGCTCAAGATATGGATGACGCATGTTAGACAAGAAGGAAGACACTATAGGACATGTAACATCCCAACTTTTCGAAAGCAGTATAAAATTTTTTCATCAGAGTAGAGCACCAGAACAAGAGTGTAACTGATATATTGATATAAAATTCCCACTGGCTAGTTACATAAACGGTATATTAACCGAGAGTTTCCAAAAAGTAAAGGATAATAATGGAAAGAAAGGCTTCCGCCGAAACATCGAAAGGAAGTCTTCAGCCGGCCTTCTACTCGGGCTGCTTGCCTCTCTCCTTGGTCCTCGGTCCTCCTGAACCTGACGCTATGTTAAGGGCTGAGATCCAGTGCACCAGATCTCAGGTAACGGTTAACCTCATGTTTATGTATACACATACAAACGACAGACATCCACAACATCATCAGCACATACCATCACTCTATCACAACCCATGCATATGTATTGCCCCCAAGATGCGAGACAAATTGCACCCAAGATACGACCGATTGCACCCAAGATACGGACAGATTGCACCCAAGATACTGACAGATTGCACCCAAAGATAGACATATCCTCTAACCACTATATGTACTCAAACAAGATAACACTCCTACACACATACCACATATATGCATACCATAAACATCGAGTTAGTGTTACAAGACGCGAACGTACCTTCGTTGACGGTATTCGCACGTTTACTGAAACGGTCGCTTTGACGAAAAAAATAAACGCCCTGTCGGACAACAGAAACGACAAGAAATCGAGTTTCGACGTCCTATAAGAGTAATATCACTTTTATTAGTGATTTGGTACTATATCTCGGCATTTTGGGTAAAAATTACCATTTTGCCCCTATACCCCTAATTGGCGGAATTTCGCCAGCACTTCGTTACTCTGACAAATTTTCTTCCCGAAATTTTGCCAGAACTTCGACGCCATTTTGATTTTTGAAAATAAAGACTAAAATAGCCCTCCCATATGATACCCAATCATACTTGAAAATTTAAAGGCTATTCTAGCATTATAACACCTACTTGTGAAAGAACTACGAAGACTTGACTTTCGGGGACTCGATCCCTACCATGTTTCTACCTCGTCAGCATATATTTCAATGCAATGAGGCCTAAAAACAATAGTAGGAATCTCACTCCCTACTTGCTAAATCTATCTAACAATTCTACTAACTACCGAACTAAAGACTAAAGACCGAAAGACTTACTCGTTGAAGACTTCTGCAGAATTTTCCCGAGCTTTCTCTCTTCTTTCTCCAAAAACCAAAGGGAGGGGTGTGGTATTTATAGAAAAGGAGGTAGGGTTTCGGCCGTCGGATCAACTTTGAGAGAATCGATCTGGACCGTCCAAAGCAACTTTTGAAAAAACCCTCTTTTTCCTTCTTCCCTTTCACACTTGGCCGAAATTCAGGCCCAAAAATAAAGGGTTTGGCCAATGGGAGGTGGCCATGTGTCACCTTCCAGAAGCTTTCAGACCGATTTCTCCGATCGGTACCCGATTCGCGTGATTTCGGAGAAATCTCAAAATTCTCGATTTACAACTTTGGAAGCATATTCTCACTTAGTAGAAATGTCCAATTTAACCTATATTTTGATTCCATATAGGGCTCCAACAGTCCAGTTGAGTCTTTCTCGAAAAACGTGTCCGAACGCGTCCGGTTTCAGAACGCATTTCTGAAATCACCAACTTCTTCAGAAAAATTCACTGATTCCAAATATGTCCATAGAATTAACTTCCGCAAGAGTTTAACGGAAGATAAAATTCCACTGATCAATATTCTACCCTGACTTTGGAAATCCCATTCCTACATCTCTAGATAGGATCCGTTTCCTAATTATTAAATTACTATTCACCCTTTTTCAATTTAAATTAATTATATTGTATTATAATGCAAGTTGCAACTTATAATATCATGATATTTTTACAAGATTTTCCTCCCAAATTTGTCAAACATTTCGGTCAAAATCTGGTCCCTTTTTATTTAATTTTCGTTTTTATTTAATTAATAATTAATTAATATTATATAAAATAATTATTTAATAATTATTTTTATATAATTTTTACAAAATTTCCTATTGGTCCATACTTGATTTTAGGCTCAAAAATACCTAAACTCAACTATTTTTCTCCAAAATTTCCAATTAATTAGTAAACATGTTTTTACTAATTTTAAAACAAAAATCACTAATTTTTGAGCTTTACATAATTATCTTTGAATTTTCTTTGCTTATGCTTAAGTAATTAGCCCAATATTACTTAATTACTTTCTTATCAATAGTTGATAATTTTCTTAATTATGGGGGTATTACGGTCATTTCAATACTTTTTGGGTATTCTTCTACAATTTCTCCAAGTTTGTAACTTAATAAATTACCTAAATTAGGGACAATATCCTTCCCTATTTCAAGTAGATTTTTACTTGCTTCTTTTATAGCTTTCACAGGGTATTTATAACCCATAATGTGCTTAGGGACTTATTTGCAAATTCCCAAACTTCTAGGGACCTAATTGTAAATTTTCTAATTTCTAGGAGATTACCCTAACAACATGGTAAACTCATTACAAGGTGTTCGAGACCTCATATTCACCTATTTTCAAGAGAAGTTACCCTAAGTCAGATTTTAGGGTATTACATTTCTCCCCCCGTTAAACAAAATTTCGTCCTCGAAATTTGCATTCTACCCACAAATCTCCGTACTATCTAAACTCCGTCCTATTCAGACTTTGGACTTCAAGCGTCGGTCTTTACTTTGTCTGCCAGCTGCTTCTTTCGGTGATCGAGAATTCGCTTTGGTTTGACCATAAAGATCCTGTCATATCGTACCTTGATATATAGTGTCTCCCGTGGCTCATACACCGCGGTCAACACCACAAATACCAAAATGTCTCCTTGGACTACACCATGGCAACACAAGATACTTTAAATTTTTCCATGGTTCCCACACACCATGATAACACAAAATACCTCCTACTCAATGACACGATCACGGTCGAATTGTAATAACGAAGAAACATGGAACACGTCACAGAGATCTACTCAAGTTTCGGGGGTAAAGCTATCGAAAATTTGAATGGTCTTACGTTATGAAGACTACGAGTTCTCCTTTGAAGTACTCTACTGACACCGGCCACCAAGGATATTCGTAAAAACATATGATTATCGTCTCCAAACCACGGAGCCGTGTTTCGATCCTTTCCTTCGTTAGATTCTCGTTGGTTCTTTCTACTCAAAACAGTACGGAAATACGTATCGGAAGCTCCTATACATGAGTCAAATACGCATGTACTTATCTTTATTGGTCTCGAGTTTCATCCGGCGTGGCCTATCATCGCATATAAACTCGATGCTAGGAAAGAATCACCGTCCAAAGACAAACCGGCGGTTATTAGAGTGATCGAGACTCGATATCGAGTTATCGAAATATCGAGTTCGAGTTAACGAGTTATCGAGACTCGATATCGAGCTATCGAGCTATCGGAGGCCGATATCGAGTTATGAGAAACTGATATCAAGGTTATCGAAACCGATATTAGGATTATCGAATTATCGAGACTCGATATCGGGGTTATCGAAACCGATATCGTGATTATCGAATTGATGTACCGACGAAAGTGGTACACCGATCGTAATGGTATACCGGTTCAAATTGGTACACCGAAATGAGGTGGTACACCGACCTTGGGCTATATCGTACTCATTTTCAAAACATGCTCCAAAATTTTGAAAAGGCTTAGAACCTAACTCCGTTAACCGAACAGAATGGCCTGTAAGTGTCTACCATGGGGCCTCACCGACTTATACGGCGACTGATTGGCACACCCACGTAGACTAGCCTTGCCTTCGGCACCAATCTGTCCGTAATAACATGGTTAAATTCATGCCAGGACTACTGCTCTGATACCAAAATGTAACATCCCAACTTTTCGAAAGCAGTATAAATTTTTTTTTTCAGAGTAGAGCACCAGAACAAGAGTGTAACTGATATATTGATATAAAATGCCCACTGGCTAGTTACATAAACGGTATATTAACCGAGAGTTTCCAAAAAGTAAAGGATAATAATGGAAAGAAAGGCTTCCGCCGAAACATCGAAAGGAAGTCTTCAGCCGGCCTTCTACTCGGGCTGCTTGCCTCTCTCCTTGGTCCTCGGTCCTCCTGAACCTGACGCTATGTTAAGGGCTGAGATCCAGCGCACCGGATCTCAGGTAACGGTTAACCTCATGTTTATGTATACACATACAAACGACGACAACAAATCGAGTTTCGACGTCCTATAAGAGTAATATCACTTTTATTAGTGATTTGGTACTATATCGGCATTTTAGGTAAAAATTACCATTTTGCCCCTATACCCCTAATTGGCGGAATTTCGCCAGCACTTCGTTACTCTGACAAATTTTCTTCCCGAAATTTTGCCAGAACTTCGACGCCATTTTGATTTTTGAAAATAAAGACTAAAATAGCCCTCCCATATGATACCCAATCATACTTGAAAATTTAAAGGCTATTCTAGCATTATAACACCTACTTGTGAAAGAACTACGAAGACTTGACTTTGGGGACTCGATCCCTACCATGTTTCTACCTCGTCGGGCATATATTTCAATGCAATGAGGCCTAAAAACAATAGTAGGAATCTCACTCCCTACTTGCTAAATCTATCTAACAATTCTACTAACTACCGAACTAAAGACTAAAGACCGAAAGACTTACTCGTTGAAGACTTCTGCAGAATTTTCCCCAGAGCAAAAAACCCTCTTTTTCCTTCTTCCCTTTCACACTTGGCCGAAATTCAGGCCCAAAATAAAGGGTTTGGCCAATGGGAGGTGGCCATGTGTCACCTTCCAGAAGCTTTCAGACCGATTTCTCCGATCGGTACCCGATTCGCGTGATTTCGGAGAAATCTCAAAATTCTAGATTTACAACTTTGGAAGCATATTCTCACTTAGTAGAAATGTCCAATTTAACCTATATTTTGATTCCATATAGGGCTCCAACAGTCCAGTTGAGTCTTTCTCAAAAACGTGTCCGAACGCGTCCGGCTTTGAACGCATTTCAAATCACCAACTTCTTCAGAAAAATTCACTGATTCCAAATATGTCCATATAAATTCAAACTCATTCCTAGATGTTGAGTTAGAATTTATTTTCTTTAAATCCAAAGATATGCCTATATGCATTTTTCCCTATTTCGTCTTATTAGGAAAAAGCACAAACGGCTTTAATTAACTTTCGCAAGAGTTTAACGGAAGATAAAATTCCACTGATCAATATTCTACCCTGACTTTGGAAATCCCATTCCTAGATCTCTAGATAGGATCCGTTTCCTAATTATTAAATTACTATTCACCCTTTTTCAATTTAATTAATTATATTGTATTATAATGCAAGTTGCAACTTATAATATCATGATATTTTTACAAGATTTTCCTCCCAAATTTGTCAAACATTTCGGTCAAAATCTGGTCCCTTTTTATTTAATTTTCGTTTTTATTTAATTAATAATTAATTAATATTATATAAAATAATTATTTAATAATTATTTTTATATAATTTTTACAAAATTTCCCTATTGGTCCATACTTGATTTTAGGCTCAAAAATACCTAAACTCAACTATTTTTCTCCAAAATTTCCAATTAATTAGTAAACATGTTTTTACTAATTTTAAAACAAAAATCACTAATTTTTGAGCTTTACATAATTATCTTTGAATTTTCTTTGCTTATGCTTAAGTAATTAGCCCAATATTACTTAATTACTTTCTTATCAATAGTTGATAATTTTCTTAATTATCACACCTCATTACCTCATGACTTTTACACTGACACATTTGTTTCCATGTGTTCTGTATTATCTTAGCATCTACGGGGTATTACGGTCATTTCAATACTTTTTGGGTATTCTTCTACAATTTCTCCAAGTTTGTAACTTAATAAATTACCTAAATTAGGGACAATATCCTTCCCTATTTCAAGTAGATTTTTACTTGCTTCTTTTATAGCTTTCACAGGTATTTATAACCCATAATGTGCTTAGGGACTTATTTGCAAATTCCCAAACTTCTAGGGACCTAATTGTAAATTTTCTAATTTCTAGGGAGATTACCCTAACAACATGGTAAACTCATTACAAGGTGTTCGAGACCTCATATTCACCTATTTTCAAGAGAAGTTACCCTAAGTCATATTTTAGGGTATTACAGGACATCCTCTATAAGGCCTTCAATGATGTCTCAATTATGATTATGCCCGGGTTCATAATGATAATTGAGACCCCAAAGAAGAATCCTTGTTCCACGTATCTATACGAAACCTATGCTCTGATACCAAATTGTCACGCCCTGAAAGCTAAGGGGTGACGAGCACAAAAAATTATTGGACTCATATTCCTTAAGCCTTAAACTTATATACAAAAATTAAATAACAATTATAATAACATTCGGAGCTATGCTCCACTATAACATATATGTGTACACATATTCCAATTTACAAGGGAAGACGCGGATCCTACCTATAGACTATGTGGAGCATTTTAAATGCTAATATATATATATATATATATAAATAAAACTTAATTTTACATCCACTAATAGTTGTTCCAAGATATGTCTACAAGCGTGGTCAACAATGACAGTCTTCACTGTTCCACTAAAGGTACTATTTCAGACCAAAAATATTTTCCGGTGAACAACGTCCCATATATAGAATAATAAAATGATGAAATAAATAGATTACACAGACTTAACCTTGAATAACACAACGTGTGTATAAATTCCAACTTCTAAAGTATAAAATCATGGAGACAATTCAAAACCATATAATAGATCATTGAATGAGTAAAATCATATACTTATTAAACCACATGTTAATTTTTAATTTTTTTTTTAAAAAAACAATAAACCTGGAATTATATTTTTCCGTAAGACTTCAACAGAACGAATAACAAGCGTGGACACACAGTCCACGAGGGAAAGTAACCAAGCGCGGCTAGAAGCCACTAAAACAAGCGTAGCATGAGACTACGAAACAAGCGTAGGAACAAGACCCATGAATAACAAGCGTGAGAATGAATCTCACGAATATCAAGCATGAGTACTATGCCCACGAATATCAAGCGAGCTCGAATTAACCATGGTGCACCAAGGACTAACAGTACTGCTGTTAGTAACCAGCGTTCTGTATTCAGTCCTCTTAAAATCGTTTCAAGCATGCTCAGGGCCAATTTGTCAAAACGATGAAAAGTTCTTCTTTCAATACCATTATGACTCATATGAAATACACCATAATATAATACCCCAGCATGAAAGTTCACAAATAATATTTCAAGACATTCCTTCAAATTCAATCTGTCCACAAAACATTTCCCAAACAATAAAAATCGTGTACAAACATTTTAAAATACAAGACTATCTTTACATGAAAATTTGTGAGAAGCATAAATAACAATAAATAAAACCATCAATCTATACCCATTTCAATATCGATGAAAACTAACATAATTCTAATCAACTTTCTTTGATAAAATAGCAATAAGAGAATGTGGTAGCAAATTAAATTAAAATCTAACAAGTAAAGATATCATTTAAAATTTGTAATGGGACGTTATTCCCTCACCTACAATGCTTATACTTATGTCTCTTTCTCCAATCTATCATTTTCCAAATTATTCAGCTCTTCCTTTCCTAATATACAAAACAAATTCATCATTACTTCAAGTCTTCAACTATAACTTTACATAAAATTCTCATAGTATCTTATCTAGTAAAATTCTCTATTTTCCCCACTACGATAACCATATGCACACGCAACTTACACCATTTCTTTAGTTTCTTACATTAGAGCTTTAACTGCTTTTCTTCAACTTTTAATTCCCAACACATAGGAATTTAAATGGAAACCAAAACTTCACACCATAATATAATTTTTTGTATCTTTAAACTTGTAACTACCACTCCTTCAAGAGGAAAAAGGGAATTATCCATCAAGTCAAATTACACATTACAAAGCAAAATAGACTTAGTTTAGGCCGAACTCCTACAACGGACCATACAGGGTCAAGGAAAAGCTAGATAAAGGAGCCTATGTTCTCGAGACCCTGGCAAGAAAACCAATTAAAAGGACATGGAACGCTGACAAGCTAAGGGTTTATCACAGCTAGACTTAGTCTAGGCCGAACTCCTACAACGGACCTAGTCCGAGTCAGTTGTGCTTTTGTTATTTCCAGTTTATTTTCGTTTCAGCCATTTCCTTCCCACAGTTTTTCATTTCAAGTTGTCAGCTCCTCAGAGCAAATCATTTCTTAAATTAATAAACGGTTCCTTAACCGAAGTTCAATTTCAAGAATGTTGATGATTTGTTGAGTAAGCAAACCGACACCGAGGCACACGAGCCCGGTTATTTCTAAAAACTATACGAGGCCGCTGTCATCAGCCCTTGTAAATATTTTGATGCATCGAAACTGACACCGGGATAAGAAGGCGAATAGTCATACCAGATCCTAATCAGGTCGAAATGTTTCAGTAGGTGTCTGTACAACTCCGACTAAGCATGTGACAGTTCGCCCTTACTGTGGTTAAGATACGGGAAGAACGACTCCAGAAACTCGTAGCGTGGTAAATGTTGAAACCCCTACTCATACACCTGGTCTCCTACACCAGAAGAGTACTAGCGGACTCTAAATTATTTAAAGACCCTGGCCCGGTCTAAGTCATAACAAAGTGCAGTGTATGCATAAAGTTAAAATTACACAATGGACTAGTTACTTGAATTTTCATTCATAAGGTCAATTGTTCAAAAGTACAATAAAGTTTGAGATACAAACTACTACAAAGCCGGCATCTTAAGCCGAAACAAAAGAAAGAGATAAAGAAATCCGACGCGGCTTTCTTTACCGCATCCGCCGCCTTCTGATGGGCAGCCTTCTCCTCTTCCAGGGCACCCCGGGTCCCCTCTAGTTCCGCGCATAACTCGCTACACTGTTGGGTAAGCCGCTTCACAGCGTTCATGGATTGAGAGCGTGACGACTTTATCTCGGCCAGATTAGAGTTGGCCTCGGCCAGATTAGCGTTGGCCTGCATCAGATCGATGTTGGCCTGCGTTAGTGCCTGGTGGGTCAGCAGAAGATCCTCGCTGGCCTTCTCCGTGGCGTCCTGGGAAATTTTAAGCTCCATCTTTAGACTGTCCCGTTCCATCTCGGCCTTTTCTTTTTCCACCTCGAGCCTCTTAGCTTTCTCTTCAGCCATCTCCAGACTCAACTTCAGGGCTCGGGATTCACCAGTAGCCCTAACATAATACCCGTGGAGATACGGGTAGGCCTGAGATAATCCGAGGGCCTTGCAGAGACGACTGGACACGTCCTGTACTTCGTGCACATCCTCATCTGAAAGAGGTTGGGGACCTAAGAATCGACGCGGTGGAAAGAAGGCCGTGCCGATTTCTTTAGAGACGCTCCCGTCCCAAGCCTGGCCGCATCTGAGGCCACCAGGGCGAGGAGCAGCGGTCGTGGTCTTGGAGGGAGAAGGGGGAGGCACCGAGTCAGAGTGGAGCACATCTTTCCCCTTATCAATAGATGGATGGGGGTCGGCAAAAGGAGAGGCCCCGGTCGCTGCCAAGGATGGAGAGGACGAAGGCACCACCTCTGTGTTTACTGCCAAGGATAGAGCGGACGAAGGCATCACCGCGGTATCCCCAACCCTTGCCCTTTTTGCCGAGGAAGGCTTCGGGACCGTAGACGCAGCAGGAGCTTTCTTCTTGAGGGGCTCAGCAGCGGCCCGTTTCTTAGAAGCCTTCTCCTTCGGCTTTCCGCCTGCCGGCCTGGTATATCCGAGGTAGTCCGGATTCAGCTCCATAGCACCTTGGTCTGTCAAAAAATTTCAAAAACAAAAAGTCAGAAACTAATTAGGCGAAAAAAATCAAGTAGTATTTTATAAAACGACAGAGCTTATATAAAGAAAGCCATACTCTTGATATAGAAGGCCGCACTTTTAACGCCATGTTCGGTGACGTACGAAGCCAGCCGAGTTAAGTGCTCCCTCTCCACATCGGAGAGGTCCTTGGCATCAAATTAATAGGTGGAGGAGGAAGATTTATGATAATCAGAGGTCGAGTAAAGCAGGAAACGCCATTCTACGCTGGGGCCCTCAGCGTCCTTCAGAAACCAAGGCACTTCCCCAGCAATCGCAACCACCTTGAAGAAAGCATTTTTGAAATGCTTGAAGGAGTCGGAAAAGGAGGTCATGAGTTTTCGGTCCGCCTCGGCACGAAGAGAAGTCAGTCCTTTCAAAGCAGGCGGCTCTCTACCCGAACGAGGGGTGAAAGGAGAGAAGAAATGAAGGAAGAGAGCGGCGGTGCAAGGGATGACAGGCTCCATCGACCCGTAAAGATACGCAAACGTCGCCAGGTATCCCTACCCGTTGGGGTGGAGCTGAGAAGGGGCGAGATGAAGATAGTTGAGCACGGACATTTGAAACTCAGTAAACGGGAAGCGAATACCGAGCCGGGACATATATTCCCGATAGAAGAAAAAGAAGTTAGGGGATCCGGGCTCTCGGGTGGCACAGATCGGTTCATCGTCCTCGAAAGGGGCCAGAGAGCATCCCGATGACCCCACCTGGGCCACGTCTGCATCTGTCATCAATGAACGTATAGTCAACATCTCACTTGTCACTCAGGGATACTTGGATCTCAGGGTCGGTGAAGGGCTGCCGGAGTCAACCTCCGCATCGGAGGCAGAAAGACGAGGAGAATACTTAGACTCCATTTACCTACAACAAAAAGAAGTAGGGACCGAGATACCCGGCTGGTAATGACTCCGACCCGGACAGGCGACGCACTTTGAAGGCGTTTATGGGCTCGGCTAAAATGGCCTCAGACACTGGTGAACTCTCAGAATTTAGTCTAATGGGGCCGGATTCTGACTGGCTGGACCTAGAAACTATTGGTTGAGACCCCCCCAGTGCTCCTATTACCTGACCCACCACGGAGGGCCAAGGATAGTTTCTCCTCCTCGGTCAATGGAGTTCCTAACAACCAGAAACTAAAGAATGGATAACACTCACGTAGGGCCTCATCATCGTTTGGATCTAAGGGCTGACGCGAAGACGAATAACGCTTTCCCCTATCCATCAAGGGCTCAAACCTATACAGTTATCACAAGGATAATGAGAAGGGGGAAAGACTAAGACTAAAATAAAGAAAACTAAGAAGACTAGAAATTCCCAAGCCAAAGCCTACGGGTTCGATAGCGCGACGCACAAAGCTCAACTCACAAACACTCCACCCAGAAAACCCAGAAAACTGAAATGACAGGAACAAAACGAAAAGTTCAGAAAGCATACCTGAAAAGTCGAAGATTGTGAGGTACGAGCACAACAAAGGTTGAAGAGGGTTCTGGGAAAACAGGAATCCTCGACACTTCAGAGAGCTTGATGTGCAAAGAGTTTGAAAGCAGAGATTCTCCGGTCCAGAAAAGCTTTGCGCAGAGGAAGTTTTCAGGTGTGAAGTGAGCAAATGAGTAAAAGTGGTGAAATGCGCGTTGCCAACTGGTTTTATTGTGAGGAAAGGAGGAGGGAAATTTGAAAAGAAGCAACCCAACCGACAGGGGCAGCCACGACCTTTTGCCCCAAAAGTTGAGGTGACGTGCGACGTACCCCCAGAGCATTAAATGCGCACGAAGTTTGGGGGCGGCGAGGCGTGAGGATTGAAGCGCCTCTCCAATCCACGGGAGCTAGGTGTCACATGCAATCATGGCAGGAGCAGAGGAGGATTCCCTAAGAGTCACGCCGTGGTCATGACAACCGCCCCGGACCTTTGGACGCCGAGCCTTGACCCCGGCATCCCACCTCGGTCGAAATCGCACCAGGTTTCACACGCACCATCTCAGATCCATAGGTCATCGTTTCACACCACGACATCCTTAAGGCCGGAGGTTATAACCTCGGTCCTTCTCCGGACGTCGGCCTTCGCCACCAGTCGTCAAGCCATAGAACGCCAACATGGCATTTCACGAGACGCAGAGTGCCGCCCCGGCCTATCGGATCTTGCGATGACACCATAAACTTAGGGAGATAAGCTCAACAAATCCTAGACCGGCGAAGACGTCGGAAGACGGGCAGTACTACTTTGGACAACTTGTCCAGGGCATCATACACCCCGGCAGTCCAAAACTTTTACGGATCTAGACTAAGCCCAGTGGTGATACGGCCCAAAGATGGACAGGCTTGGAAGACCTAGTCCCGCCCGTCATCCTGAAGATGCTCAACTACCCCGGTAATCTAGGAGCACCCCCGGTAGGACAGGACAGTTAAGATCGTGGCCGGATACTGCGCCAGATCACCCCAGGTATGCTGTATATATACTAAGGCAGCCACCCAAGGTACACACGCTCTAACCTAGACTATTTACCTATCGTTACACTGAGCACACACCCCACGCCCTCGGCTAAGAGCCTGGTTGTGTTCAGTGATCCCATCTCCGCTAGTGTGCTTCCCCATACGCACCCAGGAGGAGACCCTAGATCCAACATCAAATCACCAGCCCATACACGCGGCTGGACACTTGTGTTCTACACTAGAACACAATTATTATTATTTCTTCCTAATAATCTATTATCTCGATAGTCTATAAATATTTTTAGGGCTATTACAACCTTACCGGCTTCGAGTTCTTTAGCACATAAGAAGGTAAACAAAACCTTATCAGATCCGAGTTCCTCAGCACATAGGAAGACAAATGCTGTTGGCAAATAATAGAAACACCGAATATAAACAGTCATGTGCACAAGGCACGTAATCCCAAAATCATGGTAATTTAAACATATAATCATACACATGTCATCAAGGGTGGATGTAGAAAATTACTGAAAGGGAGGCACCATTGGTAGGGAGATCCAGGGGCAGCGCCCCCGATATTTTATTTTTTTTTTAAATGAAAGTTTTCAAAGCATTAAAAAATAAAAGAATATAAACAAGAAAAAAATATCAAAAAAATATTTATGAAATCAAGTAAATACTGATAATGTAATAAGAGACAATTATTTTACAAACCTGTCATTTAGAAAAGTAAGGTTAAGTGCTGTTAGAAATGCAGCTACATAGCAAAGATCATCACATGAAAGCTATCCATGTCTTCATCGGTTGTTCTCAAATCCTCCCCATTAACAGATCATGGGCTGCGTAAACTCCCTCCGGACCGGCCACCTGCTGAAGGCCAAGATGACCGGAAAAAGAAGAAAAAAGTGGAAGCCATGACAAATGCCATTATGGACGACAGAATGATGGACAACGAAACTGATCAATAGAATGAACAAGACAAGATTCCTGATTCCAAAGGAAACTCAGACAAAGAGGGAGACAGTGCAACAAAATTCCCATCTTACCGTGCCTCCCTAATGGGCTTCAATGGAATCGCACATAGCTGCCACATATTAGAGGAAGACGATTTATTCACAGATGACAAAGCGATAAACTGGAAACTACCTGAAGAAACAGAGGAGATGGAAAAACTCAAAGAAATGTATCCTGTAGCGCCATGTTCGGAAGAGGAATTTAACGAATGGTGCGAGCCATGGAACTATGCCTTAATCCTCACTGTTCTGGGCAAGAAGTTCAATCTCTTTGTCCTGAAGGAGCTTCTCACAAAACTTTGGGGATTTTCAAACTTTGAGTTGATTGATATCCCAAACAATTATTTTGTGGTCAGATTTCAAGATCAAGAATTATGGAGATCTCAATACAGGAAAGTGCTATATGACGGACCTTGGGTGATTAAGGGTCACTGTGTTCTTCTCCAAAGATGGACTCCCTATTTCAATCCTTATCAAAACCCTTTGGGAAGAGTGGCTACTTGGGTTAGAATTCCGGATGTGCCAATGCACTGCTATAATAAACACTGTATATCAAGGTTGAGAGACCAAATTGGACGCACCTTTAAAGGTGGATATGAACACCTTACAGGATTATCAAGCCACAACACCTAAGATTCAGAGAGGGAAGTTTGTAAGACTATGTGTGGAATTGAACCTTCAAAAGAAACTAGTGCCAAAGGTTATTGCAGCAGGTTCTATATTCAATGTGGAATATGAAGGCCTTACTCTCATCTGCTTTGCTTGTGGAAGATTCGGCCATCGAAGGGATGAATGCCCATTTAAGTGCGCCACTTTGACCTCCAACGGTGAAACAGCTCCTCCGCAGCAACCGCAAACGATGCAACCTCCGAAACAGCCCATTAATCGTCCAACGGCGAGCTCGTCCACAACGGCAATGGATGAAGCATTTAGCCCTTGGATGTTGGTCAGCCGACGGCACAACTAGAGCCGACTCTCCCAACGGGAAGAATTCAGAGATCCTCAACGTAATTCCTCGGGAGCTGGCTCCAGGATTTCCAAATCGGCCATTGTCAGACAGAGCTCTAGGTTCTCACCGCTAGTCAACAGTGAAGGGGATGGGGATCTGACAGGAGATGACCTAGGGGTACGATCGGATCTTCCCTTGGAGGAGGATCATGGACCCGTTGATAAATTAGCTGGACAAAGAGGAAAAAAATCACAGGTTAACAGGTCGACTCATTTGGGGATAGGTAACAATCAAAAGAGGGATATGGGATTTAAGGTCAAAGCTCAATATAGGGCCATAGAGAAAAAAAAAATGAAAATGGGCCCAATAATAGACCCCAAGATGATGGGCTTGCTGCTTCTGAATTGAAGGACCAGCCTGGTTCGAGTAAAATGGACAAAATAATTTCCAATGAAGCCAATATTCCTAAGCTAGATATGCTAGAGGTTGCTGATGGGCTGAATATACTAGATGGTGGTGATGAACCCGGTATGCCGCAAAATAACCCAAATCAGGCTGAATTAAGTAAGGCTACACAACAGATACCGGATGAATGTCCCAGTACTACTAATGCTTTGGTCCTGCATGTGGGACATAAAAAAAAACACTGATAGGAGAAACAAAAATAAAGGGCAGCGTACTCACATTATTGTTCAAGGAAATTTGAACACTTTGGCTCACCAAGATCCTAATAATGTTCCTAGGGGAGACCTCACCCATGAGACCACCTCTCTTATGGAACAAAACCTTCATCCGCCTGATTAGTGGGATCTAAATGAAGACATTGCTCCTGAATTTTTGGAGGACAGTGACACAGTTGTGCTGGAAACCCAGAGGTTGCAGCCACATGAAGGTAAAGCCGGATAGCTCAGGTAAGTATTCCTATCTCAGGTTTTACATTTTAAATCTAATAGTTTTTATGATTATTGCATCTTGGAATTGTAGGGGGGCCGGTTTCCGGACCTTTCCTTTAATTGTCAAAGATATTGTTCTTAAATACCGTATTAATATTCTTTGTCTCCTGGAGACTCGCATTAGTGGAAATAGAGCTGATATTGTTTGTCGTAAGCTTGGCTTTAGTCACTGGATTCGCGTTGAGTCTACGGGGTTCTCTGGTGGCATCTGGATTTTATGGGATAATGGTGTTTTCGATATTACCTACCTTACCTCCACCACCCAATTGCTTCATTGTAAAGTTAAGAATCTTCAGAATAACACGCTTAGTCTTGTGACTGTTGTTTATGGGGAGACTACTACGGTTGGCAGAGCTAATCTTTGGAACTCTATCCGTTCTCTTGCTACTTCTAACCTTCCTTGGCTGGTTTTGGGAGATTTTAACGCCTATCTGTCCCCTAATGATAAATTGGGAGGAGTTGACCCTCTCTGGACCTCAATGCATCAATTTAAGGATTGTATTGACGACACTGATCTCATAGAGGCGCAGGTGCAAGGAGAGAAATTCACTTGGGAAAGACAGGGTTTGAAAGAGAGACTGGACTGGGTCTTTACCAATTTCAACTAGGTTAATTCTTTTCCCAATTTCACCGTCCGACACGAGCTCAAATTTAAATCTGACCATAGGATTGTGGTGGTGAATTCAAATCCTTCGTCTCTCAAAAGAAATAATGTTCATAAACCATTCTCGTATCAAATTGCTTGGACCCTTGAAAAAGATTTCAACGTCATCACCAAGAACGCTTGGCATGGAAAAATTGGCTTCAGGGACTGCAAAACTTCCAAATGACTGCTTCAGAATGGAATGATAACAGGATCGGTAATTACGCAAAAAAGAAAAAAGATATCATTCGTCGCCTGGAGGGAATTGATAGAAGCAGGAGAATGAATTTACAATCGGGTTTATTCAGACTGGAGAAAAAGCTTTGGGAGGAATATCATAAAGTAGCCACTCAAGAAGAAATCTCCTGGTTCCAGAAGTCCAGAAGCAAATGGCTGCAGGAGGGATAGAAATACTAGATTCTTCCATGCATCGACTATGATCAAAAGAAAGAAGCAGCGAATTGGAGCCATTCTTAATGAAGAAGGAGTTTGGATCGAAGATCATGACACGGCAAAAAAGATGGCCCACAACTTTTTCCTTAATCTTTTCAATCGGGATACTGCTACTAAAGACCCTAGAGATCTGTGCTCTGCCTTTCCTCCCATTGCCAATAATGACCTGCGTATGCTATCTAGGAAAGTTACCAGAGTGGACATAAAAAATGCTACTTTTGCTATGGGAGGTTTTAAAGCTCCGGGTCCGGATGGCCTTAATGCTCATTTTTTTCAAACCCAGTGGAATGTAGTGGGGGAAAAATTATGCAACTTCATTGAAGATTGCTTTACTAATCCATCTATTATGGCCAGTATCAACAAGTATAAAGTTGTTCTCATTCTTAAGGTCGATAATCCCTCCTCTTTAAAAGACTTTCGTCCCATTTCTCTGTGTAATGTGAGTTTCAAAATTCTTACTAAAGTCTTGGCGAACAGACTCAAAAGTGTTATGGATCATCTTATAAGTCATGAGCAGTGCAGTTTTATCGCTAACAGATCCAGCTGTGATAACATTCTTATTGCTCAAGAGATCATCCATTCTATGAGAATGAACGGTAGGAAGAAAGGGTTTGTTTCCATAAAGGTTGATATGGAAAAAGCCTTCGACCGCCTGGATTGGGGCTTCATTAAAGATACTCTTACCTGCTTGAATTTTGATAGGAACCTTATTGACCTCATTATGGCTTGCATATCTACGAACTCTATGTCTATTCTCTGGAATGGTGATGAAAGGCCGAGCTTTTCCCCTTCTAGAGGCGTTAGGCAGGGATACCCTTTAAGCCCATATATATTTGTCCTTTGTATGGAGCGTCTCAGTCACCTTATCAAAGTTGAGTGTCATGTTCGACGATGGAAGCCTTTCACCTTCAAAAGGGGAAGCCCTTCTATCTCTCATCTGTTCTTTGCGGATGATCTTATGCTTTTTACTGAGGCTACATCTAGTCAGATGACTGAGGTCCGTAAAGTGATGCAAATCTTCTGTGAGGTCTCTGGTCACAGAATCAACTTGGCAAAATCCAAAATGTTTTGCTCTAGGAATGTTAATATAAACAGAGCTATTGAGCTCAGTCAAATGCTGGGAATTGGCCTCACTTCGGATTTGGGGAAGTATTTGGGTGTGCCGATTATTCATAAAAGAGTCACTAAGGCCATGTATCACCCAATTGTGCAAAAAGCTCAATCGAAGCTGTCTGTGGAAATCAAAATTCCTGACTACCGCTGGACGTTCTGTTTTGATTAAATCTGTACTGTCAACTTTACCTAGTTACTATATGCAGTCTACCCTCCTCCCCATTTGTACTATTAATGAAATTGATAAAATCTCGAGGAAGTTCTTTTGGGCGCAGGATGAGGATGTGAAGAAAATGCACCTTATAGCTTAGGATAAGATTTCCCAGGCTAAGAAGCAGGGAGGGCTTGGATTCAAGAATCTTAGACGTCAAAATAAGGCGTTTATAATGAAACTTTGTTGGAACCTCCTGACAAAAAGACATGCTCTATGGGTTCAATGCCTCTGGTCCAAGTATAATTGCGGTAACTTGTATGTGCCTAGCGTCTCTAAAAAGAAGAACTCATCTGTTGCATGGAGAGCAATTACCGAGGTTTGGGATAAATTCCTGGGTGGAGTGGGGAAGAAGGTTAATAGTGGGATGGAGACCAAGTTCTGGTATGACCTTTGGCTTCCTCTTGAGCGTCCTCTTGTAGCCTACGCCTCTAATCCTTCTTTGGTTAATAAAGATGATTCTGTGAGGGATCATATGTTGACGAGTGGTCAATGGGACATTGACAGGTGGCAGGGTATCCTTTCTTCTGATATCATTTCTTTCATCTCTAAAATGCATCCACCTTGTAACAATACCCCTGACCGTTTTAATTGGAGAGCTGCAAAAGACGGAAACTTCTCTGTTAAGTCCGCTTATCTTTATCTTTCTGATCGTGGTGGAGAAAATAGAAATAACTTTTGGTCCCAGATGTGGAAATGGAAGCTTCCTAAGAAAGTTAAATATTTCATGTGGCAGGTAGGCCACGACCACCTTGTCACTAACTCTCGCAGAGCTAAAAGAGGTCTTACTAATGACAATCTCTGCCCCTTCCGCTGTAATATTGAGGAGAGTGTGATCCACATTCTCAGAGATTGCGAGAGAGCAAGGAATTTGTGGAAAGAAATTTTAAGACCTAACTACTTTTCTCAGTTTTTTGAAGGTAACTTGCAGGTCTGGCTCAAATGGAAAGCCAATCATAAGCCGGGGAAAGGAAAATTTCAGAATTTCTCTTGGCCAATGATCTTTTGCCTGGGGTGTTGGATACTTTGGACATCTAGATGCAAATACTTGTTCCAGGATAAAAACATGAACATCAGGGAGTTGCTTCACTTATGTAATTATCTACTCATGGAAGATAATTGCAACCATTCCCTATCTCACCAAATTTTCCATCTTGACAGGAACGAAGAAACATCTTGGACTCCTCCACCTGAAAATGTGGTTCGTATTGACGTGGACGGATCTGTACGCCCCCAGTTTCAAGCAGCTTGTGGAGGTGTGATTAGGGATTCCCAAGGACACTGGTTGATGGGATTCTGTCAATCCCTCGGGCTTAAATCTGTTATTGAAACGGAGCTTTGTGCAATCTTGTTGGGCTTGAGAATGGCTCTCCAGTTGGGTTACCAACAAATCCTGCTCTATTCGGACTCCCTTGATGCTATCAATATTCTCATGAGGGATCATAGCTTTGATGACCATCCACTGAGAGACATCATCGGCGAGATCAGAGATCTGTTATATCGGGACTGGAACGTGAAGCTGCTTTACACCTCGAGAGACAACATATCATGTGCCGACGACTTGGCCAAGGAAGGACATTTTGTTCAAGCCAATGCGAACGTCATGCTGATTCCAACAATCCCAAGAGGCTGCCTAGAGATGGCAATGAAAGACCAATTGGGCTGTCACTGATTTCTTCAGTTGTTAGCTTTTGTATCAAGGGCTAGATTTTTTAGTCTAGTTCTTTCTTTTCTCAAGCTTCGGCTTGCCTGTATTTTCAAAAAGAAAAAAGAAATGCAGCTACATAAATTACAATGAAGGGTGGGCACTCAATAAGTTCAAGTAGATATATTTTAATAGTAAAAGTATATTACAATAAAAATAATTACAATGTCATCCTTCTATGCCATATTTTTTGGAATTTCATCATAATTGTCTTATTATCGATGCTATCAAATACATTTTTTTCAATATTAGGTGCTAAACAATCATTCAACCATTCATCCCCATATGATTACGAAGTGTAGTCTTGATGTATTAAGGGTGGACACTTAATTTAAGGGTGGACAATTATTCAAACATGTATTAATTTTTTTTTAACATAATCCCCAATTTAAGGGTGGGCATCCACTTGCGCCCCAATCCACTACTTCGGTCTGCCATTGCATGTCATAGAGAATTAGAGTTACTACCTATCCTCGTAGCAACACCAAAAATATCCAAGTTCTTTGCAGTGCTTGCTCGCTCAAGAATTCTTATAATTTTGGGATAGTAACCCACATTAAATACTTATACATAATCATGATAAAAGGGTCTTTAATTATCATGTTAATCCCTTTTTAACCTTTAAAATTCTAAGGTATAAACTTTAATTACCCTTTTTAACCATTTTCGGACTCATTTAATTAAATACTATCACTTATAGAGTAGTGCTATTTCAACCATTTAACCTTGTTATTATCTCTTTAAGGTTAGACACAACCACTACTTATGTGGTTATTCTCAAGCTTTTTAGAAATTAACCTTTAATTTCTCCAGAAACTTAGACAAATCATAACTTTCCAAATGGAGTGGTTCCAGTTTCTACTTAAAAGCTTGATAAGTCTATTTCCACATATTAATAACCAGAGATAATTTATGGATGAGATATTCCTAGATTTCAAAAAGGTGAGCGCTGTCCAAATAACTTTCTAGATTTCAATGTTTACTTCAAAAATCCACATCTAGAGTTCTAGGTGTTCAAATCAGGTGCTTCAAAAACCTATGAGCTCCTTATTAAGTCTAGTTTATGGGAAAATTAGTTTCAGGATTTTAGCATATGTCAATCATTCCTAGATTTCAAAAACATAACCATTGTACAGAAAAAGTTCCAAATTTATAACCCATTTAAAAAAATTCATAATTCCTTACACACTTATCCAAAATATGTGTTCTTTGACTCATATTAAAGCTTAAGGACTTTACTTTCTATTCACAAAGTTTTGTGGTTAGAGGAGGTCATTTACTTGGGTTTTAGCCTACTTGAAATTCATCACTCCATAATCATGATGGAGATTTTCTAGAATCATGACCCATCTTCCAAAAATCATATCTCGAGCTATAGATCTTTGTTTCAGGTGATCCAATGCTCGTTTTAAAGCTTAAGGAGTGAAATTTCATCAGACAAAATATCATGGCTAAACACGACCTCTAACCCTTGAAAATTCCATGCACAAACTGCTCTGTTTTTGGACTGCAAAACAAAGGTAAGAAAAACAACATGCAAGCTCCACTACTAGAAAATGGTAAATTAGCGACGGAAAAAATTCCATCACAAATTATGCCTATTTTTACGACGGAAAGCATATCCGTTGCAATTTGTGACAGATTTAAAAAACCTGTCGGAAACTAGTCAAGGAGTTGGGAGTTTTGCAACAGAAACCGTATTCCGTCGCAAAGCATTTACTTTTGCGACGGAATAACTTTTCCGTCACAAAAAGGCATAAAAAATGACACCTTTTTGCAATGGAATTGGGTTTTCGTCAAAAAAGGGGCCAGCATTTTGCGACGGATGCCCATGTTGTCGCAAAAAGGCATCATTTTTTACGCCTTTTTGCGACGAAACATAATTTTCGTCGCAAAAAGGCGTAAAAAATGATGCCTTTTTTGCAACGGAATTGGATTTCCGTTGTAAAAGGGGCCAGCGTTTTGCGATGGATGTCCATGTTGTCGCAAAAAGGCGTTATTTTTTACGCCTTTTTTGCGACGGAACATCTTTTTGTCGCAAAAAGGTGTCAAAAATGACGCCTTTTTATGACGGATGAGGGAGTCCATTGCAAAGTTTGCGACATAACAAGGTATTCCGTTGCAAATGTTAGTGATTTTGCGACATAATACTATTCCGTCGCAAATCGGGACATTATATCCCTTTCAGATCCGTTGATTCGCACACTGCACGTGTTCGTGGTCTCGCACTCTAGTCTCTGCCGAAGGATAGCTCTCCGGAATCATCGTCGTCTCCGCCGTCATTTCTCTAGTTTTCTAGGTAACATCTTTTCTAATAAGTTATTACCCCCTACAAATTAATTGGGTCTATTTTTGAAAGTATTAATGCTTATTCATTCACATGTGGCTGCCATCCATTTCATTTCTTAACTTGCGTTTATATTTCAACTATATGCCTCTCTTTCAGTTCTATTCAGATGCTATCTAACGGCTTGTGCATAAGATGTGGATCTATATGTCCATCAAAACTCAACTGCTCACCTCAGGTATGTTCTTGTCGATTTCGATTTTCCCCTTTTCTGTTTTATTCTTTGATTTGGAATCGGAATGCTATTTTCTTGGTGTTTTTGCTATTATTATTATTATTATTACTATTATTGAGAAATAAGAGGGATAGCCCATTATAATGTTAGGATTAGTGCCGGATATTTTGCTGATTATTATTTGATTTAATCGAATTATTCCCATTATAATGCTAGGATTAGTTCCGGATATTTTGCTGATTATTATTTGATTTAATCGAATTATTCCCATTATAATGTTAGGATTAGTTCCGGATATTTTGCTGATTATTATATGATTTAATCGAATTATTCCCATTAGAATGTTAGGATTAGTTGCTAGGATTAGTTCTTGATATTTTGGTGATTATTATTTGATTTAATCAAATTTTGTTTATTCATTTAAAGAAAATTTTTATACATGGAAGTCAGCGAAACAAGTATTCAATTTATGGATAGCATCTTTTGTGGAAGTTTAGTTTATTTGGCCAGGGTGTGAAAAGAAGAATGACATTCCCAGGACCACTAATTCAATTTCTCTCTTTTTCTTTTTTATTTCATAATTTTTTATTTTTATTTTTGAGAAATTGAGATTTGCGATAGAATAGTAATTCCGTCGCAAAAGTCTTTATTTGCGATAGAATTACTATTCCGTCGCAAATCTGGAATTTTGTGATGGAAAAAATTCCATCACAAAAGTCAATTTTTGCGACAAAAAAATGTTGCGTCGCAAAATTCCATTTTTGCAACGGAAACAATTCCATCGCAAAAAGTTCCAGATTTGCGACGGAAAATTAATTCCGTCACAAATTTTGATTTTTGCAATGGAAATACTATTCCGTCGCAAATCTTGAATTTTGTGACGGAAATTTATTTTTGCGTCGCAAATTTTTTTTGCAACAACGTTTATTGCCACGGATGTAAGTCCATCGTAAATTCCGTTGTGTAATACTCAGATATTTATTTATCTGGAATATTATGTTGAGATAAATAAATGGCTATTTTTAGATGAATATATGGTCTCAAATACTGTGTAATATTTATCTTATTTTTCTAAGATAAATACTATTGTAATTAAAGGAAATAAGGTGCCAAAGGGCCTAAAAATACATTAGGGGACATAAAATGCCCTGAGAAAATTATGATAAATCTTTGGAGGCAATAAAATATTTATTAGAAATAGGAGAGTATTGTCTCTAATTTTAGCAATTTAATAAATTATATCCTTGGAAATAATAAAGAGGGAAAATTAAATATTATTTTGCGAACCATAATTGACCCCATGATTTTTAATATAATGCATGGGACATAAAATACCAATGTCAGTGAAATAGTTGTGAGGAAATGATTAATCCTAATTAAGAAAATTATCAACAATTAGCAGGTGATTAAATAAATAATTATTGGCTAATTGTTTAAACATGATTAAGGGAATATCCAAGTTTAATTGTTTAAAACCCTTTAGTTAAATGTTAATGACTAGAATTAGCCTAGAATATACTTGCTAATTAATTAGAAAAGATTAAGAAAAATGTATGAGATTAAGTACATGAAAACCCTAAACCCTGAAAGATTACTAATCATGTGGTTAAGGCACCAATTAAACTTGTTAATCAATTTCTACAAATTAAACAATAATCAATGGCTAAGGTTGAATATAATAAAGCAATATCAAAGGCTACAAGAATTTCTAACAAATTAAAATGCCTAAATCCATGTAATTTCTAATGAACCAATGAATTTGTAAAATAAATATAAGATAATTAAAATATAATATTAATTAATTTTAAAACAGAAAAAATCTATGAGGGAGAGAGGATTTTGCAAAAAATAATATCATGATATTTGTATTAAAATATTAATATAAAATGAGATATTTGTGAAAAAAAACAAATAGGATAAATGAGAACTGATAGAAATTAAATCCTATCTTGAAATCCTTGGATTAAGTGGTAAACATTTGGACATATTATGAATCAGTAAATTTTTGTCCCGAAGATGGTGTTACCCGAAGTAATTTCCGTAACCGACGGCGGTTATCCGAAAATGTTTAACAGGCTATGAAATACCCTTAGTGGGATTATAAATTTTTTTAATCCAAACATTTCTCAAGAGAAAGAATAGATCACCAAGGTGACATCGAGAAATTTTTGAGATTTTCTAAGATTACGCGATTAGAACACCGAACATGGAACTTTATCGGTAGAAACTCCATAAAGCAAAGATGACATCACTTGTGTGACATCATCATTGGAAGGGTGACATAAGGGGGAGGTTGGCCAAGGGCTTGGAGGGCCAAGATGAAGCCATGCATTTGAGCTTTGATCCAATGGTTGAGATGCAAGATGATAAAACATGAATAGTAGCACAAATTTGCCTATAAATAGCATGCAACATCCAAGCAAAGTTTTTCACCAATTCCTCTTGCTTGAGTTCAAAATTTTGGAGAAGGAAGAGAGAAGGAAGAGCCTGGAGAAAGTAGTAGCAAAGCCCTGGGTAATTTCTTCGGTCTCTAGTCTTAAGTTCTAGTAGTTCTTTCGGTAGTTATAGTAGAAATGCTAGTTTAATCTTTAATCTTCCAAGTTAGTTTAGATATCATGTTTTAGGGATAAATATGATATTTATTTCAAAAATATGTTGGAGGAAGAGATATGTCAAAATTTTGGAAGATTAGAGTCAAAGTAGCGAAATTCTGGCAAAATTTAGTCGATTAGTAAAGCCATGGGCAAAATGGTAATTTTGCCTAAAAATGCCTGTTATGATGTTGATCATTGACAAATGTGATATTATCCTTATAGGATATCTTTGATCACGTACCGCTGTCGTACCGCTGTCAGACGTATCAAAATTTCCGTCAAACGTACCGAACATCCGTCAACGAAGGTACGGACGCGTACTGATGTTCGCTGCTTTTGTCGCTAAAGCAGTCAATTAAACTAGGTCCTAAATTATTATGTAGTTTAGGGTCAACCTAGGTCATTCTCCCAAGGAGCAAGTTGTGGGTTTTCTTTAGGTTGAATTTAGGTGAAGAAAAGATGCAATGAAATGAAACTAAATTAACTAGATGCAAGATGAAAAAGACTCTAAAACTTATATGAGAATGGAACTAACCTAGATGCAAATGCAATTAAGGGGATTTTATGAGAAGAGAATTTAAATCCTAAGAAAATATTGATTAAAATCAAATCAAATCAAATAACAAAAATCTAGTTCAGTTATGATGATGAAGGGGACAACTTAGGATTCACAAGGAGTAACTTTCTTAGCCCAAATTAATTAATTAGACCACAGGGGGATTAATGAAAGATTGGAATTAATGAATTTAATTACCTAATTGAAACATGGGAAACCCTCAAGCTCAATAACACTTATTCCACCAGAAAACTCATAGTGAAATAAGTGGTGGCTAATTAAACTCATTAAAAACCAATCACCGTTAATTTCTAAATAAATTAGGAATCTTGTTTACAATTATCTAATTAAACCACTAGACAATTTATCAATTTAGTTAAACAATTAAATCGATAAACCTAATTGACAATTAAGTCAATAACGAAAACTCAATTATTAATTTAATTGTCAATACAAAGGTTGCAAACAAGCATCCAATAATAAGCATAAAAACTTTAAATTATCAATCTAATCCAATAAAGTTAAGTCTACAATCTAAAACTAGATTGTTCTCAAGTGATACAATTTGAAACCGTTTAAAACTAAACTATCTCAAATCTCGAATTAAAAAGATTAAAGAATAACACTCCCTTGTGGTCTTCAATTGTAAGTCCTAGGCTCTAGCTTCCTCCAAGCTCCTCCCAAATTGCCTCCAAATGCTTACTCTGCCATGAAAACGCTTCCTCCTCCTCCAAATATTATGCAGCTAATGACCATTTGACTAATCAAATGGAGAATCCAATAGATGCGCACAGGAATAATGGTGGGGCCGTGAGTAAATTGAATAAAAGGAGGAATGATCAAATCAATTGATTCCCAGGAAAAGCCGTGGGTCCCGTGAGGACATGAATGAATGAATGAATTAATCCAATCCTTCCTCTCGTAAATGTGTAGCTGCGTCTCCTTCTCCTTGCTTCTTCGCGTGCGTTATGCGGCTCTCCAAGAGAGCGTGAATCAGAATCTGGCGGCTAGGTTAGATTTAACATAAGAGGGGAGAACTTTTTGGGTATCAAGTTGAGCCCATTAAAATTTAAGAAGCCCAATCAAATTCTAAAATTAGATTTTCTTTCAACTTCCCTGCAAAAATTCTGCATCATAGATATTCTAATATGATAAGATCATGATCTATCATATATTAGGAAATATTATTTAATCACAAGATAACAATCAGAATATTAATAATTTAAGCCCAATAATCTAATAATTAATTCTGATTTATATTATTTCCTAAAATTAGCTAACAATCCAAATATTGTCTAATAAATCCAAATTAGCCTAAAATAATCTCCAAAATAAATGAATAAGGCGGGATAAAATATATCAAAATTGGGATTTATCACGTACTGTAACCCTAACTCTGTGATGCTCATATACATATATGTGAAAGATAGTTTCATAGACCGAGACTCTGTTTAGGGTCATTGCTTATACTTACAGCTTTACACGAATTATAGTATTGGTAATACCGTTTGGGTTTTCCTAGCGCTGAGGACACGTGTGGTTATCGTGGCACTGGGTATGTGCAAACATGTTGTGGGACTTTACATACTGCTCTGTGCTTATGTTCTGTCATTGTTATGATCATGCATCTGCTCTGTGCTTATGTACTGATATCTTCTTGTATTGTTCATGAATATCTGTTGTCCATATACTGTTTTATTTGAGCATGAGGTTAATCGTTACTTGAGATCCAATGGGCATTGGATCTCAGTTGTAGCTTCAGGGTCTGGAGGACCAAGGGTTGGAGATAGGGAAAAGCAGCACGTGTATACCACTGGTCGAAGAGTTTCCTTTTGATTATGTAATACTTTTGAGAACACACGGATGATTGTACAGATGATATTATATTACACTATGGTTAATGTTTTAATGTGATTCAGTTACTCACTCGCTCCAATGCTCTACTCTGATTGAAAAAAAAAAATCGCTTTAAAATGGGATGTTACACGTTGCAAACCATTTTTGCGACGAAAAAACCCTATTTTTACCACGGATTTTGTCCGTCACAAATTGGGACTGTTTTTGTAGTGCTCATTTTGTGACTCTACACCTTCATAAATCATATACCATACACTTAGGACCAACATGCATGTTTTAAAATCTTAATTCTACAGCCAAATGAGATAAGAATAGATCAAAATCGACATGCATGTAGTATCCCATAAGTCAGAATCTTGATAACAAAACTTGTCACCATAAACTCTCAAATTCCAGCGGCTCATAACCTCTAGAACAGGAAAAAAATCTGTCGAAATGATGATAGGAATGAGTTTAGAAGACTCACCAAACACAGATTATGGGATTGCTTGCAACAATCAGTGATCTCTTTCTCTTCTTCAATTCAGACGCTCTCTTTCTCTCTCTTCTCAGTCTCACGGTGATCTCTGCTCTCAACTATCTCAGCTCTCCATCACTCTCTGGGTTTTGTTAGTGTCGAAATGGTTGAAGGAATGGGAGGGGAATGTCGGCTGAAAAGAGAATGAGTGAAGAATGGAATATATGAGGGAATGAATGTGTGTGTGACAGGTTGCTCTTACTTCAGATTAAATTCGGGTCAACCACACAAGCGTATAGTTCATGGGTGGTCCCGGACATATATTTTGCGCAAAGAAAATTTTGACTTTGGCCCAGTCATAAGACGAAACCCGGTTACTCTGATTACAATTAAAATCTAAGTTTCGTATGGAGTCCGTCCTTACGACAGGGAACGAAGATGGAGCCCGGTTACACTGATTACAGTTAAAATCCGAGTTCTGTATGGAGTTCGTCTCTACGACAGGGAACGAAGACAGAACTTGGTTACACTGATTACAGTTAAAATCCGAGTTCCGTATGGAGTTCGTCCTACAACAGGGAACAAAGATGGAGCCCGGTTAAATTAATTGCAGTTACAATCCAAGTTCCATATGGAGATCCAGGTTAAACCATAAATGCATCTCGATAGCCTAGAGACCTGAACCATCGAGCTGGAGGGGCAAAAGACTAGACAACAAATTGTTAGCAAAAAAGTATGTTACCAATAACTGGGATTAAGGCAAACTAGAGCAAAACAATACGTATTTTTCCTTTGATAATTGAGCTGCTTACGTGATGTTCTTACAGGAAAATAAACCGGGTTATCGACTCAAGGAAAAATTACAAAGAAATCGTATCGGAGGCTTTTAGTACCCCCGAGTTACGAAATAAAACAAAGCCATGAGGCAACTAAGAAGCTAGAAGTACATCAGTTAGGCAGAATTTGCAAGTGTACAATGAGACAACTGAACTTCCTAATACTGGACAAGCTTTAGATGATCATTGTGTGGCGAAGACTGGAAAATATATCTGGGATCCCAGTGAAGTGTTGAGCCAAGTGGATGAAGATTGGCAAATATATTTGAGACCCCAGTAAAGTGTTGAGTCATGTGGATGAAGACTGGCAAATATATCTGGGATTCTAGTGAAGTGTTGAGCCAGGTGGATGAAGACTGGTAAATATATCTGAGACCCCAGTAAAGTGATGAGTCATGTCGATGAAGATTGGCAAATATATCTGAATTTTGAAGCTAGCAAGAAGGGCCCTGGCATTATGTTGAACCTCTTAACCTCCGTCTTCATCTTGCTTCCCTTCAAGTAGGCTTTCGAAAGGAATGTCAGGGGAAGGTAACATAGCATTTGAGACCCACGTTTCCGGAGTGCTTGAAGCTTTGGAAGGACTGGTAAAGCCCGACTCCCCTGTCATAGATAGCTCAATTGGTCTGGAAGAAGGACTCATCCATACCTATAGTAAAAGAAGGTAAAAGTTAGAAACAAGAATAACACTTGAGTCAACAAAGGGTGTCTTTTTTCTGTTCCTCGGTGCGAGGTATTGACCAGAACCAGAATTTCAATCCAGAAGAAATCGTTTTAACCATTTCTCTATCTTTTACTGGAATCGAGTTGCCATACATGTCTAAAAGAGGGAGGAACTTTTGGGGTTGGGAAGAATCAGGTATAGCACTAGCAATTTGAAAATCATAACACCAGAAGCCCTAAGTATCTACGCAGGAAATTCAAAAAGCCAGAAAAAGGGTAGAGGCATATACAGTTGAAGAAGGAGGAAGATGATAAACAGAGTAGAATAGAAATAAAAGAAGAAAGGAGAGCAAGGAAAGTACCTAGCTATTGAAAAGTTGAAGAAGATTGGGACGTGTGAGAAGGTAGAGAGTTTTGAGGAAGTGAGAAATCTTTTTTTGTGAAGTCAAAAAAATTTGTGAAAATGAATGAAGAAGAAGAAGTTGAAATATATAGGCGTTCAGAATCTGAAGCGTCAGGGGTAATCAAGGCAATACCAATCAAAAAGCGAATCTCCCTCCAAAAAGTGCAATGATGACTGATACGATAAGACGTGGGCATTAAATGCGCAAGAAAACCAAAGATGCCAGGAGTGGCCACTATGCGGGGAAAGGCAGTTATACGCTATGACGCGGGCAAGCGAACAGCTGTCAACGTCATTGAAGAGTCGAGCCTGTTCATATGCCGAAGTACTTGCATGATACCCCAGATTGGAGGCAACACGTGGCGAGAGTTTGTGAACCCGACAAGCCAGGTTAAAATTGTGAATGTAATCCCAATCATCATGAAATCAAATGAATGATTGTGGAATGAAACCTTAGGGGGCAGGTAGAAAGAAAATTCGGATTCAAGGGATCTCGAAGAAGCAACTAAACGAAAATAAACTCGGATACGCAAAGTTCGGGTTAAGCGGTCAATTAATCTCGGTAGCTCAAAAACCTGACCCACCGAGCTTGGGGGCAACTGTTATGAACTTACATAATGGGCCTGGCTAATATGCGGCCCAATAAGAGCACTTTATGGCAGAATCCTTCCTTAATCAGGTAAAACGCTAATCACCCTATAACCATGCCTATAATCCTGGATAGTACAGGTAATGGAGTAGGCATTGGCAGAACGCGGGGGCACAAATTGCCTGAGGAGTGGACTCACACCTGGTAGAACGAAACCCTAGGTAATCTCTATAAATAGGATATTAACCTACAGGTGCACATCCTCTATTCATTATCTTTTACTATACTATTACACTGAGCACACACCCCACTCCCTCTTGGCAAAACGCCATACCAGTGTAGCTCAGTGATCTTCATACACTCTTTGGTATCTTCCTCATAGATATCATTGAGTGTTCATCTTCTCTTTGGTGTCTAACTAGCGGATACCTTAGAGACACTAACCTTTGATCCAATATAAACTTCCTAGTCCGTTGAGACTAGACATCTGTGTTCTATAACAGAACAATTCCATTAATCAACATAAATAAAAAATGGACGTTAATATTAATACAAGAATAGTAAAGTGATCGAATAATCAAATTTTAATTTTCATAGTATTTTCCTTATAATACACCAAACAAAAAGACATTGATAATGAGAAAAATTGAGAGAAAAGCCAACTAACCAGTTCAATACAATATAAAAGTTATTGATTTATAAAATTGAGAAAGCTTAATCTAAATTGTTCAGATATATCCTCTGGGGTATGAGAAGATAACAGCTTAGATACCGTAAGCGTCTGGTATTATAATTTAGTTCCACTAAACCATCGTTATACAATTAGAATGAATTTATATGCTTTTACACAAAACTCAAAATTCATATTTTTTAAAATATTAATGTGTAAAAGCATATATAGATGTGAAACGAAGGAAATAAGCATACAAAAATAGAGAGAATATTATAATAATAACATGTTCACACAGTAACCAGCTTTTTTATATATCCTGGTCATTCCCAATTTGGTCCAACCTTAATGCCAAACCAAAATTATTTTTTGTCATGGCAAAATATTTGTTTTCCTTGATCAATCAATATTAGGAAGAAAATCTATCAAAATTTGGTAAAATTTATTTTGTGTTAATTTGTTTTTCTATATACTTTTTCTCCACCTAATTCCTTGAATGAACCATTTAATTTTCTCCCATAATTAAAAGTAAAAGTTAAAATAGTATTTACATTAAACTATATAGAGAGAGATCAAACCACTACTTTTATCTGATATATTGTCCTTTATCCCGGGGGGAGTAGAGATAAAACCTATTCATTTTTATATTATTAAAAGTGTTTTGTTAATGGGGAAATTGGGGATAAATCCCCATTTGACGAACTAATCGGGGAATAAGACTTAGAAAAAGTAATGCCTTGAGGTCCTCTGGAATAAATAAATAACTACATGAAATGAACACTTTACACTTAATGAAATAAGGATTTACCATTTCACCTTTTCCACCCATCTATTCCCTCACTACTATCGATTCCCTCATTGTCTCCTTCAACTTTCCTACTTCGCCCTTCAAAGTCTCCATATCCAAAGAAAAACCTAAGCGACTAGATGTAGGTAAGTAAACTCCAACAATGAACAATGGTGACTCCGGAAACTAATGACAACGACCTCTATCTTGCAACACCAAATCAGATCTAGCAACCTTGTTTGCCACCTCTGCACCTACCTTCTTCACTCCCCCTATTTCTTCAATCTCTGATGTCGCTCCCTCCCTCCTCTGCCTTCTTAACTTAGTTCAAAACAAATATAAAATTTCAAAAAGAAAAAGAATACATCTTCTGTAGTGGCAAGACGTGACATATTTGGTGATGGAGGGACACAAAGATGGAGATGAAGGTGAATCATGATAATTTGGTAGAATAGAAGGTGAACAAAAAATAGCAATTAACCTTCTATGAATTGCGTATGACCTTTCGCGAATTGCAACTAAGCTTTGGTGTGTGCAAATTAAGTTAGAATGCAAGTGACCTTCCTGCAAATGCAAGTGACCTACCACAAATTGCAAATGACCTTCTACGGTGTGAAAATTAAGTTAGAGTGTAAATGAAAATGTCCTTCCACGAATTGCAAATGACCTACAATTTGTAACTGATCTTCCATGGTGTGTAAATAAGTTAAAATGCAAGTGACCTTCCATGAATTGCCAATGACCTTCTATGAATTGCAAATAACCTTCCGTGGTGTGAAAATTAAATTAGAGCGTAAATGCAAATGACTTTCCACAAATTGCAATTGAGCTTTGAGGAATTACAACTGAGCTTCCATGGTGTGTAATTTTGTCATTTTCTCTACATATCTATTTCTTCCAAACCACCACAGATTCCAGGTACCAATGGCCAAATAATTTTTCAATCATGGACTTTCAGCCAATTTTCCCTTTGTTATATCATGGTTAGGAAATCCACCACGTCATCAATGTATCTGTTCGACCTTTTTCTTTATAACAAAACAAGCAAAGTATCTTGACATACATTTTAATAAATAATTAACGCTCTCAATTAAAAAGTCATAACCATATGTTACATTCAAGAACCTCATATATTATTTCATAAACCATCATAAATTCTTTAATTTATAAGAACATGACTTTTCAAAACATATCATTTTATTCTAAAACACTTGCATATACAATATTTACAATAAAACTCGCAAGTTGACTTACTAAGTTTATCGACTTTACATTCTTAGCTAACAAAATTGAGTTCAAATCAATTTGCTTATAGACTCGTATTATTTACGTTCTTACCAAATTAATTACTTTATATAATAAAGTATAATTACTTATAAACCCACTGAATAATAAAATGAATAATACTTTTCTTATAACCACATCCACTACTTTTTCTCTCCATCAATTAGTTACTTTATTTGAGGAAACATATACAATAATACACATTTGTCTTATAATATTTTCACTTTTATTTTATATGAGGAGGACAAGGTCAAGATCTAAATATACAGCATAAATCCATAATAAATACATACATAGTTCAGTTGAGAAAAATTGATAGCATCTTTGTGTGAGGGGGAAAAAGAGTATATTTGGACATAATCATAGGGTACACAAATTTGTGTGAACCTTACCAAATAAACTCTCTTATGGCTTCTCTTCTCTAATCTCAAAAAAAAAAAAAAAAATGTTTTGACTCTTCCTTTTCTCAGCGAAAAGTTTGTTGCAGCTTTCTTAGGCTATTGATCAGTTCCATAAATTTTCTATATTTAGATACACACATACACACACCATCATAGTTTAGTTTCACTAGAATAGTTAAAGACGTGTTTGGCTGCAACAACAACAAAAAATGATGATGGAAGGCGGTGACATGCACAAAGCTAGTAGCAGTCTACGAGCAAACAGTTCTTCACTATGGAGGAGAACGTCCATGGATGCTTTTTCGTGTTCTTCTAGCCGCAGGGAAGAAGATGACGAAGAGGCTCTAAAATGGGCTGCACTTGAGAAGCTTCCTACTTATAATCGTTTAAGGAAAGGTTTGTTAACATCTTCACATGGTGAGATTAATGAAATCGATGTCTCTGATATTGGATCACAAGAAAGAAAGAAAATTCTCGAGAGATTGGTTCGAGTCGCCGAAGAAGATAATGAGAAGTTTTTGCTGAAACTCAGGCAAAGAATCGATCGGTAATAATATATAATCTTCAATCTTTCAAAACTATAACTTTTATGAGATTTTAATCTAAAAAATATATCAATACCCCTTTTTTTTCTGAAGAGTTGGGATTGAGATTCCAACGATTGAAGTTCGGTTTGAGCATTTGAATGTCGAGGCAGAGGCTCATGTGGGAAGTAGAGCGATGCCGACATTCATAAACTTCGTGGTTAATATATTTGAGGTAAATTTTTTACCATATAAGAAGATATGTTTTATTTTTAGGTTGAAGGTGATATATATAATAATTAATAATTATTCTGAGAATTTTGTATCTTCTCTTGATGATCATCCAGAATTGCTTGAATTGTCTGTATATTCTTCCAAACAAAAAGAAGCATGTGAATATCCTTAAAAAAGTGAGTGGAATTGTCAGACCTCGTAGGTAAGAAACTGAGAAGCAAGCAGGAAGGCTCCAAATTATTATAATTATTATTTCATGTTATTAATTATATCTGTGTCTCATGATAGTTAATTAAGATTTTTTTTTTTTTTTAAAAAAAAGGATGACACTACTTTTGGGTCCTCCAAGTTCTGGAAAAACCACACTTCTTTTGGCTTTAGCAGGAAAACTTGATCCAACCCTTCAGGTAAATTTAAAATTGATCACATCATCAGTTAATTAATTAATTAATTACTCTTAATTAATTATTCAATATGTATATAATCCTGCAGGTTTCAGGGAAAGTGAGTTATAATGGACATGGAATGAATGAATTTGTGCCTCAAAGAACAGCAGCTTACATAAGTCAGAATGATTGTCATCTTGGAGAAATGACAGTAAGAGAAACCTTGGCTTTTTCTGCAAGGTGCCAGGGGGTAGGATCACGTTATGGTTAGTCTATTAATAGTTTTTGTCTCTTTCTATTTCTTTCTTTTTTTCTTTTTAAATTTAATTTCTTATATATTTTTAATCTACTAATTAAGCATTTGAATTATTAATATTACAGACTTGCTTTCTGAATTATCAAGAAGAGAGATAGCAGCAAATATTAAGCCTGATCCAGATATTGATATCTACATGAAGGTCATAACATAAGCCTTCCTTTTTGCATAGTATTTTTTTCCTCATACTAATTAAATTTATTATATATATATATATATATATATGCACTATTAAAAGTTATCTCAATCTAACTTATTCACAAGTTCTCATCAGACTTGTTACTTGAGATTTGTTCTTTAATCTAGCCATTCATCTGTGTAGTATTATGTATATTATTATATTGTAAGATTTATAGGAATATCAATTGTTTACAAATCATGAATAGTGTAATTTTTTACTTGTGTTTGGGACAGATATATGTAGGTCCCACTTAATTCAAATTTAAAGGTTTTTTATTTTTAAATATTAAAGTTGCTACTAGATTTTTGTATATGGAACTTGCTCCTAAGAATCATAAAAATTATAATTGAATTTTAAAGCCAATTAGAGTTCTTAGTCATTTGCAGTAAATTTTCTAATATTTAGTACTGTCTTTCTTGAAATTTTCCATAACTAGTTTTTGACATTAAGTGTAATCTTTAAGATTCCAGCTATAGTTTTCTCTTATTTTCAAACTCAATAAAGGTACGTGGCACCTACCCCTGACATATATAGTTTTTCAATAAAACATATGCGTTAATTTGGTGGGACTTACTGATATGTATTGTTATTTGATTTCACATTGTGCCTTAGAACTATTAATATTTTATAATATATTCCGATCCCTTTCAATTTAGAATCACTAAAATAGTTCTAATAATATCCCAGACAACCGCATCCAAAGGCAAGGAGGCAAACCACATGATGACTGAGTATGTGCTTAAGGTATAATAATATCAACCAAATGCCAATTTTTTAATTCAAAGTTCTGTAAATTAAATTAAAAGCAATTATAATTAGCAAAAAAGGTATTCATTTTTACAATAATTTGTAGATTTTGGGGATGGAAATATGTGCTGATACTATGGTAGGAGATGAAATGGTGCGTGGTATTTCTGGTGGACAAAGGAAACGTGTCACTACAGGTAAAAATGATTCAACTTCCCTGTCCCAAACATAAACTCACTTTTTTTGCGTGGCTCATCCGATATCGTGAATCTATCTCCTTTTAACTTGGACAATTTATCAAGGGTCCAAATTAATCTGAATTGAGTTGAGTAGAGCATATTAAACTCACTTTGTGTATAGCACAGAGTAGCTAAGTAAATCTTTTCTGCTTTGTTGTGAAACTCACTCTCTTTAGGTGAAATAGTCCTATTTTATGTGCCTCTAGATAGGCCAAACTCAAAAACAATTGACATATCAATATTATGGTTATATTAGGATTTTCTTTATCTAAACCTAAAATTTGGAAATTTTAATCTTGCTATTGGACATAGGAGAGATGATGGTGGGACCAGCAAATGCAATGTTCATGGATGAAATATCAACAGGCTTAGATAGTTCCACAACTTTTCAAATAGTGAAATGTCTAAGGCAAATTGTTCACATTATGAATGGAACTGCTGTTATCTCTTTGCTACAACCTGCACCTGAGACTTATGAGCTTTTTGATGACATCATTTTGCTCTCTGATGGTGAAATTGTGTACCAAGGACCACGCGAACACGTCCTTGAGTTTTTTGAGTACATGGGTTTCAAATGTCCTGAGAGAAAAGGTGTTGCTGACTTCCTTCAAGAGGTAAGCCACTTTTAATTACTTCCTCTGGTCTTTAATATAATATCTACTTACCTAATTTGATTAGATTAAGAAAGTTAGTTATGTTACCATCTCCTTACTTGATTATTGTTGAGGGAGTATCAATAGGGGTAAATCAGAAAAAGATTGACAAATATTTGAAATAGGTCTTATATTTAGAATCAAAATCAACTCGCCAATAGGTTCTACATTAAGGATAGGAGGGAGTACCTTTTATCTTTAAGATACTAAATATGACTCAGTTTCAACTCATATTTAGTTACATGTTTTTGTAGGTTACTTCTAGGAAGGATCAAGAGCAGTATTGGATGCTTAGAGATGAGCCATACAGATTTATAACAGTAATTGAGTTTTCTGAGGCATTTCAATCATTTCATGTGGGTAGAACAATTGGTGATGAGCTTGCTGTTCCATTTGATAGGAGTAAGAACCATCCAGCTGCTTTAACTACCAAGAGATATGGTGTTAGCAAGATGGAATTGCTCAAAGCAACTTTCTCAAGAGAGTTCTTGCTCATCAAAAGAAACTCATTCGTTTACATATTCAAGCTATCCCTGGTAAGCTAAGCTGCTAAGTTCAATTCATAAAAAAGAGATATACTGTCACAAGTCCTACATTGAAAGAGTTATCTTGAAAGATAGGTCTTATGAGGCCTAGGCTCTTCAACTCCAATAGTTAGCTTTTGAGATGTGATTCTTCCAACGTGGGACTCGTGACACATACAATCATGTGATTCGGGATCTCATTCCCTCTTTTGGCTAATAGCTTGCAATGATGGCAATAGTGGCAATGACCTTATTTCTACGAACTGAGATGCACAAGGATTCAGCAGACCATGGAAGCTTTTATGTGGGAGCTTTGTTTTATGCCATTATTATGTTACTGTTCAATGGGATGGCTGAGATGTCTATGACTATTGGGAAGCTTCCTGTTTTCTTCAAGCAAAGAGACCTCTTGTTCTATCCCGCATGGGCATATTCTATTCCTAGTTGGATACTACAGATTCCATTTACTGTGGCTGAAGCTGTTGTTTGGGTTGCCCTCACCTATTATGTTATTGGATTTGACCCTAATATTGTCAGGTATTAAGAAACAAATTCCTTACAAGTTAATCCTTTTTATCATTCCTTGATCACTAAAATAACTTGTAAACTCAACTTTTTATCATTGAAATAGTGGAAAACTTAAGGGCGTTGATGATGTAGGTGTTTCAAGCAATGCCTTTTGCTATTAGTACTTGGACAAATGGCTTCTGGAATGTTCAGAACAATTGCAGCAACATGTAGGGACATGATAATTGCAAACACATTTGGAGCATTTGCAATAGTCACTCTTCTAACACTGGGAGGCTTCATCTTGTCAAGAGGTAGAACATGAATAATTCATAGATTAACACACACACACAACTACAAGATCTTGAAACTTCAAGCTATTGAATTTGAATATTGCATAATGCTTCTTTCTTTTGTTTCCTCTTAAAACAGAGGATATCAAGAAATGGTGGATATGGGGTTATTGGATTTCCCCTTTGATGTATAGCCAGAATGCTATAATGGTTAATGAGTTCCTTGGAAGCAGTTGGAAACATGTAATTTATTCTACCAACCCAAATTTTTCTTTTCTTTTGAAAGAAAAACCTTATTGTGATCCTTGACACATAAATATTTTTTTTTTTGTCTGCAATGAAAGGTCCTTCCAGGTTCATCTGAGCCACTAGGAATTTTGATTCTCAAGTCCCGTGGCTTCTTCACACAAGAGTATTGGTACTGGATAGGTGTTGGAGCACTGATTGGATTCATACTTTTACTCAACATTGCCTACACTCTATCACTCACATTTCTTAATCGTGAGTATCTATCTGTCTGTCTGTATCTTTTCCAATGTTTCTTTGTACTTGTTCTCGTGTAACGATACTTTGCATTATATAACTGATATCTAAACATTTAAATGAGCAGCATTTGAGAAGCCACAAGCTGTAATATCTGAAGAATCTCCTGAAAAAGATCAAGAAAGCATTGAGTTAACAACCATAGGAGGTGCACCAAACATTTTTAATATATGTTTTCTACTTTCAAAAGCTATACTATATTATGAGCATGGATTGAAGTTTAGTCATTGTAATTGTTCTTGAGTCTTATAGATTATGAACAAGCTTTCAATTGGTCATTTCAGGGAACATGGATAATGGTGATGGGAGAGAGAGAGTTTCAGACGTTGCACCCTTAAGGGCAGAGCGGATAGATAGTGCCAGCCAGAATAGGAAAAGAGGAATGGTTCTTCCATTTGAACCACATTCAATCACCTTTGATGAAATTACATACTCTGTTGACATGCCTCAGGTAAACTGACTTTGTTAAATTTCTTTATTAACATAAGAAACTAGATTGATCAGGAAAAAATAATACACCTTCGGTTCTATATGTAGGACCTGTATTATTATAGTTGCAAACACACTCACTCTAACTTTTTAAACTTGTAGGAGATGAAGAACCAAGGTGTAGTTGAGAACAAATTGGTGCTTCTAAAGGATGTTAGTGGAGCATTCAGGCCAGGTGTTCTCACAGCTTTGATGGGTGTGAGTGGAGCAGGAAAAACTACATTGATGGATGTGTTGGCAGGAAGAAAAACTGGTGGATATATTGAGGGAAACATAAGTATTTCAGGATATCCCAAAAAGCAAGAAACTTTTGCTAGAATTGCTGGTTACTGTGAGCAGAATGATATCCACTCTCCTCATGTCACAGTCTATGAATCCTTACTTTACTCAGCATGCCTTCGCTTATCCCCTAAAGTCGATTCCAAAACCCGAAAGGTTTTCACTTGACCCTAGTAGATTTTTTTTAGTGAATTAGGTATATATCAAGTCTACAGTCTTCATTTTTTTCCAATGGGTTTGTATCTATTATTTTTTAGCCTTAGAGGCATCATGTCCATAACCTTCATTTTTTCCTTTTGGTGTCCCAAGTTGAATGGCTCTGATGCCATATTAGATTTTTTTTAGTGAATCAGGTACATAGTGAGTTTTTCTTTGTATCAAAATAGCTCAAGTCAATTTGATGGGATATCCATTGACATTATATACTTCCAATCCTTTCTCTAATTAGTCGATAAGGGACTCTTATATTCTAATAGACCCCTTAAAGTTTTGTCTGATTTTGATCCCAAAGTTTATAATATTTGCTCTTGGTTCTTAAATCGAATAGCTCTGATATCATGTTAGATTTTTTTTACTGAATGTGGTATATATTAGGTTTTGTCCTTCTATCAAAATAGCTTAAGCCAATTTGGTAGGACTTCCATTGACATTTTATACCTTCAATCCTTTCTTTAATTATTCGATGTGGGACTCTTGTATTTTGATAGCCCCCCCCCGCAAAAAAAGAAAAAAAAAGTTTAACATGTCAATAAATGTATGATTTTGATCCCAAAGTTGATGATATTTTTCTCTTGGTTCCTATAAATGGTTACAGATGTTTATTGAGGAAGTGATGGAGTTGGTAGAGTTGAATCCATTAAGGAGATCTTTGGTTGGTTTGCCTGGTGTGAGTGGTCTCTCCACCGAACAACGCAAGAGACTAACTATAGCTGTTGAACTAGTGGCCAATCCGTCAATAATTTTTATGGATGAGCCTACTTCTGGATTGGATGCAAGAGCTGCTGCAATTGTTATGAGAACAGTTAGAAATACAGTTGATACAGGAAGAACAGTTGTCTGCACAATCCACCAACCAAGCATTGACATATTTGAAGCTTTTGATGAGGTGAGAAATGACTTTCAATTTGAAAATTTGTTTCTCCATTAATTTACACTGACAATGTTTTGTTCCTGTTATAAAAAAATGTGGTTTCAGCTCTTACTATTGAAGCGAGGTGGACAAGAGATTTATGTTGGGCCACTAGGTCGTCATTCTTGCCACCTCATCAAGTATTTTGAGGTAAAATACTGTGTTTGTACTCGTTCTTGGGTTAAGATGAACTTGGTTGAAGTCATGCAGATTATATTCTTGATGAGATGTAGCTCAACTATAATAATAAGTCCACTTTAATATTTGACTCCAATAGTTAAAAATCATGCTCATCTTTTAAGTTCAATCAATGTTTCAATTAAAAATTCTGGTTCTTTGTAGTTTTTACTAATACTGCAATATTTATAGCTTTGGTTTTATATCTAGGGGATTGAAGGGATTAAGAAAATCAAAGATGGGTACAACCCAGCAACTTGGATGCTTGAAGTTACAACTCAAGCACAAGAAATGGCTTTGGATGTTGATTTTGCAAATCTCTACAAAAATTCAGATTTATATAGGTAAAGCATATTCCGATCTTGGTATAGGTTAACTAACTATACAATTAGTGATACTACATATTCTAAAAGCATCATAAATGTGACTTATTTTAGGAGGAACAAAGAAGTTATAGGAGAATTGAGCAAGCCAATTCCTGGTTCAAAAGATTTGCATTTTTCTACTCAATATGCACAACCATTTATGGTGCAATGCATGGCTTGCTTGTGGAAACAACACTGGTCTTATTGGAGAAACCCTTCATACACTGCAGTGAGATACTTGTTCACTACCTTCATAGCTTTGATCTTTGGAACAATGTTCTGGGATCTTGGATCCAAAATGTAAGCTCCATTTCACAAACCTCTTTGAACTACTGCATTATATATTTTTCTTTCCTCATACCCCCATGTTTTTTCACTTTGAACCTTTTTTCCCCTCTTAACTCTTACAGAAGCAAGAAACAAGACCTATTTAATGCCATGGGTTCAATGTACAATTCTGTACTCTTTCTTGGAATTCAAAATGCATCTGCAGTTCAGCCAGTGGTGGCCATTGAAAGAACTGTGTTTTATAGAGAAAAAGCTGCTGGAATGTATTCTGCACTCCCCTATGCATTTGCACAGGTAATTAATTGACCAATTATTACACAACAACATCCTGAAAGCTGCAATTTTTATATGCTCCCTTCAATCTTAAAAATATAAGAGCTAGACAATGAGCTTACTTTGGTCCAAAATATAAGACTTCAATCTCTACTGACTCCACATAATAAGAGGGTTTCTATCAAATGGTTGTTTCAATGCACATGATTGAACAGGGTATTTTGTGAAAACTAAAACCCATTTATTATAAATAAATAAATTTACTAATTTCCTTAATATCTATAAACTAGTTATTTAGCTCCTATAAACTAAAAGTTGGTGTTTTTATGTTTCCAGGTTGCAATAGAACTACCTTATATTCTGGCACAAGCTGTGACATATGGTGTGATAGTATATGCAATGATGGGATTTGATTGGACAGTAGAAAAATTCTTTTGGTATCTCTTCTTTATGTACTTCACATTCCTATACTTCACCTTTTATGGCATGATGACTGTGGCTGTAACTCCTAATCATCACATTGCTGGCATTATTGCTTCTGCATTTTATGCGCTGTGGAATCTCTTCTCAGGATTCCTCATCCCAAGAACAGTAAGTAAAACAATCTATCTATACCTCCATATAATACAAACACTCTAACTATCCTATGAGTTATAAATTGTGCAGCTCATTTTCAAACTCTCACTAGTACAAAATAGGTTGACTAAACTACCCTTTCCAACCCGATTGTAGAAGATGAAGTGTACAAAGTATGATTTTGTAAATTTGATGCCCCCACATATTGTAAAAGTCACACTTTTTAGGCCTCACATGGCACAATAAGCCTAAAGAGAGTTACTTTTTAGACTTGACGTTCTATTTTGGTCACATTTTTTAGACCTTATTTAAGCACATCTAATTCTATACTTAATCTAGAAAGTGCCTGACTTTCTAAACTAATTGTAGATGATAAGGTTTAAAAAGAATGACTTTTAGGCTTGATGTATTCACATATGATAAAAGTAACACATTTTTTAACCTAAAATGTGGATACTTTAGGTTTAAAATGTATGACTTTCTAGACATAATCTTAGGAACCATTCAAGAAAATACTTTTCTAGATCGGTTCTCCACCAGTTTAAAATGTGTTTGGATTTCTAAAATGTTCTTATCTAAGATTGATTGTAGGCGAAATCTAAAAAGTCGTCTTTAACTTGTCTAAATGTTATTTTTGCACTAGTATCTACATAAAACATGTAACTATGCTGATTAATTAAGTTTAACAAAGGAGTAAGAAGTGATTTAGCATGTTGTTGGAGATTGATTAAAGAGTGTGAAATCAAATGGAACAGGGGATTCCGGTGTGGTGGAGATGGTTCTACTGGATATGTCCAGTGGCATGGACTTTATATGGATTGCTTGCTGCACAATATGGAGATGTGACAACAACGCTTGAGACAGGTCAACCTGTGAATGACTTCCTTCATAGTTATTATGGCTTTAGACATGATTTTGTTGGAGTTGTTGCTATTGTTATTGTTTCCTTTGCAGTACTTTTTGCTTTCATCTTTGCCTTCTCTGTAAAATTCTTCAACTTCCAAAGGCGATAGTTTTTGTGATTTTACTACTGGATAAGTCCAGTGGCTTGGACTTTATATGGATTGCTTGCTACACAATATGGAGATGTGACAACAACGCTTGAGACAAGTCAACCTGTGAAGGACTTTCTTCATAGTTATTCTGGCTTTAGACATGATTTTGTTGGAGTTGTTGCTGCTGTTATTGTTGCCTTTGCTATGCTTTTTGCTTTCATCTTTGTCTTCTCTATAGAATTCATCAACTTCCAAAGGCGATAGTTTTTGTGATTTTACTAAATCAATTATTATTTATACAGTTTTACATTAAATGCATTTTGTAACATCCCGTTTTTTCAAAAGCAGTATAAAATTTTTTCATCAGAGTAGAGCATCGGAGCAAGAGTGTAACTGATACATATATTTAAAATGCCCACTGGCTAATTACAGAGACGGTACGATAACCGAGAGTTTTTAAAGTGAATACAAAAGAGATGTCTCCCTGGCAATTCCCATGCCGTGGCAACACCAGATAGTCTTCAACCGGACCTCTAAGCTTGTTGCTTCCCTCTCTCCTCGGTCCTCGGTCCTCCTGACTCTGATGCTATGTTAAGAGCTGAGGTCCGCACCGAACCTCAGGTAACAGTTAATCTCATATTTACATACACAACATATGCTTTACAGATAATCATACAGCAAACAAACACATCCCAACAGCACGTAAACCCCTAGCAAATGTGTCACACCTAGCTATCGTGACACACCTAGCAATCGTTTCACACCTAGCATTTCACACCTAGCAATCGTATCCCAATACCCAGCAAGCATACCAACAGTACATGAACATATCACAGAGCCAACAACTACCTCATATAAGCATACCATACACATAGCACATACATGCATACAATAAACATCAGATTAGTGTTACAGTACGTGAACGTACCTTCGTTGATGGTAAACGGTACTTCTGTCGGAATACGGTACGACAGTTGATCATAACGTAATCAGAGATATCCTATCAAGATAAAAACATATTTATTAAGGATCTATCATTACGACGGACATTTTAGTCATAAATGACCATTTTACCCCTGAGCCCCTAATCGGCGGAATTTCGCCAGCACTTCGTTACTTTGACCATAATCTTCCAGAATTTCAACATATCCCTTACTCCAACATAATTTTCGAAATATATATCATATTTACCCTAAAACATGATATCTACAATATACTGGAAGATTGAAGATCAAACTAACATTCCTACTATAACTACCGAACAAAAGACTAAAGCTTAAGACTCGGTACCGAAGAAATTACCCAGGGCTTCGCTGCAAATTTCCCCGGACTCCTCCTCCTCCTTGCTGCTCCAAATTTTCGAAATGAGCAAGAGCTCTTGGTGTGAGAATTGTGTTTGAAGGTTGCATCTATTTATAGGCAAAATCTAGGTACTATTCATGCTTTATCAGATGGATTCTTGACCGTCGGATCGCACTTCATTGAGTTGGCTTCATCTTGGCCATCCAACCCACCTCCTTACATCATCATTCAAGGCCATGATGTCATGCCAATGATGTCACCCCCTTGTTTAACATGTTTCCTACCGATAAGTTCCCTGTTCGGTGTCCTAATCGCGTAATCCTACAAAATCTCAAAAATCCGAGAACATAGCCCTGAAGATCTCTTCTTCCTCTTTCAAAATACTTGGGTTAACTAAATTTTTGATCCCATTCAAAGCATCTCCTATTTCGCTGAAGATTTTCGGATGTTGGCCTTCGGTTACGAAAATCGCTTCGGGTAACGTCAATTTCTGGACAAAAATTCACTGATTCATAAAATGTCCAGATGTTTATCAACTCATCCCCAGATATTGAGTTATGATTTATTTTCCATAGTTTCTCCTTTCTACTATATGTCCTTCTTCCTTTTCGTCTTATTTACTAAGCATTTCGCCGGTTACGGAAATGACTTCGGAGACAGCCTACTCCGAGATAAAAATTCACTTGTTTATATTATACTCTGACCTTAGAAACCTAGTTCATGGTTTTCTAGATAGGATTTAATCTCTATCGGTGGTCATTTATCCTATTCGCTTTTTCACAAAAATATCACAATTTATATTAATATTATAATCAAAGTATCAAAACAATAATTGCCAAAATCTTATCCTCTAAAAAATTTCGGCCAGCCTTATCCTTTTTTTCATTTTATTTTTTTCTGTTTTGATTAATATATATTATTCTATTTATATTATATTTATTTTACCCATAATTCTCTCATTGGTCCATTCCTTTTAACATGGATTTAGGCTTTAAAAATTGCTAGAATAATTGTAAACCTTTGATCTTGCTTTATTAGATTACATCTTAACCCTTGATTAATGTTTCAATTTGTCCAATTAATTAGTAAGCTTAATTAGTGCCCTAATCCCATGATTAGCAATCTTTAGGATTAGAGATTTTCATACACTTACTCTCATTAATTTTTCTTAATCTTTTCCAATTAATTAGCAAATATATTTTATGCTAATTTTAGCCATAAACCACTAATTATAGGGTTTTACATAATTTACCATGATTATTCCCTTGTTTATGCTTAAATAATTAGCCAATAATTACTTAATTAATCACTTACTAATTGTTGACAATTTTCTTAATTAGGATTAATTATTTTCTCACTACTATTGCACTGACATTGATATTTTATGTCCCATGCAAAATATTAAAAATCATGAGGTCAATTATGGCCCCACAATACTTTTTGATTTTTGCCTCATTATTTTCCAAGGGAAATAATCCCAAAAATTATCTAATTTAGAGACAACATACTTTCTAATTTTTAACAAATATTTTACTGCCTCTAAGGATTTATCATAGTATTTTACGACTCTTAGTTCATCTAGGGCATTTTAGCACTTTAATTCCTCTAATTTCAATAAGTGTGATTTTTAGGGTATTACACATTTTATACCACAAAAAAGCTAATTGCCTCTGAAGCTCCATTGTTTATATGAGTATGTATTTGCAACTCTAACACGAGCCTACATCCAACTTAAATTGCTAAAAATGTCCATAACATAATGTTCAATTTTTAATGATAAATAATATTATTTATTGGACCTTATAAAATCAAAATAGATTGAGTTGTTCATCATAAAAACAAAAGAGCAAACACAACATCCAAAAAACTTCGTTTATAAGGAAGAACTTCTCAAAAAAATCATAAATGAAGGAAATTGCTTCCCAAAAAAATAATAAAGGAAATCAAGAAACAGATAAATGGAAGGAAAGAACTTGGGAAAAAGACTCTTCAATACCATTTGAACTTAAAAAACCTTAAAAAGTCTATTAACACACAGAAATGACAGAAAGGTGATGTGGTAAGAATCTAAAATTTAGACATTTGTGTATTTTTACCGAAATGCCCCTGATATTTGAATTAAGAAAATAAATAAAAAAACCACCCTTGCCAGAACACCACCATTGGCAGGAAACCAGAGCTCTGTCGGCTATTTTTTTGGGGAGGGGCTAGAAATTTTTTTTTTTGTTGTTGAAAAATGTGAAGCCAAAGGTGGTGGAGGTGAGATTTAAACTCACCCCACCTTGGTTGGTTCTGAAAGGTTTAGCCATTGCCGACAAACACCCTGTGATATATATAGGCTTAAGAATATATGTTTATAATATATATAAAGCCATAATGATATTTGACTAATAGAGTAATGGAAATAACTAAAACCATAATGGCATTGGCTAGAGGGTAAGGATATTAACCAAATGAGTAATTATATTAACTAATTAAAGGCATAAATGTATTGACTAAAGGCATAACGGTTTTGACTAAATGAGTAATGATATTGACTACAAGCATAGCAGTATTAACTAAATGGTTAATGATATATATTAACTAAACATATAAAAGTATTCACTAAAGGCCTAATAGTAATCACTAAATGAGTAATGATATAGACTACATGGGTAATGGTATTAACTAAATGAGTAATGATATTAACTAAAGGCCCAAACATATTGACTAAAAACATAATGATATGAATAATGAAAATGACTAAAGGCCTAATGACATTGGCTAGAGGCATAAAAATATTAACTAAATGAGTAATGATATTAAAACTAAAGGTATAAACTTATTGACTAAATGCGTAATGGTATTGACTATATGAGTAATGGTATTGACTAAAGGTGTAATGGTATTAACTAAATGTGTAATGCTCTAAAAGCATAATGATATTGAGTAACGTATTTACTAAAGATGTAATGGTATTGAGTAAATGATTATTGATATTGACTAAAAGAGTGAATATAAATATCATTACTCATTTAATCTATAACATTGCACGTTTAGTCAATATCATTACGTCTCTAGTCAATTCCAGTACACCTTTAGTCATTTTCATTACTTTTTTAGTCAAATACCATTACGACTTGATATGTATTAAGCATTACGTTAAATACAAAAATGTGTGAACTTCTCTCCTTAGTTGTTAGTAGAAGGTGTCGCCATGAATTCTACGTCCTTTCCATCTTTGACGCAAGTCACAGCAGAAACAATGCCTTGGCAAAATGGGCACTAAAAGCGAAATCAAACAAATCATTAAAGAAGGAAAATTATGCGGATAAGCCCAACTATTGGTGGCAATTCGATCAATTCGACTCCGGTAATGTCGAGCAAGCCCATATTGGTTAGATCTATGACCTCATGTCCGGCACCAGCGAAAACCCAAAGAGATCTGGAATTCTTCTAGAGAAGACCCAGATCTTGAATGGATTTGAAGAATTTAACAAAGGAATCAACCTTCTTTTTCCATCCTTTGGAGGACCAGAGGCGTTTGTTCTTCTTATCGATAGGAACGTAGACACGAGGAGAGAAATCATAGGAGGATTTGGGGAATCGGAGGTGAGGATTTAGGGATGAGAGGATGTAGCTAGGAAAAAAAAAGGCTAAAAGCTAAAATAAGAGCTTAGAAAAAATATCCTCTAAAGGAGCTTTTGGCTTTTAGCTTTTCTCTTCATGATAGAAAAAGCTTTTTTTATCATAAGAGCTTTTGTAGATCTGTTTGGCCTAACTTCTACTTATAAGGAATAGATAAGCTACAAATAAGAGGATCCAAACAGGCACTTAGCCGCGCTTTCCACTTATAGTGAGGTCCACTTGCGTCGTACGTGTTAGTTCTCTATGTGTTTTGAAGATTAATAACAATTGTAAACAAGTATGAATGTTTTTGATAAGCCAAATGATTCAATTTCTCTTCAAATACATTTTGTCATCGCCAAACTCGAGCCTAGATAGGCAAGCTCGAGTTTGCTGCTAACAGAGAGCAAATCAGGCTATTTCAGCGTTTAGAACTCAAGCTTGAATACTTAAGCTCCAGCCTAAATCTCCAGAGTATGATTTTAAAGAGTTTACATATGTGTAAACTCGAGCCTGTATAAACAAGCTCGAGTTTGCCTCTCAAGGGAAAAGTTTTCCAATTGAAAAACCATCTCTTTAAACTACAGAGTTTATATTTTGTGTAGAGTTTGCTTATTTTCTATGGTTGATAATTGATGCAAACTCGAGCCTCAAGATATGGACTCAAGCTTAACATTCTTGTGTAGAGTTTACTCTGTGGTTTGACAAACAAAGAAGAGTTTACAAAACATGTAAACTCGAGCCTGTTATTGCAAGCTCGAGTTTTCCCTTGGTAGAGAGCTTCCAAGTTTTCTATATTTACAAACTCCAGAGTTTATACTCAAACCTCCAGTTCTCTCTGGAAAGCCTTGACATAAACAAAGTCGAACTCGAGCCTGACATTATGAGCTCGAGCCTGGTCAATGAAAATGAGTAAAGCAAATGTACAAACTCCAGAGTTTATATTTGAGCTCCAGCTCACATTTTTGAATGACTAAATCTTTTAGGCATGAATAGTGTTAAAATCGAGCCTAATCACTAATGGACTCGAGCTTGCCTAGTTTGTGAAATGTGATTTCAGGTGCTCCCCCGACAAATGCTCAGCAATGCTTCGAACTAGAGCCTGCCTTTATGAACTCGAGTTTACATGATGAGAAAATTTACAAACTCCAGAGTTTACATCAAACTCCAGAGTTTGCTCCTCACAGAAGATGAACCTGATACTCAAAGTGCCTTACAAACTCGAGCCTGACTTAGTGAACTCGAGTTTGAGTCGTAAAAAGAATCAATCAAGAGAATGTCTTTTTCCCACTTGGAAACAATTGCTACAGCTTCCACTCAGAACGAATTAATTAAGGAGAAACATCTAAGGATCCTCAAAGCAAAAAGCAATCACCGGAAATTCAAAGGACACTATGAAACAACGTCTATGCTCTTCCTCCATATCCTCAACAGCTAGAATTTCAAATGGAGAATATGCAGAATTGAAAAGTAACGGTCATATGACAATTTGCTACTATATATAGAGTTGGATACAAATCTTCAAAAGACACAACAAGCAGAAACGAAAATCACACAAGCAGTTCATCAGTATTTCAGTTTTCTTTACGTAAAGTATCCTTCATACTTAGAACTTCAGTGTTTATCAATAATTACTCTGTGAGAGAGTTTACACACATATATTTCAATCATTGTAAGAATCTCAAGTCAAGGGGACTTGGAGATTGGGATTTCAGATTAAAACTTGTAAGGGGGAGTGTATCCTAGAGAGAGGAGAATCCTTGAGTACAGAGTCCGTATCCGAATTGAGTGATAGTAGAAAACCCAGAGAGTCCTGGGACCGGACGTAGGTCAAGAGTTAGGACCGAACCAGGATAAACTTTCTGTGTCAAGCTCTTCTTCCCTATCTCTTTACTTTCAGCTTCATCTAGGGTGCACGGGTAATTGAAAAGAATTTTAAAATCCCCAATTCACCCCCTATTGGTGATTCCCTTTCATTTTCATTTGGTATCAGAGCTAGTTAACGGTAACCATGATCGGGGGTTCTCACAGTGTGATCTGTGGCGAAGCATTGGCTCTTACCCCGACATGGCCAGTGGATGGTGGTGACTGTCGCTGGTTGCACTGGCCGTGAGGCGGTGCGTAAAATTAGCGGCTGAGATACCATGAAATGCCACAGCGGAGGTACCGCTACGGAATTTCATTTGGTATCAGAGCCTAGTTGTCTATTTGAAGGATTAACATCCTAGACAAAAGATCCAATGGAAGGAATTCTACCCGATGGAGCCTCAATCAACAGAGCACCAGGTTTCAATGGAGAACACTACTCATTCTGGAAGGCTAAGTTCGTGGTCTATGTAATGGCCTCTCGAGTATGGTCTATGGAAGGTCTTTGAGAAAGGAAACTATGTTCCATCCTCGTAGTAGCCGATGTCGAACTCCCAAGCAAGAAGAAGAGTATGATGACAATGATAAAAATTAGTCACTCTCAACATGAAAGCAATCCACATGCTTCAAAGTGCTCTTGGGCAAAAGGAGTATTTCGAATCTGCACTTTGCCATCTCGCTAAGCAAATGTGGGATGCTCTTGAGATAGCTCATGAAGGAACGGCCGCAATCAAAGAAAATCGTATTAATACCCTCATGATCGAATATGATTTACTACAAATGAAGTCCTGGAGAGTCTATTGGCGAATTTCAACTCAGTTCACTCATCTGATTAATCAACTCACTGCATTGGGAAAAGAATATGAACAACCTGCCCAAGTGAAGAAAATACTAAACATTCTCACCAAGGAATGGGAAGCCAAGGTCACTGCAATTGAAGAATCTCGGGGCGAATCAATGGCCTCTGTAGCAACATTATTTGGCAGCCTCTCTAAATATGAGGGGAAGATCAAATTCAAGAAAGGGCTAAATGAGATCAATGTCAAGACCAAGGGAATGGCTCTTAAAACTGTCAAAGAGGTAAAATCAGATGACGATGAAGAAGATGAAGATGAAGATGGTGAGCTAGGAATGATGGTCCGAAGATTCAAGAAATTCTACAAAAAGGACCAATCACATAGGAAGTTTCACAAAGGAAATTCCAGCACTGAAACTAAGAATCCAATCATATGCTATGAGTGTGAGAAACCTGGCCACATCAAATCAGAATGCCCTCAGCTGAAAAACAAAGAAAAGAAATTCAATAAGTTCAAGAAAAGATCTTATGTATCAGCTATATGGGGCAACAACTCATCCGATGAAGATGAGGCAGAAGAAGAAGAAAGTTCATGCAATATGGAGCGAAATTCATGATCAGGCACACATCTCCTAACCACCTGGTCACTACAAAACTTCCACAAATAAGGGTCATCCCAAACATAATATTTAAACTCACTTTTCAATTTCAAGGTTTGGGCCCTAGTAGAGTCTACAGGAAAAACACCAGCTACCAAGTAGTTAACCAAATTAGCATACCATGGGATATTACCTTGCAGCTGTAGAAGCTGTTCATCAGGGAAATCATCCCGAATAGAAGAGGGGTGGGAGGGAGAATGGGTAATGCGACTCAAGTGGTCAGCTACCCAATTTTGTGCTCCACTTCTGTCTCGAATCTCTACATCAAACTCTTGGAGCAATAACATCCACCGGATGAGTCGTGGCTTAGCATCTACCTTTTTCAAAAGAAACTTTAAAGCCGCATGGTCAGAGAAAACAATGACTCTACTAGCTAGCAGATATGACCTAAACTTATCAAAAGCAAATACAATATCCAACAACTCCTTTTCAGTGGTGGTGTAATTAGACTGAGCAGAATCCAAAGTCCTGGAAGCATATGCAATGACATGGGAAGCTCTATCAACCCGTTGTGCCAAGATAACACCCACCGCATAGTTGGAAGCATCGCACATCAACTCAAAAGGGAGGTACCAATCAGGGGGCTAGATCACTGGGGCTGTGGTCAGGCAACGCTTCAAGTGATCGAAGGCCGTCTTGCATTCCTCATCAAAGACAAAGTGGGTCTACCTCAATCCCTTTCTTAGACACTATGTGTCCCAAGACTATACCTGACTCAACCATAAATTGACACTTTTCATAATTCAAAGACAAGATTATATTCAATGCACCTATGCAAGACTCTAGACAAATTAGCTAAGCATGCATCAAAATCAGACCCATATATAGTGAAATCATCCATAAAAACCTCCATGCAGTCCTCTAGGAACTCAGAGAAAATACTCACCATACAACGCTGAAAGGTACCAGGTGCATTGTAGAGGCCAAAAGGCATCCTTCGATAAACATATGTCCCAAAGGGGCATGTGAAGGTCGTCTTCTCCTGATCCTCAGGAGAAATATGGATCTGGAAATATCCGGAGTAGCCATCCAAGAAGCAGTAATGAGACTTACCAGCCAATCGCTCTAACATCTGATCAATGAAAGGTAAAGGGTAATGATCCTTGCAAGTGGCTTGGTTGAGTCTCCTATAGTCGATGCAAACTCTCCAACTATTCTGAACTCGAGTAGGAATGAGCTCATTCTTCTGATTGGTTACTACAGTAACTCTGGACTTCTAGGGAACCACCTGGACCGGGCTAACCCATTGGCTATCAGAAATAGGATAGATGATACCAGTTTGCAGAAGCTTAGTGACCTCCTTATTTACCACATCAAGGATAAGAGGATTAAGGCATCTCTGGGGTTGCCTCACCGGCTTAGAGTCCTCTTCCAACAGAATTCGATGCATACACATGGAAGGGCTGATGCCAACTATGTCAGCTAATGTCTACCCAATGGCTTTCTTGTTCGCCCTCAATAAGCTTAGCAGCTTCTCTTCTTGATCAGGAAAAAGATTATTTGCCACAATGACTGGAAACTACTCATTCACCTCCAAAAATGCATACTTCAGGTGATCTGGAAGGGATTTCAACTCTAGTTTGGGCGGTTGCTCAGTGGAGGGAAAAAGCTTGGGTGGTTGTTGCAACAACTCTGATGCCATCACACTAGAAATGCCTGAAACCACATTCAAAGAAGCGTAAGAAGAATCGTGGCTATATAGCTCAATGTTAGCATCGAATTCAGCTTATCAAAATCGAAGCAAGCTCATCAAAATCAATCGGGATGCACATCAGATCGGATGAAGCTCAAATTCGTAATCAACATCAGAATCCACAAGTAATACAGAATCACTAAGCAAGTCAGAATCACCAAATAATGCAGCCTTAACCAAGTTAGTGCAAACAAAGCACCATTCATTATTAGCACATGCACAAATGAGAGAATCACTCACAGATGCAAAATCTGGATAATCAGCACACCAATCAGTAAGAACATCATCCACAGCGTCATCAATCACATCAATACAGAAAACAGAATGCTCTTCCCTAGGATGTTTCATGGCATCAAAAATATTGAAATTCACATATATATCACTAAACTCCATGGAAAGAGTACCAGAATGCACATCTATCTTAGTCCTAGTTGTTTTCATGAAAGGCCTCCCTAGAATGATTGGTGACCTACTACTAGGAGACTCACCCTCCATATCTAAGATGTAAAAATCAGTAGGAAATATCAAGTCATTAACTTTGACTAATACATCTTCAACTAAACCAGAAGGATGAGCACTACTCCTATTAGCTAACTGAACAATAACACTAGTAGGACGCAAGGGACCAAGACCAAGAGATTTATAAACAGATGCGTGCATGACATTAATAGAAGCACCTAAATCTAGCATGCAATCATCAAATCTATAATTACCAATAAGGCAAGGGATAGAAAATGTCCATGATGTGGAAGTCACATCTGCAGCTGGTTTAGGTTCCTCCAATTGTTTGCCAGATCGAAGGGAGATAGCACTCACATTCCCCTTAGGATTAGGAATTGTTTGTGAAGGAAGAGTGTTATTCCCCTAAGGTTGAAGCTGGTTAAATGATGTTGCCAAATGTCCAATCTGTGTTTGCAAACTCTAAATGGAAATGTCTGTTTGCTGTTGGAACTGCATATTGGCTGTGACAAATTGCTTCATCATACCTTCAAGTGAGAAACCACCTCCACCACTACTACTAACCTGCTGTTGTGCCGCCTGTGGAGGTGGACATATGGCTGGTCGAGGAGGTGGTGCTGGCAAAGGCAAAGGGAGTGCGGACTGTTGCTAGAAATTCTGTGGTATGTACTGTCTCTCGCCGGTAATTCCTGCACTCGTTCATACCGGTTACTCGGTTTTGATTTTGGTTCCAAATAAAGTTGGGGTGATTTCTCCAACCAGATTGTAGGTATTGGAGAAGGCATTATTCTGCTGGTATTGTGGCTTTCCTAGAAAAACACCCACTGCAGCTACTGACTGGTCTTGGTAAGCAGGATCATGCAAAGTAGGGCAAGAGTCAGTAGAATGATAAGGGTCAGAACAAAACCCACGGGAGTACCCATGCTGAGGAGGGGAAGATTGTACTGTCTGTGTCACTGCCAACTGCCTCACAAGGGAAGTCAGATCATCAAGTCTAGTCTCTAATCTCTGAGAATCATACTGGACTGGAGGTGCTTGAATATGGTAAACAGGAGTACTATTGGCCCTGTGCCAAACTGCCGAGAGTTATCTCGCCATAATGGATATCAAGTCTCGAGCTTCTTCAAGTGTCTTGTTACTCATAGCCCCACCGCTAGAAGCATCCACCAACCCTTTGTCTACTGGCGATAGACCATCATAGAAACAGGTAATCAAGTCTTTTTCAGTTATCTGATGGTGTGGACAGCTTGCACATAACCTTTTGAACCTCTCCCAATACTCATGCATAGTCTCCCCAGTGATCTGCTTAATGTTGCCAATTTCCTTCTTGATCGCAGTTGCTCTTGAGGAAGGGAAATATTTCTCTAGAAATAACCTCTGAATATCAGTCCAGCTCCAAATAGATGAGGGTTGAAGGTACAACAACCAATCCTTGGCTCCACCGTCCAATGAGAAAGGAAAAGCTCTAAGCTTGATATGATCTTCATCAATGGCATGTGGTTTCATTGTGCTGCACACTACATGGAATTCCTTCAAATGCTTAATGGGGAACTCACCTGCAAGACCATGAAACTTAGGCAACAAGTGTATTAGACCAGTTTTAAGCTCAAAGTTAGCAAAGAAGGTCGGGATATTGGATGCACAAAGGTTGATAATTAACATCAAAGTGCACCAATTCCTTTAAAGTAGGACGATTTTCCTGTTCTTCTGCCATAATGTATGAGTTAGCAAAATTGCTACTAGAATCAGTGAAAACGACAAGACTATCAGTCCATTCAAGATTAATCTTATGACTTAGCCTAACAACTCTTCTAGCAAGAAGAATTGTTCTCTCTATTTCAGATCAAATGGCAACAAGTCTTCTCGGATTAGTAGTATTCCCGGTACTCATGCAGCATTCACACAAAGCAGAATTGGCAAACACACAGAATTACAAAACTGCCACCAAGAGTGGTAAAAAGCAGAATCTCAGAATTACGAAAATGCCACAAAAAGTGGTAAAAAGTAGAAAAACACTACAACATGAAAGCAAAAACACAAAAACAAAAACCTATGCTAGAAATTGACCAAAACAAGTCCAGAAACACTATCAAATGATTTTTAAAATTTTTGGGACTTGGACAGGGCAACTCCTAGACCATTGGAGAACCCAAAAATGGAATAAAAAAACTTCAAAAATTGCAACAGTGGTCTAAACGATGGAATTTGGCGAAACGGAGATTACCCCATAGAGAATCAAAGATTCTCAATGGGCCCTTTGAGATTGGCCATTTTCTATCACCGTACCAATTTTCAACCAAATCAGAGATACTCCAAAAAAATTATCTTAGTAGAAATCATAGAATCAAAACTTAAAACAGCGAAAAAGTGGTCTAAACGTTGGAATTTGGGGAAAATAGGGTATACCTCACTCTTATAGAGAGTGATTCTTGCTTAGAATGCCCAATTCCTTGTGAATAAGACCTGGTTTGAGTGATCTGGGTTAGAAAAATTTTTGTCCGACCACCCAAACCACCTAAACTACCGAAATGAAGCTATTTACAATACTGTTACTAATCAAACCGATGCAAACTCTCCGGCAACGGCGCCATTTTTGGAAAGAGATTTGCCGTGTCTCCCAAAATAACCAAGTTTGAAAATGATTTGCAGAAATAGGGAACCTGGGTCGTTTCCCAACGAACTTGCTGCGAGTTTGATTAACAACAACAGCGAAACAGAACAGTAAAATGGGGGGTTTTGTTCAACAGATTAAAACAAAAATAAACTGAAGCAGAATGAAATAAACAGAAACAAAACGAAATATGCAGAAACAGATTAAAAACGATCAACCCAACGTTTAGATTCCAGAAACTTCCGTTATTGAACGAAATATAACTAACTCACGTTTGGTTCTGGATGAACCAAAATCTCTGCATTCATCCAGAGAATCCCTCGACTAGACGATCGCCTAGCATATGTCCGAACAGTGGCGTCTCACTATACAATCGCACAAAGAAATCCGTAACCTAGTTCGAACTCAGTCCTTGGGATGAACCAAACCGAATATTAAATCTAATATTCGAACTATTTCCAGAAATCGAATCCGATAAGATGAAAACAGAATCAAGTAAAGTTACCGATTAAGCACAAGCCCTCTGGACGAATCATGGAATCCTCAACATTAGGTTAATCACAGAAGTTTAGCCGAGCATAGCTGGGAAAAACGAAGAACACGAGAACGCGAAGAACATATGAAGAACAGTTGAGAGAATTTCAAAACTTCTAATTTGATCCACCAAATAACAAAAACGTGAATGAATAATTGTTTGTGGCTGCCACTAACTTAAAGTTAACCTAAAAACGAAATGGGCTCTAATGGTTCAGCCCAAAACAGAAATAAAATAAAACTAGACTTTAATTACAAAATTCGAGTCCAAACAAAATCCAGAATTGTACATCTGACTTCGGCTCCAAAATCGACCACCCTCTTGTCCGAATTTTCTGTTTATGTCTTCATAACAATTGTAGCTCTCTGAATCATATGAAATATGAGACAAAAATGAGGCAAATCCAATGTCTGGTTCAAGAGTTATGGTAAAAATAGTGAAGCAATGTAAAACTGGAATTCTATTATTAAAAATGGCTAAAATGTAATCAAAGGCCCAAAGCCCAAATGAACATAAAAGCCATTATTTATTAACTAAAGAGTCCTAAATTATTAATCAAGAGATAAAAAGAAGTGTATAAAATATTCAATTATCACTTTCACGGTAAACCACAAAGAGCAGGATAATGATAAGGATGCAACAATTTGTAGGATCTATCTTCTATTTCCCTATGTGTATGAATTCTTACATATTTTGTTGGATAAAATACAAATGAGCTCAGATTCATCATTCAAAACAGTCAAAACACACAGGAAAAACATGGCTTAAATATGACTTATCAAAGACACTTAGCTTTGTGCACTCTTGGGAAAAACAGAGATAAAAAAGAATGAGCAGAAATAACCTTGCAGCTTAACTCCTATCCTAGGGACTAGTATCCTGTCATTGTTAACAATCCCATTGCCCAGCACTAGCAAGACATAATGTAGGGCAGTGATCTAGAAAGGGAGTATCAAGAGACTCTCAGATGAAGTGTATGTTAGCTCTCTCACATCGAGGGACTTGTTTCTCTTTGCCATGCTAGCCTAGAAGCTCTATAGGCTTGTCAAAGTTCTAAGGTTACGCCCAGCATCTGGACTTAATTGCATCAAAAGGGTTTTCTTAGGTTGTAATGTAAGGAGTGGTTGTGTGTGTATGGAGATGGTGATTTAAATTAAACATGCTATAACAAGGTGCCAGACAAGCCTCTAGACAAGTAAACATGATGTTGCGCTTTAGTGTTGCTACCTTGTTTTGACACAATTTTTTTTTGGGCATCATTTTGCTATGACTTTGCACTACAGGCGGTATGCTGCAACATTTTAACGTGCAGTATGTGTATAGTTCAAAGGGGTAACAAGAGGATCATGATATCAATGGCTTGTGTATAGGATTAGAGCGTGAAAAATGAATGCTTTTATCCTAGGGTAAAGGAGCAAAAATACACATGTGCTTTACCCTCGGAGAGCCCAACACCATATGTTTTTTTTGGGAGCAAAAATACACATGTGGTTACATTTAGGAGCAAAAATCACACCACCGTTAAAATATAACTTAACGGTGCATTTGCAACAGAAAATTCCTTATTTGCAACAACATTTAAACACCTGGATTTTGAATATAGAAAGGTCATTTACAACAACAAAAAGGCTATATTTACAATAGGAAGTGTTGTATTTACAACAAAATTTAAAATCTGGCCATATTTATAACAAAAAATGTCATATTTACAACAACATTTAAACACCTGGATTTTGAACGTAGAAAGGTCATTTACAACAGAAAAATGCTAGATTTACAACAGGAAGTGCTGTATTTACAACAAAATTTAAAATCTAGCCATTTACAACAGAAAAAGTCATATTTACAATAGGCTAGATTTTAACGGTGGTGTGACTTTTGCTCCTAAAATGTAACCATATGTGTATTTTTGCTCCCAAAAAAAAGCATATGGTGCTGGGTGCTCCCGAGGATAAAGCACATGTGTATTTTTGCTCCTAAACCCTTTATCCTATGCAGTTCTATTCAAATGTAGGATATCAAAACCAAAGAAATAAGACAAACTAAAAAAAGTTCTTTACACTAGCAGGCACGCTCACTGAATTATGAAAATTTAGGCTCAAAAACATCCTTCTATGTGGCTTAACTCTATACTCTCCCTCATTATCACTTTTCCCTACACTGAACAATCTAGTACCATCAATTTCACAAGTCTACACAGTTCAATTCCCTTAAGACAATTTTATTCTACATAGTTATGCAAACAATTGCTCTATTGCCATTGCTTTCTGTTCATGCTCTAAATACATGTTAAAAGTTCAAAATTTTGCCCGAATTGTAAGAAGTTAACTTAGGGGTTCTTCGGGGCATGGTCATTTGTTACTCAAATCAACACACACATAAGAATATCCCTCCCCCACACTTAAATGATGCATTGTCCCCAATGTAGCCTGTAAGCGAGTCGAGGACAACACAAAGAAGATCAAATGTAGTACGTGCAAATAATTAAAGTGAGAAAGTGTTGCACGTAGAACAGTACAAAGCAGACCAACAAAACATGGAAAGGTAAAACATAAAATAGAGTGTGGCAGGCAAAAAAGACACCATCGTTAGCCAGCAAGTATGAACAAGAACAAAGCAAAAAGGCAGGAGCGACCACGGGGGCACGAGGATCATTGTAGACTGCGAGGAGGAACATCACTAGTAGCCATGTCATCCGTGGAAAAATAGTCCACGACCAGATCCACAAAGGGGATGGCCGAGTGAGATGCGGAGAGGGCTATACCCATAACATGGCCACGGCGGTGAAAAAAGCCTTAAAATTAGTATGCAGGGTTTTCAATTCGCTGCGGAGGGCAACGAGGCGAGAGGCATACGTGGGGGTTGACGGAGGGGGAACTAGGGTGTTTTGGTATAGATGGCCATGTGTATTGAGGTAGGCCCGAAAGGAAGAAATCGTGTCAGCTAAGGAAATGGAGCGGGAGTCATCGGAGGAAATGTAAATGTGGGAGTCAGGAGGGGAAGGTGATGATGAGGGGGTAGTGGTACCGCCGGGGGTGGTGGTGGACAAAGGAGAAGTAATGGTTGTGGTAGGGGAAGGCGCAGAAGGGGTGGTGGAATCTGGCAAAGAGGCTAGGCATAGATCGACAAGGGCAAATGACCACGCCTGATAGTCTGCTTGACTCGCAACATAGGAGAGGGACGTTTCGAGGGGATGGTAAAAAAAATTAGGGTTCTAGCAAGGGGGTGCGCAAAGAAATATGGGATTTAAAGGTAAGAGGAATCTAGGAAAAGAAAACTTTGACATAATGAGAGAAGGAGGGGGTGGAAGATGAAGGGTTGCAAAGCAAAGGAAGGGTCTCTTGAGTGAAAAGGCGCGTGGAGGGAGAGTGGCTACAATTAATGTATTTACAACACCCCAAGGATGGAGAACAGCTGCAGGTTGCTCTGTGTTGTGGATTTTGTGGCCCATGAGGATTTCAAGATATGATTAAAAATTAAAACCTGTGTGTGAACAGAGAATGGAGTATGAATGCTAACATGACTTGAGCACGGTACTTGCACAACTTTTTGCAAGGTGTGTCGTTTGCCAGGTGTCCTAGCGTCTTTTAACGATCTTGCCAAATTGCATAGTCAAAATTTTAAAACAATCTGGGCTGCTTCCCAATAGTGCTTGGTTTATAGTCAGCCTGACCTTGTCATGATATCTAATTTAGAAGATGTGTAGGGTGTTGACCATCCCTATGTTTCCGCTCCCATCCTAGCAAATTCTGAGGTCTTCCTCATATGGTGATTTCCACATGCGAATCTGATATGCGGTGCTGGGCATTAGATATTTGCATTGGATTATGCCAACAAGGGGAATGTCGATGCTTGTTAACACATTGAGAGCAAAGCGTTCTTCTGGTATTTCTGGGTATTGTTGGGTTCTCACAATTGAGAATGTTACTTGGTCACCGTTGACTCGCATAGTTAGTTCGCCTCTTTCAACATCGATTAATGTTATGCATGTTTCCACAAATGGTATTCCCATAATGATTGGGACTTCTTAATTGGCTTTAAAGTCTAGTATAATGAAATCTACAAGGAAGATAAACTTATCCACCTTCATTAATACATCTTCAATTTTGCCTTTTGGTTAAACAATGGATTAGTCTACCAGTTGCAGAGTTACTATAGTAAGCCTTGATTCACCGACTACCAGCTTCTTAAATATAGACATTGACATTAAATTAATGTTGGCTCCAAGATCACAGAGTACTTTTCAACAATAATTGGGGCCAATGGCACAAGGGATTGTAAAACTACCGAATCCTTTAGTTTTTGAGGCAGTCTATTCAACAGTAATGCACTACTTTCCTTAGTCATGGCTACTGTTTCAAATTTACCCAGACACCTTTTCTTAGACATGATGTCCTTCATGAACTTCACATAGCTAGGCATCTACTCTAAATCTTCAACCAAAGAGATATTGATATGCAGTTGCTTTAGCATATCCAGGAACTTTCGAAACTGCTTCTCTTGATTTTTCTATTGGAGCCTTTATGGGAAAGGAAGGGGCTACTTCAAGACTTGTGATGGTCTTGGATCGGTGGTATGCTGCGATGGTGATGCTATATCATTTCTTATTATTTCTGGTACACGAACATCTGGCGTGGCATATGCTAGGAATGTTGCGGCATTGGGACCACTGGCCTTGTGTTGTAACACCAACGGGTGCTGTTTTGATTCTTGGATATCCTTTGCGGCTTCTCGTCCTTTCTTTGTCTGTCCTGATACTATCTTGGCATTCTCAATAGGTCTTTTTGAGACCTTCATTGACTCCATGTGTTTTCCGCTTCTCAGTTCAATGGCCTTGACTTGTTCTTTTCCATGGTTCCTAGGGACTTCAGTATCGCTAAGCATAGAGCCCGATAATATGTTATTGAGTGCTGTAGCAAGTTGTCCAACTTGGTTCTCAAGATTGCGAAGGGATACTTGTTGGCTTTGTATGATGGTATTGTTCTTGGCCATATACTCCTTGAGTAAGCTTTCCATGGAAGATTGAGGGGTTGAATCAACGCCTTGCTGTCTTGCTTGCTGGTTGAACCCTAGTGGATTCAAGGGTTTATTGGAGTACGAAGGGCCTACTAAGGGACCTGCAGGTAGTTGATTCTGTGAATTGTAAGAGAAATTCGGGTGTTGTCACCATCCTGGATTGTACGTGTTGGAGTATGGATTGTTGTTGTTGTTTCCCCTGTTGTAGTTGTTCACATAGTTAACAAATTTAGGGTTAGCAAAGCACTAAGCATAAGAATGCTCTCTACCACAATACACACAGGCTACTTGAGCAGGTTGCAATGATGCGGTCTTAGCAAGGAGACATTAACTTGATCATATTGGTCAATGAAGACACTTATCCAGTAAAGGCTACATTGCATCAAGTTTATGAACTCCGATTACGAGTCTAAAAGGAGGGAATCGATCTACTGGGCAATGGTGACTATTCATGGCTATACATTCTAAGAGCTCGTGAGCTGCATTATAGGATTTCATTAGGAGTAAACCATTTGCAGAGGCATCAACTATTGATTGTGCTTGTTTATCTAGACCTTTATAAATGGTCTTCAATTGCACCCATTCAACCAATCTGTGTTGTGGACACTTTCTGAGTAGATCTTTGATTCTCTCTCAAGCTTCATAAGTAGATTCACAAGGGCGCTGTCGGAATTTGGTAATGTCTTCTCTCAGCTGGGCGTTCTTAGTTGATGGGAAGAATTTTTGCAAGAATTTGCTACCCAGGTCGTTCCAGGAGGTGATCGAGTGAGCAGGCAAAGTATTCAGCCACGTTGAGCTTTGTCCTTAAGTAAGAATGAAAACAATTTGATTGTGAGGGCGTCGGCTGTCACTCCTGGAATGATGAAAGTGTCACAGATCTCCATGAATGATTTGAGATGCAAATGAGGTTTCTTCTGATGGGATTCCACCAAACTATTCGGAAGAATTGAGCATCTGGAACATAACACCTTTAACTTCAAAGCGTTCTGCAATAAGGTCTAGGGATGTGATGGCCGAGTTGAGTCTATTCAAATTAGGAACTTTAAACTCCATGATGACTCAATTTAGATCAGCATTACAATTCGGTTGTTGAGGGATCTAGTTATCCCCAATAAGCAGGTGTCCCTCCTCTCAATTTGGGTCTCGATTAACTTGCATTTCCATAATGTGTGTAGAGTTACTCTGGAGACTCCTTCACCTTTGCTTTCTGCGCCTTTGTTTATAGGTTTAGTCAATTTTTGAATCATACGGCTCAAGGTTAGCAAAGGGCATACACTACAAATAGTACCTGAAAATCAGAGATAGAGAGAGTGAGCTTGGTGAGGTAAAACACAACTTATCACAAAGAAACTTACAATCATAAAAGGTATCTTCAGTCCCCAGCAACGGCGCCAAAAGTTTTTTAGTCGAATTCCTTGTGGCAAGTGAACCAGTTGAACAAGTAATAAAGTGTAACTGAGTTATTAGCCCAGAGAGATTGTTGATACCAAAGATGATGTCGGTTTCTCATGACAATTGTGTGTGATAAAATTATGGTTGGTTTGTTTGTTTTAGCTATTAGTAATGGCAAATAGGTAAATTAGTGATCAAAAGTCGGAAGGAAGATTTAAGTTTAAAATTAGGCTGAGATAGAATGCGTTTAACAATGATGACCTTCTAAGATTAGTTGTTGGGTTCTCGGTTAAGTTTAAAAAGTTGAAATTTGAACTTGCCAACACACTTGTGGAGTTTGTAAGAATTTTTGAAAATGAGTTTTCAAATGAAAAATAAATTGAGACCAGAGTAGTGGTCAATGTTGAGATGTTGTTGTCTCATAGATAGGGTTTGGTATAACCCAGAGTTTGGAAATGAGTAGTGAATTCTATGGTGGCAAAAAGCAGTACAACATTGGAAGAGTATAGAAATTGTTGAAGACGTACTCAGTTTGCTGGATCTACTAGAAATGTTAGAAAGTTTTGAATCGTTGGCCATTGATTAAGGGCTCTTTAAGAGGATTAGTTGTTGAGAAGGTGAAACTCGCACTAGCAATGAATGCAACATATATGAGTAGTTTTGCCTTGTAGGTGTGCGTATTTCGCCTTAGCTGGCACCCACACGGCGTTTGGAGCAGTGGCTCTATGGATAATGGTCCTTTTTCCCGGTATGGGATTTCGGTGGGTAGCTGTTACTATGTGTGTGCCAATATGGACATTGGGTCTCTTATGAGACGAAAACTCTCGCACATTAGCTGACAAGCATGTGACCATTTTGGTGGTATGCTCTGAAAGGATTGGGATATGTTACATTATTGAAAAGTTGAAGTGGTGGTGAGTGCTCTTGAACATTAAACTTGTGAAATGAATATCCTGCTCATGAATATGTGTCGGTGATAATTGTTTTCTGAAAGTAACCTAACAATGAAGTGTTTTGACTAAGGTTTGAGCTGGCAGCGATTAAATTTGAAAAGGAATAGCACTATTGGTATAGTGCGAATTGTGAAACATACTATGATCAAAGAAAATTTTCAGTATATGAAAATTTGAAAATGAGACAACATAAGAGAATGGAATACAGTGAAGTAATGGACGTCACTGATATGTTGAAGTGAAAAATAGTGCAGTTAGACTATAATGATATTGGAACAAAAACTGATGGAATGATATAGAAATATGGACTAGATAAGTCAAATGGTATTTGCTAGCTATAGTGCTAAGCAAGGGAAAGTAGTCTAAGAGCTTAAATTGAAGAAGCTCATATGAGATAAACAACCAAAGGCTCAAGGAGGTAAGACTCGGTGTGCAAGGTTGCATGGGGTGATGTCCTTGGGTTGTAAGACCTATATCCCTAGCGCTATGTTTGTAGTCTAGTAAGATAAGTTGGACCAGTGTGTCCAGGGTATGATTTAAGGCTGGCGAGATATTCAAGCTATACTAGATAGTAGTCAAGATGCCTATGGCCTGAGGGTGATCCCCTGAGCAGAAAGGCCAGAGTATCCAACTGATGAGTACTATTGATGCCATGTTTTCCTTATAATGTGTGACTGTTTTGTATGGTGAATGTGAACTTAAATGTGTATAATCTGAGAAAATATGTCATAATTCACGCATGTAGGGAAAGGTAGGATGAATCTCATAAATCATGGTAATTGCAAAATTATCCTATACATGTGCATAAGGAAAAGGCAAGTTGGAGGTTTATTGTTAAAGCACGTAGCATAGCCGATATTATGCTATAGCATCGGATAAGCCATAATGCACCCATAATACAATGCAACCAGAATGCTATAGCATCGTAAGTGAAGCGATGCTACGCGCTTTGTGTTCTGACTTTTCCCTTGAGGCTGTTTCAAGAAATTAAGTGCAAGTTATTAGATGGATGATTAAACGGCGGTTAGATTGCTGACAGTGAATTAGAAGATATGGAGGATTGAAGATAAGATTTGGAGAATCCGAAAGTACCAACAGAATCAATCAACCAAATTTTGAAAGTTGAACCTAATGGATTTAGAAAGGCCCAGCTCACTGAACGTACACCGCAAGGAAACCTGGCTATAAAAGGAAAAGACGACTAACCCTAAAAATCATCGAAATCATAAAGGAGCCAAGAGAATTCTTATTCGGCTCAACTCTGAAGAAGAGTGAGAGAACTTACGAAGCACAAGAGCTTCAGAAGAAACCCAGAATCCTTCCTTGCAGTGAGATGGAGATTAGAAGACGTAGAGACGTTGTGTGACAAGCGCCTCATACGCTGTCGACCTCTCCAGCAAACTTTCTATTTATTTTGTTGATTTTTATTTTATCTTTTCATGGGCTATTCTGCTGTGATTTGTTTTGTGATGCCCTCATCAATCATAAACTAAATTTCCTTTGGTTGAGTGAGGATGAATTCTTGAGTGTAGAATGAACCCAGTTTGCTAGTTGTTTAATTAAATAAATTCAGTTTGTTTATCAATATTTTAATCTCTTGTCGGTTAGCAGAAGTTGTAAAGGAACCAATAGAATTCTTATTCGGCTAAGACTCCAAAGAAGAGGAGAGAACGCATGAAGCACGGGAGCTTCAGAAGAACCCAGAATCCTTCCATGTAGTGAGATAGAGACTAGAAGACGTGGAGTCGAACCCTCTGACGAACTTTCTATTTCCCTTTGTTGATTTTTAGTGGGTTAAGGTGCAGATTTACCAACCAACTATTAACCGAGGAGCATCTGGCACAAAAAACAATTGAGAGGACCAAAATTACCAATCAACAATTAAAAAGTGAAAAAAAAACATCAAATAACTATTAAAAAAAACAATTATCACAATTAAGTTGAAATATGAAGCACTGGCGTAGTACGGTGGTGGAGACACTCAAGAAAAGAGCGGTTAAGCCTTCTTATTGGATAAGACAAACACCAGCAAGGATGGGATCCATGGGAGCAGGCGTTGTGGTAGCGACAGGTGCTGTTTGTGGCATCTAAGGGATGGAACCGGGTGCAAGGTGCGTGCCGATTGAAAAGCTGTGGACTGCTGGATGTGTTCAAGAGGGTGAGTGGAACACCCAGTAACAATGGAAGCTTTGGAGACGCTGACGTCGCCGACACTGTGACAGTTAATGGAAGACGGAGACACCAAGACAGTGACGGGGTAATAGTTCATTAGCAAATCTGCACCAAATTGTGTTTTTTTTTTCACTTTTTAATTGTTGATTGGTAATTTTGGTCCCCTCAATTTTTTTTTTTGTGCCAAATGCTCGTCAGGTAATAGTTGGTTGGAAAATCTGCACCTTAACCCATTTTTAGTTTATCTTTTGTTATGGGCTATTCTGCTGTGATTTGTTTTGTGATTCCCTCATCAGTCTTGAACTGAATTTCCCTTGGCTGAGCAAGGATGAATTCTTGAGTGTAGAATGAACCCAGTTAGCGGAAGCTAGGAGCTAGATCAGTGGTCTCGACTTACTGGAAGGGGGTTGGGGTTAAACATCTGATAGGTAGTGTTTGCTAGGCAGGCTGGTGCAAGGCTTGATCTATCATTGTGGGCTTCAAGAATGGGTCTATTGCTCATAGCCATACACCTTGTTTAGGCATGATAATCTGAACTAGAAAATCGCCATAGGAATATGGGAGAAGTAAAACTAGGGTTGTACGTATAGGACACGAAAGCTTTTTTATAGCATAGTGGTGGGTTAACTAAATAACATTGTGAAGGTGGTTATGTTGTTGCATTGCAAAAGCTGTGTAACATAATTGCTATAGCAATGCGCTAAGGCAAACTGGGGGAGTGATATGCTTAGGATGAAATATAAGCTCAACTTATGTTTTAACTGATATCTTCTTGCGACTATGATCAATTGTTTATTTTCTTGTTTTATAGTTATAACCACAAAACACCCAAACCAATAATAATTTTCTTTTATTTTTACACACAACTATTTCCAAAAATCAGTGTCATCATCAATATCTCGGTCTTTGTGGGATGATACTCTACTTACTCTTTATTACTTGTTCAACTGGTTCACTTGCCATCAAGGAAATCGACCAACACCTATCATATATATTGAAAATGTCTCAGGGCAAGTAATGGAGTCGATCATGTTCATGACCTACCAGTGCTATGATAAGTATATATTTTATGATTAAATAGGTGTATATTTTATGAGAATTAGCTGGAGTTATTAATATTATATGCCTATTTAATTATCTTTTATAAATTTTTCTATCATTGAATCAGACTTAGGATCAAAGAATAAATCGACATAAAATCTACTCATATCCTATTTTTATTGTGGAGGAGATATTATATGAAAGAGAAGAGACAAAAAGCATATGGAGCTTGCAGCCATAAATTAAATAAAAGGAATAAAGACTTGGATCCTAAGCTCAATGATTAAACTTGGATCTTAAGATCGATGATTAAACTTGGATCCTAAGTTTGGTGATTAATTAAGAAAATGATATGTAAATTATAAATAGGGAGGCAGAGACAACAAAAAGAGGAGATCACGAAGGAGCAGATCGAGAGACGCAGAATAAGGAGGAATGAAGAAGCAGAGGAGTAGCAGCTGAGCGTTTCGATTCTCTTCATCATCTCCATGGAAGGACTGTGGAGGCGACAGAGAAACTTTCTTTCATCTCTTTCCTTTATTCTTTCAATCTGAGTTTCATCTTTTTTTGTTATGGATTTTAGTATAGCCATGTGTGACTAAATTTTCTTTTCAACCTAGAGGATCTATGAACTTGTTTGGGTTTTAGAGATTATTCCCACTAGTTAGTTTTGCTTAATTTTATTTCAGTTTATTTAATCCTGTGTTAATTGCTATTGCTTATTGAGTGGCCACCATTGAGCATGTTTTGGGGATTTAGGGTTGAACTTGAAAGAGGGAATCCTAAATTGACATTGGGATTAAATAATGTGGAATTAGGTTTAAATTTAATGTGGAATTAGGTTTTAATCTAATTTTCGTCTAGGATAGGAATATACCTAGAAGCTCCGCAAAATCAAATTAGAGTGAGCCCGATTTAAAACGCATCTTATTTAGTTGTGTGAAGCATTGCATAATTAATTAAGGTAGGTAGATAAATGGACCGGAAGGCATTTATAGAGATCAATACTCTAGATTAGCTGATTAAGTTAAATCAAAATTAATTTAGTGGGGATAAAATCTAAAAAACAAACAAGGGATTAGTGACTCTAGGTTGATCGTTCGATTATTGTGGTAGTTTTTTTATTTTAATTTTAGTTTTAATTTCTTTTCTCCTAACACTACTAGAAAAATCGTAAATTGCGACGGAAAAAAAATCCGTCGCAAATTCCCTATTTTTGCGACGGAAAAAAAATTCCGTCGCAAAAAAAAAAAAATTGCGACGGACCCGGGGGTCCGTCGCAAGGTTTGCGACGGACGGCCCTCGTCCGTCGCAAAATTTGCGACGGACAGGCCGTCCGTCGCAAATGTCGGCAACTCTGCCGACATTTTGCATTTTTGCGACGGACCCCCAAGGTTTGCGACGGACGGGGTCCGTCCGTCGCAAACTTTGCGACAGACGGGGTCCGTCCGTCGCAAAATTTGCGACGGACGGGGTCCGTCCGTCGCAAAATTTGCGACGGACGGTGTCCGTCCGTCGCAAATCGCGTCTTAAACCCCCTCAAACTTTCATTCTCCATTTGAGCTGCCATCCGTTTCTCTCTTCTTCTCCAGTCGACTCTTGGTGCTCCGGTCAAAAACTTTCCGGCGTCATCCCCTCTCCTCCGGCCAATCACTTTCCGGCGTCATTCCCTTCCATTCCGACCGATCAGTTTGTCAAGTCATCTCCTTCTCCTCTCCTTAGGCACTTCTATTCCATGTAAGTTACCTCTCCTCTTCCCTTTTTTTTTTACTACGGTATATATATATAGATTTGATTATTAGATGTATTTATGATAAAATGATGGTATGTGATAATATTTTTTATTTCTTGAATGTTGATTAAATTATTAGTTATTGATTCTTCATTACGGATTTGTAACCATTTGTGAGAATATTAATGCTGCATTATTTGTTTATACTTCGCTATTGTATAGTTGAAAAATTGTGTATATTGAAAAATAGAATTATGTTGAAAAATAGGATTATGTTGAAATGATAAAAATGAAATGTTAAGAAATGATGCTTAGAGATACGAGAATTAATTACTTAATATAAAGTTGGTGGGAGGTGTGACTTAAAGGATTTATGAAATTTTTATGTTTTAGAAAAATTAATGATATTAACTAGTTCATGAAATCTGTAAAATAATGAATGTTAACATTTTTTTAACAAAAATTGTCTCATTGAAATTTGGTAATATAAAATATTATACTTAACTAGTTATACAATAAACAGTGATATTTAGGGATAAGAGAATTAATTAATTAATTAAAAATAGGAAGAAGTTGTGAGTTTAAGGAATAATGAAATTTATATGTTTTATAAAAATTAGTTAAATTAATTGGTTGAGTTAATGTCTTATAAAAACATGTTTTATTTGAAAAAACAAATTTGTTGCAGATTATATAACCTTGATTAAGTCTTAAATATTATAAATGTTAAATAATCTCTTTAACTTAGCCCATATATCTTATAGATTTCTCGGCATCGAATTACATGTTAATTATGTTGGTAACTGAACTAGTTAGGAAATATGGAAGGCAATCATGATAGAAGTTGGATGTACAATCGTCTAACTGATAAAAGAGAACTAACTCAACAATTCTTGGCGGGTTTGAAAGAGTTCATCGAATTTGCTTTGGCACATTCAACTAATTCAAGTAGGGCGATCAGTTGTCCGTGTGTCAAATGTAGGTGTTTAAGATTTAAAGATCTTAGCACGGTGAAAATCCATTTGTGTAAAAAGGGATTCATGAAGGATTATGAATGTTGGGAATGTCATGGCGAAGTCCGACAGACACCGACTAGTTATTACGGGGACAGTAGTCATCGAGACAATCTTAATCAATATGAGCGATTGGTTATGGATGCCGCGGGACCGTCGATCGGCCAATATTTTGATCCCGCTACTCATGCTGAACCGTCATACATTGGAGAGGAGAACGATACACGTACTCAACCACAATACATGAGAGAGGATCCTCATCCGGAAGCCGCTAGGTTCTATAAAATGCTTCAAGAAGCACAACGTCGCTTATGGGAAGGGGAGAACACTTTGAAAATAGTGAATATTCATCGCTATCGGCTACCCCGGCAACACTAAGCTTGAAGACTGATCACCATATGAGTGAGAGGAATTACAACGAAATGATACAGATCATGAGTAAGCTTGTTCCCAAAGACAGTAATTTGCTGAAGGATTTTTACCAAGCAAAGAAAAAGGTGAAAGAGCTTGGTCTTGGATGTGAAAAAATCCATTGCTGTCCCAAAGGATGTATGTTGTATTACAAGGATGATGCTGAGATGACCAATTGCAAATTATGTGGACATGACAGATACAAAGTTGTGAGGAATGGAAGGAGAACGACGCGTCAAGCATTAAGCAAGATGTGGTACTTTCCTCTCGTGCCCAGACTTCAGAGATTGTATGCATCAGAACAAACAGTTGCGCATATGAGATGGCACCGCGAGCATCGCAGGATGAAAACTTTGTGACGCATCCATCCGATGCCGAAGCTTGGCGTAAATTTGACGAGGCAAATCCGTTCTTTGCTATGGATCCCCGTAATGTTCGTCTTGGTCTATGCTCGGATGGGTTCGCTCCTTTCAACAATACGGGCGGGACTTATTCTGTTGGCTGTCATTGTGACTCCGTACAACCTCCCACCTTCTATGTGCATGAGCAGAGAGTTTTTGTTTCGAACGCGTTAATCCCCGGGCCATCCAACCCAAAAAGAAGATAAATGTGTACCTCGGGCCTCGATAGACGAGTTGCGAGATGTTGTGGATGAAGGCATTCTTACGTATGATGTATCATTGAGTCGAATTTCACCATGCGGCTGCCTTAATGTGGACGATAAATGATTTCCCGCATATGGGATGTTGAGTGGGCGGCAAACGTCGGGGAAGCTTGCATGCCCGGTATGTCTTGAACAGAACACGGGTTTTAGCTTACAACACAGTCGCAAGGTCAGTTGGTTTGACAGGCATAGGCGATTCCTTCCCCCAGAGCATCAGTTTAGGAGAAATAAAAAAGACTTTATGCAGAATGTGGTCGAACGAGCAGATCAACCTCATCGTTTAAGTGGCCAATAAATATGGGACAGGGTGAAGTACATTCAAAGTGTCGAAGAAGGGACTGGTTCAAGCAAACCTGAGGGATACGGCGTTGATCATCATTGGAACAAACGCAGCATATTTTGGGAACTACCATATTGGAAAGATCAATTGTTAAGACACAACCTCGATGTAATGCATATTGAGAGGAATGTGTTTTGCAATATTCTGTACACCGTGATGGACACCAAGGGCAAGACGAAGGATACAGTAAACGCAAGACGAGACATAGAAGTGATTTGCAGAAGGCCTGATTTGCATTTGGTGGAGAATGTCACGGGACGGACGTCCAAACCTAGAGCACCGTACACATTCAACAAACAACAGAATTTAGAAAACAGATCTGAAACTCCCGGACGGTTATGCGTCAAACTTGAGAAGATGTGTTGATCTACGCATGAGATGAAGTTATTCGGGATGAAGAGTCACGATTGCCATGTTTTTTTCCAGAGATTGTTGCCATGGGCCTTCAAAGCACTTCCGAAGCATATATGGTCTATTCTGACGGAATTATCCATGTTCTTTAGAGAAATTTGTGCTTCTGAACTTAATGTTGAAAAGTTACGTCACTTAGAGGCGAGCATACCAATAACGCTATGCAAGTTAGAGATGGTGTTTCCTCCTAGCATGTTTGACTCAATGGAACATTTGCCTGTTCACTTGGCCTACGAAGCAAAGGTAGGTGGTCCGCAACAATATAGGTGGATGTATCCGTTTGAGAGGTAATATATATTTCTTTCGTGCGGTTGTTAATTGAAAGACATGGTGCTTTAGTTTATAAATTCCCCTTACATTGTCCATTGTAGGTTTTTACGCACACTTAAGAACAAGATCAAAAATCCAAGGTACGTCGAAGGATCTATCGCTGAAGCGTTTCTAGTCGAAGAGGCCACTAAGTTTGCGTCATACTATTATCCCCCTGAAATGATATCAAGATGGAGAGGGTACCTCGCAACGATGATGGCGGAGATACTTGCAATCAAAATTCAATATTTAATTTTCCGGCCGAGTAGTGGGAAAACGTTGGAGGTCAACTTTAGAAGGAAGAGATAAGCAAGTAGTGGAGTGGTACATTCTAAACAATTGTGAAGAGGCCGCCCAAGTACTTAAAGTAAGAGTTCTTTTCTTTTTCTTGTTTAGGGAAATATTACAGTATTAACTTCATCTTTTGTTACGATTACTTCTCTAACTAGGTTCGATCGACAAATCCTTCGATGTCGGATTCGAAGTTGAGCAAATCACGAACTCTAAGTTTCCTCAATGGTTTCGATCCTACTTCGTGCAAAATCCATCGATAGCAATGAAGTTGCGTGGAGTTTATCTTATGGAGCTGCAATAATTGTTACCGGTGCAAAAAATACGTAATCAATGGGTATCGGTTTTCAACTGTTCAAGCGAACACAAATACACTATGTTGCAATTACGGTGTATGTTGTAGAGGTGACAAAGTTGACGGGGTCGAGGGAGCCTACTACGGGAAGTTAATCGAGATAATTCAATTGCATTACCAGTGGGACAAGGTGGTGACTCTGCTTAAGTGTGAGTGGTTTGATAACAATCCGCGTGGGACAAAAGTGGACAAATATGGTAATGTTGAGATCCACTGGACAAGGAGATATACGGTTGGTTATGACCCATTCATCCTTGCTCAACAGGCGGAACAAGTTTACTATACCTTATACCCCACATCCCGTCAAGGGTGGAGGGGAGTTATCAAAACCAAAGCACGTCATATTATACCAAACACGAAAGAGTCTGAAACAAATGACGGTATTCCTGAACCGTTCCAGGCTGATTCCTATCCAAATTGATGATGAAGAATCAGATGATGAGGAGGAAATGATTTACTCTGATAGTGAATCTGAGTTCGACGATTATGAGACTCCAGAGGAAGGCATGCAAGCAGATGATGAAGAACAAGAATCGTCCGGTTGATGTGTGTTAGTTCTTTTTATGACGATCTAATTATACTACATAATCCGTCATATACTTCGCTCTTGTCATATTTAGTAAATATCTTTATATATATATATATATATATATATATATATATATATATATATATATATATATATATATATATATATATATATATATATTGACATAATGTTTATAAGTGTTCAGAGATGGAGCATCAAGGAGGACGTTCCGGTAGTGGACGTAGTAATGGTCGAGCCCAACCCCGTCCTATCGAGGGGGTAGGGGACGTCATCCGGTGCCTCTGAGGCGAGAGGGCTCGGCGCTTCCCGAGATGTTCCGCTATTTGAGATGTCATCTTCACCGTCGGTTTATATGTCATCGTCACCGTCTCTTTATATGTCATCGTCGCCGTCTACTTGGGCCAGGGAACTTCCCATAGTCCACAAAGAAGGAGCAGAAAGAGTTTACTTTACCATTTCTAATTGATTTACATATGTTTAGTTTTCTAAAACCATCTATGTACAAGCATCTTGATAGTTGACATTCCTTCCTTCAAGACAATACATCGCCTCAAAGCCATGTCGGGAAGGAGGTAGTTCTTTCGAGGAACCAACTGGGATCGGTAGATCCCGCAAATGGAAAGATTTGGATTTGTCCTATTGGCACTACCGAGTAAGTCATGTAAAGTTCGCAATAATAATGTTATGATTTTCTACCTTTAGTTTCTATGCTAATATTTCCATCATATCCCTCGTGTTCGATTTCTACCAAATAATGAGGCAACTAGTATCATCTCAAACCAAATATTTCGTAACTTCAATCGCCTTACGGCTCTTGGACGAGAGATTCCTCGGGATAATCGGGATGCTTGGTTCAATGAGTTCTTGGTAAGTTATGTGTTTTAATTTATGGTTATTAATTTCTTATTCAAATTTGCACCACTCGATTGTTTGTCATTGATTTTCAGCGTAAGTTTAATACGTTGCCTAAACATCATGCTGACCAATTACTTCAACATTGGGCGTCCGATGAGAAATTTCAAAATAAAAGTCAGAAAAATAAGCAAAATAGGGCCAAAATGGAAGGACCTTCCTATGCTGGTGGCTGCATTTCACTGAGTGAGCATAAACGAAAAATTGTGAGTACACGTTATTTTGTATTTAACTATTCAATATTTTCTTCTTTGAAACAATTATTTAACGGTCATTATTTGTATTTGCGAGCCTTTGTCTGAGGATGTTGCTCCAGAAGATGTTGACTGGATTGCCTTTGAGCGTACCCATTCCCAGCAGTCTGAAGGGAGTGAGCCGCGTTGGATTAACGCCAAGGCGCAGCAAGTAGCGGTGACATATTATATTGCATTCTTTGTTTAAGACATCAACATATATTTATTTCATTTCACATGTCTTATTTGTGATGTATTTTTTTGATTCTAGGACAATTATAAGAGGCTGACGGAGGAGAGAGACTCGCAGACTGCGAGCGACCCCACATCCTCTCATTCTGATAACGAGAGTCTATTCATTCAGTGCAGGTGGAATGAACAACAAAGGTAGAATCTTCGGGCACGGTGCCTCGCCACCGATTTAAGCAAACGAAGCGCTCCTCATCCGACCATGAAGGTGTTTCGCAGTAAACGTAATACATTTGATATTGATTGTTACATTTTCATTCCCTATTCTATTTGAATAAAGTACAAAAATAAACGTAGTTCCTTATTTTTTGCGAGATGAGATGAAGAAGATGAAGGCGTTGGTCCAGCGCAGCGCAGGAGCTGCATGAGACACGCGAGATTGTCGGGCGGATGCAAGGGCAGAGAGGAGCTGCATGAGACACGCGAGATGGTAAGGCAGATGCAGCTTCAACTTATGTCCCTAATGAAAAACAAGGGGCCGGCTTCTGTTGATGGTGACAACGTTGATGGTGGTGATGATAATGCTGATGATGATGATGCTGCTTTTTCACTACTACAAAAAGACCCTATGAAGTCCCAAAATAAGCCCTTTTAAAGTCCCTAATTCATGGGATGTCTATTGTAGGGTAGTAGTAAAATTATACTTTTGAAGTCCCAAATTAATTTTGGGACTTCAAAATGAAACTTTGAAGTCCCAAATTATATTTTGGGACTTCAAATGTCACGCATAATTGTACATCTATCTGACACTTTTGAAGTCCCAAAATACAATTTAGGACTTCAAAATGACACTTTGAAGTCCCAAATTATATTTTGGGACTTCAAAAGTTTCATTTTTGAAGTCCCAAGTTGTATTTTGGGACTTCAAAAGTTTCATTTTTGAAGTCCCAAGTAGTATTTTGGGACTTCAAAAGTGTCATTTTTAAAGTCCCAAGTAGTATTTTGGGACTTCAAAAGTGTCATTTTGGAAGTCCCAAGTGTTATTTTGGGACTTCAAAAGTGTTTTTTTTTTTAATTACCTAGCATGTATTTTGCACAACCCACCAATTATACCCTATAAAAACCATCAACCAGATAGCCATGGACATACATTACCAAATTGCATTAAATACATGGGAGCTACAACAATATATTATATTCATAAATGTGAGTAATACATCTGTGATCTGACCGATATCAAACGCAGCAAACAAAATGAGATGCCCATCTTGACACCAACACACTTACAATCCATCCCATCTTCTACAAAACCCCCCATCCAATTTTCATATACACAGCAGACTATGCCATTAACAACAAACAAATCAAAATAGAAGCTCTGCCTTCACTTTCTGCTTCCCTGCACACCCGAAACTCACACCATACTCATGCCCTCCGCGCCCTTCGAAGCAACGCCCTCCTCACGGAAAGAGAAAGAGAGACCAGAAATTAGACAAGCAAAACACTTAAATACAATAGTGAGAATTTTTCCCTTTCTTCCATTGACGTTGTCAAAAGCAATAATACTATAGTAAAATATAATAGATGCATCAAAAAGAAAAAGTAACAAACAATTGAGATGCCTTGCAAATATGCACAAAAATGGATGATCATATTACGAAGGCGCCAATATAACTTTGTCACAATATAAGTACAAGGGAGCAGAATGAAGTACAAAACTAGTGCCGAAAATGGAGTTCTAAGACAATTTTGAATGTTAAATAAATAGAAGTACCGCACTTACAGAGCCTATTTCTTTCCCTTCAAGCACCTAATAATTATAAACAAGGAATGTGAAGCATATTCATTCATACCCATAAATCTATCTCATCATACATTTCTAGGCAGTTAGAGATGCAAGTCTTCTAACAAAAACAATTTCTCGTGACAAATTAATCCCACAGAACAACCTATCAAAATATTATAAAGACCCATTTCAGAACTTCTTTAGAACACTATTTACAGAATGAGATCTTATAAGATTGAAGTAGGTAATGGCCCATGCTATCATTTCTAATTTATTCAAGTCACATACTGTTTGGGCTTGAATTGAAGGTGGTTCATTGCCGACATCAAATGGATTTGTTGATTTTGATGACTGTGGAAAACTTGGCATGTCTTTAATGAGAGGAAGGCGATCATATGAGAGATTGGCATCGTACATTGGTACAAGCCACATGAAAAATAATAATCATGAAAGCTGAAAAAGTTGGATTATGACTACATTGCTGCAAAGATCGGAAGGTCATGCGGGTCAGTGCAATCTCTTTTTCACTCCACAAGGATCAAGATCAAATGAACATTCATTCTCTTCTGCCGGAGGAAGATATTTTCTAACCTTGTAGTAAGTAATGATCAAGTTATTATATTGCATATGGATACCCATGCCACGAGGAGGACCCATTTGCCACCCTGGAGCAAGAGAAGTGAAGGATGAATACCTTGCAGAGAAGAGATCCTGCATAATTTCACAGGCTAAAGTAAGATATACACTACAAACATAGAAGCCCAGACATGTGTGATGCATACAAAGTAAACATGACATAAAGCTCAATTGTATTTTATAGGCGCATCACATATATTTACCACAACTCTTATGTACTAACTAAAATCTAATACTTGAACGAAAAACTAGAAATAGCAAGCATATTAAATCAAAGGCATCACACATGCTTCGTGAATGACTTGGATGTAAGCATGTTTACTTTGTAAGTTCAATTGCCATTAGCGTACCCATTAGTTTGAACTATCTCCTTAGGCACGTCAGCCATATCAGAGCATTCATCTTGAGCAGCCAAAGTTATAAACATTGTAATTGGTAATTAGAAATACAATGAGATAATATTATAATATATAATCCACTAAAAGTTTTGCAATTTAGAGCTGGGGGCAATATAGAGCATAGACACTTACAGTATTAAGACAAAGATCATAACGGGGGGGAAAGTAGAATCAGTAAAAATACCCAGATCCAAAGAGAAACACAATTGAAATGTAAACCCTAAACCGACATCACAGTAAAAAATAGAAAAACACCACTATGATTAGCAGCTAGCGACACAAGCACTACAAACCTAGGTTTCGTGATACTTACAATAGATAAATGCAAAATATTCATGATGACGAGAACGAATTCAGAGAAGCAGCTGGAGAGAACGAACTCAGACACTCACTTGAATGAAGGACCGAATCTGCAAAATGCTAATCACAGCTAGAGAGAACGAACTCAGGGACGACGAGAACGAACGAGACTATGGGAGAGATGAAGGCGAAGATCGATTAGAACGGAGGAGGAGAGGAAGAAGCAGAGATGCGAGCTCAATCGGAACGAAATGGGAAAGAGCGAGAGGAAGAAGCGAGATGCGAGCTCGATCGGAACAAAATGGGAAAGAGCGAGAGGAAGAAGCAGAAACCGATAGAATGAAGCCAAATGCAAAGAGAGGCGGAAATATATTAAACCTTTGAAGTCCCAAATTATAATTTGGGACTTCAAAACTCTATATTTGAAGTCCCAAAATATAATTTGGGACTTCAAAAAGTTTTTTTGAAGTCCCAAATTATATTTTGGGACTTCAAAAATAAATTTTTTGTCACCAGTATTTTTTGGTGGGTTATGGATATTTTCGAAGTCCCAAAATATAATTTGGGACTTCAAAAACATAATTTGGGACTTCAAAAAGTTATTTTTGAAGTCCCAAAATATATTTTGGGACTTCAAAAATAAATTTTTTGTCACCAAAAATTTTTGGTGGGTTATGGATATGTTTAGAAGTCTCAAAATATAATTTGGGACTTCAAAACTACATTTTTGAAGTCCCAAATTATAATTTGGGACTTCAAAAGATTTCCCTCCAAAAAAAATTACCCACCAAAAATTTTCCCCTCCAAATAAAATTCTCGTCGAAAATTTTTCATGAGTTTAGAAGTCCCAAATTATATTTTGAGACTTCAAAAAGTTTAACCAAATTTCGCCCAAAAACCAATTCCGCCCAAAAATTTATTTTTGAAGTCCCAAATTGTATTTTGGGACTTCAAAAATTTATTTTTGGAGTCCCAAATTATATTTTGGGACTTCAAAAACGTTTCAGAGCCAATATAATTACAAAAATGCCACTGTGTTCACTTGTTACATCCCTTTTTTAAATAGGGACGTTTTTTAGGGTAGTAATAACCTATTTTTATAGTAGTGTTTAGACTACTTTTTAGTACATGTCATTCAGGATAATATTATTTATATTTGTTTTCTCTATGTAAAACTACTTATGCTTGATACTTCGGGACAATATATATATATATATTTAATTATTTTTGGATTAAAGTTAGTTCTAATTAGAAAAAATATTATTTTTTCAAAAAATTAATTTTAATTTTTTTTAAAAAAAATAAATTTGCGACGAATAAAAAAAATCCGTCGCAATTGCAACGGACTTTTAGTCCGTCACAAATTGCGACGGATTTTTAATCCGTCGCAATTTGCAACGGATTTAAATTCCGTCGCAAATTGCGACGGAGTAAATTAATCTGTCGCAAATTGCGACGGATTAGTAAATCCGTCGCAAATTGCGACGGATTTTAAAAAATCCGTCGCAATTGCGACAAGGATTTTTGCGACGGACAAAATCCGTCGCAAAACGAGAAGCCCATTTTTGCGACGGATTTTTTCCGTCGCAAAAACTGATTTTTTTTGTAGTGTAATTAAATTCACTTGTTTTGCTCAACTTAAACGAGAGTGTACAATTAATGCCTAACTGAAGTTTGTGATACAAAGTCCTCATGGGAACGATACTTTACTTACTCTTTATTACTTGATACGACCCGTATACTTGCGGAGTTATAGGCTATACAGTTTTTCCCTATCATGCTAGCTTCGTGTCTAATCCAAAATAATTTCCCCCTGCTCCTGCCTCTGAACCAGAAAAAGTGCCTAATACTTTTGGTACTTTTGTTGACTTACCCATTGCCCTTCGCAAAGGTAAGTATTATTGTACCTATGTACCCTATTTCTTCTTTTATTTCCTATAACCATCTTTCTCCTCCATCATGTTCTTTCATAGCCTCTTTAGATTCTATCACCATTCCCACTACTCTCAACCAAGCCTTGGCACATCCTGGTTGGTGTGCTTATGAAAGAAGAAATGATAGTCATTGATAAGGCAGGTACCTGGAATCTTATTGATTTACCCCTGAAAGGAAGGCTATCAGGTGTAAGTGGGTGTTCACGGTAAAAACAAAAGCTTATAGCACTTTGGAACGTTTGAAAGCTAGACTGGTTTTGCCAAGGGATATTCTTAGACCTACGGTAATGAGTATTCAGAAACCTTCTCCCTTGTGGCAAAATTGTCCTTTGTTCATATCTTCATTTCTATGGCAACCACTTATGGTTTATATCTTCATCAATTGGATGTTAAAAATACTTTCTTGAATGGTGATCTCACTTGAGGAAGTTCACATGGACCAACCACTTGGTTTTGTTGCATAATTAGGGGAGTGTGGGAAGGTATGTCATCTTCAGAAGTCACAATATGGTTTGAAGCAGAGTCATCGTGCTTGGTTTGACAAGGTTAGCATGGTGGTTAAGAAGTTTGGTCTGAATCAGAGTAAGTGTGACCATTCTATCTTTTATCAGCGGACGGATGCTGGCATGATTCTCCTAGTGGTATATGTTGATGACATTGTTATTGCAGGGAACAATACTTCAAGAATCTTATCACTAAAGACCTTCCTTAATTCTCATTTCCAAGCAAAGGATTTGGGTCCATGAAAATACTTTCTTGAGATTGAGGTTATAAGAAGCAAGAAAGGGATCTTTTTGACACAAAGGAAATACATCCTTGATCTTCTAAAAGTAACTAGAAAACTTGGGGCAGCACCAAGTAACTTTCCCATGATTCTAATCCCTTCTTGGACATTGATGACATCATATCGTTTGATAAGCTACCTGAGGATGTGAGAAAAAAGGTTAACTCGGAGAAGATCAAGTTGTTTGTCTATCTTGAGAGATATTATAGATTAATTGGAAAATTGAATTATCTCATGGTGACACACCCCGATGTGACCTTTCCGATTACTGTGCTTAGCCAATTCATGACAACACTGACCGTTGCTCAGTGGGAAGCTTTGGAGCATGTCTTACATTACTTGAAGGGCTCCCCTAGTCATGGCATACTCTATACGAATCATGACCACACATCGAGATTGAATGTTTTTGTGTGATACGGATCATGCGGGGTCAAAGGCTACCAAGAGATCCACTACAGGATACTACATGCTAGCGGGTGGAAATTTACTATCTTGGAGGAGCAAGAAGAAAGATGTGGTTTCACGATCTAGTGCAAAAGCCGAGTATAGGGCTATGGCTCAATCAGTACAAGAAATTGTCTGGATTCACCAATTAATGAAGAAGGTTAGTTTTACCACGCCATTGCCCATGAAACAATGGTGTGATAACAAAGCTGCTCTGCACATAGCCTCCAATTCTGTGTTTCATCATGAACGCATGAAACACATTGATATCAAATGTCTTTTTGTGCGTGAAAAAATCAAGAAAAACTTCATTTCTACCGGACATGTGAAGTATAGTGACCAATTGAGTGATTTGTTGACTAAAGCTCAAAATGAGACTCGTGTTGATTACCTTTATAACAAGTTGGGAATGATTAACATCTAGCTCCAATTTGATGGGTCTTATTAGGAAATATATTAATGTAAATATAGATTAGAATCATTTAGTATCGCACATAATCAGGATCATAGAAATTATGATTGATTAGGAAATCAATCATCATAATAAGTCATTAATTCTAAGTCTTTTCTCTAGTGTATAAATACCCCTACTATATATATGAGTAGACACACATTTGAGAATATATTTTCCCAATCTCTCTCTGGCATTACAAGTCAAGCCAAGAAATTCGTCGTATGAAGATGAGGAGTATCTGAGAGTGAGTTGTGTAAGTTCAGCCCAGTTGTCAGGGATGTCTACTTCAAGCATTCAAGGTTCTCCTAAGACAAAATATTCAAAAGGAATGGGACTGAGGGAGGTGCATTTTAGATCTAGATCAGTACCTGGACTAAAACCTCGATGCATTAAGCATCACAATAGTAAAAAAATTGAGATAGCTGTCATTTGCCAATTGCCACTATACAATATAGGAATCACCCGTGGTACGCACTTCTATCCTTATTTACGAGGCCTCGTTGGTTTCTTTTGATATGAGCATCTATAGCTATAATCCCCATTCGATAATATATAATTTAGAATTTCCTTCTGCCATGGAAATCAACCTTTACCTTAACATTAAATCTGAATTTCCACGTCAGTCCTAGTTATTAACAGTTCATGACAGTCTACTTGACCTGCTTAGTGCCACATTAGCACTTTCCGAAAAAAATCACTATCATACAATAATTTGAGAAAGTGGATTGAAGTCTTATATTTAGGACCAAAGTAAACATCTTGTCAAACTATTATATTTAGAACCAAAGGTAGTACTTCGGATGAACCACACACATGTACAGTAGCAGAGTCATATTAAAAACATATTAATTACTCAGATCCAGTAACTCAAATCAGGACAAGATATGCCACTCAAACCAAATTACAATTATTGAAAGGAAAATGATATAACAGAAGAGGTTGACAGAAAGAAGAAGAAACTAGCAGAAGGGGAGGGTACAAAACACACGGGAAGAATAATAAAACATGTGTGTGTGTGTGTGAAAGAGAGCCTTCATCATAATTTATCCACAGTTCCACACCCTTTCCGTTTAGCATCTTTATTAATATACTGCAAGAATCTCGGAACCACTCACTTACATGCGCATTAGGTCCTTTCATCTTCCTTTATTACATCACACCTGAAGAAAACTGGGAACCTGTGACGGACACATTTCACGAAATCTCAAGTATTCACAATGGTCAAATGATTTATAACGTTTTGGATGGTCCTCATCAATTAGCTCTTCTTGTATCTGAACCATCTTATTATTAAATGAAAATAACCCCATGGAGCACCTTTTCTTCTTCTCCTTTATAATGACTTTGTGTATACAAGCCTGTATTCTGTCATTACTCCAAAACTAGGAGAAAAAAAAACATCCACTTATAAAAATGAAACTTCAAAAAAAAAAAAACAGTTTTATGAGATTTAGATACAAAAATAAATTAAATAACCCACCTTTAATGCATCACCTGCCCCAAACAGAAACAAGCAAGGTGAGGGATCAACATCAATCCATTCACCACTCTTCAGTTTAACTTGCAAACCTCTCACATTGTTCGGATGTGAAATGGTGAAGTATGATAAATCTGTGTGAGCATGCAATCCGCAATTACTCTCATTATTCTGAGGTACGAGGTATTTAAAGCTTCGGAGCATGTAACTGGTTGATTCAAGAAGTGAATCACAGTGTCTTTTGTCCAAACCATAAGCACCAAACAGTAATCTTTTAGCTATTTGGTCCATTTCTACTAGCAACTTGGCATATTGATTGATAGTCTCACTACACGAACAATGAAAGAAACGGTAAGAAACCGAGAGATATTGGACAGAAAAATATTGTATATCTGAGAATGAGCTGAGTATACCAATATATACAGGGAAAATATAAAGGTCAAATAAGTCCTAAAAAACACTCCCTCCAGTCTTTAACATAAAACTTATTTACCGAATTTGATTAGATCAAAAAAATTAGTTAATATTACGTTTTTTTTTTAACACTCTAATTATCTTCCTTTATTCTCTTCATCTCTCTCTTTCGTACTTAATTATTCTTGAAGAAGTATTGAAAGAAGAAATTTAGAAAAAAAACTGACAAAAATTAGAAATAGGTCATATATTTAGAACAAAAATCAATTCCTTCATTATGTCCTATAAAAACAAATCAGATCATATCAACAAAACATATCAAATATCAATAAAAACAATTAATGACTACATAAAATTCAAGTATATAATTAGAAAGGTAAGGAACAAAACAACAACGTAAACAAGTTTTAAGGAGTACCAAAAATGATCGTATCCTTGCGGCCACATGATGTTGGCATACTTTTGAACTGCTTCCTTATTAACGGGGCCAACATCAAAGTCAATTCCAACAGATTCGTATAAAGGGGCTAGAGGACTTCGTTGATAGTAACCATGCAAGGGCTTATCGCTGGTCTTTTGCATTTTTGTTTCAAGTGGAAGATCAAACAGTTCTTCCATTAGAGCAAGAACTGAGTTGTGAAGCTCTGTAGAAACCTTATTACTCATCGCGTAAAAACAACCATTAGCTTCTAGTGCACTTCGCATGATTTGGCTAGCTGAAAACCATGTCTCTGTACTAGGTTTTAAGTTTTCATCCGAAAAGTTTATAACAGGAAACTGAGAAACTATTAGGGAACTCATCTTCTCAATAATATTTCTCTAATCTCCCCAAGCAACTAGGAGTTGTAAATGAGCTAATGTATCTTGCAAATGGATGCATATACATATAAAAGTATATATAACTAGTCACACACGCAATGCATTTTTTTTCTAATTGATATAAATGGTTGTATCGCAGAAAAAGTAATGATGATTGTGATGGCTAAGGCAACGACACCAAGTAATAAGAGAATATACAGGATATTTGAATTAGTTCCTTTTCTTTTTGAGTAATTTAATTAGCTAGGCTGCTAAAACAAGACGAATTACAACAGCTCATGTTTTAAAATTAAATAATGAAGGTGTCTATTGTGCTTCGGTAGGCCGATCTTGAAAGTTTAGACGCCGTTGTTTCACTAGAAATTACAAGCATATGTCGACAAATACAGAATCCTGAAATGTTTGTTCTTAAGCTAAGAAGAATAAATAATCACCTAAATATTAATAGCAGAAGAAATTTGAAGTTATATGCATACTTAAAATATTATTGTGTTTGGTTGATGTTTTAAGGAATTTAGATTATTCAACTTTTTGCTAATTTCTAGAAAAAAAAATCTTTGAAGTGAGAGGAGGAGAGAGATTTTTATCCTCCATTAACTTCTCAACGAAATATTTATTCTTTTAATCAATGTCTTGATTCATTTAGTTTATATGTGGACAAATGCATCACTACCCTCACCCTAGAAATATAATACTCCTCCGGTCCATAATATATATAAAAGATATGTTTTTTTTTTCCTTTTTTTTTTTTTTTTTTGCATTAGGGCCTAATGGCGTCCTGACAGAGATCGAATCCTGATAGAGGCTGGCAAAGACCAGCAAGCATGCCACTACGCTACCCTGACATATATAAGAGATATCTGAAAAGTTGATTTTAGTCTTAAATATCTATATTTTATATTTACCAATCTTTTCCTGATTTTCTATTATTAATGTTACTTCAACAATTATTTTTTTATGATTTTGAAAAAATATTTCAAGATATTCACTGTTACTAAAAAAAATACTTCAGGTTACTGACTGCTACTGAAAAATACTTCATAATCTTGAAAGATTATTTTAGGATCTAAAAAAAAATTGAGGACACTAACTGATATTAAAAAGATGCTTTAGGAGATTGATTGGTACTTAAAAAATTAATTAGTACCCTTAAGTATCTTTTTACTACAAGTCAGTACCCTAAAATATTTTTTAGGATCTTGAAATATTATTTCAGGATACTAATTGGTACTAAAAAGATATTTCAAAGTACTAAAAAATTCTTCATGATCTTAAAAAATTATTTCAATGTATAGAATGGTACTAAAAACATACAGAGTGTTATTAAAAAAAATCTTATAAAAACATAAATATGGACCGCCAGATCTCATATGAAGATATGGACCGTTCAAATCTCCAGAGCCGCTCGTCCCCAACGGCGCGAGTCCCCTGGAAAACTCGATCCCGTCACCCGAGTTCCTCATTTCGACACCCACGACCCGCGGCCCCGGGGGCTGCATGTGGCGGCCGGCGTGAAGGAATGAGGGGAACAAGTGACGGACAGGGAAGAAGAAACCTCGGAAATCACATGCGAACTTCACTTTGAACTGAAAGTAAGTTGTCTAAAACTCTTTTTCTCTCCGTTTCTGCCCTGGCTGTAAGATTGGCAGGTGATTAGTGGCGGAAACTGAAGGAACGAGTTAAAATTTAAAGGAATGTATGTACGGCTGTGTGTCTCTGAGTCTTTTTTGCATGTGTTGCCTGGTTTTATTTGTAATAGCCTGCCTGCTGTTCGGTTCTCACTAAAAGTAAATCAGAATGTTAAATCTTTAAGTACACTCCCAAACTTGGAAAATTTCAGAGTTGACGAGGGCACTGGTTGGGCTCTTATTATTTCTGCTCCCTCGTGTACTTAGATCTATTTTTTTGAGTTGGTATTGGTTCTAAATTTAGAAGGAGGAAATTAAGAAAGATGATTAGGATATTTTAGAAAATATATGTTATATTTACTATGATAACTACCTTAATGTTTTTAAATTAGTATATTAGAGAATGCCTGGATCTATTAGAGCATAAATGATGTGAGATTTTCTTTTCCCTATTTCGGTCAGTTGAGGTTTCAAGGAAGGAGTTAAGTTAGCTGATCATGTTAAGAGAATAACATACTAAAAGTTAGTGGATATATACACATGAGCTCGTATGTGTGAATAAGGAGATAATGTTGATGAAATTGAAGTTGGAAGTTGAAAGTATATATAAGAAGCTTGCTTTTTTTTGATGCCTCTCCTTGTTAAATAACTATCCTAGCTAGATGCTTACACTGTGCCTAGAGAGTACTTAAATGCTATGAAAATGAGATGTACATATATCTATGCTTGTTTGTGTATGGTGTGATGGGTGAACTTGGAAGCTAGAAACTAATTGAAGTTTCTGTTTAATGCCTCTGGATGCTAAGCAGCTATTCTAGATGGCTAAACTATGCTTGGAGACATTGAAATGGTTATTTAAACATATTAATTACACGGATATATGTAGTATTTGTTAACAAATAAAAGCATGATACTTAGAGAAGTGTCAACTTTTGCAACAAGTCATGGACTTGAATATTAACTTTAACATAACTCAACAGAAGTTTATTTCAATTAACAACAACAACATCCATAGGCATAATCAACACTCAAAGTAGAAAAAAATTTGAAATTTCTGTCGGCGATTTAGCTGTGGTACGGAAGGCCACGTATTCATAGTTGTCAAATGCTCTATATAGTCTTGGATGGTCTTCATCAATTAGCTCTTCTAGTGTTTCAACCATCTTACTGTTAAATGAAGATAATGCTATGGAGTACCTCTCCTTCTCTTCTCTTATGATAACTTTATGTTCACAAGCCGTTATTCTGCCATTACTCCAAACCTATAATATTAAAGGGAAAAAAAGCTCTCATTTATTAACAAACGTTTTCAAAACTATTATATTAGATCGTGTAAATATGAAAATAACTCACCTTAAACGCATCACCTGCTAGAATTATAAACAAAGAGGGTGAGGGATCAATAGTGATCCACTCACCATTTTTCAGTTTAACTTCCAAACCTGCCACATTATTCTGCTGTAATATGGTGAAGTATGTACTGTCTGTGTGAGGAATCAATCCTATATTACTCTCTGTCTTCTGGGGCACTACATATTTGAAGCCACGAAATAGGTAATTGGTTGATTCAAGTAGTGAATCACAGCCTTTTTTGGCCAAACCATACGCATCAAAGAGTAATCTTTTAGCAGTTTGGTCCATTTCTTCTAGCAACTTGACATAGAGATTGATTTTCTCACTACTCAAACAATGAAATAAAGTTATTAATTAATAGCAGAAAACTAATTAATGCATTATTAGGAAGGTAATCAGGAAAAGAAGATAAGTGAGTTTTAAGGATCAGTACCAGAAAGGTAATCAGGAAAAGAAGATAAGTGAGTTTTAAGGATCAGTACCAGAAATGGTCATTTCCTGATGGCCACATAATGTTGGCGAACTTTTGAATTGCTTCCTCGTTGGAGGGGCTATCCAAGTCGATTCCAATAGCTTCGTATAAAGGGACTTTGGGATTTCCTCCAACGTAACCATGGTTAGGCTTGTCGCTAACCTTTTGCTTTTTTGTGTGCAGGGGAAGATCAAAGAGTTCTTTGGATAGAGCAAACACTGAGTTGCAAATCTCCATAGGAACTTTATTACTCTTTACGAAGAAACAACCATTGACCTCTAGTGCACTTCGCACGAGTTGGCCAGCTGAAAACCATGTCTGTGTTCCAGGTTTTAAGTTTTCATCCATGAAGTCGATAACAGGAATCTGAAAAGCGACTTTGGAACTCATCTTCTCAATGATATTTCTCCAATTCTTCCCAAACAGACTGGAGTTGTGGATGAGACGACACGATGATGATGGCCTTAAATTCTGGAGATGGAAAGATGTAGGGGCTCCAGATAATGATTGGTGGGATGAGACGGAAAGGAGGGGACAAGGGAAAGTCAAAGAAGGCTCTGTTAATGAGAGAATTTCTCACTTTAGGACTAAGATATTGAAATTACATGGTAATATCAAAAATTAAATTGACATTTTGTTTTAATGATTAAATGATCAAAATGCCCCTCAAATTTTTTTTTTTATAACTTCATATACATATTTCAACAACTAACAAATGTAAAATTTATAAACGTATATGTTGAACTTTACATCTTTCAATTTACATTATAACAAATGATATAAAAATTTATAAGTGCATTTACTGGTGTATATAAGTATTTTAATAACTCATAATATCAAATAACAAGTGTCTCTGTGAAGGAATATCATTTTAGCCATTAACAGTCTAAACATAATTTCACTTTGGTCTTTTGGTAATACAATGTAATTACAGAATCTTTTAGTTTCTATTTTAAATAAAGCACCATCTGGGTTGTTTGGTAAGATTCTCCCTTTTTTATAGTTATTTTATCAAATTCTGACTTTTTCCGGGTAATTTGTTATTTGTCGGTGAACGTGGTGATGTTTAATTATTTATTATTCTTGGAATTTTGTTTTCAGACGCTGCTGCAACCATTTGCAAATAAAGAAGTTGGTAAGTCACATCCATTAGTCACTATCTATATTCTTGTTTTTTTTTTTTGGGTAAGAAGTCACTATCTATATTCTAAACCATATGGATAATGCTCGCTGGGTCAACGGAAGAAAACTAAGCTTAAGAAAAGGAATATATAAAGGAGAAAATTGGATCAAATAAAACAAATTTTGTTCTGCAATTACCAAAATGGTTTCCATTTAGTATCTTGGACAAAGCCTTATCGTCGCAAATGTACTCAACTTTAACCTCTAAGCTAGCTTATAATATCCTGAATTTTAAACATAAAAAATTGAGGATAAGCGTATATAAGTTAGATGATAAGTATATATTTTATAATTAAATAAGTATAAATTCTAAGATATATTGGATTAGTTTTATTAATATTTTATACATATTTAGTTATTTTTTATATATTTTTTATCCTTTAATTTTATTTTATTTTTGGTCAACATATCCTTTGATTAATCATAGGATAAAAGAATATTTTGATATGAAATTGTTTTGGTGTAGAATACAGATGTCCAACCTGATGGGCTGGTGCTTTGATGTTGGATCAAATGTCTCTTCCTGAATGCCTATGAGGGAAGCACTCAGTAGGAGATGAGATCACTGTACACAACCAGACTCTTAGCCAAGGGGGTGGGGTGTGTGCACAGTGTGACTATATGTAAATAATTCAGGGTTAGAACGTGTGTACCTTAGGTTTTGACCTCAGTATTTATAGAGTGTACCTTAGGTAGGATATTCTGGGCCTGGCGTGATCTTCGGCCTAAGGATCCGAACTGTCTAACCATATCTGGAGATATTCCTAGATTATTGGGGTAGTTAGGATCGTCCTTGCTAATAGATAGGATTGGTCATACCACATCTATTTGTTGTTGGACTTTACCGCTATTGGGCCTAATATAGGTCCGTAACAGTTGCCCCCCAACCCGATAGTTCAAGCCTTTGAGCTGTCGGGGTGTATTAGGTCTTGGATGGTTCATCTGAGGTAAACTGAGGAGTCCTTGGCACCCTGGCAATTATACCGTGGTCCGTCGGGTTAGGTTTCACGGGCATCAGCCTCGGCCCTCCATCTTCCCGGGGTACGTGGTGCTACCGAGGGAGTCAAGTCGCCGGGGTGGAAGCCCGCGGCTTGAGGATCCGGGGTGGCTGCTGTGGGCCCCGTGTGATTTCGGGGGAGTATCCCCTCTGGATTTGCCATGATTGCCTCCTGACACCTGGCTTTCACGGATTGGGGATGGGTTTCGACCGTCACGCATAGCCGCCCTAGTTTTCGTGCGCATTTAATGCGCCAGTGGCAAGTCGTGCGTCACCCCTACTTTTGGAGTGAAAAGTTTCTTCTGCCCCTGACGGTTGGGTAGTTTTTTGAACTTCCCTCCTCTTTTACGCTATATGTGGTTGGTACTCTTCATTTTACTGCCAAGACTTTGCTTTACACAACTTTGCTCTTCTTGCCAACTTTCTCAGCGGCGCAAATTCTTCTATGCGTTCTTGAAGGTTCCTGCTCCCATTTTGCCCAGAAAAACTCTCTAGATTTCCCCATTCCTTCACTTTTCCTTCTCCCCGTCTTCGAATCAAGAGGTATGTTGCTCTTCTTTCTCTTTGAACGTTTTTATTTTCACATTGTACTTTTGCAATTTTGGCTTTTCGCTTCTTCTCTCTTCTTCATTAGTGTTTTGGGGGTTTCTGGGTTTTCTGGGTTATTTTTGGAATGAGTTGGTGTTTCTGAGTGATGTTGACCACGTTTGCACATAGCATTTTGGTACCCGTAGGTCTTTTCCTGGGGGGGAGCATTTCTTTTCTTAGATTAACTCTTTCTGGTTCCTTCCCTTTTCTTATCGACCCTTTGATGACTGTATAGGTCTGAGCCTTGATGGATAGGGGAAAACGTCCATCGTCTTCAAATCAGCCTTTAGATCCAACTGTGGACGAGGCCCTGCGAGATCATTTTCCTCGCCTTAGTTTCTGGCTCTTAGGCACTCCATTGACCGAGGAGGAGAAACTAGCCTCTGTTCTCCGGGGTGGGTCCGGTAGTAGGACTGCTGGAGGGTCCCAGCCGTCCGTTCCTAGGTCCATCCAGCCGAAGTCCGACCCCATTAGGCTTGATCCTGAGAGTCCGCCTGAGGCCGAGATCGTTTCGGCCGAGCCTATCAATTTTTATGAGGCGCCTCGCCAGACAGGGTCGGATTCCCTCGTATAGGTACCTCGGTCCCTGTTGGGAGTGCATCGCCCAGAGCTCCTCGTACATTGCGAGTAGGCAGGACTCTATGGCTAATAGTGTCTTAGGCTCGTGCCGCCATGGATCGTCGTCCGAGCTTATCCCGGCTTCTGGGGGTCTACGTTTGTCGGACTCCATTCGTCTCCCCTCTTCAAACAGTAGCTTATCTCCGTCAGGTATCATTCTTAGCTCTGACTATAGCTTTTTCTTTGTTTTTGTTATAGGTAAATGGAGTCCTCGTCTTCTCCCCGCCTTTCTATGTCCGACGTGGAGGCAGATTTCGGCAGTCTTTCCCCGGATCTTAAGGCTAAGTATCCGTGGGTAACGCACGTAGTGCTGACAACACGTTCATTGATGACGGCTGCGGATGTGGACCGTCAGAGGTCGTTGGGCTCGTCTGGATGCTTCCTGAGTTCTCTTGAGGAGGACGAGCCAATATGCTCTACCCGAGAGCTCGAATGCACCAATTTCTTTTTCTTCTATAGGGAATACATGTCCTGACTCGGTATTCGCTTCCCGTTTACCGAGTTCCAAATTTCCGCCTTGAACTACCTGCATCTAGCCCCTTCTCAGCTTCACCCTAACAGGTGGGCTTACCTTGTGGTGTTCGAGCACCTGTGCAGCTCGTTGGAATCCGCCATTCCTTGCACTACCACTCTTTTCTTTCATTTCTTATGTCCTTTCACCCCTCGCTTGGGTAAGGAGCCGGCCAAACTAAAGGGGCTGACTTCTCTCCGGAGTGATTCCGATAACAAACTCTTCTCTGCCTTCTCTGATTCCTTCAAGCATTTTAAAAATTCCTTCTTCAAGGTGGTTGCCACTTTTGGTGAGAAACCATGGTTTCTGAAGGGCCGTGAGGGCCCCGAGGTAGAGTGGAGGTTTCCACTGTATTGGACCGCCGATCATCACAAACTCGGCTCTTCCTCATACAAGATCAGTGCCAATGACCTCTTGGTTGAGGAGAAAGTTGCGGTAGCTCGGCTGGCCTCTTCCGTTGCCGAGCACGAAGTAAAGAGCGCAGCCTTCTATATTAAAAAGGCTGGCGCGGGGTCGGGGTCGGCATCTAGTACGACGTCTTTTCTTTTAGTCTGGCGTTTATCATATGCCACTTTTTCTATTTTTTAAGTGACCTCAGACTCTGACCTTATTGTTCATTTTTTGCAGATCCACGTATAGAGGAGTTGCCGGATTACCTGACATTCGTGAGGCCGGGGGAAAGGCCGGGGGCCGGGGCGTCACCGAAGAAAGCCCCTTGAAAGCGGATTGCTCTAGAGTCCCAAAGAAAGAAAGGTGCTGGAGTTGCAGCCATGGCTTCCAAGGCGACTGCGGCTAAAAAGGCCAAGGTCGTGGAAACACAAGTGGTTCCTTCGTCTGTTCCCTCTTCACACCCTATTGGCCCAGTTTCTCCAACGGCCGACCCTCCTGTGGCCGATAAGGGAAAGGAGGTTCTCACCTACGATTCGTCGCGTCCACCGTCTCTGCACCCGATTCCAACTGCCAGTCCTCGACCCGGGGGTCTCAAGCGTAGCCAGGCCTGGGAGCACGGGGTCACGGAGGAGCTCGGTATGGCCTTCTTCCCGCCTCGCCATTTCCTGAGTTCTCATCATCTTTCTTCAACGGACGAACTCGAGGTCCACAACGTTCAGGACTCTCTCTGCAAGGCCCTAGGACTGTCCTAGGCCTATCTCCACCTCCATGGTTATTATGTCTGGGCTGTGGGTGAAGCCCGACGTCTGAAGCTGGATCTGGAGATCGCCACGGAGAAGGCCAAGAGGCTCGAGGAGGAGAAGCAGCAAGCGGAGGAGGCTATGGGACGGTCCGAGGAGGTGGCGCGCCGCGCCGAAGAGGAGAAACTCTGGGCCGCAGAAGAGCTTAATCGCTCCCAAGCCGCCGTTGGTAAGGCGACCGAGGAGCTTCTGCTCACCAAGGCCGCCCTGGATCAGAGTAAGACCGATCTGGCTGACATGGGGTCGGCCAATTCCCTTAGCATGGAAGCTGTGAAGTCCTTGACATAGCAGCGGTGTGATCTGGTCGAGGAGCTCGAGGTGACCCGGGGTTCCCTTGAGGAGGAGAAGAAAGCTCACCGGCTATGACTACCGGTCCTTCATCAAAGGTGGCGTTCTTGTCCCGTCGCCCCCTTCTCCCGAGGACGAGTCGGTGTCCCTTGCGGACGATGATCAAGTAGGCCAGGTCGGCGAAGAAGCTTCGTCCGCGGTCCAGCCTAAGGGGGATGGGACGCCTGTGGAGGAAGAGGCCCCCCCGAGCTGAACGTTGTTTTATCTTTCAATTTTTGTTCCATTGTCTAATATCGGTTTACTTGTAATATTTTGTACTCCTTTTGTACATTTGCTTTATTGTAATGAAAATTCAATTAAGTATTTCGTTGTCTATTTCTTTAACCTTACGCGTAAAGTGCATGTCGGTATGGTCTTGACCGGGCCAGGGTCTTAAATAATTAGAGTCTGCTAGTACTCTTCTGGTGTAAGGGATTAGGTGTATGGGTAGGGGTTTTCAAATTAACCGCGCTACGAGGTTCTGGAGTCATTTTTCAGTATCTTAACCATAATAAGGTCAAACTGTCACATGCTCAGCTGTGGTCGTATGGACACACAGTTAATCATTTCGACCTGATCAGGGTCAGTTATGACTATTCGCCTTCTTACATAGGTGTTATATTTGATGCATCAAAATAATTGTAAGGGCTGATGACAGCGGCCTTTCGTAGTGTCAAAGTACCCGGGCTTGTTGGCCATGGTGTCGGATTGGTACCCATGGACAAAATTATGACTGGATCGGGGGACCCTAATCTTAGTCCGATTCATTACAGGTAGTTAGCATGCCGTTAAGTACTCTTGAAAATGAACTACGATTAATGAACCGTTCATTAATTCAAGAAATGATTCGCTCTAAAGAGCTACCAACTTAAGACGAAAACTTACAAAAATAAATAAAACCAAAACTAGAATGGAAATAAACTAGAATGAAAATAATTAAAGCAAAAATTGACTCGGACATGATGTGCCCGTCGTGGGAGGCTTGCCGTGAATAAGCCTAGCTGTAGTAGGCCCTCAGCTTGTCGGAGTTCCAAGTCCTTTTGATTCGCTTCCTTGCCAGGGTGTCGAGAACGTAGGCTCCTCGGTCAAGCTTTTCCTTGACCTAGTACAGGTCGTCCCAATTTACGGCTAACTTGCCATCCCTCGCAGTTTTGTTGCCGATGTTGGCTCTTCTAAGCACTAGGTCGCCCCTGTCAAAAGACAGGGGTCTCACCTTTCGGTTATACTTGGCTGCGATGAGTTGTTTGGCCGCCATATCCCGACAGTGTGCCGTGACCCTTACCTCGTCCACCAAATCTAACTCGGTGGCAAGCGCATTGTTGTTTGCCTCTTCCCCTTCCTCAAGGGTTCTCAACCTTCGCCATGATGGTTGGCCTATCTCAACGGGAATCATGGCCTCGTATTCGTAGGTCATCCGGAAGGGGGTTTCCTGAGTAGCTGATTGAATGGTGGTTGGGTAGCCCCATAGGACGTTATAGAGCTGTTCGACCCAACTGGAATCGGCGTCCTCCATCTTTTTTCTTATGTCGTCTAAGATTACCTTGTTTTCCGCCTCGGCTTGGCCATTCAACTGAGGGTGTTCGACAGAGGCGAAGTGGTGTGTGATGTCGAGATCGACCATCATGCCTTGGAAATTCCTGTCGGTGATTTGGGTGCCGTTGTCGGTCACAACCTCGGCCGGGACTCCGAAGCGGGAAAATATGTTTTGTTGGACAAAGCGCCGCACCCTTGCCGAGGTGATTGTGGTTAGGGGCTCGGCTTCGATCCACTTTGTAAAGTAATCTACCGCCACTATTAACCATCTTAGTTGCTCGGGGGCGGCTTTGAATGGCCCCTGCAGGTCCATCCCCCACTTGTAGAATGGCCATGAGGCCGAGATGTATTCCATGTCCGACGGAGGGGACCAGATGATTCTGGCATGCTTTTGGCAACTATCACACAGTTCGGTTCTTCTAGCTTTTGTTGGACGACGGTCCTGTGGTTGGCCGTGCCTTTAATGCTGGCAAGCTTGGAGAGGATGTCGGCCCTAATGTTTTCTCCTCTGGGGATATGCGTGACTGTTACTTCCTCAAAGTCTGATAGTGCCTCCTTTACCTTATTTAGGTATTTGGCCATCAGAGGGCCCTTAGCTTGGTACGTCCCGTCTACCTAGGCGACGACGAGTTGGGAGTCGGTGAAAACCGTAACTCTCTAGGCTCCCAGTTCCTTGGTCTGTTGGAGCCTGTCCAGGAGTGCCTCGTACTCGGCCTGATTGTTTGATGTGGAAAATTTTAGCTGCAAGGAATGCTCAATTGCGATTCCTTCAGGGCTTTCGAGGATTATTTCGGCCCCACTTCCCTCGGAGTTCGAGGAGCCGTCTACATATACTTTCCAGAGGTCAAGGTCGCCGACGTCCTTCCTAGTCGGGGTCAGTTCCCGTAGGAAGTCCACTAATGCTTGTGACTTAATGGCGTGTCGTGCTTCGTAGGTGATGTCAAACTCAGATAATTCTATTGCCCAAATGATCATCCTGCCGGTCAGATCGAGCTTGTGCAGCACTTGTCGGATTGGTTGGCTGGTCCGAACCACGATTTTATGTGCTTGGAAATATGGGCGAAGTCTCCTTGCCGCTGTGAGTATGGCGAACGCCAATTTTTCCAGCTTCTGGTACCTTAGCTCCGAGCTCTGCAGGGCTTTACTTCCAAAGTATATCGGTTCCTGAATGTTCTCGGTTTCTCAAAATAATACCGAGCTCACCGCCTCTTCCCTGACCGATAGGTAGATGAGCAGAGTCTCACCGGGATGCGGTTTCGATAGAACCGGAGGAGTTGCCAAGCATTGTTTGATTTTGTCGAATGCGACGTCACACACCGGTGTCCAGTCTCCTGTTGTCTCCTTTTTCAATAATTTGAACAAGGGAAGGGCGTTCTCTGCCGATCTCGGCAAGAACTTGGTCAATGCCGCAGTCTTCCCGTTAGCTGTTGGACTTCTTTTTTGTTCCTAGGCGCTTGAATGTCTAGCACGGCCTTACATTTGTCCAGGTTGGCCTCAATTCCTTGGCTGGTTAACAGGAACCCGATGAACTTTCCAGCCGGGACCGCGAAAGCACATTTAACCGGATTCAGCCGGATTCGGTACTTCCTCAGTTTGTTGAAGGTTTGCTCTAGATCTCGGATGTGATTTTCGGGGTTGTATGACTTGACGATCATGTCGTCGATGTAGACCTCGATGTTCTGGCGAAGCTGGTCCTTGAATACCTTGTCTATCATCCTCTGATATGTTGCCTCGACATTCTTTAAACCAAAAGGTATGACGTTATAACAATAATTTCATTTTTCGGTGATGAAGGCCGTGGCCTCTTGATCGTTGAGGTGCATGGCGATTTGGTTGTACCTCGAGTAGGCATCCATGAAAGACAGCAACTGGAATCTGGATGAGTTATCCACAAGTTGGTCGATGTTGGGCATCGGATAGGCGTCCTTTGGGCATGCCTTATTCAAATTGGTGTAGTCTGTGCAGACTTTCTACTTGCCGTTTGGTTTCAAGACCATTACCACGTTGGATAGCCATGTGGTGTATTGAATTTCTAGGATAAACCTGCCTCCAACAATTCGTCCACGTGTTTGTCAAGGGCCAGTTGCCTATCTGGTCCTCTTTTCCTTTTCTTCTGGGCCACTGGTACCGACTCTGGCCGAATGGCCAATTTGTGACAGCAAAACTCTGGGTCGATCCCTGGTATATCGGCCGGGCTCCAAGCAAAAACATCTCTGTTTACTGCTAAGAATTCCTCCAACCGTATTCTCAAGCCCGGGTTCAAGGTTCTGCCTATCTTGGTAATTTGATATGGCCCGTTTCCGACGATAAGATCTTCCAATTCTCCTTCTGGCTCTGGACGGGGGACTTCGGGCTCGTCTCGCAAGTCCAATTCTACCATATTAATTGGATGGCTGACCTTTCCCCCTCCTTGGTCCTTCGACCCGGACTGGATATCCCGGAGCTAGGAAGGAGATGGGACTGCATTTTCGCCTTCCCTGATCGTCTCGAAGTAGCATTGTCGGGACTCCTTCTGATCACCCTTGATAGTGAGGACTTGGTTGGCGTTACTCACCATTTTCAGCTTCTGGTGTTTGTTCGACACCAGCATATCCCATTTATGGATAGTTGGCTTGCCCAGTATTACATTATAAGGGGAAGGGAACTCGGCCACAATAAACCTTACCCGGTCCATCTTAAAACCTTCCTTTGTGCCCAGTGTTAGTCTGAGGTCAATGTATCCTTTGGGAGGGGAGAGCTCTCCATTAAACCCGACAAGGGTTGTTTTGTAAGGTTTCAGGTCTTCTTTATCGAGGTTCATCCTTTTGAAGACATCCCAGATAATAATATCAGCCGAGCTTCCGTTGTCTATGAAAATTGTTTTGACCCGGCAGTTGAGTAGGGTTCCTGTGATTACCAAGCCGTCTTGATAGCCGGGTACGAAGTCCTTCATGTCTTCCTTTGTGAAAAAAAGCTGAGGTCGTTCCACCCTATCCGCCGTGTCCGGGTCTTCCTTGAATTTAGGTCGGTCCCTCACTGAGAGGACCTCCTTTAAGTACTTCCTACGCTGGCTTGTCATGTCTCCACCTTCACCAAAGGCCCCACTGATCACGTTACAATCGAAATCGGCCTCGGGAAACTCATCCTCCTCAGATCCTGGCCTTTACCGCTTTTCATCTTTCTTTCTTTCGGGGGCCAGGCTATCCTGTCGGTCGCCTTGTTTTCGCTTATCTCTTTTTCACCCTTGAGTTTTGATTACATATTGGCATAACTTCCCTTCTCTGACGAATTTCTCAATGGCATCGTGGAGTTCATAGCATTGGTCCGTGGTATGCCCCGGACTGTCATGAAAAGCACAGAAACTGGTATGGTCCGTACTGGCTCGTTTCCTGAGAGTCGAGGTCTCTCGATCTTCTGCATCTCGGTCGATGCTACCTCCCTCCATAACTGAGAGCGAGGAATGTTTAAAGGGGTATATTTGTCATACTTCCCCTTTACCTCGGGTTTTGCACTGGGGGACTTATTGTCTGAGTTTCTTCCCCGGTGATCTGGCTTGCGGCCGTCGGGCTGGTTCTTGTCCCTTGTCGGCGTCTTCCTATCCGGGTCTTTTCGAGGAGTATTTGCTAGGCGCATTTGCTCCATTTCCAGGTATTTATTTGATCGGGTTATGAATTCGTTCAGGGTCCTGGCCGATTCCTTAAAGAATGATTCAGCTAGCCGAGATTCACTGTCTTGGCCGGCGGCCAGTAGGTGCACATGTACCTTTTCATTTAACCCGCGCACTTGTAAAGCTGTGTCCCTGAACCGATCTAGTTAACTCTGAAGAGTTTCCCCAGGCCGCTGCTTAATTCTGTCCAGAATGTACTGGGACTTCGGTTGTTGCTTGCTGGTAGCAAAATGCAACTCGAATGCCTCCGCCAACTGGTCAAAAGTGTGGATCGACCTTGTGGGCAAGGTATGGAGCCATTTTAAGGCTGCTCCTTTAAGAGTTGCAGCAAATATTCGGGTGATGACGGGCTCTCTGAGTCTTCTTACGCCCATAGTAACCTCGAAGTCTTCGACGTGGTTCGCCGGGTCTTGGGTTCCATCGTATTTAGTGAGGTCGGCCAAGTCGAAGTTGTCTGGGTAAGGCGCATTCAAAACGTCATCTAAGAAAGGACTGTCATTCTCCTCCCCAATGTATCTCCTCTGTGGAATCCTTTTTGGTGGATGTTGTGGAGGTCTACCTCCTCGGTTCTCGTCCTCTCGGTCCAGCTTTCTGCCAGTGTACCCCGAGTCACGACCTCGGCCGTTTTCCAACCTGGTCCTGCCCTGCCCGTCATAAGAAGTTTCTCCATCTTGAATGTAACATCCCAAATTTTGGGATTTGAGATTTGGATATTTTATGGAAATTAATTATGTAATTTTTCGTTTAAAAGAATTATGAGAACAATTATTGAAAAGTTAGGCTTATTCTTCCCTTAATTTATTTTGGGAAAAAGAATAAATTAAGTTAAGGATTAATGTAGGCCTAGAAATTTTAGAATTTAATGGTTTAGAGGAATTAATTGGGAAAAGGAAAATCCTTATATTGGATTAAGGATTTATTTATTTTCCAATAATTACAATCATATAAGTCATGGTCCTAATTTTCAAATAAGAATACTTCAACTAATTAAATCACCAAACCCAATTCATTTTTATTCAGCCCAACAACAGGACCTTCAGCATTTAATCTCCATTTGATCCAATTCCCTTTCTCATTCCCATCACCTTGGCCCAATTGTAACATAACCCAAACCCTTTTATTTTATTTACCAGCGCCAAAACACAAGCAGCAGAAGCACGTCCACCCTCACGTCATCGGCCAAGTTGTAGCACAAAATCAGCGTCAATTACGGAAACACTAAACCATGCTAATAACCCAGCTCCCAACGGCAATTCCGGAAACAGCAGAAGGGAATCACGGTCAAACCTGGCATCACAGCGTGAGATCACCAGCAGCGACGTTTCCATGCATCTCGACCTTAACGCTTCAAACCGTTGGCTTATTTCCTTTGGACTGGACCCTTAGTTCTCTATTAAACCACAACTTCATGCTTTCATCTTGCTTCAAGCCGAGAGGGAGAGGGAAGGAGGACGCACAACAAGAGAGAGTGTGACCAAGAGAGAGTGAGAGAGAGCCCAGTTGTTGTGTGCTCTGTTTTGGAGTCCCGAAAGCAGAGTTGAACTGTTCCTCGTCGAAGACCAGCGATTCTAGCCAACAACCTGAGAAGCTAAGAGAGGAAGAGAGACTGAAAACATAGAGACAGAACTGAGAGTTCCAGCTGAGGTAGAAACACAGAGACGGGAGAAAGACGAAGGAGAGAGGGAGACAAAAACGAAGCTACTTTCCTCTGTTTTCCACTAGTCAAAACAGAGGTGAGTCTTCAAGTCCTTCATCTCCTGGTTTCATGGGTTCCAACGTGATCTTTTACTCTGATTTTGAGTCTTAAAACAGAGAAGGTTTAGCTGGTTTGAATACACATCTACGACACGGTTTAGTATTAAGAACTCAGAAGCATTTGTTGTCATGTACGCTATATATATACACACACATATATATAAATATCACTGGGCTGTTATATATATATATATAAAAGGATATATATAATTATATGTTGCAGTGGGCATATGAAGAAAAGAGAAACCTGGTTGCCTATATATAGATATATATGTAAACCGTTAGAAATGCTGTCATACCTATATAAATATATGTATCCAAACTCCTTCCTATGTTTCATTAGCCCAAGACGCTATATGTATAAGAGTGAAAGGAATGAATATAAATATATATATATACTGCTGATATATGTCGTTGGTATTAAAGAAAAAAAAAATAAATAAATAAAAGAATCCAAGACGCTATATAAATAAAAGAAAGGAAATCATGATTATGCTGTTAGAGATAATAGGAGTACGTTGTTGTTATATAAATGGTACATATATATAAATATATAAGACCATATAGGGAATTTGAAATTTCAAAAGACAGAATCAGATACAACTTACTCCTATATAATAGGATCTAGCCCATTCCTATATTATTTCATTTATAATATAATTTACAATATATATTTATATATATATATATATATATATATATATATATATATATATAAAATAAAATGTATTTTTATGTTTTTAGTATTTATAAACTCTTATATAATAGGATTTGATCTAACTAATTTCTATATATATATATATAATAAAATGTATTTTTATGTTTTTAGTATTTATAAACTCTTATATAATAGGATTTGATCTAACTAATTCCTATATTATTTCACTTATAATATTATTTACAAAATAATATATATAGTGAAGCATATTTTATCATTTATTAAGTTCCTAATTTAAAGGGTTAGGATAGCGTTTGTGAGTTTAAATTAATTGTAGGGAAATAATAATAATAATAGAATGAATAAATAATAATAAATAGATGTTATTATTATTATTAATACATAATAAAGGGAATTATTAATTAATAGTAAGGGGGTATTATTAATAAAAAAATAGTTAATAGTTACAATGGTCTCACTGATAATTTGTATATTTGTTTTTAAATTTTTTTTAGGAAATTATAAGATTTTGATTATGTAGAGTTTTAGAAGAATTATTAATGGTTGGTAATTGGTTGTGGTGGATTGATTTTTGGCGTGTGTTTGAGCTCTTGGAGTAGGAGCAGTGTGATAATAGTTAGCTTCGGCGAGAGGTAACCACTTTCCACTTGTTATGCATATTGATATGTTGTTGTGAGTATTTTGTGAAATTATTATGAATATTTTAATAGAAATTTCCTTGTGGAACCTTATGATTTGAATCGTGAAATATATACTTATATTTATTTATGAATCTTCGAAAAATTCTTGTTGCGTTATTTATTATGATAATTATGGAAAGGGTTGAATTGGGAAGAGATGAAGTAGTTTATTCCACCACGTGGTGAGGCCTCCATTGGTGCACGATGGTTGGCTTGTTATTGTCTCACCTGTTCAATGAGGGACTAGTCCACTAGTTCAATGAGGGCTTACGACACCCCACTAGTTCAATGAGGGGAAAAGATCCATGGTCTGGGACATGTGCTCTGAAGATTTTGGTCGAATCTCATCACAAGACCAGTGAGCTTTTGAGTAACCAGTAATATGGATGTAACTTAGCCCATGGATCTAGTCGGAGGAAATAAGGCGGTTCGGTTGGATTGGTGGGAGGCATATTGGGAATTGTGTTTAATGAAAACTGTGATACAAAATTTTTGACATGAAAATTTGTGACGTGTATATTGGTGAATTATATTTTAATACTTTGTTATATAAATTGTTCCACTTGGCACCTCACTAGCACATATTAGTATTCGTAATAAGTTGGATTGATGAAGCGGATAATGAACCCGGCATAAGAAATGATCATCAAGAAGGGATATGGGAGGATATCACTTTATAAAAGAGTCAATTCATAAGGTAATATTCATATGCAGAATTCTTAGAAAACTTTAAGGTTTTAACTATATTATATTCCTTCTATGTTCTTAATTAAACAATGTCATCATTGACTATGAATTTGTTCTTGTTTTGTTTTTGTAAGGGATCCGATTCAAATGGGCATGTTATAAAAGAGGATGCATGTTACGTTGTTGGGTGGGAATCAGATGAAGGCATGGTGAATAATATATTGGACTACATGTATGTTGATTTACGTGCTGCATGTATTGTAACTCATTGTGATTGTAATTAGTTATATCTTAGCTTATTGTATAAATTACTTTAGTTGTTGTAGACTTAAGGGGCCACATAACTCATGGTGGATAATATTTGTATTCTTTTTCTCAATTCAATTTATTCATGTTCATAGCTTGTAGCTTAAAGTATATCGACTTTTATGTGCTGTTTTGGATGGTGGATTTGTGTATATATATGATCAGGAAGAACGGACGTGGGAAAAATTCGGGAAAATTTAGACCGCAAAAAAAAGACGGTCTTAAATGTTCAAATGTTAAGACCGGATGTACTTCTATGACCGCTCTTAAAGATATTAAGCCGGTCTTAAAAGTTGGTCTTTTAAGACCGGTCCATTTATAACATCCGGTCTTGAAAGTCAGACTTTTAAGACCGGGTAATTAGTCGTCTGGTCTTAGAGTCCGCTATCTTTTGGACCGGATTGATATTTGTCTGGTCTTAATATTTGGATATTTTAAGAGCGGTCGAGTTTATGTCCGGTCTTAAAGTTTGAGTTTTAGGACCGAACCAAAAATATTTCAGATTTATTTAGTACGACTTTTAAGACCGAAGGTTTAAAATGTCCGGTCTAAAAGAAACTCTTTAAGACCGTGTACAAGTCCGGTCTTAAAGGGAGACTTTTAATACCGCCTGGAACAAGACTGGTCGCGGGTCCGGTCCTAATATACCTGTTTTGTCCGGTCTTAAAAGTCTTTTTTCCACCAGTGATTCTATTCTTTTTGAACCATTATTCCATTCTATTCACTCACTTTATATATAAATCACCTTATAAATTTTGATTCTTATTTGATTTTTTGCTTGCTAATCAAAAGGAAGGAGGGGATCCACAAACTAATATTACATCTTTAACCTTTATTTGTATATTGCATGTCATTTTCTTAAGAAAAATAATAAAGTGAATGCATCTGCATATAATTCACCTGTCCCAGATACTTCAGTTCAAAAGAATTAGGAGTTTATGATTTGTTTTCTTGATTCGTCTCATCTATGTTAATGGCTTCAAATAAAAAAGTAAAACTGATAAAATCTATGGAAAAAAAAGAGGTTTTATTATAGGTTATAGAGTATAATGCACATATATTTATGCAAATTTATGTTGAAATTAAACTTAATTTAACATTTTTAGTAGACTTAAACCCACTCCCAATGCATATATTTTTAACAAGTTCCTACATTTTTTATTTCTCAACCCACTCTAATTCGAAAATGTCTAGCTGGTTTGTGAGATTCCAATGAAACTCCATAGTTAAGCGTACTTAGGTGAAAGTAATATTGGGATGAGTGACTCTCTGAGAAGTATTAGAAATTAGAAACCTCCTGAGTTAAAGTCTGAGGTGTACAAAGAGATATTTATGAATGTTAATTGATTAGAAGACATTGTTGTTTAACATTGTTGAGATTTAATTTTTAATATGTACTCTGAATCAATTGGATGATATTGTTGTTTATCATTGTTGATGTTTCATTTCTAATATGTAGTCATTCATGGTAGTGATGTTTTCATGTTCCTTTAAGACAATAAAATTCCTTCACTATAGCAAAATATGTTTAAGTAACCTGTGAAAAATACTTTCATCCCGTGCAACGCACGTGGAAGTACAAGCTTGTATATATATAAAAACTCATCCTCCAAGCCATCTCTCCCACGGCTTATGCATGGCTTTAGACACATATTACTGTTCCTAAGTCGATGCTCATTTCTCATCATATAATATTCGCATCTCGTGCTGTGTGTAAGCCATTCTTCTTCAAAAGAATCACGGGTTTGAAAGATTTTATCTCCAAAATCAAATTTGAAATAACTCAGAAGCATCCTCGTCTCTATCCTCTCTCTTTTTCTCGGGACCCCCATTTCTCCTATCTTTTTATTTCCCCAAGTCTTCTCCTTCTCTCACCTCACGTCTTATCTGAGCGGAGAATGATTCAAAATTTGAATCCCTTCTTCTCACCCCTCCCTCTATTTTTTTTCCTTCTTCTCTCTCTCTCTTTTTCCTCTTTTTCCTCATAGCAAGCTCATCTCGAGAGCAAGTACCTTTCAATCCCCATGATATTTCTTCTTCTCCGACTCTCTCAGTCATCTCCTCCGAACTCAAGCTTCATGATATCTGCTGTCGCCATCGGTGAATTTCCTGGTCCTTTCTTTTGTAGGTTCTCGATGTTAAGGAGGTCCGTACTCATGCACCATTCTTCCCTTCATCTTTGATCTCTCCCATTCCTCACTTTTCATCTTCTTCTCGATGATTTTTGCGTTTTAAAACATAAACGCCTTTTCTGTCTGCTCTTCATTTTCCATTAGTTTTATATCTCTCTAGCTCTGCAGGTTTTTCTCCAACAGCTTAACAAAAGAAAGTCATTCGATCAAGCGCCTCCTGGAAATGCCAAGTCCTACCCCTAAGTAGATTTCCATAGGATTTTCTCTGTGCGCTGTGTGTTGATGAGGATGAGGGCGATGTGAACAGTTCTCACATACCCATCTCTTGACTTCCTCACGCCGCTATCAATCTCAATCTAGTTTATTTTCCTTTCCTTTTATTTTACTTTGTTTCTTGGAAACTTTCGGTTCCCTGCTGCTGTTCTTCTTCGGCTGTTTTTTGCTTTAATGGATTCGTTGTTTTTTTGTGTTTTGGTTAGTTTTGGCTTCATAACCATGGAAAGAATAGTCCTTCAATTAACCCCTACTATTTAATCAAATATGCAAAGTGGTGCTCATGAATCATTGAGGGAAGCACTTACATCTGGATATTTTGACATGGGTAATTTTATATGCTGTATTCTGGAACTGATTTTTGTGTCTTGAGAATCCTTAACCATAATTTTTTTATAGTTCTTGAGATTGTGAAATGAACTTTCGCTTTCTTGTAGGAGATTGGAGGGTTTCTTGTAGTAGTTATGTGATTGGAAATTTATAATGTGCAGATTTTTCATTCATGCGTTTGAGTTCTTAGTTTGATGATCTATAATTATCTTTTGTTCAGCATGGCTTCCATGTTTTATCAAGTTAGCATTAAGAACGTGCTCTACTTTTGTGTTTTCTTATTGTTGCCAGTTCAATGAGAGAGAGAATGAGAAACTGACTTATTGGGGATTCAATGAGAAACTGTGACCTAATTAATACTTGGACATTCCACGGTCATATTATCTCATGTGCTTCGGCTGGTGAATTTAATAGAAATGACTTGATTATTTAGAATGTCAGGGGTAGGACGATGGCTAAAATATTAGCTTGAACAACCGAGATCTGAAGTAGATAATAAAGATAAAGAGAATAAAAAAGTAATTTCCTGTCAGACAATGACTAAGGAGATCAACAAATAAGAAACTGAAGAGGAGGTGGGGAGCGTTGTGTTTAGACTTTCAAGGCTTGCTATGGTTTTTGAAGATGTGTTTTGTATTATGGAGAAATCCTGAAATAGAGACTACTACTATATTATAAAGGGTACAAATCAGAGAAGGGTTAGACAGCACTGAGGCATAGCTGATAGTGCTCATCGGATAGGATAGGCTGCGGTGTCAAATCACCTCCCTCTTTCTGCAAGTTTTTCTGTTTCTTTGTATTTTTTAATCCTTTCAATATTTCTTCTTTTTCTTTTTCTCTCTCTAGAAATTAATCATTTTGTTAGACGAGCACATTGAATGATCCTGATAGGTGATACTTTGTATCATTTTTTTCAGTCATATAACAATTGCTTGGTGAATGATCTTCTTGTGGGATATGAGCATTTGACAATTCAATATTATAAATTGAAGTAACATTGATGATATTCATTAATAATATATGAATATGTTGTGATTTATGTTGGGTTTTTTTCAATTGCAAAATGTATGTTTGCTTTGTAGAATTTTGGCAATAAGAACACGACAAGGAATGTTATGTACTCAGAGATATTTAGGAACGTTAATCAATCAAAAGACATTATTGTTTAACATTGTTCAGATTTTATTTATAATATATTTATTAGTAGTTGAAAGTGGAGCTTGAATCACCAAGAGGGGGGGTGAATTGGGGATTCTCAAAAATCTTTTCGAATGCTCTGTTTAAGGATATGAAAATGAATATAAAACAGAGTATAGGGAGAAGAAGAAGGACACAAGAATTTATACTGGTTCGGTCCAACAACTTGACCTACGTCCAGTACCCAGACTCTCTGGGATTTCTCACTATCAATATTGATTATACACTCTGCACTCAAGAGTAATTCTCTCTCTAGAACTTACTCCCCCTTACAAGTTGTAATCAATGAACCCAATCTCCAAGTCCCCCTGACTTGAGATAACTTTACAAGAATGATTTATAATCAAGAAAACTCTCTCTAAGAGTAGATATGATAATCATTGAAGAATAAATGTATCAACAGATACTTTTACAAGAAAACTCAAAGAGTAAATGAAACTATGTTGATTTTCGTTCTTGCACAGGTTGGTTGTTGAGAAGACTTGAATGCATCTCTATTTATAGGTAGAGATCAATTAATGACCATTGTAAATCCTCAGCTAACCATTGGGGATGATTCATTGAAGTTCTGGTCTTCTTCTCTCTCTTCTCTTTGGTTAATTCAGCTTTTCAGAAGTTCAGAGTTGACTCTCTGATTATTAATCCGTTGGAAGAGCAGTTTGCTGAATGTAGAAGCCAAGCATTAACTTCTCCAAAACGTGTGGAGAATGTTTGTCCAAAAGCATGCAAGGTTTCTGCACTGTTCATTAAATGTGCTGACATGCTTTTTGCTTTTTGCTTAATCTCCATTTAATCCTGTCTTAAACCATCTGAAACTCACTAACAAACTGATTAAACATAGTTAAGAATAGTTATGAGTAATGGTAAAGAGTATTGAGATCAAACATAAACGTTTCACAAATTCATTGAATTCGAAATTCAAATTCTGCGATGGAAACTCGAGTTGGTTCTTCGAAACTCGAGTTTTCATGTTTCAGAGAACTTTTAACAGAATATCAAAACTCGAGTTTTCAAACTAAACTCGAGTTTTCTCTTTATAGAGACAAACATCGCGATTTGCCATTTTGGACATGTTTAGTGAATAGTGCAAAACTTGAGTCAATTAATGGCTAACTCGAGTTTTGGACTTTTGAATGAAAAATCATGTTTTAGTCCAAAAGCTTAAAACTGGAGTTTCCAAAACATAACTCAAGTTTTCAAAGGCTTAAAATTGGCAGAGCTCTCTGCCTGGCCAAAACTCGAGTTTCCAAAACATAACTTGAGTTTTCTGATTTGTTGAAAACTTTGGAAACTTCTCTGTAATGACGAAACTTGAGTTTCAAAACGGAAACTCGAGTTTTCTCTTTTATGAGAAAACGTTGAAAACTTTGGTCGATTCAATAATGGAAGTTTTCACAGGGTCAGAGACGAGCATTGTTCTCAGATGAGGTAAACTCGAGTTTTCAAAATAAAACTCGAGTTTCCAGAAAACGTTGGAAACTTAGAGAACTCTCTGTATAGCCCAAACTCGAGTTTCCAACTGAAAACTGGAGTTTCGGTTTCTTCGAAAAACTTGGTTGCTCTCTGTCTTGTCAAAACTCGAGTTTTCAAAATCAAACTCGAGTTTGCTTTGTCTGTGAAAAAACTCGAATGCTTTCTGTATGGCCAAAACTTGAGTTTTCAAATCTTAACTCGAGTTTGCCTTTCTTTATAAAAATTTGAGCATTCCTCTGTCAGGCCAAAACTCAAGTTTCCAAACCGAAACTCGAGTTTTCCTTAGACAGTAAGTTTTTGAACTTACAAAGACAAACTTCAATTGTGTTTACAATTGTCCGTTATCATCAAAATCAATTGAGAACTAACAGTAGTGATGTTTTAATGTTCCTTAAAAATAAAAATTTGCATGAAGAAAAATATATTCAAGTAACCCGTGAAATACTATCATCTCGTGCATCGCACGGGGAAGTAGAAGCTTGTTTGATATAATATAACAATATATTATATTAGAATATAATATAATAATATATTATATTATATTATCTTCAATTTAATTTGTTGCCCAGGTAATCATGCTTCTTGTCTTTTCTATATTTTCTCCTCTCTTAAAGCATATAATATCTCCTCCAAAATAAGTTAGGATATGAGCAGATTTTATATATTAATATCCTTTTATCTTATAATTAATTAAATGATAGAAAAATATACAATTGATAATTAAATAAGTATAAAATATTAATAAATTCAATCCAATATATTTCAGAATCTATACTTATTTAATTATAAAATATATACTTATCAGCTTCTACCCCAGAATTTGTGAAGAAAACGACCTGAAAAGCCCTGATAAATGACAATTAGCCATAAGGAAGGAGGGGGCATCTGGAGTTCTCTCTGTAAATTTCTCCAGTTTTTTTCTATATATTTTTTGTCATGATTTACAAAGAAAATCAACAACAATGTAATACCTTTAATTTCAAAAATTAATCATTCAAAAAAATCAATAAAAAGTGACCATTATACCCTTTTTAAACTTTATATCCAAGAAATCATACTTGATCCAAATTAATTATAATAAATGTATTTGATCCCAAAAACAAGATAAAATCCCCAATTATGTCATGAATTAATATATCAAAATATGTTATGATAAATATTTCACTCTAGAGAATATTCCAATTAGCTTCCTTTAGTATTTGGATCCCATGTCAATTCATTGAGATTTTTTAGTCTAAACCGTGGAGTTATGTGGGATGCATGTGTGGAAAAGGGGTAGGGAATCAAATGAGGGGCAATAAGATAAAATTATGAAATCTCATTTTAGGATATCTAACGTGATTTAGTATTTGCTAAATTTAATGATCCAATTTAGAATTTGGGAAATTTACTTATCTTTTAAAGGGATTTTTCATTGGTTAAATTAGTTATTTATAAAAAATGTGTTGATTTTCCAAAAATATCCTTTAAAATCATTTCATTAAAATTATCATTTATGTAAAACTTCCTTCATATGTACAATCAATAGCTAACATGTTGGAATATTTTGAAAAGAAGAGATGTGTTTTTTATAAAGTCATGTTCTTATAAATTAATGGGTTAAAGAGCAAATTGGTCAACGAACCATTAGGCCAGGAGCATCTGACACAAATTTTTTTTGAGGGTACCAATAATACCAACAAACATTTGAAATTTTTAAAAAACCTCAATGCCGTCAGTTGCTGCCTTAACTTTCGTTTATGAAGATTGCCATGTGGGATTTGAAGTCCAGGTGGCCTTTTTTTTTCTGGGTCAACGTCCAGGTGGAGAAAAACATGGAAAACACAATGCAAGGCCAACAAAACAAAGCAAGGTGGCTGAAGGAGTCCAGGTGGCATTATTTTACTTCAGTTCTACAAAGGATTAATTCCAAATTTAAAGGAGAACAAAACAAGAACACTTCAGAAATAAAGAATGTCTCATTCATATAATTCATACCAAAGATTCCATACACAACAATAAATCAAATGAATGAATCATCTAAATCTTAAAAGGAAAGAGATACTTAATTGAAAGACCAGGAACGACGACTAAACCCTAATGTAATCATCTCTACATCACCAAAGCAACAACAATGACCACTACTGCAACAGATCCAGCGATGCTTAACCTATTCAGATTGGCGTTGCTTATCGCCGGTGCTGGCGCTTTTGATGGTGAACCAGAGACTGAGGACGAAGGCATTGCCAGAGCTTCGACGAGCGATTCTAAAGGAGATGAATGAGAATGTGTCTTAGGTGGAGCGGAAGGCACTGGTGACTCGGTCGGAGACAAAGATCATGTGGGCCAGAGATCGAGCCAGTGTGAGACTCCCCAATAGTGGAACCACCAACATCAACGCCAACACAGAAACCAGAGACTGAGGAGTTTCTTAGAAATATTTGATGTTGGCATTATTGGTTTAAATTTTAGGTGCTTGAAGAAATTGGACTAAATTTGAAAATGGAAGTTTGGGCTCAAGTAGTAAAAGTTTCATCTTAGTCCCTCTATGAAACTTTTTAACATTTTTCACCTAGGTCCCTGCATTAAACTGCTGCGTTTTGAGTGATTAGGTTTGACCACCTTCTTCATTCAGATATAGCAGACCCGAGAAACATATCCGGAGGGGCGAGACTAAAACAGGGAATAGCACCGCGAACCAAAACGCACCATCACCGATAGTAGAGGGCTGGATCTGGGAAGGTTGGAGGAGGAGATTATCGCTACCGACTCCATCGCTCACCACCACCATCACCGTTGGCGTCTCCTCCTCTCCACCGTCGGAATTGCTCAGCCACCTTCATCTTCTTCACCGTCCTTCTTTCTTGCCAGAAGCCGTCGTCTCTTTCCCCATTGACAACGCTCTTCTTCTTTCCCCGACATTCAACTCCACCGTTCTTCATCATCCTTCCTCTGTTTTCCAGATCTCGGCGAGAGCTTTGAGTTTGCCGGCGAACATTTCCAGATTCTGGCAGGTTCTGTTTCCTTGGATTTTCAGAGTTCCATCGAGTGACTGAGCTCCTTTTGCTTCTTGGGATGGACAGTAGCTTGAGTTTCAAAGCTTTAAATAGGGGAGTTTATGTTTATTTTGTTCAATCTATTTTCTGTAATTGTATTTGAATTTCCTAGTTTTAGGAATAATATTTTGTATTGTTGATACTTAATTTACCTGTTTGGATAATTTTTTAGATTGAACCTATGTGATTGAATTGGATTTTTGTAGCTTGTTGGATGTATATATGTATATATATATGTATTTTCCTTGTTGATTCAATGATATTGTGCTTTCTACGTGTTATGTGTTATTGTTAGATAGTAAGATTGAATTGGATTAATTGAGTGGCGTGTTATCGCATTTATATCAAGAAGAAGTAAGTTGCATTAATCTAATCCTAATCACACACTAAGTGGATTTAAAAAATATCTCAAGAGGTAGTGGTTAGTTATGGTTGTAGGAGCTACATTTCATACATATTTTCATACCCCATTCCATTTTATAAAGAAAATACAAAAAACAATAGTTAGCATTTAATTAAATTTTATTCATATTTTAGTTTATTAATTTGAAAAGCCAAAACCAATTGTTCCCCTTGCTTTCATTGCATCTTCATGACATTTAGATTGTTTAAGAATCAATAAAAAGCTCCTCGAGAAAAGAGAACGATCCTAGATTTGCCTATATGCAATCCTTGATTAATTTTTTATTGTCAACCCCAAGGCTAACGATAAAAGGCCCTCATCAAATGGCTTCGTTGCCAGGGAGCTATGTAATTGGCTCCCTAGGTAATCTAATTGTCAAGTTCACTTTTGACAAGGGGTTTCTCGTGTGAAGTTTGTTAGTTTTGCATTTTTAATTTTTCATTGCATATAGTTTAAGATTTTTGCATTTAGGTAGCTTGCATAGCATTCATTGTATTATTGCATTGTCTTGACTTGGTAGCTTCTGTGTGGTGTGTTTACATTAAATTTGATATAATTTTGAGCTTATTTGTTGCATATAGTTTAATTTTTCATTGCATATAGTTTAAGATTTTTGCATTTAGGTAGCTTGCATAGCATTCATTGTATTATTGCATTGTCTTGACTTGGTAGCTTCTGTGTGGTGTGTTTGCATTAAATTTGATATAATTTTGAGCTTATTTGTTTAAATTTGCCATGTCTCCAAGTTAATTCATAGCATACTTGCATCATTTTTCATTTGAAACTCTTCTTTCTTTTTCACTTGAATTTATATTTTCTTAGATTCTTTTTCTTAAGTTTTATAGTTTATTGTTAGATAGTTATCTTGAGATTCATAGGGAATCTATTGTATTGAATTCTTATGGCTTGGTTTAATGGAAATCAAGATTCACCTTTTCAATCTCACTCTTTTGTAGAAGATCCAAATGGAAAGAAAGAGTCTATCTCTCAATGCATCAATTCCATCCAACGAACATTGCGACTTCATGAAGTCAGATTGGAAATTCAAGATAAAAGTCCAATTGGTCAACAATTTCATTGTCCATTCCACCAACCATACTATGAACCTCACCACCAACCTTCATTCCAACCATGTCATCCACCACTTCATGAACCTCCTCCTTCATTCCAACCTACACCACCATGCCACAAACATCCACCTCAACCCTCTACTCTTCAACCTTCCGAACTTGATGTTTTCTCACCTTGCCATATATGGATGCTCAAATCCTTACCTTAGGAAGAATGTATGACCAACTAAGGGTTCGACATCTACATTTATTCAAGCTCAAAGAGGCTCTTGGACTCTCTGAGGAAATGGAGGACATCGAAAAATTCATCAAGGCATTTGTTGACCATGTGCTATGGATAAAAACTGAAGGAGAAGATGGAGCGCCATGGTCATGTACCTCCAATGATGATGGGAGAACCGAAGAGCAAAGGCCAAATGCCACTTCACAAGTAGAAGTTTCCAATCCTTCGTTGTCTATTCCCACACAAGCACAAGAAGTGAAGTAAGTACAAAAGAGCATTGAAGAGTCTTCCCTACCATTTGGTAATGATCCTATCCTTATAGAAGTAGACTTTCCTACTACTTTAACTAGTGAAGCAATTAATGATTTGAGTGATGATGAGATGGATGAAGAAATTATTGTTGAATCTCCTCAAATTTTTGAAAATGTCATTGCTCAACCCATTAGATCTAGTAGTAGTGATTCGATTGTACTTGTTGATGAGTGTGCTCCTACTTCTTTGTGTGATGCTTTAACTATTGAAAATGCTTCTCTTCATAGTACTTGGGATGATTGTGATAAATTGAATAAAATATTTTCATATTGTTGTGCGGAAGATCAAATATGTGTAGACTGTTATCATGAAAAATGCCACTTCTTGAGTGTCGAAAGAAAGCATTTAGTGAAGTGGTTGATTCTACCATTAATCTTGATGCACCCTCTTGTACTATTGATGATTTTAAACATGTCAATTGTGAAAAGGTTGAATCAAGCATGGATGCCAATTTTGTAGATGTGAGTGAGAAAGATCATAGCCTAGAATGCCAAATGCATAAAATTCCCATTGGATTACTTTCTTGTAGTCTTGTTGGTGACAAAGATTTTGAAATTTTAATTGATAAAATTTTGCATGTCGGTGAATCTTTCCAATAAGTACTTTCTTCTGATTTGCCACCTGATTTAGAAAAGAAACATGATTGCTTTGAAATTTTGGAACCCTCGGGTGGTGACAATTTGAAAAATTCTCTTCTTTCTTCCACTTTTTTTCCTTCCATCTCTTGTGTTTGTAATGATGATGTGGTATGCTCCTGTACTAAGTTGGATTCTGCACCTTCCACTTTGCAAGTACAAGAGAATTTTCACAATATAACTGGTTGTTTGACTCCTACTGATGAGAGTGTAATTGATTTCCTTGGATGTGATAGTTACTTGGAGAGTTTAATTCCTAAAATATCTTTAATTCACTTGAAATATCTCCATGTATCTATTTTTGGATAGGATACTGTTGTTTGCTTGTCTTCTTTACAGGCACATTCTTGGAAAGGTCCTTGATGGAACCAACATCCACCGTACATTCTTAGCCCTCTTCCAATTGATCCTAAACCACCTCCACCAAAGAATTTCAATGCGAGAGAAGGTGCTTCAAAGGAAAATGCATGATTCTCATCATGGATGATAACTTTTCTTTCAAGTGATTCAAGATTTTCTAACAAAGGTTGTCTCTTTCCTCACTTATTTTCTTCCTAATTCCTATGATCACTTGGGCTTAATTGTTGTATGAGGAAGATAAGTGTAGGGGAGGGATACAATCTAGTGGAAATAATTTAGTTTATTAAGTAGAATTAGTTTCTTTATATTTTCATGAATTTTAGTTTAGAGAAAACCAATTTCAAAATCAATTTTCTAACCATGTTTTTAGCACTTGTTTAACCTAGGGAATTCAAAATAAAAGGTTCCTTGATAAGAGAACGATCCCAAGCTATTTGCACTATATTGCATATTAATTCTTGGTAAATAGTAATTTGACCCCGAGGCGACTAAGGTTTTTTTCAAATCATATACTAAAACCACCAATTTGATTTTGATAGATAATTACAGATGTTTTTTTTGGCCAAGTTCCCGCCTTCACTTCTTGTTAGGTACGTTTTTGCTTTTTCTTTCAGATTTTTTAAATACAACTATTTTCTCTGCGCTGGGTCTAATTAAGACCTTCTAAAGCTAAGTTTCTTAACCATGGTGCTTTCCTTAAAAGATTTTCTTTCTTCTATATGTTATACCACATCCTCTTTAGATTTGTTTATTTAAGTAGTTTTCATCTTCTTTGTTATTAACGCTTCTATTTAAGAATTCAAAACCTAATGTTGATTTAATGGCTTTTCTTTGTCTATCCTATGAACAAGTGGAATTCTACTTTTTTCCTAAGCATCATTTTGAAATTGTTTATAGGACTTTTCCACTTGTCATTATGAAAAAAATCTCAATTTTTGATAGAATTAGCCACGAAAAATTTCTGTGGCTAATTCCATTGGAAATCAATCAAAATTCCAATGGAATTTTTGTGTGGCTGAATTAGCTATAGAATTATTAGCCACGGAAAAATGTTGTGGTAGTTCCATGTTAGACTGAGGATAAGGGTAGAAATAGGACATAGGGGCCTACTACATTGCCTACATAAAGCCAAGTTTAGTCTATTTAGTAAATAGATCAAACTTAGCTCTATTGTCAGGCCTATCTAGATAAATAGGACAAACCTATTTTCATAATACATAGCCTACAAGTCTAGAAGTCTAGCCTATTTAACTTTTTTTTATACTATTCTATAAATAAATATAATATCTTTTAAATAATTTTATAATTTTTTTATATAAATTTACCAACTTCGCCTTAATCAGAAGTTTCACATCTCATCGTCATATACACACACTCAACCCTTGAATTCTCATCAATCATTTACTCCTACCTCTCTTTGATCGCTTGAGATAACAACACAAACTCACTCCCTATCCCCTGATTTGTGTCATCCACTAAAGTATAATAATAATTACTATAAGTTTAGAGTAAATACCCTTTTAGGTCCCTGGAAAAACACGCTCTACCCATTTTGGTCCCTGAGTAAAAAAAATGTCATTTCGGTCCTTTTTAGGGACTAAAAATGATTTTTTGGGAATTTGTGAGGGATTAAAATGCCCACAAAAAATGACTAAAAGGACTAAAAGGGACATTTTTTTTACTGTTTAAGGACTAAAAATGACATTTTTTTTACTCAGTGACCAAAATGGGTAGCGCGTGTTATTTCAGGGACCAAAAAGGGTATTTACTCATAAGTTTATTTTAGCGTCAAATGAAATATTATAATTTTAGTATGAGGAGTTTATCCCAATTTACTTTGAAAAAGTAAAAGAGATAAAATCCAGGTTTACATGCTACTTGTTATATTTCGTCAATTTCAAAAAATATATATTTTTAGTTAATATACGATTGATTTTTCTACTTACTTGGACAACTATTGTCACCAGACATTTTTTTTTTCTTTACTAAGCCATTATATTAGGATGGAAATGGATGTTAGTCTTTTAAGACATAATTAGGATTGTAAATAAGCGTGAAAGTTTATGTATAAATTTGAAGACATGAGCTTTAAATGTTATTTAAAAGCCAACATTTTAAGTAAGCATTTAATTAGACTTTAGGCCTTGTTAGTCATTTTGAAGGCCCTGACCCAGGCCTTAAAAAAGTCTACATACAAGCTTAGACTCAGACTCAGACTTTAAATTTTTGTTACAAGTTCAAGCTTATTTAGGTAAAGTCTAACCTAACATATTTCCACCTATTCTGACAGTGAAACGCCAGGGCAAACCCAAAAGGAGGAGGCAGAAGGCTGCTCCTCATGTGCCTCCCGCACGTTGTAATACCCTAAAAATCATAATCATTATAAACATTATATTTTGGAAATTAATACCTATTTAAAATAGGAAAGTATCTTGTCTCTAATTTTAGTAATTTATTTGTTTATTTTCCTTGGAAATTAAAGAGACAAAAAACCCAATTTTATTCTAGGGAACATAAGTTGCCCTATGATTATTAAATTAATGCATGGTGCATAAATGGCCAAAGTAAACCCAAAAGTTGTGAGAAAATAATTAATCCAATTAAAGAAAATTGTCAACAATTAGTAGATAATTAAATCTTCATTTATTAAATTAATTCCAAAAACTTAAAAAGTTAATTAAATAACATGTTTTAAAGGCACAATTAGGGATGCATGACCCTAATTAGAGACCAATGGCCAATGAAGGGCCAAGATTAGCATAAAGATAATTACTAATTAATTAGGCATGATTAAGGAATGTATAGGATTAAATACATAAAATCCCTAAAGCCTAATTGAGCAACAGATGATATGTTAAAGATTACTAAGCATAAGATTAAGACACTAATCAACTTTGGCAAGTCAAACTAAAATCAATGGCTAGGATTAAATCTCATAAAGCTAGATCTAAAGTAGAATCCTTGTGAAATGAAAACAACCAATGAGAAATTTTCTAAATAATATAAGATTAATTATATAACAAAATAAAAAAAGGGGGGATGATTTTTGTGTGTGTGTGTGTGTGTGTGGTGTGTGTGATGTGGAGGAGTAAGAACCAAGTATTTGGGAAAGATAAAGAGTGCAGATATTTTGATAACCATTAGGATTAATTCAAGGCTCAAGTAAATGAGAACCGATAGAAAATAAATTGTGTACTGAAATATGTTAACCATAGATCAAATATAAGAACTTATTATGAACAAGTGTTTTTTTAGCTCGAAGTAGGTTATCTCCAAAGTCATTTCCGTAACTTTTGGAATTTATCCAAAAATGACTAAAAGGCTAGTAAAAACCCCAAATTGAACCATAATTCTTGTTATTTCAAGTGCTTCTCAAGAGACTACATAAACTTCAAACATTACTCTAAGAATATTTGTGAGTTATAACATGCAAGTAGAACATTAAGTAGGGGAATTAATTGGTAAGAGGAAATCCAAAAGAGATAAGATTTCATTATGAAATGGAAGAGGATAGGGAAGAGAGAGAGAAAGGGACGAAATCGATGGAGGAAAGAAAGGGAAAATGGGTGATTGGTAATGAGGCCACATATGCCTCCTTATAGTCATTGATGCAAAAGAAGATCGAAGGGTTGAGATCCATAGGATTTTCCTATAAATAAGGTCTTCATTTCATTGCAAATATCACACCAAATTGCTTGAGCAATTCGAAATTCTAGAGAGAGGAGAGAAGGAGGAGCAAGGTTCTTTGTAAGTTCTTCCGTCCTTAGCTTTTAGGTTCTAGTCTTTAGTTTTATAGTTCTTAGTATAAATGTTAGTTTGATCTAGGAAGTAGGAAGTAGAATTCCTATTATTGTTTTTATGTCTCATTGCATTGAAAGATGCCTGATGAGGTAAAAACATGATAGGAAGTAAGTTTTGAAAGTTGGGAGTCAGAGTAGCGAAGCTCTGGCGAAATTTTATCGGTTAGCGATTTTCTGAAGTCAGGGGTGAAATAGTCATTTGTAACTAAAATATCTGTTAGCATATTGATTATGAATTAATAAATACGATATGATCCTTATAGGATATATGTGATTGCGTTCCAACCGACAAACGTACCGTATTCATCAATGAAGGTACGGACGCGTACTGTAACCTTAACTCTTATGCTTATTGTGTGTTTATATATGATAGTTGTATTCATAGACTAAGACTTTGTCTTAGATCTTTCATTATACATTCAGCTATATACGGGTTATGGTTATGGTAATACCGTTAAGTTTTCCTAGCGCTGAGGACACGACCGTACATCGTGACACTGGTGAATAGTGCAGACCGGGATAACATACATATTTATGGGCTGTGTATTGTTATTGCCTTACATATTTGATTATGTATTTCCTACATCTGTTATGGGCTTTTGTAGTGATTATTGCTGAAATGTCATGAATATTTGTCATTCATATATTGGTTACATAAGCATGAAGTTAACCGTTACCTGAGGTCCGATGGGCATTGGACCTCAGCTCTTATAGCTTCAGGGTCCGGAGAACCAAGGACCGAAGACAAGAGCAAGTAGCACGCGCGAGACCCGATTAAAGATGTCTAGTTGTAACATAATACCGTTGTAATACTCAGTTATATGTAATGTTCTGTATGAACAAACAGATACGCCACAGTTAATGGTTATCAGTTAATCAATCCTTTACTTGCTCTGATGCTCTATTCTGATGAAAAAGAAAAAAACAATTATTTCCTTTTTGAAAATTGGGATGTTACACACGTGAGCCAAGATATAATTTGAGACGACCCAAAGCGTAAGTACTTCATTATGATTCATATACGCCGATATGCGTTATTTACTTCTAGCTAATTATCTGACCATATCTTGCTCATTTGGATAAGAAAAGAGGAAAAGTCGATGTGCGTTATTATTTTGATGTTCTTAATAATGAAGTCGGAATATAAATGAAGAACTAGAGCTATTTATAAACTCTAGAAATAATATAATGATTCAAATTCAAAATTAAAGTTAAAATCAATTCTGAATTATTTAATGTAACTAAACTCTTAATCCTAATGTTAAGAGATAAGGGTAATTCCAGGAAAATCTAGGTATCCAAGATAAAGGCAATTTCAGGAAAATCTAGATATCCTATCTTATTGAAAGTAAATAAAATTTAAAATAATTCTAAGAAAGATAAGCATAAAAAAAGTCAATTAAATAATCCTAAATAATATAATGGTTATTTAGAAAATCTAATCTAATAATATAATATTAATATCTAAATTAAACCCTCATTAATCATTATCTATATTTATTAAGTCTAACTTTTCAATCGAATTATAACACATATTTTTTAAAATAATCAAAATTAATGCAAATGAAATTTTAAAATTATATTAAATTATCATTAATGAAAAACATATACATAAATACATATATCAATATATAATTAAAAATGTACTCGTATTAAGTAATAAATATAAATAAAACGATCGGGTCAACAACAAAATATAAGTAAAATGACTTAGGTTTGAATTTGCTTATGAAATTACTTTATTATCTTGTACTTTAAATCCTCCTTATGTTATTTCAATAGATTAGCATGTGCTTTATGAATAAATACCAGGCGAAGCTAAGTCGATTTTTTTAGTCCTGGCTATCACCCAAGAGGGGGGTGAATTGGGTGTCCGATAAAACTTTAAGAACTTTGAAACTCTTTTCGAAACTTATTGAGAGCAGTTTGTATGAAAGTAAGGATTTATAAAATAATAAACAGACATTCAAATATATATGCTGGGAATATAAGAGATAAGGGAAGAGAGTATGCAAACAGAGATTTTGTAACATCCCATTTTCAAAAGCAGTATTTTTTTTTCATCAGAGTAGAGCATCGGAGCATAAGAGTAACTGATATATATTCAAGATGCCAACTGTCTAACTGTAGTAACGGTACATTGATCCGAGTGTTTTTAAATGTAAACAACAACAAAAGTGTCTCCCTGGCAATTCCCACGCCATGACAGCAAAAGATAGTCTTCAGCCATGCAGCTTGCCTCTCTCCTCGGTCCTCGGTCCTCCTGACCCTGACGCAATGTTAAGAGCTGAGGTCCGCACCGGACCTCAGGTAAGGTTAACTTCATGTTTACATACACAACATATGCATTACAGACTTTCATATCACTAACAGTATATGATCATACAACATACGTATCACATACAGCAAGCGCATCCCAACAGCACATAAGCCCCCAGGCAGATGTGTGGCCCCTAGCAACGTACTTCCAATAGCACCTAAAATGTGTGGCCCTTAGCAAACGTATGGCCCTTAGCAAACGCATGGCCCTTAGCAGACGTACCCCAATAACACATAAAATGTGTGGCCCTTAGCAGACGTAAACATACCAACAGTACATAACATACAGTAAAGTTATCATCCATTACACATAGGCATACATAACATATCACATATACATATACAATAAACACTAGAGTTAGTGTTATAGTACGCGAACGTACCTTCGTTGATGGAATTTCGATACGACGATTGGTCAGAATATAATCAGGGATATCCTATAAGAAAAATAGCGCATTTATTAATGATCAAACAATATGACAGACATTTTAGTCATAAATGACCATTTTACCCCTGACCCCCCTAATCGGCGGAATTTCACCAGAGCTTCGCTACTTTGACTCTAATCTTCCAAAATTTCAACATATCTCTTACTCCTACATGATTTTTGAAATAAATACCATATTTAACCCTAAAACATGATATCTAAACTAATTTGGAAGATTAAAGATCAAACTAGCATTCCTACTATAACTACCGAAAGAACTACTAAAGCTTAAGACTAAGGACCGAAGAACTTACTCAGGGCTTCGCTACAAATTTCTCCTGACTCCTCCTTCTCTCTTCCTTCTCTCTAGATTCGAAATTCTTGAGAGATGATGTTGTGAATTGGTGAAGAATTATGAAGAGAATGGATGACTATTTATAGAAAAAATGTGAGGCCAACTTGGTAATTTTCCCTTCAACATCAACCATGGAAATTAGGGTTTTTTGGAAAGTTCATTCTCCTCCACATACTCCCTTGGCCTACCTCCCCTTCCTCATTTGTCAACAAAATGAGGTCACATGGTGTCATCCTATCTTGATTTATGGGGTTTCATCCGATAAAGTTCCCTGTTCGGTGTCCTAATCACGTAATCTTGGAAAATCTCAAAAATCCAAGAACATTGCCTCGAAGGTCTATTCTTCCTCTTTAGAAATGTCTGGGTTAACTAAATTTTTGATCCCATTCAGAACATTTCGTTGCCTGCCGAACATTTTCGGATAAACGCCGTCGGTTACGGAAATTACTTTGGGTAACAACAACTTCGGGACAAAAATTCACTGATTCATAATATGTCCAGTTGTTTACCACTTAATCCAAGGATTTCAAGTTATGGCTTAGTTTCTATAGATTTTCATTTATCTGATTTGCTTTTTGAGTATCTGATAGCTTTTTAGCCAGTTTAGTATAACCCTTTTCGGTTACGGAAATAACTTCGGAGATAACCTACTCCGAGCTAAAAATTTACTTGTTTATAATAAGTCCTGATCTTAGAAACCTAGTTCATGGTTTTCAAGATAGGATTTAATTTCTATCGGTTCTCATTTATCCTATTTGCTTTTTCACAAAAATATCTCTATTTATATTACTATTATGTTTCAAAATATCATGATATTCTTTACACAATTTTCTCTTCATTTTCTTTCTTAAATTTTCGGTTTTTCCTCCCCACAAAGATGTTGAATTTTCAACCTTTCTTAATCACCTAACTCATGCCCTAATTACCTTAATTAATAATTACTCCATTGGTTAATTAAACCTTTAAGTATTTATATAATTCACCTTATTCATTTCCTAAACAATTAGTCATTAATTATTTATCTAATTACTTACTAATTGCTGATAATTTTCTTAATTAGAACTAATCATTATCTCACAACTATTTTACTGACATTGGTCATATATGCTCCATGTAAAATATTAAAAATCATTGGGTCACTTATGATCCCCAAAATAATATTTAATTTCGCATTATTATTTTCCAAGGGAAATAATCCCAAAAATTATCTAAATTAGAGACAACATACTCTCTAATTTTTAATAAATATTTTGTTGCCTCTCAGGATTTATCATAGTATTTTATGACTTATACGACATTTAAGGCTTGTTTGGCACTTTATCTCTTCTATTTTTAATAGAAATAGCCCTAGAAATAATACCTAATTTTGAGATCACATATTCACCTATTTCCAATAGGTATTATTTATTAAAATATAATATTCCAGATAAATAATTATCCGGGTATTACAGATTTATACTGGTTCGGCCAATCCTTGACCTACGTCCAATCCTCAAGTTCCACTTGAGATTTTCAATCCACTATCTCCTTGTTTAACCTAGCACAAGAAAAAAGCCTTTACAATCCCACAAGTTCACCCAGGCACTTGTGAAGCCAAATCTCTCACTGAGATACTCCATTCAATCAGTTACACTCTGTACTCGAAGATACTCCCCCTTACAAGTGTAAACTGATAACCCAATCTCCAAGTCTCACGACTTGAGATTCTTACAATGATTTAATAATAAAAAATGTTCTCTCTAATAGAGAAGATGAATAAACACTGAAGTACATAATCGATCGTCTCACTCTCTACTGTAAGCTATATAAACTTTGAGAAACAGAGAGTATGAGTATGTGTATACATTTTGAAGATGCAAGCTCGTGTCTCCAACTCCCTCTATCTTTGAATGCTTTTGCTTTTATAGTTGATGAAGAACATTGAGTAATTCGTCCACGGTTGAATATGATCGTTGAGAGCGTATATGACCGTTGGAGCTATTCGACCGTTAAAGAAATATTACCGTTGAAGCTTCTGACGTCATCATCCACTTTTTTGATAATCTAATCATTCCTTTCATCATCTAAAACTTGCTAAATAATATGATTAATAGCATTGAGAAGTATAGCAAGTAGAAATCAATTGATAACAATCATTTTTGAATTCTCGGAGACGTTGCTGCTACTGATACGATATGACCGTTGGAGCTTCTGTTGATTTTTGGTCGTTGAGATTGATCTGATTTAATCACCAGAAACTTATACACAAATGATATAAATAATGTTAAGAAGTAGTATAAGTTCTTTTGGAGTCCATCTGGATGTTCGAAGCTCAGATTTCAGACGTTTGGAATACTGGTTTTTCAAACTGACTATTTGGCTAGATTCAAGAAATTTTGCCTAGAGTCATATTTCCTAAGTGAAGGTAGTTTGGCTCGAGTCACAGGTATTTGGCTAGAGGCTGGGACGAAACTGGAGGTAATTTTCGTTGGCTGGAGTCAACTTCATTCGATGGTAGTGTCCTTGGCTAGAGTCAAAGATTTCTGGCTAGAGTCTTGGGTAAAACTAGATCCAATTTGTGTAGGCTAGATTCATTTACCTTGATAGATGAAACTTTTGGCTAGAGTCGAGGTTTTCTGGCTAGAGTCTTGGTTCAAACTCCAGTCAAATGAAATTGGCTAGAGTCAATCTCTTGATGGATGGAATATTTAGCTAGAGGAAAATATTTCTGACTCAAGTTTTAGATGAAACTCCAGTTAAATCGCGTTGGCTAGAGTCATTCCCTTGATTGATGTATTCTTTGGCTAGAGCCAAAACTCTTAGGCTCGAGTTTAAAGCCAAACTCTAGTCTATATAATCTGGCTCGAGTCTATCAGATCAGTCAGATTATTGGCTTGAGGTACGAGCTCATCAAACTTGGTTGGTTCCAAAATCTTGTGAAACACTGAGTCTAGATTCATATGGAATTGGTTTCACTTTATTTGGTTGTGTATATTGTGAGCTATATCCAGGAACCGAACCTATTCTGAAGTGGTTCAGAATTTCGAGTGTCCATTTTCAACGATCATAACTCTCTGTTCTAAACTCCAATTTTGGAAAACCACTTATCCCCATATAGTTCTTCGATTCATCTTTCCAACAAAAAAAGAATCATCTCCATACTCATTGTATTTCGTCCATTATCATCAGATGAATGGAGGTTGTTCTTGACCAACGTTTTTGCAACGTTTTGAACAGACCGTCCACTTTCGAGGGCCATATCTCCCTGGTCGGAACTCCGTTTTGGTTGATTCAAATATTTATTAAAATCCCTTTGAGTCTATTTTCATATTCCACTGATTTCAGATCAATTGGATTTGTATATTTTGAGATACACTCAAAACATCGAAGCTTGGTCTGCTGTGTGGCGTGAATTTCACTATCAACTTCAATAAATCATAGCTCCTGACCTCCTTTGGACTTTAATCTTATGTCAAAATGACGCATTGGAAGTCTGGATTCATACAAATTTGATTTCACCTCAATCAGACTTCTGGTTTGAGAGATATCGTTGAATTACCAGAGGTCACCAGCTGAAACGCAAAACAAAGTAGAACAAAGGTGCTGTTGGCTCGAGTCAATAGTGTCTGGCTCGAGTTTTGAGGCAAACTCAAGCTTAAATTCCCTGGTTCGAGTCTGGGCTTCCTGTGGCTCGAGTTTTGACTTCCTGGAGCTTGATTTTGCTTGTTTTAACTCCGATTTGAGCCATTCCAACTTCCATCTGATCGTGGAGACTTCTAGTATCAATTTAAGAACTTGAATACTGATATTTTCATTCCATTCAACAAGTGCTTTCTCCTTTCTTCTTGAGCTCTCATCTTGATCATTCTAACTCTTTCCTTCTTCTCTTCTCCTGATCATTCTACATAATTTAACTTCACATCTACATTTAAATATAAGAGTTAGTCCAAGTAGAAGATAAATGTAGTATGCAAATGTCTTGCTCTTGATATTGATAAGCATATTTGTCATCATCAAAATCAAGCATAACTAACAGATTTTAACATAAATTTATAATTTTATAGTTATAACTAATATTAAGATAGTGTGAGTAAAATCATGTCATTTTATCAAAACAATACAAGTAAATTGTAAATTTAAAAGATAAGAGTTTATAAGATAATTTAAATTTAAGTTTGGATAGATTTATTTAAAATATGAACTGTTATTATATCTACTAGACAATTATAAATATCAGTGTTTAATTGTAGTTACTGATTGGAACTTTGCTGATGAGAGAGAAAAAGAGATAGAGCATAGTGAATCGGACAGACAGACACTGAAGATTGTTTCCCAGGTTAGTAAGACCCTCTAATCCTAATTTTCTTGATCATGGTTCTTTCCTTGAAAGCTTTTATTTCTTCTATGTGTTAAACTGCATCCTCTTTAATTAGATTTGTTTTTTAGGAGTAGTTTCCATCTTCCTTGTTCTTGACGTTTACATTTAGTAATTCGAGATGGCTTTTATGTCTAACGTGTGATTTCTTGTTTTACTTTTGTGTCAATGAACTGACTAAGAGGAATTATGTATAATTAGCGGGTCCTTCTTTTGGGTATGTAGAATTAAGGGCAAAACTGTCAAAGAATGAATGTTTTTTGCAGTTACAAAAATAATTAAGAATGTTAAATTAATAATGAAGTCTGAATATAAATGAAGAACTTGGGCTATTTATAAAACTCTAGAAATAATAGAATAAGTCAAATTCAATTCTGAATTATTTAATATAACTCAACTCTTAATCCTAATTTTAAGAGATAAGGGTAATTCCAGGAAAATCTAGGTATCCGATAAAGGTAATTTCCAGAAAATCTAGATATCCTATCTTATTGAAAGTAAATAAAATTTAAAATAATTCTAAGAAAGATAAGTATAAAAAAGTCAATTAAATCCTAAATAATATCATGGTTATTTAGAAAATATAATCTAATAATATAATCTTAATATCTAAATTAAACCCTCATTAACCATTATCTATATTCATTAAGTCTAACTCTCCAATCAAATCATAACACATATATTTTATTAAGGAGTAAGATATTCTAACTATCCTTTTATTTTGTCTTAGTTACACAGATCTCCCCTCTATTTTGAAAATATACACTTAAGTCTAAACCATTAACTCTGTTAGTAAATGTTTTAAAAAAAATTAAAAATTAAATTTTTTTAATAAATTTTATTTACTAATTTACCCTTTGTGAATTGTGATTCTAATAATTACTTATAGTCTCTTTTCCTCTTCTAAACATACTTCTGAGGCTTCTCTATGCAGTCATGCATGATTCAAACTTCTTAAAATATTTCAAACTACAATTTGAGCAACCAAAATTTACAAAAAAAAAAAATCAAAGACAAAGAGGTAATTTATTTTCTGAAGATGAACTTAGAGCAGAGAGATCAAAATTGATCTCTGAATTATTTTCAATGTGTTTATAGAATCTAGTACACTCAGATAAATACATTTTGAAATTTTGCAGCTCTGGAAAAAGTTTCCAGTTAAATTGAGGAGGGAACTTGCTGTTTTTTTTTTTTCGTTTTTCAAAACTTTTTCTATTAGGATTTACAATATCAATCTAAGATACGAAACTTAAAAATTTCAATATGTTTCTATCTATTTAAAAAAAAAAATAGGATACAAAATTAAGATTATAAATTTTTTTAGATAATCAAAATTAAAAAAAAAAAATATTAAATTTTGTAAGAATATGTGTGTATTAAAATTATTTTTGATAAATATAAATGGTTTAAATAATTATTATATTAAAGAGGGGTATTTTGGTCAAACAAACGTTTAAGAGTCAAATTTAAGAGTTAACTAACAGTTTGGGTGGATGAAAATGAAATTTGAAATATATAAGGGAGGTTTATGTAACATATATTGTAATTTTAAGAGAAGTTTATATGAGTTTTCAAAATAGAGAGGAGATCTGTGTAACGTAGGGGTGGTTAAAGTATTTTCCTCTTTTTAAAATAATGAAAATTAATGCAGATGAAATTTTAAAATTATATTAAATCATCATTAATGAAAAACATATACATAAATACATATATCAATATATAATTAAAACTTTACTAGTATTAAGTAATAAATATAAGTAAAACGATATGGTCAAAAACAAAATATTAGTAAAACGACTTAAGTTTGAATTTGCTTATAAAATTATTTTATTATCCTGTACTTTAAATTCTCCTTATGTTTTTTTTTTTGGATATAGAAATCCTCCTTATGTTATTTCGATAGACCAACATGTGCTCTATGAATTAATACCAGGTGAAGTCGATTTTAACATAAAAGTAAATTGTAAATTTAAAAGATAACAGTTTATAAGATAATTTAAATTTAAGTTTTGATTGATTTATTTAAAATCTGATATATTTATTTATAATAACGGTTATTATATCTCCAAGACAATTATAAATATCAGTGTTTAATTGTAGCTACTGATTGGAACTTTGCGTGATGAGAGAGAAAAAGAGATAAGCATAGTGATTGGGACTGATAAACACTGAAGATTGTAACCCAGCCGGGTTAGTATCTTTTTACTTTTCCTTTAAGCTTTTTTGAACATAACTATTTTCTCTGTGCTAGTAACACCCTCTAAACCTAATTTTCTTGATCATGGTTCTTTCTTTGAAAGCAAATAATTAAATAACTAAATAATATGTGAATCAATTATTTTCAACTTATGATTATGTTATGAACACAAGTTCAAGAGAAGAATCCAGTCTCAAAAGATTAACCAATTAGATGAGAGAGCCAAAAGATTATCTAATCATGTGTTTGTATATGATAGCAATCCAACTAGCTATTATTTAATTTATTAGGAATTCATTTATTAATCGAGTATGTTTTAATTATATTTTATTATTTTTAGGAATATCTTATTAGATAAGATATAGTTATTAGGATTATTTGTTTGTTTGTTTTAATTATATTTTATTATTATCTTTAGGAATATCTTATTAGATAAGATATAGTTGTTATGATTATTAGTTATCTAAATCTTAGATTTATATATATTTTTAGATTTCGTATTTGAATTTTGAATGGAGTATACTCTTTGTTAATCATTATAAATAGGCCTAGTGCCTCATTAATAAAGTGTAAAATATTTTAGAGAGTAAATTGAAACAGGAGATTCTCCTTGGGCTTTATTAATTATTGGAGTTCCTAATTATTAGAGAGTTGGCTGATCTTATCTAATAAGATCAGAGATTGGTTGTTCTTACTGAACTAGTGAGATTCTTGCTATTTCTCTAGGATCAGAGTTTATCCTATTAGAGTTTTCTTGACTTTCCCATTCTTGTTTAACCTTCCCATCAATCTATCATAATTCCCTTATTCCCAATTTAACTACATAACCAGTATCTTAACAGTATAGTTGTAGTTGAAGGTTTTTTAAGTATTTGTGATGGTTATATGAACCTATAATTGATAATAATTTCCTTGTGTGGGGTGCCCATGTTCTAGCTTCTGCTAATTCAGAGAAGATGTATGCCTCATATCATAATACATATACAAGAAATCAAGCTAGCCATTCCACCGACGGGAGCAAAAGAGCAGGAATCACCAAGTTGCGAAATTCTATAAAAACAAAGATGTAAGTAATTATAGTTTTCTTATCAGCAAGCATTTGCCTTATTTTCCAAAATATTTAGGAATAACATAATTGGAAGCATTGACTTCTGTATAATATTTTTACTGGGTAGAAACTAATAAATCAAATTCTATACCAGTTCTGATTTTTTGAAATCTAGAAGAAATCTTCTTGGTGGGACACTATAGAAGTTATCCACTATTACCATTGTCTTGGAAAGAGAACTATTTAGTCAGGCTACTTCAGAGGTTGGTTTATTTAATGATTATGTTGTATATGTGCCAGAGGCTAATTTAGTTTTAAATAAAGAACCTCAAGCCATTTATTGACAGTTTTTTTATTATTAATGTTTTGTAGGAGGAGTATAAGAATCCAGAGACAATAATGAAAGTATTTCAGAAAAATCTCCGAGGAATAATGTTTGCCGCTGGCAACATTAATTTCACTGGTTATGTAACAGAGACGGCCAACCATACTAATAACTATCAATTTTCCAACTAGAGGAAGTCTCACGTTTCTATTGGCAATAAGAGAACTTTCGCTCCTTATTCTAACTTCAAGGCTTCCGGGAGAAAAAACAATCTAAATTCGAGCTCCAGACTAATTGTCTCCCATTTACAGCAGCAACAACATAGAGATCATGGTATATCAAGTAATCTTAATATGATTTCTTACAAACTATTTATCATGAGTACTTTTTTATATTTTCTATTTCTCAACACTTTTTTTACATGAAATCTACTTATTTTTAATCATATTTTCTGATTTGAATTATTACTTGGACAGTGGAGATGGATTAGGTCAGCTATAATGGAAATCAATCTTTAGATTTTCTTTGTAAACCAAGAGAATCCCCACTATCTATACATGGAGCAGCATATGGTTTGGAATCTGCAAACAACACCATGGATTGGGTCAATTATAATAGAAATCAAGTTTCAGAGTTTCTTAGTACACCTAGAGAATCCCCACGATCTATATATGGAGCTGCATCAAATTTGGCAGAACGTAGGGATGATCATTGTTATGGTTTGGAATCTGCAAACAACACCATGGATTGGGTCAACTATATTGGAAATCAAGTTTCTGGTTTTCTTAGTACACCAAGAGAATCCCCACTATCTATATATGGAGCAACATCGAATTTGGCAAAAGGTATGGTAGTAGGTCAAGGTTATTTGGAGGACATTTTTTCACCACCTACCAAAATATTGAAAATAGAACATACTGCCTCTATGAGCAATAATTATATTTATAAGATATGGGATTCCCATATGGTTCCAACCAATTCTCCTAAAAGGCTTCCAAAATTGCATCAACAAGAAGAACTTTCCTTTCCTATCTTTCCTCAAGTTACAAAGAACCATATGGAATCATCCGCCAATGCAATGCAAGAGTCTGTAAGCTTTAGTAATGCAAACAACGCAATTGGCATAAAAGCTATTCTTTTTGAATGCAGAGACAAATATAAATTACGGGATTCATATCCTAAAAGAAATGATGAGGAACAGGATAAAAATGGGATTGAATCTACTCCGAAAAGCATCATAGATAAAGTTATCGAGCCAGAAGATGATTTGGATAAGGGAACAATGTCTTCAAAAACAAATCCAATAACAACTGATGCATCCTATGATGTACTTGAACAGACTAATAAGGGTGGGACTATCTCTGAAGGAATAGAAGCTGGTAACAGATTAGAGGATTCATATCTCAACAGTGGTGATGTGAAGTTGACAGACAATAACTCACAAACTGATGTTGATGGTTCAAATTCAAGTGACCACACTCTCCAGAAAGATCCTATCATTGATAAAGATGATATTCAAAGAGAAAATGAGTTCGACCAGTCTATTAAAAACAATGAAATGGAAGTAACTGAGCCCAAATCTGATTTAAATAATGGAGAAAAGTCTGCAGTATCAACCTTGAGATGTGTTTCCTTGCCTGAAAATTTCACATGTGATCAAATAAGGAACCACATTATGAGTCTAAAACAGGATATTGGCCAGGTTAGTAATTCACTCAATCGATTGCCACTACCTTCATAATACCTTCTCTATATATATGTATATTTATATATTAAAGATTTTTAATTTCTTTTTCTTTGAATTTTTAACCTCTAGTGCGCCTATTGAAATAGAGTATCCTTGAGGAAGAAATTCTAATTGATGATAACTCGTGCTCATTGTGTGGAATCAAAAACCGTGTCTTTCAACGACAAGACATCTGTTGCCTATCATGTAACAAAATCATCAAGAGAGATACAAATTATTACGGTAGAAAAGCAGAACACAATGATAAGAAACATTGTTTTTGCATGGCTTGGTTCAATAATTCTAAAGGTGATTCCATCCAATTCAATGGAGTATCTCTTCAGAAGGAACTACTTGATTGTAAGAACAACGATCACCATGATGTAGAAGGGGTAATCATGTTTACTATTTGTATAATTCTTTTTTATATGCTCTATAGAGAAAGATAAACTCACCTTTTGTGTGTTGCTTCCTCTAGTGGGTCCAATGTGATAAATGTCAGAGGTGGCAACATCAGATATGCGCTCTATTTGACGATAAGAGAAATTTGGAAGGCAACTGTCAGTACGTATGTCCCAAATGCTGCTTAAAGGAAACTGAAGAAGGAATCCGAACACCCTTAAGGACTTCTAATTTTGGTACTAAGGACTTGCCAACGACCAAGCTTAGCGGCCATATAGAGCAAAGACTCTTGTCACGTCTTGAACATGAGAGAGAACAAAAGGCAAAAGCTGAAGGAAAGAACGTTGATGAGGTATGGAGCAAATTGCAGCACAATTACAATTGTTGAACGTCTATTTAAAGTCCTACATTGTTTTCCATTTTTTTAACTACCAATCTAATTTTCAATACATTATTTTGGTTTGCAGATTTCTGGAGCAGAAAATCTTATTGTAAGGGTGGTGCTATCAATTGAAAAGCAATTGAAGGTGAAAAAGGAGTTTCTTGACATCTTGTCTGGGGCGAATTATCCTCCAGAGTTCCCATATACATCAAAAGTAAGTTGAGATATTGATTTCTCAACAAGTTTTATCCAGTGACATCTTTGATAATGCTGGGAACTAACACGTTAGTTTCTGTTGTAGGTTATTCTTTTGTTCCAGAATATTGATGGAGCAGATGTGTTGATCTATGTTATTTTTGTGCAAGAATTTGGCTCAGAATGTAGTCATCCAAATCATCGCTCTATACACATATCATATCTTGATTCAGTTAATCATTTTAGGCCTCAAAGAGAGACTGTGACTGGAGAAGCTCTTCGTACATTTGTGTATCATGAAATATTGGTAGAGTCTTATTTCTATCCCTCTTCAAGTTTATATTTGAAAGTTAGCTAAATTTACTGGTATTTATATTGATTCTGTGTTTTTTTTTTGTCATCCTTAGATTGGATACCTTGAATTTTTCAAGAAACGAGGTTTCGAAAAATGTTACATTTGGGCATGTCCTCTTACGAAGGGGGAAGATTATGTGCTATATTGTCATCCGAAGAGCCAAAAAACTCCATTACCCAAAAAATTAAGACACTGGTATTTTTACATGCGTGTGTTTGTGTTCACTTGTGATCCTTAGTGCTCATAATTATTTTGGTATTTACCTGGCATGTTGTATTTGTGTAGGTATCTATCAATGATAAGGAAGGCTTTTGAAGAAGACATTGTAGTTAATCATACAAATATGCATGATCAGTTTTTTGTTGCTTCTAAAAGTTGCAATTCTAAGGTGACGACTGCTCGTTTGCCCTACTTTGATGGAGACTACTAGTTTGGTGCTGCTATTGATGAAATGATGAGACTTCAAGAAAAATATGAAGGAGATTATGACAAAATGTTGGAACAACCTGTGACTAAAAGAGATCTAAAGTCTATGGGACATACAAAACCTTCAAAAGACACCATTAAAGACATTCTGGTGATGCATAAAGTAAGTCTTTCTTGCCTCTCACCTATATTTTTTTGCATAGTAGGTCTACTAGATGATGTCAAACTGTAATAATTGTGAGTTTAATGGGACCAAGGTCTGGCATGATTTTTAAGAACTAGAACTGGCCATCTTAATTTTTGCATATTGAGGCATAAAGACTTAAATGAAAGGAGTTGAATAGTTCCTGATTTATTAGCATAATCTGATATCTCGTCATTTTCCTTTTATCAGTTGAGCAACACTATGTTAACTTAGCAGGAAGACTTCATCATAGCCCAGTTGCAGTATGCATGCACACTCTGTCATGAGGTGATATTGTCTGGAAAATGATGGTTTTACATTGAGTGCAAGAAATACCTACAGTGTGAAAGGTAGTTAATTATTACTCCTTTGGTCCTTAATATAAGAAATATTTGGAGAGTTGATCTTAGTCCTAAATATAAGACATATTTTTCATATTTGACTATCTTTTCCTAATTCATCCCTATTAACGCTCTCTAACATTAATCAAAGAGGAGAGGCAATGATGGAATTAAAGAAGATTACAAGGTGTTTTAAGAAATACATGTCATGTTAAACAACTCAATTAACTTCCTAAATTTAATCAAATTAAGTAAATATATCTTATATTAAGAACCGAAGGGAGTACAATGAGCTTTAGTACTTTTTTTCCCCTTTCTGGTCTCCCTTCTCTTATTTCGTTCATGCCAATGTATGTGGTTTTGCTTTGTCTTACTTTCCTTATTATTGTTATTTCAGATGCCACACTTTAGACACACATACTTCAACTAGTGGGGAGAAGCATACTCTGCCAGGTAACTATCTAAACTAAAGTTCAAAAAGTTGAAAATTTTGGCTCATTCAATAGCATAGCTTTCTCCATTGAATCTAACAATTTTTATTTTTTGAATTGTTTTCTCTTTAGGCTGTTGTGGATGATATCCCTTGTGATACTAAGGAGAATGATATAATCCTGGACAATGATCTTTTTAAGAGCAGGGTTGATATTTTGACTTTTTGCAAACAAAATCATCTTCTTCCTTGATTACATAATTTAAATGCACCGTTTAGACACGCATACATATATACTAATTCCCTGATCGATGTCATTCTTGTAGGTGTATGCACGAGAAACTGGTTCAAGAGGGCAGAATTTCGGATTTTGGATTCTTGTGCCCAGTGTATGCAAGTACAACACAACCTCTGGAATTGAGACAGAGTACATATCAAAGAGATTGTGTCAAGTGCCAAGAAAGGTGTACTTGTTTTTCATCGGCTCTGGTACATATATATCACAATTCTTGTCTCGCAATTCACTTAATTATGCTACATATATATATATATCACCGATACTTTCATCATTGTGAATTTTCAGCAACCACCGGCGCTTGGTTGTCATGAACATGGAGTCACATTATGTTATCTTCTTATGCTCCATTCACCGGATCCATCGCTTGTGTTGAAGCGCATCATCAACGAGTAAGAATGTCATTTTGATTGTCTTGTCGAAATCTGTTGTGAATTTTCGGTGAACATTACCGATAAATTTGTGATTTTGATGATAGTGGCATGAAGACCTTCCAAGTTGATGTAAAAAAGCGTGGGGTTCAGATCACAAATCCTAAATGGCACATAATTGAGGTTAGTACATATTTGGGCATGGCATAATTGCCTTCGAAGTTGGTCAAGAAGCTATATATGCTCTTATATATATTTATTGTTATTTTTAGACCCGCCGGCAACCTAAGAATCGAACTTATGTGGCCCGTACGTCATGAAACACATATATGATATTGTGACGAGGGAAAGACTAAACTCGCTTTAAAGGTAAAATGTTATGGTGAATTCACCATCGATGGCTTAATGTTACATATGAAATATGCACGTAATAATATGTTATTTCGTTTTTGTCTTTGATGTTACAGAGGTTTTCCTATAAAAGCCATTTTCTCGATGATGAAGTGGAGCACATACGCGATGTTTTTGTAAATATCTCGTATAAACCGGTCTTAGAAAATCAAAGTCGACAATAATTAATGTCCTAAATTAATTCATTTGTAAATAATATATGTTGTAGCAACAATAGCCTTCAGTACATACATTTGTTTATTTTTTCGACTAGCTAATTTATTCTTTTGTAAATATAACGCAATGCAATTCAATAATAAATTTGTTTATTTTTTCGAACAATTTGTGTGTGTCCATTTTAGGTTTCTGAATGAATGGATTGGTGGATAAAGCTATTTAGTGCTTGAAATTTGAGGTACAAGCGGATGTTGAAAATGAGCCATAAGAGGCTCTGAAAAGTATTCGCGACTTTTAGGACCGTATATTTGTTAAAATTACGGTCCTAAAGGTTCGTCCATTTTAAGACCGTATATTTAACAAATATCCGGTCCTAAAGGTCTTCGTCTAATTCTAAAAAATATGGGTAGAGACTTTTAGGACCGTATATTTGTTAAAAGTACGGTCCTAAAAGTCTTCGTCCATTTTAAGACCGTATATTTAACATATTTCCGGTCCTAAATGTCTTCGTCTAATTCTAAAAAATATGGGTTGAGACTTTTAGGACCGTATATATGTCAAGTATCCGGTCCTAAAAGTCTAGAAATATATGGCTAAAATATTAGGACCGTATATTTGTTATTTGTCTGCTCCTAAAAGTCTTCGTTTTATTTAATAGATTGCTTAAACCTTTAGGACCGTATATTTGGTAGTTGTCCGCTCCTAACTTTAAATTTTAAAATAAGGCTTAATTTTTAGGATCGGGGATTTATTATACGTCCGGTCCTAATATTCTTCATTTAAATAGAGTTGGTGACACGGTTTTCAGACATATGGTTAGGGTTCAAGGCAACCATGTTTCTGGCGTTCTTCTCAAGTTTTGTGCTTCGTTGTTCTCGTTTCTACTTTTCTGGATGTGAAGAACGTCATCGGTGTCCCTTTTCTTTTTGTCGGAAAAAGAAAGAAGATAACGAAAAGGACACTGAAAAATTTCATCACATCTGGAAAAGTAGAGGGGAAGACAACGATGGTCCAAACTTGAGAAGAGTCGTCACTCTGTTTGTTTTTATTCGAAAAAGGTAAATAATGTTTTTTTGTTTTGTTTTGTATGGTCGCAACTGTTAACTTTATTCTGCAAATTTTTAAGATTGTTCACCACGAAGAGGACAATGTTTTGTTTGTTCTGCAAATTTCCGACTCGAAATTTCCCTCTCAGCTTCGTCGCTGCTTCGCGTACCTTTCTCGACAATCACTCTCTGGTTCCTTAGCTAAACGTCTATAGACGAAGCTGTAAGAGATGTTTCGGTTAAAACTTTATTACTTTCCACTTATCGTTCTTGGTTTTTCATGGGTTTAACGAAATCGGTGTAATGTTGTTATGGGTATTCTCGTTGTTAACGAATATTGTTTTTTGAAGATTATATTTGCACTTTAGACCTACCCAACTGACCAATAGGTGTTTTTAGGTTACTCTTGTTGTCTTGTCTCGCAACATCAACGTTCGTGAGCGGAGAAGTAAGACGACTCAACAAACGCATTTGAATTTATATGCTACAAAGTTAGTCCACAAGACCTTCATCCCCGAATTTAATTCCCTCGTCTTGCATTTATTTTGGTTCTTGGATTCACCGTGATGCATTTATGATCAAAAGTAATTCTTAATTCGCCTAATAATATATAGGAATTCTACTATGGATCACGGTTGGATAGATGCTTTACGAACGAGTGTTGAATATCGAATGGGGTTAGGGAATTTATAGAATTTGCTAAACAAAATGCCCATGATGATGGGGGAAGTATTATTGCCCTTGTGTAAAATGTTTGAATGAGTGTCGACTATGTCCTGAAGTTATACGCACACATTTAATTTGTCACGGATTTTGTAAGACTTATACAGTATGGGTATGGCATGGTGAACAAGTGCCATCAAGTGGGAAACAACATGGGGAAGTGGCCTTTGATGATAATGACACGGATATGGATGATCGCATAGAGGACATTATCCGTGATGTAGCAGAAGAGGCTTTTGAGCGATCACATGCATATGGTAATATGTGCAGTGATGCGCAGACACCGCTATACCGTGGTGTAAAAATACCAATTGTTGAACGCCGTATTGAAATTGGTAAGCTTGAAGGCACGTCATGGATGGAGCGACAAGAGTTTTTCAGAATTGCTTGAGGCTTTGAAGGACATGCTTCCGAATGATAACATGTTGCCACATCGCTACTATGATGCTAAGAAGATACTTTGTCCATTGGGGATGGAGTACAAAAGATCCATGCATGCCCGAATGATTGCGTATTGTATAGAAAAGAGTTTGAAGAGAAGCAGAGTTGTCCGATATGTGAAACCTCACGGTACAAGTCAGATAAGGGGCCTGCAAAAGTGTTGTGGTATCTTCCAATCATACCAAGGTTCAAGCGGTTGTTTGCGAATGAAAATGATGCAAAAACTGAGGTGGCATGCAGATGAGAGGATTTCGGATGGACAGCTTCGACATCCGGCCGATTCTTCTCAATGGAAGAAGATCGATCAATTATTTCCGAACTTCGGCGAAGAACCTAGGAACCTCAGGCTTGCCCTTAGCACGGATGGCATGAATCCCTATGGAAGCCTTAGCAGCATACATAGCTCATGGCCTGTACTCCTGATTGTTTACAACTTATCTCATATGTTATGCATGAAACGAAAGTACATCATGCTGTCTATGTTCATTTCGGGACCAAAACAACCCGGAAATGACATAGATGTTTACCTGGAGCCCTTGATCGAAGACTTGAAGGAATTGTGGGAAGAAGGTGTCGATGTTTTTTACTCTTTCAAGAAGGAGGTCTTTACAATGAGAGCCATGATATTTTGTACTATAAACGACTTCCCAGCATATGGGAACTTGTCAGGGTATAGTGTAAAAGCCCATAAAGCATGTCCGGTTTGTGAAGAAGGCACATGCTACCATCAACTTCATCATGGAAGGCCTTTTTTGGTGGCCAAGAGTATGAAGAAGCTCCGGTGGCATTGACTGGGGAGCAAGTGTATGAAAAGGTTAAAAATATCAGTGTCATCTTCGGTAAGCCTGGAAAGAGTAGAAAAGAAACAAATATATGGAAGAAGAGATCTCGTATTCTTTGATCTTCCCTATTGGCGCAATCTTGATGTGAGACACGTATTGATGTCATGCATGTGGAGAAGAACGTATGTGATAGTATTGTGGGCACGCTTCTCAACATACAAGGTAGTTCAAGGATGGTGTGAAGGCAAGATTGGATTTGCAAGCAATGGGAATACGCGAAGACTTGCATCCAAGGCAATATGGGAAGAGAACTTATTGTCCCCGGCTTCTCATACTTTGTCTAAGGATGAGAAACGAAGCTTTGTGAGTGTTTACATGGCACAAAAGTTCCCTCGGGGTATTCTTCAAATTTTAAGAGGCTTGTCTCGATGAAGGACTTGAAATTAGTAGGCCAAAAGTCTCATGACTGTCATGTCTTGATGCAACAGGTACTCCCAGTAGCTATTCGAGGGATCGCCGAATATCATCTTCGGGTCATTTTGACTAGACTTTGTTTCTTCTTCAATGCGGTTTTTAGTAAAATTTTCAAGATTGAAAAGTTGGATGAATTGGAGAATGAAGGATATCTTATCTTGTGCCACCTTAACAAGCTTTTTGTTCCTTCATTTTTTGACATCATGGTTCATCTCATTGTTCATCTAGTGAGGGAGATAAAGTTGTGCGGCCCTATCCATTTACGGTGGATGTACCCTATTGAAAGATCTATGAAATTCCTAAAAGGGTATGTGAAGAACGCGTACCGCCAGAAGCATCAATTGTTCAGAAATATGTTTCTGAAGAGGCCATGGAAATTTGTCAAAATTATTTGGCCAAAGTAAGACATATTGGGCTTCCAAAACGTCAAAGATGCCAAGGGGGTAGACGTGGGGCTTCGGTAAAGAGTGTGGATCGTGATGAATTGTCACAAGTCCACTTATACATATTGAATAATGTTGATGAAGTTCAAGCCAAAGCATATCTGCACATAAAGAGGTCGTAAGGAAAGAAAACCATCGAATGACCGAACAAAGGTTGATTAGGGAGCATAATGTAACTTTTGCAAAATGGTTCAAACAAAAGGTCGAGGGATCTCGAATGTGTTTCGACACAATGAAATGGTTAGCACGTGGTCCCGAGGTTGAAGTCATAAGTTGGAATTCGTATGTGATCAATGGTTATACATTTTACACGAAGTCCCTAGATGATAGGAGCACACCCGAACAGTGGTGTTATGTTAGAGGCTGAATCTATGCACTTCTCCAGTTCGAAAGACAAGAGGCCTAAATTGGCAGTCATGCCATATTATGGGGTTATTGAAGAGATTTGGGAGGTGGACTATGTCAAAATTAGATTTCCCATCTTCAAATGCAAGTGGATTAATGTCAATAATGGTGTTCATATCGATCGGCTAGGATTTACTTTAGTCGATGTCAATAGTAGAAGTTTTGGAGATGAACCTTTTATTATGGCAAAACAAGTGTTCTATATCACCGATCAAGAAAATAAAATGTGGTCTCGTAGCTCTCCAAGGAAAGAGGGTCATTGATATTGATGAGGAAAGTCATTCAAATTATGGTCTTCCCGATAGTACTCCTTTTTCAAGGGGTCTAGGACATGAACGAAGAAGATGAAGCGGATAATGAACCCGGCATAAGAAATGATCATCAAGAAGGGATATGGGAGGATATCACTTTATAAAAGAGTCAATTCATAAGGTAATTAATATTCATATGCAGAATTCTTAGAAAACTTTAAGGTTTTAACTATTATTATATGCTGTCTATGTTCTTAATTAAACAATGTCATCATTGAATATGAATTTGTTCTTGTTTTGTTTTTGTGGCAGGATCTGATTCAAGGGGCATGTTATAAAAGAGGATGCATATATCGACTTTTAAATGCTGTTTTGGATGGTGGATTTATGTATATATATTGATCAGGAAGAACAGAACAGGGAAAAAATACGGGAAAATTTAGACCGCAAATAAAAAAGACGGTCTTAAATGTTCAAATATTAAGACCGGATGTATACATAACACCGCTCTTAAAGGTGTTAAGCCGCTCTTAAAAGTTGGTCTTTTAAGACCGGTCCATTGAAAAAATCTGGTCTTGAAAGTCAGTCTTTCAAGACCGGGTAATTAGTCCTCTGGTCTTAAAGTCGCTATCTTTAGGACCGGATTTATATTTGTCCGGTCTTAATATTTGGATCTTTTAAGAGCGGTCGGTTTTATGTTCGGTCTTAAAGTTTGAGTTTTAGGACCGAACCAAAATTATTTCAGATTTATTTAGTACGACTTTTAAGACCGAAGGTTTAAAATGTCCGGTCTTAAAGAAACTCTTTAAGACCGTGGAAAAGTCCGATCTTAAAGGTCGACTTTTAATACCGCCTGGAACAAGACTGGTCGCTGGTCCGGTCCTAATGTACCTGTTTGGTCCGGTCTTAAAAGCCTTTTTTCCACTAGTGAAAAATGTGATTTGAAACTTGATAGATCAAAACTAAAATGACAAAAAGTTTTATAAGACCACTCTATGCTGTGGTGTTTATCTCACTGTTTTGCAATTTCATCTCCACTTTCTCCATACAAGCTCTAAAGACGGAAGACTCTAATATTGATGAAGACCATCCAATGATGTTTCTGTTCTTCTTTGATTTTTCAAAACGAAAAAGAGAGAATGAAAAATACTACTTCCTTTAATCCTAATTATAGAAACTATTTACCAGAATTTGGAGAGATTAATGAGATAAGTTAAATTAGTTAATTATAATTATTTTCTGAAAATACCCCTACTTAACATGCACGAGTTTGTTGGATATGATTAGTTTTGATGATGTCTTATATAGATATCATTCTTAAGAGCAAAAAGCTTGCATACTACATTTATTTTCTACTTTGACTAATTCTTATATTTAATGTAGATGTGAAGTTTAAATAATGAAGAATGATCAAGAATGGAGATTAGAGAAAGAAGAACTTGTTAAAGATTATGAGAATATTAATATTCAAGTCTCTATGATCAAACAAAAGTTGGAACGGCTCAATTCGGAGTTAAAATAAGCAAGTTCAAGCTTCCAGATAAATAGTAGTTTGCTACAGTAACTTGCTACGGTTCCAGCTATTATTTTCGCATGAACAGTGTCATGCTCGAGCATAAAAATTTCATGCTCGAACAGCGTGCTTGAGCAGAGAACTGTGTTTGCTCGAGCAACAACGTTTTTCAGCACTCTGTCCACATCTGTTTCGCGTTTCAGCTAGCTACCTCTGGTAATTCAATGATATCTCTCAAACTAGAAGTCCGATTGAGGTGAAACCAATTTTCTATGAAACTAGACTCTCAATGCGTCATTTGGATATAAAATATAAGTCAAAATTAGGTTAGATGAAGGAGATATGAATTTTTGAAGATGACAGTGAAATTCACGCCACACTGGAGACCAAGCTTCGGTATTTTGGGTGTATCTCAAAATCTACAAATCTAATTGAGTTGAAACCGGTGCCATTTCAAACTAGGCTCACATACCTTTCAGGATATAATAGATTTTTTAAATTTTATTAAAATTAAATGAATTTTTTAAATCATGTAAATTTCTTCTAAAATAAAAATAAATCTTTTTTTTTTGTTTAACATATATAATAAACTATAAAACACATTGAGTTTTATGTAAATCATATAATTATATTCTTAATTAAGATTTTTGTTTTTTTAGTAAATTATAATTTTGACAAAATTGAAGAATGAATAATTTTTGTCCATAGATATCTATACAAGTAGTTTTGAATAATGACAATTGAAAAAAAATTATTTAATTTAGTAAAATTTATAATTTTGTGCTGGGCGCTCCTGGGATAAAAGTTCGTTGGCCAATCTGCACATTAGATAACTGACATTAACTTTTTCTAACGGCGTTATGCTAACTGCACCTTTTTAAAAGTTTGTTGGAATTCTTGATCCACTTAATAGTTAATTGTGTTGGACGCTCCTGAGCCAATAGTTTATTGGTCAAATCGCACCTCCCATGAATAAACTGAAACTTTATTATGTGGATATTCAAACCCAAAAATGGACGCATGAAGAGCCGAAAGAGAGATTAGTGTGTGAATAGTAATTTAAACACCGCTCAGTAGAAGGTAATTGAGAGTGGTAATATGTTTTTTTTAAAAAAACAATTAAACAAAATTAGGCATTTTCCTGCTGATTGAAAATTCAATATTCCAATTCCGTGTGGGGCCAATAGACTGCCATTATGTATTCAACTGTGCCCATCTTACACGCAATATTTATGTCCATTTCCTTGATTTGGATGTGGTATCCGAAGACTTTGACCCTAACAACATACTCCCTCCGGTCCTAATTATAAGACATATTTAACCAATTTTGGGAAGATTAAGGAAAGAAGTTAAATTAGTTAATTTTACTTATTTTCCTAAAATGTCATTATATAAATTTAAAATGACCTAAGTGAAAGTAAATCAATAGCTCCTACCACATGTCTCTTCAATCTAATTTTTTCTTCTTCTACATGCTATCTAATTAAAATAATGGTCTTACTATATATACATATATATGTGTGTGTATATAGATACACACACACATATATATATAATATGTGTGTGTGTGTGACTATATATATTTGTGTGCACACACACACATAAAATATATATGTGTAGACACACACACACACATATATTTGTGTGTACACACAAAATATATGTGTGTAGACACACACATATATACATACATATATGTAGACACACACATATATGTGTGTGTGTCTATAGTGTCTATAGATATTTGTGTGTAGACACACACATATATACATACATAGATACACACACACATACACTAGTGGAAAAAAGGCTTTTAAGACCGGACAAAAAAGGTACATTAGGACCGGACCCGCGAGCAGTCTTGTTCCAGGCGGTATTAAAAGTCGACCTTTAAGACCGGACTTTTACACGGTCTTAAAGATTTTCTTTAAGACCGGACATTTTAAACCTTCGGTCTTAAAAGTCGTACTAAATAAATATCGACCGCTCTTAAAAGATCCAAATATTAAGACCGGACAAATATCAATCCGGTCCTAAAGATAGAGGACTCTAAGACCGGAGGACTAATTACCCGGTCTTAAAAGACTGACTTTCAAGACCGAATTTTTCAATGGACCGGTCTTAAAAGACCAACTTTTAAGACCGGCTTAACACCTTTAAGAGCGGTGTTATATATACATCCGGTCTTAATATTTGAACATTTAAGAGCGTATTTTTTATTTGCGGTCTAAATTTTCCCGTATTTTTCCCTCGTTTCGTTCTTCCCGATCAATATATATACACAAATCCACCATCCAAAACAGCACATAAAAATCGATATACTTTAAGCTACAAGCTATGAACATGAATAAATTGAATTGGGAAAAAGAATACAAATATTATCCACCATGAGTTATATGGCCTCTTAATTAAGTCTAAAACAACTAAAGTAATTTATACAATAAGCTAACATATAACTAATTACAAAGGCAATGAGTTACAATACATGCAGACGTAATTCAACATACAAATGTAGTCCAATATATTATTCACCATGCCTTCATTTGATTCCCACCCAACAACGTAACATGCATCCTCTTTATAACATGCCCCTTTGAAACGGATCCCGCCACAAAAACAAAACAAGAACAAATTCATATTCAATGATGACATTGTTTAATTAAGAACATAGACAAAGATATAATAATAGTTAAAACCTTAAAGTTTTCTAAGAATTCTGCATATGAATATTAATTACCTTATGAATTGACACTTTTATAAAGTGATATCCTCCCATATCCCTTCTTGATGATCATTTCTTATGCCGGTTCATTATCCGCTTCATCTTCTTCGCTCATGTCCCAGAGACCCCTTGTAAAAGGAGTACTCTCGTGAAGATCACCATAATTTGAATGACTTTCCTCATCAATATCAATGACCCTCTTTCCTTGGAGAGCTACAGACCACATTTTATTTTCTTGATCGGTGATATAGAACACTTGTTTTGCATGATCTCGCCATAATAAAAGGTTCATCTCCAAAACTTCTACTATTGACATCGACTAAAGTGAATCCTAGTCGATCGATCCGAACACCATTATTGACATTAACCCACTTGCATTTGAAGATGGGAAATCTAACTTTGACATAGTCCACCTCCCAAATCTCTTCAATAACCCCATAATATGGCATGACCGCCAATTTAGGCCTCTTGTCTTTCGAACCGGAGAAGTGCATAGATTCAGCCTCTAACATAACACCACCGCTCGACTGTGCTCCTATCATCTAGGGACTTCGTGTAAAATGTATAACCATTGATCACATACGAATTCCAACTTATGACATCAAACTCGGGACCACGTGCTAACCATTTCATTGTCTCGAAACACATTCGATCCCTCGACCTTTTGTTTGAACCAGCTTTGCAAAAGTTCGTTATGCTCCCTAATCAACCTTTGTTCGGTCATTCGATGGTTCTCTTTCCTTACAGCCTCTTTATGTGCAGATATGCCGGCTTGAACTTCATCAACATTATTCAAGATGTATAAGTGGACTTGTGACAATTCATCAGATCCACACTCTTTACCGAAGCCCCACGTCTACCCCCTTCAAAGATGTCGACGTTTTGGAAGCCCAATATGTCTTACTTTGGCCAAATAATTTTGACAAAATTCCATGGCCTCTTCAAACATATTTCGAACAATTGATGCTTCCGCCGTGACGCGTTCTTCACATACCCTTTTAGGAATTTCATAGATCTTTCAATAGGGTACATCCACCGTAAATGGATAGGGCCGCACAACTTTATCTCCTCACTAGATGAATAATGAGATGAACCATGATGTCAAAAATGAAGGAACAAAAAGCTTCTCAAGGTGGCACAAGATAAGATATCCTTCATTCTCCAATTCATCCAACTTTTCAATCTTGAAAACTTTACTACAAACCGCATTGAAGAAGAAACAAAGTCTAGTCAAAACGACCCGAAGATCATATTCGGCAATCCTCGAATAGCTACGGGAGTAGCTGTTGCATCAAGACATGACAGTCATGAGACTTTTGGCCTACTAATTTCAAGTCCTTCATCGAGACAAGCCTCTTAAAATTTGAAGAATACCCGAGGGAACTTTTGTGCCATGTAAACACTCACAAAGCTTCGTTTCTCATCCTTAGACAAAGTATGAGAAGCCTGGGACAATAAGTTCTCTTCCCATATGGCCTTGGATGCAAGTCTTCGCGTATTCCCATTGCTTGCAAATCCAATCTTGCCTTCACACCATCCTTCGAACTACCTTGTATGTTGAGAAGCGTGCCCACAATACTATCACATACGTTCTTCTCCACATGCATGACATCAATACAAAGTGTCTCACATCAAGATTGCGCCAATAGGGAAGATCAAAGAATACAGATCTCTTCTTCCATATATTTGTTTCTTTTCTACTCTTTCCAAAGCTTACCGAAGATGACACCGATATTTTTAACCTTTTCATACACTTGCTCCCCACCAATGCCACCGAGCTTCTTCATACTCTTGGCCACCAAAAAAGGCCTTCTTTAATCGACGATATGGGTGGCCCCGTCTAAGAAATCTCCTATGTCCAAGATACACCGTCTTTCTTCCATGTTGAAGTTGATGGTAGCATGTGCCTTCTTCACAAACCGACATGCTTTATGGCCTTTTACACTATACCCTGACAAGTTCCCATATGCTGGGAAATCGTTTATAGTACAAAATATCATGGCTCTCATTCTAGAGACCTCCTTCTTGAAAGAGTCAAAAACATCGACACCTTCTTCCCACAACTCCTTCAAGTCTTCGATCAAGGGGTCTAGGTAAACATCTATGTCATTTCCGGTTGTTTTGGTCCCGAAATCAACATAGACAAAGATGATGTACTTTCGTTTCATGCATAACATAGGAGATAAGTTGTAAACAATCGTGACTACGGGCCATGAGCTATGTATGCTGCTAAGGCTTCCATAGGGATTCATTCCATCCGTGCTAAGGGCAAGCCCGAGGTTCCTAGGTTCTTCGCCGAAGTTCGGAAATAATTGATCGATCTTCTTCCATTGAGAAGAATCGGCCGGATGTCGAAGCCGTCCATCCGAAATCCTCTCATCTCGCATGCCACCTCAGATTTTTGCATCATTTTCATTCGCAAACAACCGCTTGAACCTTGGTATGATTGGAAGATACCACAACACTTTTGCAGCCCCTTATCCGACTTGTACCGTGGGGTTTCACATATCGGACAACTCGCTTCTCTTCAAACTCTTTTCTATATAATACACAATCATTCGGGCATGCATGGATCTTTTTGTACTCCATCCCCAAGTGGACAAAGTATCTTCTTAGCATCATAGTAGCGATGCGGCAACACGTTATCATCCGAAGCATGTCCTTCAAAGCCTCAAGCAATTTCGAAAAACTCTTGTCGCTCCATCCATGACGTGCCTTCAAGCTTACCAATTTCAATACGGCGTTCAACAATTGGTATTTTTACACCCAAGGTATAGCGGTGTCTCTCGCATCACCGCACATATTACCATATGCATGTGATCGCTCAAAAGCCTCTTCTCCTACATCACGGATAATGTCCTCTATGCGATCATCCATATCCGTGTCATTATCATCAAAGGCCACTTCCCATGTTGTTTCCCACTTGATGGCACTTGTTCACCATGCCATACCCATACCGTATAAGTCTTACAAAATCCGTGACAAATTAAATGTGTGCGTATAACTTCGTGACATAGTCGACACTCATTCAAACATTTTACACAAGGGCAATAATACTTCCCCATCATCATGGGCATTTTGTTTAGCAAATTCTATAAATTCCCTAACCCCATTCTCGATATTCAATACTCGTTCGTAAAGCATCTATCCAACCGTGATCCATAGTAGAATTCCTATATATTATTTAGACGAATTAAGAATTACTTTTGGTCATAAATGCATCACAGTGAATCCAAGAACCAAAATAAATGCAAGACGAGGAAATTAAATGCAGGGGATAAAGGTCTTGTGGACTAACCTGTAGCATATGCGTTTGCTGAGTCGTCTTACTTCTCCGCTCACGAACGTTGATGTTGCAGACAAGACAACAAGAGTAACCTAAAAACACTTGTTGGTCAGTGGGTAGGTCTAAAGTGCAAATATAATCTTCAAAAACAATATTCGTTAACAACAGAGAATACCCATAACAACATTACACCGATTTCGTTAAACCCATGAAAACCAAGAACGATAAGTCGGAAAGTAATAAAGTTTTAACCGAAACATCTCTTACGCCTTCGTCTATAGACGTTTAGCTAAGGAACCAGAGAGTGATTGTCGAGAAAGGTACGCAAGGCCGACGAAGCTGAGATGGAAATTTCGAGTCGGAACCTGAGTATTCACTTTCGGCGCGACAAGAGTTCAGAGAAGGAAATTTAATTTTTCCGCAAGACAAAGATACCTTATTTAGCTTTTTGGATTTTATTAATACCGGTTATTAATTAAATGTCCGGTCCTAAAGATACAACTAACATTTTAATACCGGAGTTTTAAAATTATCCGGTCCTAAAATTTTATTAGACTTTTAAGGCGATTTCGGCGTGAAGAGCATTAATTTCCCACGGAGATCAGCAAGTTGTTGTCTTATTCTCTCCACCCGCAATATGAATGGATCATTACAGAGAGCGGAGAGGGGCCGAGGTAGGCGCTACTGGGGCCAACAGTTGGAGAGGGGGATTACGAACATCCGCATGGCCGCCTTCAAGATGAGGGATGGACTCAAGAAGGACAGGATCGGCGTAAGGATCGAGGGGGTGCGGCATGAGCAATCTCTTCATCATCCGAAGAAATAACAATGGGTCCAACGACCCGAGAGTCTTCTAAACAATACGACGCACCGTCGCCGGAGGAGGCGCACCATATAATGATCTAGCCATGGCACGAGAGTGAGGCGTGTATGCACCCCTACGAGCGCTTGCTTGTATCTAACCATGGTTTGAGGATTTGAGAAGTTGGGGCGTAGAGCTAGGAAGTGAGGAGTTAACAAGGACAAAGAGGTAGTGTGTGGAGTATATAAAGACAGATATGGGGAGAGATAAACATCGATGATGAATTCGCCATTTTACTTTTATACAAACTTTTAAGACCGGACTTTTATCTTATATCCGGTCCTAATTTTAATTCAATTACTTTTAAGACCGTCCTTTTATCACATATCCGGTCCTAAAATCATTTAAGACCGATATATTACTTGGTATCCGGTCCTAAACTAATTTTTAATTCAATTACTTTTGAGACCGTCCTTTTATCAAATATCCGGTCCTAAAACTCATTTAAGACCGATATATTACTTTGTATCCGGTCCTAAAACTCATTTATTTTTATATTTCAATTTATTTTTTTCAAGTAAAAATCTTTGGTTAAAAATATTACTTTTAAGAACTGGGGAGGATTAGAATTTTTAAGTTTTTTTTTTTTTGTACTAAGGCAGCAGAAAATAAAATTTTTATTTCTCAATCGCCTTTCTTGTTTGTCTTTAACTTTATGTTCTTTTTTCTCCGACAACAAGAACAAACAAAACATTGTCCTATTCGTGGTGATCAATCTTAAAAATTTGCAGAATAAAGTTAACAGTTGCGACCATACAAAACAAAACAAAAAAACATTATTTACCTTTTTCGAATAAAAACAAACAGAGTGACGACTATTCTCAAGTTTGGACCATCGTTGTCTTCCCTCAACTTTTCCAGATGTGATGAAAATTTTCGTTGTCGTTTGTTATCTTCTTTCTTTTCCAACAAAAAGAAAAGGGACACCGATGACGTTCTTCACATCCGTAAAAGTTGAAACGAGAACAACGAAGCACAAAACTTGAGAAGAACGCCGAAACATGGTTGCCTTGAACCCTAACGATATGTCTAAAATCGAGTCACCAACTCTATTAAAATGAAGAATATTAGGACCGACGTTTAATAAATCCTCGGCCCTAAAAATTAAGCCTTATTTTAAAATTTAAAGTTAGGAGCGGACAACTAACAAATATAAGGTCCTAAAGGTTTCGGCAATCTATTAAATAAAATTAAGACTTTTAAGACTGGATTACTAACAAATATACGGTCCTAATATTTTAGCCGTATATTTTCTATACTTTTAGGACCGGATATTTGACATACATACGGTCCTAAAAGTCTCTACCCATATTTTTTAGGATTAGACGAAGACTTTTAGGACCGGATATTTGTTAAATATACGGTCTTAAAATGGACGAAGACCTTTAGGACCGTATATTTAACAAATATACGGTCCTAAAAGTCTCTACCCAAATTTTTTAGAATGAGACGAAGACTTTTAGGACCGGATATTTGTTAAATATACGGTCTTAAAATGGACGAAGACCTTTAGGACCGTACTTTTAACAAATATACGGTCCTAAAAGTCTCTATCCAAATTTTTTAGAATTAGACGAAGACTTTTAGGGCCGTATATTTATTAAATATCCGGTCTCAAAATGGACGAAGACCTTTAGGACCGCACTTTTAACAAATATCCGGTCCTAAAAGTCGCGAAATTTTTTCAGAGCCTCATCTCGGCTCATTTTCAACATCCGCCTGTACCTCAAATTTCAAGCACTAAATAGCTTTATCCACCATCCCATTCATTCAGAAACCCAAAATGGACACACACAAATTGTTCGAAAAAATAAACAAATTTATTATTGAATTACATTGCTATATTTACAAATGAATGAATTAGCTAGTCGAAAAAATAAACAAATGTATGTAAGGCTATTGTTGCTACAAGATCATATATTATTTACAAATGAATTAATTTAGGACATTAATTATTGTCCTAACTTGGATTTTCTAAGACTATAACACGGAAGGTCTTCATGGCACTATCATCAAAATCACAAATTTATCAATAATGTTCACTGAAAATTCACAACAGAGATTTCAGACAAGACAATCAAAATGACATTCTTACTTGGTGATCATCAGCTTCAACGTAGTCGATGGATCGCTGTGAGTGGAGCATAAGAAGATAACATAATGGAACTCCATGTTCATGACGACCAACTGCCAATGTACCCGAGCCATGTGGAAACAAGTACACATTTCTTTTCACTTTACACAACCTATTTGATATGTACTGTCTCAATTCCAGAGGTAGTGTTGTGCTTGCATACACCGGGCACAAGAATCCAAAATCGAAATTCTGCCCTGTTCAAGAAGTTTCTCGTGCATGCACCTACAAGAATGACATCGATGAGGGAATTAGTATATATGTATATATGTGTGTCTAAACGGTGCATTTCAATTATGTAATCAAGGAAGAAGATACTTACTTCATAAATATTTGAACACATGGACTAGTAACCTCCTTTCCAGTAATCAGCAAGGACTCTACATCTTCATTATCAATGTAAACCGGTCCGGGATGAGGAGGCCTATTACTTCATCGACAGGCCAGATTTATCTTTAAACCATTGTTGGGCTACCAAATCTTGTATTTTTCCTTGGCCGTCAAGTTAGCGGTAGGGGTGGAGCTTGAGGAGGGTGGAGCTTGAGGAGGGGGTGGAGCTTAAGGGGGGATGGAGATTGAGGAGGGTGGAGCTTGATGAGGGTGGAGCTTGAGGAGGAGTAGAGACATCTACAAGCTTCACTGGCCAAGAGATGAAGGTTCCTTGACATCACTCACAACCTTCACCATCGGTTGGGAGAGGGACAGTGCATCAAAGATCACCTCTTCAACTCGACACTCGACTTCATCATCACCATTTGTTCGTGGTGTACAGTTGATCCCAAGTTGTGGACAGTCCTTTAGCAACCAATTGTCTATGACCATCACGATCCTCCACATACGAGATGACAAGGTTGCTCGACTGATCGTCCAACAATGCAGCTCCCTCTAGTGCTCGCGCCGCATAGGTGCACCAAGGTGTCAAGGGATCCACACTAGTCTCTCGGCCGAGAGCTCATCGGGAGGAACTTCATTTTATCCATCTCCTCCTTCATCTTGCTCATCTCGATTGAAACATCCTCAATGTAGCATCTTTCGCCGCCGATTCCTCACTTAATTTGGCCGTGTCGATCCATCTCTTCCCTGTAACCATACTTTGTCTCGTGGCGTTTGGATTTACCAAAGTATTGCTTTAGGCCTACCCGTCCTCCAATCCCCTTACACGCCCGAGTGATCTGGTTTTCCGGTCGCAGCGGTCGAACATCATTCCTCCCGTCCGACGCAAAGATCCTCTGCCTCCTTCTTTTTAAGATCTTCCCGTAAGATACGTATAACGAGAAGCTTAGTGATGAAACATGTTTAGTAAGTAAAAATAACAATATCGATACTTACAATTGCTTCAAAGAACTACACGAGTTTTTCACTCGTGTAGGTGCCGCTTGGCTTTGCCGAATATACAACCAGAGCTCCTCGCGACGTATTGGAGATGGCGGCCGGTCAACTACCGTAGAAGGATTGGATTCAGCTTCATCTTCCAATCTCTTCCGTTTGGCAGCCATCAAATCTTTTTCGGCCTTTTCATATCCGCCGCGAGAAGCCCTGTGTGGGCAATCATTCTTTCTCCCAATCTCCTAATATTTTTCCCTTATTTTCTCGTGAATCAGATTGAAAACAACTATATATCAATTATGAATTCCACCATGTCACTAACAGAAATTAGAGAACTTCTGCTTGATATGAACGTCAAACATTAGTCAAATTTACTTCATCAAGTTTCAACATTTTACTTAAGGAAGATGAAGCATTGTAGAAGAAATTGGAAAAACCAAAGGAAAGGGAGTTGCGTAAATGCTGCCAACTCACCAATTCATTCATTCATCATAAATGGTTCCTACACATATTAGAATAACTAACTAACTAACAAAGAACGCCTAACCATGGCCATTACACGCTTTACATATCAAACTTGCATGGAACTAGGACATGCTCCTCTCATGCAGGACAAAGGCAGCAAATGTATACTTCTATTCACACACCAAACCATTTAACTAACAGGATTAGATGTACACAATAACATTCACATATCCTCACAAAGTTAATAAGCAAACAAAAGTGCAAACAAAACTAAATATAACTCACCGAGCTTCAGAGTGGTCCGCTTCGAACAAATTGTTGCCAAGTTTGTTCATCAAGAAATTTGTACTTGTCCTGTGGTTGATGGTCGCTTCTCCTCGCAAAATATAAGTGTTAGCCAAAGGTCTTAAACTTCCCGAATCAAAGACAATAAGACAATGTTGAGTCTTTCAACTTCTCAGACTCAGGGACGGTGAATGTAAGCCGGATAGTGTCCCACATAGGATCCTTTATTGTTTTTTGGTCCACATTTTTCCACTCATCACCAAAATGCTAACCTTGCCGCGTACTAGAGCGCCGACAAAACTAGTATATGTGCTTTTATTAGGACCGAAAGGTTGAAAATTTTCATCAAAATGAATCTCGAGCCGTCCCAGATTTCGACTAAGGGATACTTCCATCATTCGTGTGCCGCTTCTACCACGGCGTGGCACGGCGCCGAGGAGGCTCAATGTGAGATGAAGAGGGTTCGTTTGTCCGACCCTCCCCTACCAAACCAAGATTCTGGAGTTTCAAGAACACGAGTGGAATCGTTTTCACCGTTCATTTTCAAGACAAGAAGAGAGGAATGCCCGAGAAAATGAGGGAGTAATGAGGCTAACGGTACGTGGGGCGAGGAAGAGAGGTAATGGAACAGAAGGGTTTCGCAACGTGAACAGGGTTCTTCAGTGAGAGTGTGAGAGTGACAATGTGAGAGTGACAAAAGCTTCCGCGTGAAGTTAACGTTTGTCGCTTCATTTTTAAGACCGGACAAATACACATATACGGTCTTAAAATATAACCTTTAAGACCGATCTCTATATATGTCCGGTCTTAAAAGTAATTAATTTTTATTCAAACTTGAGTACCGGCCAAATTTTTGGTCCGTAACTATGGTCTTAACATTTATTACTTCTTTATTTAAACTTTAGTACCGGACAAATTTTATGTTCGGTCTTAAAAATCAAAGTTTTAAGACCGGCTTTTATATATGTTCAGTCTTAAAACTTTAATACCTTTATATTTATATTTTTCCGTATTATTTTGGAGTGTAGAAAATATAAGTCTGCCTTGATGAGATTTCTCCATAAAAGTATTTGATATTTCAATTTTTTTATAAACATTTTTAAGACCGGTTGTTATTTTAACAGTCTGGATAAGATCTATGAAAAATTGATCAGAATAAGAAGTTCTTTATATTTACAAATATGCCACCGGTCACAGATTTAGGACCGGTCGATACTTAGTCCGGTCTTAATGAGGCGTCGTTCATTGTGTAAGAATTAGTTGAATGTGACAAAGCAAATTGGATGAACTCTTTCAAACCCGCCATAAAGTAGGTTAACCCTAAATTCTTATTTGATAAAAATAATCTACATCACATTTATAACTTAAATGATTAGCTTTGACAGGTAACATTCCAACTCAAATTGGAGCTCTTCATAATCTCTCGTATTTGGACTTATCTGATAACAATCTCAGTGGTGTGTTTACCTTCGCCTCTTACCTTACAAATTCACCCAATTTAGAAATGTTGTATTTACATCTATAACTTAATAGAGTAGTTATATCCTCAATTCTTATTTGATACAAAATGACGTAAAACATATTTATAACTCAGATGATTGACTTTTGTAGGTACCATTCCAATTGAAATTGGAACTCTTCTTAATCTCACTTTTTTGGACTTCTCTTATAACAATCTCAGCGGTGAATTTACCTTTGCCTCTTACCTTACAAATTCACCCATTTTATAAATGTTTCATTTACCTCTATAACTTAATAGAGTTGTTAAATCCTCTATTTTTATTTGATAAGAAATAACCTACAAACATATTTGTAACTCAGATGACTGGCTTTGGTAGGTACCATTCCAACTCAAATTGGAACTCATCATAAACTAACCTATCTGTACTTGTCTCGTAACAATTTTACTGGTAAGTTATGTACCTTCTTCTACTATACCTTGCAAATTCACTTAATTTAAAAATGTTGTATTTACGTCTATAATTTAATAGAGTAGGTTTACCCTTAATTCTTACTTGATGAAAATAATCTACATCAAATTTATAACTCAAATGATTCGCTTTTATAGGTACTATTCCAACTCAAATTGGAGCTCTTCATAATCTCATCGATTTGGACATATCTTATAACAATCTTAATGGTGAGTCTACCTTCACCTCTTACCTTACAAATTCACATAATTTAAAAATGTTGTATTTACCTTTATAACTTAATAGAGTAGATAAAGCTTAATTTCTTATTTGATAAGAAATAACCTATAAACATATTTGTAACTCAGACAACTGGCTTTAGCAGGTACTATTCCAACTACAATTGGAAGTCTTCATAATATAGTCTATTTGCACTTGTCTCATAATAATCTTGCTGGTGAGTTATGTACATTCTTCTACTATACCATTCAAATTCACTTAATTTAAAAATGTTGTATTTACGTCTATAATTTAATAGAGTAGGTTAACCCTCAATTCTTATTTGATAAAAATAACCTACAATACATTTATAACTCAACCAATTGGATTTAACACATACCATTCCAACTCAAATTGGAGCTCTTTATAGTCTTCCATATTTGTACTTATGTGATAACAATCTTAGTGGTGAATTTACCTTCACCTCTTACCTTACAAATTCACCCAATTTAGAAATGTTTCATTTACCTCTATAACTTAATAGAGTTGTTAAATCCTCTATTTTTATTTGATAAGAAATAACCTACAAACATATTTGTAACTCAGATGACTGGCTTTGGCAGGTACCATTCCAACTCAAATTGGAACTCATCATAAACTAACCTATCTGTACTTGTCTCGTAACAATTTTACTGGTAAGTTATGTACCTTCTTCTACTATACCTTGCAAATTAACTCAATTCACAAATGTTGTATTTACGTCTATAATTTAATAGAGTAGGTTAACCCTCAATTCTTACTTGATAAAAATAATCTACATCAATTCTTACTTTGGCAGGTACCATTCCATCTGAATTTGGAACTCTTGATAATCTAATGTATCTAGACTTGTCTTATAACAATCTCCTTGGTGAGTATGGACCTTCCTTTCTTTCCTTGCAAAGTTACTCAATTTAAAAATATTTTATTTTCCTCCACATAATCAAAGACTTTTAGTTAAGCACAAATTTATTCATTGAATTACAAAAACTAGAATTTGAATCTTCATAAAATGGGGTTCACAAGTATCATTCTAACTCAGTAGGGAGCTCTTCAAAATCTTATTCATTTGAACTTGTCTTACAACAAACTTGCAAATGTGTCACCATGCACCCTTTCTAACCTTATTTATAATTGATGGAATTGAGTGGAAACAATGTAGTTGGAGTCATTCCTTTAACTTTAGGTTTATGACATCAAATATTGTATTGGAACTGGTGCATATGGAAGCGTTTATAGAGCACAACTTCCTAGTGGCAAAATTGTAGCATTGAACAAACTTCATAGAAGAGAATATGGAAACACAGCTTTTGCCAAGAGTTTTCACAATGAAGTGGAGATGTTAAGTGAAATTCGACATCGCAATATTATAAAGCTTCATGTTTTTTGTTTGCATAATCAATGCATGTTTCTCATATATGAATACATGGAAAGAGGAAGCCTTTTTTATGTCTTGAATAATGATGATGAGGCTAAAGAGTTGGATTGGAGTATGAGGGTGAATATCATCAAAGGAATAGCAAATGCTTTGCTCTACATGCATCATGATTGTGCTCCTCCAATTATCCATCGAGACGTAACAAGTAATAATGTTTTGTTAAAATCAAAGATGGAGGCTTTTCTGTCTGACTTTGGCATAGCTAGAATTCTTGATCCTGATTCATCTAATCAAACTCTTTTAGTTGGTACTTATGGTTATGTTGCTCCAGGTTAGCTTTTCCAATTCTGTACTACTTCTCTTGTTGTATTGTATTTTATTTTAACCATTACTTGGGATAAATACATAATTTCTTTAATTTTTGATTTGTTACAGAACTTGCATACACCTTAGTTGTAACTGCAAAATGTGATGTTTATAGTTTTGGAGTGTTGACATTAGAAACATTCATGAGAAGACATCCTGGAGAGTTGATATTGTCACTTTCAAAGGCTGGTAGTGAAAGCATTTTGCTAATGGATATCTTAGACCCACGTCTCCCACTGCCATCAGAGAAAGATGCACATGATGTGACTTTTTTGGTTACAATAGCATTGGCATGCTTGAATTCATCTCCCAAATCTCGACCATCAATGCACTAAAGGCTTTTATCTTCCAATCAGCCATTAGCCATTCCTTTCAATAACATCTCACTCCAGCATTTAGTGACTCAAGATATGAAAATAATCTTGTAAAATGCTAGGAGATTTGGCTCTATGTTTGCTAGGCGCCTTAGATGATGAAACTTGGATTTTCCGTAAAGTCTAGATTTGATGTTTGCCATATTTTTAATTTCTTGCAGCTGATGACATTTGTCCACAACAAAATCTTTACATTTTACACATCAAGTTTGGCATAACCTTATATTGTTAAAGTAACAAGATATCGAAAATGAATTATATGCAATATACATAGAGTAATGAAAATTAGAGCATCGCAGTAGCAACAAAAACTCTTGTAACAATACATTACTTTCAAAGAATTTAAACATGAATAGATTATAGTTGAAAAAATCACTTCTTTTCCCATGAATTAAGAGATTTAATAAAGATAAATTTGAGTCATAGAATCACACAAGAGCATCATCTATGATTGTAGGAAATAATTTTAAAATAGCTATGCTGTCTTTGAGTTTCCAACTCATTCATCTTTCCTTACCTCGACATTTCTGTTAGAACTGGTGAGCGTATTCTTTCATTCTGCCCTGCCACAATTATCCCACCTTCCATACTTTTCTTCAGGGTAAGGAGCAGATAGTGATGTGAATTGTTTAACCCCATTCTTCTTTCATTATTTGTAAAGTAATATAATATGAATATGGAAACACATAATTGGGTAACATGTCCAAGTCCAGCTAATCATTCTTGTAATAAAAAATTTAGTTATAATGCAAATCTATACTGTCTACTTTTCAATATCAATAGGTTTTTACATGAGAGGGTCTATTCTCCTACTAAAGATACGAGGTATAGTAGTTCTTTCAACAATTTAAGTTATTATTAAAAAGACATAACAAACCTAAAGGAGATGATGGCAGTAGAGTTGGGGAAATTGGTCGACGTGTAATGTTTATTGGTTTCAAATCAGGATTATTGACAAAGAGTGGAACAGAGTGAATAGAAAAACTTTGATATGTTCCTACTCAATAATCACCAGAATTAAACAAAACCACTTGCGTGATTGAAATGAGCCATTGGTTGGGATGTCTCCTTGTAGCTTGTTTACTTAAAGATCACTAGTTTCATAATGACCATGATCTTACACTTCATTATAGACATATAAATTAATATCTACATTTGCTTAACATCATTGAAACTTGGTAGAAACACTCACATGACTTGCAGTGAATTGACAGTAGTCAAGGTCATGGGAATGGCTCCACTTAAGGTGTTATTGTTGAGACCCCTATTTCATATGGCAAGAAAGATTAGTTTGCAAATAATAGTAAGCTAAGGTAAAGAGAAATATGAAAATAATGGATAGACCATAGTATTTCTATAAATAAATAGCATGTATCACTCCAATACAGATAACACAAACTTGAACTTGGGAACGTAAATTTGTTGAAAATTGAACATGCCTAAAATAAAGTTTTTCTGTGCCCTTACCTAATGATAATGTAATGGCACATAAGAACACAGTATAGAGTACAAACCATCAAAGATGAATATAGACTTTTCAGCTCAAGAGCAGTGTCAACATGACGGAAGCTAAGTCATCACAACCTAATTTCTAAAGCTAGATTACTTGCAATGAAGATTAATGGATTGCAAAAGGCAATAAGCCAAATCAATATCAATATGCGAATCCTCGCTTATAGACACTGGTGTCAATAAAAAAGCAATCTTACATTATTGAAAAATGGTTAAAGGTGCAAAAATGCACATGTGTTTTGCCCTCAAGAGCGCCCAACACCAAACGCTTTTTCTGGGGTGCAAAAATACCCATGAACTCTCAAAGTGGGTGCAAAAATACCATCACCGTTAGATTCCTTTAACTGTTGTTACTTGCAATGTGAAAATACCAAAATGCCCTTAATCTAAAAAAAAACTGAGTCTAATCTTCAATTCTGAGTAGCAACGTCAAATGCAAACAGAACAACACATAGATCTAGAGCAACCCAGAAACCAACAATTACAGGGGTTCGATCCAGAGCAACCCAAAAACCACATAGATCAATATGAATAAGAAGGTTATTGGAAACCATACATGGCTGAAACTGTATGTAACACCCCAAATTCCATACTACTTACTGTGTCAGGTGACACGTAGTTTTAGGAAAATCAACAGAGTTTGTGGTGCTACACGTTAGAGTAAAGCGAAACGGAGAGCATGCGCTAACGTTTGGACGATGAGTAACTGATATAAAATGCCCAGGCATAAATTGGTATATTAAAAGTCCCGAAGGAATATTCATGTGATATAATAATACAGAACTTGTAATTTACAACTCTTACATAGTAACTATACAATCTCAAACGCGAAAGCACATACAAGTGCTAATTACACATGCATGTCTCAGACACAAATCCTTAGCGCTACGAAAACAAGCATGCAATATTATCGTATAAAACAATCATTCACAACTAGCTGAATAAAGGCATGACTTGGGCATACAAATCCAGCCAAGAATCCACAAGACATGAACATACAAGGCATATATAAAAACATAAGGAATAGGAGATTAAGTTACGAACCTCAACTTCGCGAATATATAAAATCCTGGTGTTAGAAACTTGGTCTTCCGTTAATATCCTAAAGTAAGACCATTATAAATATTAATTTCCTTTTTATAGAATACAACTTTAAAATATCAAAAGTGTTTCCCTTGTCCCTTAAGTCCCTCTTTAATCCATATAGGATAAGTCTTACATCTTTAACTTTAATGTACTTTAGTTTTAGACTATTCATTTTTCTATCCAGAAATTTCCAACAACTTTGAAAAAAGCATTATTAAATTCACAAAAATCCAATTGATGTGCTCCCAAAAGATGTGGGTCCCTTAACATGTCTATTTTTGTGGAAAAAGACCCAACAGTTAGAAACTTTCTAATTATTCCCAGAATAATAAAGTTTCCCTACTATTCAGATTATGCTTCCAGAAACAAGAGTCAATTTGAAAAATTCATATCTTTTTGTACAAAAGTCCAAAAATTAGCTTATAACCTATCAAAAGAGATCTCTTTCTATCTACTTCATTACTAGAAAGTTTCATGATTTTTAGACTTCATTTCATTAGTAAAAAATCACTCACAATCACTACTGTTCATATTGTACTTCCAGAAACATAAGTCTTTTTAAAAAATCTATAACTCCTTTTACAGAGCTCCAAAAATTACATATAACCTATTAAAATAACTCTCTTCTTGTCAAGTTTATGTCTATAAAATTTCATGATTTTTAGACATCATTTGATCAGTCAAAAATCACACACAATCACTACTATTTAGATTGTACTTCCAGAAACATAAGTTTTTTTCAAAAGTCCGTAACTCCTTGTGCAGAGCTCCAAAAATTACATGTTACCTATCCAAATAAATATCTTTCTGTTTACTTCATTTTAAAAAAATTCCATGATTTTTAGACATCATTTCTTTGGTCAAAAAGCACGTATAAGTCGACTGCCTCTAGAAAAACCAAAACTTGTAGATTTTGTAACTTGTACAACTTTCATCTTTTACTTCCAAAACTCACTTTCCAACTTATTCCCACACTATTTTTGGTTTTAAACCCATTGGTAACCTCAAAATCATGAAAATCACTTTGCTTCCTTGAGTTTTGGTTCAGGCTAAAACATGACCCCGAAAACAAGAAAAGCCTCTTGTCATAAAGTCATGATTTTTAGTTTAGGTTTGTCTTAGATCTTGGCTTTTTGGACTTTGATCTTATGGTTTCCTCTTTTGAAAATTTGGGCAACATAACCCCTTAGGGTTTCATGGTTCTTAAGCCAAAGAAAAACCAAGATCAAGCCTTTTACAACAAACCACAAGGAATACACAAGGTAGGTTAGGATCCTTACCAACTAGCCTTGATCTTAGTGATTTGTGGCAACTCCTTCTTCTTTTTTCTTCCTTCAAAGTTTCAGAATTCTTACCACCAAAACACCAAAGATGAGTATTTTACCAAGGTTAGAGGTTAGAGATTTATGGAAGAATATGAGAAGATGAACTACCAAACAACAAGAACACTTACCTTAGTTCTTGAAGCCCTTTCTTCTCTCTTCCCCTTTTCTATATTTCGGTTACTCTCTCTTTTCTCTAAGGAAAGAAGAGTTTGATCTTAAAGTGCATGTGAGAGGTGTGTTTTGGTGTATAAGAATTGATGAGCCAACCATCAAGTGTGTCCCTCTTGCCAAAAAGACTTAACCACTCTCACCAACTCTCTTTGCCTTTGCTTCTTCATGAAGTTGTCTTCATTTGTCCCTCTCCCTTCACTTGGCCGAAATTAATGGATTCTTGGGCAAGGAAATTTTGTCATCTTGATGACATAAGCTTTATAACATAAGCAAGTGCTTAGGTGCCCCCCTTCTAGAACATCTTGATCATCTTGCTTCCTAGCTCGACATGTGGCACTTTGACTTGTTGACTTTTGTTCCAACATGTGCAAGATATTTCAAGACTTCATTTTTTCCCTTTCTCTCTCTTGTAGGCTAAAATGTTGGGCCTTCAAACACAAGTGTTGTAACATCCCAACTTTTCAAAAGCAGTATAAAATTTTTTTCATTTAAAATCATCAGAGTAGAGCACCGGAGTGATTGAGTAACTGATATGTATATATAAAACGCCGTAAGTCTGGCTGGTTACAACAGCGGTACAGAAACCGTGTGGTTCAAAAGTAGATAACAACATCAAAAGGAAGGCTTCAAACAGAATGAAAAGAAATATTCTGCCGGGTCTCTAAGCGTGCTGCTTCCCTCTCTCCTCGGTCCTTGGTCCTCCAGAAACTGATGCTATATGGAGAGCTGAGGTCCGTTGCAATCGGACCCCAGGTAACGGTTAACCTCATATTTACATATACAGTATAAAAGCACAACAACTGAATCACCCCTAACAAACATAATTGTACCACTCCCAGCGAATGCAGATATACCACTCCCAGTGAATCAGGACATACCACTCCCAGTGAACACAGATATACCACTCCCAGTGCATGCATATGTTCAATCATCCTCTAACAACACTATATACTCAAACAACATAACAGCTCTACTCATACAGTACACCAAACAATATACACGCATACCATAAATATCAGAGTTAAGGTTACCAGTACACGGACGTACCTTCGTTGACGATATTCTAGCACGTTTTACGAAAACAACGAAACGTCCAACAGCGGCACGTTGGACAGCGTAACGGCAGTAAATCAGGATTTCTGATATCCTATCAGAGTAATATCACTTTCATTAGTGATTTGACATTATAATTGGCATTTTAGGTAAAAATTACCATTTTGCCCTTCTACCCCTAATTGGCAGAATTTCACAAAGACTTCGTTACTCTTAGAAATTTTCTTCCCGAAATTTCGCCAGAACTTCGACGCAATTATGATTTTCGAAATTCTAGACTAAAATAGCCCTCCCATATGATATCCAATCATACTTGAAATTTAAAGGCTATTCTAACAAATTCTACCCTTACTTTTGAAAAACTGCGAAAGCTTCAACTTTTCGGCGACTCGATCCCTACTATATTTTTACCTCTGCATATTTTTTCAACGTAAACAAGGCTTAAAACAAGAATAGGAATCTCGTCACCTACTTCCTAAATCTAACTAACAATTCTACTAACTACCGAACTAAAGACTAAAGACCGAAAGACTTACCCGTTGAAGACTTCTGCAGAAATTTTCCCAGAGCTTCTCTCTCTACTTTCTCCCTCTATATTTTTCGGCGACTCGATCCCTACTATATTTTTACCTCTGCATATTTTTTCAACGCAAACAAGGCTTAAAACAAGAATAGGAATCTCGTCACCTACTTCCTAAATCTAACTAACAATTCTACTAACTACCGAACTAAAGACTAAAGACCGAAAGACTTACCCGTTGAAGACTTCTGCAGAAATTTTCCCAGAGCTTCTCTCTCTACTTTCTCCCTCTATATTTCGGCTAAAGGAAGAGGATTTTGGTGTGAAGAAATCCAAGAGAACCATGGCCTATTTATAGAAAACCAAAGGGATACAAAGGGAATTCTTGAAGTTGTTTATAACCATGGAAAACCAAAGTGAAAATGGTGTTTAATCTTGGTCCATGGAAGCATGCTGCACGAAATTCAGGGCTGATGTGGCTGCAAGGGAGTGGTCCAAAAGTAATGACTTATGTTGCTTTATAGCCCGGTCTAATAGAATTTCCCCGATCGGTACCCAATTCGCATGATTTCGGAGAACTTTCAAAATTCTGGATTTACAACTTTGAAGACATGTTCTCACTTAGTAGAAATGTCCAAGTTAACCTAAACTTTGGTTCCGTATAGGGCTCCAACTGTCCAGTTGAAGCTTTCTCGAAAAACGTGTCCGAACGCGTCCGGTGTCGGAATTCGTTTTCGGAATTACCAATCTCTTGGAAATAATTCACTGATTCCAAATATCTTCATATAAATTCAAACTCTTTCCTAGATGTTGAGTTAGAATTTATTTTCTTTAAATCCAAAAATATGCCTATATGCATTTTTCCCTATTTCATCTTATTAGGAAAAAGCACAAACGGCTTCAGAATTAACTTCCGTAAGAGTTTAACGGAAGATAAAATTCCACTGATCAATATTCCACCTTGACTTTGGAATTCCCATTCCTAGATCTCTAGATAGGATACGTTTCCTAATTCCTAAATTACTATTCACTATATTTAATTATAATATATTATATTACAAGTTGCAAAATAATATCTAGATATTTTTTGCAAATTCTTATCCATCCCTTTCCAATTTTTCGGTTCAGCATATCTGATCCTTTTCTTTAATTTTCGTTTTTATTTAATTAATAATTAATTAATATTATATAAAATAATTATTTAATAATTATTTTTATATAATTTTTACAAAATTTCCCTATTGGTCCATACTTGTTTTTAAGCTCAAAAATACCTAAACTCGTCCATTTTTCTCAAAAATTTCCCATTAATTAGTAAATATGTTTTTACTAATTTTAAACCAAAAACCACTAATTTTAGGGTTTTACATAATTACTTGTGAATTTCCTTTGCTTATGCTTAAGTAATTAGCCCAATATTACTTAATTACTTAATTATCACAAGTTGATAATTTTCTTGCTTAGAACACCTCATTACCTTCATATTCTTGCATTAACATTAGAATTTCCATGCCTCTTATATTATTCTATAGTTACAAGGGTATTACGGTCTTTTTGTTACTTTTTGAACATTCTTATACAATTTCTCCAAGTTTGTAACTTAATAAATTACCTAAATTATGGACAATATCCTTCCCTATTTCAAATAGATTTTTACTTGCTTCCTTTATAGCTTTCACAGGGTATTTATAACCCACAATGTGCTTAGGGACCTATTTGCAAATTTCCAAACGTTTTAGGGACCTAATTGCAAATTATCTAATTTCAAGGGAAACTACCCTAACAACATGGTAAACTCAATACAATGTGTTTGAGACCTCATATTCACCTATTTTCAAGAGAAATTTCCCTAAGTCAGATTTTAGGGTATTACAAGTGTTGAATTTATTGCCTATTAGTGCAAACACATATGATAAGGATATGTTGTCTTTATGCATTAATTTATCTAAGTGACAAACATTCCTTTTTCTTTTCAAAATTTACTTAGGAATAATTAATAGATTATTAATGTCACAATAGTTATTCAATCTTGGCATTTCATTAAATATTCAATTTCAACGTTTATTAAATATTCGTAATATATAGGGATTTTGGTAAAGTGTAAATGGAGATGTTACAAGGACTCAAGCTGAGATACTCTTAAATGGTTTGTGAAGGTTTGAAATCAATCCAACTTTTATATCTGTTTCATCTTCTTACATGAGGTTTAAAATTGAACTAATGAACTTCAACATGAAGATGGAATATCACCTAGAGGGGGGTGAATAGGTGATCTAAAAAATCTTTTTCGCAAGGCAAATAAACGAAGATAAATAAGACATGAGGCAATTTATACTGGTTCGGTCGAATACTTTGACCTACGTCCAGTCCCCAAGCACACCTTGAGATTTCTACTATCCTTTCAAATGAACACAATTACACACACAGTATAGGACGATCATTTCGCTCTCAAACTCGTTCCCCCTTACAAGTTGTAATTGTACACCCATACTTAAGGTTCCACAACCTTAAGATTTCAACTAAGATAATGAAATAGTGTTTAGCTCCTCACTGAGTAAATATATGATAATCACTGAAGTATAGAAATATCCGAAGATATTAAGAGTATTTAATGAAACAGTAGGTAGTAGTTGAAACTAATTGAATGCACAGAGTTTCGATAGTTTGAACATTCAAGGCTTCTAGTATTTATAGATGTTAGCATTTATGACCGTTGAGAAGCTTGAACAAATGTCCGTTGTGATTCTCGAGTATAGCCGTTGGAGAGTAGAGAAGCAGAATCATCCATGTCTTTCATTATTCCTTCATTCTTTCATTCTTTTGATTTTGACCGTTCGAAGCACTGCAAAGAGAATGAAGCTTTCTGTATGTCCGTTGGTTGTGTGTCTCGAATGGGTAACTACATTAAATGCACCTCTGAAACGTTGGTTGCTTTATGAAGATTAGAGTTAATCTTCTTTCAAAAGTTATCTGAAACTTACTCATCAAACTGATTAAAGATGTTAGAAACAGAGATAATTAATGACATGAATAATCCATAAACATACTCAGAAGATTTTACAAGTTGAAAATTGATTTGAAGAAACAGAGTATAATTAAATCGGGTCAAGCTGTTTACTGGCTCGAGTTAGAGCATCGATTAACGCACATCACATTTTGAATTTCCTCCCTGACTCGAGGAAAACCATATCTTGGTTCGAGTCAAGGCTCTAACTCGAGTCAGCCAAAAGTGTGGCTCGAGTTAATTCAATGATCCACGTTCAAGGAATACCTGAAAATCCTTTCTGACTTGAGGCAAACCAAAACTTGACTCGAGTCAAGGCTTAGGCTCGAGTCAGCGAAGATTGTGGCTCGAGTCAAGGTATTGAATAAATCAACTCATTGATACATTTAACTCAAGGCAGTTTTTATCTTGGCTCGAGTCAGCCTCTAGACTTGAGGTAGTCAAATAGGCTCGAGTCAACAGCGAAGAACAGACCTTTGGAGCTTCAAAACCAAGGGCTTGACTCGAGTCACTAAGTGTTGTCTTGAGTCAAATGCCATTTTCAAAAGTAACGGTCAATGTTCTTGGCTCGAGTTAATATACCTGGCTCGAGTCAATTGGAGAGCTCAAAAGACATTTCAGAATTTTCAAGAGCTTGGCTCGAGTCAGAGAATAAGCTAACTCGAGGTAAGGCCTATGAAAGTAGAGCTTAATCACCAAGAGGGGGGTGAATTGGGGATTATAAAAACTTTTTCGGTTACTCTGTTTTTCGGATATGAAACAGGGATGAAAACAGAGTGAAGAGAAGAATAGCAAGACACAAGGATTTATACTGGTTCGGTCTAACCTCTTGACCTATGTCCAGTCCCCAGACTCTCTGGGATTTCTCACTATAACAATTGATTACATACTTTGCAACTCAAGAGTAATTCTCTCACTAGAACTTACTCCCCCTTACAAGTTGTAATCAATAACCCAATCTCCAAGTCTCCTTGACTTGAGTTCCTTTATAATAAATGATTTACAATCAAGAAACTCTCTCTAAGAGTAGATAAGATAATCACTGAAGTATGAATGTATCAACATATACTTTACACAAGAAAACTCAAAGAGTAGTTGAAACTTTAATGATTTTTGTTTTCTCACAGATTGGTTGTTGAGAGGAATTGAATGCATCTCTATTTATAGCTAGAGATCATTAAATGACCGTTATAAATCCTAATGTGACCGTTGCCAACATTGGAGGATGATTAGTGAAGGTTTTGGTCTTATTCTCTATCTACTCTTTGGTTAATCCAGCTTTGCAGAAGTTCAGGGTTGACTTCCTGACAATTAATCCGTTGGAAGAGCAGATGCGTGTGGAGAATGATTGTCCGAAGCATGCAAGTTTTCGCACTTTGCATTTAATGTTCGACTTTTACTTTATGCTTTTTGCTAATTCTCCATTTAATCCTGTCTAAATCATCTGAAACTCATTAACAAACTGATTAAACATAGTTAGGAATAGTAATGAGTGATGATATAAAGTATTAGGATCAAACATAAAGATTTCACAAATTCGTGTAACTCGAAATTTGAATTCAGCGATGTAAACTCGAGTTTGTTCTTTGTGACTCGAGTTTTCATTCTTTCATTAAAGGCCTAAACTCGAGTTTCCAAAAGTTAACTCGAGTTTTCTCATTACAGAGAAGAATATCGCGATTTGGCATTTGGACAAGTTTAGTGGACAGTGCAAAACTTGAGGCATTAAGTGACTAACTCGAGTTTTGGACTTTTGATGAAAAATCATGTTTTAATCCAAAAGCTCAAAACTGGAGTTTCCATTTCAAAACTGGAGTTTTCAAAACATTCAATTTTAGCATAACTCTCTGCTTGACCAAAACTCGAGTTTTCAAAAGTTAACTCGAGTTTTCTCATTCTTTGAAAACAATGGAAACTTCTCTGTAAGGCAGAAACTCGAGTTTCCAAAACCAAACTCGAGTTTCCAAAACCAAACTCGAGTTTCCTCGTTTAAGAGAAAACATTGAAAAGCTTTGTCAAAATGAACAATGGAGTTTTCACAAGTTCAGAATCGAGCATTGTTCTCTGTAGGATGTAAACTCAAGTTTCCATTGGTTAACTCGAGTTTCCAACAAAGTGTGGAAACTTAGAGAACTCTTTGTGTAGCCAAAACTCGAGTTTCCAAAAATAAACTGGAGTTTTGCTAACTTTGAAAAAGTTGATAGCTCTCTGTCTTGTCAAAACTCAAGTTTGTTAAATTTGACTCGAGTTTGCTTTGTCTGTGGAAAAACTCAGAAACTCTCTGTATGGTCAAAACTCGAGTTTTCATTTCTTAACTCGAGTTTGCCTTTCATTTCAAAAACTAGAGCTTTTCTCTGTCAAGTCAAAATTCGAGTTTTCAAAGTGAAACTCGAGTTTGCCTTTGACAATAAGTTTTTCAACTTACAAAGACAAACTTCATTTGTGTTTACAATTGTCTGTTATCATCAAAACCAATTATATAACTAATAGCCTAAACTCGAGGAAGCCTTTAGCTTGGCTCGAGTCAAGATGGAAAATTTGCAATAAACTACAGCGTATTGACTCGAGTCACAGAGAATGGCTTGAGCCAATCTGACAGCAAGCAATTTAACTGATATACTTCACTTATTCGACTGAATTGAGTTATTTGGATTTGTCCTATGTATAAAAAATGCTTTCTAAAGTTAATTATCATCAAAACACACATTGAGAACTAACACAACAGTCATAAGGGAGGCTCTAAGATTAATAATATTCAATTTAGATTTCATGTCCTTTCCTACACAAATTGGGATTTGGTATGCTATACAATAATATGCATTAAATGCTAAGTCTCAATTTTATATGCATTATCATAACATTGAATAAAGACTTGTCTATTTGGTTTTTTCTTTCATTCTATCGTCATTTCTTGGTTAATTTTCCTATAGGAGAAAATTATAGATTTGACATACTTTTTGTGGATAATCCTTAGTTGGACTTCATTTATTTATTTGAGGAAAAGTTAAAGAAGCAAAGAGAGCCCAAGTTCTGATGCTTGGAGGCCGCATATGAAGAGTCTAAAAACACTCAAAGTTAGAAGCCTCAAAATTACTAAAGATTGTGCCTAACTAAGTTTGATCTTTCCTATATGTCTACAAGTCCAATTACAAGGAGAAACCAATCCAAGGATGGTATAGATACTGATATGCTAGATTGTAGGCTCAATCTATCTTGGGATGGGGGATACAATCAAAATTGATATAAGACAGATAAGTATGTTGAATTTCAATAATTTGAGAGACTGGTTTATATACTCCTTTAATATTTTTTATTTATAGCTTTTAAGGAAAAAGAAAGAAAAATACAGTCAAAATTGGTAAAAAAATAATTAAGTATGTTGAATTTCAATAATTATATAGGGACATATTTAAGATTTTCGAAGAACCTCTTGTGGGCAAACATGTGGTCACCATGGAGGGCCTCGCTGCGACAAGCCTAGGCAGCTGGTGGAAATGTTTAAGATACCAAAGATTGAACAAAATGTGTTTTAAAAAAATGAGTTGTGTTGAGACGAAAGACTTTCTCTGGACGGTAGTTGCTGGAGGGGACAATGGAGAGATAAAATGGTGATTAAGTTGGGGGAAGAGAGAAAGTGTAGGAGGAGTGTTATGGGAACCAAGGAGAGAGGGAGACTTTTTACATAATTGTTCAGATGACAAAGAGCAAGACATATTTAAAATAAAGTTGATTTTTCTTAACAAGAGGTTGAAGATGAAGGAAAGAAACAAGAGGGTAAAAGTTGGAATTTAATAAAAATATGAGAGTATAATGGTCAAAATTTTCCTTCGCCTCCCTTCTGTTACACCCCTACCGGCCTTGCCCTTTCGGGTGGCGGGTTAGAGGGATTCCTTTTACTTATTACATTTCCTCTGTTAATTAGTCCTTTTTATTTACATTAGAGTGTGCACAGTAGAGCATATGATCGGTTTGGACAACTTGCATTATACTAGTAAATGTACAATAATCTAAGTAAAGTTCCCGTAGGGTTAAGGGTACAATCGTCCAATTAATACTGAACAGTAAGTATACATCATACAGTCATCCAAATAAAAACGTAGAAAATAAGATAACGCATTCCATACATCTTCGGTCTTCAGCTTCATCGCTCTTACCCTTATCTTTCCCACAGTCCAACCGGCCTACCTCCTTACACCTGTATCTTTGAAACCAGTTTGGAGTTCAAGATTGAACCCCAGAGTAACTGTTAAACTCATACAATATGTATGCAATGCATATAATGCAAATCACTACCAGGAATAAATCTGCCTCAGGCACAATGAAACTAGCATGTATATGTCCGTAGGACCGCCTGGTCAAGACAAGACCCCGGAACCAGCGCGCTAAGGGTCTCAGTAGCCAGGGCGGCCGACCTTGCTACCTTACCCATAAGGCCTCAGTAGACACCTATGAACACACAGTCACATAGGCTCCACCTACCTCTTATACCTCGGGCCTCAGTAGTCACCTATAAACACACAGTCACATAGGTACTACCTACCCTACATGCCACGGCCTCAGTAGCTACCATAGGACACACAGTCCCATAGGTCCTACCTAGCCACCATTCCTCGGGCCTCAGTAGAAACTATAGGACTCAAAGTCCCATAGATACTACCTACCCTACGTTCATATTCATGATCAAACACATATTCAAGAGCAACATAAAGTATGCAAGTTTACAGTTACTACCTGGCACTCCTTACAACAATGAACTCTTCTCTTGGTGTCGGGAGTATGTTCCACACGTGCTATTATCCTAGATATAGTAAAATATCACATTTTCAATCACTAGTACAAACTTTACTTCAAGTTCCATAAATTTCACCTAACTCCAGAATTCTCCAGAACCTTTGACCCAACTTCGCCGATTTGTAATAAATTATAGAAACGTCGTATTAACATGAAATCAGCGGCCTTAGAGCCCTTAGTATGTCTAAGTTATATGAAAAATATTCTCCAAGTCCATCTGGGTTCGAGGCCTTCTCAGATTCCCAAAACGTAGCCACTTATCCGAAACAGAATCTGTGTCTTTAGGTCATTTTCAATCTTAAATAACTCTTGTTTAGAAAATCCAAATGACACTAAATATTATACCAATATTATCCTTAGGATGTCTAATTTTACCATGAAAAATATCAAAGAAAACGGAATCCATTTACTATTTTAAATCCCTTGATGAACATACGCTGCCCAGAAACCGTAAGAATCGGCGGATTTTCGTATATTAAAGACTTAAGCTTTTTGAGTTTAGAAAAAGGTGATCTCCCTTGTCCCCACACAAAAAAAAAAATTCTGGACCCATTGATAGCCTTAAAAACATAATAATCCTACTGCAACCTCACAAAAATACCATAGGGCAGAAACTAGAGTTTCCGAGTCGTCGGTTAGAGAACTTACCTTGGTATTTCGGTTGCGTATAGCCTTCTTCACCTCCTAACCTTGAGCTTCAGCTTGAACCTCCTCTTCCTATTCTTGGATTCGTGCTAGTCAAGTGGAGAATGAAGGGAGGAGTGCCCTTTATATAGACCTCAAGGGTGAAGGCTATTATCAAACTTTGGTTATTGTCTATTGGTTAAAACGATGCTTCGGGTTTAAATATAATTTATTTACTTGGTTCTCAAGGGTTCTAGAGAACTCTTTTGGGAAGATTTGTGGCGCATTCCAAGGAAAAAAATAAGATTCCAAAATTTCCCCTTATAGTTGTCTCTGGAATTGCTAGTTTTAGGTTTTTGGCCCAAGGGTAAAACAGTCATTTTGCACTGCTTTCTTCTTCCAACTAGTGGGGCCCACTAGATCTTGCCCAAGATTCTTCCATTAATTTCCATGTGAGGTCAAAATTACATGTCATTCATCTTGTCACATCAGCTTCAAATATGTGGTCCAGATTAATCCTGATTATTTTATCTTTCTTTCTCTTTATAATTACATGATGTGACATTTTTCTTTCTCTCTAAATCACTTTCTCTCTCCTATGGGCCCACCCAAATTCACCCTTCATCTGTGTCCAGGGGTCTAGACCTGACTCCAGAAAACCCTAACCGGTCCCGCTTGGCTACCTTTTGCCGGTTACACTTTTCCTCGTAACTCATGCAACTTAGTTGGACTTGTGTGGGCCGGATCATTATTCCCTTCTCTTTCCTCCTAGTTTTCTTAAAAAACGCAGGGAACCCTTACCCATCCAAGAAATGTCATATGCATATTTATTTTAGCACCTTTTTGCGCTGCTAATTGTCCCATACCTTAGGGCATAGCTAAATGGTATTCTTACCAACCAATTAACACCATATAAGTGTTTTTGTGCCCTTTTGCACTATCACTTTAATTTCTATGGTCCTTAAGCTCCTGATCCAAATACTCATGCAAACAGGAGTGCAAAATGTCTTAAAATATGGCAAGATGGCACTTAAAAATCCCCCAAACCAAATGACCAAGGTGCCCTTGCAAAATATCCTCTTAACTTGGCTTATTTTGCAAGTTTTGTTGACTTTTATCTCTCCTCCTTGTTTTGCACGACTTTTAAGCAATTGCTCTCTCTTCATGATGACTTGATTTGACCTCTTGCACCTATAATTATGAAGGGACACGTGTCATGCTCTTATTGGTCCAACACAAAAGTAGTTTTTTCCCTTGTCATGATAACGGGACACCTGTCATGATTTTATTGGACCAACAAAAAAGTATGTCATCATTAGTCATCATGACCTTACTTTATCGGTGTTTGCCCGAGATCCTGCCCGGGTTTTACTCGGGTTTTCTTCACGAATACCGATGTCTTCTCAAAAACGTAGGGCATACCAACTGCCCCGAAAATGCCTGTACTTACTTATACCGGCATATTTTTACTCAACTAATTGTCCTATACCCCATGACATAGTTGGGTGGCATCCTTTCCACCGGATTTACGCTGTATAGACCTTCTGTGCCTCTTTTTCCATTAGCACTTTAATTCCATGGCTTGAACATACTGGGTCCTCTGACCTGTATAGCCGAGTTACTTAGTCCCAAAGAGGCTTCCTAACTCTCGACATTCTTGGGACTCTTCCCGAACTGGGCTTAGTCGTCCGCCTACTTCAGGCTTATTCCCAGTTCTTAAGGTTCAGAATTCAGGGTGTTACACCTTCAAACAAAACACAAACTAAGTTGATGTGCTAAATTTAAAACTTTGTTGCTAATAAATAAGCAGCCTTAACTATAGGACAGGGCCCAAAAGGTAAATTAAACACCTATACTAGGAATGAAGACATAAAAGCCAATTAAAAAATCAGAGTTATGTATCCTAAGTCAGGCAACTATCCATTGATTAATTGAGACTGAACTTGAATATGATGATATGGCCATTATAGGTTGGATCAATCGGGGTGCATCATTTGGATGATAGCCAACATAGTAAGAACTTTACTTTCGAATGCCACAGAGAGGGCAATGAGATATACTCAGTCAAATCTTTAAATTTCCATCATGTAAGAGTTTGTTTTTTGTTATTTTCTTCATCATACTCGTAAGTTGATTATCAATAAACTATATGCGTGCCAAATTGTCATTTGAATCCTTTAAATGGTGAAATTGCATTACTATCTTCCTATTTTAGTGTGAAGCATCCATTTGTGCTCCATCGGGAAGTGTTGAACATTACTCTAAGCTTTAATACATGCAAGGGCAAGGAGGTGTCCTTCAAAATATGTGTATTTCTTTTCATCCAAACTACCTCTAAGTTGCACAGATTACACTTCACCGAAGTTTCTCTATTTTTGTCATCAATTTCTTAATAGGAATTAGCAAAATCTTCTCTGAAGTTCTTGGACGAATATCTCTGCTACTCAAGAACTCCTGACAAGACTCAAATAAGAGAAAGTTATTTGGGCCTCCTAATTCTGCAATCTATCCTATCCCTACATTAATTTTATTGAGTGCAGTAGCCTGAATAAATGATCTTGTTATTAGAATTTCAACCTTGTTTTGTACTTTAATTCAGTTTTGTAAATAGTTTTTTAATTCAGAAATTAGCATCTTTTTAGTTAGTAATTAGTTTCTGTTGTAACCACTTTAGGGAATTAGTTAGAAGTAATTGTTATGGATTTATTTGCACATATTGTCTATAAATAGGTTTGTACATACTCTTGATTACTTACTTCAATACAATTAGATTTTTCCTATTCTTGCTTTCACAATATGGTATTAGAGCTATGAGTCATTGACCATCTCTGATTTTTTTTCTTTTCTATACACTTTTAATTCATCTTTACTTTTCAATGATTTCTCTCTCTTCCCTCTACACTTCTGCCATTTTCCTTGAGTTCTCACTTTTCTCTCAGCCGTGTGAACCCTAATCGCCTTTCACCTGATTTTCTTCCTCGGTCTACCTTCAAATTTCACTGATCAACCATGGCACCTGAACCTGTTACCTCTTCGTCTTCACTCGCCAGTAATCTTGGTGGTGGTTCATCCCCAAATTTGTCTGATTCCATTCAAAATGTCGGCAATCGTTTCTACTTACATCCGAATGAGAATCCTTTGTTGATTCTCGTCTCTTCGGTCTTATCTGGTCCGAATTATTACTCCTGGGAGTGAGCTATGAAGATGGAGCTCATGTCTAAAAACAAAAATCGCTTTATCAATCGTTCCTCTCCCATTCCTGAAGTTAGATCTCATGTTCATTCCTTTGTTCATATGATTTCTACACAATTTGATATTTCAGTGCAAATCATCCATTCTGATAATGGTGCTGAGTTTATCATGGATGATTTTTATAAACAACATGGTATACTTTATCAAACAAGTTGTGTAGAAACACCTGAACAAAATAGCAAAGTAGAAAGGAAATATCAACACATTTTAAATGTTACAAGGGCTTTATTGTTTCAAGCTCATGTACCTAAAGTTTATTGGGTCATATGTGATTTCTCATGCCATTTTCCTTATTAATTGTTTACTTAGCCCTATTTTGAATCATAAATCTCATTTTGAACTATTATTTCAAAAAAGTCTAGATTTGAACAATCTTAGAGTTTTTGGTTGTCTTTGTTTTACTTCCACCATTACACAAAAGTGCACAAAATGGATCCTAGGGCCCATAAATGTGATTTCCTTGGTTTCCAACATGGTACTAAGGGTTTTCCTACTTTGGATCTGCATACTCATCACATTCTAGTTTCTAGAAAAGTTCATTTTTATGAATCTCTTTTTCCTTTTTGTAATGTTGAGTCACCTTCCCTTCCAAATACCACTCCTTTACCTCAAGAATGACCCTCTTTGGATTTTACTACCTCTTCTCCTTGTCTTTCAGCTGCCTCTGGTTTACCCCTTCCTATAGATCCAGCTGGTTTTGTTTGTTCTTCTCCTTCTCCTCCTTTACCATTACCTAGACGATCCACTCAGTCTAGGCAGCTCCCTTCTTATTTGCATAATTACCACTTTGCTCTTCAATGTACATTAGCCATTCCGGACTCTTTGGAAAAAGGTAGTTATCATCCTCTTTCTCGTGTTCTTTCTTATACTCATCTTTCTCCTTCTTTTCGTCATTATTCTTTGTCTATTTCTCTTGATGACATCCCTAAAACCTATTCCCAAGCTATTAAGCATAAGGGTTGGAAAAATGCTATAGATGCTGAACTTAACACTTTACAATAAAATAACACATGGGTGTTGATTGATTTACCTCCTGGAAAATGACCTATTGGGTGTAAGTTCCTAACTCTAATATTAAGATTGGTAAGAATATATTATTTTTGTTTTTTTGAAGTTTTCAATGACTTTTCTTAATCAATGAAAGTTTTGGGATGTGCAGCCTATATCATCTAGCTTTTTTCCGGAAATATTTGTTTTTAGGACCTCTACCAAATCTCCAAGAGTTACATTAAAGTACAACAATAATGAGAGATCGAGATCTTTGAAGACCCTCAGTCAGATTTTGCTACTGGGAAGCATCTCTAAAAGGAAGACGTACATAACATTCATAGCCATAGAGAGGTGTACATAAATGAATTAAAGATTTGTGTTAACCAATGGAACAAGGGCGAGGATGGTTTTCTCAAGCTGTAAGCATATGTATAAAGAAATAGAAATTGTAGTCAATATATCTCTATAAAGATATTCTTCTTGGCAATTGTTTCATCTTGACATCATGGTCAATTTTTAGCCGTAAAATAGCATATAGACAACTGTTTCATCAACTGACTTCACTTAGTAAATTTTACCACATTCCGTATATATTCTAATTCCCTGTCATTCATTCCATATGTTTACTCCAGTCATCTATTGTTTCCTCAAATTTTTTATTAATTAATGAACATTTCTATTTTTTGCCAATGGACACTTGTTTTCCACTTATTGCACCATTTAGATATCTATACTTTATAATAGTCACATAGGGTCATCGTTTTTTTCTTTTCGTTTATCCTTTTAACATATGGAAATTAATGAATTTATCTATCTTTTCTGATGGACTCTTGTTTTTCACTTATTGCACCATTTAGATATCTATATTTTATAATAGTCATATAGGGTTATTCTTTTTTACAATTCATCTTTTCCTTTCTCCTTTTGACAAATGGAAATTAATGAATTTATCTATTTTTTCAGATGGACACATGTTTTTCACTTATTGCACCATTTAGATATCTATATTTCATAATCGTCATATAGCATCCACTTGGAGCCCTATCACTACAAAAAAAACCGGGTGTTTGTCGCGGTTCATTTGTCGCGGTTCATAATAACCGCTACAAAATCTAATTTTGTAGCGGTTTTTTCACTAAACCGAGACTAATTAGTAACGGAAGCCTTGGCGCAATGGCGGGAATGTTTGTGACGTGACATTTGTAGCGGTTATTTGATATTAACCGCTACAAAATTGGCGCCAACTTTGCTGCGGTGTATTTCTAGCGGTTGCATCACCACAACCGCTACAAATATACGAAACGACACAATTTTGCCGCGGTCACCAAGAAGAGCGACATTAACCGAGTCAAAATCTAAAGTTTTGTAGCGGTTTCTTGCCTAACCGCTACAAATATTCACTCTATAAATACCACGTCTCCGTACATCAACTATAAAAATTAAAAAAATGACTAAATCTCGACTTGTAACTGAATGAACTATCTCGCTTGGTCGTCGAAGACATGCAGATATCAGCAGCTCTGATCTCCTATCTCGGGTGATAAGAGCTGCAGATATTTGCCTCTCTCATCCTTGTGAGGAAATTCGTTCAGTGACAAGCCAAAGTTTACTCATTTCTTTGGCGTTTAGACTTCTACTCTTCTGAGAACAGTCCAACATGCGACCGGAGATTCGGTTCCATTATAGCCACCTTTGTCTCACGAAAATATCTCTGATGAAAATGACTCAGCAAGTTTTTCGTGGGAGATCAGCGGCTATACTGAATCCGAATCCCCACGGACATGTTAGACTATTTTCGGTGACTTCATTATGTTTAATTTATTATTATCGACACTTTTGGAAAACTTAAAGAAAAAATTAAATGAATTGAAGTTTGTTATTTTAAATATTTGTACCAAACTAATTAGTTTGATTCATAAAGTTTATGAATCAAACTAATTAGGTTGGAATTTTTTTTTGGAAAAAAATTCATTTTGTAGCGGTTATTGAGAATAACCGCGACAATATGTGGACATATTGTAGCGGTTACTAGGTAACCGCTACAGAATTTCAAGGGTCAGTTGTTTTGTAGCGGTTAGGTAACCGCTACAAAACATCACGAAGAACGAGGCATAATTGTAGCGGTTTATGCGGCGGTCACGACATAACGTTACAAATTTTTTAAATTTGTAGCAGTTTTTATGGGAACCGCTACAAAATGTAGCGGATTTTAAATAATACTTTCTCATTTTCACCGTCACAACTTCTAACGGTTTTGAGTTTTCAACCGTTTTACCTTTCACCCTACCTTTAAACTCTTACTTTTAAAGTTCTACCTTTCAACATCATGGTTTCTGAACAAGATAAGGGAAAGGGAAAAGCAGATGTCCCCAAGAAAAGGGGTTTAAGGGGCAGTAGTAGTAGTAGAGGGGGCCTGACATATACCTCCGCCATCTCAAGGGCTGGACGAGTTTGCCGAGCTCTTCGCCAATGAAGAAATTCCAAACACGGAGAACCTAGAGAACATAGGAGGAGATCAAGAAGCAAGTTTGTCGCTGGACGACTTAGACGAGAATGAGGACATCCATATTGAGATGCCCATATCGGAGGTGGAGTAGTTCATCGACCAGGAAAACCAGCGGGACCACGGGAACCCCCAACCGGCATCTTCGCGTTCCACCGGATATACAGTGGATGTCGAAGGTATTTGTAATTAGTTTTTTTTTTGAGAAATTAATTTATATTCGGTATGTATGTTTAATTCAATTTTTTGTAATATTGCAGATAGACTTGGGAACATCACCAGGAGGACGCTGGATGTTTCCGCTCTCACTCAGATGGACTGGGAAATGGCCGAGTGTCGGGTCGTAGTCCCGTGGAACGAGCACACGAGACGGGCGATCGGCAGCGGTGGTCACCTGATGAACCGATTCCTATCTGAATTTGGCGGTAATTGGGCATAGTTCCCGATTTTTTTCAAGGATTGGAAGCATGTGACGAAGGATACAAAGAACAAGGCGTTTACCGGAGTTCTGCAGGTAGTCAATATTGTTTAATTAAATTTTACATGTTAATAGTTATAATTTTTAGTTTATTTCTTTCCTTATTTATTTCTTAATTCATTAATAATTAATAATGAAATTATGATACGTAAAAGTTTAAACTGCGCGAACAAACATAAGAGGTACGTTCGATGAAAGTGGGGGAAGGGTGGAAGAGCCGGAGGAATCGTCTCTACAATCGTATGAATGGAGATGGCACTATTCCTCTGCAGTAGCTGATCGAGAACGTCCCAGACGACGTGGAACCAACTCACTGGGCGAGTTTCGTCCAATATAGGAGGGGTGTTGACGGGCAGGTACCTTTTTTAATTAATTATAGTTTAATTTTGTGTAAACATTAGTTAATTTGAAGGTTACATATAGATTAAATTAATTTTTTGAAATGTAATTTAAATTAATTTATAGTTTACTTAATTGATAATTTAAATTGAGTTTAGGGTTTAAATTTTGTTTCCTCCTCCTTGCAGGCTTTGTCGCAAAGGAACACAAGAAGTCGGGCACAGCAGAGAGTCCATCACACGGCAGGGACCAAGACGTTTGCTGTGACCTACAGTGAGATGGTATGTTATTATTTAACATGATGATTGTTTTGTTTTTAAAATAACAAAGTATATATTGTTTTAATTCTTTCATCAACAGAATACCCTTTGGTCCCTGACAAAAAACACAAACCCCATTTTGGTCCTTGACAAAAAAAATGTCCTTTGTAGTCCATAAAAAAGATGAATAAGGGTCGATTGGTGGACATTTTGATCCCTCACAAATTTCCAAAAGGTCTTTTTTAATCCCACAAAAAGGACGAATAAGGGTCGGTTTTTTTGTCAATGACTAAAATGGAGTCCGTGTTTTTTGTCAGGGACCAGAAATAGTATTTACTCTATAAATAAAGAGTGATCTGAACTTATAAGGAGACGCTATTTCATTAATCCAACTCTTAAAAACCATATATATATGCTTCAACATCAGAATTCTGCGGTGAGTTTTCACTTTCAGAACTTATAGAGGTGACTTGTTACAATCCACGTAAAGAGGAAAATCTCAATTGACAAGAATCAAGTGATGCTAAAACTATCTCACATCGAAATGGTATAATTATTTATGGGTTTAATGTTTTTGCTTTTGTTGCAGAAACATTTTTTCTACCACACTCACATAAAAGTGAGTGGGTCCCATTGTAAAAAGAAAAGACAAAAAATATTATTGGAACCCACTCACTTTTATGTGAGTGTGACAGAAAAAATGTTTCTACAGGAAAAATAGAAAGATTAAACCCATTATTTATATTGTTAAAAAAAAAAAAACCCATTATTTATATGTATATATCAAAAGAAAGAATGAAGAAGGAAAAAAGAACTACATGCATATAAAAAATATTAATAACACCTTGCTTATAAAATATTTATTATTTCGATTGCAAAAAGAAATCTTAATTATTTCTTTTTAAATGCAATACACATACTTTTTTGTATTTTAAACTATATATATCCATGCAAAATAGAATTTGTACAAGAAATTTCCAATCTGACAATTTGAGAGAGCGTTGACCATAACGCTCCCACCCGAAAAAGATTAGGCTCAAGTCTAAAATAACTCGAAAATATTATAGGTTCGCATCCAAAAAAAAAAATGCTCTCAACTTATAAGGAGACGCTGTTTTATTAATCTGACTCATAAAAAACATATACATGCAGCATATGCTTCAACATCAGAATTCCTAAATGAGTTTTCCCTTTCTGAACTTATAGAGATAACTTGTTACACTTTCACCTACAGAGGGAAATCTCAATGGACAGTCAAGTGTTGCTAAAACTAACTCAAGAGGTCTCAATAAAGCGTCGAAATGGTACAATGACATTCTGTATATAGAAAACTCAGATCCCACAAGGGCAGCAATCAACTTCGACGAAACTTGGGCCACACGGTGAGTACTCCAGGTCTCCTCTCCTCAAAACGGTATCTGCATAGTAACATCATTAAACTAAAATGAGAAGAAAATGATGAGTCCTAAAGAAGCAGGGTGAACTAGATTCCAATAACACATTATATGTCCTCCGCTGCTTGTACTAAAGAAGAAAGATGTCTCACCCGTTTTCATTCAGGAAACTTCTCACAGCAGTTGGAAGAGCAGCTTGTCCTCGACTATGATTGCCAATGCCTGAAGAAATGAAAGGTAATTATAAAAAACAGTCCAGAATCCTAATTTCTGATCCATCCAACAGATATAAAATTACTTATTAGTTCAGTAATTAAGGAAATCTTTAATAGTTTTCTAAAACGAAATCAATCCAGTGAAAGGTGCAGATGGGGAAAAAAAGAAATGTTTTTTTTTTCGTGTTGCCTTTCTTTAGACTACTGAATTTTCACTCGCCGAATAGCATTTCTGTCTTGCTTTCTAAATCCCTGTTGTGGTCCTCTATAGAAATGCGTACTAATATGACAAAAATGCTTTTAGCAGCCAAGAGTTGGTCTTTTGGACCATTGTGGTCAAGCTAGACAGGTTAGGATTTCCTCCTTTCTTTGGCCAATAACAAGCAAGAGCATCAAATGGGACCATTAAGGAAAATCATTCCAATTGAGACAGTAGCTAGTGATAAGAAGAGGTGTACTTTCATCCAATTTAAGGCTGGCAGGTAGGTCATGGGCAATTTCGTTGGATGGGCCCCATTTCAGTGTGTTGTGCCATTACTGACCCATATTTTGTCACTTATGACTTGAAAACTCCAATAACATGCAGCAATTATAGCAAATGACCAGTCAGTCCTAACTTATTTTAGGAGATGAAAATAACATTATGTTTGTGGAAAGCAAGCTTTTACTTCAATTAAAGGCTGTAACACTAAAATATAGAATAACTCTCATAATCCAAAGAAGAGCGCTTAAACTAGTCTTATCCTAATCAAAACAAGACACTTAATCTATGAATGAAAAAACATTTATTTAAAAGGGCAAAAAAATTAGACAAATAACCCTTCATTAAAACAAGATAAATAAAATACAAAACAGCTTAAGTCAGATGCATGATAAAATATTTCTCCAACACTTATGTTTCTTTCAAGGCTATAAAGGGTGACATGTTGCTTGGTATTAGCACAAGCAAAAAGTGATTCCAAGGGCCTTCTCAGGCTATTAGCTAATAGCTATATAAGCACAAACATATGACAAGTTGTACTAGCAAGAAAGTAAAAGATACCTGTTATGACTTCCAAAGCTGATGATCTAAGCCTTATAGGTGCCTGCTGTTTATCCAAAATTTTCTTATCCATGCCACTAACTGACCCATAAGTTAAATTTACAATCCCATCAATATCCTTCACTCCATTTGAACTTTTTAAGAATCCCTGGCTTTCAATTCTATACAGATATTCTTGTATGGCTTGAATAGCTTCTGATGCATGAAGACCATGCAAATCCAATCTCCATATATCATTTTCACTATTCCTGATCCTAAAAATTTCTTTGGCTGCCTTAGCATTAAGTTCTTGAGCAGTAAGTACATTCTCTTGAGCCTTCCTTGAGTGCTGTCGAGCAGAAAAATGATCACCTCTAAGAAAAGCATCAGTGGCTCCCTTTGAATGTTGGGATGCAGACCTGTTAAAATAATATGGTATAATGTCTTAGTGTCTTGTCAAAGGTTGACTAAACAAAGTACAAGTATGGTATGCTGTAAAAACATGGCATAGGCAACCAAATAGAGACTTGAGGGTACGGATGAGTTTAATTAATACACAACAGACAGTTTTCAAGAACATCCCAGGGAAAAAGGAATGAGCCAGCATTCATACCTCATCAATCGCAATGCATTCATTCGGTGGCTTAAATAAACATCATCCTCTTCCCATTCAGGCTCAACAGGAACAGAGTTCAAGAGACCAGTATTGAATCTCAAGTTTCCATAGCCAGTGAAACCTTGGACTGGGGAAGCATTCCCAACTTCATGGTGTTTGTCATAGTCTTTGTGATGACCAGTAAGAGTAGAAGCAAAAGGAGCGAGGTCCATTTGATTTTCTGAAGAGAGACCCTTATTTGTCTTATCACGTGGAATTTCAACCAAAGTAGCTGATTGAGGAACAACTGATTCATTTTGATCTTCAGAATTGACTGTGGAAGCCATATTGTGTTCTTCAAAGTTAACTGAAGAAGCCATTGTTTCCAATAATGTTGAGGCCTTAGAAACATCATTGCTCACAGCGGCCAAGACATCTTCAATCAAGCTATTTTCAGCCCAACGATGTTGCTTTTTGAGCATCTTTATGGCTAAAGTAGCATCTTTCAGAGGAACAGCACTACAATAATTGCCACCAGCATCACCACTTAAAAACTTAGTTTTATCATTCCCATTCTCTTTCAAAGCAGGAAAATTATTAGAGGGATTCAGGACTGAAGAAAATGGCTTGACCATAGCATGGTTATTCTTGAGCAACTTCTCACCCTGTCGCAAAGAATTAGGTTTGCTTGCTATAGCTGGGAAGGGGTCCTGGGCAACTTCGGATTCAAGACCCTGTTTCTGTCTCTGCTTGAAATCAAAAGCAGCCCAACCAGAAGATTGACCCTTAGCCTGTGGCATCTTCTTGAGGGAAGATCTGGCTGACATGATCAGCTTTTAGTGTAAAATAGCAGACAGACAACTGTTTCAACTGCTTTCACTTTTATCTCAATATAACTTATTTAGAGGCACCAGAGCCTAGTATAAAATGACAAGAGATCCGGTGCGCAAACTTTGCAAGTAAACAACTGTAAAAATTCAAAAAACAAGATACACATAATTATTCTCATGCAATAGGAGAAATATAAAATAACAATATGCAGTCACACATCTAATGTAGCCAGACTTCATTTAAACCAGTTCGTTTCATTAGGTAAAAAAGGAAGAGATAAAGAAGAAATGAGAATTTGCTGGTTGTCAGTTGTGAGGAAGCATAGTACAAAACTTGGGCTAATGACATCAAAGATCAAACTTTCTGGTTCTTCCAACTCAATTCAAACAAACAAAAATTTTAATTTAATATAAGTTGGCTTTTCAAAGCAGAAAACAGAAAGAGAGTAGAAAAGAAGGGAGGGCAAAAAATTAAAAACAGGGCTGGAAGTTCAGAAAGATAAGAGGAAATATTAGAACATTAGAAAAACTTAATTTTTATCTTAAATTTGATCAATCCGAGCAGAAAGAAAGGCTTAGAAAATTAAAACCTTTAGGATAACAATTAATTTAACCTATGATATGACTCGAATAATCCTCACCTGTAAAAGTATATGACCCCTATGATACGACTCGAATAATCCTCACTTGTAAGTATTTAACTAATTACCATCCATATAATAAATTCCTATGTAAACATACATATCAAAATAATACTGCTCCTAGCACCCGTACCCAGGCCATTCCTCATCATTGTCCATGGTTAGGAAAAGCTCAACCTTGAGTTTTGAAGCGAGAAAGTAGCAGAAAGATCCAACTTAAAAAAAAAAAAAAGTACAAATAATAGCAGCTATAGATGAGAAAACAACAATTGCAATTTTGGACTCTCAAACGTTCTCGAAGCTTCCTTCATCATTTCGACTAGCCATAAGTCCATAACTATTGGTTCAAACAAGCATTTTCTGCCCCAGTTCACTTAAAAAAGTTGAATGACTTGAGCATTTCCCAATGGCTAGAGGACCTAATATGACCTGGTAATTGGTAGCTTAAGCAATTTATGATATGGATAGAAAAGTAGTCATATAATCAAATGATAACAGTATATAATTAATTATTATAATTATTTGACTTCACCGTAGTTTATAATAACAATATAACAACATAAGTTCAATGATTGCTTTAGCATTGGTTAGATTATTAAATTACTAAATTATTACTGAGTGTCGGATATTACTACTAGTTTTGTCCTCCTTCTTCTCCCTCTAAACTCTCTGGTATTCTCTCTCCCTCATACTGTATCTTTACCCTTTTTCCTCTATGGGATCTGTTTCTGCAGAGTACATCACTCCCCTAATCTGGTAGGCTTTGGAATGACGCTCAACGCGTTCAAAATCAACTAAATTTCAGTTTAGTACATATAAAGAAACTGATTTAGAACCTATAAAGCACGGCTTCCGACACGTTCCCATACGCCTGTCCGATACGTTGGAATTTTTTTTTTTTTTTTTCCAACGTTTCGGTGCTTCATACGAACGACCCCTTCAAAACTTGTTTAGACATAAAGAGACTAATTTCAGCTTAGATACTTGTAAAAAATTTCAATTGATGCTCAGAAACTAAACTTGTATTTCCCTCTTATTTTGCACTGCATAGAATTCATCAAAGTTTCAAGCAAAATGGAAACCAAATTTTTAAAAGCGAGGAAAGGAAACTGACGAAGAAAAACTGAAGGATACCTTTCTGAAAAATCAAGCTATAAATTACTTGGGAAGACCAAGCCGTAGAAATCGTAACCAAGGAATCGATCGATCGAGGAGTTGAAACATCGATGGAACCAGAAAATCAGATGTTTGTTGCCCGTAGAAATTTGCGATCAAACCCACTTCAATTGAATCAATTTTGCAGTTGCAATCCATAAATCAGCTTGTGGAAATCGCACAGAAACAAAGAATCGGAGCAAGGAGAATGGAGCAGGAGGAACAAGAGACCCTCTTCTTCCTGCGGCTGGGGAAGAATCGTACAAGGAAAAGAAAAGTCCAGAGAGGCTCTCTGAATTTACGAATTCGCCCTGTTGACTGGTTTTTTCTTTTTCCCTTTATTTTCTTTTATAAGATTTAACTGTTATCTTATTTATGGATTATTGATATTGATGTGGATATCTTCTCATCTTCCCCCCTCTTCTATCTCCTCATTCCTTAATTGGATTAACAAATATGAATGGGAAAATTTAATATTTTGTAAAACTAATTTCTTTTTCTATCTCCAAACTAATTTTGATCGTCTCCTTATTTTTTTAGTCAGTTCGTCTATATTTCTTAAAGAGTAAATACATTTTCTTGTCCCTATCCTGATAAAAACTACCGATCTCATTTTAGTCTATGACAAAAAAAAGTCCTTTTTAATCCATAAAAAAGACGAATAAGGGTCAATTGATGGACATTTTAATCCCTCACAGATTTCCAAAATGTCTTTTTTAGTCCCATAAAAAGGACGAATAAGGGTCAGTTTTTTTAATAGGGATCAAAATAGGGTAAAACAAAGAGGAATTAACTGTCAAATATTTTTGCGCCGATTCATACATACCTATATGGAAGAGGATTCTCTCCTCATCATTTTTCTCATTTTCCCTCATTAGCTCATTTGGGCCATTGATTGGAAAGGTGGGAGTAAGGTTAAAGTGGTATTGTGGTTGATTGGATGGATAGAATTTAGAGATGATGAGAGATAATGAGAAAGAGACAATGAGAGAAACCCAACCCATACATATATACATACAAGTCTATGGGTTCTTAGATTACTTTTTTTAGAATTTAGTCATTATTTGTGGAAAATTTTATATTTTTCAATAAAATAGTAACAGTATTGTTATAAATATTGTATGAGTGAATATCCATAACCTCTCACTTTTAAGATTTCATTTTGTGATTAATGGCCATATCCTCCGATGATTTTATATTGTAGGATAATGTAGATGATGACTTCCCATTAAATTTAAGATATATTTTAATATGTTTGAGGAGTCATCAATACTAAATTAAAGAGATTTATTAGAGATTTTGATAAGATATCAATTTGGCTCATTATTTAGGAGATTTTATTGTAAATATCTCAATTTTAATTAAATAGAAATATTTAGATTTATATGTAAGAATAAATAAATTATAATAATATAAGGTAGATAAAAAAAGAAAGAAAGAAAAAGGTTTAGGTTTTAATTATTATTATTATTATATAATTTTTCTTTGCTTGTTCACAATCAGAATAAGAAGCAGAAAGCGACACCGTTTGGGTTGAATCAATTGAAAACCGGCCGAAGTGTGTTTGATTTGAGGGAGGGGGAGAGGGAGGGGGAGATCTTTTACCTCCTCTTTACCAAAAAGCCCATGGAAAATTTTCAGTATTCCAAAAATATATTCTCAACAAAAAGGAATATTTCATTCATTAATGGCAATTTGGTGAATTCCCTACCCTTCCACTCCCTTCCCTCAAACCAAACACACCTATGTTTGGTTCAACGGAGAGGAGGGGATAAGAGGGATTTTAATGGAGGGGAGGGGATATGAGGGATTTTAATAATACCTTGTTTGGATTGATCAGAAGGAAGGGTAGGAGAGAGATTTTAATGTTACCTTGTTTGGTTCAGGAGGGGAGGGAAGAAATTTTTTTTGCACAGTGACAACTTTACCCTTATGTTATATGAGAGAGATTTTAATATGTGGTCTTGATTGGTTCAACAATATGAAATATGATATCAGTAGTGTCCCCAAACAAAATCTATAATCAAACTTTCTAGGAATCTGATTACCATGTTGTAACCCATAAATTATTGTTCGCACCATGATTTCTTTTCTTTTCTTGTCTTTCCTTCCCAATCGAACAAAACAAACTGATATGCACACACGTTTAGTATGCATGTGTATAAATGAATCTGTATTAGTGTGTGCTTGGGTTTCTTATGTAAAACTAGGCCATCATGACTCCCTTGGGCAGAGTAGTTACAACAAAATCAGCATGAATTTTTTTAAATGTGTAAAAACTGATTTAATCTTACATATAATATTTTTAGGGTTAAAGTATAGATAATCTATAACCCACACAATTAGAATATAATCAAAATGTAAAGATAATAAAACCAAACACTTGGATGTCTCTCTTCCTCATCTGTGTTTTTCTCTCTGCAATTTTTTTCCAAATTTCTCTTCCATCCAACCTCTTCTGCTCCTGAAATTGGCAGATGCTTTATCACCGACTCGTGATCATCCGATTATATACAATTTCAGTTGATAATTTGGGAGCTCTTACTTGGTTTTTCCACTGGCTGAATTCCCTGAGTTATAAGGAACCTTCTAGAATACCATATCCATGGGTAATCTCGAACATGCAATGGATACCGACATGTAGTGATCGAAAATTGCAACAGGAAACATATATACACTAAAAAAATCGAATCAAATTGCAACATAAAATAACCAATATGAGAAAATTTCAAATTAAGAGGTGTCAATAAAGTGATTGAGATAAGAATTTATGCGAACAGGGGCTCATGATCTTGGTGTTGAGTTCAAACATAAAAATATCAGCGTGTAATAGAGGCTTGGAAGTGATAAATTCGACCGTGAAAAGATTGAAGCGATAACGAAACAACAATACAATATGAAAAAACAATATTGACATTGCTATTGGGATAAAATAATTATGACGATAAACGACAATGTAACCCAAAATTAGTCTCAGGCAATCCCAATAAGGCAATACCGCAACCCATTTTCCCGGAGAAATCAAATTGGTCCAGACTGTTACCAGCCAATACCACCCCCAAGTCCAACAGCCTTCTCGACCACTCCTTGCAGACCAACAAGAACCGATTTGGTACGGTTATTCCTTGTTACAACGACCTTGGTATGACGAGGGAGCACAGATAGCTCCTCTTCACTACAGTCTGCACAGCTCTTCAACTGAGGTCTGAGAGAAGCCACCATTGACGGAACTTTCCATTGCTTCGATTTTTAAGCTTTCAACCCATTAAAACCTAGAAGGTCTCAGGGTATTTTTGGAATAACAGAAAAAGAATAGGGCATCTTAGTCTACTGTCACACCAAATTTTAAAATCTCTCTGAATCCGTCCGATTTGGGAGGGGAGGCTTTTGAGGGGAGTGAGGGGAAAATTTCAAATTTCCCTTCCCTCCTAAATAATATGATTAGCCAAACAAGGGGAGGGGACCAAAATCCCCCCATCCTCCTCCCCTCCCCTCCAATCCCCTCAAACCAAACAGAAGGGAAGTAAAAAGGGAGTAGAGGCGGCATTTGGAGGAGAGTCAATTCTCGCTGGAAAACAGAGCATCAACAAGGAAAGAAGGAACAGAATCACAGCGAGCACCGTGAGTCCATACCTTCATCTCACCTTCCATACCATTGTCGCCGGCGACCCTCGCCCTCATCACCATCGTCGCCGGCGACCGTCCATCATCCACCACTATCTACTCAATACCCGAACTTCAGGGAGTTGCACGAGACCATTCAGAAAGAGGAGAGAGACCAGAGTCGTCGACGCTGCTGCTGTTTCTTTGGGGAGCCGAGTTTGACTGAGCAGCTGGAGGAGAGACGGAATTCACCGTGGTGGAGCTTCAGCTTCGCCATCGACCGAACCATAAGGGCCTTCCTTCCTTCACTATTTCAATTTATTTCCCTTCCACTTGATTTCCGTGATGATTTTTGTCTCTGATTTTATTGTTTTTTGCTCAATCTCTGATTTTATTGTTGCTGTGATGGATTTGTACGAAGTCTCTGGCTGATTTTACTTTGCAAGCTAGAGTAGTTTATTAATTTTGGTTAGTTAATCTAGTTTAGTTTTATCTATTTCAGTGAGCGACCATCATTGAATATGAATTTATTTTATCTATTTCTGTGAGCCACCATCATTGAATATGAATTTGAGCATTAGGATTTAGGGAATTTTAATTAGCCTCTGAGATTAATTAATTAATTAATATGGGATTAGATTGCAATTTGATTTGTGATTAGGATAGACATATATACCTAATAGCTCCATATGATTGTTGAACAGTGTGTTTGATTTTTGTTGCATCTTGAGTAAGTGAGTAACTATGTTAGACATAATAAATTATACTCAGGAGAGGGGTGTAAGTGGAAGGACATGCACTTATAGCTATTTATAGTCGAGATGTGAAATCAAAGTTTATAAAGCTCATAAGGGATTAATGTCTCTAGGTTGTTTGTTTAATATTTCTGGTAGTTAGTTTATTTTGATTCTCTTTTCTCATAATTAAATTCAATTTGGTTTGCTCAACTTAAACGATAGTGTAAAATTAATGCTTAACTTAAGTTTTGATATTAAAGTTCTCGTGCGAACGATATCTTACTTACTCTTTATTATTTGATACGACCCGTGCACTTGTGGAGTTTATAGGCTATAAAGTTTTGTCCTATCAAGTTTTTGGTGCTGAGAACTTGATAAGGCAAAACTTTATAGCCTTTAGAACTTCGCAAATGCACATGTTGTATCAAGTAATAAAGAGTGAGTAAAATATCGTTCTCACGAGGACTTGATACCCATAACTTCAGTTAAACATTAATTTTATACTTTCGTTAAAATTGAGCAACTCAAATTGAATTTAATTAAGAGAAAACAAATAAAAATAAACAAACTACCACAATAATCAAATGAGCAACCTAGAGTCACTAATCCCTTATTAGCTTCATAAACCTTGTTTTCACTAATTTAATTAACTTTAATATCAATTTTGTTAATCTCGAGTATAAATAGCTATAAGTGCATATCAGTCCACTTACAACCCTCTCTTAATTAAGTGTACTTTGTTATATCTAACATAATTACTCAAGAGGTAATAAAACTCGAAACACTCTTTAACAATTATATGGGGTGGGGTCATTAGGTATATGTGTATCTTAATCGCAAATTAAATTGTAATCTAACTCATATTACTTAATCTCAGAGTCTAATTAAAATTCTCTTCGTCAAGGTAAATCCTAATGCTCAAATTCATATTCAATGATGATCAATCACTTAATAGATAAAGCTAACAAGTAACCAAAATTAATATCAAATTTAACTTAACAAGGTAAACAAAGTGCCCATTGCAAATTGTGTGGTTTTGTTAAGGAGTAAGAAAACTTTTATTTTTCTTAGTGTATACTATTTTCAACATGAATGTTCAAATACATTTTTATTCATTTTATGAAAATTATTTTCAAAAATTTCTTGCGCGCCTTTGCTTCCCTTCCGCGCACTTTGTTATATATATTTTGACTGAGTTGGTGGTAGACTCATTCCTCTCTATATTTTTTTCTTCAGATTTTGCAACTGGTGAGATTAATTGTGGTCATGCTTTATAAACTTATGGAATACTATCTCTGCTCCTAATTATAGGAGCACTTTTGTAGTACAAATTGTACTACAAAAGTATTCCTATAATTAGGACCGGAGGAAGTATATTATAATGGAGTGTTGAATCCTGTGGGATCCCGTGACGACATGACTACTATGGCGTTGTCTAGTCTTATTGTTGTAGAGATGCTTGTCTGAGAGTTTGTATCAATTGCTTTGGCTTGCTAGGCTAAGTGGAGCTATTTGGCTTAGCCTATGTGCCAGTCATAACTCATATTTTGGGTTGTCACAGTGAGTTTGTTATGTTGAGCTCATTACGAAGGAAAATTGGCATGATGAAGGAACAAAAGAAAAAGGTTTTCTATTTTTATGACATAGAGATTAGAAATTCGTGGTTGAGGGATTCCTAGCTACTTAGATTAGAAGGGGATGACCATCTTAAGCTGAATTATGGGGATGCCTAATGGGTCTCAAAAGAGTATGGGACTACAGAGTGAGGGACAGTGGGCCCGTTTGGATGGGCTTTTTTGATTAAAAAAAAGCACTTTTTTAATGCCAAAAATAATGCTTTTTAGTTAATTAATGTGTTTAGATGATATTTTTTTTAAAAAGCAAAAGTCACAAAAAAGAAGAAGTCAAAATGCTACTTTTTTAAAAAGCTCCAATTTGGAGCTTTAAAAAAAGGCACTACAAAAAAAGCACTTTTTTAAAAAGCTCATCCAAACGGAGAAGTGATTATATAGAAGCTATTCAGCTGATTCAGATCGAGATTCCTACAACATATGAGAATAGGGGAGTGATCAACTTAGAGATCAAGAATATGATTGAGAGGAGTTGGCAAGTTGAGTTTCATGTTCTGAATAGGGACGTTAACCATGTTGTAGATGCTTTTATGAAAAGAGCTCTTAATGAAGTTGTGGGCTTGAACATTTTATTCGAATATTTTAAAATGAAGAGATGTGTTTGTTGGAAAGTCATATCGTAATAAATTAAAGAATTTATGTGAAGGGTTTTGAGAAAGTTATAACACTAAAGGTTATTAAGGTCATATTTTTATAATTTCTAAAGACACTTATGAAAAGGTGTGGTAAGTAGTAATTGGTGGAAAGTTGTGTTCTTTTTCAGAAAACCCAACATATACTATGAAAGTGGAACCCTTCATAGAAGAGTTATTTTAAATAATATTATTTATATTAATTCATGAGAGTTTATAAATCTAACATGTGATTATGACTTTTAATTGAAGAAGTGTAGCTTCAAAAGACATCACTCCATGATCTATAATTACTCTACACCATCACTTAATTTGAGACAGAGAATCAACCATCATTAGGCTAGCGGATGGCCTTAAACTTTCTGAGAAACCAAGAGGTCTTCGCTTCAAATCTCACAATAGCCGCCCTTTCCGATAATTAACCCACAAAAGTCAAGTCGCGTCTATTGGTAAGGATGTTTTCGTAAATTCACTTAAATTCTTAAAAAGTTAAGGATGTTTTCGTAATATCACTTAAATTTCTAATTTCAGTTAATTTCCTTGTGATTGCCATGTTATTAGCTTATTTCAGGTGATTGGATTGTTAGGAGCTGTTTACTGTTTAGGGGGAGCAAGAGAAAGAAATTTTTTCAATTGGAATTTAAGAAAATTAGAATATCGGGTTAAAAAATTTTAATTAATTCTTATTACTTTTTTTATTTTACATATTCTCTTTATAAAAATTTTATAAGTCCACTTTTTCAATTTTTATAAATCCAACTCATGAAAATTTTCCCTCGCCTTCAAATTCCTCCTACCAAACAACCACTTAATGTGAGTCCTTGTGTGAGTCCCACGGATCTTTAATGTCATTCTCACTATTCTTAACTAGAGGTAATGTTTCAGTGAAAATAAATAAATAAATAGAGGTAGGTAATTTTTCTTTTGGAAAGAGCTTAGGTAATTAATATAAATTCAAGCAATAGTAATACAAATACAAGTCATAGATGGTATTTAAGTGGGAAAGCACTTATTTGGAAATTTTGAAATTCAAATGGTATTTTTTTTTTTTTTTTTGAATTTGTAACACTCCATTGTTATGAGCCCAGAATGACATCTTCACTTATCATGCATTCTGATGTATTATTTAATAAAGAATTTAAATCACTGGGCCATGTTTGATCTTAGAAAATGGAAGCCCTTTTTATAAAGAGTTAAAATAATATTATAGTTCAAATGGGTTTTTCTGAAACATTTGAAAACATTTTATCAGTGGTTCAAACGTATCATTAAAAATGCATCATACTTAAAACCTTATTAAGTTTTATCAAAGTATTTCCTTATTTCTTCGATTAACCTAGTGCTCTACTAAATCATTCACTAAGATTTGGGCTTGTTATATACGTGCCCGTCCCTGCAGCAATAGTTAGCAACATATATATATCTTGTCTACTTCTACGTGATTATATGTATCTAATTAAATATATACATCCCAGTAGTCATACACGGCTATCTCAAAATATTAACTAGGTCATAAGGAAATAATAAAAAACCCATATACAAAAATGAAACTAAATGTTTTATCTGCATCTTCAACACCACTTTCTTCTCAAAATCGAGTAATCTATGCCCTTACTTCTTCCTCCTTGCTTACTATACTGCCTACGTCCTAGATTTAAGGAAGGCTCTAAGATTCAAATAAATGAATCCCAAAGTAACACGTTAATCTCAAATTCTAAGCATATGCAATATATATGTAAATCAACCAAACATAGTAGTCCACACAGCATATAAAGCATTCAAAATCAAATTCAAACAACAAGTATTACATACCAAATATAATGCAGCTTGTAATACAAGTGTTCATTCAATGATTTTCAAATACCTTAGCGCAAGGAAATTCATTTTGACAATTCATTACCAAAAATAATGAATGTATTAGGCCCTGCCTAGCCATCGGGAAGCTAGCCCCATGGTCGGCCCTTCCGCTCAATCGAGCCATGAGTGGTGCTGGCCCATACAATATGGTATACAAAAACATATATAGCAATGCAAAGAATGTGAGATTATAGTTACTACCTGTTGGTCTTACCGACAAAACCCCTTCCACCAAATTCTTATCACTACGCTTATCATTCAAGCACGGGCGATTCTCAGGTCCTATAATTAACATTTACATATAGAGATGAGTCACTGATCAATTTTATCTTAATAACATAATTAAGATTTAACTCCTCTAGACCCACCCTAAAATATTTATCCTTTAATATCCTTATGACTATGGATGTATACTAATTGAGATTTATTTAATCAGATACTATTCACTATGGAATAAATGTTATATCAGCCATTTAACCCTTCAATATATCAAAAGGAACCTTGACTTTGAAGGTTACACACAATTAACAACTTGTGTGGCTATTTTAAGACTTATAAAAAATTCAGCATTTAACTTTCTGAGAATTTAGAAAATTTATAACTTGGTCGTTATAACTCCAAATGGAGTGATTCCAATTTCCACTTAATCTTTGATAAGTCTATTTTTATAAATTAAAGTCACCAAGTTGATTTATAGTTGAGAAAATTCCCAAATTTCGAAATACATAACCAATGTCCAGATTTTTCTAGATTTCTTGATTAATCTTTAAAAAATCATAATTTCTTATATACAAATCCAAATAAGGTGTTCTAGGACTCATTTAAAAGATTAGCAGGTTAACTATATGCTCACAAAATTTCAGGGTGAGAAGAGGTCATTTACCTTGATTTTGACTTACTCAAAAGTTAATGTTCCAGCTGAAAAATTCAATTTTCAGAAGACAAACAGCTCATTATTTCATGTATAATAATTCATTAAGACTTCCTTAAGCCTTTTCATCATTAAACCCGACACCAACTCTTCACAACAGAGATTTCAAATTCGTCTATAACTAAGGCAGAACCATGAACCTTATATTCATGGGCTGTTTCAGTGCAATAGCAGAAACTTCACAGAACCTAAAGAAACTCCAACGTCAACGTGCATGCAACGCCATTTAAGCATCCTCTTTTATTCTCTAATGGTTTGTGTGGCTATCTAGACATTTCAGGCTTAAGAAACATGCTAAAACTTCCTCTGTTTCAACTCCAAAAACAGAGTAACCATATGCAGAATCATAACCACGGCACTTAAGTTTCAAACTCAGAGAACAAGGTTGAGATAGCTTACCTTGTTTGAAACTCATGCTTGCATGCAACTTCGATCCTTCTTCCCTTCCGACTTCTCACGCTTGCTCTCTCCGTCTCTGTTTTCTGTTTCTCGTCCTCTCTCCCTCGGACTCAGCTCGTTCTCTCTTTCTTTTTTTGTCTTTCTGGCGTTTTGTACCGAAGTGAATAAATGGGTTATGAGGGGAAATGAATAAATATTGAGGGAGTGCAATGTGGGTCCGATTTTGTAGAGAGGGGAGGATGAGGTGAGTTGTCTCTAAATGCATGCAACAGGTGTCTTTTTTTTTTTTCACTGTTTTTTTTTTTTATAATAAAAGGTTTTGGAGGAGTTCGGCATCAGTCCCCCACCTGCACGACAACTCCTTCTCTGTGTTCACCGTGACTTGGCTGAAAGAAACAAAAATAAAGTTTATTTATTTATTTATTTATAAGAACAAAAATAAAGAATTGAGGCACTATATGGCTGAAGAGGAATACCCATTGTAGGGAGTACATGGGCTTTGCGTTTTTGGGTTAGAGCAAGAAAGGATCTGAAAACGTACTGCATGTGGGCCAAAATAAAGAATAATGGAATATGAAGGTTGTCTAAAGTGGATAGGAACTTAGAAAAAAAAGTGGATAGGAACTTAGAAATCCATAGATACCAATATATATATATATATATATTTTGTATTGCTTGGGGACCCACAACTAAAATAAAGCCATAATAAGCCTTTCTCCTTCCATGTCTTATTTTTGTTTTCTATACTTATTTACATTCCTAACCCTCCCATTTTACCCTTTACTCATTTACATCTTTAGTCTACCAATAGAAATTCTCAACTTGTCCTCTCTAGGCCATAAAATATTGATTCTAAAATATTTAGGCCAAAAGTTATTCCTTAATTATTTGTCCTTAATTTATGGGAAAATATGTTTAAATTCCCAAATATTACTTTTACATTTATCTAGGTCAAATTTCACATAATTAATTCCATGTAATATTCTCAATTCCTAATCCCCAAGATTTGGGATGTCACAGAATTTTCCCAATATGAAAAGTCTAATGTAGTATTTATCATTCTTAAATATGAATGAAGTTAGATTTTTTTTTGGGAGGTTGATGAGTAAATCATCTCTCCTTGGTTTTGATAAGGTAGTATGGAGTGGATGGAGTATTATATAGATCAAATTTAAAGGATTAAAGTACACAATATTTATTGCATTTTTTTATTAGGAGAATCCTATATAAATTCAGCTAAAATACCAAAATTTAAATTCAGGCCTATACTTTTAATAAAATCTTAATCAGGCCCAAGAGGCCTAATTAGAGATTTGTCAATGTTGCTAAATGACTATGGTACCCCTCAAAGCCATCTCTTTCACCCAAATCACCTCTTTTGGCTAATTCTCTCTTTGCTCTTTCGTCTCTCAGCATTTGATCTCTTTGTCTCTACAATTTAGTGATTAGCAAAGATCAAAAGCCCTAAAGATTACCATTCAACTGAATTTTTTCGTCCTGTGGTCATCAACTCCGCCCCCTTCAGCCAGCTACAGTGATGAGGACATAGGAGGCGGCATGACCAAGGCAACAAACTTGGAGGACATACAAGGTCTTGGAGGCCCAATTACAAGAGCAAAAGCTAAAAGGGCTAAAGAGGCTCTAAATCTCTTGGTGACCACTTTACTTGAGACAAGCCCAAGTCTAAAGGAAGCAGAGCCCAAAATGATACACTTAATTCAGATTGAAGACCTTGAAAATGGATATGCATGAAGGCTTCATTTTACTTAGTTTTATTTATCTTACATTTAGTTAAACTTTTGTAATAAGGCTTATTGGGCTTTGTGTGTAAGCATATTTAGGTTAAACTCAATTTGGATGTTGTCCACTATATAAGGGAACACCATAGCCTTTTTGAGGGACGCAAAATTTGAAAGTTAACCTTTTTGGTGAGAGACAAGCTTCTCTAGGGTTCTTTTGAGAATCTCTGAACTTATCAAGGGCAACAATCCTTGTGGTGTTCTTGGGCTTATCAATTATTTGGAATTGTGACGCCTACCTATAATCCAGTTTCCGTTCTATATTTGTTGGTTTCGTATCTCCAGATTTCCTTATCCTTTTTCGGTGTTTCTTGAGTCAAAATCGTGTTTCAGAAAGCCATCTTTCACCTCGTTTTGGAAACGCTCAAATCCGAGGTCTGTAGCGTGAGATACATTTTGTCCTTTCAGGACACGTTGGAGGCTGAATTTTCGGTGCGAATTTCCATTCCTAGTTGATCCAATCATCCTTTCTTTCGGGAATCATATTATCTGGTATCAGAGCTCTTGGTTCTAGGATTGGAATTGGGTTATCTTTTCTCCAATCTGGTCACACATTTGGTAACCCTAATCCCTAAAATTTGTCTTTCTGATTTTGGATTGTGCAATTCTGTTTTAGCCATTGTTGTTTGTTCCTAATTTGTCTTTCAATCTTCTGGTTGTTGTCTCTTTCAATTTCTTGTTCAATTCACATATTTCTGCACTTGGTTCTTGGTGTTCATTCCTTATTCATCATTGTTCTTGAATTTTAATCCTTTCAATTCATGTTTCTTGAGTAGTATGTTGTTAGTGTGTTAAGTAATAGCTCAGTTTGTGGGGAATTCTGTCTAATTTAGTTCTGAATTAGTACAATTTCAAAGTTTGATTCAAAAATCCCAAATTCCTCCTGTTGAAGAATCAGGTGTTAAAAAAAAACTATACAGCACCTTGCTATTCAATTTACACACACTACTACTTGTGAATCAAATCCAAAGTGTTTTCCTTGAAAAAATTCCTCCAAGTTGTTCTAGTTTTCTTTGTCTTGTCTTCTTTGACATCTTTTCCAATTTGTATTGTTAGTCACCACCAATTGTTGAGTTCGGGATTGTACTCTTGAGTGTTCTTGGAGATTCTGTTAAGAACTTAAAGAGAGCTATTGAGTGGTAAAAGGCAAGAGAGCACACTACACAAAAGCCTTATAGAGAGCAACAAACACGAGTGATACATTTTTAAAAGTGTAAACACGTGAGCGAGTGGTGAGGTCCTATTACTTTTATTCTTGTTCTTTTCCTTGAATTATGGCAGGAGCAGGTGGTGAAGGTGATAATAGATTGCTAATTGAAGCCATTACAACTCAAATGCAAAGGATGATGAGGGAACACACAGAGGAGTTATATGAGAGAATTGAGAGAATAGAAAATCAAGGGAATCATGATGAAGATAGACAGAGAGGGAGGGATGAAAGAAGGAGAAGAAGAGGTAATGAGTATGATACTAGAGAGGATAGAATTAAGGGAGTGAAGCTTAATATACCATCTTTTCAAGGAAAAAGTGATCCGGAGGCCTATTTAGAGTGGGAAATGAAGATTGAGCACTTATTTGAATGTCACAATTATACTGAAGAGAAGAAAATGAAGGTGGCAGCCATGGAGTTTAGTGATTATACTCTCATTTGGTGGGACCAATTGCAAAAGGAGAGGGTCGGATATGAAGAACCATTGGTGGATAGTTGGGTGGAGATGAAAAGGCTAATGAGAATAAGATTTGTTCCTTCCCATTATCATCGAGACCTTCACAATAAACTTCAAAGGCTCACACAAGGTAACAAGAATGTAGATGAGTATTTTAAAGAGATGGAGGTGTCTTTGATTAGAGCAAATATTACTGAAGAACAGGAGGCTACTATGGCACGTTTCTTGCATGGGCTGAATAGTGATATAAGGGATGTTGTGGAGTTGCAAAATTATGTGGAGTTGGAGGATTTAGTGCAGGAAGCTAGTAAGGTAGAACAACAACTCAAGAGAAAGGGTGTCATGAGGAAAAACTCTTCAAATTTTAATTCTTCAAGCTGGAAGGATAAAAATAAGGAGCGAGGTACTTCATCAAGCAATCCCACTGCTACACCTCAAAGGACTCAAACTAAATCCAATGAGATCCCTAAAAAGACAAGGAGTAGTGAAATAAAATGCTTCAAATGTTTGGGGAGAGGTCACATAACTTCAGAATGTCCAACTAAGAAGACTATGTTACTTAAAGAGGATGGAGAGCTTACTAGTGAGTCTTCTTCAGATTCTGCCTCACATGATGATGAAGATGAGTATATTGAAGAAATAATTCCGGAAGGAGATTTGTTTATGGTACGAAGGATGTTGGGTAGCCAAGCAAAAGACATGGATGATAGTCAAAGAGAGAACATCTTTCATACTAGATGCCTTATCCAAGGAAAGGTATGTTCTTTAATTATTGATGGAGGGAGTTGTACCAATGTTGCAAGTGCTAGAATGGTGTCTAAATTGGGCATGGAAACCAAACCTCACCCGCTGCCATACAAGCTTCAATGGCTTAGTGAGGATGGTGAAGTGACCGTAAGCAAACAAGTGGAGGTGAATGTCTCCGTAGGAAAGTATGATGATACAGTTTTATGTGATGTGGTACCAATGGAGGCTTGTCATTTGCTTCTTGGGAGACCCTGGCAATATGATAAGAAAGTTATGCATGATGGTTACACCAACAAGTTCTCTTTTGTACATAAAGAACGCAAGACTATTCTTGCACCTTTGACACCAAGAGAAGTTAGTGAGGATAATTTAAAAATGAGAGAAAAAAGAAAGCAAGAGAGAAAAGAGAGTGGAAGAGAGCAAGAAAAAAAAAATAGAAAAAGAGAGAAAAGCACCAAACTTGTTTATAAAAGAAAAAGAGGTGAAAAAGGCAATGCATTTGAAAAAGCCAATGCTCTTACTTTTGAGTAAAGAGAATAATTTTACAGATGCAAGTCCTACTAACTCTCTTCCAAATGAGGTTTCTGATTTGTTGCAGGAATTTAAAGATGTTTTTCCTAAAGAGGTACCTCACGAACTACCACCTCTAAGAGGCATAGAAAATCAAATTGACCTCATTCCAGGAGCTTCATTACCTAACAGGCCAGCCTATAGGAGCAACCCCCAAGTTACCAAGGAGATTCAAAGACAAATTGGAGACTTGATGCAAAAAGGGTGGGTGCAAGAAAGCTTAAGTCCATGTGCAGTTCCAGTCATTCTAGTACCCAAGAAAGATGGAACATAGAGGATGTGCACTGATTGTAGAGCCATCAATAACATCACGGTAAATTATAGACATCCCATTCCTAGATTGGATGCTTTATTGGATGAATTGCATGGTGCTTGTTTCTTCTCTAAAATTGATTTAAAGAGTGGATACCATCAAATTAGGGTTAGAGAAGGGGATGAATGGAAAACAACTTTTAAAACTAAATATGGGCTGTATGAATGGTTGGTTATGCCATTTGGTTTAACTAATGCTCCTAGTACCTTCATGAGATTAATGTATCATGTGTTAAGGGAATTTTTAGGGAAGTTTGTTGTGGTGTATTTTGATGATATTCTGATTTATAGCAAATCCTATGATGATCATCTTGTGCATTTGAGGTGTGTTCTGGAAGCTCTTAGGCATGAGAAATTGTATGCTAACATGGAAAAATGTGTGTTATGACCATGTAGTTTTTCTTGGTTTTGTTGTTAGCTCACAAGGAGTGCAGGTTGATCAAGAGAAGGTGAAAGCTATTCAAGAGTGGCCAACTACTAAGAATGTAAGTGAGGTAAGAAGCTTTCATGGCTTAGCTAGTTTCTATAGGAGGTTTGTCAAAGACTTTAGTACAATAGCTACACCTTTGAATGAAGTGATTAAAATGCATGTTTGTTTAAAATGGGGGAAAAAACAAGAGCAAGCCTTTGCTGCCCTCAAGGAAAAATTAACCAATGCACCTATTCTTGCTTTGCCTACTTTTGCTAAGTCATTTGAAATTGAATGTGATGCATCCAATGTGGGGATAGGGGCTGTTTTGATTCAAGAAGGGCATCCCATTGCTTATTTTAGTGAAAAATTGAATGGGGTTGCTCTTAATTATTCCACATATGATAAGGAATTGTATGCATTAGTAAGGGCTTTGCAAACATGACAACACTATCTCTTGCCCAAAGAGTTTGTCATCCACAGTGACCATGAGTCCTTAAATTATTTAAAAGGACAAGGCAATCTTAACAAAAGGCATGCCAAATGGGTAGAGTTCTTGGAGCAGTTTCCCTATGTGATCAAGCACAAGAAAGGTACGTCTAATGTGGTTGCAGATGCACTCTCAAGAAGGTATGCTCTATTCTCTACTCTTGAAACTAAGTTCATTGGCTTTGATCATATTAAGGCATTGTATGAGCAAGATCCAGACTTTGCACAAATCTATAAAACTTGTGTGCATGCTGCTCAAAATGGATTTTTTAGGCATAATGGTTACTTGTTTAAAGAAAAGAGATTGTGTGTGCCTAAAGGTTCCATTAGGGAATTACTTATGAAGGAGGCACACGAGGGGGGGGACTAATGGGACATTTTGGTATCCAAAAGACTCTAGACATGCTGCATGAACATTTTTATTGGCCACACATGAAGCGTGAAGTACATAAATTGTGTGAAAGATGCATTGTATGTAAGCAGTCTAAGTCTAAATTATTGCCTCATGGGTTGTATACTCCTTTGCCTATTCCAGATTGCCTTGATATTTCTATGGATTTTGTGTTAGGACTACCTCGGTCTAAAAATGGCAAAGATTCTATTTTTGTTGTGGTGGACAGGTTTTCTAAGATGGCACATTTTATCCCGTGCAAAAAGGTTGATGATGCAATCCACATTGCTGATTTGTTCTTCAAGGAAGTGGTAAGACTCCATGGGCTTCCAAGGAGCATTGTCTCTGATCGTGATACTAAATTCTTAAGTCATTTTTGGAGGACATTATGGAGTAAGTTGGGAACTAAACTTCTCTTTTCTACTACTTGTCATCCACAAACTGATGGCCAAACTGAGCATAAAGATGGTAAGAGTAAGGCCGAATATGTGCGGAAACTACATGAGAAGGTAAAGGCAAACATTGAAAAAAAGCTAGAGAGTTACATCAAGCAAGCGAACAAGGGAAGGAAAAAGGTAGTGTTTGAACCAAGTGATTGGGTTTGGGTTCATTTGAGAAAAGAGAGGTTTCCTGCCCAAAGGAAATCTAAGCTACAACAAAGGGGAGATGGTCCTTTCCAAGTGCTATCCAAGATTAATGATAATGCCTATAAAATAGATCTCCCTGGTGAGTATGGTGTAAGTGCTACTTTTAATGTGGCTGATTTGTCCTTTTTTGATGCAGGAGAAGAGGATTACAATTTGAGGACAAATTCTTCTAAAGAAGGAGGGAATGATGAGGACATAGGAGGCAGCATGACCAAGGCAAAAAACTTGGAGGACATACAAGGTCTTGGAGGCCCAATGACAAGAGCGAAAGCTAAAAGGGCTAAAGAGGCTCTAAATCTCTTGGTGACCACTTTACTTGAGACAAGCCCAAGTCTAAAGGAAGAAGAGCCCAAAATGATACACTTAATTCAGATTGAAGACCTTGAAGAATAAGCCTCAATGGATATGCATGAAGGCTTCATTTTACTTAGTTTTATTTATCTTACATTTAGTTAAACTTTTGTAATAAGGCTTATTGGGCTTTGTGTGCAAGCATATTTAGGTTAAACTCAATATGAATGTTGTCCACTATATAAGGGAACACCATAGCCTTTTTGAGGGACGCAAAATTTGAAAGTTAACATTTTTGGTGAGAGACAAGCTTCTCTAGGGTTCTTTTGAGAATCTCTGAACTTATCAAGGGCAACAATCCTTGTGGCATTCTTGGGCTTATCAATTCTTTGGAATTGTGGCGCCTACCTATAATCCAGTGTCCGTTCTATATTTCTTGGTTTCGTATCTCCAGATTTCCTTATCCTTTTTCGGTGTTTCTTGAGTCAAAATCGTGTTTCAGAAAGCCATCTTTCACCTCGTTTTGGAAACGCTCAAATCCGAGGTCTGTAGCGTGAGATACATTCTGTCCTTTCAGGATGCGTTAGAGGCTGAATTTTCGGTGCGAATTTCCATTCCTAGTTGATCCAATCATCCTTTCTTTCGGGAATCATATCATACAGGGATCACCATTAAGGAGGAAACTAACCATTTTGTCAATTTGTTAATTCTTCTTCCTCCCCACTAGATCTTCGTCATTCTACCGGCAATTGGTTTGATATTCTTATGTCCTTTCCTTGCATAGTTTGGTTTCATTTTCAATCCGTATTCTCTTTATGCTGTCTACTATTATTTTCATATTGTTTATTTCTGGGTCATCGAGGCGATTTGAGGTCTACGAGAGTTTGTCTGCAAGTGGCTTTTAGCTGTTTTTATTGTTTTTTTTTTTTAAAAAAAAAGGCTGCCTCTTCAATTGTGGCTTTTAGCAGTTTTCATTTATTTTGTGGGCAATAGTTTGATTGGACAACATGAGTGGCTAAATTAATCCACCCATTCTTATATTCTTATACTCATTTCAGTCATTTGTATATTATATTTTACACTGTTTCATTTAGATGTCTAGCAAGAATCCATATATTTGTTATATGGGTTTATCGTTTGTCATGTTACCTGACATAAGATTATGTCAAGTAAGCCCAAAACTACGTCGTTTTGGGAGTTAAGGAAATTAATGAATGGTGTTTTTGTATTTTTGTTTTAGTATTTATTATATGAATTTTACTATAAGATCCTTCATTAATTTTGCTGACCCAAAACTACGTCGTTTTGAGAGTTCATTAATTCCTCTAACCCTAAAACGACGTAGTTTTGGGGTAACTTGACATAACCTTATGTTTAGTGATATAACAAACAAACGATAACCTCTTGTTATATTGTGATTATGATATGCTCATATGAATTTAAATAATTATATAGTATATAGATAAATTGTACTTGTCCAAAAAAGATAAATAGTACAGTTTTTTAAAATAATTTTATATGATATATATAGATAAATATTAATTTGTGTTATAAAAAACAAAAAAACATGAAACAAAGAAATAAAAAATCAAAACAAAGGAAAAAATATCAATTAAATTTCAACCTGTATTCCCAGATACATTTTCCCATATAAAGTCTGCCTCCCACATTCACCCATCTGCGCGTTTCGTTTTCCTCTTTCAATTAATATCATATATATCCTGATTTTCCTCCTCCACCTAATTTACATGTAATAAAAGAGATTCTCTTTTATATCTCTCTTCTCTTTTAGAAATCACCAACTTTGCATGATCTTTCTACCAAACATAACCTCTCACTGTATCGCCCAAATTATTCTCCATTCAACAAAATTCTCTTCCCCACATAACCTCCCATGAAATCTCGGAGTTATTTGTAAAGACGCAAAATGGATTCTCATTCCAAACAAACAATTGCAAATTTATCCATCGTACTCCTATTCTTCATCGGAATGCTTCTCCTGTTTCGGTTTTCTTCTTCCTCTAACCCATTGTTAAAGAACCAGAAGTTTCCGTATGGCACAGTAAGTTCAAATTAATAACCCTTTTTAATTTCTTGATTCAGAATAGATCAAAGATTCAGTCTTTTTCAATATTTATATATATTATTTCCTTTTTTTTAGAACGCCATTGGTGGAAGTCGAGATTGTGATCTTGATTTGGCTTTAGCGAAAGCCTCAATGGAAAACAAGATTGTAATAGTGGCGTTCATAAACAAGGCTTATGCTGAACAAGACGTTAATGGCGATACCGTAACCATGTTTGACCTATTTCTGAGCAGCTTCTGGCTTGGAGAAGGCACGAGGTCTCTGGTCGACCACCTTCTGGTTGTCGCCATCGATCAAACCGCGTATGACCGGTGCCGGTTTCTCCGGCTAAACTGCTTTAAAATGGAAACCGACGGTGTTGATTTCGCCGGCGAGAAATTGTTCATGTCATCCGATTTCATTAAGATGATGTGGAGAAGAACTCTTTTTCTCTTGCAAATTCTCAAACGAGGATATAGTTTCATCTTCACGGTACGTTTCTTTCAATTTTGTTTATTTTTGGAAATTACATTAATACAGTCAACATCAAAAAAATAGGTCAGTTTTTTTTACTGAAATAATATATGTTGTTCTATTGTTAATTAATTGAATTTAACAAATTTTTACTGAATTGGGTTTGTGTCTTACTTGTGGGACAACTCGATCGAACAACTATAATTCTATATTTGCTTATATAAAAAAAATCTGAGAGTTTAAAACATATTAAAATCTTTTGGAAGTTTAAGAGAATGGTTTATGTCTATATTTGGGAACCTAATTATTGTTATTGATTCCTTTAGTTTTATTTTTCTTTTTGGTGAACGATTCCTTTAGATTTAATTTGTATGGTGATCATACGCGTCTTTTCCTTGAGAGGTTCTTCTGTTTAATCCAACAAATCAGCTGGATGGTCTTCATATAGCCTATCCAATTTTAACCTCTTAATTTCCATCATAAATGCAATATATTTAGTTTGGAATTATTTACAAAGTTCAACTACATATCTTTTAAAGACAATTTTTGTTTTTTAAAGATATGTAACGTTTCGGTTTCACACTTCACTACTGAAACATTATTGCATGGAAGTCTTTGGATTCATTATTTGATAGGTATGCAGAGCATTATTATTATTAGAAATAATCTGGTACTGTTATTACTCGTATTATATTATTGTTCTGAATTAAGCTGTCATAGTTCTTCTGTCCAAAAAAAAGAAGAATTGGCGTGTTTAATTAGTTAGAATGAGGCGTTAGAGAAAAGTATATGAATTAGAGGAGTGTAATTAGCTGTCAATTAATGTAATCGAAATGGTTGTGGGTAATTAATGGAGGAGTCAAGGGGATTATGACCACTTAATTTTGATTAATTAGAGGACGGTATATAGAAAGGTTGCTAGTTAATGATCGCTGCTGATTTAGAGTAAAATGACACCCTAACGTATAAATATTGAAACGGGAAATCTGCATTTAATTTTGGCCAAACACATGTCAGATTAAATAACTAAGGTTTAATGTATAAGTAATATATTGCGCCTTTCAAGTGAATCTTTCTGCTTTCATTTTTTTTAATAGATTTAATCTTTCTGCTTTAAACTGGAAATCACAATTTTTCTGATATTATGATGTGAATTATCTGAGAAACATTTGAGATTTAATTTTGTGTGTGTGTGTGTCAATATATATTGATCCGTTAAAATATCTATATATTTCTTGATTATTGACACACACACAAAGTCCTATATATGAATAATTGGGCTTTTAGTTTTGTCCTTTCTGCAATGAATGAATTCTAAAGTCAAACTTGTAATGTTAAAATACTCAAATAATATGTGATTTTAAACCATTATACCCATGTTATAAAAAGTACTAGCTTACTTCTAATTTCAAGTTATGAACCTTGTTGTTATGTTCATTAGAATTTATTTATTTATTTATTTATTTATTTATTTTTTTATTTTTTTAAAAATAGAGGACTTTCCTTCGATGATGAGAGCTAATGATGATACATAAATTTCATGAATAATTTCTATTTCTAATTGTATGACTTGCCTAATTTCTGGTTCTTTAGAGTTGCCGAGCTAACACTCCTAAGAAATATTTGCTTTCCGCATATTATGTTTGGAAGGAGAAACATATGGGTTGCATGAGATAGAGTCGCACGTTGTGTTGACATCATTAACATGAACTTTGCGTGTGTGTGTAAAAAGTTGGTTTCTAGCTTTACGCTTAGTGTTGTTAATGTTTAGGGCTCTTAAAATATAATTTATATTGAAAATTTTATTCTCCTATACGAACATGTGGTATGTACTATGTATGTGTGCATATGACACGTTTATAAGTTTTTTAATCAATATCGTAGAAAAGATTTTCTTTATCAATTTTGATTTGTCACTTCTCAGATAACGTTGTGTGCGAAAAAGTAACGGATTAAAAAGCACACGATATTGATTATGGGTTCATAATAATGCTTATTAAATTGATTAGCCAATAGAATATTTAGAAGAGTGATGAGTCAACAAGAAACTTAAACGAGAAATACTCGATTTATGTTAACGTAACATGACTACCTAGATGGCGTATTGTGGAAGAGCAAGGAACTAATGTTGATGCCAAAAAAGTGTATTTTCTATTTTCTAACATGTTCCTTTGAATGAGACAAAATCACTGAAAAATTATTTTTCTAACATGTTCCTTTGAATCAAACAGGATAGTGATGTGATGTGGCTAAGAAACCCATTCACAAGACTAAGCAACGATACGAACGAGGACTTACAGATAAGCACAGACAGTTACCTGGGAAATCCTCAGTCGGAGAACCATAACATCAACACAGGATTCTACTTTGTTCGATCGAATAACAAGACAATTTCGTTGTTCGAAACGTGGTACGGTAAGAAGGACACCTCGAATGGACAGAAAGAACAAGACGTGCTTGAAGGTCTCATAAGACATGGCATAATAAGACAGTTGGGACTTAGGGTTAGGTTTATGGACACTCTTTACTTCAGTGGGTTTTGTGAAGATAGTAGGGACTTTAGGGCTGTCACCACCGTGCATGCCAACTGTTGCCAGAGCATCACTGCCAAGATCGCCGACCTTAAAGCCGTCCTCCAGGACTGGAAGCGGTTTAAAATGTTGGAGTCGAGTGAGAGTAACAATTTGACGACTAGGTGGTCGGAGCACCGTGCATGCCATATCTCATGGCATCATTAACTGGACTTGGAAGTAGAGATAGATAGTTAGTGTTGAGTTCACTTATGGTTTTGATGAACATTATTGGGAAACATTCGAACATGTTTTCACACGTTGTATTGAATTTACTGTGTTGTTGTAGATCAGAATTTTTTATCTGAAAGATTTGAATCTTTCTCATTACACACTGAATGATGATATAATGTAATATCCCAACGCCTCACTCTCGAAGGGGTCTTTCATTCTCCTCCCAAACCGATGTTGGACTTCACAATCTACCCCGTTTGAGAATATGGAATACCTTGGGTATAGATGGTTCACACAGATATTTTTTTTAATGAACAGGGGAGGGGTTGGTTTTTGAAAAATTTGAAAGGAGGGAGTGGAGTGTGACCTTTGGTTGTTGGTGGCTATCGCATACTATTTGAAGAGGATTTTTGCCTACCCAGAGACCGGACTTAGTGATTAAGAAATATGCGTGGGAATGTAGAGTACTCTCCAGAAGTGTTGATGGGTGCGGTCCGCAGAAAGATGTGAAGGAAATTAAATAGGCTTTCCTCCTTATAGGTTGGGCGAAGTTGAATTTCGATGGTGCAGCAAAAGGGAGCCGTGGGGATTAATAAGCTAATATACTCATGCGACGATTGATATTAGACATATTTATTAATTTCATTAGATACAGAAAGTTGTTAAGTTAGCTAGTTGTAACATCCCAACTTTTCAAAAGCAGTATAATTTTTTTTTTTTTCATTTAAAATCATCAGAGTAGAGCACCGGAGCGATTGAGTAACTGATACTTGTATTTAGAATGTCGTAAGTCTGGCTAATTACAACAGCGGTACAGAAACCGCGTGGTTCAAAAGTATATAACAAAAGAAAGGCTTCCGCTGGAACAACAAAAAGGAAGTCTTCAGTCGGGTCTTCTACTCGGGCTGCTTGCCTCTCTCCTTGGTCCTTGATCCTCTGGAACTTGACGCTATGTTAAGGGCTGGAGTCCATGCATCGAACCCCAGGTAACGGTTAATCTCATATTTACATATACAGTATATAAACACAACAAAAGAATCACCCCTAACCAACGTGAATGTACCGCTCCCAGCGAATGCAGATATACCACTCCCGGTGAATCGGGACATACCACTCCCGGTGAACACGGATATACCACTCCCGGTGCATGCATATGTTCAATCATCCTCTAACAACACTATATACTCAAACAACATAACAACTTTACTCATACAATACACCAAACAATATACACGCATACCATAAATATCAGAGTTAGTGTTACTAGTACGCGAACGTACATACACCACATATACACATACCGTACTCCTAACACATATACGCATACGATAAACATCAGTGTTAAGGTTACCAGTACGCGAACGTACCTTCGTTGACGGTCGTCGGTATTTCTGACGGAAAACGGAAAATTGACAGCGTTATGACAGCGGTACGTGCTCACAGATATCCTATAAGGATAATATCACATTTATTAACTTTTGACACATTTTAGTCAAAAATGACTATTTTACCCCTGACCCCCTAATCGGCGGAATTTCGCCGGCACTTCGCTACTTTGGCTCCGATTTTCTAAAATTTTGTCAGAACTTTGACCCAATGATAATTTTCGAAATTCTAAACTAATATAGCCCTATCATATGATACCCAATCATGCTTGAAAAATTAAAGGCTATACTAGCAGTACTACTCTAACTGTTGAAAGAACTACGAAAGCTTAAAGCTCACTATTTTAACTTTCAACTTTCAGAGACTCAATCCCTACTATGTTTTTACCTCGTCAGGCATCTTTCAATGCAATGAGGCTTAAAAACAATAATAGGAATCTCATCTCCTACTTCCTAGATCTAACTAACAGTTCTACTAAAACTACCGAAGCTTAAGACTAAGTACCGAAAAACTTACCCAGAGCTTCGCTGCAGATTTTCCCAGAGCACCTCTTTCTTATTTCTCTCTCTAAATTCGAGATCTTGCTTGAAAATGGTGTGAGAAATGCAAAGGGAGAGGGGGTATTTATAGAAACGGTGGTAGGACTTTGGCCGTCGGATCAACTTTGTGAGAAGCGATCTGGACCGTCCAAAGCAACTTTTTCAAAAAGTTTTTTCTTCCTTCTTCTTTCCTCCTTGCCGAACTTCCCCTCTTATTAGGTGGAAACTATTGGCCAATCACAATGTGCCAAGTGTCCCTTCCAGAAGCCCCTCCGGATGAATTTCTCCGATCGGTACCCGATTCGCGTAATTTCGGAAAAATCTCAAAATTCTGGATTTACAACTTTGAAGACATTTTCTCACTTACTAGAAATATCCAAGTTAACCTAAATTTTGTGGAGAAAAATTCACTGATTCCAAATATGTCCAGATAATTTCAAACTCATTTCTAGATGTTGAGTTAGAATTTATTTTCTTCAGATCCAAAAATGTGCCTATCTACATTTTTCCCTATTTTGTTTTATTAGGAAAATGCACAATCGGCTTCAGAATTAACTTCTGGAAAAGTCTAACGGAAGATAAAAACCCACTGATCAATATTTTACCTTGACTTTGGAATTCCCATTCCTAGATCTCCAGATAGGATCCGTTTCCTATTTATCTGATTACTATTCACTCTATTTTACTTTAATTAATTGTATTATTAAAATAATAAAACTTCTAAACTAAGTTTTCATTTCTTATATATTATTATTTTTTCTTTTCTTGGGCATAAATTCGGCTGGCCCAATTTTTTTTTTAATTAATATTTTATTTATTTAATTATTTATTTAACTATTTATTTATTTTAATTTTTCCAAAAATTCCACAAAATTACCTAATTGGTCTATTCTTGTATTTAGGCTTAAAAATACCTAAACTCAACTATTTTCCTCAAAAATTTCCAATTAATTAGAAAATATGTTATTACTAATTTTAAGCCAAAAACCACTAATGTTAGGGTCTAACATAATTACTTGTGAATTTCCTTTGCTTATGCTTAAGTAATTAGCCTAATATTACTTAATTACTCAGTTATCACAAGTTGATGATTTTCTTACTTAGAATGCTTTATTTCCTCATAACTTTTACACTGACATCTTTGATTTCATGTATCCTTCATTATATTGGAATTTATGAGGGTATTTTAGTCATTTCTATACTTTTTTGAATATTCCTTCTCAATTTTGCAAGACTTATAATTTATTAAATTACCACAATTAGATATAATATATTCTCTCAATTTTAACAATTATTTTACTGCCCTTTTAGAATTTTCCACAATTTTTCTAAGTCCTTTATGTCCCTTAGGGGCATTATTGTCATTTTGGCACTTTGGCCCTTAAATACTCTAATTTCCTACAGAATTCAACTTAGAAAAATAGACTATATTTACACAAGTCTTAAGGTCAAAACTTCACTTATCAGAAATGTCCAATTTATTTATAATATTCCAGATAATAATTATCCGGGTATTACACTAGTTAATATGACATGTATTTTCTACAACATCATAGTTACATTTCTTAATTCTCACTAAAAAAAATTTACGTTTGTAGCCATTAAAACTTTGTATTTGTAGCGGTTTTAACCACTACAAATGACAGTTTAAACCGTTACAAAATATTTTGTTCCAAACTGTTTTTGTAACTATTTTTATTAGAGTATATAGTTAGTTCTATTTTAGTGTAACTAGTTAGTTCTATTTTAATGTAATTTGTTATTTTGTATATATCATTTATTGAGTCTTATTGGGTCTATATAAAGACCTTGTATCAGTACATTGATTAAGAAATTAGATTCTACAATTTCATTTTCTCTTCTTGCTAAATCATATTATGGTATCCAGAGCCAGGTTAGTCTTTGACATCCTGTATTCTTCTTAATTTTTTTTTTTGGCTTTTCCCGTTCTGACATTGCAGTGTATTCACCTGCAACTTCACGTGCTTTCTGCATCATTTGTCTTGAGATTGTACTGTTCATCTTAGACTTTTTCCATTCAAAGTTCACGTGCTTTCTCCTTTTCTTCCTGTACCAATTTTATTGGCTTGTCCTATTCACTTTTAGACTTTTCTCATATCCCCTATCATCTCTTTCTTCCAAAACCCGATGGCTTCACTTTCTTCTACCATCGATTCATCTATCGGTGCTTCATCTACCTCTCCCATAGATTCGCTCCAAACCATTGCAAATCCTTTCTATTTGCATCCAAATGAAAACCCTTCCCTGATTCTTAATTGTGTCGCCTATTCTCACCGGACCTAATTACCATTCATGGGCTCGTGCGATGAGGAATGCGTTGTTGTCGAAGAATAAGCTAGGGTTCGTCAATCGTTCGATTCCGGCACCAAGATCAACTGACTTATTGTTTCCGGTTTGGGAACGGTGCAACATGATGGTATTATCATGGTTAACCCGTTCGATTTCGTCGTCTCTTGCTTAGAGTATACTATGGATCGATTAGGCTTGCGATGTATGGGATGATCTTCGTGCGCGTTTTTCTCAGAATGATATTTTCAGACTTGCGGATTTGCAGGAAGAAATCCAGAATTTGAAGCAGTCAGACCAAACTGTGAGTGATTATTTTACAAAATTAAAGATTCTCTGGGATGAATTTTTAGCATTACGTCTGATAGTCTCTTGTTCTTGTAACCCAAAGTGTTATTGTGGTGCAATTGCAATTTATAAACAACATTTAGAACAAGACTATGCTATTCGTTTCTTGAAAGGACTCTCTGATCGATTTTCCCCTGTGAAATCTCAAATAATGTTGATTGATCCTCTTCCACCTATTAATAGCGTATTTGCGTTGGTACAACAAGAAGAAAGTGAAATGGGATATCCTTTGTCTGAAGCTACTGCACTTTTCAACAAATCCTCTGGTTCTTGGTTCCTTGGATCTAAGCAGACTAATTCATCCAATTCTGCTTCCTCTGGTTCTAGTAAACAATGCACCTATTATGGTAAACCCAGACATACTGAAGCCACTTGTTACAAGAAGCATGGCTTCCCACCAGGATTTAAGTTTCAGAATTCCACTGTGAATGCTGTATCGTCTGAGCCTATTCTCAGTCAAGATTCTACTGACTCCTCTCAGGTTGCTAATCCTTCATACAGTTTCACACCAGATCAATATAAACGGTTGCTGGCACTTGTTCAAGCAGACACTTCCACTCTGCCCTCTGCTTCTGTCAACAAAATTTCTACCAATGGTATTTCTTTAACTTGTGCTTTTCGGTCATTTTCTAACTCCTGGATCATAGATTCAGGAGCTACTGATCATGTGTGCTCTAACATTTCCTTATTTGCCTCTTATAAGCGTATATCACCTATTTCTGTAAATCTTCCAGATGGTACTCGGGTATTATCTTCCTATTGTGGCATTGTTCAATTTACTAATAATTTTGTTATTCAAGATGTATTATATGTCACGAATTTTCATTTCAATTTGATTTCAGTTTCCAAACTTACTAAATCTCTGTCTTGTATTGTCTCCTTTCAGAAATTGCAATGCCAAATCCGACTCCAGCCTTCAGGGAGGATGATTGGTTCAGCTGAAGTCATTGAAGGGCTCTACATCATGAATTGTGCAAATATGGGTTCTTCTCCTTTAGTTAGTAGTATTTCCACCACTTCAGATTCCATACCTTTTAACCTTCGGCATTTTCGTTTAGGACATTTATCTCGACATGCTTTGTATTCACTTCATAGACAACATCCATTTATTCCTTATGATTCGTCTTTTACTTGCTGTGATGTTTGTCATTTTGCCAAGCAACGAAAGTTGCCTTTCCCTCTAAGAAATAGTACTTCAAATAAATTTTTTGGTTTAGTTCATAAATACTTTTTAACCATTGTTGATGATCATTCCCGTTATACATGGATATATTTGCTTAAGAACAAATCTGAGACTCGGTCTTGTATCCAAACATTTGTGAAGTTAGTTTCTACTCAATTTCATACATCTGTTCAAATCATTAGATCTGATAATGGCATTGAATTTCAAATGTCTTATTTTTTTGCTCAAAATGGCATTATTCATCAAACTTCTTGCATTGAAACTCCTGAACAAAATAGTCGAGTAGAACGAAAACATCAACACATTCTTAATGTTACTCGTGCTCTTTTATTTCAAGCTCATGTTTCCAAAGTATTTTGGTCTTATGCTCTTACTCATGCCGTATAACTCATTAATCGTTTACCTACACCAATTTTGGGAAATAAGAGTCCCTATGAATTACTGTTTGCTAAACCTCCTGATTTTACACACTTAAAGGTTTTTGGGTGCCTTTGCTTTGTTTCTACTCTTTCCCAAAAACAAACTAAACTTGATAAAAGAGCGCATAAATGTGTTTTTCTTGGATACAAGACTGGTACTAAGGGTTTTGTCACTTTAGATATCCATACTCGACAAATTCTTGTTTCTCGTCATGTGCATTTTTATGAGTCTCTTTTCCCCTTTTGCGATTCGGATTCTGTGCACAAGTCTGATTCAATTTCTTTACCTCAAGCTCTTCCGCCACTTGATGTTTCTGATTTTCCCCTTGATTCTGTGTCTTCTTCTTCACATGTTTCCCCTGTTTTGGGTTCCCTAGATGTTTCCCCTGTTTCTGGTTCTCTTGTTGTTTCCCCCTCTGTTCCTTTGTTGCGTCGTTATACTAGACCACATAAAACACCCAATTATTTGCATGATTATCATACTACTCTTCAATGTGCTTCAGCTATACTAGATTCTTTGGAGGCAGGTATCTATCATCTCCTTTCTAAAGTTCTTTCTTATCATCGTCTTTCTCCTTTATATCATCATTTTGTTTGTTCCATATCGACTGATGATATTCCTAAGTCATATTCTAAAGCCATTAAACATGAGGGTTGGAGAAATGCTATTAATGCTGAACTTGATGCTTTGCAACTAAATCAAACTTGGGTGATAACTGATTTACCTCATAATAAGCGCTCGATTGGTTGTAAGTGGGTTTTTGCTAAGAAATATAACTCTGATGGTACTCTTAATCGATATAAAGGTTGCCTTGTTGCTCAAGGATATACCCAGGTTGAGGGTATTGACTATAATGATACATTTTCCCCAGTTGCTAAACTAACTACTGTGAGATTATTACTTGCCCTTGCTGCAGCTCATAATTGGCATTTGAAACAATTAGATGTCAATAATGCATTCTTACATGGTGATCTTGATGAAGAGGTATATATGCTTCCTCCTCTTGGATTGGTTGTTTCTTCTCCAAACAAGGTTTGCAAATTACAAAGGTCCCTTTATGGTCTTAAGCAAGCTAGTAGACAATGGTTCTTTAAATTGTCTAAAGCTCTTGTTTCTTGTGGTTTTCAACAATCTCAAGTTGATCATTCTTTGTTTATCAGTAATTCTGCCACTTCCTTTACTGTTTTACTCATTTATGTGGATGATATAATTGTTGGTGTGATTTGGATGAGATCAATCGTATTAAAGCTTTCCTTGATGATTGTTTCAAAATCAAGGATCTTGGTGATGTCAAGTATTTTCTGGGTTTGGAGATTGCTAGGAACTCTAAAGGTATTTCTTTATGTCAAAGAAAGTTTGCCTTAGATCTTTTATCTCATTCTCTCCATAGAGTTCTTCGCTATATTAAAGGTTCTCCTGGTCGTGGTCTTTTCTTTCCAGTCACTTCTATTGATAGACTTACTGCTTTTAGTGACTCAGATTGGGCTGGTTGTCTTGATACACGACGTTCCATCACTGGTTTTTGTGGTTTTCTTGATCAAGCCTCCTCGTCCGAAAGAGGTTGAGGAGACAAAAGCCGACGTGGCGGAAAGAAGGCCATGCCGATCTCTCGTGTCCCCCACCTCAGTGCCCGGCTCCGCTTGAAGCCACGAGGAACGGTAGCCGATGGGCGCAAAGGAGAAACAAATCAGAGACGAGAACCTGTTTCGCCTTTTCCAAGGATGGAGGAGATGGGTCGGAACGTGGAGATGTTCCGCAGAGCAGTAGAGACCGGCGTAGAAGAAGGCACTACCTCCGCCGCGGCTATCAATGTCGGGAGAGCCGAAGCGGTAGCGGCCGATCCCCGACCTTGGCCCTCGCCACTCTTTGGGACCATAGAAGCCGCGGGAGCTCGCTTCTTAGAAGGCTCGGCACTGGACGTTTCTGGGAGCTTTCTCTCTGGCTTCCCAACACCGGAGTATACTCAAGATTCATAGCAACTTGACTCGTTACAAAAGCATAAATCTAAAGTCGAAGCGATAACAAAAAGGTGCGTAAAACAGAATTCGCAGCAATATAGCCGGATGACTCACCGGCCTTCTTAATAGAAGGCCGCTCTTGACACCATGTTCAACGTAAGACGCCACCGAGCGGCATACTCTCTCGTCTTCGAGAGGTCTTTTAACGAGAATTGATAGGTGGAAGAGAGAAGGATGGTGCTCTGAGGACCAATAAAGGGGAAGCGTTGACCCGGCTCAGGCACTTCCCTGTGGATTGCAACAACTTTAAAGAAAGCATTTTTGAAATGCTTGAAGGAGTCTCGAGAAAGAATTCATGAGTTTCCTGTCCGCCAAGCACGAAGAGAAGTTAGCCCTTTCGCAGTGGCGGTTCCCTACCCGACCGAGGGGTGAAAGGGGAGAAAAAATGAAGGAATAAGGCAGCGGTACACGGTAGCGGGTTTCATTGTCCCGCATAGATAGGCGAACGCCGCCAGATAAGCCCACCCGTTCGGGTGAAGCTGAGAAGGAGCCGATGAAGGTAGTCATTTGGAACCCTGTAAACGGAAAGCGAATACCGAGCCGGGTCATAATCCCGATAGAAAAGAAAGAAATTAGCCTGGTTCCCGAATGGCGCAGATCGGCTCATCCTCCTCGGGGGAAAGACGACATCCCGATGACCCCTGAGACCCTACTTTATCCATATCCGCCTTCTAGTCACCCAGTGGATACTTGGAACGCAGGCGGTGAAGGACAAGTTTCTCGGCAACACAATCCCAACAGGACCGTGATAGCCACTGTAATGACCCCGACTGACGGACGATGCGTTTGGTAGGCGCTATCGGCCAAAAGAGGCTCGGATACCGATAAACTATGAAAATCGCCTAATAAGGCCAAGACCGATCGGGTCCAGAACCACAGTGCCGGCCTCCCAGCCGCTTCGCGCACCCGACGACCACGGAGGGCTAAAGACCGTTTCTCCTCCTGCTAAGGAGGTCCCTAGTGCCCAATAACTAAAAAGGGATAACGCTCACGAAGCACCTCATCGTCGTTAGGATCTAAAGGCCGATTGATCACGTGGCGTTCTAAGAAACAACCAACAGTCTCCACTTCTTCTTCAGAGGCTGAATATCGTGCCTTGGCAGCAACTACTTGTGAATTACAGTGGCTTTCTCATTTATTGAGGGATTTTGGTCTTCCTCTTTCTAGTCCTGCTTCCTTATATTGTGATAATCAATCTGCTAGACATATTGCTGCTAACCCTACTTTTCATGAGCGTACTAAACATTTGGATATTGATTGTCACATTGTTCGTGAGAAACTTCAACAGGGTTTGATTCATCTTCTTCCTATTAAGTCTGAAGATCAACTAGCTGATATTTTCACTAAGGCTTTGCCTCCTTCTTCCTTTTGTATACTCCTTGCCAAGCTGGGCATGATTAATATACATACTCCAGTTTGAGGGGGGGTATTAGAGTATATAGTTAGTTCTATTTTAGTGTAACTAGTTAGTTCTATTTTAATGTAATTTGTTATTTTGTATATATCATTTATTGAGTCTTATTGGGTCTATATAAAGACCTTGTATCAGTACATTGATTAAGAAATTAGATTCTGCAATTTCATTTTCTCTTCTTGCTAAATCATATTAATTTTTAAAAACCGCTACTCATGTTATAAAACCACTATTGTACTTGTAGCGGTTTTAGGTTACCACTACAAGATGAGATTGAGATGACGGAATTGTGTGAACATTTTGTCGTGGTTAGAAAACCGCTACAAATGAAGGAGCAAAAGTTCACGCCATTCTCACCTCCAACCTCAGCGCCCTTAATGGCGTTAGCATTAGTTTGGACATTAGTTTTAAAAGAGCTTCAATCTGGTAATTTTTTTTTAAAAAAATAATACTATTTTGGTAAAAATCCCGCGGCAAGAATCTTCAGTTGGCAATCTTGGGAAGTCACCATAACATCCATTCAAAGTCGCCATCTTGAGTATTTCTTTCACGGTATCATCGTTCTCAATTTGGTTTTTCCTCCATCTTCCATCTTGGATCTTGAGTTTTCGCTAAGAGAAGGAAGGGGAGAAAGAGACTCCTAATATTCTCTCCGTGATGTTTTTCGGCCTTTACCGTTGTTTCGTACACCGCGCGACGACATCAGCGCCTTCATCTCGAAATTCTCAATTGAAGATAGTGGCGAAACTGACAATCTATCTCTAGAGCCACAGCTACTACTCCCTGAACTGCGACTAGGATACTGCTGAAGTATTGCAGGCCTGTTCTTGCGAGAACCAATGTTCGGAGAGCTGAAAGATTCACCGGAAGGCGAGACCTAGCTAGAAATCGGAGATCCGGCGCGCAAGAGATGAGTCAAAATTTTTAGCGTACGATAGAAAGGTTGGAGCTTATCAATGTCTTCAGCTGAAAACTGTCAGCATCAGATGTCAACTCACAGCTTTTTGGCGTTCATCCAAACAAATTTTTCATCAAAGGACTTTGGTTCCTTGTTTGAGCACCTTGGCACTTGATGAAATCAGTAGTAGTCAAGAATTAAGCTCAACAGGGAAGGACTAATTCGTTGAGGAAGATATATGGGATGGTGGGGTGTATTCATTAAACTGCAGTACACATTGTGAGTTCATAAGGCTGTGTTTTGTGGCTTTATATGTATATGTACTCCTTTTTATTTGCCCCCTCTATCTTTATGGCTCCTGTGAGTAGCGTTCTTGGCTATGTTCTTTGAATACTGATAAGTGCATCTCATTAAGTGCTTCATTGACCTTTGTTGATATAGAGTTGGAAGGAAGGGTGTCTTTACACTCAAAAAGGATGCACATAATAGTCCTTTGGTTGATTGAAGGGATGCAATTAATTTGTGGATATTTCTCTCGCCTTACTTGGTACTGATATTTGGCTACAAAAGATAAGTATGAAGAAATTTGCAAGTGGTTCAGAGTATATGGATGCGAGCACATAGATTTGACTACTTGATCAAACCATATTTTTATATGACTTTTCATGATTAAATTGGGATTTTTAATGCCTTTTCTCGGACATTATTGCATGATTAAGCACTAATTTGAGTTAGGACATTTGTATTGAATTAAATGTAATTAGGGGTAAAATGGTCATAATTTGTTAATTATTTATGCAATTGATTCCTTGGAATTTTGATACTACATTGTGTTTAATCTTGCATTTGTTTAAGAAGGAAATTTGAGATTTTTGAGGACCAGAATTAATGTCAGAAAAGGGCCCAAAATCAGAGATATTGACAGAGAGGGTCCAAACATGCTGTCAGAAAAGGGCCCAAAATCAGAAAGTGTGTCAGAGAGGGCCCAAGTCAGAAGCTGTGCGTTTTTGGTTTAATTAATATTAGGTCTCCTTCTGGTTCAGCGCCGCGAAGAAATGGGGAGGGGGATTGAATAAAAAAAAAAAAAAGGGAACAGAGCCGCGGGAGAGACCTGTACGCAGAATCACCTTCGACTTTCTTCTTCCCTTTCTTCGTCCCTCTCGCCGGCGGCACCATCTCCTCCTTCCGTCGCCGGCGAGCGACCACCGTACCTCACCGTCAGATCCCAAACCAGAAATTTCAGAACGCGAGAGAGAGAGACCTGGACGGAGATTGAGGGAGCTTGACGAGATTGACCTCCTTTTTCTTCTTTCCTCCACCTTTTGATCGTTGCTAGCTGAGTGGGGCCAGATTTATATATTTAGATTGCCTAGTTTTAGGAATTATTGTGTATAAATTCTGGAACTGAGATTAATGTTTATTGTCTTTGTTGGTTTGACAATTGTGATGGATTGAATTTTGTAGCTTGTTGGATTTATATATATATATATATATATCCTAATTGATTCAATGATATTGTGTTGTCTACGTGGTATTGTTAGATAATATGATTGAATTGGATTAATTGAGTGGCGTGGTATCACATTCATAAGAAGAGGAACCAAGTTGCATTAATTTAATCCTAATCACACACTAAGTGGTTTTAAACAATATCTCAAGAGATAGTAGTTAGCTACGGTAGTAGGAGCTACTATTAATTGGGAATATTGGACTCAAGTGGTATCTTGGGGTTTTTCATCTAGACTTAGTGAAAATTTACTCCTACATTTAGTTGAACTATGATAGTCACTATTCCATTTCCAAGAGCATTCATACTCATTTTCATACTCCATTCCATTTTATAAAGAAAATACCAAAAATAATAGTTTAGCATTTAATTTAATTGCATTCCTATTTTAGTTTGTTAATTTAAAAATCCAAAACCTAATTTTACCCTTGTTTTAATTGCATTTGCATGTCATTTAGATTACTTAGGATTCAATAAAAGGCTTCTCGAGAGAGAGAACGATCCTAGGTTTGCCTATACGCAATCCTTGGTTTATTGTTGATTGTGGACCCCAAGGCGAAAGACAAAAAGGCCCTCATCACTACTTGAACATATAATCTTGAATTTTTTTGACCAGGCCATAAGTTCTATAAAATGATGGTAATGGTATTTTCTGCTAATTGGAAATGGTTGCCGAGCAACTAATTGTAAATGCAGTGTTAAGCGCATTGTTTGAAGCTGTACCACATGAGCAAGTTGTGGTGGTGGTAACCTATGATGCACCGAAACCGATACGGCATTTTCGAGACGTTGCCGATACGTGACATCGAAACGTTACTTCAAAAATACCAATATTTCGAGACGTTCCGAAACGTCTTGGTATTAAATAATATTTATAATATAAACCGTGTATTTCACATTAACAAAATATAATAAAAGATAAGTCACTAGCATAATTAAAGTGCATATCCACTAATAACATTTGCCTCCAACTCTGGCTCATCTAGAGAAAGGGAAGCAACATCTAAAGCTCCAACATCATTAAAGGTATCAACTGCATCTCCACTAATGTCCCAATAATGACTTTCTCCTTCATTGTATTTCTCCTTCATTGTATCAACTTCATTGTAAATGTCGAATGTCAATTTGGGGGAGAGACTCAGCATTTTTGTTTTCAAAAAATTTAGGTACAAAATGCCCTTCAGTTTAAATGAAAATTAAAAAAACTGCCATTTTGAAAATTTCACAGATTCGAGTTTATTTGCCGTTTCCCAGCGTCTCGGACAAAAACGCCTTTCAGAAATGTTCTTGGCTGGAATTTTTGCGTTTTCGTGCATCATAGGTGGTAACACATGCTTGTGGAAATCATTGACATTAAGTATTTGATTGGGGGCCTGAAAGTCTACCATATACTATGATTCTCTAGCAGACAATGGTCACTTGTAACAGCAGGCTTTTAAACGAATGATGAAAAGCCTGAATGTGCTTGGCTTCAAGAAAATTGAATATGAGATTTCATTGTTGCTTGCAAAGGTGAGACTATTGAAGAGTCTACTAAAGAATTTGGAAAAGTCAATTAAAGAAGAATGAATTAGTTTGCAGTCTTCATCATGGAAGAGTATGCTGAAGATATGCAAATTGAAGAATGGAGATCAAGAGGAAGAGGTCTCAGTGAAGGTAAAGAGGAAGTTGTCTCTTAAAAGTATAAAATGATTTGTTTAATAGTTGACACTTTCATGAGTATAAGAAGTGTCAACTTTAGGGGCGTATTCAAGATATAGAATCATTAGTTAGTTGAGATTCTCATTAGTTAGTTAAAATCTTAATGAAACAGTTAATTATTGTAAGACCCTATAAATAAAGGTCTAATTGTATGGATCAAAGTGTGAAGGATGATAGGATCCTCATTTTGAGGGAGGTTAACTTTGGTCCTCATCTAATTAATCCTAGAGTTTAGGGTTAATAATAGAATCACCTAGGAAGAATTTGTTATAATGCAATTATGGGTTGTCGTTCTTAAAAAGTGATTAGTGTATTTCTCCAAATTCTGGGTTTGTTAGCCCGCATAAAGCACAATTTTTATAAAAGTCCATTAGAACACAAGTCATTGTCAAATTGCTCTCTCTAAATTCCAAGTTGACTACATCAACTCGGAGCCTAAGCCCCAAGTCCTCTTTCATACAATTTTTTTTTTTTTTTGGAAATACAGGCAAGCCGTAGCTTGAAAAGGTGAAAAAAGAACTAGACTACTGAAATCTAGCCTTGATACAACAATTAGATGCTGGAAAATCATCGGCAGGCCAGTTGGTATTTCAAAGCCATATCGAGGCAGCCTTTGGGAATTACTGGAATTAGAGTCACATTCGCATAAGCGGAGCAGCATGTCCTTCCTTGGCCAAATAGTTGGCACATGATATGTTGTCTCTTGGGGTGTAGAGAAGCTTCACGTTCCAGTCCCGGAATAGAAGGTCTCTGATCTCGCCAATGATGTCTCTCAGGGGGTGGTAAGCATAACAGCAACCTCTCATGAGAATGTTGATTTCATCAAGGGAATCAGAATAGAGCAGGATTTGTTGGAAACCCAACTGATGAGCCATTTTCAAGCCCAACAAGATGGCTTTAAGCTCAGTTTCAATAACAGAGTGAAGCCCGAGGGATTGGTAGAACCTTATCAACCAGTGTCCTTGAGAATTTCTGATCACTCCTCCACAAGCCTCTTTCATACAATTAATAACGTACTTTTCATGTATCAAAATAATAATAATAATAAAATAATAACAACAACAACAACAAAAACGTACTTTTACTAATGCAAAAACAAAAATATACTACCTCCGGTCCTAATTATAGGAGCACTTTTGTAGTGTAAATTACACTACAAAAATGCTCCTAGATATGAACTGGAGGAAGTAATTGTTTAACGGTCCACGCAATACTATTCAAAAGTCTAAAATTAGTGGGGCTAAATATTGAAAAGAAAATCATGAGGAAATGAACAGAAGTTGTACTAGTAAATATAGTATTAAAAAGATCCATTAAATTTTCCATTGAACAGTAATATGAAAATGCTTTTAGGCACTTACAATTTTACCCCGGTTAAAAAGCTAGATGTGAAACATTGTTATGGTGACAATTTTGTAAATAAATTGTATGATTGTAGGACTTTTAACACTGATTGTGAACATATAAATTTTTTGATATAAAAATTTTAGGATAGGGGTTGGGTTTATCCACAGTCCAATGGCAGGCACTTGGAGCCCAGTCCATAAAGAATATGATGTTGGGATTCGTACACGCAGCGGAAGGAATCTCATCCATTTAAAATTTTACGAATCCCAAAGAGAGGATCTATCAACGGCGTTTAAATCAAGGTTCATTAGGAAAAACCGTACCTATGCGAACTCGTGAGTGACCTTTGCAAACACGTGGGCTAACACCTTCTTGTTTGACCTTTGCAAACACGTGGGCTAACACCTTCTTGTTCGACCTTTGCAAACACGTAGGCTAACACCTTCTTGTTCGATCAATCTCTAGGAGCCGACTCTATGAATCCAATCCCTCTACTGGTATCCACACCGAACAGCTCTCCAACACGTATGTCAGCGTGCTAGCGCCTTCTTACTTTGTGTCTCTCGTTTTTCTCTCTAGGATTTCTTTTGCAGATCTAATCTAATCTATTTAATTAATCCATATTAAAAGCCTGCTGATTTAATTTATTTCTATAAATCAAATCTGAGATATGATATATATCTAATTAATTAAATCTGAGATACTATATCTCAACTCAATTAAATATGAGATACCACATCTTTATTCGAAAATCAAATCTGAGATATGATATATATCTATTTAATTAAATCTGAGATACTGTATCTCAACTCAATTAAATATGAGATATCACATCTTTATTCGAAAATCAAATCTGAGATACAATATCTCTATTTGTTTTAAATATTTAATTTATCAAATAAATTAAATTTAAAACAAATATTATATAACAATATCATTATTAAATAATATTAATATTATATAACAAGTATTATATAACAATATCATTATACACACACATATATCCATCCTAGATTAAATGTTGTATTCATTAGATCTTAGACATATCTAAGATTCAATGAATCTGGACACTATTGCTCGTATTGGGCTATTCTTGTGTGTGACCTGTAGGCCCACATGAGATTGGCGGTGGGCCAACATTGTACCAGCCCACAAGTCGCAAGCGGCCTCTAGCAAGACATTGCGACTACCCAATTCATATGGGGATCGATGATACGATACAACCTATCATACAACCATGTCACGTCCCTTTTGTCACGCGATAACTTGGTCAATGATGAGGCATGGATAATGTCAACTTCCTTTTCTTGACCATTACTTTCTCGATTCTTGAGTAGTCTAACAGTTGAAATGGAAACTCCTTTCCATCGTAGTATGGCCATACATTTCTCAGACTCACTCATCGAGGGGCCCAGTATTATCTCTCTACAAACGTGAGGGACAAATTCCATCTTGACCATTCACATTCCTCTGCATGAAAACCATTGATCCCAATCCAAGCCTTTATCATCACCCGGTCAAAGGTGACTTTTGACTAGGTCAAAGATCAGCGACTCTCATGTAGGAATCCATGATGATCTCAGGTCGAAGGGCGTTGTGACGCGGTTATACATGAGATAAGCTTATGACTAAATCCATGCAGCTTTCTCATAGTGGGTCAATCTAGCACCTTGTACTCTTACAAGTGCCTATGATTTTGATTCGTATCTCCATACCTCATCAAAGTCATACTGGTCTTATCTCATCTTTGCTCCCGCGTAGATGACCGACCAGGGACATTTAGGATAATCTATTAGATATATCCAGGGATCAGTTATCATTATAAACATGCAAATGAAATGATAACTAAAGGAGAATACTTTAAATAACATTAACATTTAAAGTACAATGACTTTCCCCTAGGGCATAATTTCCAACATATGATTGTGAACATATGATTGATGCCGAAAGTAAATTTATCTTTCTTTTCAATTTTTGCAACGTAACTTTTTCCATTAGTTAGTGGCACATTATTTACACTAATTGATTCGATGCCAGTCCCAGAATTATTATCAAAAGTGCTTTCTATGTAGTAGTGAAAGGTATACAAAAATATTTTTCATACATTAAAATTGATTGTCGGCCAATTTTATATACTCCCTCCGGTCCTAATTAAAAGATCGAGTTGATTTTTTTTGGAGAGATTAAGGAAGCTTGTAACATCCCATTTTTAAAGTGGAATTTTTTTATTATAAAATCAGAGTAGAGCATTGGAGCGAAAGAGTAACTGATCCATAACAAAACATTAACCATAGTGTAACATAGTATTGATACAGTCATCCTATTGTTCTCGAAAGTAAATACGGAAAACGATAAAGAGAAATCTCCGTCCGAGAGTCTACTAGTGCAGCTTGCCCCTATCTCCAATCCTTGGTCCTTCCGACCCTGAAGCTACAGTTGAGATCCAATTTACCCCATTGGATCTCAGGTAATGGTTAACCTTATGCTCAAATAAAACAGTATACGGATGACAGATATTCATGACATACCAGCAGCATATCAGTACAAAAGCATAAAGCAGATGCATGATCAATATAATGACAGTACATAAGCAAAGAGCAATATGTAAAGCCCCATAAAGTGTCTGCACATAAACCAGTGCCACGATGTACGGTCGTGTCCTCAGCGCTAGGAAAACTCAAACGATATTACTATGTCTATAACCCGTGTGAAACTGTATGTATAATCGGTGACCCTAAACAGGGCCTCTATCCGTGAATGTATCTATCACATATATGTATATGAGTAGCACAGGGTTAGTGTTACAGTACACGAACGTACCTTCGTTGACGGTATTCTGGTACGTTTGACGGAAAACTGTACTTTTGACGGAAAACGGAAAACAACACGTCAGACAGCGGTTCGACAGCGGTTTGACAGCGGTAGGTGATCACAGATATCCTATAAGGATAATATCACGTTTATCAATATCAAACATCATAACAGGAATTTTAGGTACAAATTACCATTTTGCCCCTAGTTTGACTTATCGGCGAAATTTCGCCTGAGCTTCGCTACTTTGACCCTAATCTTCCAAAATTTTGCCATATCTTTAACTCCAACATGATTTTCGAAATTAGTGCCTTAATTACCCTAAACATGATATCTAATCATACTTGGAAGATTAAAGATCAAACTAGCATTTCTACTCTAACTACCGAAAGAACTACCGAAGCTTAAGACTAAGGACCGAAGAACTTACTCAGAGCTTCGCTACAAATTTCCCCGGACTCCTCCTCCTCCTTGCTGCTCCAAATTTCGAAATGAGCAAGAGCTCTTGGTGTGAAATTTCAAATGAGAAGCAAGGCCTATTTATAGAGAAAAATTCGGTTACTATTCATGCTTTGTCAGACGAATTCTTGACCGTCGGATCGCACTTCATTGAGATGGCACAATCTTGGCCATCCAACCCACCTCCTTACATCATCATTCAAGGCCATGATGTCATGCCAATGATGTCATCAACTTGCTTGAGAAATTTCCTACCGATAAAGTCATTGTTCGGTGTTCTAATCGCGTAATCTTGGAAAATCTCAAAAATCCAGCAACTGAGTCTTGAAGGTCTATTCTTCCTCTTCCAAAATATTTGGGTTAACTAAATTTTTGATCCCATTCAGGGCATCTCCTATTTATGAAGATTTTCGGATAATCGCCTTGTTACGGAAATCGCCGGTAACGTCAATTTCTGGACAAAAATTCACTGATTCATAAAATGTCCAAATGTTTATCAACTCATCCCCAGATATTGAGTTATGATTTATTTTCCATAGTTTCTCCTTTCTACTATCTGTCCTTCTTCCTTTTCGTCTTATTCCCTAAGCATTCCGCCGGTTACGGAAATGACTTCGGAGACAGCCTACTCCGAGATAAAAATTCACTTGTTTATATTATACTCTGACCTTAGAAACCTAGTTCATGGTTTTCTAGATAGGATTTAATTTCTATCGGTGGTCATTTATCCTATTTACTTTTTACAGAATATTCCATAGAATATTCCTTTTTATTAATATTTTATTTCAACTTGCTCAAGAATATCATGATATTATTTTGTCAATCCTTATCCCTTTTTGTTCCAAAAATTCGACCAACATCTTATTTTTATTTTTATTTTTTATTATTTAATATTATATATTTCAATTATCTTATATTTTAATTTACCAAAATTCTCTTATTGGTCCATAACAATTAACATGGATTTAGGCTTTAAAAATTACTAGAATAATTTTAAACCTTTGATTTCACTTTTCAAGATTACATCTTAACCCTTAGTAATTATTTAATTTATCCCATTTGATTAACAAGTTTAATTAGTGTTCTTAATCATGAGATTAGTAATCTTTTAGGATTAGTGATTTTCATACACTTAATCTCATTTATTTTTCTTAATCTTTTCCCAATAATTAGCAAATATATTTTATGCTAATTTTATCAATTAATATTTAATTAAAGGGTTTCTCATAACTTACTTGAATATTCTCTTGATTCATGCTTAAATAATTAGCCAATAATTATTTATTTAATTCCTTACTAATTGTTGATAATTTTCCTATTTAGGATTAATTATTTTCCCAAAACTATTGGACTTACATTGGTATTTTCACTAGTGGAAAAAAGGATTTTAAGACCGGACGAAACAGGTATATTAGGAGTGGACCCGCGACAGGTCTTGTTCCAGGCGGTATTAAAAGTCTCCCTATTAAGACCGGACATAGAACCGGTCTTAAAGAGTTTCTTTAAGACCGGACATTTTAAACCTTCGGTCTTAAAATTCGTACTAAATAGATCTGAAATATTTTTTTTCGGTCCTAAAACTCAAACTTTAAGACCGGACAAAAACTAGACCGCTCTTAAAAGATCCGAATATTAAGACCGGACAAAAATAAACCCGGTCCTAAAAATAGTAATATCCTAAACCAGATCCCGGTCTTAAAAGTCTGACTTTCAAGACCGGATGTTATATACATCCGGTCTTAAAATTGAACTTTTAGACCGCACTTATAAATGGACCGGTCTTAAAAGACCAACTTTTAAGACCGGCTTAATACCTTTAAGAGCGGTCATAGATATACATCCGGTCTTAACAATTGAACATTTAAGACCGTCTTATTTATTTGCGCTCGAAATTTTCCCGAATTGTTTTCCTGTTCTATTCTTCCTGATCATATATAATACACAAAAATCCACCATCCAAAACAACACATAAAAGTCGATATACTTAATTTAAGCTACAAGCTATGAACATGAATAAATTGAATTGGTAAAAAGAATACAAATAATTATCCACCATGAGTTATGTGGCCTTAAGTCTACAACAGCTAAAGTAATTTATACAATAAGCTAAGATATATAACTAATTACAATCACAATGAGTTACAATACAACACGTAAATCAACATACATGTAGTCCAATATATTATTCAACATGCCTTCATCGATTCCCACCCAACAATGTAACATGCATCCTCTTTTATAACATGCCCCTTTGAATCGGATCACGCCACAAAAACAAAACAAGAACAAATTCATAGTCAGCGTGACATTATATTGTTTAATTAAGAACGTAACATAGAAGGAATATATAATATATATAGTTAAAACCTTAAAGTTTTCTAAGAATTCTGCATATGAATATTAATTACCTTATGAATTGACTCTTTTATAAAGTGATATCCTCCCATATCCCTTCTTGATGATCATTTCTTATGCCGGGTTAATTATCCGCTTCATCTTCTTCGTTCATGTCCGGTAGACCCCTTGAAAAAGGAGTACTATAAGAAAGACCATAATTTGAATGACTTTCCTCATCAATATCAATGACCCTCTTTCCTTGGAGAGCTACAAACCACATTTTATTTTCATGATCGGTGATATAGAACACTTGTTTCGCATGGTCTGCCATAATAAAAGGTTCATCTCCAAAACTTCTACTATTGACATCGACTAAAGTAAATCCTAGCCGATCGATCTGAACACCATTATTGACATTAACCCACTTGCATTTGAAGATGGGAAATCTAATTTTGACATAGTCCACCTCCCAAATCTCTTCAATAACCCCATAATATGGCATGACTGCCAATTTAGGGGTCTTGTCTTTCGAACTGGAGAAGTGCATAGATTCAGCCTCTAACATAACACCACTGTTCTGGACTGTGCTCCTATCATCTAGGGACTTCGTGTAAAATGTATAACCATTGATCACATACGAATTCCAACTTATGACTTCAACCTCAGGACCACGTGCTAACCATTTCATTGTGTCAAAAACACATTCAGATCCCTCGACCTTTTGTTTGAACCATTTTGCAAAAGTTGTTATGCTCCCTAATCAACCTTTGTTCGGTCATTCGATAGTTTTCTTTCCTTATAGCCTCTTTATGTGCAGATATGCTGGCTTGAACTTCATCAACATTATTCAAGATGTATAAGTGGACTTGTGACTATTCATCAGGATCCACACTCTTTACCGAAGCCCCACGTCTACCCCCTTGACATGCTGACGTTTTGGAAGCCCAATATGTCTTACTTTGGCCAAATAATTTTGACAAAATTCCATGGCCTCTTCAGAAACATAGTTCTAAACAATTGATGCTTCTGGCCGGTACTCGTTCTTCACATACCCTTTTAGGAATTTCATAGATCTTTCAATAGGGTACATCCACCGTAAAAGGATAGGGCCGCACAACTTTATCTCCCTCACTAGATGAACAATGAGATGAACCATGATGTCAAAAATGAAGGAACAAAAAGCTTTTCAAGGTGGCACAAGATAATATATCCTTCATTCTCCAATTCATCCAACTTTTCAATCTTGAACACTTTACTACAAACCGCATTGAAGAAGAAACAAAGTCTAGTCAAAACGACCCGAAGATCATATTCGGCGATCCCTCGAATAGCTACTGGGAGTAGCTGTTGCATCAAGACATGACAGTCATGAGACTTTTGGCCTACTAATTTCAAGTCCTTCATCGAGACAAGCCTCTTAAAATTTGAAGAATACCCTGAGGGAACTTTTGTGCCATGTAAACACTCACAAAAGCTTCGTTTCTCATCCTAAGACAAAGTATAAGAAGCCGAGGGACAATAAGTTCTCTTCCCATATGGCCTTGGATGCAAGTCTTCGCGTATTCCCATTGCTTGCAAATCCAATCTTGCCTTCACACCATCCTTCGAACTACCTTGTATGTTGAGAAGCGTGCTGACACTCTGACTTCATCATCAGCCATTTGTTCGTGGTGTACAGTTGATCCCAAGTTGTGGACAGTCCCTTTAGCAACCAATTGTCTATGACCATCACGATCCTCCACATACAGATGACAAGGTTGCTCTGACTGTCCAACAATGCAGCTCCCTCTAGTGCTCTGCTGCTGCATAGGTGCAGCTGAAGGTGTCAAGGGATCCACACTGGTCTCTGGCCGAGAGCTCAGGAGGAACTTCATTTTCTCCATCTCCTTCTTCATCTTGCTCATCTCAGATTGAAACATCCTCAATGCAGCATCTTTCGCCGCTGATTCCTCACTTAATTTGGCAAGCGTCTGATCCATCTTCTCCCGGGTAACCATACTTTGTCTGTGGCGTTTGGATTTACCAAAGTATTGCTTTAGGCCTACCCGTCCTCCAATCCCCCTACACGCCCGAGTGATCTGGTTTTCCGGTCGCGGCGATCGAACATCATTCCTCCCGTCCGACGCAAAAGATCCTCTGCCTCTTTCTTTTTAAGATCTTCCTGTAAGATACAGATAACGAGAAGCTTAGCGATGAAACATGTTTAGTAAGTAAAAAATAACAATATCGATACTTACAATTCGTTCAGCAACTACACGAGTTTTTTCACTCGTGTAGGCGCCGCTTGGCTTTTGCCGAATATACAACCACAACTCCTCGCGACGTATTGGAGATGGCGGTGGTCAACTACCGTAGAAGGATTGGATTCAGCTTCATCTTCCAATATCTTCTGTTTGGCTGCCATCAAATCTTTTTTCGGCCTTTTCATATCCGCCGCGAGAAGCCCTGTGTGGGCAATCATTCTTTCTCCCAATCTCGATATTTTTCCCTTATTTTTCGTGAATCGGGATTGAAAACAACTATATATCAATTATGAATTCCAGCCATGTCACTAACGAAATTAGAGAACTTCGCTTGATATGAACGTCAAACATTAGTCAAATTCACTTCATCAAGTTTCAACATTTTACTTAAGGAAGATGTAGCATTGTAGAAGAAATTGGGAAAACCAAAGGAAAGGGAGTTGCAGAAATGCTGCCAACTCAGTCAATTCATTCATTCATCATAAATGGTTCCTACACATATTAGAATAACTAACTAACTACTTGCACCGAAACCATTACACAGTTAACATACTTACTAACTAACAGCAACGTCTAACATTGCCATTACACAGTTTACATATCAGACTTGCATGGAACTAGGACATGCTCCTCTCATGCAGGACAAAGGTAGCAAATGTATACTTCTCTTCACACACCAAAACATTTAACTAACAGGATTAGATGTACACAATAACATTCACATATCCGCACAGGTTAATAAGCAAACAAAAGTGCAAACAAAACTAAATATAAACTCACCAGAGCTTCAGGAGTGGTCCGCTTCTGAACAAATTGTTGCCAAGTTTGTTCATCAATAAATTTGTACTTGTCCCAGGGTTTATGGTCAGTCTGAACCTCGGCAAAAATATAAATGTTAGCCAGAAAGGTCTTAAACTTCCTGAACCGCTCAGCACAATAAGACAATGTTGAGTCTTTCAACTTCTCAGAATCAGGGACGGTGAATGTAAGCCGGATAGTGTCCCACATAGGATCCTTTATTGTTTTTTGGTCTACATTTTTCCACTCATCTGTCAAAATGCTAACCTTGCTGCGTACTAGAACGCCGACAAAACTTGAGGAGGCTCAATGTGAGATGAAGAGGGTTCGTTCGTCCGACCCTCACCAGTCAAACCAGTATCTGTAGTTTCAGGAACACGAGTGGAATCGTTTTCACCGTTCATTTTCAAGACAATATGAGAGAAATGCCTGAGAAAATGAGGGAGTAACAGAGGCTAACAGTACGCGGGGCGAGGAAGAGAGGTAATGCAACAGGAAGGGTTTCGCAACGTGAACAGGGGTTCTTCAGTGAGAGTGACAAAAGCTTCCGCGCGAAGTAACGTTTATTTGGCGCTTCATTTTTAAGACCAGACATATACCTATATACGGTTTTAAAAGATAACCTTTAAGATCGGTCTTTCTATATGTCCGGTCTTAAAATTAATTAATTTTTTATTCAAACTTTAGTACCGGCCAAATTTTTTGTCCGGTCTTAAAAGTCTAACCTTTAAGACCGGTCATTCTGTAACTATGGTCTTAACATTTATTAATTTTTTATTTAAACTTTAGTACCTGACAAATTTTAAGACCGGTCTTAAAAGTCAAAGTTTTAAGACCGGCTATTATATATGTTCGGTCTTAAAACTTTAATACCTTTATATTTATATTTTTCCGTAATATTTTGGAGTATAGAAAATATAAGTCTGCCTTGATGAGATTTCTCCATAAGAGTAATTGATATTTCAATTTTTTTATCAACATTTTTAAGACCGGTTGTTATTTTAACAGGTCTGGATAAGATCTATGAAAAATTGATCAGAATAAGAGGTTCTTTACATTTACAAATTTGCCACCGGTCACAGCTTTAGGACCGGTCGATACTTAGTCCGGTCTTAATGAGGCGTCCTTCATTGTGTAGAAGTTCTTTTTATTTACAAAACTGCCACCGGTCACACCATTAAGACCGGTGCTTCGATTATCCGCTCTAAATGAGGCGGTCTTATAGCCCTTTATTGTATAAGAAGTTCTTTTTATTTACAAAACTGCCACCGGTCACACCTTTAAGACCGGGGAGTCGATGATCCACTCTAAATGAGGCGGTCTTAAATCCCTTTTTTGCACTAGTGTTTATGCTTTACATAAAATATTAAAAATCATGGGGTCAATTATGGCCCCACAAAACTTTTTTATTTTTGTCTCATTATTTTCCAAGGGAAATAATCCCAAAAATTATCTAAATTAGAGACAACATACTTTCCTATTTTTAATAATTATTTTATTGCCTCTTAGGATTTATCACAGTATTTTTATGGATCTTAGTTCATTTAGGGCATTTTAGCACTTTAATTCCTCTAATTTCAATAGAAATTGCCCTAGAGAATTATGATAAATTCCTTCCCATATTTGAGACCTCATTTTCACCTATTTTCAATAAGTATATTTTCTAATTTATGATATTTACCCTAAGTCAGATTTTAGGGTATTACATTTCTCCCCCCGTTAAATAAAATTTCGTCCTCGAAATTTGTACTTTACCATTTAAACTCCGTACTATCTAAACTTCGGACTATTAACTTCGGAACTTTATTCTATCTCAGGTCCGACTACAAAGATCTTGTCATATCGTACTTTGATATATAGTGTCTCCCGTGGCTCCCATACACCGCGGTCAACACCATAAATACCAAAATGTCTCCATGGCTCCCATACACCATGGCAACACAAGAATATCTTAAATGTTTCCATGGCGTCTATATACCATGACAACACAAGATACCTCCTACTCAATGACATGATCGCGGTTGGATTGTAATAACTAAGGAATATGGAAAACGTCACGGAGGTTTAGTCAAGTTTGGCGGTAATACTATCTAAAATCTTGAATGGCCTTTTGTAATACGGACTGCAAGTTCGCCTTTGAAGTGTTCTACCGACACTGGCTAATAGGAATATCCCTAAGAACATATGATCATTACCTCAACCAAAAGATTCTCATGGTCTTTTGAGACTTGTAATAAATATTTAGAAACGTGATCAATCATATTTGGTCGAAGAATATTTTTGCTCTGACAATTCCGTTGAGCAATATAAGTGATTTACACTTTTTCCTGTACAAGGCTTCAATCAGTGGCATCTCGATTGTTTTAACGAGAAAATTTGCAAGATCAGTTTCATTGGGTGTATTTTTAGTTTTTTCCCGGGAACTTCCTTTGACAGGATTAAGCTTCCATCGTACCCAAACAGCTTTCGTTCACTGAATCGTCATGTGAGATACTAGTACAAATTTTCTGTGGAAAGTACCTATTCGATATTCTCTTTATCCGGTTGATACTCATTTTCTACATCGCAGCCCTATCGTAACTTCATCCGGTGATGCTATATATATCACCGAGTTCTAAAGGTTTTTCAAGCACTTGTGGTAGCAGTATTCTTCTATGATCAAATATTAGAGACATCGCCTCTACTTTCTTAAATTAAACACGATAATCACCAACTCTAGGTCGTGAGTAAATTAGATTGACTTGAGAGGCTCCAACTGACAAGAGGTGTAAGTCATTATGCGCTCCTGCTGCAGCCAGACATATCCCAATCCATACCTACTGGTACTACTACAGAATCTACATGGATTTGGGATAACCAATTTCTTGGTGCAATAACCAACTTCTCCCTTAATCTATGGAATCTAATCTCACAGTCCTTGTTTTATACAAATGATTTGGTTTTTACTTGTCAATGGCAAGTTACAAGAAATTCCATTTGAATTTGCAGTACTATCTTGCTAAACCCAAAAACTATACTTCTATGTTACTATTTCTGGTTATTTCTATTTCAGAACTGCTTCCACTTTGCTTAAAATAGTTAACAACATCATCGCATCATGGAACATGGCCCAGAAAGTTATTCCTGACAGCTAATTTTCATAATTATTTAGTAAAGAGTCGCGTCCTTCTTTCTACTGATAGTCATCATTTTTTATTGCCGCTGGTTTAACACAATTTGAGAATGTTATGGACGTCGTGAAGTAGTAATAAGATCTATATTATACTCGTAATTTGGTTCTAGACACGATTTAGAAACTAAGGAGCTCACACCTAATGGTGTAGCTAGTACATATGTATGCATCCCAAAAGGATCCGTACAAGCATCAAAAATACAAGATTGGTTTAGTGCTCGAATCGGTTTACAACTGACATAGACCTTTACTAAGCGATAGTATCTCGGACCATTCACGAAGATTCGCGGCCTCCGTATTGGTTAGCACAAAGATTCGCCACGAGTTACGTAGTCTTGTCTCAGCAGCCTTCTCAGGACAATTCCAGCTGATATGTCCCGGCTTCTGATACTTGTAGCAGATTTTCTTCCCATCACAGTTGACTCCTGGATGGTACTTCTTGCACTTCAGGCATGATTGAGATCCACTTGATTTGGGATAGTTTCTTTGTTCGAGCTGTTGTTGAAGTTTCTGGACTTCTGAAATCCTTTCAAATTCCATTCAATCAGCCTACAAGCTTCCACAGCACCAGTCAATTCCTGGAATCGTTGAGACATAAGTCTTTCTCCTATTTCGTACTTCAGCCTGTGGATCAATATGTTCACCATACTACTCTCATCATTGTCCTTTCGCAGGTGCGATGAGTATCGTGATAGATTGGTAAATCGGGCATAGTAGTCATCAAAGGATTCCTCTTGACCCTGTCGGATGTGGAGAAATTCTGACTCTTTGGTCATTTGTACAGAGGAAGGAAAATACTGCTCATGGAATTTTTCCAAAAATTTCTCCCACGTCACGGGACAGTAACGTGTCTGTAAGGTTGTTGCTATGACTTCCCACCAACTGTCTGCGTCTCCTTCTAGCAGGTAGATCGCCAGTTGAGCATTGCGATTTTCAGGGCATTCAATCACCTTGAAGATTTTCTCCAACCTCTTGAACCAATTCTTTGCCAAGTCTAGTTTACCCCGGAAAGCTGGTGGTTTTAGCTTACAGAATTGGTTAACCCAGTATTGTGTGGTTTTCTCTCCTCTCCTATGTCGAGGAGGTGATTGGGATCTATCAGACTCCTCATGTTCCTCATCGTGTCCATCACTTTTGTCGTTCTCCTCCTCTTCTTCTTCTTCTTCTTCTTCTTCTTCTTCTTCATTTTGACGTGCTTCTAATAGTCTCTGAGCTTCTTGATCTTGTCTCACCCGTCTTTCCTCTATAAGTTCGTCTATCAGAGCCCTTTGCTCTTGGAGAGTCCTCCTCATCTCTTGAATCTCGTTTTGTTCCAGTTGTTCTGGTTGGTTCGGAATATGATCTTGTTCAGGTATCACTCTCATTCGAGGTTGTCTGCCTCCTCTCCCTGTACCTCGGCCTCTTCCTCGGCCTCTACCTCTACCTCGTGGTACACCGGTACCTCTTATGTTGGCCATATTTTATTTTTCCTTTATTTATAATAACAGATGTACGAATTAGAAATAGCACAAGAATTGGTACCAAAAACATATATTTCATATAAGATGTAATGTACATGCTAACATATACTACATCATCCAGCTGGTTTATGACCAGTGGTTATATCGTATATTCCTGCGTTGTCGTAACTTACAGTTTTTGGTTCACATGTTGTTTAAAACTAGCTCTTGGAGATGATTTAGAAAGGAATAGAAATTGATTGTACGTTCTTCGTCTAAGAGATTATTCGTCGGCTCCATTTAGACGCGGTCTCGGGGAAAAAGGTATAGGGTCGATCTTACCCAATCGTCTAATTGGTAGGGAAACTCATTGCGTTTTCTCCGTACATAGATCGTTTTGACTTGTTCTAGTTATCGGAGGTACGTCCCTTTGATAGTCTCGCTGTGTCGATCTGCTATCAAGTATTCTGATCGTAGGGTGCCTATTAGCTCCTTGTTCGTAGTCAGAACATGTCGTAGAATGTTGGGTTCATAGAAAGATTCACTCTCAGAATCATCTCGATAGCTTAACAGCTGGAAATACTCACGATTGTCGTCATCAGATGAATGATCTGATCCGAAAGGTTTCTCCGGCTCTAAAGGCATACTAGCCATTGGTTCAGGGTAGCACACTGGGTCAGGATCATAACTTTGTTCGGGATTATCAGGGTTATCAGTGGTATCAGGGTTATATGAGTTTTCAAGGTAATCAAATTCATCAAGGTCATCGGAATTGTCAGGGTTTCGTCTTCGTCCCACCGTCTCTAGAACTACGGATCTATGAGCGTTACGTCTCATTCTTCCGGGATAAAGGGTATACGAATGCTCGTCTGTGTCCATCACTACAACATTACACCAGGGTCATATCAGTACTCATTTTCAAAATGTGCTCAAAGTTAAAAGGCTTTAGAACCTAACTTCGTTAACCGAACAGAATGGCCAGGTAAGTTTCTACATGGGGGCCTCACCGAGTTCACGGTGACTAATTGGCACACCCACGTAGACTAGCCTTGCCTTCGGTACCAAACTGTTCGTGGTAACATAGTTTTTTTTTTTTTTTTGCTCAGATTCGTGGTAACATAGTTAAATTCATGCCAGAATGAATGCTCTGATACCAAAAATGTAACATCCCATTTTTAAAGAGGATTTTTTTTTTAAAAACAGAGTAGAGCATTGGAGCGAAAGAGTAATTGATCCATAACAAAACATTAACCATAGTGTAACATAGTATTGATACAGTCATCCTATTGTTCTCGAAAGTAAATACGGAAAATGATAAAGAGAAATCTCCGTCCGAGAGTCTACTCGTGCTGCTTGCCCCTATCTCCAATCTTTGGTCCTTCCGGCCCTGAAGCTACAGCTGAGATCCAATTTACCCCATTGGATCTCAGGTAACGGTAAACCTTATGCTCAAATAAAAGAGTATACGGATGACAGATATTCATGACATACCAGCAACATATCAGTACAAAAGCATAAAGAGATGCATGATCAATATAATGACAGTACATAAGTGTATGTATAATCGGTGACCCTAAACAGAGCCTCTATCCGAATCGGGGACCCTAAACAGGGCCTCTATCCGTGAATGTATCTATCACATATATGTATATGAGCAGCACAGGGTTAGTGTTATAGTACGCGAACGTACCTTCGTTGACGGTATTCTGGTACGTTTGACGGAAAACTGTACTTTTGACGGAAAATGGAAAATAGCACGTCAGACAGCGGTTCGACAACGGTTTGACAATGGTAGGTGATCATAGATATCCTATAAGGATAATATCACGCTTATCAATATCTAATATCATAACATGCATTTTAGGTACAAATTACCATTTTGCCCCTAGTTTGACTTATCGGCGAAATTTCTCTAGAGCTTCGCTACTTTGACCCTAATCTTCCAAAATTTTGCCATATCTTTAACTCCAACATGATTTTCGAAATTAGTGCCTTAATTACCCCTAAACATGATATCTAATCATACTTGGAAGATTAAAGATCAAACTAGCATTTCTACTCTAACTACCGAAAGAACTACCGAAGCTTAAGACTAAGGACCGAAGAACTTACTCAGAGCTGCGCTACAAATTTCCCCGGACTCCTCCTCCTCCTTGCTGCTCCAAATTTCGAAATGAGCAAGAGCTCTTGGTGTGAAATTTCAAATGAGAAGCAAGGCGTATTTATAGAGAAAAATCCGGTTACTATTCATGCTTTGTCAGACGAATTCTTGACCGTCGGATCGCACTTCATTGAGATGGCACAATCTTGGCCATCTAACCCACCTCCTTACATCATCATCCAAGGCCATGATGTCATCAACTTGCTTAGAGAAGTTTCCTACCGATCATGGTAGTGAAAGCTTAGTTTTCACCTAAAAACGGTAGGGGAATGAAAAATCGTAAAACGTAAAATTGTAATACAAAACGTAGTTTTTACCTGGATATATATATAAAGAAATTCGAGATAAGTAAGGCACCAGACATCATCCATACATATATTCATCTATGCAATATCAATCAAAATATCCAACATTGTCATCAAATACCATTTAAACAAAGGCAAACCGGCCATCATCCTTACATATATTAAGGTAGATTTTCCCTAAATTAATTCATGTAAATTAACTCAAGGAAAGAAAAAAGAAAAAAAAAAGAAAAAAACAGAAACATACTTGGTGGCCTAAACAAACTGCAAGAATCTTCTTTCCAATTTCTTAAGAAATGTCAGAAGCTCTCTCACATTTCTCCAAGCCACCCTGTACACGTCCCATCTCTCCCCCTCCTCTGCCAGCATTGTCACAATTCACAATCACTCCATAATAACCTCCGTACATCTTCCTCACATACTCTGAATCCTCCGCGCAAATCAACACTGCATATCCCCGCTCCTCTATTGCAGATCGATTCCTCCTCCGATCTCTCTCTCTCTTCCACTTAGATTTGTAGATCGCAGAGCCAACGGCTCAATCGTACTCTTCCTCCTCCTTCTTCTTCGTCTGCTTCTGTGATTCTCTTCCTCTCTCTGGGATTTTAGAGAGAGAGAAAGTGTCTGGCGTTTTTTGTGAAAACGCAACGTTTTTGCGTTTTTTCCTGAAAACGCTGTGTTTTTACCGTTTCCACCCTGACTGCGTTTTTTGCCACAACGAAACACGTTTTGCTCATATAAAAGCGTAAAAGCGGCGTTTTTACGCTTTAAAGCGCGTTTTTGACTACCATGCTACCGATAAAGTCCTTGTTCGGTGTTCTAATCGCGTAATCTTGGAAAATCTCAAAAATCCGGCAACTGAGTCTTGAAGGTCTATTCTTCCTCTTCCAAAATATTTGGGTTAACTAAATTTTTGATCCCATTCAAGGCATCTCCTATTTCGTTACGGAAATGACTTCGGAGACAGCCTACTCCTAGATAAAAATTCACTTTTTTATATTATACTCTGACCTTAGAAACCTAGTTCATGGTTTTCTAGATAGGATTTAATTTCTATCGGTGGTCATTTATCCTATTTGCTTTTTACAGAATATTCCATAGAATATTCCTTTTTATTAATATTTTATTTCAACTTGTTCAAGAATATCATGATATTATTTTGCCAATCCTTATCCCTTTTTGTTCCAAAAATTCGGCCAACATCTCATTTTTATTTCAATTATCTTATATTTTAATTTACCAAAATTCTCTCATTGGTCCATAACAATTAACATGGATTTAGGCTTTAAAAATTACTAGAATAATTTTAAACCTTTGATTTCACTTTTCAAGATTACATCTTAACCCTTAGTAATTATTTAATTTATCCCATTTGATTAACAAGTTTAATTAGTGTTCTTAATCATGAGATTAGTAATCTTTTAGGATTAGTGATTTTCATACACTTAATCTCATTTATTTTTCTTAATCTTTTCCCAATAATTAGCAAATATATTTTATGCTAATTTTATCAATTAATATTTAATTAAAGGGTTTCTCATAATTTACTTGAATATTCTCTTGATTCATGCTTAATTAATTAGCCAATAATTATTTATTTAATTCCTTACTAATTGTTGATAATTTTGCTATTTAGGATTAATTATTTTCTCACAACTATGGGACTTACATTGGTATTTTATGCTTTACATAAAATCTTAAAAATCATGGGGTCAATTATGGCCCTACAATACTTTTTGATTTTTGTCTCATTATTTTCCAAGGGAAATAATCCCAAAAATTATCTAAATTAAAGACAACATACTTTCCTATTTTTAATAATTATTTTATTGCCTCTTAGGATTTATCACAGTATTTTTATGGATCTTAGTTCATTTAGGGCATTTTAGCACTTTAATTCCTCTAATTTCAATAGAAATTGCCCTAGAGAATTATGATAAATTCCTTCCCATATTTGAGACATCATTTTCACCTATTTTCAATAAGTATATTTTTTTAATTTATGATATTTACCCTAAGTCAGATTTTAGGGTATTACAAAGCTAAATAAGTTACTTAATCATATCATATGTTGTGTATCCTTAGATTATATATTAGTTTATTAGTCAAACTAATTAATTTGGAGAAAAAATAAAAATACTATAAAATAATTTAATTAGTTTCCTTAATCTTTCAAAAAGGTCAACTTGGTCTTATAATTAGGACCGAAGGGAGTAGTTAATTATCTCAAACAAGGGACAAGGAAGCTTCCAAATTAAGACTCCATCATTTGTATTCGAGGCTATTAGAGAGCTCAAGTCGTCGTCAAATGCCTCGCTACTCTTGAAGATTCCATCATGTTCTCTAGTATTTGATTAAGTTGGCAGATTTTTTCAATCTTTGACATGGCTACTGAATTAATAAATACTCTTTTATTAGTTATTACTATTATAAGACATCTTCTAAGAAATATATGGTACGAAAATTCAATTATAAGTCACTAAATTAAAAGCTGATGTCCTCGGTTGGAATAAATAAATAAATAAAAGACGATTTCGTCAAGTTTTGTTAACAATGTGTTTTAATAATTTTAAAAGCAAAGCTAGGGAAGATATGGAACTAAAATTCTAACATCAGAACATATATAGTCAAAGTCAAATGCAGATCTTGGGAAAAAACGACCAAGCGGACAGGAAGGATCGCTTTTCTTCTCTTTCTCTCTCTTCCTCTTATTATTTTGATTTTGAATTGAAAATTTAATAATTGAGATCTAACATTTTATAAAAGGGTTAAGGGTCTATTTTACCCTAAAAGTTGTCATGGTAGAGCAATTTTGCCATGCTAGTTTTTTGGAGTGCAATGTCGCCCCTAAAATCTCCAATCGCAGCAATTTTGCCTTGACCGTTATCCCAATTAAGTTTCATCGTTAGTTGACCAAATATGTTTAGATGACAGTGCACATATTATCCACGTCACTTTTGTTTTGGGTTTAGGTGCAAATTTTCTACGGAAGTTTTCACTCATAAGCAATATTTTCTTAAAATTTTCAAAATCATAGCAATTTCACAATGTCTATTACCTAAGTTAACTTTGCCCGTTAGTTGACCAAATTGCTTATTAGACAAGTTTATATGTCATCCACTTCGTTTTTTTTAAGTTAGATTTGAAAATAAGTATATATATATATATATATATATATAAAGCATCATGTCTAAAGAATTATTAGGAAAATTAAAGGGTTAAAACATCTTGTGCAATGAAGAGAAAATCAAAGAGGTATTTGCCTATCTTGGCGTCACTAACGTATGACGACAGAGAGTTTTCAATGGCCCATTGTTCTCAGCAATCACCCTTAGTATATTATGTATCTAGTGATTGAATCTTTTTTTTTTTCTTAATTACTCTCTGGCAAATGTGAGATCCTCCTCCATATGCATGTAACTTCTTCAATTTTGTTCATACTTAACTCAACATATTCGATTAACTAATAGTTAAATTTAGCATAGATAAGTGTTAGGGCGACATTGTAACGATTTGGTAACTTCCGGAGTAAAATTACTCATAAGTGAAAACTTTTAAGACAAATTTACACTTTAACAAAAAAGACATGGATGACACGTGGAGTTAAACATATTTGGTCAACTAATGTAACATCCTCGATTTGTAAAGAACAATTACCAAAATAATTTGATTAAACCCTTCATCAAGATTTTTATACACAGAATTGAATTTTAATTCTTACCAGGCCCAAACTCTTTAATTGAGTCTTATTTTAAGATTTATCAAAATAAACAAAAATATGTTACAGTATGCCAAGTGAGCGCTAATGTGGCAATATACAATAATTCAATATGTACCAAAAATGTGGAAGCACTACCATTAGCAAAAGTAACTTAAGCTTCTGAAGCCTTCCCTAATAGACTTGTACGAGAACTATCACTTAAAAAATATTTGTAACTATCAATCCAGCTCATTATAAATGATAATATACGTGAGGTGCCAAGAGGAACATTTCAAATAACAAAGTACTAGAGATCTAATTTACAAATTTTCCAAATCATGAATTCTGTAATACAATTTCTATATAACATGCCAAACAAAATATTGATACTCCGACTATCCTTATCATCTCCCACCGTTATAACTGCTGACAAAACCCATGGACTATCATATAATAGGTGTAATCTCTTTGACAAGATTGCACTAAGCTCACCAATGATGAGGTGTAGCTCGGCCAAAGGTTACAAAACTCATATCGGACCATGGGTTCCCTTTCTTTCGAATAAAGAAAGGTGCCACTGTCTCAAGGGTTGAACTTTAACCCAACCAAAGGAAAAGATTGATACCAAGGGCCTTGAAAATATCAAAGTCATCCGCTATGCATCGAGTGGTAGCATACTGTGTGGTATTATATACACAATAACTCCCATCATCACTCCACATCCGTCACCGCTCCACTTCATGATAAACAATCATAATCTTGGCATGTATATACGAGTTTGATACGAGACTTGTAAAAATAATACATCGTCTTAATAATTATTAAGAAAATAATACTATTTCAATTTATGAAACCATAACAAAAGTGTATTTTCGAAAACATATAATATCATAATTTTTTTTGTCTCAATAACTGTAATACCCCGAAATTTGAATTAGGGAATTTAAGGGCCAAAGTGCCAAAATGACCAAAATACCCCTGGGAGGAGTAAATAACTTAGGGAAAAAGGTGAATATGAGGTTTCAAACACCTTGTATTGAGTTTACCTTATTGTTAAGGTAATTTCTCTTGAAATTGGATAATTTGCAATTAGGTCCCTAAAACGTTTGCCCTGTGAAAGCTATAAAAGAAGCAAGTAAAAATCTATTTAAAATAGGGAAGGATATTGTCCCTAATTTAGGTAATTTATTAAGTTACAAACTTGGAGAAATTGTAGAAGAATACTCAAAAAGTAAGGAAATGACCATAATACCCTTGCGATTATGGAAAAATACAGAATAATGCAGAATGCATGAAAAATCTCATGTTAAAGCAAAGGTTAAGGGGTAATGTGGTATTCTAATTAAGAAAATTACTAAGCAGTGATAACGAGTGATTAAGTATTTATTAGCAAATTACTTAAGCACAAGTATAGAAAATTCGGAGATAATTATGTAAAGCTCCAAAATTAGTGATAAATGGCTAAAAATTAGCATAAATATATTGGTTAATTAATTGGAAAATTTGAAGGAAAAAGGATGAGTTTAGGTATTTTTAAGCCTAAATGCAAGAATTGACCAATAGGAAAATGTTGTAAGAGATTATGTAAAAATAATTATTTAATTAATTAAATAATTAATTAAAAAAGAAAGTGCAGAAAATAAAATAAAATAAAAAAACGAAAAAAAAATAAATAAATAAGAAATAAAAATAGAAAACTTAGTTGATAAGTTAAGTTTATTATTTTATTAATATAATTAATTAAAGTAAAATTATGTGAATAGTAAAATGGGAAATAGGAAACGGATCCTATCTAGAGATCTAGGAATGGGATTCCCAAAGTCAAGGTAAAATATTAATCAGTGGGTTTTTATCTTCCGTTAGACTCTTGCGGAAGTTAATTCTGAAGCCGTTTGTGCTTTTTCCTAATAAGACGAAATAGGGAAATTCTGAGAAAAGGCCAGATAGCCAAAAGGACGAAAAGGTTATGTTGTGACATTTGGAAAAGAATTGGGAATTTTCATGAACATATTTGGATTCAGTGAATTTTTCTGAAGAGATGGGTGTTTAGAAAACAAGTTTCGACAGGACGCGTTTGGACACGTTTTCGAGAAAGACTCAACTGGACTGTTGGAGCCCTATATGGAATCAAAATATAGGTTAACTTGGACATTTCTACTAAGTGAGAATATGTTTTCAAAGTTGTAAATCCAGAATTTTGAGATTTTTCCGAAATCACGCGAATCGGGTACCGATCGGAGAAATCGGTCTGAAAGCTTCTGGAAGGTGACACATGGCCACCTCCCATTGGCCAAACCCCTTGAATTTCGGTCAAGTGTGAACACAAAAGGGGAAGAAAGGTTTTTTTGAAAAGTTGCTTTGGACGGCCGGATCGCTTCTCACAAAGTTGATCCGACAGTAGAAACCCTACCACCGTTTCTATAAATACCCCCTCCCTTCACTTTCTTCACACCATTTTCCCTCTTTGGCCGAATCTAGAGAGAGGATTTTAGAGAGAGAAGCTCTGGGAAATTTCGCAAGCGAAGCTCGGGTAAGTTTTTCGGTACCGAGCTTTAAGTTTTCGTAGTTCTTTCAGTAGTAAGGGTAGTAATGCTAGGATAGCCTTTAATTTTTCAAGTATGATTGGATATCATATGGGAGGGCTATTTTAGTCTTTATTTTTGAAAATCAAGATGGCGTCGAAGTTCTGGCGAAATTTCGGGAAGAAAATTTGTCAGAGTAACGAAGTGCTGGCGAAATTCCGCCAATTAGGGGCATAGGGGCAAAATGGTAATTTTTACCTAAAATGCCAGTTATAATGCCAAATCACTAATGAAAGTGATATTACTCTTATAGGACGTCAGAAATCCTAGTTTGCAGCCGTTACGCTGCCCAATGAGCCGTTTCACGTTTTTCCGTAGAAAAGAACGTTTTCCGAAGGAAGTACCGTATACCGTCAACGAAGGTACGTTCGCGTACTGGTAACCTTAACTCTTGTGTTTATGGTATGCATATATGTGATGATATGATGTGTGAATAGTTTGGTGCCGAAGGCAAGGCTAGTCTACGTGGGTGTGCCATTTAAGTCGCCGTAAAGTCGGTGAGGCCCCTATGGTAGACACTTACCTGGCCATTCTATTCGGTGCTATATGCACCGTGTCTTTGGAAGTGTACTTAGGTTTACTATATGTGATAGGTACATTCATGGATAGAGACTCTGTTTAGGGTCACCGACTCGGATAGAGGTTACGTCTAGAGTCACCGACTCGAATAGGGATTCTATTTAGGGTCACCAATTATACATAACGGATAGAGATTTTGTTTAGGATCACCGACTCGGATAGAGGCTCTGTCTAGGGTCACCGACTCGGATAGGGATTACGCTTAGGGTCACCGATTATACATACTGTTTTACACTTATGTTCATACATCTGCTTATGCTCTTGTATTGTTTGAGCTGTTGAGATTGAGGATGTATGTTGGCTGTATGTGTATACATAAACATGAGGTTAACCGTTACCTGAGATCCAATGGGTAAATTGGATCTCAGCTATAGCTTTCAGTGGTCTGGAGGACCGGAGAGCCAAGAAGAGAAGCATGTTGTATTATACCTTTGAACCACACGGTTTTTGTACCGCTGTTGTATCCAGCCAGACTTACGGCATTTTATATGTACATATCAGTTACTCAATGCTTCGATGCTCTACTCTGATCATTTTGAAAGGATGTATGAAAAAAAAAATTATACTGCTTTTGGAAATTGGGTTGTTACACTTATGGTATCAGAGCAGTTCTTTCTGGCAAGTATTTAACTATGTTACCACGAACAGTTTGGTGCCGAAGGCAAGGCTAGTCTACGTGGGTGTGTCAATCAGTCGCCGTATAAGTCGGTGAGGCCCCCATGGTAGACACTTACCTGGCCAATCTGTTCGGATAACGGAGTTAGGTTCTCAAGCCTTTTAAACTTTGAGCATGTTTTGAAAATGAGTACTGATATAGCCCTGAGTAAATGTACTACCCTATGTCGGTATACCAGATTTAACTGGTGTACCATCCTGAATCGATGGACGTTAATTCCATTCTAGCACAGAGCTCATACACGGAGCTAGGTCACGCCAGATGAAACTCCGAGACCAATAGAGATAAGTACATGCAGTATTTGACTCATGTAAAGAAACTCCCGATACGACATTTCGTACCCGTATCTGAGTAGACCGAAGCAACGAAACCCTAAACGAGGGAGATATTGCGAGTGTCCGTTCGTTTGTAGTACTAGTGTGATAGCTTCTGTGATAGACTAATCACTGTCTAGAAGTCGAGTCAGAGGCCAAGGTGGAGGACGAGGTAGATAACCTCGAGTGGGACCGATATCTGATCGTGACCCATGTTGAAAATTTCTATCAGAGGAACCATTACGTATTTCCATACTCTTCTGAAGGCTGGATCAGATCCACTCATCATCATTTTCTACATATCCATTGTTGGGTGGAAAGAACCAACGAAATTCCAAACAAATCGCTGTAGTTAAGAGACGACTCTTAGCAGCACAGGACAGACGGAAGAGCTACGTTGAGAAAAAGGGAAGACCTCTGTAGTTCAAAGTCGAACCAATCCACACATAACATAGTGATAATCATTATCAAGTTTCTTAAGTAACAAATCACGATAGTATCATTAAGTATAAGGTATCTTATGTTGCCACGGTGTATGGGAACCATGGGAACATAATATATCGAAGTACGACATGATATCCATGAGTATGAGATATATGGTATTATCATGCGGTGTATGGGAACCATGGGGATACCGTATATCAAAGTACGACATGATGAATGTGTAGTACGGGGTGTTATGGGTGCCACGGAAACACTTATGTACGCGGTGTTATGGGCACCACGGAAACGCTAAAACACTAAAGTACGCGGTGTTATGGGCGCCACGGAAGCAATATATATAAAGTACGCGGTGTCTTGACGCCACGGAAACACTATATATATCAACTTAAAACATGATAAAAACTTTATAATCAAGCCGAAACGAGTTCTCAATCGCTAGGAGGAGCGGCTGGCAGACAAAGTAAGGATCCGACGCGTGGAGTCCAAGGTCCGAGTAGGACGGAGTCTAGTTAGTACAAAGTATAGTAGGTTGGGTACAAATTTCGAGGGCGAAATTTTGTTTAACGGGGGGAGAAATGTAATACCCCGAAATTTGAATTAGGGAATTTAAGGGCCAAAGTGCCAAAATGACCAAAATACCCCTGGGAGGAGTAAATAACTTAGGAAAAAAGGTGAATATGAGGTTTCAAACACCTTGTATTGAGTTTACCTTATTGTTAAGGTAATTTCTCTTGAAATTGGATAATTTGCAATTAGGTCCCTAAAACGTTTGGGAATTTGCAAATAGGTCCCTAAATACATTGTGGGTTATAAATACCCGTGAAAGCTATAAAAGAAGCAAGTAAAAATCTATTTAAAATAGGGAAGGATATTGTCCCTAATTTAGGTAATTTATTAAGTTACAAACTTGGAGAAATTGTAGAAGAATACTCAAAAAGTAAGGAAATGACCATAATACCCTTGCGATTATGGAAAAATACAGAATAATGCAGAATGCATGAAAAATCTCATGTTAAAGCAAAGGTTAAGGGGTAATGTGGTATTCTAATTAAGAAAATTACTAAGCAGTGATAAGCGAGTGATTAAGTATTTATTAGCAAATTACTTAAGCACAAGTATAGAAAATTCGGAGATAATTATGTAAAGCTCCAAAATTAGTGATAAATGGCTAAAAATTAGCATAAATATATTGGTTAATTAATTGGAAAATTTGAAGGAAAAAGGATGAGTTTAGGTATTTTTAAGCCTAAATGCAAGAATTGACCAATAGGAAAATGTTGTAAGAGATTATGTAAAAATAATTATTTAATTAATTAAATAATTAATTAAAAAAGAAAGTGCAGAAAATAAAATAAAAAAAAAACGAAAAAAAAATAAATAAATAAGAAATAAAAATAGAAAACTTAGTTGATAAGTTAAGTTTATTATTTTATTAATATAATTAATTAAAGTAAAATTATGTGAATAGTAAAATGGGAAATAGGAAACGGATCCTATCTAGAGATCTAGGAATGGGATTCCCAAAGTCAAGGTAAAATATTAATCAGTGAGTTTTATCTTAGTTAGACTCTTGCGGAAGTTAATTCAAGCCGTTTGTGCTTTTTCCTACACATTTTTCGAGAAAGACTCAACTGGACTGTTGGAGCCCTATATGGAATCAAAATATAGGTTAACTTGGACATTTCTACTAAGTGAGAATATGTTTTCAAAGTTGTAAATCCAGAATTTTGAGATTTTTCCGAAATCACGCGAATCGGGTACCGATCGGAGAAATCGGTCTGAAAGCTTCTGGAAGGTGACACATGGCCACCTCCCATTGGCCAAACCCCTTGAATTTCGGTCAAGTGTGAACACAAAAGGGGAAGAAAGGTTTTTTTGAAAAGTTGCTTTGGACGGCCCGGATCGCTTCTCACAAAGTTGATCCGAGTAGAAACCCTACCACCGTTTCTATAAATACCCCCCCTCCCTTCACTTTCTTCACACCATTTTCCCTCTTTGGCCGAATCTAGAGAGAGGATTTTAGAGAGAGAAGCTCTGGGGAAATTCGCAGCGAAGCTCTGGGTAAGTTTTCGGTACCGAGCTTTAAGCTTTCGTAGTTCTTTCAGTAGTAAGGGTAGTAATGCTAGGATAGCCTTTAATTTTTCAAGTATGATTGGATATCATATGGGAGGGCTATTTTAGTCTTTATTTTTGAAAATCAAGATGGCGTCGAAGTTCTGGCGAAATTTCGGGAAGAAAATTTGTAAGAGTAACGAAGTCTTTGGCGAAATTCCGCCAATTAGGGGCATAGGGGCAAAATGGTAATTTTTACCTAAAATGCCGATTATAATGCCAAATCACTAATGAAAGTGATATTACTCTTATAGGACGTCGAAATCCTAGTTTGCGGCCGTTACTGTTGCCCAATGAGCCGTTTCACGTTTTTAGTAGAAAAGAACGTTTTAGAAGGAAGTACCGTATACCGTCAACGAAGGTACGTTCGCGTACTGGTAACCTTAACTCTTGTGTTTATGGTATGCATATATGTGATGATATGATGTGTGAATAGTTTGGTGCCGAAGGCAAGGCTAGTCTACGTGGGTGTGCCATTTAAGTCGCCGTAAAGTCGGTGAGGCCCCTATGGTAGACACTTACCTGGCCATTCTATTCGGTGCTATACGCACCGTGTCTTTGGAAGTGTACTTAGGTTTACTATATGTGATAGGTACATTCATGGATAGAGACTCTGTTTAGGGTCACCGACTCGGATAGAGGTTCTGTCTAGAGTCACCGACTCGGATAGGGATTCTATTTAGGGTCACCAATTATACATAACGGATAGAGATTTTGTTTAGGATCACCGACTCGGATAGAGGCTCTGTCTAGGGTCACCGACTCGGATAGGGATTCTGCTTAGGGTCACCGATTATACATATTGTTTTACACTTATGTTCATACATCCGCTTATGCTCTTGTATTGTTTGAGTGTTGAGATTGAGGATGTATGTTGGTTTGTATGTGTATACATAAACATGAGGTTAACCGTTACACGAGATCCAATGGGTAAATTGGATCTCGGCTATAGCTTTCAGGTCCGGAGGACCGGAGAGCCAAGAAGAGAAGCAAGCGAGCCACGTAGAAGATCCGGTTGAAGATTTCTTTACGTTGTATTATACCTTTGAACCACACGGTTTTGTACTGTTGTTGTATCCAAATTGGACTTACGGCATTTTATATGTACATATCAGTTACTCAATGCTCCGATGCTCTACTCTGATCATTTTGAAAGGATGTATGAAAAAAAAAAATATACTGCTTTTGGAAATTGGGTTGTTACAATAACCATTTTAAAAATACTCATAAACAATATATTAACACATATAACAAGTAGAAAGTTGTTACCTTAAGTTCTTGACACAAGAATTAAGCCTGAGAAAAATCAAGTCCACCCTAAAAATAAATATATAATTATACGTTAATATAATTAAGCAAAAATAATACAAAAACAAATTAAATAAACTATAATTGTTTTACTTTAGTTCTTTTAGAAAAATGATACAAATCTATTCCTGAAATCATTATTACAAATCCAATTTCCTTTCTTTATAAATTATTTCTCACTAATTATTATGATCATCAAAATATCACCATATCCTCAATTTAATCAAAATAACCAATTTCCTAAAATAAAAGTTTCACCTAAAAGTTTCAAATATTCATATTCATTTATAAACCTCAAATCTAACCCATCCATTCCTCAATATAACATTCAATGAATTAAAAATGAATTATAAATTCTGATATAAGAGACCTATTATCACAAATCCTCAGTTTTCCAACATAATACTAACTTATATAAGTGTAACCTAATTTATTAAACAAATCTTCAAATCTCGACATAATAAAAATCTTATCAAAATCTAATTTAAATCTCAAATCCCAACTCATATTTTTATACTATTTAAAATTTAGCAAAACTAAATTGGTTAAACCGATAATAATTCCTCCAGTAATCCAAATAAATGCCATAAACCTCTTTTAATTGGTTGAAATACCCTATAAATCCTAAATTCTCTTAAATACAAAATAAAATTTAAATTCCCACAACAACAAACTAATAAATCTAAACCGATTAGAATTATCTATTAATCATACTCTATATGTATACAGTCATCTATTATCAAGACTTAAGACTTTGTTAATATTCAAATCCTAAAAATTTTTCATTAATCAGTACTATATATATTACTCTCATTAGAAAAAAAAAAATACGTAGAACAAATTCATGTATAATTATATATAAAGGAGAGATGGTGGGAATTAATGCCCCCTCTCCAAGTAAAGTGTCAGCGTGTCTGCCATTTTTTTAAAAGAAATTATTATTTAGTTATTATTATTTTCGGGAAAAATTACCATAAAATACCCAACTTGTTTTCTTCTCTTCCCTATTATCTCAACTAATTTCTTTCTAATAACTCATGTCTTAAATAAAAATTTTATCTTGATAATTACATGATAAATTTATGTATCATGATCAATTCTTTCTTACATGTAATTAAATCCTAATATAAAAAATTAGGATGTTACAACTAACGGTCAAACTTAATTGAGATAACGGTTAAGGGAAAATTGTGATAATTGGGAGATTTCCGAGCAACATTGCACCCTAAAAAACTTCTATAGCAGAATTACTCTATCGTAACAACTTCCAAGGAAAAAAAATTTATAGACCATAATTAATTTAAAATGTTTTATGATTTTTTTAATTTTTTTATTGTAACCCTAAATTGTTTAAGTTAAATTTTATTGATATGTTAAATTTATTTATTTAAAAGTAATATTATAATAATAGTAATATTATAAAATAATAATTCTCAACTTTTGCAATATTATAATTGTTCTCTACTTAGTATCTATATTTTGCACTTTTTCTTCCGTTTTTTTTAGGAATCTTGGTCATTTTTAACAATTAAATTTCTGAATTCCCTATTTTTCTAAATTTTAATCCACAAAGAGCAATATGAAGAGAAGAAGAAAATGGGATAAAGGAAAAGGGGAAAAAAATCCCCCAAGAGCGGGGCCACGACCTCAGGCATAAATAGGTGCCTTAAGAGTCACTTGGTAACCAAGTGCAAATTATTTAATCATATTATATGTTGTGTATCATGAAATTATATATCAGTTTATATATTAAGCAAAATAGTTTGGAGAAAAAAAATCATAAATATAAATATTTTAAAGTAATTTAAGTAGCTTCCTTGATATCTCAAAAAAAAAAAAAAAACTCAATTTTGTCTTATATTTAGAACTGGAGGGAGGGTCCACGCTATACCTATGCCTAAATTGCCGTTGAACTGGCTCTCTTCACCATACAAAGAAAATTCTCTGAAGAAATATCAGCACATGCTTATACTGTTATACAGATACTGCCAAAGAGATCCTTGCAAATTTGACCCGTAATCATAGTGATGGATTGAAGGTGAACCCAATAAGAAAGGTTGACCTTGAGAAAAGGCAACAGGAAAAGCCTTCCCCTAAAGTTAAACGAACCTTGTGGGGGAAAAAATAAAAAGGGAAAAAAAAAAGTTTTGGTGGGCCCACTAGTTAAGTGGGACCCACACCTATCTTCCCGCCTTAGACCATTCTTCCTTATGTCGGCACCCAACATCCCATGAGCATTCTCCCAAACCAACACGATATATCTGCTGTTTAATCCCAATTCCAATTCATCAACTAATTCTCATCACCATATATAGCCAAAGCCCATTCTCTTGATTCTGCAATTCTCCAAAGAAATATCAGCACATACATACTACAAACAAACACTGCAGGCATGCACATCCCATATATGGATAATGTTGTCAAACAGAAATCTGGGAATTTCGTCGTCGTACTGCTATTGTTGATCGGAATCCTTTTACTATTTCGGTCTTCTTCTTTCTCTAGTCCGCTTCTGATCCATAAATCATCATCATTAGACACAGTAAGTTCAACATATAATGCTTCAGATTATGGATCAAAATATCCAGTCTTTTTTAACCTTATATGTTCCCTTTTTTTTTTTTTTTTTTTTGTTACTGCAGAATTATACCATTGAATCAGTTTTAGCAAAAGCATCAATGGAAAACAAGACTGTAATAGTGACGTTCATAAACAAGGCATATGCAGAACAAGACGTTAATGGAGACACCACCATGTTTGACCTGTTTCTGAGCAGCTTCTGGCTTGGAGAAGATACAAGGTCTCTGGTTGACCACCTTCTGGTTGTCGCCGTCGATCAGACGGCGTATGACAGGTGCAGGTTTTTCCGGCTAAACTGTTTTAAATTGGAAACCGACAACAACGGTGTTGATTTTGGAGGCGAGAAAGTGTTCATGTCCGCTGATTTCATTAAAATGATGTGGAGAAGGACTCTTTTTCTCTTGCAAGTTCTCAAACGAGGATACAGCTTCATCTTCACGGTACGTTTTGTTTGTGTTTTTTGTTTTTTTCCCGATTTATTAGATGTTTTTATTTGGGTATTCTTTATCATTATTATAAATAAATTAACCACTCCACCGTCAGTAATATAAATTAGTTTACTATAATTTTACTGTTAATTTATTATTAGTTCCATCAGTTTTTATATATGGTCAATTGTTGCTAACTATATCCATGACAAGGGTTCATTAAAAAGCAATATATTAAGGGTTAATATTATTGTTATTCTTATAGTTTGATCAAATTTTGGTTTTGATTGCTCTAATTTCAAATTGATGGTTTTAGGTCATATAGTTTCATAAAAATTTGGCATGAGTTTAATGACGGGTCTATATACTATTAATGAGTTTTGATTTTTCTCCATATACTTAAACTCGAAAAAAGTCCTTATAAAATAATAGGAATCAAAACTAACAATTTGAAATTCCAAGACTAAAGTTAAAATTAAATCAAACTATAAGGACCAAAATATATTAACCTGTATGTTAATTGCATGATAGATTTTATAAAAGTTTACTTTCTCAAGTTTTAAATATAAGTCACTTTTAACTCCCATACAACAAAGAAAAGTTTGTCACCACATTAAATTGTTCTTAAAAGTTAAATAAGTTTTCATTTTTACCTTATTAATTAATATATACTACCAATTTAAAAATCAAGTACTTTTTTATACAACTTAATGAAAGGAATTCATGAGAAAAATCATTAAAATACGCCAAAAACTATACAAAGTTATCTATATTTAGAACCATAAATTTTATATTAAAATATTTAGAGTTTGAAGTACAAATAGGAACGGAAAATAACTAAGTAGTAACAATAGTACTACTATCACCGTCAGTAAGGAGTTAGATGGAAGTTTGGATTTGGTCCAAAATATATTATCCCAATTCATTTTATTTTCTATATTTATATCTCATTTTCCCCTAAACTAATTTACCTATATTATAAATCGATATATAATCTAATGTTACGCATGAATATAGTTTAAAGAGATCATATCATATTTATTCAAATTAACCAATTTATTTTATTAAATTAATTTACCCAAATTAGTTAAATGACTCTTATACTAAGTACCGGATGAAGCATCAAATATAGAATTTAATCAGACTTTTAACATATAAAGAACGTTGCATGAACCATATACATATTCATGATTAATAGTGAATGGTACGTACATACAGGATGCTGATGTGATGTGGCTAAGAAACCCATTCACAAGACTTAGCAACGACACTAATGACAACCTACAAATCAGCACCGACAGATACCTCAGAGATCCTCGTTCGGAAAAGCATGATATTAACACAGGATTCTACTTTGTTCGATCGAACAACAAGACCATTTCATTGTTTGAAACATGGTACAGCAAAAAGGACAACTCCACAGGACAAAAGGAACAAGACGTCCTTCAAGATCTCATTAGACATGGCATAACTAGACAGTTGGGAGTTAGGGTTAGGTTCATGGATACTCTTTACTTCAGTGGGTTTTGTCAAAATAGTAAGGACTTTAGAGCAGTCACCACTGTACATGCCAACTGTTGCCGGAGCATCACCGCCAAGATCGCGGACCTTAAGGCCGTCCTCCGAGATTGGAAGCGGTTCAAAATGTTGGAGGCAAGTAAGAGCAATTTGACCAACACTGTTGGGTGGTCTCATCACTACGAATGCGGCAAGTCATGGAAAAATTAGTAATATAATCCCAAGGACGACGATGCAGTGTGTGTACATACATATGTAGCTAGAGAGATTCCTATTGACTATGCTTGTTAGAGGAACATGGTGAAAAAGATGTGCTTTATGTTTTGCGGCGTTTGTTTGTTTGTTTTTTGAACGATTCCTTTAGATTTAATTTGTACGGTGATCATACGCATCTTTTTCTTGAGAGCTTCGTCTGTTTAATCCAGCGAATCAGCTGGATGGTCTTCATATAGCCTATCCAATTTTATCCTCTTAATTTCCATCATAAATGCAATATATTTAGTTTGGAATTTACAAAGTTCAACTACATATACTTTTAAAGACACTTTTTGATTAAGATATGTAGCGTTTCGGTTTCACACTTCACTACTGAAACATTATTGCACGGATGTCTTTGGATTCATTATTTGATTGTTATGCAGAGCGTTATTATTATTAGAGATAATCCGGTACTGTTATTATTATATTATTGTTCAGAATTAAGCTGTCATAGTTCTTCTTTCCAAAAAAAAAAAAGCTGTAGTACTTATAGAGTTATAGTAGTTAAATACAGAATTGGCGTGTTTAATTAGTTAGAATGAGGTGTTAGACATTAGTATATGAATTAGAGGAGTGTAATTAGCTGTCAATTAATGTAATCGAAATGGTTGTGGGTAATTAATTGAGGAGTCAAGGGGATTATGACTACTTAATTTTGATTAATCAGAGGACGGTATATAAAAGGGTTGCTAGTTAACGATCGCTGCTGATTTAGAGTAAAATGACACCCTAAGGGATTAATATTGAAACGGGAAATCTGCTTTTAATTTTGGTCAAATACATGTCAGATTAAATAATTAAAGTTGCATGTATAAGTAATCTATTGCTCCTTCAAAGTGAATCTTTCTGCTTTCGTTTTTTGAATAGATTTAATCTTTCTGCTTTAAACTGGAAATCACAATTTTTCTGATAGTGATGATGTTGAATTATCTGAGAAACATTTGAGATTTAGTTGTGTGTGTATATATCAATATATATTGATATGTTAAAATATCTATATATTTCTTGATTATTGACACACGCAAAGTCCTATATATGAATAGTTGGGCTTTTAGTTTTGTCCTCTCTGCAATGGATGAATTTCAAAGTCAAACTTGTAATGTTAAAATAGTCATATAATATGTGATTTTAAACAATTATACCCATGTTATAAAAAGTACTAGCTTACTTCTAATTTCAAGTTATCAACTTTGTTGTTTTGTTTATTAGATTTTTTTTTTTAAAAAAAAATAGATGATTAGAGCTAAAGATGATACATAAATTCCATGACTAATTTCTATTTCTAATTTTACGACTTGCCTAATTTCTGGTTCTTTAGTGTTGCCTAGCTAACGCTCCTAAGAAATATTTGTTTTCCGCATATTATGTTTGGAAGGAGAAAAATATGGGTTCAAGACAAATAGACCTAAAGTTTTCCTTTTTTAAAATGTTGTTTTTGTTTCTTAGCTTACTGTCATATGAGATAGAGTCGCACGTTGTGTTAACATCTTTAACATAAACTTTGTGTGTGTGTGTGTGAAAAAATTGGTTTCTACCTTTACGCTTAGTGTTGTTAATGCATAGGGATCTCAAAATGTAATTTATATTGAAAATTTTATTCTCCTATACGAACACGTAGCATCAAGCGTGTAAGTGTGCATGTGAACACGTTTATCAGTTTTTAATCAATATCGTATAAAAGATTTTCTTTATCAATTTTGATTTGTCACTTCTCAGATAAAGTGGTGTGCGAAAAAGTAATGGATTAAAGTATACGATATTGAATATGGGCTCATAATAATGCTTATTAAATTGACTAGCCAGGAGAATATTTAGAAGAGTGATGAGTCAACAAGAAACTTAAACGAGAAATACTCGATTTATGTTATCGTAACATGACTACCTAGATGGCGTATTGTGGAAGAGCAAGCAATTAACGTAGCCACGTAGGTACCAAAAAAGTGTACTTTCTATTTTCTAACATGTTCCTTTGAAGGAGACAAAAATCACTAAAAAATTATTTTTCTACGAAGTTCCTTTGAATCAAACAGGATAGTGATGTGATGGGGCTAAAAAACCCATTCACAAGACTTTGCAACGATACGAACGAGGACTTACTGATAAGGAAATACTACTACAAAAAACGCTTTTAATGTCTGTTTTTCAGACCATTAGACGACTGTTTTTACGGTCATGTAAAAAAGTGTCGTTGAAAGTTTATGACTTACAACTATTGTTTTTAAAAAACAGTCGTTGAATTTCATCAACTATTATTTAAATAATAGTCGTTGTATATCCATAAATCTACAACACGCACGCATGTTAGCTAGGCGGTCTATAAAACCATCTATAACACAATATAAGGTGCAATTTGAACAAGCTAAAGCCTCGTGAAAAAAAGATCGTTTGTTTTACTTATCTTAATATAACTAACGAAATTTTAAGCTATATACTAATATATAGCTATTAATATGAGATAAAATAACAACAATAATCATGTAATCTTAAAGGCTTTTATTCTAACGATAAGTAGCACATTTTTTTTTGTTTATTAATTAAATTTAATGCGTGATTTCAGTGATATTGATATATTTTCTTACAGATATATTGATTGAAATCACAACAGTCAATGAGTCATGTAATCTTTAGATTTACATATTAAAATCACAACGGTCATGTATTAAATTATTAAATTTATTGATTGATTTCAATGCGTGATATATATATATATATATATATATATATATATATATATATATATATATATATATATATAATAGATATTATTTACTTTTTATTTTTATTAGGAACTAACTAAATAAAAATAAAGTTAGATTTCTTCACTTAACGATAATCAAAATTATAGGCTACATACTTGGAGATAGCTATATGTGTGTGTGTGTGTGTGTGTTTATATGTGAGAGATATATTGTTTAATTTATCAACTTTAATTATAAGCTAATCAAATGAAAATACAATTAGATTTCATATCTGAATTATCGAAATTCTAGGCTACATACTAGGGAAATATATAAAAATATGGGATACAACGACTGGTTTTATAAAACCAGTCGTTGTATCACAACATTTAACGTCTGTTTTATAAAACATACGTTAAATATTAACTTTTAATGTCAGTTTTTAAGGAGACGGACGTTAAAGGTAAGTAGAAAATTACAACAGTGCCACCGTCTACTTTTCAACGTCTATTTTGTGTGAAATTGTCGTTGAATATACTCGAAAAAATTTAAAAAATGTCACCGCCTCGTTTTTTATGTTTGTTTTCATTTAATGTTGTAGTAGCGAAAGTTACCTGGGAGTAGAGCGGGAAATCGGGCCAAGCCCATCGGGCCGGCCCGTTTAAGCCCTGGCCCTGTAGGGCTCGGGCTTGAAAAATAGGCCAGAAATTTGAAATTGGCCCTGCAGGGCCGGCCCTGTAGGGACTCGGCCTAATCGGGGCGGCCTTGCAGGGCCTCGGGCCGACCCGTTAGGCCCGTTTAACTGTAGCATTTTAAAAAAAAATTAATTACCTAGATTTCCACTTAATTAATGTGTTTATTTGTAATTACTTAGATTTTTTTAGTTTAAACTATAACCCTTTTTTATGTTTATTATTATTCTGTATTAAAACACATAATTAGTTATTATAAATTCTAAAGAAGAGATGTTTTCATATTAAATAAACACATATTTTGGTATTACAATATTATATGAATAATAAATTATAAATATATTTTGTGTAAAATAAGTATAATTATTTTTACCTGTCAGTAAAATCATGCCTGAACCGAAGGAATCTGCCGACACACACAAAATTACGAGAGGGAAAATCATTTTGTCGTGGGCATACATAAAACAATTCATTTGTTTAATATTTTTTGAAAAAAAGGAAAAAACATATTCTTTGTGTTTATTTGTTTTTATTACGAATTAATAAATGTGTTTATTTATTGAATGATTTATATTGTTTAGATATTAATGTTGATAACATTTATTTGATAGATTAGAACTTTAATGGTTGCAATTTACTAATTATATTTATTTGAAAAAAAAAATCGAAGGAAAAATAGTTAAAATTTGGAATAGTAATTTTCAGGCCCTGTAATGGATTAGTGTTCAAAAAACAAGTAATGGATTAAAGCACACGATATTGATTATGGGCTTATAATAATGCTTATTAAATTGATTAGCCAATAGAATATTTAGAAGAGGGATGAGTGAACAAGAAACGAGAAATACTCGATTTATGTTAACGTAACATGACTACCTAGATGGCGTAATGTGTGGAAGAACATGCAATTAACGTAGGTGCCAAACAAAGTGTATTTTCTATTTTCTATCATGTTCCTTTCAATGAGACATAAATCACTAAAAAATTATTTTTCTAACAAGTTCCTTTGAATCAAACAGGACAGTGACGTGATGTGGCTAAGAAACCCATTCACAAGACTAAGCAACGAAACGAACGAGGACTTACAGATAACCACAGACAGTTACCTGGGAAATCCTCGGTCGGGAAACCATAACATCAACACAGGATTCTACTTTGTTCGATTGAACAGGAAGACAAGACAATTTCGTTGTTCGAAACGTGGTACGGTAAGAAGGACATATCGGAAGGACAGAAAGAACAAGACGTGCTTGAAGTTGAAGGTCTCTTAGGACAAGGCATATGGACATTCTTTACTTCAGTGGGTTTTGTGAAGATAGTAGGGACTTTAGTGCTGTCACCACCGTTCATGCCAACTGTTGCCGGAGCCGATCACCGACCTAAGGCCGTACTCCAGGACTGGAGTAACAATTTGACGACTACTTTGAGGTGGTCGAACCGCCGTGCATGCCATATCTCATGGCATCATTAACTGGACTTGGAAGTAGAGATAGTTAGTGTAGAGTTCACTCATGGCTTTGGTGAACATTATTGGGACACATTCGAACATGTTTTCACGCGTATTTAATTTACAGTTTTATTGTAGAAGAGAATTATTTATCTCAAGAAAGATTTGAATCTCTCTCATTATAAGCTGAATGATGGTATAATGTAACATCTCAGCCCCTCGAGATTAGTTAAATGGCTCTTATACTAAGAACCGAAGGGGTATCAAATATAGAATTTAATCGGACTTTTAACATATAAAGAGTGGTGCAAAATTACATAACACAGAACAATCCATTTCTGATCTCTACCCAAAACTAACTGTTAGCAACAATGTTCCATGAACCATATACATATTCATGATTCATAGTGAATGGTATATACAGGATGCTGATGTGATGTGGCTAAGAAACCCATTCACAAGACTTGGCAACGACACTAATGACGACCTACAAATCAGCACCGACAGATACCTCGGAGATCCTTGGTCGGAAAAGCATGATATCAACACAGGATTCTACTTTGTTCGAACCAATCACATTCCTTAATTCTTAATACAAAAAAACCGACGTTTTGTAGTGGTTTTAACCACTACAAACGACACTAGTAACGATTCAAAGAACAACTATAAAATACACTGTTGCAAGCTGTTTGTAACTGTTTTTAAAAACTGTTACTCATGTAATGAAACCGCTACTGTACTTGTAGCAGTTTTAGGTCACCGCTACAAGATGAGATCGAGACGATGGATTGTGTGAATATTTTATAATAGTTAGAAAAAAGCTACAAATGATGGCGCAAAAATTTTGAGTGACGGAAAAGGAAAATTGAGAAATTGATGCCAACATTATAGTTGTTATTAAACCGCTATTAAGTACTTCTACGAACTTAAAAAAATTGGTGGCAAACTTTTGTAGCGGTCATAAAACCCGCTACAAATATTGGATTAAATTTCAAAAAATGGGCCAAATTTTAAGGCGAATTTGGATTAAAATTTGTAGCGGTTCTAGAACCGCTACAAAATATTGCAATTTTTTTCTTAAAAAAAAAAACAACATTTGAGTTCATTTTTACAATATTTTATTATTTAAATGATAATAGTTAATATTTTATAAAATGATTAACTTAAGTTAGATAAATATAAATATTATATAGGTAAAATACTGAGAATGTGTAGATAATATGAACTTATTATGTTGTCTACTAGATGATATTTGATTATGGAATGAATGTTGATGATGATAGAACGAATGTTAAAGAAATGTCCTTAAAATTCTAAATAAGGAAAAAAAAATAGTATCAGTATTCTAAGAAGGAAAAAAAAACATTGAAATCAAATATTTTTAATTTTTTTTTCCATATTTGATCATCTTACTCAACACTTAACCTCTTCAGAATAAGTTGACAGATGAGAGAAAATGTGAGAGAAGGTGGGTAGGAAGAAATGAAGGAGTGTATGAAATGAGGTGTGGTAGGAATATTTATAGGGATCTGTGTAACTCTTGTAGTGGTTGATGTGACGGTTTTTGTAGCGGTTTTTGTTTGTTTTGTAGTAGTTACTAAACCGCTACAAATGTTCATTGGTATTTTTTTTTTAAAAAAATAGAGTTTTACAATAATATAAGCATAATTTGCTTAATCATTCTTGTTGAAAATTATGCCCTAGGGGCCAATCATTGTACTTTAGACATTATTGTTATTTAAAAGTATTTCTCTGTCTTGTTATCATATCATTTGCATGTTTATTATGATGACTGTATCCCTTGGATGTATCATAATGATTGTCCTAAATGTCCCTGGTCGGTTATCTATGCGGGAGCGAAAATGAAATAAGACCAGTATGACTTTGATGAGGTATGGAGATACGAATCAAAGTCTTAAGCACTTGTAAGAGTACAAGGTGCTAGATCGACCCACTATGAGGAAGCTGCATGGATTAAGTCATAAGCTTATCTCATGTATAACCACGCAACAATGCCCTTTGACCTGAGATCATCATGGATTCCTACATGAGAGTCGCTAATCTTTGACCTAGTCAAAATTAAAGTCACCTTTCACCAGGTGATGATAAAGGCTTCGATCGAGATTATTGGTTTTCATGCAAAGGAATGTGAATGGTCAAGATGAGATTTGTCCCTCACATTTGTAGAGAGATATTACTGGGCCCCTCAATGAGTAAGTCTGAGAAATGTATGGCCATACTACGATGGAAATGAGCTTCCATTTCAATTGTAAGACTACTCAAGAATCGAGAAAGTGATAATCAAGAATAGGAGGATGACATTATTGAAAGAGAATTGCCGTGCCTCTCAAAATAACCAGATTCAATAAAAGATTTGCAGTAATAGGGAACCTGGATCGTTTCCCAACGAACTTGCAGCGGGCTTGATTAACAACAACGACGAAACCCTAACAGTGAAAAAAGGGGGATTTTTTGTGATTCAACGAGACTAAAACGAAATAGAAGAGAGATAAACGAAATATTGAGAAACAGATAGAAAAACGTTAATAAACTGAAATAGATTAAAAGCGACCAACCCAACGTTTAGATTCCCAGAAACGTCCATCCTTGAGCGAAATATTAACGAACTCGCGTTTGGTTCTAGACGAACCGAGATCTCGCATCCGTCCGAAATTCCCTCGACTAGACGATCGCCTAGCATTTATTCGAACAGTGGCGTCTCATTGTACGATCGCACAGCAACACTTTAAACCTAGTCCGAACTCAGTCTTTGGGACGAACCAAACCGAATATTAAATCTAATATTCGAACTATTTTTCAAATCGATCGATAAGATGAAAACGAGAATCGAGAAACCCTAATCCGATTAAGCCTAGGCTCTCGGACGAATCATGGAATCCTCACGTTGGATTAATCATAGAAGTTTAGCCGAGCATGGTTGGAATAGAGGAAGAAAAGACGAAGAACATGAAGAACATTTGAGAGAAAACTAAAACTTCTGTCTTTAATCCAAAACTGTGTAAAACGTGAATGAATTAATGCGTAGAATGAATGTGTAACGGCTGCCTCACTTAAAGATAACCTAAAAACGAATTAGGTCTAATGGTTCAGCCCAAAACAAAAATAAAATAAAGATGGGCTTTAATTACAAAATTCGAGCCCAATTAAAATCCAGAATTGTTCATCTGACTTTGGCTCCAAAATTGACCGCCTTCTTGTCCGAATTGGCTCTTTATGTCTTCATAACAATTGTAGCTCTCTGAATCATCTGAAATATGAGGCAAAAATGAGGCAAATCCGATGTCTAGTTCAAGAGTTATGGTAAAAATAGTGAAGCAATACAAAACTGGAATTTTATCGATAAAAATGGCTAAAATTACAATCTAAGGCCCAAAGCCTAAATGCACATAAAAGCCATTATTTATTAACTAAAGAGTCCTAAATATTGATCAAGAGATAAAAATAAGTGTATTAAATATTCAATTATCAAATTCCCCCACACTTATCTTTTTGCACTCCTGAGCAAAATTCAGAGAAAAAGACTAAAAGGAAAAACTCTTCTTTACTAATAATTGCTAATAATGCAAAAAGTGAATCAAGGGACAAAAAGTTCCAAAAGACCAATCAATCAAGACCAAAATCCCTTCATCTCAAATTACAATTCATGGTAGTCTCAATCAATGATGCTAATCACAAAAGATGGTCTCACAAATGATGCGCTCAATCAATCGAGTCTCTCAAGTGTTTAAGGTAAATAAGTGTATCGCTCAAATTCTACTCAAGAAAATTGTTCTACCATAAGCTTGCTCAACTTCTACGCCTCCACTACTCACAACACGAGACATGCACAAATCAAGAGAGCTTGTAATTAAAGGTTGTAACGGGGCTAGGGTGAAGGTAGGTAATAGTATGGAATGAGAGGCTAAGCACCAAAGAAATCAAAAGGAAGAGCACTGATTAACACAATCATTCTCTATGTATGAAATTTTTATTCTACTAATATATCCATTCCTTTCTATGTATTTTCTTTTCTTTTCTTTTTTTTTTCTTTTTTTTTCTTCTTTTTTTTTCTTTTATTTTCTTTTATTTTTTTTTATTTTTTTCTTTCCTTTCATTGTATACGTAATTACAATGTCAAAATCAAATATCTCCCCCCCAAACTTAAACTGTTGCACTCCTGAGCAACCCCCACACTTAAACACAAAACAAGTTGAAACCAATGCTCAATAAATCTTCAAGGTGCGGAATAAAATGGTTTTACGCTTAGGCTTGTAATGTGGCTTAGAAAAGAATGGGTCAAAAGGCACAAAGGGGCTAGCAAGGGAATCATAATGCAAGGGAAAGCTATTTGGCCAAAGTGAGGAAAATAAAAGAAAGAAAACAAGCTTCCATCATACTTATGCACGTAAGTGAAAAATGTAGTTTCAAAAGAAAAGGAGCAAGTTCTAGAGAACAAAAATCATGAGAGATGCACACATGAAAGAAAGAATGGCAAAAGATGAATTCCATTCATGCAGGCCCAAAACCTCACAAGGTCAATACCAACTTAGGCAATCAACAACATCAAATCAACTATCAAGACTTGTAATCGAAGAGTTAAGAATTGTAGACCAACCAGAATGATCCATTAAAACCAAAGTCTAATTCCACGTTCATAATATGTAGCAATCATAGAAGAGAGACTTTTTTTTCAAAAATCAAGGTAGAAAAAAAAACAAATAAGAGAGAAAGAGGGAGAAGGAAGAAGAATACTCCCCAATGGTTTATGGAGGAGAAGAAGAATCCTCCCAAGGGTTTATGGAGGATAGATGGCGTCAATGAGGAGAGTCTCGCTTCCTCAGCTGTGTGGGGATCCCTCATGAAATGGCTTGAGGCGATGCCCATTAACCTTAAAGGTTCTTCTGTGGGTGAATCACATAGCTCAACGGCACCAAAAGGAAATATGTTAGTGATCACAAAAGGGCCATCCCACTTAGATCGAAGCTTACCTGGCATAAACTTCAAACGAGAGTTAAATAGAAGAACTTTCTGGGCCACAGAAAATTCTTTCCTCAGCATATGCTTATCATGGAATGCCTTAGTCTTCTCCTTGTACAACCGTGAACTCTCATAGGCATCCAATCTCAACTCATCTAATTCTTGCAACTGTAGTTTTCTCTCCATCCCAGACTGAGCCAAATCCATGTTACACTGCTTAATGGCCCAATAGGCTCGATGTTCCAACTCAACCGGAAGATGACATGCCTTACCAAAGACAATTCGATAAGGAGACATCCCAATCGGAGTCTTGTAGGCGGTGCGATATGCCCACAAAGCATCCTCTAATCACTTACTCCAATCTTTCCGGGTAGAGTTAACAGTCTTCTGAAGGATTTGCTTAATCTCTCTATTTGAGACTTCAGCTTGACCATTGGTCTGAGGGTGGTATGTTGTGGAGACCTTGTGTAGCACTCCATACTTGAGTAACAAGGCACCCATGCTTTGATTACAAAAATGTGAACCCTGGTCACTGATAATAGCTCTAGGAATGCCAAACCTGCAGAAAATGTTAGACCTAACAAAGTCCACCACCACAGAAGAATCATTAGTCCGGGTGGCTTTCGCCTCAACCCATTTCGAAACATAATCAACGGCCAAGCAGTATGTAAGTATAACCATATGAAGCAGAAATGGACCCATAAAATCAATACCCCAAACATCAAAGATCTCACAAAACAATATAGGGTTTTGGGGCATCTCATGCCTACGAGAAATACTCCTGCTCTCGACGGTTATCACATGACTTACAAAACAGATGGGAATCACGAAACAAGGAGGGCCAAAATAATCCACTATCTAACACTTTCCTAGCAGTTCTTTGGGGTCCAAAGTGACCACCACAAGCAGAAGCATGAGAAAAATGCAATATGGAGTGAAATTCATGGTCAGGTATACATCTCCTAACTATCCGGTCACTACAAAACTTCCACAGATAAGGGTCATCCCAAACATAATATTTAGACTCACTTTTCAATTTTAGGTTTTGGGCCCTAGTGGAGTCTACAGGAAAAATATCAGCTACCAAATAGTTAACTAGATCAGCATACCATGGGGTCTTACCTTGCATTGTAGAAAGTTGCTCATCGAAGGAAATCATCTCGAATAGAAGAGGGGTGAGAGGGAGAATGGGTGATGCGACTCAAGTGGTCGGCTACCCGGTTTGCACCCCACTTGTCTCGAATCTCAACATCAAACTCTTGGAGCAGCAACATCCACCGGATGAGTCGTGGCTTAGCATCTGCCTTTTTCAAAAGAAACTTCAAAGCAAAGCATGGTCGAGAAAACAATGACTCTACTAGCTAGCGAGATATGACCTAAACTTATCAAAAGCAAATACAATGGCCAACAACTCCTTTTCGGTGGTGGTGTAATTAGGCGAGAGCAGAATCCAAAGTCTTGGAGGCATATGCAATGACATGAGATGCTCTGTCTACCCATTGTGCCAAGATAGCACCAACCGCATAATTGGAAGCATCGCACATCAACTCAAAAGGAAGGCACCAATCGGGGGCTTAATCACTGGGCTGTAGTCAAGCAACGCTTCAAATGATCGAAGGCCGCCTTGCAAGTGTCATCAAATACAAATTCAGCGTCCTTATGCAGAAGGTTGGACAAGGGTCGGGCAGTCTTGCTGAAATCTTGAATGAAACGCCGATAGAAACCTGCATGACCAAGAAAAGAACGAACTTCCCGCACAGAAGCGGGGTAAGGCAACGCAGTAATTACATCTATCTTAGCAGGGTCTACCTCAATCCCTTTCCTAGACACTATGTGTCCCAAGACTATACCTGACTCAACCATGAAGTGACACTTATCATAATTCAGCACAAGATTAGACTCAGTACATCTATGCAAAACTCTAGATAGATTAGCTAAGCATGCATCAAAATCAGACCCATATACAGTGAAATCATCCATAAACACCTCCATACAGTCCTCTAGGAACTCAGAGAAAATACTCACCATACAACGCTGAAAGGTGCCAGGTGCATTGCAAAGGCCAAAAGGCATCCTTCGGTAAGCATATGTCCCAAAGGGGCATGTGAAGGTCGTCTTCTCTGATCCTCGGGAGCAATATGGATCCGGAAATATCCGGAGTAGCCATCCAGGAAGCAGTAATGAGACTTACCAGCCAAACGCTCTAACATCTGATCAATGAAAGGTAGAGGATAATGATCCTTGCGAGTGGCTTGGTTAAGTCTCCTATAGTCGATGCAAACTCTCCAACTATTGTGAACTCGAGTAGGAATGAGCTCATTCTTCTGATTGGCTACCACAGTGACTCCGGATTTCTTAGGAACCACCTGGATAGGGCTAACCCACTGGCTATCAGAAATGGGATAGATGATGCCACTGCAGGAGCTTAGTGACCTCCTTCTTTACCACATCAAGAATAAGAGGATTAAGGCGTGGGAGGGATTTCAACTCTAGTTTGGGCGGTTGCTCAGTAGAGGGGAGAAGCTTGGGTGGTTGTTGCAACAACTCTGATGCCATAACGCTAGAAATACCTGGAACCACATTCAAAGAAGCACAAGCAGAAGGACTGTGTCTAAACAGCTCAATGTTAACATCAGAATTCAGTTCATCAAAATCAGAAGTAAGCTCATCAAAATCAGAATCAGGATGCACGTTAGGATCAGGATGAAGCTCAAACTCAGAATCGATATCAGAATCGACAAGTAATGCAGAATCACTAGGCAAGTCAGAATCACCAAATAATGCATCATTAATTTCAGTGCAAATAGGACACCATTCATTATTAGCACATGCATAATTGAGAGAATCACTCACAGATGCAAAATCAGGATAAGCAGCACACCAATCAGCAAGAACATCATCCACAGCGTCATCAATCACATCAATGCAGAAAACAGAATGCTCTTCCCTAGGATGTTTCATGGCATCAAAGATATTGAAATTCACAGATATATCACCAAACTCCATGGAAAGAGTACCAGAATACACATCTATCTTAGTCCTATTTGTTTTCATGAAAGACCTCCCTAAAATGATTGGTGATATACTACTAGAAGACTCACCCTCCATATCTAAGACATAGAAATCAGCAGGGAATATCAATTCATTAACTTTGACCAATACGTCTTCAATCAAACCAGAAGGGTGAGTGTTGCTCCTATTAGCTAACTGGATAACAACACCAGTAGGACGCAAGGGACCAAGACCAAGAGATCTATAAACAGATGCAGGCATGACATTAATAGAAGCACCTAAATCTAGCATGCAATCATCAAATCTATAGTTACCAATGAGGCAAGGGATAGAAAATGTCCACGGATCTTTGCATTTCTGAGCATAGTAAATTTGGATGAGTCTTTGAGACATTCGATTCAAACTCACTCGTTCATTCCCCTTGATCGCCTCTTGTTGGTGCACAACTCCTTGAAACTTGGCATATTTAGGAATTTGTTTATTTGCATCTAAGAGAGGAATGTTGATCTCTACTCTTCGAATGTCTCAAGTATATCCTTCTCTAGTGCTTTACCCGCCAACTTCTTGGGCTGAATTGCTCTCGAGGGAAGGGAAGAGGAATAGGAATGTCTTCCTCTTCACCTTCTTGTCTTGCCTTTTTCTTTTCGAGTCAATCTTCACATTTCGACTCGTTTCTGATGTGGAAGTCACATCGTAGCGTGCTTAGGTTCCTCCAATTGCTTGCCGGACAGTAGTGATATAGCACTCACATTTCCCTTAGGATTGGGAATTGTTTGTGAAGGAAGGAGTTGGATCCCCGAGGTTGAAGCTAGTTCAATGATGTTGCCAATTGCCCAATCTGTGTTTGCAAACTCGAATGGAAGTGTCGGTTCTTTGTTGGAACTGCATATTGGCTGTGACAAATTGCTTCATCATATCTTCAAGTGAGGAACCACCACCACTACTACTAGCTTTGTTGTTGTGCCGCTTTGTGGAGGTGGACATATGGCTGGTCGAGGAGGTGGCGCTTGCAAAGGCAAAGGGGGTGCAGACTATTCTTTGGAAAGTCCGTGGCATGTCTTGTCTCTGCTGGTAATTCCCAGCACTCGTTGATACTGGTTACTCGATTCGATTCGATTACGGTTACTCTGGTTCGATTTTGGTTCCGGCGAAAGTTGGGGTGATTTCTCCAACCGGGATTATAAGTATTGGAGAAGGCATTATTTCGTTGGTATTGTGGCCTTCTGGAAAACGCCCACTGAAGCTACCGGCTGGTCTTGGTAAGCGGGATCATGCAAGGTAGGACATGAGTCGGTAGAATGATATGGGTCGAACAAAACCCACGGGAGTACCCACTCGAGGAGGTGAAGGCACTGCCTATGCGTATTCACGCTAAGCGCCTCACAAGGGAGGTCGGATCATCAAGTCTAGTCTCTAATCTCTGGGAATCATACTGGTTTGGCGGTGCTGCTTGAATATGGTAAACAGGGGTACTATTGGCCCTGGTGCCAAAGCTCGCGAGAGTTATACGCCATAATGGATATCAAGTCCCGAGCCTCTTGGTGTCTTGTTGCTCATAGCACCACCGCTAGAAGCATCCACCAATCCTTTGTCTACCCCAAGCAGACCATCATAGAAACCGTTAATCGGGTCTTTTCATTTATCGATGGTGTGGACGGCTTGCACATAACCTTTTGAATCTCTCCCAATACTCATGCATAGTCTCCCCGGTGACCTGTTTAATGTTGCCAATTTCCTTCTTGATCGCAGTTGCTCTTGATGAAGGAAAATATTTGTCTAGAAATAACCTCTGAATATCAGTCCAGCTCCCAATAGATGAGGGCTGAAGGTACAACAGCCAATCCTTAGCTCCACCGTCCAATAAGAAAGGAAAAGCTCTTAGCTTGATATGATTCTCATCAATGGCTTGTGGTTTCATTGTGCTGCACACTACATGGAATTCCTTCAAATGCTTAATGGGGCACTCACCTGCAAGACCATGAAACTTAGGCAACAAGTGTATTAGACCAGATTTAAGCTCAAAGTTAGCAGCAAGGTTAGGATATTGGATGCACAAAGGTTGATAATTAACATCAGGTGCACCCAATTCCTTTAAAGTAGCATGATATGCTGTCTTTACGCCATAACGTACGAGTTAGCAAAATTGCTACTAGAATTAGTGAAAACAACAAGACTATCAGAAATACTATCAAATGATTTTTTTTTTAAATAAATTTTTTTTATTTAAAAATAATAATAAAATAAAATAAAAGATAAAAGAAAGATAAAAAAAGTAAAAAAAAAAAAGATAAAAATTCACGTTAAAAAAATAAAAATAATAAAATAAAAAGATAAAATAAAAGATAAAAAAATCAAATCAAATCAAAATAAAAATAATAATAAAAATAAAATTTCCAATACTGTTACTAATCAAACCGATGCAAATTCCCCGGCAACGGCGCCAAATTTTGAAAGAGAATTGTTGTGCCTCTCAAAATAACCAGATTCAATAAAAGATTTGCAGTAATAGGGAACCTGGATCGTTTCCCAATGAACTTGCAGCGGGCTTGATTAACAACAACGACGAAACCCTAACAGTGAAAAAAGGGGGATTTTTTTTTGTGATTCAACAAACTAAAACGAAATAGACAGAGATAAACGAAATATTGAGAAACAGATAGAAAAACGTTAATAAACTGAAATAGATTAAAAACGACCAACCCAACGTTTAGATTCCCAGAAACGTCCATCCTTGAGCGAAATATTAACGAACTCGCGTTTGGTTCTAGACGAACCGAGATCTCTCGCATCCGTCCGAAATTCCCTCGACTAGACGATCGCCTAGCATTTATTCGAACAGTGGCGTCTCATTGTACGATCGCACAGCAACACTTTAAACCTAGTCCGAACTCGGTCCTTGGGACGAACCAAACCGAATATTAAATCTAATATTCGAACTATTTTCGAAATCGAGATCGATAAGATGAAAACGAGAATCGAGAAACCCTAATCCGATTAAGCCTAGGCTCTCGGACGAATCATGGAATCCTCACGTTGGATTAATCATAGAAGTTTAGCCGAGCATGGTTGGAATAGAAGAAGAAAAGACGAAGAACATGAAGAACATTTGAGAGAAAACTAAAACTTCGTCTTTAATCCAAAAGCGTGTAAAACGTGAATGAATTAATGCGTAGAATGAATGTGTGACGGCTGCCTCACTTAAAGATAACCTAAAAACGAATTAGGTCTAATGGTTCAGCCCAAAACGAAAATAAAATAAAGATGGGCTTTAATTACAAAATTCGAGCCCAATTAAAATCCAGAATTGTTCATCTGACTTTGGCTCCAAAATTGACCGCCTTCTTGTCCGAATTGGCTCTTTATGTCTTCATAACAATTGTAGCTCTCTGAATCATCTGAAATATGAGACAAAAATGAGGCAAATCCGATGTCTGGTTCAAGAGTTATGGTAAAAATAGTGAAGCAATACAAAACTGGAATTTTATCGATAAAAATGGCTAAAATTACAATCTAAGGCCCAAAGCCTAAATGCACATAAAAGCCATTATTTATTAACTAAAGAGTCCTAAATATTGATCAAGAGATAAAAATAAGTGTATTAAATATTCAATTATCAATTATCCATGCTTCATCCTTGACCAAATTATTGCGTGACAAAAGGGACGTGACATGGTTGTATGAAAGGTTGCATTGTATCATCGATCCTCATATGAATTGGGTAGTCATAATGTCTTGCTAGAGGCCGCTTACGACTTGTGGGCTGGTACAGTTGGCCCGCTGCCAATTTCATGTGGGCCTACAGGGTCACACACAAGAATAGCCTAACACGAGCTAAAATGTCCAAATTCATTGAATCTAAGATATGTCTAAGATTTAATGAATACAACATTTAATCTAGGATGAACACACACACACACACACACACATACACATACTCGAAAATAATAATAATATTATTTATATAGATAATAATATTATTATGTAGTATTTGGTCTTGTATTTAATTTATTTGATAAATTAAATAACTAAAACTAATAAAGATATCATATCTCAGATTTAATTTATGAAGATAAATTACATCAGCTGGTTTTTAATTCGGATTAAATAAATAGATTAGATTAGATCTGTTAGACAAATTTAATTAATATTATTTTTAATCCAATTCAAATTTCAAAATTAATTAAGATTAATTTTGAATATATAATACGGCCTATTAGGGTTTGAAAACCCTATGAGATAATGTGCAAGACGTATTAGAAAAAGCCGCAAGAGAAAACATAGAGTGGACAGAGAAAAACATTGGAGGTACTAGCACGCTGCCTGTGTTAGAGTTTGTTTGTGTGGATACCGGTAAAGGGAGTTGGTTCATTCAGTCGGCTCCTAGTGATCGAACAAGACGCATACGAAAGGTACGATTTTGACTATTCTAATTTAAATGCCGTTAATAGATCCTCCATTGGGATTCGTAATTTATTTTGATAAATTCCTTCCGTTGTGGGTACGAATCCCAACAATTCTTACTCGCCATCCTAAAAAAAATGTGTAGAGAAAATGTTAGTTGTGAGTTTAATATGTTTGTACAAAAATTAAACTTAAATTAAGCGATAATAAAGCGTAACATATAAAAACACATCGAACTATAGGTAAATTGTCATCGCCTTCAGGGAAGAAGTTTTCAAAATTGGTAGGATAGAATGGCAGACTCTCGTAGGCGATGTTATCACCATTGTCCATGTCATAAAGGCCTCGACACTTTAAGTAAACCACCATATTCCAATCCATGTGCCTCTCGTCCTCAACATAATAAACCTGATGTGCCTCTAAGACAAGAATATATGGCTCATCATCTTGAGATTGACCAATGTGAATTGACAGGAGAAATTTACTAATGTGATACCTAAGTCGTCAGTTGTGAGTCCCCAGGAAGTTGTTGTATTTTCTCACAGACACTTGAACATCGTCATGGTGAAATGGCCTTCAGAGCAAATCAAAATGATTAGAAAGAGGCTCCTAACAGCATAGAGCCAACAGAAAAGCTATGCTTATAAAAGGAGACCTCTAGAATTTGAAGTTGGAGATCACATTTTCCTGAAGGTATCTCTAGTTACGGGAATTGGTAGGGCAATCAAGAGAAAGAAATTGAGCCATCGGTACATTGGTCATTTTGAAATTTTGTCGAGAATCGAAACAGTGGCATACAGAATAGCTTTGCCCCCAAACTTGGGCAGGCTTCATAATGTCTTCCATGTTTCACAATTGAAGAAATACCAACCAGACCCTGAGCATGTCATCAAATACGAAGATGTTGATTTCCAAAATGACCATACCTATGTAGTTGAGCCTGAGTGGATCATTGATTGCCAAGAGAAGCAGCTTAGACATAGGAGTATTCCATTTGTGAAGGTGGTCTAGAAGGGACTATCTTCTAGAGAGGCAACTTGGGAGGCAGAAGAAGACATGCAGAAGCAATACCAGGATTTTATGCCTTAGGGTATGTATCAAATTTTGAGGGTGAAATTTAATTTACGAGGGGAGAATTGTGACCTCCCAAATTTTGGAGATTAAGAATTAAGAATATTACATGGAACTAATTATGGGAAATTTAGCCTAGATAAATGTTTAAAATTAATATTTGGAAATTTAGGCATATTTTCCGAAAATTAAGGATAATTAGTTAGTGGTTGATTTTTGGCCTAAATATTTTGAAGATAATATTTAACGGCCTAAATAAATTATTTAGGGAAGAAAAATCCTTATTTATGATTAAGGATTATTGTGTATCATATTGTAATACCCGCATGTTTATTTATCTGGAATATTATATTTTGATAAATAAATTGGCTATTTTTGATAAGTAAATTTATGATCTCAAGACTTGTGTTAATATAGTCTATTTTTCTAAGTTGAATTCTATAGGAAATTAGAGAATTTAAGTGACAGAGTGCCAAATGACAAAAATGCCCTTGTAGGACATAATAACTTAGAAAAATTGTGAAAAATTCAGAAAGGCAGTAAAATAATTATTAAAATTGGGAGAGTATATTGCCTATAATTTTAGTAATTTATTAAGTTATGAACTTAGAAAAAATTAGAAAGGGAGAAGCAAAAAGTATTGAAATGACCAAAATGCCCTCGTAAATTCTAATATAATGAATGGGACATGAAACCCAAATGCCAGTACAAAAATTATGAGGTAATGAGTTGTTCTAATTAAGAAAATTATCAAGTATTGATAAGAAAGTAATTAAGTAATTATTGGCTAATTACTTAAGCATAAACAAAGGAAAATTCAAAGATAATTATGGAGAACCCTAAAATTAGTGGTTTATGGCTAAAAATTAGTAAAAATATATTTGCTAATTAATTGGAAAATATTGGGAAAAATATTTGAGATTATGTATTTTTGAGCCTAAATACAAGTATGGACCAATAGGAAAAAGTTATGAAAAATTATGTAAAAATAATTAAAATAATTAATTAAAAAATAAATTATATATATATATATATATATATATATATATATATATATATATATATATATATATATATATATATATATATATATATATATATTTGGTGTGAGGGCCGACATCAATAAAGGAAAAAAGAAAAAGAAATGGAAAAAGAAATGAAGGAAGAGTGTGAAATATAAACACTTAATTAAATAATAATTAAAGTTAAATAGTAAAAAGTAAATAATTACCTATAGGAATCGGATCCTATCTAGAGAACCAGGAACATGATTTCTAAAGTCAGGGTATAATATTGATAAGTGGATTTTTATCTTGAATTGAGCTGTACCTGGAGTCATTTCCGAGATCGGTAGAATAAGTTAGTAACAAGACGAAATAGGGAAAATCTGAGAAATCGGCAGATAATCATAAAATTAGTATTTGAACAAAATAAATTATAACTCAACATCTGGGGATGAGTTTAAAATTATCTGGACATATTTGGAATCAGTGAATTTTTGTCCAGAGGATGATGATTCCGGAAGTGAATTCTGTAACCGTGCACGTTTTTCGAGAATCTTCGGCTGGACCGTTGAAACCCTGTATAGGATCAAAAGTTAATATTACTTAGACATTTCTAATGAGGAAGTGAAGGTCTTCAAAGTTTTGATTCCAGAATTTTGAGAGTTTCCGAGATTACGCGAATCGGACACCGATCGGGGAAATTCTGTCAGATCAAGTGCATAAAGCAAACCATGACATCATCAAAGATGATGTCATTGGCTGCCACATAGGCTCATGTATGTCGACTAAGAGGGTTTTGTGGCCAAGAATGGAACCCTAGAATGCATGGTTAGTATGGAAGAGGAAATTACAAAGTTGGAAAGGGAAAATTACCATGTTAGCACATTTTTTTGCCTATAAATAGGCTTGAACTCTTCATAAATTTTCACACCACATCTCACTAGAGCAAACCAAAAATAGAGAGAGGAAGAGAGAAGGAGGAGTCCGGGGAATTCTGAAGCGAAGCTCTGAGTAAGTTTTTCGGTACTTAAGCTTTCGTAGTTCTTTCGATAGTTAGAATAGTAATGTTAGATTAGCCTTTAATTTTTCGAGTATGATTAGATATCATATGATAGAGGTATTTTAGTCTAGAATTTCGAAAATCATGGTTGCGCCGATTAGTGGTATAAGGGCAAAATGGTAATTTTTACCTAAAATGCCCGTTATGATGCAAAATCACTAATAAATGTGATATTATCCCTATAGGATATCTCTGAACAAGTACTGCCGTTGTGCCGCCAACATTCCGCTGTCAACCCGCCGTTTTCCGTCAAAAGTACGTTTTTCCGTCAAAACGTGTCGTTTCTGCCAGAAACACCTACGTTCATCAACGAAGGTACGGACGCGTACTGTAACACTAATCTTGTGCGGCTCATATACATATATGTCATAGATACGTTCCTATACCGGGACTCTGTTTAGGGTCGTCGTTATACATACAGCTTTACACGGGTTATGGTCATAGTAATACCGTTTTGAGTTTTCCTAGCGCTGAGGACACGTGATCGTGGCACTGGTTTTTGTGCAGGATATTATTTATGTGTAGGACTTTACATATGGCTCTGTGCTTATGTTTTTTCTGTGTCACAAACATGTGTAGGACTTTACATACGGCTCTATGCTTATGTTCTGTCTGTGTCACAATTATGTAATCATGCATCTGCTCTATGCTTATGGGATGATATGCTGTTATGCTATGACTATCTGTTGTCTGTATACTGTTGTATTTGAGCATGAGGTTAACCGTTACCTGAGATCCAATGCGGTAAATTGGATCTCTGCTATAGCTTCAGGGTCCGGACGACCACGGATCGGTGATAGGGGCAAGCAGTAGGAGTAAGCTTCCGGCTGGAATTATCTTATCGTTTTTTTGTACTTACTTTTGAATAGTAGTTTACTTTTGAACAGTAGGATCACTGTATTATCAATACCATGTTACACTATGGTTAATGTTTTGTTATGATCAGTTACTCTTTCGCTCCATTGCTTTACTCTGATTGGAAAAAAAAAATTTGCTTTAAAAATTGGGATGTTACATTTTTGGTATCAGAGCCAAACATTCTGGCATGAATTTAACTATGTTACCACGAATAGTTTGGTGCCAAAGGCAAGGCTAGTCTACGTGGTGTGCCAATCAGTTGCTGCTAACCTGGTGAGGCCCCATGGTAGACACTTACCTGGCCATTCTGTTCGGATAACGGAGTTAGGTTCTTAAGCCGTTTAACTTTGAGCACATTTTTGAAAATGAGTACTGATGTGACCACTGGTGTAATGTGTAGAGATGGACAGAGATGAGAACCCTTATGTCTTTCGTTTTGGTAGATGGAGACGTACTGCACGTCAATCGGTGGTGCCAGCAATGGTGGGCCACGGGATGAATCCTGACCCTATCTATCCTCAACCTGCACCCGAACCCCCGATTATTCCAGAAAACCCTGTATTAGAATACTATCATAATCTCCTTATTGATCCAAATTTCTCCATAGGACAACTGGATGAACCGGAGCCCGAATATCATCCTGCCCCGGAATTCCCTTACGATCCAGAACATGAATACACTGACCCCGAAACCCCTAGTCATTACTACAGTGAACTTGAACCAGAATATCATCCTACGCCTAACCCTGATTACCCTGATATCAGTTATGACTTGAACAATCTTGTTCTAGAAGACCAACCCGAACCGGGGAGCCTTGCCGGGTCAACCCACTCCTCGGTAGGAGATAACTTTGATTATCCCAACATCCAAGACATTGATAATGAGATAGCCGACCCTGATGACTACCACTATGTCCTGAATGATAATAGGGCACTAACCCATCGGCTAGAGTCATATTACATTCAAGCCGGGAACTACACTGAAACTACCAAAGATAGATACCTGATGTTCCTGAGCCTAGTCAAAACTTATCTTGCCACCTGTGACCAACATCCACCTGGGGACTGGATTAGAACCACTCTATACTTTTTCCCCTGTACTCGTTACTGGGCAAGATTCGTAAACGACCTACTAGATGAAGGACCTATCTTAGGTGCCCATATCTACATACGCTATCTGAAGAGTATGGTTCGTCTGCTCATGTAGAAGGGAAACGCCAGTTAAAGAAAGCTATGGAGTGTAGAAATTAGGAAGTTTAGTATGTATCTCCAGACACCCTGGGAGATTGTAAAATATGTTTGAATAAAGAGGGGTTGTAACATATTTTTCTGGTATGTCTTGTATTAGGATTAGACCGACTGATATGTACAAATTTCATGATATAAATATATGTGAATATTTGTTTAGTGCTAATCACTGTGCAATTTCTGACGTTTAGATATCTGTTATTACTAATTAAAGGAAAAGGCTAAAATATGGTCAACATAAGAGGTGCCAGTGCACCAAGGGGTAGAGGCCGAGGCAGAGGCCGAGGTCGAGGCAGACGAGGAGGCAGGCAGCCTCAAATAGACGCGATACCCGAACAAAATCATATACCAAACCAACCTGAACAAAACCAGATTCAGGAGATGAGGAGAACTCTACAGGAGCAGAGAGCTCTCATTAACACGCTCTTAGAGAGACAGAACAAACAAGATCAGGAGGCTGAAAGGAAACTAGCAGAACAAAGGGCTGAGGAGGAAAGAAGAAATGCTGAAGAAGAAAGACAAAATGCCGAGGACGAATTAAATGATGATGAAGAGGAGGAGAATGCCGAAGGAGATGAGGAAGATAATGAGTCTGATAGATCTCGATCACCTCCTAGACATAGGAGGGGAGAGAAAAATACACAATACTGGGTTAACCAGTTTTGCAAGTTGAAGCCACCAACTTTTCGAGGAAAACTGGACTTGGCGGAGGATTGGCTGAAAAGATTAGGAAAAGTGTTTAGGGTGATTGACTGCCCGGAAAATCGCAAAGCCCAACTAGCGGTTTACCAGCTCGAAGGAGATGCAGACCGTTGGTGGGAAGTCACGGCAGAAACCCTACAGACCGATTCGTCCCGTGACATGGGACAAATTTCTAGAGAAATTTCATGAACAGTATTTTCCTCCTTCAGTGCAAATGAACAAGGAGTCGGAATTTCTCCATATCCGACAGGGGCAAGAGGAATCTTTCGACGATTACTACGCACGATTCACCAATTTATCCCGATACTCACCACATCTGCGGAAGGGCAACGATGAAAGGAGTATGGTGAACATAATGATTCATGGGCTTAAGTATGAAATTGGTGAAAGACTCATGTCCCATCGATTCCAGGATTTGACAAGCGCGGTGGAAACTTGTCGGATGACTGAGCGCAATCTCAGAGGATTCCAGAGATCCAGGAACTTCAACAACCAAAATGCTGGACATGGTGGATTCAACCGTGGAAACTTTCCACAGAAGAGGAAGACGCCCTGGAATAATCCCCGTGGTGGGAACAATAGGCCATTCCAGGCCGGACAGCAAAATTTTCCAAGATTGGCGGGACCCCAGTCATGCCCAAAATGCAAAAGGAACCACCCGTGAGTGAACTGTGAAGGGAAGAAGATATGCTTCAGATGTCATAAGCCCGGACACTTTAGCAGAGAGTGTACCGAGAAGGCTGCAGAGGCGAGACCTCAGAGCGCAGGCTGAATCTTTGCGCTAACCAACATAGAAGCCAGACAGTCCCCGGGAAATGGTACAAGGTACTATTTACCTTAATGGAAATCTACTTGAGGCATTGTATGATTCGGGAGCCAGTCATTCTTTCATTTCTTATGATTGTGCAAGTCGCCTAGGAATGCATGCCTGTAGTTTACCTTTTGACCTAGTAGTATCTACACCACTGGGTGTAAAATCTTTAGCTTCTGACGCATGTATGAATTGTACTGCTAACGTGGATGGACAAGTTTCTAAGGTGGACCTTATCCGTCTACCTCTTCATGTCATCGACGTCATACTCGGTCTAAACTGGCTAACGGCCAACGGTGCGATGATCGACTGTGGCAAAAAGAAGATATCATTTCCCGGAGAAAAGGTAGAAGTGAGCCTGAACTTTCTCTCCGCTACAGAAGCTGATCGATGCGTGAAGCAGGGATGCCATGCCTACATGGTATTCTTTTTCGTTAAAGCTGAAGCTGACCTTTCACTCCAGGATATCCCTGTAGTGAAGAATTTTCACGATGTATTCCCGGAGGATCTCACTGAGCTACCTCCTATCCGAGAAGTGGAGTTCAATATTGATTTGATTCCTGGTACAGGATCAATATCAAAGGCGCTGTATCGTATGGCTCCGAACGAAATACAGGAGTTGAAAAAGCAGCTGGAAGAGCTTTTAAAGAAGGGGTTCATTCGACCCAGTGTATCACCATGGGGAGCCCCAGTGTTGTTTGTGAAGAAGAAGGATGGAAGCTTCCGACTCTGCATTGACTACCGTGAATTGAACAAAGTAACGGTAAAAAACAAGTACCCACTTCCCTGGATTGATGATCTTTTGGATCAGTTATCTGGTTCCACTGTCTTTTCCAAAATTGATCTACGTTCGGGATATCACCAGTTGCGAGTTAAAGATGGTGATATTTCCAAGACAGCTTTCAGAACCAGGTATGGGCATTATAAATTCCTTGTGATGCCCTTCGGATTAACAAATGCACCTGCGGTATTCATGGATTACATGAACCGAATTTTCCGACAACACCTAGACCAATTCGTGGTGGTGTTCATTGACGACATTCTCATCTATTCTAAGAGCAAAGAAGAGCACGAAGAACATCTATGACGTGTGTTGAGCATACTCAGAGAAAAGCGACTCTACGCTAAGCTAAGCAAATGCGAATTCTGGCTGCCAGAAGTGAAATTTCTGGGCCATGTGATATCTAGCGGTGGAGTTGCAGTTGATCCAGGCAAGGTGGAAGCAGTTATGGACTGGAAGAGGCCAGAGACAGTGACGGAGATTCGTAGTTTTCTAGGTCTGGCGGGATACTACCGCAGATTCATACGGGATTTCTCGTGTCTTGCCCTACCATTGACAAAGCTTACAAGGAAGAATCAACCCTTTGTATGGTAAGACGACTGTGAGGAGAGCTTTCAGAGACTGAGGGAGAGGTTGACTACAGCACCAGTGTTAATCATCCCAGATCCAGATGAGACTTATGTTGTCTATAGTGATGCTAGTGGGCAAGGTTTGGGATGTGTCCTAATGCAACAGGGCAGAGTGGTGGCTTATGCCTCTCGTCAGCTGAAGCCTCACGAGTTAAATTACCCTACACACGATTTAGAGCTGGCGGCTATCGTGTTTGCTTTGAAGATATGGAGGCATTATCTGTACGGTGTAACCGTAGAATTGTATTACGACCACAAAAGCCTGAAATACCTGTTTGATCAAAGAGAACTCATCATGAGACAACGTCGGTGGATGGAGTTGATCAAAGACTACAACCTGGAGATCAAGTATCATCCGGGTAAAGCAAACGTTGTTGCTGATGCTCTTAGTAGAAAGACGGTGCAGGTGGCATACATGATGATTCAAGAGCATAAATTACTTGAAGATTTCAGAGATCTGAATCTGTCAAACCAAATCTGCGCGGGTCTTAACACACCAACTGACGCCTATCTTGCAACTCTTCTTGTAAGTCAAGGGGAGTATGATCTGAGAGATGAAGTTGAAACAGCTCAGATTCAAGATGATTGGGCTATTGAAATACGTGAGAGGATCTCTCGAGGTGAGACCCAAGACCATGACCTATCTCCTAGTGGTTTGGTCAGGTACAAGAAGCGAATCTACGTACCGCCAGTTGATGAACTGAGGCGAAAAATAATGGATGAGGCTCATAAGAGTAAATACACTCTGCATCCAGGCATGGTCAAGATGTACCAGAGTATGAAATTCAAACTTTGGTGGCCCGGGCTGAAGAAAGATATAGCCCAGTACGTGGCCAAATGCATGACATGTCAAAAAGTGAAGATTGAACACCGTCGACCCCCTGGTCTTCTTCAAGGACTAGAGCTGCCAGAATGGAAATGGGAGAACATAACCATGGATTTTGTAGTGGGTCTGCCCAAAATCAGGAATCATGATACGATTTGGGTAGTTGTTGACAGATTAACCAAGTCAGCACACTTCATTCCCATCAGTATCCACTATTCTCCGGAACGATTGGCGGAGATTTATATCAAAGAGATAGTGAGACTACACGGTGTCCCTAAGAGCATTGTATCTGATCGGGATACGCGATTCAAATCCCGTTTCTGGCAAGCAATACATGAAGGTATGGGTACCAAGCTGAGGTTCAGTTCGGCTTATCACCCTCAAACCGAAGGACAATCTGAAAGAACGATACAGACGCTGGAGGATATGTTGCGAGCATGTGCCCTAGATTTCAAAGGAAGTTGGGATCGACATCTTTCGCTAGCAGAGTTTGCATATAACAACAGTTATCATGCTAGTATACAAATGGCCCCGTTCGAGGCATTGTACGGGCGGAAGTGTCAATCACCATTATGCCGATGATTCGTCCGAAAGGCAATTACTTGGGCCGTATATGCTTGAGCGGACCTCCAGCGGATCGCGCCGATCAAGAAAAGACTCCTAGCAAAGACATAGCAGGCAGAAGAGCTATGCTGACAAAAGAAGGAGACCTCAGAAGTTCTATGTCGGCGACCATGTATTTCTAAAGTTATCCCCAGTAACTGGTGTCGGCAGAACGCTTAAGAGGAAGAAACTTAGTCCACAGTATGTGGGACCATTTGAAATTTTGGCTGTACGAGGAGAAGTCGCTTATCAGATAGCTTTACCCCCGAACCTGAGTAATCTCCACGACGTTTTCCACATGTCCCAATTGAAGAAATACCAACCAGACTGCGATCATGTCATCGAGTACGAGGACGTTGAAGTACGGCATGATAATACCTTCTTAGTCGAGCCAGAGCAGATCATCGATCACAAAGAGAAACGGCTTAGAAACAAGACAATACCGATAGTGAAGGTGGTCTGGAAGGGTTTGTCACCTGAGGAGGCGACTTGGGAAACCGAGAGAGACATGGAAGAGAAGTACCCAGAGTTCATGGCCCGGAGTTTAGTTACGATAGACTAAATTTCGAGGGCGAAATTTTGTTTAAGGAGGAGAGAAATGTAATACCCGCATGTTTATTAATCTGGAATATTATATTTTGATAAATAAATTGACTATTTTTTATAAGTAAATTTATGATCTCAAGACTTGTGTTAATATAGTCTATTTTTCTAAGTTGAATTCTGTAGGAAATTAGAGAATTTAAGTGCCTGAGTGCCAAATGACGAAAATGCCCTTGTAGGACATAATAACGTAACTTAGAAAAATTGTGAAAAATCCAGAAAGGCAGTAAAATAATTATTAAAATTGAGAGAGTATATTTCCTCTAATTTTAGTAATTTATTAAGTTATGAACTTAGAAAAAATTAGAAAGGGAGAAGCAAAAAGTATTGAAATGACCAAAATGCCCTCGTAAATTCTAATATAATGAATGGGACATGAAACCCAAATGCCAGTACAAAAATTATGAGGTAATGAGTTGTTCTAATTAAGAAAATTATCAAGTATTGATAAGAAAGTAATTAAGTAATTATTGGCTAATTACTTAAGCATAAACAAAGGAAAATTCAAAGATAATTATGTCGAACCCTAAAATTAGTGGTTTATGGCTAAAAATTAGTAAAAATATATTTTCTAATTAATTGGAAAATATTGAGAAAAATATTTGAGATTAGGTATTTTTGAGCCTAAATACAAGTATGGACCAATAGGAAAAAGTTATGAAAAATTATGTAAAAATAATTAAAATAATAATTAATTAATTAATATATATATATATATATATTTGGTGTGAGGATCGACATCAATAAAGGAAAAAAGAAAAAGAAATGGAAAAAGAAATGAAGGAAGAGTGTGAAATATAAACACTTAATTAAATAATAATTAAAGTAAAATAGTAAAAAGTAAATAATTACCTATAGGAATCGGATCCTATCTAGAGAACCAGGAACATGATTTATAAAGTAAGGGTATAATATTGTTAAGTGGATTTTTATCTTGAATTGAGCTGTACCTGGAGTCATTTCCGAGATCGGTAGAATAAGTTAGTAATAAGACGAAATAGGGAAAATCTGAGAAATAGGCAGATAATCATAAAATTAGTATTTGAACAAAATAAATTATAACTCAACATCTGGGGATGAGTTTAAAATTATCTGGACATATTTGGAATCAGTGAATTTTGTCCGAGGTTGATGATTACGAAGTGAATTCAGATGTAGTGCACGTTTTCGAGAATCTTCGGCTGGACCGTTGAAACCCTGTATAGGATCAAAAGTTTATATTACTTAGACATTTCTAATGAGGAAGTGAAGGTCTTCAAAGTTTTGATTCCAGAATTTTGAGACTTTCCGAGATTACGCGAATAGGACACCGATCGGGGAAATTCTGTCAGATCAAGTGCATAAAGCAAACCATGACATCATCAAAGATGATGTCATTGGATGCCACATAGGCTCATGTATGTCGACTAAGAGGGTTTTGTGGCCAAGAATGGAACCCTAGAATGCATGGTTAGTATGGAAGAGGAAATTACAAAGTTGGAAAGGGAAAATTACCATGTTAGCACATTTTTTTGCCTATAAATAGGCTTGAACTCTTCATAAATTTTCACACCACATCTCACTAGAGCAAACCAAAAATAGAGAGAGGAAGAGAGAAGGAGGAGTTCGGGGAATTCTGAAGCGAAGCTCTGAGCAAGTTTTTCGGTACTTAAGCTTTCTTAGTTCTTTCAATAGTTAGAATAGTAATGTTAGATTAGCCTTTAATTTTCCGAGTATGATTAGATATCATATGATAGAGGTATTTTAGTCTAGAATTTTGAAAATCATGGTTGGGTCAAAGTTCTGGCAAAATTTTGGAAAAATCGGAGTCAAAGTAACGAAGAGCTGGCAAAATTCCGTCGATTAGGGGTATAAGGTCAAAATGGTAATTTTTACCTAAAATGCCCGTTATGATGCCAAATCACTAATAAATGTGATATTATCCCTATAGGATATCTCTGAAGCAAAAGGTATGCAGCCTATCTAATTTAATTAAGGGCAAAAGGTGCAATTTTACACATGTGCTTTACCCCGGGAGTGCCCAGCACCACGAGCTTTTTTCTGGAGCAAAAGTACACACGTGGTTACGTTTTATGAGCGCCCAGCACCACGGCGGTTAGTTGACCGTCAACTTGGGTGGAACGCTGACGTGGCGCTGATTTGGACTGACAAGCTGATTTGGACGCTGACGTGGATGATGACATGGACGATGATGGTAAGAAAAAAAGAAAATTATCATTTTGCCCTTAGTTTTAAATAAAAATTACCCTTTTGTCCTAAGTTTAAAAAAAAAAACTAAAATACTGTTCATTAAACTTTTCTAAGAACTTCTCCCAAGTGACAGGGCACTAACGGGTCCGCAACGTTGTAGCGACGCTTTTCCACCATCTGTGCGCATCACCTTCTAGCTTATAAATTTCCAGTTGAGCTTTCCGGTCTCTCAGGCATTCCATAACTTCAAAGATTTTTTCTAGGCTCATCAGCCAGTCTTCCGCTAACTCATTCTTACCACGAAAAGCTGGTGGCTTGAGTTTGAAAAACTGGGCGACCCAGTGTTGTATGGTCTGCCCAACTCTCTCTCGTCGTGGAGGTGACTGAGACCTATCAGATCCCTCAGCTTCCTCATCGTGCTCGTCACTTTGCTCGTTTCCTTCTTCCTCTTCTTCATTTCGCTCTTCGTAATTTTGTCGTCCTTCTAGTTATCTCTCAGCTTCTCGATGTTGTCCATTCTGTCTTTCTAGGAGTGCGTCTATAAGTGGCTCTGCTCTTGCAGGGTTCTCCTCATCTCCAGCATCTCATTCTGCTCCGGTTGATCCGGTATTTCATTTTGCTCAGGCCCTGGTATTGGTCTTACTCGAGGTTGTCTACCTCGTCCTCCACCTCGGCCCCTACCTTGGCCTCTGGGAGCTCCGGCTCCTCTCAAATTCACCATGTCTCGTTCTTTTTCCTTCGTTAGGGAAAACGTCAGATATACAAAGAAAACATCGATTAGTATATCACGGACTCTTAGTATCCATACTACTAACGAACAAACACCCGCATGCATCAAAAACAAACAGACACCCGCAATATCTCTCTTGTTCATAATCTCACTGGTTCATTCTTCTCAGGAACGGGTATGGAAACACGTATCAGGAGTTCCTCTACATGAGTCAAATACTACATGTACTTATCTTTGTTGGTCGCAGAATTTCGTCTAACGTGACCCAGCTTCTCATATAAGCTCTGGGTTAGAGTGATGCACCCACAGAAAGTGGTACACCGATTCAGGATGGTACATCGGTTCAAACTGGTATACTGAAATAGGGTGGTACATTGACTCAAGGCTATATCAGTACTCATTTTCAAAAACATCCTCTTTAAAAAGGCGTAGAGCCTAACTCCGTTACTCAAACCAATTGGCCAGGTAAGTGTCTATCATGGGGGCCTCACCGAGTTTACGGCGACTAATTGGCTTACCCACATAGACTAGTCTTGCCTTCGGCACCAATGGTTTGTTTATAACATAGTTAGATCTATGCCAGGACAATTGTTCTGATACCATAAGTGTAACATCTCGTTTTCGAAAGTAGTATAATTTTTTTTCCATCAGAGTAGAGCATCGGAATAATTGAGTAACTGATATATATATTCAAAATGCCGTAAGTCTGGCTAATTACAGAAGTGGTACAACAACCGATAGTTTTTAAAGTAAATATCAACAGAAGTGTCTCCCTGGCGATCCCCACGCCGTGGCAACAAAAGATTGTTTTCAGCCAGACCTCTAAGCTTGCTGCTTTTCTATCTCCTCGGTCCTTAGTCCTCCTGACCCTGACGCTATGTTAAGAGCTGAGGTCCAATGCATACGGACCCCAGGTAACAGTTAACCTCATGTTTACATACACACATATGCATTACAGACATTCATATCACTAACAGTATATGATCATGCAACATAAGTATCACAAACAGCAAGCGCATCCCAACAGCACATAAGCCCCCAGGCAGATGTGTGGCCCCTAGCAACGTATTTCCAACAGCACGTAATATGTGTGGCCCTTAGCAAACGTATGGCCCATAGCAAACGCATGGCCCTTAGCACACGTATCCCAATAGCACATAAAATGTGTGGCCCTTAGCAGACGTAAACATACCAACAGTACATAACATACAACAGAGTTATCATCCATTACACATAGACATACATAACATATCACATAAACATGTACAATAAACACCAGAGTTAGTGTTACAGTATGCGAACGTACCTTCGTTGACGGTAATCAGCAACTTCTGACGGAAAACGGAAAACGGTACGTTTGACAGTGGTATGACCGCGGTACGTGATCACAGATATCCTATAAGGATAATATCACTTTAATCAATGTTCAACATTATAACAGGCATTTTAGGTATAAATTACCATTTTGCCCCTAGTTTGACTAATCGGCGAAATTTCGCCAGAACTTCGTTACTTTGACTCTAATCTTCCAAAATTTTGCCATAACTCTTCCTCCAACATTATTTTCGAAATTAATACCTTAATTACCCCTAAAACATGATCTCTAACTCATACTTGGAAGATTAAAGATCAAGCTAGCATTTCTACTATAACTACCAAAAGAACTACTAAAGCTTAAGACTAAAGACCGAAGAACTTACCCAGGGCTTCGCTACAATTTTCTCTGAGCTCTTCCTTCTCTCTTCTCTCTAGGAATTTTCAAACTAGACAATAGTGATTTGGTGTGAGAATTATGCAAATGGAAGAGGGCTATTTATAGGGAAATTTTGGACACTATTCCTATTTTTTCATATCGAATCTCAACCGTTGGATCGAAGGTGTTTGGAATGGCAAGATCTTGGCCCTTGGAAGCACCTAGCCGACCTCCCCCTCCCCCTCCCCCAAAGTCAATAAAATGATGTCATGCATGATGTTACCTTGTCTTTCTTTATGGTTTCTACTGATAAAGTTCCCCGATCGGTATTCTAATCGCGTAATCTTAACAAATCTCAAAAATCTGGCAACATAGCCCTGAAGGTCTATTTTTCCTCTTTAGAAATGTATGGGTTAACTAAATTTTTGATCCCATTCAGAACATTTCGTTGCCTGCCGAACATTTTCAGATAAACGTCTTCGGTTACGGAAATCACTTCGGGTAACAACATCTTCGGGACAAAAATCCACTGATTCATAATTTGCCCAGATGTTTACCACCTCATCCCTGGATTTCAAGTTATGGCTTAGTTTCTATAGATTTTCATTTATCTGATTTGCTATTTGAATATCAGATAGCTTCTTAGCCAGTCTAGTATAACCCTTTTCGGTTACGGAAATAACTTCAGAGGTAACCTACTCCGAGCTAAAAATTCACTTGTTTATAATATGTCCTGATCTTAGAAACCTAGTTCATGGTTTTCTAGATAGGATTTAATTTCTATCGGTTCTCATTTATCCTGTTGGCCTTTTATCCAAAATATATTATTATTATAATACAACTTGCAATTAAATATCATGATATTTTTTCCACAATTTTTACTCCCCAAAAGTCAAGATTTTCGGCCATCCCTCTTATTATTTTTTTATTTTTCTGTTTTAATTATTTTATATTATTCTCATTACTTATATTTATTTTCCCAAAATTCTCTCATTGGTCCACTTCAAATAACATGAATTTAGGCTTTTTAAAAATTACTAGAATAATCCTAGACCTTTGATTTTGACTTCCAAGATTCAATCTTAACCATTGATTAATGTTTCAATTTGTCCAAGTTAATTAGAAAGCTTAATTAGTACCTTAATCACATGATTAGTAATCCTTTAGGATTAGGGATTTTCATACACTTAATCTCATTCATTTTTCTTAATCTTTATTGATTAATTAGCAAGTATATTTTATGCTAATTTAGCCACTAATCATTTAATCAAGGGGTTTTTACATAATTAACTTGAATATTCTCTTGATTCATGCTTAAATAATTAGCCATTAATTATTTATTTAATCCCTTACTAATTTTTGATAATTTTCTTAATTAGAAATAATTATTATCTCAACACTATTTTACTGACATTGGTATTTTATGTCCCATGTAAAATATTAGAAATCATTGGGTCACTTATGATCCCCAAAATAATATTTACTTTCGCCCTATTATTTTCTAAGGAAAATAGTCCCAAAAATTATCTAAATTAGAGACAACATACTTTCAAATTTTTAATAATTATTTTATTGCCTCTTAGGATTTATCACAGTATTTTATGGCTCATAAATTCATTTAGGGCTTTTTAGCACTTTAATTCCTCTAATTTTAACAGAAATTGCCCGATGATAAATCCCCTCCAATATTCGAGACCTCTGTTAGATATGATTATTTTTGATGATGTCTTATATAGATATGATTAGTTTTGATGATGTCTTATATAGATGTCATTCTTAAGAGCAAAAAGGTTGTATACTACATTTATCTTCTACTTTGACTAATTCTTATATATAATGTAGATGCAAAGTTTAATAATGAAGAATGATCAAGAAAGGAGACTAACGAAAGAAGAATCTGCACTATATGTGATACTAGAAGTCTTTATAATCAAACAGAAGTTGGAACGAAGTTTTATCATATTTGAGCAATAGTGGAGTATACATGAATAGTGCTTGTTGAGAATGATGAGTTCAAGCTCAAGAAGAAGAGAAGAAGAAAAAGAAAGAGTTGAGTTATGGAGAATGTTCAAGAGATGAAGAAAAGAAGGAAGAACTTGTTGAATGGAACGAGAACATCTTTATTCAAGTTCCTAGATTGATGCTAGAAGTCTCCAAGATCATATGGAAGTTGGAATAGATCGATTCAGAGTTAAAATCAGCAAAAGATCAGTTCCAGGATGATATAACTCGAGTCATGGAGTTGCAACTCGAGTTAACCACTTCGCTACAGTGTTTCGGTGATCTGGGTTGATTTGACTCGAGTCAAGCATCATTAACTCGAGTCAAGAAATGTTCTTTTCATCTCTGGACAGGTTTGACTCGAGTCACACACACATAACTCGAGTCAAGGTGTATATCAACAATTCTGCTCACCTCAGTTTCGCGTATTCAGCTGGCGACCTCTGGTAATTTGATGATATCTTCCAAACCAGAAGTCCGATTGATGTGAAACCAATTTTGTTGGAAACTAGACTTCCAAAAGGTTCTAGTCGCACAAGATTCAAGTCCAAAGGAGGCCAGATGAGAGAGGTATGAATTGTTGAATTTGACAGTATAATTTCCGCCACTCAGCAGACCAAGCTTCAATATTTTGAGTGTATCTCACAAACTACAAATCCAATTGAGCTGAAATTGGTGGCATATGAAAATAGACTCAAAGGGCTTTCCATCAAGATTGGAACTAGAAAAATGGGAGTTCATACCAGGGAGATATGGCCCTTGAAAATTGGCTGTCAGTTCAAGATATGCAAGAACGCTGGAAACTGATATTATCTAAATTTCAAATTTTGATTCTGGCATTCAATATTATTAATGATGATCTTTAATGACCTGTTTCTAACTGTTTTACTCATAGTTTTTCAAATATTCAAGTTATAATACAGGATCATCATGGGTCACTCAAGATTCTAATCTCCAATTGAAAACGAAGCAAATCGGGTAACTCGCTGAAAAGTGGAAAATGATCTTCCAACGGTCACTAAGCATGAGTCACAACTTTTTAGAGCTATATTCGGTAAAACCGCATCATGGGCAAGGACTAAGGACATCTCCAATGCTCCAACGTTCCAACGGGAGAATTTCCAATCAATAGCAATTATATAGCAATGAACAAATAAGGAATGGGCATCGTTTGAATTCACATTCTAATGCTTCCTCAACGGTCATCTCGTGCCAAAAAATATAAATACATGAAGACTTGACCAACTAAGTGACAAACGCAAGAAGCAGAAACGAAAAGCACTTGAGCTGTTTATTCATTCTTTCAGTTTTATTTCTGTACAGTATCTTTGATACTTAGAGCTTCAGTGTTTATCATTTATCTACTCAGTGAGGAGTTTAAACACTATTTGATTATCGATTATCTGTAAATCTTAAGCTTGTGGAACCTTAAGTAAGGGTGTACAAATTACAACTTGTAAGGGGGAGTGAGTCCTAGGAAAAGGATCATCTCGAGTACATAATGTGTAATTGTGATTGTAAGTCCCGGAGTGTTTCTGGGCAAGTGTAAAATCCCGGAGTGTTTTTGGGTGAGTGAAATCCCAGAGTGTTTCTGGGTAAGATAGTGAAATCCCATAGTGTTTCTGGGGACTGGACGTAGGTCAAGATTTGGACCGAACCAGTATAAATTCTCTGTGTCAATCTCCTCTTCTCTATCTCTACTTTGCCTTGATTTATATCTGTTGTGTGGGTGACTGAGCAATTAGCGAAAGAATTTTTTAATAACCTATTCACCCCCCTCTAGGTGATATTCCACCCTTCATTTGGTATTAGAGCCAGGCTCTTGTTTAAAGGACTTCACAGTCTCAAGAGTTATCAATGGCTAATTTTGGGTGTTGTTCGTCTTTGGAAGGTTTTGATTATACTGTTCCACCGTTTTTCAAAGATATTGATTTTTAGTTTTGGAAAGCTAGAATGACATCGTTTATAAAATGTTTTCATTTTGATATGTGGAATGTTTTTATAAATGTCTATGATTTCAAACCAATAAATGATTGGACAGAAAAAGAAAAGAAAATGTTTTCATTGAACATTAGAGCAATGAACATATTATACAGTGCTTTAACCGAAAAATATTTTGAGAAAATCAAATGTTGCTCTAATGCTAAAGATATTTGGGATACTCTTGATATTATATATTCTTCTAACAAATATGTTGAAGCTGAAAATATTGACAGTTCATCTGAAATATAAGCTGCGTATCCACAATTGATGAACAACTGGAAGTGGAGAATGAAGAAGGAGAAATCTTAGATCTCTTCCTCGATCTAGTCAATACAGAAGAACAAGAGAGAGATGATTCACAGGAAGAGTTGATGCAAGATTGTGATCCATCATTATCTGGAGCTCAAGATGTACATGTGGTAAACAATTCCATTTCTTCTTGTGTAGTTAAGAAAAATGATTCTGAACATTTGCATAAAATTGTTCTTCAACCATTTACTGATTCTATTTTGAAAAACAAACATGTTTTCGAAAATAATGCTGGAAAATAATGTGGGAAGAAAGAATATACAAATATGGATCATTTGACATTGCATCTACTTGACCAATACAATTCTTGCAAAACTGTTTATAATAAGCATCATTCTATTGTTTGCATTTATTGTGGTAAATCTGGACATATTTCTCATACATGCTATATTAGGAGAAATTATAATGTGAGAAATAAATTTGTTTGGGTTCCTCAAGGACAAGTAAATTCCACTACTAACAGTCAAGGACCCAAGTATAAGTGTGTAATACCCCAAAAATACGTATCATAATTTGGTAAGATTATACCTATAAAAAGTAGATGAATATGAGATATCAAATAATAAGATATAATTATCTTATTTTCTAAGGAAAAATCTCTTGGAAATTAGAGAAATTAAGGGCCAAAGTGCCAATGACCAAAATGCCCCTAAGGGACATAAATATTTAGGAAAAATGTGAAAAATCCTAAAAGTCGCTGAAATAATTATTTGAATAATGAGAGTATGTTATCTCTAATTAGGGTAATTTGACAAATTACAAACTTGGAGAAATTGAATAAAGATATTCAAAAAGTATTGTAATGACTATAATGCCCTCACAAATTCTAAAATCTTGCGTAGAACAGGGGAAACAGAAATTTCAGTGTTATAATTATGAGGTAATGGGACATTTTAATTAATAAAATTATCAACTAATGATAATAAAGTGATTAAGTAATTTCTAGCTAATTACTTAAGTCTCAGGCAAAAGAAATTATGAAATAATTATGTAAAACTCATAAAATTAGTGGTAATTGGCTTAAAATTAGTAAAAATATATTTACTAATTAATTGGAAATTTTGGAGAAAAATAGTTGAGTTTAGGCATTTTTAAAGCCTAAATGCAAGAATGGACCAATAGGAAAATTTTGTAAAAATTATGTGAAAATAATTATTTAATTAATTAAATAATTAATAAAATAAAAAAACGAAATAAAATAAAAAAGGGCAGAAAAAAAAAATAAATAAATAAAATGAGAAGGAAAAAGAGAAAAAAATATATATATATATATGTATAAAAGAATTTTGCAACTTGCTATTATAATATGATATAAATAATTAAAGTGGAAAAAGGGTGAATAGTAATATTATATTTAGGAAACGGATCCTATCTAGAGAACCAGGAATGGGAATTCCAAAGTCAAGGTAAAATATTAATCGTGGGTTTTTATCTTTCGTTAGACTCTTGCGGAAGTTAATTCTGAAGTTGTTTGTGCTTTTTTCTAATAAGACGAAATAGGGAAATTCTGAGAAAAGGCCAGATAGCCAAGAGGACGAAAAGGTTATGTTGTGAAATTTGGAAAAGAATTGGGAATTTTCATGAACATATTTGGATTCAGTGAATTTTTCTGAAGAGATGGGTGTTTCCGAAAACAAGTTTCGACACCGGACGCGTTTGGACACGTTTTTCGAGAAAGACTCAACTGGACTGTAGGAGCTCTATATGGAATCAAAATATAGGTTAACTTGGACATTTCTACTAAGTGAGAACATGTTTGCAAAGTTGTAAATCCAGAATTTTGAGATTTTTCCGAAATTACGCGAATCGGGTACCGATCAGTGAAATTCATCCGGGTAGGCTTCTAGAAGGGCCACATGGCCACTTCCTATTGGCCAATTGGTGCCACCTCAGCAAGAGGGCAGGTCGGCCAAGAAGAAGGAAGAAGAAGAAAAAGCTTTTGAAAAAGTTGCTTTGGACGGTCCAGATCGATTCTCACAAAGTTGATCCGACTACTAAATCCTACAACTTTTCTTATAAATACCCCCCCCCCCTCCTTCACTTTTCTTCACACCATTCCTTCTTGCCTATTTCGAATTCTAGGGAGAGAAAGTAGAGAGAGAAGCTCGGGGGTAAGTCTTTCGGTCTTTAGTTTTTAGTCTTTAGTTCATTAGTTAGTGAGGCTAGAGTAGTCTTTATTTTTATGTTTTGATATTAGATGGGAGGGCTATTTTAGTCTTTATTTTCGAAAATCATGATGGCGTCGAAGTTCTGGCGAAATTTTGGGAAGAAAATAGCCTATGTAGCTTAAGCGCCTGGAGAAATTCCGCCAAGTAGGGGTATAGGGCAAAATGGTAATTTTTACCTAAATGCCGATTATAATGTCAAATTACTAATGGAAGTGACATTATTCTCATAGGATATCTGAAACGTTGATTCTGCTGCCGTTACGCTGCCCGACGTGCCGCTGTAGGATTCTTGCACGTTTCTCCGTAGAAAGTACGTTTTTCCGCCGGTAGTACCTAACGTTGCCAACGAAGGTACGTTCGCGTACTGTAACATTAACGCTGATGATTATTGAATGTATATATGTGTTGATATGTTGTGTAAATAGTTTGATGCCGAAGGCAAGGCTAGTCTATGTGGGTAAGCCAAATAGTCGCCGTAAAGTCGGTGAGGCCCCATGATAGACACTTACCCGGTCATGCTATTCTGCTATATGAACCGTGTCTATGGAACCGTACTTAGATGCACCGTATCTATGGAACCGTACTTAGATGCACCGTATCTATGGAACCGTACTTAGATGCACCATGTCTATGGAACCGAACTTAGACGCACCATGTCTATGGAACCGTACTTAGACACACTGTGATTAAGGTATCGTACTTAGATCACTATTACGCTTTTTATGTTGTTATTTAATGATCATGTACCACTTGATCGATGTTGTAAAATTTGCAATAGCTGCTGGACATATACTGTTTATAAGCATGAGGTTAACCGTTACACGAGATCCAATGCGCTAAATTGGATCTCGCCTATAGCTCAGTGGTTCGGAGGACCAGGAGGGCCGAGAAGAGAAGCAAGCGAGCCACGTAGAAGATTCGGATGAAGATCCCTTTCATTGTATACTACCTTTGAACCACGTGGGTTTTTGTACCGCTGTTGTATCCAGCCAGACTTACGGCATTTTATATGTACATATCAGTTACTCAATGCTCCGATGCTCTACTCTGATCATTTTGAAAGGATGTTTTAAAAAAAAAAAAAAATTTATACTGCTTTTGGAAATTGGGTTGTTACAAAGTGGGTACCAAAATGTCCATCTAGTACTCCATGTATGCAGGATGATTTGAATATCAATGGACATCAAGGTACAGAGAAGAGTAAGAAAAGTCCAAGAGTTTCTCATGCACCTAAAAGGAGAATCATGTTTGTTAGGAGAACTCATGGAGAAGCCATTGCTAGAACTACAAAGTTAAATTATAAGAAGCAATGGATACAAGCAATAAGGGTATCTTCCACCTCAAGAACAAACTACCATAGAGTATCATTTAACTATCTTGAGGAGAACAAGAAGAGGAAAATCTCTCATGTGCCAAGCAAAAGACTCTTGAAGTCTATACTCCTTGAGAGAGCCTTGCAGAAACCCATGGAAAGACATATGAAGAACCAATGGGTAAGCAAAGGCAATACTCCAAGTACCTAAGGTAAAGGTATACAATGGTAAAACCTCCTATGCTATCATTTGAAATATTCATTGAGGTTTTATATTCTGTAACCTTAGGAATGAACATTGCAATCTAATTTTAAAATTGAGCCTTCACATCCTGATTTATTTTTCAAAGGGATTGCAGTGTTAAATAACATAGTTCTTTATGCATACATGATAATTTGAAAATAAAACATCTCTTTTATGCATAAAGTCATGTTTAATTCATTGAGCTCAATTATTCTGAATTGAGTGTATTCTTTAGAGCATGTGAATATTATTTCTACAAGCTAACAATGATTGGATCCAAGTAAGGTTGGATACCATGAAAGAAAAAAGCTTATAAGGTTTTGTAGGATCAAGGAAAGCGTCTCAAAGATGCAATAATCCAAGACTTGAGAAAGCTAAACAAGTTATGGTGGATGTTGATGGTGAACATTTGAAAAGGAGTTATCTACATCAATCCATCTCAACCAAGCAAGCTTCCACAAGGACAAGAGGAATTACGGTGATATCTAATCCTTACCCCATATTGCGATTATATGAAATTTATTTTTGGGTAATGAATACTTGTCTGTCTTTGCATTCCATTAGCAATCAATCATTTATGATTTTCAAAATGTTTCTAGATTGCTAAATGGACCATAAGTGAATTTATGCATAACTTTCTGAGATTATGTATTTGAAATGCACAGTTCTAAATTCTGTTTGAATTTCAATTCACTTTGTTTTATAAAGATACATGCAAATATTTTGAAAAATATTCATACTTTGAAAGCATTTGAGATAGATTTGAAAAATACCTTGATTACATTCAAATGATGTTTTCAAAATGGGAAGTTAATGTTGTATACTGAATATTGGATATGCTTCAAATCTGTTTTGTAGAATTTTCCCTATCAGTCATATACTGATCTTTGATGTTCAATGTGTTGCTTGAGTGAGTGTGTTATGCCTACTGCATAAATTCTCATTGGCCAAGCTATTCCAAGTTTTATAAATGTTCATTAGTGCATTAAATGATAATGTATTGACCATTAATGGAATAACTCACTAGGATGATGTTATGGAACTCTAGTCATTTGGACTAATGAGTATGTGTTTTACCTTTCATGATTCCTAGTAGTCATCTTGTTACTCAATCACGTAAACTTTGTTGGTTATCCATTTTTGAGTAACTATAGTTCTTGCCTTGATATATTTCAAGAATCTATTCAAGAGGCAAGATTATTTCTTGGTCAATAGCAAGTCATTGTGCTTGTAAATTTCTGTTGTGCTAAGCATGGTTCTTTAATGTTCTTCTTCATGACTTTTGCTTCTGAGAAAATTCTTCTACTTGTTGATCTCAATGTTTAACATGTTCTTCAAAATTGAAGCATTCTGATACATTCTGAAACATATTGACTTCCACCTTGTTTAGAGAGAGCATTGATCTTAAATATGTTTTCAAAAATGTAGTTAATGATTCAACTAAAAATATTGTTATCTTGGTTAAAGTTGAATCAAAAAGTGTTTTCAAAGTTGATGTCAAGTCATGGATAGTGTAACTCGAGTCATATGTGTCGACAGAAACTTCTGGTTTAAATTTTACTGATATGACTCGAGTCAACATGATATGACTCCAGTCATCTTATCAGCTCTCTGTCTGATTTTACTTGAACCATGACTCCAGTCAAAGATGCATGACTCGAGTCACGTTTTCAGAAGTTCGTCTCTGTTTGCAAAAAACACAATTACGACTCCAGTCATCCAAAATGACTCGAGTCGTCTCAGTTGGATTTAAGAACATGACTCCAGTCAAGTAACATGACTCGAGTCAAAGCTTGCGAACTTCTTCTCTGTTTAAAAAATTCATTTTTGACTCCAGTCAAGAGATATGACTCCAGTCAACATTTTGAAAATTCTTCTCTGCATGAATAAATCGAATTATGACTCCAGTCAAGTGATGATGACTCCAGTCATAGAGATATGACTCCAGTTAAGTTTCCACATAAACTTTTTACTGATTCAAATACATATAGCTTAACTCGAGTGTAGCTTTTGAATGTTATTTTTCAAAATGCATTATTATCAATGACATCCTTCCTACTTAAAGTGTTCTTCCAAATTATCATTGAGAAATAATATTCTTGGCATCATTTAATTATTACCCTTTTGATTCATTGGATTGAATTTACTTGATTGGGTAAAATTATGTGAAAAGGAGCAATTCATGTATTAAATATTTGATCATTCCTTTTGCTTTTGAAACTCTACTGCAATTCTGTAATATTTTGAATACTCTAAGTTATGCAGTATGGTTTATGCTTCATAGTTTGGTTTATGCAGTATGCCTATTGCTTTCATCTAATTCTGTTGCTAACTCTGATTATGTTTCAATTATCAATGTCAGATTCTGTTTCTGATGTTAATTCTGATTCTGACTTCTACTTGATTTCTGTTATCTAATCATCATGACTGATTCTAATTGCTGTATTGAAATGAAATTACCAAATGAACTGTCATGAAGTGCTTATGATTTAAACAGAAATAAATTGAGATGAATCAAATCCTTTTCAAAGAAACTCAGTCTTTGCAGAAGTTTTGGCCAAACTAGTTTTCATTGATTTCAAATGATCAATTCTCTATTCTTTGAAAACAGTTAATTGTTTACAAGTGTTATATGCTGTTTGCTCAAGGTTCATATGATTTAATTGTATACAAGCATAAGAGTTGTTTTGTCTAAACTTATGTGGACCTAAGAATCATTGGGTACCAAAGAACATATATTTGCAGGAGTTGACCAATATGTTGTATTGTCGGACAAATAACATAGGCAAACAAAATAAAGCATATCAGTACATATGTCTGCAAATTATGTGGCATCCCATCACTAACAAGAGGTTTAGACCAGGATGATAAGGAGCATACCAGATTGATGAGAAGCTATGAGCAGAAACTAATTTTGAGATCCTATGCAAAGTTTATTTGGAATTTCTGCTTCTTAGATGCATTCAAAGCATTTGATAATGGCTAGCCAGTAATGGATCTATTGATTACAGAGAATTATAACTCAAGTGATTACGATATTACTTGAGTGAGGTATCGTATTTTGAAATAATATATCATAATCATGTGTGGCTAACTTGTTTTCATTCATTCCATTTTATTTCCAGAAGTTTAACCCAAGCAAACTCATTTTGAAAATGCTCCCTATGCTTTAGACATTTTTATCATCATGAAAAGCATAAGGAATTTCTGCATACCAATTTTTAAATCCATCCAAGTGAACTTGAAAGTTCTTAATTCTGAGATACCTTGTTGTGTTCTTTGGAGTAGGGATAACTTCAAACCTCATAACATTTGGTGTCACAATATTATTTGGTATCTTTAAAAGGGAGCTTCATACTTTCAAGTTATGCATTCATTAAGGGGGAGCTTCACATTCTCATATGTTTTCTATCTTAAAAACTCATCTCCTTTATTTAAAGAAAACCATTTTTGAGCTCATCTACATTTACTATGCTATATTAGTTTTGATGATGAATTAGTTATCTTAATTTGAAAATATCAAGGGATATTTTGATATCAGGTTGCACTAACAAATCTCTTTTGCAAAGAAAGTGTTCAATTTGTAGCAGGAGATTCTGTCATGTGCTAGGACATTCCTCAACATACTACAAGGAGAAACCATTACATTGAGGGAAGATGTCTTGATGCTCAATCACATCGAAGCTGTGATATGCTCTACAAAGTAAAAGACGACCTCTTGAAGTCAGCTGGGTTATACTTTATAGAAGAGCTCTGTGAAGAAAAATGCAAAGAATGGAAGCTGAGTATTGACCATGTTCATTCATATGAGATATGCTTCAAGAAGGAAGTACTTTTGTCCTACTCACATCGTACAAGATATTCATAATCCTTCCATTGAAGCACACTTCAGATGATCTGAAATGACAAGAAGAAAACAAGCAAATGGACTTCATCGATCATTCATCAACTTACAAAACCTACATGAGCATTTCTAAACTTTATCTTTTTATATTCAGTAAATTTTGCACATGTTTGGTATTTATATGCTTTAATTGTGAAAGATGTTTTGAAAACCTCTCCAAACTCTTTCAAACTTGTTTTCATAAAAACATTCCTAATTGCATCATATTAAGAATGAAAACAATTTCAAATCAGGGAGAGAAAATCAATTCTTTGACTCATTCTAATTTACTTTCATATTTGTCTCTCTACAAGCATCTCTTCTTTAAACACAACTTTTTGCTAATGACAAATAAGGGGGAGAGAATGGCAAGAAAAATATGCTGGGTTTATTAATTTTTCATATTCATACATATTTTTCTTTAAGTATTTGCCATCATCAAAAAGGGGGAGAATGTTAGATATGATTAGTTTTGATGATGTCTTATATAGATATGATTAGTTTTGATGATGTCTTATATAGATGTCATTTTTAAGAGCAAAAATGTTGTATACTACATTTATCTTCTACTTTGACTAATTCTTATATATAATGTAGATGCAAAGTTTAACAATGAAGAATGATCAAGAAAGGAGACTAGCGAAAGAAGAATCTGCACTATATGTGATACTAGAAGTCTTTATAATCAAACAGAAGTTGGAATGAAGTTTTATCATATTTGAGCAATAGTGGAGTATACATGAATAGTGCTTGTTGAGAATGATGAGTTCAAGCTCAAGAAGAAGAGAAGAAGAAAAAGAAAGAGTTGAGTTATGGAGAATGTTCAAGAGATGAAGAAAAGAATGAAGAACTTGTTGAATGGAACGATAACATCTTTATTCAAGTTCCTAGATTGATGCTAGAAGTCTCCAATATCATATGGAAGTTGGAATGGATCAATTCAGAGTTAAAATCAGCAAAATATCAGTTCTAGGATGATATAACTCGAGTCATGGAGTTGCAACTCGAGTTAACCACTTCGCTACAGTGTTTTGGTGATCAGGGATGATTTGACTCGAGTCAAGCATCATTAACTCGAGTCAAGAAATGTTATTTTCATCTCTGGACAGGTTTGACTCGAGTCATACACACATAACTCGAGTCAAGGTGTATATCAACAACCCGCTCACCTCAGTTTCGCGTATTCAGGTGGCGACCTCTGGTAATTTGATGATATCTTCCAAACCAGAAGTCCGATTGATGTGAAACCAATTTTGTTGGAAACTAGACTTCCAAAAGGTTCTAGTCGCACAAGATTCAAGTCCAAAGGAGGTCAGATGAGAGAGGTATGAATTGTTGAAGTTGATAGTATAATTTCCACCACTCAGCAGACCAAGCTTCAATATTTTGAGTGTATCTCACAAACTACAAATCCAATTGAGCTGAAATTGGTGGCATATGAAAATAGACTCAAAGGGATTTCCATCAAGACTTGAACCAGAAAAAAGGGAGTTCATACCAGGGAGATATGGCCCTCGAAAATTGGCTGTCAGTTCAAGATATGCAAGAACTCTGGAAACTGATATTATCTAAATTTCAAATTTTGATTCTGCCATTCAATATTATTAATGATGATCTTTAATGACCTGTTTCTAACCGTTTTACTCATAGTTTTTCAAATATTCAAGTTATAATACAGGATCATCATGGGTCTCTCAAGATTCTAATCTCCATTTGAAAACGAAGCAAATCGGGTAACTCACGAAAAGTGGAAAATGATCTTCCAACGGTCAGTAAGCATGAGTCACAACTTTTTAGAGCTATATTCGGTAAAACCGCATCATGGGCAAGGACTAAGGACATCTCCAATGCTCCAACGTTCCAACGGGAGGATTTCCAATCAATAGCAATTATATAGCAATGAACAAATAAGGAATGGGCATCGTTTGAATTCAAATTCTAATGCTTCCTCAACGGTCATCTCATGCCAAACAATATAAATACATGAAGACTTGACCAACTAAGTGACAAACGCAAGAAGCAGAAACGAAAAGCACTTGAGCTGTTTATTCATTCTTTCATGATTATCGATTATCTGTAAATCTTTAGCTTGTGGAACCTTAAGTAAGGGTGTACAAATTACAACTTGTAAGGGGGAGTGAGTCCTAGGAAAAGGATCATCTCGAGTACATAGTGTGTAATTGTGATTGTAAGTCCCGGAGTGTTTCTGGGCAAGTGTAAAATCCCAGAGTGTTTTTGGGTGAGTGAAATCCCAGAGTGTTTCTGGGTAAGATAGTGAAATCCCAGAGTGTTTCTGGGGACTGGACGTAGGTCAAGATTTGGACCGAACCAATATAAATTCTCTGTGTCAATCTCCTCTCCTCTATCTCTACTTTGCCTTGATTTATATCTGTTGTGTGGGTGACTGAGCAATTAGCGAAAGAATTTTTTAATCACCTATTCACCCCCCTCTAGGTGATATTCCACCCTTCAACCTCATATTCACCTATTTTCAATAGGTATATTTTACTAAATTATGATTCTTATCATGAGTCAGAGTTTTAGGGTATTACATCCGGCGGTGGGGTGGCTGGTGGTGGGACCAACCGGGGGGAGGGGGTATTTTTAGTTTTTTTTTTAAAAAAACTTAGGGCAAAAGGGTAATTTCACCTAAAACTAAGGGCAAAAGTGTAATTTCACCCGCGTTACTATTCACTTCCATCCAAGTTAACGGTCAACTAGCTGCCGTGGTGCTAGGCGCTCCCAAAACGTAATTACGTGTGTACTTTTGCTCTAGAAAAAAGCTCGTGGTGCTGGGTGCTCCTAGGGGAAAAGCTCGTGTTTATTTTCGCTCCTTGACCCTTTAATTAACCATTAAAACACATATCATTTCCCATTCCAGCACCTTCCTCCCTGATTATTCATTTTACTTTTCTTCATTTTAGCCATATTCTCCCTTATTTTACCATTTCAATTCTTCCTCCGGTTTCCTACACGACACCACACACCCTCCTCCCTCTGAATATTCATTCCAGCCATTCACCTCTCCACTCCATACCATTCTTGCCGTCAGTTCAGATGGAAACCGAGAATAAATTGAGTATCTGAGCTGAGACGAGACGCGAGGGAGAGAGACAGTGAGATCAATTTGGAAAAGAAGGAAGAGACCTTTGATTGTTGCATGCAAGGACATTTTTTGAGTCAGGGTGAGTTCTTTTAAGTGATTCCAATCTAGTTTTTTTTTTTTTTGAAGTTGCAGAAGTTTTAGAAAGAGAGAGTTGGTTCATGTCTTTATTGAGCATGCATGTCGAATCTGAGAAGGTATTTGATGTCCTATGGATCTGTGTAAAATTTTTTGAGTCTTGCACTTATGATAAACGCATATAGGGTCTGATTTTCAGAAGGATTGAACCACAAAATGGGCATGCAAGCTGTTTTTCCAACCACTGAATTTTAGTTCGAAAACAGGGGTTGATTTTCGCATCTTTTGCAGGGGTTATAGGTTGCATCTTGCTCTGAAATTTTTACAGGAAATAGTACTATCCTTAATATTTAAAATGAGCTTTGGATCACCTAAAAAGGAGGTCTATAACTCAAGTTATAATTGTTGGAATTTGAGCTATAAATCTGGAAATTTCTGGTATGCTTCTGGAGACAGGTGTATGACGTTGCGTTTTTTACGAAGTAAACAAAATCAAATAAATAGTAGACACGTAGAGATTTAATTTGATAGGTAATCCACCCAATTCGGATAAGTATGTAAGGAGTTATGAATTTTTTAAAATAGGTTACAATTCTGTAGAGTCATTTGGACAATGTTTATGTTTGGAATTTTCCAAGCCATAAATCAACTTTGTGAATTTAATTTATGAAAATAGACTTATCAAGGAGTAAATAGAAATTGGAATCACTCCATTTGGAGTTATATCGGTCAAGTTATGAATTTTCCAAATTCCTATAAAAGTTAAAGACTGAATTTTTGATAAGTCTTAAAATAATTACACAAGTTGTGAATTGTGTGTAACCTTCAAAGGTTCCTTAGGATATATTGAAGGGTTAAATGGCTGAGATGACATTTATTCCATAGTGAATAATATCTAATTAAATAAGTCCCAATTGGTATACATCCCTAGTAATAAGGATACTAAAGGATAAGTATTTTGGGGTGGGTCTAAAGGAGCTAAATCTTAATTATGTTATTAAGATTGAATTGATTAGTGACCCATATCTATATGTAAATGTTAATTGTAGGACCAGAGAATTGCTTGTGCCTGAAGGATAAGCGTGGTGATAAGAATCTAGTGGAAGGGGTTTTGTCGGTAAGACCAACAGGTAGTAACTATAATCTCACGTTCTTTGCATAGCTATATATGTTTTAGTAAACCATATTATATGTCTTGCCTGTATGGGGTCAGCACCACTTATGACTCGATTGCCCAGCTTCCCGGTGGCTGGGCAGGGCCTAGTGCATTCATTTGTTTTTGGTTATTATTTTACCAAAATGAATTTACTAGCACTAAGGTATTTGAAATCATTTTATGATTTACTTGTATTACAAGCTACATTTGGTATGTAATACTTGTCATTTGAATTTGAATGCTTTATATGCTATGTGGACTACTTTGTTTGGTTGATTTACATATACTGCATATGCTTGGAATTTGAGATTAACCTGTTACTCTGGGATTCATTCATTTGAATCTCAGAACCTTCCTTAAATTCAGGACGTGGGCAGTCTAGTAGACAAGGAGGAAGAGGCGAGGGCGTAGTTATTGCTTGACTTGAGAAGAAGGTGGTGATGAAGATGCAGATGAAACATTTAGTTTCATTTTTTTTTCGTATATGGATTTTACTATTTCTTTATGACTTAGTTAATTAGATATATATAATCACTTAGAAGTAGACATGATATATATATATATATATATATATATATATATATATATATATATAATGTTGTTGACTATTGCTACAGGGATGGGCATGTATATAACAAGCCCAAAATGTGGTGAATGATTTAGTGGAGCACAAGATTAATTGGAGAAATAAGGAAATACTCGGATAAAACCTAACAAAGTTACAGGTATGATGCATTATTAATGATAAGCTTGAACCACTAATAAAATGTTTTCAAATATTTTTAAATGTTTCAATAAAGCCCATTCGAACTATAATATTATTTTGAACTCTTTATAAAAAGGGCTTTCATTTCTAGGATCAAACCTGGCCCAATGATTTAAATTTTTATTAATTAATACATCATAATGCATTAAGTGAATATGCCACTCTGTTTTGGGCTCAGAGAAATAGGGTGTTGCATTAGTAATCTTTGATCTCGTGAAACCATTGACATTGTATGCTGTAAACTTGGTTGCATGGTCAAGAAGACCAATTGCAAGAGCTCTGAAATCTAGTGAGTGCGGGTTATGGTCATTTAGTATTCAACGCCCAAACCAAGTTGGGAATTGTCTTTCGACATTTTTGTCAATTTAATTTTCTGAGGATGTTTGTGTGCGGATCTTGAGTTGACACTTCACATGACTTCTGAATTCCCTGCAATTAATCATGAGATGGATATCATGAAATGTAAATATAAAATGTAAGGAAATATATAGGATCACATATAAGTGTACACTTCTTACTGAAGGAAGGGTTCAACTTTAGTGCAATTAATCAAGACATGTCTATGTGCTTGCAACTTCTTAGTTACTGTTAGTTTGAAGTTCTCACTTCCTTCAACTGGATTCTAACATGAGGGATGAACAACTCTCTTAATGATGGCTCAGGTTTAGGACAATCGTCTATATGAGGCAGTTGATTGAAAGATGTCTCAATGTCATCAAAGTACCTTGAATAGAAATATAGGACCTCATTCCTTATATAACCTTCAGCTATAGAACCTTCTGGCCACACCTTATTCCTTACATAAGATTTCAATTTCTCGAGAAACCTATAAAGTAAATAAGGAAAAAATGTTAATAAATGTTAAAATGTGTGACTAGCAAATTTAGAAAGTAATGATGATGCGTATATGTAAAATGATATTCTACTATAGCATCATCTCCCCAATATAGCATACAATTGTTAAGGCATGGATCAATTTTTCGTAGTTCAAGCCTAATCTATTAATAGTCTTCTTGGCCTCCTAGAATGTTATGGGAATGTCCTCTACAAAATTAATGTCATTACATTAGCGGGTTACCAAACATTCAAATTTTAAAATTTCACATTTTGAAGCAGTGATAATTGAAACCGTTACAAATTTGTGACACAATTTGTTACGGTTTATCTACTAAAACCTCAACAAAATTAATGACCATTGTACAATAATTGGAGCACTACTACAAAAAATGGATTTTAATTCCTTAGAAAATTTTGTTTCTCAAAAAGGGAAGCAAAAAATAAAGGTTATGGAATTTTTATAATTATGTGCGAGAATTTTGACATAATGAGCATCTCTTTAACAAAAGCCTTACTTTTAACATCCTAATTTGAAAAGGGACGCCAAAAGCAGGGTGTTTGGCTCAAAGAGCACCACTTTTGTGCGTCCCTTTTAAAATTGAGATGCCAAAAGTAGGCTTTCAGTGTCCCAATTCAAAATTGGGACGCTAAAGAGTAAAAAAATCCCTTTTGGCTTATCCTCTATCAAGGGTTAATCGGGAGTTAGCAAGAGAAGCAGAACATAGGCGGTGAGGGAGAGTAGTGTTGTTCTCTCTTTGCACCTATTAGCAGCGCCTTTACCATGCTCTGTCATCGAATCCTCCCCCCTCCAAACTTGTGGGGATTTCACCTCTGCCACTAGACGCTGGACCACCCCCGGCCATGAGGATTTATAAGTTCACAATTGTAGATTTACAAGTTCACAATTGTAGATTTGCCACTAAACACTAGACCACCCTCGACTACCTTTGCCACTAATCGCACCCCACCACCATGCACTTGGTTATTCTTGCAAATCATAGATCTACAAGTTCGCAATCATAGATCCACTACCAGACAATGGACAAGCCCGACCACCTTCGCCACCAATCGTATCTCACCACCACCTGACCAGTCTCGTAAATCATAGATCTATAGGTTTACAAACATAGATCCACCACCAGACGCTGGACTACCCCCGACCACCTCCACCACCAATCGCACCCCGCCACCACATGATCAATCTCTCAAATTGTAGATCTACAGTTCACAATCGTAGATCCACCACCAAACGCTAAACCATCCTTGACATCTCTACCACCAATTGCACCTCGCCACTACCTAATCAGTCTCACAAATCGTGGATCTATAGGGTTGACCATAACCGGACTTTGCATTTTCTTGCTTGCAAAAATGGTGTGCTTAATCAAGGATTCAAAATTCCTCGGAGGACTGAAAATGGTGTACCGGATCTGTAGAGATTCGGGTTGACCCGGTACTTGTGTGAGAGGTAACAAACCTTGGGACGTTCTTCTTCCTCTCTCCACCATTATCACTCATCCTCCTTTCTCCCGAACCATCGTCGCCATTATGTGAGAGGTAATAGGCCATGATTTGCACCCCTAATGCCAGATCTATAGAATTTTTTTAAAAAAAACATTACGGTGTCTGTTCTAAAAAAGGGACGCCATAAGCCTCTTACGACATCCCTTTTTTAACAGAGGTTGTTCTCAGACTTTACTACGCTGCTCACATAGGTATCCCCTCAAAAGGGACATAGAAAATATCTAAAAACGGATGTTAAAAGTGCTTTATGTAGTAGTGAGATCTGTTGACACAGTTATGATTTGGAAAGCTATATAAGATGAAGTTGGTCGATTATATAGGAATTGGTGCAAAAGGCTTCATGGTTATTATGTAAATTTAAAACCAAGGAGGAAGCTCTAAAGCATGTACCTAGTTTGGAATAAACTTCTTAGGAAGCTCTAAAGCATGTACCTTGTTTTGGTATAAGCTAGGGAGGAAGCTCTAAAGCATGTACCTTGTTTAGTCAAACTCTTCATTCTACCCGTGATAACCTCAATGCATGGGGTCAATTCACCAATAGCAAACAAATAGATTCTCCTCTAATGATAAGAACTCGAAAAGAATATTTCGTAACAGAAGACCCCGGCATGAGAGTTTACAAGAGTCTCAAGAAAAAATTCTTTCCAATTCTATCAATCGAAAGTCTTACCATATAATGGTAACTTGCATAAGGGCATTTTAAATGTAAGACCATCTCAATATAAAAGTTTATAAAAATATCTCATAACTTTTCTTATAAATTCTATGTAACATCCCGTTTTTCAAAAGCAGTATAAATTTTTTTTTTTCATCAGAGTAGAGCATCGGAGCAAGAGTGTAACTGATATATATATTCAAAATGCCCACTGGCTAATTACAGAAGCGGTTCAATAACCGAGAGTTTTCAAAAGTAAAGGACAACATCAGAAAGTCTTCAGCCGCATCCCTAGGCTTGTTGCTTCCCTCTCTCCTCGGTCCTCGGTCCTCCCGACCTTGATGCTATGTTAAGAGCTGAGATCCGCACCGGATCTCAGGTAACGGTTAACCTCATGTATACATACACACATATGGGTTACAGAACACATTACAGATGTATCGCTCCCAGCATCACAGATGTATCGCTCCCAGCCTTACAGATATATCGCTCCCAGCATGCATACAGTTATCTTCTAACATAATATGCATTCCAACAACACACCACATACACACATACCATACTCACATCATGCCATACACACATATCATACATGCATACTATATTCATCAGAGTTAGTGTTACAGTACGCGAACGTACCTTCGTTGACGGTCATCGGTATTTCTAGCGGAATACTGTACGACAGTAGGTCAGAACCTTATCAGAGATATCCTATCAATATAACAACGTACTTGTTAAGGATCTATCATTACGACGGACATTTTTAGTCAAAATGACCATTTTACCCCGAGCCCCTAATCGGCGGAATTTCGCCAGCACTTCGTTACTTTGACTCTAATCTTCCAAAATTGGAAACTTCCCCGGACTCCTTCCCTTCCTTGCTGCTGCTCAATTTCGGCCTTGGCTCAAGAGGAATGGTGTGAAAAATTATGAAGAGGTTCAGGCCTATTTATAGGCAAATTGGAGTTACTATTCATGCTTTGTCAGACGGATTTTGGACCGTAGGATCGCACTTTTGAAAAATGGCACAATCTTGGCCCTCCACATGTCCAAACCGTCCTCTCCCCCTTAGGTGGCAGCCAATGACATCATCTTTGATGATGTCACAAGGTTGCTTTTTGGCCTTGCACCGATAAAGTTCCCCGATCGATGTTCGAATTGCGTAATCTTGCAAAATCTCAAAGATCCGAAATCACAACTTTAAAGTTCTTTTCATACTCATTAAAAATGTCTGGGTTAACTAAATTTTTCATCCCTTTCAGGTCTTCTCAGGTCCTGCCGAAGATTTACGGAAAAACGCGTCGGTTACGGAAATAACTTCTGGAATCATCAACTTCGGGACAAAAATCCACTGATTCATAAAATGTCCAGTTGATTACCAACTCATTCCCAGATATTGAGTTAGGATTTATTTTCTATAGGTTTTCATTTCCTCAACTGCTCCTTTGTCCTTTTCGTCTTATTCCCTTATTGTTCCGTCGGTTTCGGAAATGACTTCGGAGATAGCCCACTCCGAGATAAAAATTCACTTGTCTATAAAACACTCTGACCTTAGAAACCTTGCTCATGGTTCTCTAGATAGGATTTAATCTCTATCGGTGGTCATTTATCCTATTTGCTTTTTCACCAAAATATCACAATTTATATTATTATTTTAATACTTAATATCTAGATATTATTTTGCACCATTCTTATCCTCTTCCATTCAAATATTTCGGTCAACAATTCTGCCCCTTTTTTAATTTATTTTCGTTTTTATTTTATTTATTTAATAAATATTATATTATAATTATTTTACAAAGTTTCCCTATTGGTCCATACTTGTTTTTAGGCTTAAAATTACTCAATCTCATATATTTTTCTTCATATTTTCCAATTAATTAGCAAATATATTTTATGCTAATCTTAACCATAAACCACTAATTATAGGGTTTTACATAATTATCTTTGGATTTTCCTTTGTTTAAGCCCAAATAATTAGCCAGTAATTATTTAATTAATTACCCACTAACTATCGATAATTTTCTTAATTAGAATAACTCATTTCCTCACAACTTTTGCACTTACATTGGTATTTTATGCTTTACATAAAATATCTATAATCACGGGGTCAATAATGATCCCGGAATACTTTTTAATTTTTCCCTCACAATTTTCCAAGGAAATAATTCCCAAAAATTGTCTAAATTAGAGACAACATACTCTCTAATTTTTAATAATTATTTTATTGCCTCTAAGGATTTTTCATAATTTCCTTAAGTCATTTTATGCTCCACAAGAGCATTTTGGTCATTTCTGACACATTATTAATTTTTCCTAATTTCCAAGAAATTTTCCTTTAGAAAATAAGATAAATTTAACATTCTTTTTGAAACCACATATTTACCTATTTTCAATAGGTATTATTTCATAATTTATGATATTTATCATAAATATGATTTTTAGGGTATTACATTCTTTGCATAAAAATTCATAAACGATATAATGTTATGAACCATTAACCTTAAATAAAATCATAATTTCATTTAAACATATAAATAACAATAAGCAATCGATATAATTTCAACAAAACTGCCTTGAAGAAACTAGTACTTAAGAAAGATGATAATTTAATAAAATTATAGCAAGTAAAATATCATTTATAAAAATGATAATGGGACACTATTCACGCACCTGTAAGGCTTATGCTATGCCTCTTTTTTCCAACTTATTAGTTTCCAAATTATTCACTCTACCTCCTAACACCCAAACAAATCCGATCAATTATAGCTTATACAACAATTGACATATGGTAGCCAAATATTTATCAACTTAAATCAACCATTTCACCTTGACAAACAGCTAGTGCCTAAAAGAACACACTACAGAACCCATAACTTCTATAAGTACTCATAGCACATATTTAAATAGAACAACATCTTAGTAATACATTGATGTAGTGTATTTATTTATCATTTTATTTATTTATTTATACCATTCTTGCAAAACTCTAATATGTTGACAATATCTTAATTCCAAAACCCAATACCTGACCTAAATAGTTTCGCATTATCCTAAGGAAACTGACCTTTTAAAAAAAAAAAAAAAATTCTATCTTAAACAAAATCTACTTCAAAACAGAATTGAAAATTCTCCTTTGTCAGGAAATGATATATGAACAATAGTTCAAATAAACCTCTTCTTTTAGGCATTTCATTGAACACTCAATGAAATGCCTAAAATTAACAAGCTCTGAAGTATTCTTCTTCTTTAAAAGCATAGCTCCTACCCATCAAACAATCCCAGAATAAACCATGTTCTATTTAATAATTAAACATTGATACCCAAGCACCAATCAACTAGAAAAAAACATAATTTCCAAACCACACGAACTGGACATAAGAAAGATAGAAAATGCAACATTATTACATACAAAGTCAAGAAAAAACAGCAATTCAGGAAAATGAAGGAAGAAGGTATTCAAACATACCCCCCAAAAAAATGACACACAAGGAAAGGAAGAGGAGGACTAAGACATTCACACCCAGTTACCCACGCAATAGCAAAAAAAGTAGCCACCACAGATTCGATTGAACTCATAGCCACCATTGGAGAGAAGATGACTTGGGCGCTGAACCAAGCTTTAGCCACAAATCCACACATCCAGCAAAGAGAGAAGGAAGAATTTAAATGAACTCCTTCGAAACCACCTCAAAATTAGACCGAAACGAACACAAAACAAAATCAAAGAGGGGACAAAAAGTTTTAGCAATTTGGGACAAAGAATAGAGGCGCCGACGGCCAGACGAATGACAACGGACAAACGACCTAGTGACGGTGAAGAAACATGGAGGAACAAGGAAGAGTGAAGGGCTGGGGTTTCACAAAGCTTCTACTCTCTCCTTTCAAATGATGAAATCGTGCGATGCAAAAAAATATGATGTTACCTCTTCTTGTTTTTTTAACAGATAAGGGTATTTTGGTAATTTCCGCTGAGTTGAGGGAAAAATAAAAATCAAACCTTGCCTTAGTGAGGATTCAAATACAGAACCCAAGAAAACTTTGACCATCTCCAATACCATCAAGCCACAAACTTTACATTGACTCTTAACTACACTAAATAGTAAATATATAATTAGCTTATAATATTATATAATTTATTAATGTTATTTATTAATTTTATTTTTCTGAAATATCTGGGTTATTACACTAACCATTATGAATTGACAGTGTTTTTTTGTAGTGTCTCTCCTTCCCTCTCCTCCTTAATTATTGTAGAGGAAGCATCAATTGGGGTAAATTAGAAAAAGATTGACAAATATGAAAATTTTGCCTTATAATATTTAGGACTTAGATCAATTTTTTAAATATGTGTTATATTAAGGACAAGTGGGAGTATAATTGTGGAAGGAGACACCAATGTTGCGATTCCAATGCTACAAGAGGCCTGGCAGGGTGAGACGACACACAACGTAATGTTATCCTCATGGATACGATCTATTGACAAAGACATCCAAGTATGCCTCCTGCATACGTAAGGAGAGGGAAATAATGTAGCGGACAGGCTTTGAAAATTATGGCATGCAATTGCAATTTAGGATTGGCTTGTGTGAGTTGCTAGTAGCCCCTAGTGGCCTTTCAAATTTATTGTTTAGAGAAATAGTTGGAGTTGATCTCCCAAGACTTTGGATATTACTTGAATTGATTATGGGCACTTAGCCCCTTTTTCTAGTGTTGAATATACTAGTTCACCCTTAATGAATTAGTGTCCAAGCCCAATATAAATTGGGGCTGTTGTATAAATATGAAGAAATATGGGTAAGAAAAAAGAGTTTTCCCTTTATGGTCCAAGAGTTATATTTATTCTCATGTAACCATACATGAAGGGTTACATCGATTACTTGAGTTGATTCTAGGCACTTAGCTCCATTTTTTACTGTTGAAATATACTAGTTCACTCTTGGTGAATTAATTAGGACCCAAGCCCAATGCAAATTGGGGCTATTGTATAAATATGAAAAAATATGGGTTAAAAGAGAGTTTTTCCTTTATGGTACACGAATTATATTTATTCTCATATAACTATACATTGAAGGGTTATGTCTATTCATATTTGCCTGTAGGGATACTATATAAGGATGTGTGGGCTTGAGGGAATAATAAATCTGAATAATAATACACACACAAAAATGTTTTTCACCCTTTAAAAGGTTCTCTATCCTAAGAATCTTATTTTATCTTCTTCTCTTTAATGTATTTGCTGTGTAACATGATCGGGTCTAAATCTGTGCTCCGGTTTTATGTGGGTACTTCAACGAGGAATCAAATTCTAGGAACACCTGAAATTCTTACATTTTTTTCAAACGTATTTATTTATTTATTTTTGCTTTCATATGATCATCAAACTCTATGTTGTACCTATCAAGCTATACCTAATTTTCCTTTCACTGATATACCAATAGGCATTGTTGGAGATATAAAATATTAGTTAGTTGAGATCTTGATTAGTTAGTTAAAATCTTAATGACTTAGTTAATCATAAGACTACATAAATAAATGTCTAATTGTATGGATCAAAGTGTGAATGATGATAGAATCCTCATAAAAAATGAGGGACAAGGTTAACTCGATCCTCACATTTCATTAATCCTAAAGTTTAAGATTAGGGTTAAGTACCAATTTTGCCCCTGAAGTATGCGCTCAAGAGGAATTTTGCCCTCTAAGTTTTTGGTGGAGCAATGTTGCCCCTGAAGTATCAAAACGTAGTAATGTTGCCCCTCCGTTAAAAACCCTAACATTGACCGTTAGTTGACCGTTAGGGTTTTTAACGGAGGGGCAACATTGCTACGTTTTGATACTTTAGGGGCAAAATTGCTTCTCCAAAATGTAGCAATGTTGCCCCCGAAGTATCAAAACGTAGCAATCTTGCCCCTTCGTTAAAAACCCTAACGATCAACGTTAGGGTTCCGTTAGGGTTTTTATCGGATGGACAACATTGCTACATTTTGAGACTTTAGGGGCAATATTGCTCCGCCGAAAACTTCAGGGGAAAAATTGCTCCTAGGCGCGTACTTTAAGGGAAAAATTGGTACTTAACCCTTAAGGTTAATAGTAGAATTATCTAAGAGGGCTTGTTGTAATACTATCATGGCTTATAATTCTCAAGAAGAGATTAGTGCGTATTTCTCCAAATTCTGGGATTATTAATAGAGTATCATGAGCATGCTATTTTCTTGGGCCTAACATTATTGTCACTGGATATGAGGCACACTGTGCCCAACCTTGAAGCATAGCGTCCCTGTTTCTTTCTTAATTCTCCAACACCGAGCTTCTACCTTGAAGCATAGCGTCTCTGATTCTTGCCCTATCGTGTTCTTCAACTGCACCCCACCGACGAGCCATCATAATTCTGTGAGCATTGCGACATCTCCGAGGTTCTTTGCGCCAAATTCGTGGTTCATTATAGCTCGATTTCCATCAATCTCCAAACTATCAAGGTTTCTTCTTCAAGATCTCACCGAAGCCTCCGCCATGATCGCATCTCCGTGTTAAAGATCGTGTTTCCCAAAATTTCTTCCATCAAGATCGCGTTCTTCAAGTCTCAGGCAGCAAACGCGCCATCCTTGCCCTAATTTTTCCAAGCACGATTCCGCATTTTTTCAGTCAGCCTGCGTGCAATCGGCGGGAAGAATCTTTAGTCAGCAATCTTGGGAAGTCACCGTAACATCCATTCAAAGTCTCCATCTTGAGTATTTCTTTCACGGTATCATCGTTCTCGACTAATTTGGTTTTTCCTCCCTCTTCCATCTTGGATCTTGAGTTTTCGCTAAGAGACGGCAGGGGAGAAAGAGACTCCTAACATTCTCTCCGTGATGTTTTTTGGCATTTACCGGTGTTCTGTACACCGGTGACGACATCAGCGGCTTCATCTCCAAATTCTCAATTGAAGACAGTGGCGAAACTGACAACCTATCTCGAGAGCCACAGCTCCTACTCCCTGTACTGCCACTGTGATACTGCTGCAGTATTGGAGACCTATTCTTGCGGGAACCAATGTTCGGAGAACCGAAAGACTCACCGGAAGGCGAGACCTTGCTGGAAATCGGTGATCCGGCGCGCTAGCTGAGAGTCAAATTTTTTAGCGTACGATAGAAAGGTTGTAGCTTATCAATGTCTTCAGCTGAAAACTGTCAGCATCAGATGTCAACTCACAGCTTTTTGGCGTCCATCCAAACAATTTTTTCATCAAAGGACTTTCGTTCCTTGTTTGAGCGCCTTGGCACTTGATGAAATCAATAATAGTCAAGAATTAAGCTCAACAGGGAAGGACTAATTCGTTGAGGAAGATATATGGGATGGTGGGGTGTATTCATTAAACTGCAGTACACATTGTGAGTTCACAAGGCTGTGTTTTGTGGCTTTAAATGTATATGTACTCCTTTTTATTTGCCCCCTCTATCTTTATGGCTCATTGGCTCCTGTGAGTAACGTTCTTGGCTATGTTCTTTGAATACTGATAAGTGCATCTCATTAAGTGCTTCATTGACCTTTGTTGATACAGAGTTGGAAGGAAGGGTGTCTTTACAGTCGAAAAGGATGCACAGAATAGTCCTTTGGTTGATTGAAGGGATGCAATTAATTTGTCGATGTTTCTCTCGCTTACTTGGTACTGACATATATATATATTTGTTTTTTGCTCAATATACTTGGTACTGATATTTGGCTACAAAAGATAAATATGAAGAAATTTGCAAGTGGTTCAGAGTATATGGATGCTTCGCACTTAGATTTGACTACTTGAACATATAATCTGGAATTTTTTTGACCAGGCCATAAGTTCTATAAAATGATGGTAATGGTATTTGCTGCTAATTGGAAATGGTTGCCGAGCAACTAATTGGAAATGCAGTGTTAAGCGCATTGTTGGAAGCTGTGCCACATGAGCAAGTTGTGGTGGTGGTAACACATGCTTGTGGAAATCATTGACATTAAGTATTTGATTGGGGGCCTGAAAGTCTACCATATACTATGATTCTCTAGCAGACAATGGTCACTTGTAACAGCAGGGCTTTTTAAACGAATGATGATAAGCCTGAATGTGCTTGGCTTCAAGAAAATTGAATATGAGATTTCATTGTTGCTTGCAAAGGGAGACTATTGAAGAGTCTACTAAAGAATTTGGAAAAGTCAATTAAAGAATAATGAATTAGTTTGCAGTCTTCATCATGGAAGAGTATGATGAAGATATGCAAATTGAAGAATGGAGATCAAGAGGAAGATGTCTCAATGAAGGTAAAGAGGAAGTTGTCTCTTAAAAGTATAAAATGATTTGTTTAATAGTTGACACTTTCATGAGCATAAGAAGTGTCAACTTTAGGGGCTTGAGGGGCCTATTGAAGATATAGAATTATTAGTTAGTTGAGATAGATTCTCACTAGTTAGTTAAAATCTTAATGAAACAGTTAATCATTGTAAGACCCTATAAATAAAGGTCTAATTGTATGGATCAAAGTCTGAAGGATGATAGGATCCTGATTTTGAGGGAGGTTAACTTTGGTCCTCATCTAATTAATCCTAGAGTTTAGGGTTAATAGTAGAATCACCCAGGAAGAATTTGTTATAATGCAAATATGGGTTGTAGTCATTATTGTCAAACTCGCGAGTTGACTCTCCGAGTTTACCATTTTTACGTTCCTACCTTACTAAATCGAGTTAAGTCTCTAGTAAAATCGTGTCAATCGAAAACTCAGATAAACTCACAAGTTTATATACCGAATTTACCGTTTTTACGTTTGTAGCTTACAAAATTGTGTTAATTTTTTTCAATTTTGTCATCCTCAAAGGCTTTATATATGAATTTTATATAAATTTATTTATTAAATATAATAATTATGAATGTTGATATATTTAATTTCAATTATTTGGATTTAAAATATATTTAAATCAAATTATTGTCATTTTTATATTTAATTTATTTAATTATACATTGTTAATACATATTTAATGATAAAAGTAAACTCTTACGAGTTTACCGATTCGAGTTCATGATACGAGTTTATATCACTGTCACGGGTTTGCTTAGACTCGTGAGTTTGACAACCTTGGTTGTAGTTCTTATAAAGTGATTAGTGTATTTCTCCAAATTCCGGGTTTGTTAGCCTGCATAAAGCACAATTTTTATCAAAGTCCGTTAGAACACAAGACATTGTCAAATTGCTCTCTCTAAATTCCAAGTTGACTACATCAACTCGGAGCCTAAGCCCCAAGTCCTCTTTCATACAATTAATAACGTACTTCTCATGTATCCAAAAAAAAAACATGTATAAAAAAAACGTACTTTTCCAAATGCAAAAACAAAAATATACTACCTCTGGTCCTAATTGTAGGAGCACTTTTGTAGTACAAATTATACTACAAAAGTGCTCCTATAATTAGAACCGGAGGAAGTAATTGTTTAACGGTCCACGCAATACTATTCAAAAGTCTAAAAATTGTGGGGCTAAATATTGAAAAGAAAATCATGAGCAAACGAACAGAAATTGTACAAGTAAATATAGTATTAAAAAGATCCATTTGTTATAAATATCTCAATATTGGTGTGAATGTCCATAACCTTCCAAGAAGAGTCTTTTGGAATTCTACACTTGAAGCCATATAACTTATGACATGAATGCTTAGTGGGAGTTTTATATAACTTACAATATTCCATAATATACCATTATGTAGATTTACTCTTGTATGTTACTCTTGTAATGGAAGTTGAAGGTTGATTGCCTATATATAGTAGGCATGTATCAAAAGTTGAGTGACAACAATAGAAAGAAGAATCACTCTCTCTATTTCTCTCTTGCATTTCTTCATCTCCTTCATCTTAATCTCCCTTGTATTTTACTTAGTTTCATAACACGTTATCAGCACGAAAGCTATAACGAGGGTATAATTTCTTTAACGATTTCATCTACTTTCTTTAATGATTTTATTATATGTTTATTTATACATCTGGGGATAATCTAAACCACTATATGGAATTCAAAATACTCTTTTACCGATTGTTTTTATACATCGGGTTCCATGGTTAAGATTGGAGATTATTTACTATTTTATATAGTACTTTTACTATTATTCATCCATCAATTTTATTCATGCACAGTAATTACATAATAATTTACGATTGTTTTACTATTGCATAATGCTTTAATTTTGCACAATATATGTTACTAACTTTAACATAATATAACAATTTACTTTTATGTTGCTAACATAACATTTATTTTTATGTTGCTAACATAACATTTACTTTTATGTTGCTAACATAACATTTACTTTTATGTTCATAACATAACATTTACTTTTAAGCTTTTATTTTTAATGTTATGTTATTATTATGGCCAGAAGCCAAAGATTAATATTATTATGGCCAGAAGCCATACACCTCTGTTTTCTATTTTAAAATGATATGACCAGAAGCCAAAGATTAATATTATTATGGCCAGAAGCCATACACCTCTGTTTTCTATTTTAAAGTTATATGACCAGAAGTCATATCATTTTAATTTCTTAATTTTATGACCAGAAGTCATATCATTTTAATTTTTTTTTTAATTTTATGGCCAGAAGCCATATAAATTTAATTTCTCGTTATGAGAACTATGTGGCTCGAAGCCATAAAGTTTTAATTCTTTTACTTATTGCCTTTCTAAATTTTATACTATTGTCATTCGTATTTCTATGTGAATAATTCTTGTTTTTTTTTTTTTAAATTAGTCTGAACCATGACAAACACAACAAGAACAAACCTGGCAAAACTTGAATTTGAGGCTCTTGATATTACCGGAAAGAATTATTTATCTTGGATCTTTGGATGCAGAAATCCATCTGAATGCCAATGGTCTAGAAGACACAATTAAAGTAGGAAATCAAGCATCTAATCAAGATAAAGCCAAATCCATGATTTTCCTTCGCCACCATTTACATGAAAGTTTAAAGATTGAATATTTGACAGTGAAAGACCCACTGGTTCTTTGGAACAATATAAAAGAAAGGTATGATCACTAGAAGATGGTCATCCTTCCAAAAGCTCGTTATAACTGGATGCATCTGCGTTTACAAGATTTTAAAACTGTGAGCGAGTATAACTCAGCCATGTTCAGAATTACTTCTCAATTAAAATTATGTGGAGAGAAGATTATTGATGAAGATATGTTAGAGAAAACATTCTCCACATTTCATGCATCCAATTTGCTCCTGCAGCAGCAATATCGTGAAAAAGGTTTCAAGAAATATGCTGAATTAATTTCTTGTCTCCTTGTGGCTGAACAAAACAATGAGCTTTTATTGAAAAATCATGAATCCCGTCCAACAGGCTCAACTCCATTCCCAGAAGTGAATATAGTAAGTAATGAATACTTTAGTGGCCGAGGACGTGGACGTAAAGGTGGCTACAACCGTGGTCGTGGGCGTGGCCGTGGTCGTGGTCCAAATCGTGGTGGATCAAATTCTCGCCCTAAAGGGGGGAAGATTGAAAAGAACCCCAGGCGGGAAACTAGTGGGAATAACAAGCATTCTGAAAATGCATGTTATCGTTGTGGTGGCAAAGGTCATTGGTCTCGTACCTGTCGTACGCCAAGACACTTGGTTGAACTTTACCAAGAATCACTAAAAAATAATGGTAAAGGGTCAAAGATTGAAGTAAATCATGTTGAGAATTCCAAGTTTAAGGATGTTGATTTGAATATTGATAAGGCTGAAAATTCTGAGTTTGAAGATGTTGATGAAGATTTGTGTCTCGTTGATAGCGCAACAACCCACACTATCCTAAAAAATGATAAATATTTTTCTTCCTTGGTAATGCAAGAAACCAATGTTCAGACTATATCTGGTAATATAAATTTGATTGAAGGCTCTGGAAGAGCTAATATTTTGTTACCTGAAGGAACAAAATTATGTATTGATAATGCATTTTATTCTACAAAATCTAAGAGAAACTTATTGAGTTTCAAAGATATTCGCAGAAATGGATATCATATAGAAACAACAATTAAAAATGATCAGGAATGTCTTGCCATCACAAATATTGTTTCTGGTAGAAAATGCATGTTAGAAAGTTTTCCTGCTTTCTCTTCTGGTTTGTATTATACATTTATAAGCACAATTGAAACACATGCTATTGTAAACCAAAAGTTTACTAATACAAATCAGAAGTTTACCAATACAAACCAGCAATTTGCCAAAGTAAACCAGAAGTTTACTAATGAATTTAATGTTTGGCATGACCGGTTAGGCCATCCCGGGTCAATCATGATGCGAAAAATAATTGAGAATTCATGTGGACATACACTGAAGTGTAAACAAATACCACAATCCCATGATTTCTCATGTGATGCATGTTCCAAGGGAAAGTTAATAATTCGGCCCTCACCAAGCAAAATAGAAAGTGAATCTCTCACATTTCTAGAACGGATACAAGGAGATATTTGTGGGCCAATACACCCACCATGCGGACCATTTAGGTACTATATGGTTCTAATTGATGCATCAACTAAATGGTCGCATGTTTGCTTATTATCTTCTCGCAACCTGGCGTTTGCGAGATTACTTGCTCAATTGACTGGTGAATTTACTTCACAAGCTTTTAATGAATATTGTATGTCCCTTGGAATTGATGTTCAACATCCTGTAGCTCATGTTCACACGCAAAATGGACTTGCAGAATCATTAGTTAAACGATTGCAACTTATTGCAAGACCTTTACTTATGAGATCTAATCTCCCAATTTCTGCTTGGGGCTATGCCATTTTGCATGCAGCAATGTTAATTCGCATCAGGCCAACAAGTTCCCTAAAAGTTTCTCCCATACAAATGGTTTTTGGTCAAGAACCTAATATTTCCCATATACGAATTTTTGGGTGTGCAATATATGTGCCAGTAGCACCACCACAACGCACCAAAATGGGTCCTCAAAGAAGGATGGGAATATATGTTGGGTATGAATCTCCTTCAATCATTAAATATTTAGAACCATCTACGGGAGATTTATTTCTTGCAAGATTTGCAGACTGTCATTTTGATGAATCGGTTTTCCCAACATTGGGGGAGAAAATAAGCAGTTGGGTAAAGAGATTAGCTGGAATGAATTATCATTGGCTCATTATGATCCTCGTACAAAACAATGTGAACTGGAAGTTCAAAAGATAACTCATTTGCAGAATTTAGCTAATCGAATGCCAGAAGCATTTACTGACCCAAAGAAAGTGACAAAGTCACATGTTCCAGTTGCTAATGCTTCTTTTCGAATTGATGTCCCTGAAGGACAACCTATTATAAATTAATCTAAAGCACGTCTGAAGCGTGGCAGGCCCATCGGTTCCAAAGATAAAAATCCTCGAATGAGAAAAGGAGCTAAAAATATAGATGGTCAAGTCGAGGATAATCAAGAAAAGTTGGTAGCTCCTGAAGAGTTATTATCTCCAGTAGAGATGTCTCCAGAAGAGAATGTTATAGTCCCAGAAGAGACCCAGGTACCTGAAATATGTGAAAATAATGAGATCTCAATAAATTATTTTATGAATGGTATCCGATGGGACCGAAATGAAGTCAACGTTGATGACATCTTTGCTTATCATATAGCATATGATGTAATGAATGATAATGAGGATCATGAGCCAAAATCCATTAGCGAGTGCGAACAACGAAAGGATTGGCCCCTATGGAAATATTCTATTAATGTAGAATTAAAATCACTGGCAAAACGAAAAGTATTTGGACCTGTAGTCCATACACCTGAAGATGTAAAGCCAGTTGGGTACAAATGGGTTTTTGTACGAAAGAGAAATGAAAAGGGTGAAATCACAAGATATAAGGCACGTCTTGTAGCCCAAGGCTTTACACAAAGACCTGGCATTGATTTTGAAGAAACGTACTCACCGGTAGTGGATGCAACTACTTTTCGTTATTTGATTAGCTTAGCAGTTAATGAAGGACTTGATTTGCATTTAATGGATGTCGTGACTGCCTATTTATATGGCTCACTTGATAATGATATTTATATGAAAATCCCTGACCTGAAGAGCTTCAAAAGGCAATTAATTCTTTGAAGAAAGAATTTGAAATGAAAGACTTGGGCAGAACGAAATTTTGTCTTGGACTACAGATCGAGTACCTAAAGAATGGGATTTTTGTATATCAAGAAGCTTATACAAAGAAGATCCTAGAGCGATTTTATATGGATAAGTCACATCCATTATGTACCCCAATGATTGTAAGATCTTTGCAGGTTGATAAAGATCCATTCCGACCTCGAATAATTAGCAAAGAAGGTGAAGAAGAACTACTTGGTCCAGAAGTACCATATCTTAGTGCTATTGGAGCACTAATGTATCTTGCTAATCATACACGTCCTGATATATCATTTGTTGTTAATTTATTAGCAAGATATAGTTCTACACCAACACGAAGGCATTGGAATGGAGTAAAACACATTTTTCGTTACCTCAGAGGCACTATGGACATGGGGTTATACTACTCAAATGTATCAAAACATGAATTGATTGGTTATGCAGATGCTGGATTTTTGTCTGATCCACACGATGGTAAATCACAAACAGGCTATCTGTTTACATGTGGAGGTGCAGCTATTTCATGGCGATCCATGAAACAGACTATATCAGCCACATCATCTAACCATGTAGAAATTCTACCAATGCATGAAGCAAGTCGAGAATGTGTGTGGTTGAGGTCAGTAGTAAATCATATACGAACAACTTGTCATTTATCTTTAGATAAAATGGTTCCAACAGTTCTATATGAGGATAATGCTGCATGTATTGCCCAACTTAAGGAAGGCTATATCAAGGGCGATAGAACAAAGCATATTTCACCAAAATTCTTCTTCACTCGTGATCTTCAAAAGGATGGTGAAATAGATATCCAACAAATCAGTTCAAGTAAAAATCTAGCGATTTATTCACCAAGTCACTTCCGGGAGCAATCTTTGAAAGACTTGTCCATGGTATTGGTCTTCGGAGACTTAAAGATCTCAACCGATGTTGTCAAGAGGGGAGTCGATACACGCCGTACTCTTTTTCCCTTATCTAGGTTTTATCCCACCGGGTTTTCCTAGAAAGGTTTTTAATGAGGCAATACTGGACGGTGTATCAATGAATGATGTACTCTTTTTTTTGGCTAGGTTTTTATTCCACCGGGTTTTTCCTAGTTAAAGTTTTTAATGAGGCACATTCATAATGGACATTCAAGGGGGAGTGTTATAAATATCTCAATATTGGTGTGAATGTCCATAACCTTCCAAGAAGAGTCTTTTGGAATTCTACACTTGAAGCCATATAACTTATGACATGAATGCTTAGTGGGAGTTTTATATAACTTACAATATTCCATAATATACCATTATGTAGATTTACTCTTGTATGTTACTCTTGTAATGGAAGTTGAAGGTTGATTGCCTATATATAGTAGGCATGTATCAAAAGTTGAGTGACAACAATAGAAAGAAGAATCACTCTCTCTATTTCTCTCTTGCATTTCTTCATCTCCTTCATCTTAATCTCCCTTGTATTTTACTTAGTTTCATAACACCATTATATTTTTCATTGAACTGTAATATTAAAAAAATGCTTTTCAGCACTTACAATTTTACCCCAGTTAAAAAGATATATGTGAAACATTGTTATATGTGACAATTTTGTAAATAAATTGTATGATTGTAGGACTTTTAACACTGATTGTGAACATATAATTGATGCCGAAAGTAAATTTATCTTTCTTTTCAATTTTTACAACGTAACTTTTTGCATTAGTTAGTGGCACATTACTACACCAATTGATCATTTGACGCCAGTCCCAGAATTATTATTAAAAGTGCTTTTATGTAATAGTGGAAGTTATACAAAATTATTTTTCATACACTAAAATTGATTGTCGGTCAATTTTATATACTCCCTTTGGTCCTAATTATAAGATCGAGTTGACTTTTTTTGAAGAGATTAAGAAAGCTAAATAAGTTACTTAATCATATCATATGTTGTGTATCCTTAGATTATATATTAGTTTATTAGTCAAACTAATTAGTTTGGAGAAAAAATAAAAATACTCTAAAATGATTTAATTAGCTTCCTTAATCTTTCAAAAAAAGTCAACTTGGTCTTATAATTAGTAATTAGGATCGAATGGAGTAGTTAATTATCTCAAACAAGGGACAAGGAAGCTTCCAAATTAAGACTCCACCATTTGTACTCGAGGCTATTAGCTAGAGAGCTTAAGTCGTCGTGAAATGCCTCTCTGCTCTTGAAGATTCCATCATGTTCTATAGTATTTGATTAAGTTGGCAGATTTTTTCAATTTTTGACATGGCTACTGAATTAATAAATACTCTTTTATTAGTTATTACTATTATAAGACATCTTCTAAGAAAATATATGGTACGAAAATTCAATTATAAGTCACTAAATTAAAAGCTGATGTCTTCGGTTTGCAAAAAATAAATAAATAAATAAAAGACGATATCGTCAAATTTTGTTAACAATGTGTTTTAATAATTTTAAAAGCAAAGCTAGGGAAGATATGGAACTAAAATTCTAACATCAGAACATATATAGTCAAAGTCAAATGCAGATATTGGGAAAAAACGACCAACGGACAGGGAGGATCACTTTTCTTCTCCTCTTTTCCTTCTCTTTCTCTCTCTTCCTCTTATTATTTTGGGTTTGAATAAAAAATTTAATAATTGAGATCTAACATTTTATAAAAGGGTTAAGGGTCTATCTGACCCTAAAAGTTATCTTGGTATAGCAATTTTGCCATGCTAGTTTTTTGGAGTGCAATGTCGCCCCTAAAATCTCTAATCACAGTAATTTTTCCTTGACCATTATCCCAAGTAAATTTTATCGTTAGTTGACCAAATATGTTTAGAGACAGTCCACATATTATTCACGTCACTTTTGTTTTGGGTTAAGGTGTAAGTTTGTAATACCCTAAAAATCTCTTTTATGATAAGTATCATAACTTAGTAAATAATACCTATTGGGAATAGGTGAATATATGGTCTCAAAACTTGTAGTATTTCTCTTATGATTTTAGGGTAATTTTCCCTTGAAATTAAAAGGAATTAAAGTGCCAAAGATCCAAAAATGCCTTTATGGGTCATAAAACAACTTGAGAATATTATGATAAATCTTAAGAGGCAATAAAATATTTATTAAAAATAGGAGAGAATATTGTCTCTAATTTTGGAAATTTAATAAATTATTTCCTTGGAAATAATAAGAGGGAAAATCAAATATAATTTTGGGGACCATAATTGACCCCATGATTTTTAATATTATGCATGGAGCATAAATTACCAATGTCAGTAAAATAGTTGTGAGAAAATGATTAATCCTAATTAAGAAAATTGTCAACAATTAGTAAGTGATTAAATAAGTAATTAATTGCTAATTGTTTAAGTATGGATAAAGGTAATGTTTAAAGTTAATTAGGTGCAAACCCTAATTAAAGATTAGTGACCAATGAGGGATTAAGATTAGCATAAGAATAATTGCTAATTAGTTAAGTTTGATTAAGAAAAATATAAGATGAATTATATATGATTCCTAAAGCCTGATTAACCATAAGTTAATCCTTGTTAAATGGTGAGAACCAATGGGATAATTAACTATAAGATAATTAATACATAATGCAAGTTAATTAAAGGAAAAATAAAAGAGTTGAAAAGTCAATGGGGGAGGGGGACGAAATTTTGAAGAGGAAAATAAGAGAAAATGATTGAGTGTGTGTGAAAAGGGTTGTGGACATTTGGAAGGAAAATATCATGATATTTTGGGAAAAAATGAGATATTTTGTGAATAAGCCAACAGGATAAATGAGAACCGATAGAAAATAAATCATAACTTGAAATCCTTGAACTAGGTTTCTAACATCAGGACTTATTATGAACAAGTGGATTTTTATCCCGAAGTTGATGTTACCCGAAGTCATTTCCGTAATCGACGGGGTTTGTCCTAAAATGATCCGCAGGCTAGGAAATACCCTTAATGGGATCATAAATTTTGTTAACCCAAATATTTCTCAAGAGGAAGAATAGACCTCCGAGACTACGTCGTTGAATTTTTGAGATTTTCTAAGATTACACGATTAGAACACCGATCAGGGGATTCTATCAGTAGAAACTCATAAAGCAAGGGATGACATCATATTTGATGATGTCATTTTGTTGAAATTAGGGGGGGGGGGAGGTCGGCATTGAGAGAGGGGATGGTGGAGATGAAAAGCTCAAAGATCCAAGGGTTGTAAAGTTTGAAATATTTACCAACCTTGCCATAGAGATATAAATAGGCCTCCATGTTCACTTCATTTCTCACACCAACTGCCTTAGCGATTTCGAAACATAGAGAGGAAATGAGAGGGAAGGAGCTCTGGAGAAAGAGAGCAAAGTTCTGGGTAAGTTCTTCGGTCTCTAGCTTTAAGTTCTAGTTTTAGTTCGGTAGTTCTTGAAGTCCTAAGGTAGATGTTGTTTTGATCTTTAATCTTCCAATATATTGTAGATATCATGTTTTATGATTAAATATGGTATTTATTTCGAAAATATGTTGGGGAAAGAGATATGGCAAAATTTTGGAAGATTAGAGTCAAAGTAGCGAAGCTCTGGCGAAATTTCGTCAGTTAGTGAAGTCAGGGGTAAAATAGTAATTTGTAACTGGAATGTCTGTTAGGATGTTGTTCATGAGTTAATATCTACGGTGTTACCGTTTAGGATATCCGGGAGGTCCGGAGTCGGGATCAAAAGGCCGGACGTTAGGCCATTACACAGTGAAAGGTACCAGCCGTCAGACGTACCGTATTTCGTCAACGAAGGTACGGACGCGTACTGTAACACTGACTCTGATGCTTATAGTATACTTATATATGATGTGGATAGTTTCATAAAGACATGAACGGGACTCTGTCCTGGATATGCACTGTGACTAAGGTATGGGGCTTAGATCACTATATACAGCTTTACGGGTTATAGTCATGATAACGCCGTTATGTTTTCCTAGCGCTGAGGACACGACTGTACATCGTGGCACAGGGTAAAAGTGTAGACCGGAAATAACTTCACATGTTAATGTAGTTTCTATTAAATGATCATACGACGTACTGGATTGATCAATGCTGTAATATTAGAAATATCTGATGTACATATACTGTTGATATAAGCATGAGGTTAACCGTTAACTGAGGTCCGATGGGCATTGGACCTCAGTCTTGCTGGAATAACAGAGAGGGTATCGATAGATGAAACCATAGAAAGGAACCAAGGGGCAAAGCCATAATAATGCACCGGTCGAGGCAGGAGTCGGATGAAGTTGTCAGAGCCTATTGTCAGGCATGGATCTAATAAAGTTATTTCGAATAGTTTGGTGCCGAAGGCAAGGCTAGTCTATGTGGGTCAGCCAATCAGTCGCCGTGAACTCGGTGAGGTCCCCATGATAGACACTTACCTGGCCATTCTGTTCGGTTAACGGAGTTAGGTTCTTTTCCCCAAGTCTAGTCAAGGCTTGGTCTAGATGGTATAGTTACTTTTGAGAAATGTAATTGTACAAAGCTCTGTATTATTGTATCACATGAATATTCCTTCGGGATTTTCAATTTAACCAGCATACGCATGGCATCTTCATATGTCGGGGTATTTTTATTTCAGTTACTCATTTCCATTTGTAAGTGCATTGCTCTCCGTTTCTGCAGTACTCTGATGTAGCACCTCGAACTCTGTTGAATTTTCTAAAACCAAGTGTCATCCGACACCATTTGAGGTATAGAATTTGGGGTGTTACAAAGTTTTCCGCGGAAGTTTTTACTCAAGAGCAATGTTATCCTAAAAGTTTCAAAATAATAACAATTTCACAATGTCTATTACCTAAGTTTGCCCGTTAGTTGACCAAATTGCTTATTAGGCAAGTTTATATGTCATCTACTTCGTTTTTCTTAAAGTTAGATTTGAAAATCAGTATTTTAAAAAAAAAAAAAAGCATCCCGTCTGAAGAATTATTAAAGAAAATTAAAGGGTTAAAACATGTAATACCCGGATAATTATTTATCTTAAATATTATATTTTGATAAATAATACCTATTTAAAATAGGAGAGCATGTTGTCTCTAATTTAGTAATTTATTTGTTTATTTTCCTTGAAATTTAAAGAGGCAAAAACCCAATTTTATTTTAGGGAACATAAGTTTCCCTAGGATTTTTAAAATAATGCATGATGCATAAATGACCAAAGTAAACCCAAAAGTTGTGAGAAAATAATTAATCCAATTAAAGAAAATTGTCAACAATTAGTAGATAATTATTTAGATCTTCATGATTAATTAAATAGCATGTTTTAAAGGCACAAATAGGGATGTATGACCCTAATTAGAGACCAAGGGGCAATAAAGGGCTAGGATTAAACCTCATAAAGCTAGATCTAAAGGTTTCAATTTAACCATAAAGCTAAATCCTAGTGAACCCTAATCAACCAATGAGAAAGCTCCTTTTAGATAATATGGAATTAATTAAAAAACAACAAAAAGAATAATAAAGGGGGAGGGGGACGAATTATTGAGTGAGTGTGTGTGTGTGTAAGAGAGAGTTGTGAGTGTAGTAGAGAAAAAGGTGAATTGTGTGGTGTGTGAGAGTTGTGAGTGTGTGGTGAGTTGTGAGCCTAGTGTTTTAGGTGAGAGGAAAGCAAGAAGATATTTTGAGAGTTCAAAGCTATTAGGATTAATGCAAGACTCAAGTAAATGAGAACCAATAGAAAATAAATTGTACACTGAAATATGTTAATGAGTAAATACCCTTTTTGGTCACTGGAAAAAAGTACGGACCCCTTTTTGATCCCTAACTAAAAATAACTCATCCCGTCATCCCTGGGAAATCAAAAAACAACCCACGTTAGTCCTTTCGTCAGTTAGCTCCTAACGGCGTCACTAACGTTGCTGATGTGTAACGTGAGTTGGTCCAGTCACATGTCACGTAGGAAGGCCAAAATGACGTCGTTTGAGTAAATACCCTTTTTGGTCCCTGGAAAAAAGTACGGACCCTTTTTGATCCCTAACTAAAAATAACTCATCCCGCTATCCCTGGGAAATCAAAAAACATCACACGTTAGTCCTTCCGTCAATTAGCTCTTAACGACATCACTAACGTTGCTGATGTGTAACGTGAGTTGGTCCAGTCACTTGCCACAGAGGAAGGCCAAAATGACGTGTAGACAATGAGTTTTGAATCTATGGATTTTCTCGAGTTGGAGGCCGTCGAAGGTCTCCGATGGTCATGGAACACTTGGCCTGTTAGGAACGTCTCTTCATTGCCTTCCCTGTCAACTTCAGTGAAGAATAAGGAATTGAGCATTCAATTTTTTTCTTTTTCTTATTCAAAAGAAATCAAGCACCATGATATATGCCTCCCTTTCTTTAAAATCTTGCTTCTGCCAACTCTATAATCCATCATCACTGGCATCCACGGTAACCGTGGATGCCCAACATGGCTTTTTCGGAGTATTGTCCGCTGGATGAGAAGCTGCTGATTGAGTACATAAAGGCTACACTTTCCCTTTCTTCAAGGATTGGGAATAATTTTGATGACTTGGTGGTTAAAGAAGTCGGAGATGGCAACCTTAACTTCGTATACGTTATCGTCAACTCCATCGGTTCTATGGTCGTCAAATGATGTCTATCTTCAGTTCCTTCGATGCTCTCTGCGCCGAGTTTTCCTACGGTCAGAGATCACGCTTGTCTATTGATGCCCCAAATCTCAAGCTCAAGCCCGAGCAGAAGCCTTCTTTCCCCCGAGAAGAAACCGGCATCTCTAGATAACTCTAAGGCGCCGCCGCCGCCGCCGTCGCCATCAACGCAACCCGATGGAGCCAAGCAACAACGGTAGCGCTTCTCACCTAGGTTTGCGCCGGAGTTAGACGGTGTTCACTGCTTTGAATCTTTATACTTCTCTAAATCCAACGGTGAGGTCAGTGAATAGACTTTTCAACGAGTAAAAAATGTTGAAGGTAACGAAGCACCCTGCACCATTCAATCGAGAACATGATGAGTCAGTGACTGGACCATGGTGATGCAAGACATTAAGCTTACTTGGTGAATAAACATTCTATTAATATTTTTTTATAGATTCAGGCAACAAACTGATAAATCGCCAAGGAGACAAGGAAAAAATATTACAACAATGATGAAATTGATGATGGATCTTGGAGATCGTACAAAGGATTGGAGAATTGAGGGATGAAAGCGGTTATTGAAAATTGAGGTGAGGTGGTTGCTTGGGAGGGAGGGAAAGTTCTGGAATTGTAATGACTTGTTGGGGAAGGAAAGAATAGAGGGAGGGTATATAAAGGGGGAAGATGGAAGAGTCGGCGAGTGACTGGACCAACTCACATTACACATCAGCATCATTAGTGATGCCGTTAGGAGCTAACTGACAGAAGGACAAACGTGAGATTTTTTTTGATTTCCCAGGGATGGCGGGACGAGTTATTTTTAGTTAGGGATCAAAAAGGGGTCCATACTTTTTTCCAGAGACCAAAAAGGGTCTTTACTCAAACGATGTCGTTTTGGCCTTCCTACGTGGCATGTGACTGAACCAACTCACGTTACACATCAACAACGTTAGTGACGCCGTTAGGAGCTAACTGACGGAAGGACTAACGTGGGATGTTTTTTGATTTCCCAGGGATGACGGGACGAGTTATTTTTAGTTAGGGATCAAAAAGGGGTCCGTACTTTTTTCCAGGTACCAAAAAGGGTATTTACTCTATGTTAATCATAGATCAAATATAAGTACTTTTTATGAACAATTGTATTTTTAGCTCGGAGTAGGTTATCTCCAAAGTCATTTATGTAACCTTTGGGATTTATCCTAAAATGACTAAAAAGCTAGTAAAAACCCCTAATTGGACCATAATCCTTGTTATTTCAAGTGCTTCTCAAGAGACTACCTTACCTCTAAAAGTATTTGTGATTAATAAAGCTAGCATAAAGTAAGAGTTGTGAAGATAAAAGAAGCCAACAAGGTTTGTAAAAGTGGAAGAGATAAGGGAGAGAGAGAGAGAGAAACAATTTGTGGAAGAGAAGAAGGGAAATTGTGTGATTCTAATGTGGCCGCATATGCTCATCTTGACCGTTGATGAAAAGTTGATCCAAGGGTTGAGATCCTTAGAGTTTTGCTGTAAATAGGGCTTAGATTCTTCATAAATTTCACACCAAAATCCATTCTAGAGCAATGTAGAGAGAAGTGAGAGGCATGGAGAAGTGGAAGGAAGTTCTTCAAGAGGTAAGCAAGCTTTGAGTTTTTAGTTTTGTAGTTCTTGAAGTTCTAGGTTAGTTCATAGCTTAGATGTGTTTTGATCTTTAATCTTCCAATATATTTTTGTTATCATGTTTTTATGATTAAATATGGTTGGATTTCGAAAATATGGATGAAGAAATTTATATAGCAAAATTTTGGAAGATTAGAGTCAAAGTAGCAAAGCTCTGGCGAAATTTCGTCGGTTAGCGAAGTCAGGGGTAAAATAGTCATTTGTGACTAAGATATCTATTAGGATATTAGTTATGTATTAATAGAAATGATATTACCTTTATAGGATATCTGTGATTGTGTTCCGAACGACAGACGTACCGTATTCGTCAACGAAGGTACGTTCGCGTACTGTAACACTAACTCTGATGCTTATTGTATGCATATACGTGATAGATGATAACTTTACATCTGATTGTATTGTTATTAATAGATCATACATTTGATTGTATTGATCACCCTACATATCTGATTATGTATTTCCTACATCTGACTAATTAACTTTACATCTGATTGTATTGTTATTAATAGATCATACATCTGATTGTATTGATCACCATACATATCTAATTATGTATTTCCTACATCTGACTAATTAACTTTATATCTGATTGTATTGTTATTAATTGATCATTGTAAGACCCTAAAATCTGACTTAGGGTAACTTCTCTTGAAAATAGGTGAATATGAGGTCTCGAACACCTTGTAATGAGTTCACCATGTTGTTAGGGTAATCTCCCTAGAAATTAGAAAATTTGCAATTAGGTCCCTAGAAGTTTGGGAATTTGCAAATAGGTCCCTAAGCACATTATGGGTTATAAATACCCCTGTGAAAGCTATAAAAGAAGCAAGTAAAAATATACTTGAAATAGGGAAGGATATTGTCCCTAATTTAGGTAATTTATTAAGTTACAAACTTGGAGAAATTGTAGAAGAATACCCAAAAAGTATTGAAATGACCGTAATACCCCGTAGATGCTAAGATAATACGAACACATGGAAACAAATGTGTCAGTGTAAAAGTCATGAGGTAATGAGGTGTGATAATTAATAAAATTATCAACTATTGATAAGAAAGTAATTAAGTAATATTGGGCTAATTACTTAAGCATAAGCAAAGAAAATTCAGAGATAATTATGTAAAGCTCAAAAATTAGTGATTTTTATTTTAAAATTAGTAAAAACATGTTTACTAATTAATTGGAAATTTTGGAGAAAAATAGTTGAGTTTAGGTATTTTTGAGCCTAAAATCAAGTATGGACCAATAGTGAAATTTTGTAAAAATTATATAAAAATAATTATTAAATAATTATTTTATATAATATTAATTAATTATTAATTAAATAAAAACGAAAATTAAATAAAAATGGACCAGATTTTGACCGAAATGTTTGACAAATTTGGGAGGAAAATCTTGTAAAAATATCATGATATTATAAGTTGCAACTTGCATTATAATACAATATAATTAATTAAAGTGAAAAAGGGTGAATAGTAATTTAATAATTAGGAAACGGATCCTATCTAGAGATCTATGAATAGGATTTCCAAAGTCAGGGGTAGAATACTGATCAGTGGAATTTTATCTTCCGTTAAACTCTTGCGGAAGTTAATTCTGAAGCCATTTGTGCTTTTTCCTAATAAGACGAAATAGGGAAAAATGCATATAGGCATATCTTTGGATTTAAAGAAAATAAATTCTAACTCAACATCTAGGAATGAGTTTGAATTTATATGAACATATTTGGAATCAGTGAATTTTTCTGAAGAAGTTGATGATTCCAGAAATGCGTTCTGAAACCGGAAGCGTTTGGACACGTTTCTCGAGAAAACTTCAACTGGACAGTTGGAGCCCTATATGGGATCAAAATTTAGGTTAACTTGGACATTTCTAGTAAGTGAGAACATGTCTTCAAAGTTGTAAATCCAGATTCGAGATTTCTCCGAAATCACGCAAATCGGGTACCGATCGGGGAAATTCGGCTAGACCGGGCATAAAGCAAGTTTATGCAACATTTTTGGACCAATTGGAAGCAGCCACACCAGCCCTCAAAAATGTCCAACTCTCTTCCATGGTCAAGGATTTTACACCATAATGGTGTTGAATTTCCAAGGTTGTGAACAATCTCGGTATTTCCATCCATGTCCTTTCAAAACTCTATAAATAAGAGGCCTTGCCTCTTGAAATCTTCACACCAAATTCCTCTCCTCTCTTGGCCGAAATCCTTGAGTGAGAAAGAAGAGAGAGAAGCTCTGCAGAAGTTCGCGAAGTCTTCAACGGGTAAGTCTTTCGGGCTTTAGTTTTTAGTTCGAAAGATAGTAGAATTGTTGGATAGTTTTAGTAAGTAGGGAATGAGATTCCTACTATTATTTTTAGGCCTCATTGCATTGAAAAATGCCTGACGAGGTAAAAACTTGGTAGGGATCAAGTACCTGAAAAGTTGAAGCTTTTATAGCTCTTTCAAAATTAGGGGTAGTAATGCTAGAATAGCCTTTAAATTTTCAAGTATGATTGGGTATCATATGGGAGGGCTATTTTAGTCTTTATTTTCGAAAATCAAAGTGGCGTCGAAGTTCTGGCAAAATTTTGGGAAGAAAAGTAGTCAGAGTAACGAAGTGCTGGCGAAATTCCGCCAATTAGGGGTATAGGGGCAAAATGGTAATTTTTACCTAAAATGCCAGTTGTAATGTCAAATCACTAATGAAAGTGATATTACCCTTATAGGATATCAGAAACTCTGATCTGCTGCCGTTACGCTGCCCGACGTGCCACTGTTGGACGTTTCGCAGTTTTCCGTAAAAAAGTACGATTTCCGACCGTCTACCGTCAACGAAGGTACGTTCGCGTACTGTAACACTAACTCTAATGTTTATTGTATGCATATATGTATATTGTCTATCATGCCAATTGTCTGTCATGCACCCGTACTCGACATCCCGTACTATTGTCTGACAGATTCTAGGCGTACATCCGTACTAGGTTTTGTATGGGTTGTACATCCGACTTTGTATGTTATTGTCAATTCGTACATCCGATTATTCTTGTTGTCTATCATCCGACTGTATGATTGTCTGTCATCCGACTGAATTGTTATTGCTATACATATCTGATATGTATATCCTATGTCTGACCATAGTAAATGTTGCCAAGAGTCTAAGAATGTCTGTTGTACATATATGATGTATGTAATCATGAGGTTAACCGTTACCTGGGGTTCGATGCATGGAGCTCAGCTCTTAACTTAGCTTCAGGATCGGGTGGACCGAGAATCGAGAAGAAGGACAAGCAGCACGCGTAGGAGTCTCATCTGAAGACTCCTTTCTGTCATTTCTTTTGAAACACTCTTGTACCGCTGTTTAAACAGCAAAACATGCTACCATGGGTATTTTAATATATATATCAATTACTCAATAGCTCCGGTGCACTACTCTGATCATTTTGAAATGATGTTTAAAAAAAAAATTTATACTGCTTGTGAAAAGTTGGGGTGTTACAATCATACATCTGACTGTATTGATCACCATACATATATGATTATGTATTTCCTACATCTGTTATGGGCTTTTGTAGAAATTATTGTTGTAATGTCAAGAATGAAATATCTGTTATACATATATTGTTTATATAAGCATGAGGTTAACCGTTACCTGAGGTCCGATGGGCATTGGACCTCAGATCTTACTATAGCTTCAGGGTCCGGAGACTCGAGGACAGAAGATAAGAGAAAGCAGAATAAACAGTAAATGTGAAGACCCGATCGAAGATATTTAAGATATGTACCGATAAATGTACTGTTCTTTATGAACAGACAGCTACGCCACAACTAATGTTATATCAGTTACTCAATCTTTTACTTGCTCCGATGCTCTACTCTGATGGAAAAAAAATATTTCGCTGTTGAAAATTGGGATGTTACAAAACATCTTATGCAATGAAGAGAAAATCAAAGAGATATTTGCCCATCTTGGCGTTACTGAGGTACGACGGCAGAGAGTTTTCGATGGCCCCTTGTTCTCAGCAATCACCCTTAGTATATTATGTATCTAGTGATTGAATCTTTATTTTTTTTAATTACTCTCTGGAAAATTTGAGATCCTCCTCCATATGCATGTAACTTCTTCTCCAATATTGTTTACGCTCAGCTCAACATATTTAATTAACTAATAGTCAAACTTAGCATAGATAATTGTTAGGGCAACATTGTTACAATTTGGTAACTTCCAGAGCAAAATTACTCATAAGTGAAAATTTTTAAGACAAATTTTCACTTTAATAAAAAAGACATGGATGACACGTGGACTGTCAGCTAAACATATCTAGTCAACTAACATCCTCCATTTTTAAAGAACAATTACCAAAATAATTTGATTAAACCCTTCAACAAGATGTTTTATACACACAATTGAATTTTAGTTCTTACTAGGCCCAGACTCTTTAATTGAGTCTTATTTTAAGATTTATCAAAATAAACAAAAATATGCTAGAGTATGCCAAGTGAGCACTAATGTAGCAATATACAATAATTCAACATGTACCAAAAATGTGGAAACACTACCGTTAGCAAAAGTAACTTAAGCTTCCAAAGCCTTCCCTAATAGACCTGTACGAGAACTATCACTTAAAAAATATTTGCAACTATCAATCCAACTCATTATAAATGATAATATACATGAGGTGCCAAGTGGAACATTTCAAATAACAAAGTACTAGATATCTAATTTACAAATTTTCCAAATCATGAATTCTGTAATACAATTTCTATATAACAGGCCAAACAAAATATTGGTACCCCGACTATCCTTATCATCCCCCACCATTATAACCGCTGACAAAACCCATGGACTATCATATAATAGGTGTAATCTCTTTGACAAGATTTCACCAAGCTCACCAATGATGAGGTGTAGCTCGGCCAAAGGCTACAGAACTCATAACGGACATGGGTTCCCTTTCTTTCGAACAAAGAAAAGTGTCATTGTCTCAAGGGCTGATCCTTAACCCAACCAAAGGAAAAGATTGATACCAAGGGCTCTGAAAATATCAAAGCCATCCACTATGCATCAAGTGGTGGCAACTATGTGGTATTATATACACAATAACTCCCATCATCACTCCACTTTATGATAAACAATCATAATCTTGACATGTATATACGAGATTTGTAAAAATAATACATCGTTTCAATAATTATTATGATAATAATACTATTTCAATTTATGAAACCATAACAAAAGCGTATTTTCCAAAACATATAATATCATAATTTTTTTTTGTCTCAATAACCATTTTAAAAATACTCATAAACAACATATTAACACATATAACAAGTGGAAAGTGGTTACCAGGTAGAATCATCTCACCCTATCAAAGGGCATTCATTGCCGGCCGTATGATCCAAGATAATATCATTCTGGCTCATTAAGCATTTCATTATTTGAAGCATAAGAAGGCAAGCCGAAAGTGGTAGTTGGGTTTAAAAATAGACATGAACAAAGCCTATGATCGCGTGGAATGGGATTTTCTTGAGGCAGTGATGTTAGGAATGAGGTTTTGTCGTGGATGGGTGGATAGGATTATGAAGTGCATATCAACTGTGGAATTCACTTTGCAAGTTAATGGGCATAATGTGGATACTTTTAAACCTGAAAGGGGTGTAAGACAAGGTGATCCCCTTTCTCCATATATGTTCATTTTTGCTTCAGAGGTCTTATCGCTGATGATACAAAAGCATGTAGAAAGAAAGGAATTGAAGGGAGTGAAATTGGCTAGAGATGTGCCACCATTATCACATTGTTTTTTTGCGGATGATGCATTACTGTTCCTTTGAGCTGATGAGGATAATTGTAGGATATTGAAAAGAATTATGGATGTTTATTGTGGAGCATTGGGTCAGCTGGTAAACATGGAGAAATCCAGTATTTTCTTTTCTTTGAACACTCCAATGCGGATATGGGAGGAAATATCATCTTGTCTTGGCATTAAATTCTCAGATGAGATGATAAAGTATTTAGGTCTGCCTATCAATTGGGGAAGATCTAAGACAACTGCACTTGCTTTTGTGAGAGATAAAATTGGGATGAAACTTCAGGGATGGAAACAGAAGCTTCTTACCTTTGCCAGATGTGAAACTCTGATTAAGGTTGTAGCAAATGTCATTCCCACATATCCTATGACCTATTTTTTGTTCCCAAAGAAAGCTTGTATAGAGATTGATAGCTTAATCGCTAAATTCTGGTGGGGGCAGCAGGGTGATGAGGGTGTTATCCATTGGAAGAAATGGAAACACATGACCATGAAGAAAAGTGAAGGAAGGATGGGGTTTAGGGATTTGTTATGCTTCAACAAGGCTTTGTTAGCAAAGACGGCATGGAGATTAGTTAATCAGCCCAATGACCTATGGGGTAAAATTCTCAAGGGAATTTATTTTCCTAAGGGGAGCTTCTTAGATGCAAAGAAAGGTAGGCGAGCTTCATGGGGGTGGATTAGTTTATTGGAGGGAAGGGACTTCTTGTTGAGGGAGTTATGGTGGAAAGTAGGAACGGGAACAAATATTAGGGTATGGAAGGATCAATGGATCCAAGGAATTGCAGGGTTTAAGCTACATAACGAGAGGCTAACAATGGAATATGAAAGAGCCACGATGGATGGGTTGATAAAGAATGGATGTTGGGACCTTAGTTCAATTATTGAAAGGATAAATAATGAGGAAAAAGATAGGATTCTAAAAATGCCTATTTCTGCTAACCCTTGTCCTGACCACGTAGTTTGGTTGGCATCAAGAGACGGCCTCTACACAGTCAAATCAGGATATGCAGTAGCTAAATCCAGCTTGGAGGAGGCTAAAATCAGAGACCCATGTAAGTCTTTTTCTGTGCCCAAAACCCTCTGGAAATGCATTTGGAGAGTGATGTTCCACCGAAAATTCAACACTTTTTATGGAGGGTAGGTAGTGGGACAGTTGCAACTGAAGATGTGCTGTTTAAAAGAAAATGTGCTACCAGCCTTGTTTGTCCCATTTGCTTGGCTGAAAGAGAACCCATTGAACACCTACTATTTCTATGTCCCTAGGCGAAGTTGTGCTGGTTTGGTAGTTCTTTTGGGAATTAAATTCATTAAATGGTTTATGAAAAGATGTAAAGAATGGCTTTGTACTTTTTTGTATGAAAAGGAGGGTCTGGATGAGTATTATAAGTCGGTATTTGCAACTATGTGTTGATGGATTTGGAGGAAAAGATGTAATTGGGTGTTCAAGGAGGAAATGCCTAATGCCAATTAGGTAGTGCGATTGGTTATAGTCCAAGTAGAGGAATTTTGGAACAATAGAACCAGGGGAGGTAATGGTGGCAGGAAAGTGTTCTCGGGTCAATCAGTGAGAAAGGTTTCATGGGTGGCACCTCCATTAGGGACTATAAAGATCAATGTGGATGGGTCCTTCTATGGGCATGGCAAGTATTGGTCTAGTTGGTAGGAATGAGAGAGGGGAGTTTATGGGCGGTTTGGGTGGCGTTGCTGCTGCTGATACTCCTTTCATGGCAGAGTGCATGGCGTTGAGGGAGGCCTTGTTGTGTAGAAGTAAGTTCCAGAGCTACCACTTAATTGTTGAAACTGACTGTGAGGTTTTGTATAGAATGATTGTAGGTAATTCATTGGCTGGGTGCGAATGGCAGAGCCAAGATTTAGTGTAGGAAATCCTTGGGCTGATAAAATCTCTGGATGGAGTATCTTTCTCCCTAGTGTCTAGATAGGAAAATAAAGCTGCAAATAGACTAGCAGCTGATACCACAAAGAAGATGTACCAGTATGTTTGGCTAGACCTTATTCCATCTTCTTTAAGCAACGTACTAGTCCAAGATTTTAATCAGTGTAAGGAGTATAGTGCTTACACTGCTGATACAAGAGATAGGGAAGGCGTGGGCCAGGGGCGAAGCCAGGAATGGAAATTAAGGGGGGCGAAAATTACAAAATAAAACTTAGTGGAGTCAGAATTTGAAATTAGGGGGAGGAAATTACAAAATTGGACTCAAAATTTTAAGAAATTATGCTTTAGCCTCATAAATATTTCAATATTTTCATTTTAATCCCTCTTTAAGGCTTTATAATAGGGACTAAAATGAAAATATTAAAATTTTTATAAGGCTAAAGCATAATTTCAAAATATTTTGGGTCCAATTCCATAATTTTAGGGGGGGCACCCCTAGCGCCCCTAAACCCGCCCCTAGTGTGGGCTGATAGGAATGCGCTGCTACTGATATAATAGTTTTGATTTGTTTGATATAGGTTTACAATGATACTGGTATAACATTTGTTTGACTGATATAGGTTTTATTTTGGTAAGTTGTGTGATAGGTTGTATTTGTAGGTTTTTTTAGAGTATTTTAATTACTTGGCTTCGATTATTGGTGTTTATAGTTCTTGATTTTTGATATTAATAAAACTGATCTTTTTGGGCCAAAAAAAAAAAGTTCTTGACACAAGAATTAAGCTTGAGATAAACCAAGTCCACCCTAAAAATAAATATATAATTATATGTTAATATAATTAAGCAAAATAATACAAAAACAAATTAATTAAACTATAATTGTTTTACTTTAGTTTTCTTAGAATAATGGTAATTTATCTATTCTTGAAATCATTATTACAAATCCCATTTTCTTTCTTCATAAATTATTTCTCACTAATCATGATCATCAAAATATCACCATATACTCAATTTAATCAAAATAACCAATTTCCTAAAATAAAAGTTTCACCTAAAAATTTCAAATATTCATATTCATTTATAAACCTCAAATCTAACCCATCTAATCCTCAATATAACATTCAATGAATTATAAATTCTGATATAAGAGACCTATTATCAGAAATCCTCAATTTTCCAACATAATACTAACTTATATAAGTGTAACCCAATTTATTAAAAAAATCTTCAAATCTCGACATAATAAAAAGGGAAAATCTCATATAAAGACGAATGAAATAGAAAAATCTTATATTAGGTTGGTAAATTTAACAAATCTTAAATTGGATCAATGACTTAATTCAGAATATTTAAATTTAAATTATTTTCCAATAATACCCTTAAACTTATCCTAAAAAACAAAGAGAGAGAAGGGAAAGCGAGAAGTCGACTTCGAACTCGCCCAGCCATCCAGATCCCCTGCTCTGGTTTGCTTTGGCTTCTCTTTGAGGATCTTGTTGCAGCTTTCGCGCGCCGACCTTGAAATAACAAGAACAAAGTTTCTTGAGAAGTGCCTACCATCCTAAATCTCGCTTCTTGGATCTTTTCATTCTCGTATCGTTAACCCCATCGTCGTCGATTCCTGTGGGTCTTGATCAATTATTCCTTGTTTTGGAATCATGATGTCAGACGCATCTGTTGTCTATTTCATGCTTATAATTATTTTTTCTGTGCTTTTGGATTGGTGATGTTTCTGAATTTTGGTTTCTTGGTGTTCTGCTTGTTTTCCTGTGAGTCTTGATCAATGATTCCTTGTTTTCTGTCTTGTTCTTTGAACTAAAAAACAAGCAAAATCTCGAGATTAACAAATAGTCCTGATGGATTTATGCAATTCTTATCCTTGGAATCCTAGAGCAGGAGCAAGGGCTTTTCAATTATTCAGATTTCAGAATAAAAAATGAAAAGAACGTTACTAAGGAAATGCGAGTTGGTATTCTCTTGTATTTTACATGCTTCATTTTGTGCTGCTGTAATTAAAGTCTAGATGTGATTTGTTTATATGCTTTAATGAAATGATTCCAATGCTCTTAATGAGGAGATTGATTTCATCACATGAATATATTTTCTCTTAACTGATTCCTTCTGCTGATTTGAAAGGATTTAATTTAGTTAACATGTTTGCATTCTGCTGTCAAGGTAGAACAGACAAAGCATGAAACAACAGAGGAGTCTGCTAAAACATGATATATCATGTATTAAATCCTTGACAATTCATGTTTTAAACAAGACAACTTTCATTATCGTGTATATTATTTGCCATCGTTATCACTTTATAAAATGCACAAAACATAACTGCGGTGATTAGGACACCATAACGTAACATCACTTTATAAATCACATCAACAGTTTAATTTGATGTTAGAACACCAAATATATACTCTATAATGAATCTGTATTATTGTTTCATACATATGCATAACACTGAAATGACATATGGATGGTGTGGATCAATCAACCTCCACCATCATCATGCCTCTCTCGATCACTATTAAATTAGTTGATTGATTAATTAGAGGCAGAGACAAATGTTACGTTCTTATAACTCCTTATGATTTTTGAATTAGGTCAAATAAACAACCAACGTAGCAGATCGACAAACAGAGAGAGACGTCCATACGTTGAAATACCCTATAGATCCTAAATTCTTTTAAACAAAAAATAAAATTTAAATTCCCACAACAATAAACTAATAAATCTAAACCAATTAGAATTATCTATTAATCATACTCTACATGTATGCTGCCATCTATTATCAAAACTTAAAACTTTGCTAATATTCAAATCCTAAAATTTTCATTAATCATGATACATAAATATAAATATTTTAAAGTAATTTAAGTAGCTTCCTTAATATTTATTAAAAAATCAACTTTGTCTTACATTTAGAACTGGAGGGAGAGAGGGAATACCATCCTCCCAACGCACCACGCTATACCTATGCCTAAATTGCGCCGTTGAACTGGCTCTCTTCACCATATGTATAGCCAAAGAAAATTCTCTGAAGAAATATGAGCATATGCTTATACTGTTATACAGATACTGCCAAAGAGATCCTTGCAAATTTGGCCGGTAATCGTAGTGATGGATTGAAGGTGAACCCAATAAGAAAGGTTGACCTTGAAAAAAGGCAACACACTACAAAAAAAATAAAAAAATATATCGTATTACCCACATAATTTCCCACGGAATAAAAATTACAGACGGAATTACCTACGGAATTCTATGGATAATTAAAATTACCCACGGAAAATTTATGTCCCAAAAAAAATTGTGATAAAAATAAGTCACCTATTTTTTTGGGACTGAAATTTTCCGTAGGTAATTTTAATTACCCACGGAATTCTGTGGATAATTCCATGTGTAATTTTTACTTACGGAATTTAGTGTGAAATTACTCATAAATTTTTTTCCAAAGGTAATACAACGTCTTTTTTTGTAGTGAGAAAAAGCCTTCCCCTAAAGTTAAACGAACCTTGTGGGAAAAAAAAAAAGTTTTGGTGGCCCCACAAGTTAAGTGGGACCCACACCTATCTTCCCGCCTTAGACCATTCTACCTTATGTCGGCACCCCACATCCCATGACCATTCTCCCAAACCAACACGATATATCTGCTGTTTAATCCCAATTCCAATTCATCAACTAATTCTCATCCCCATATATAGCCAAAGCCCATTCTCTTGATTCTGCAATTCTCGTAAGAAATATCAGCACATAAATACTACAAACACACACAGGCATGCACTTCCCATATATGGATAATGTTGTCAAACACAAATCTGGGAATTTCGTCGTCCTACTGCTATTCTTGATAGGAATCCTTTTACTATTTCGGTCTTCTTCTTTCTCTAGTCCGCTTCTGATCCTTAAATCATCATCATTAGACACAGTAAGTTCAACATATAATGCTTCAGATCATGGATCAAAATATCCAGTCTTTTTTAACCTTATATGTTCCTCCTCCTTTTTTCTTTTTTCTTTTTTCGACGTTACTGCAGAATAATACCATTGAGTCTGTTTTAGCAAAAGCATCAATGGAAAACAAGACTGTAATAGTGACGTTCATAAACAAGGCCTATGCAGAACAAGACGTTAATGGAGACACCACCATGTTTGACCTGTTTCTGAGCAGCTTCTGGCTTGGAGAAGATACAAGGTCTCTGGTTGACCACCTTCTGGTTGTCGCCGTCGATCAGACGGCGTATGACAGGTGCAGGTTTTTCCGGCTGAACTGCTTTAAATTGGAAACCGACGACAACGGTGTTGATTTTGGAGGCGAGAAATTGTTCATGTCCGCTGATTTCATTAAAATGATGTGGAGAAGGACTCTTTTTCTCTTGCAAGTTCTCAAACGAGGATACAGCTTCATCTTCACGGTACGTTTTGTTTTTGTTTTGTTTTTTTTTTTTCGGGATAGGATATTGTCACTACCAATTTTATGTTACTACTAAGTCACTACCACTTTTTCACCATTAGATTAAAATCTCATTTACTTTTATCATTTATCTCTCTTATTGAAATTCTGATCTAACGGTGAAAAAGTGGTAGTGACTTGGTAGTGACATAAAATTGGTAGTGACAATATCCTATCCCTTTTTTCCCTTCGATTTATTAGATATTTTTATTTGGGCCTTTCTTTATCATTATTATAAATAAATTAACAACTCCAACGTCAGTAATATAAATTAGTTTACTATAATTTTACTGTTAGTATATTATTATTAGTTCCATCAGTTTTATATATGGTTAGTTGTTGCTAACTATATTCATGACAAAGTGTTCAAAAAAAAACTATATTCATGACAGGGTTCATTACACAACAATATATTAAGGGTTAATATTATTGTTTTCCTTATAGTTTGATCAACTTCTGTTTTTGATTCCTATAATTTTAAATTGATGGTTTTAGTTCATGTTGTTTCATAAAAAAAATGGCATGATTTAATGATAGGTGTATATACTTTTAATGAGTTTTGATTTTTCTCCATATACTTAAACTAGAACAAAGTCCTTGTAAAATAATAGGAATCAAAACTAACGTTTTGAAATTACAGGACTAAAGTTAAAATTAAATCAAACTATACATAATTAACTCTAATATTGGTCTTCTATTGCATATAAATACATAATTAACTCTAATATTGGTTGTTTTTTAAAAAATAAAAATTTAGGTACAATATTTATTCTATTTTTGTTTTTGGCATCAAATCTTCACCATATTGTTTGGATAGTTATATTGTTGCATGAATATACAATAAATACAATGAATGGTTTTATAATAAACAAGAATATCTTTTTATCGCAAAAATGTTATAAATGTGAAACAATGTACGTTATAATTTCTGAAATGCAATTAAATGTAAATTATGGTTGATTGAATATATACCTCAATTCTCTAAGATCCCATGAACCTAGTAGAGGAAGAAAAATGAGTAATAATTATCACCGACCGTAAAGAGTTAGGTGGAAGTTTGGATTTGGTCCAAAATATAATATCTCAATTCATTTTATTTTCTATATTTACATCTCATTTTCCCCTAAACTAATTTACCTATATTATAAATCGATATATAATATAATGTTACCCATAATAGTTTAAAGAGATCAAATTATATTTATTCAAATTAACCAATTTATTTTATTAAATTAATTTACCCAAATTAGTTAAATGGCTATTAAGGTCTGTTTGGATGGCCTTTTAAAAAAAATATTTTTTTTTCCATTGCGTTTTCTTTTTAAGCTCAGCATTTTGGCCTTTTTTTTTTTTGTAACTTTTGCTTTTTAAAAACCCTATCATCTAAACGCATAAATTAATAATTTTTTTTTTTGCATAAAAAAGTGTTTTTTAATAAATAAAAAAAGCCCATCCAAACGGGTCTAAGTACCGTATGGAGCATCAAATATAGAATTTAATCAGACTTTAACATATAAAGAGGGGTGCAAAATAACATTATATAACACATAACAATCCATTTCTGATTCTATGAAAAACTTACTGTTAGCAAGAACGTTGCATGAACCATATACATATTCATGATTAATTGTGAATGGTACATACAGGATGCTGATGTGATGTGGCTAAGAAACCCATTCACAAGACTTAGCAACGACTCTAATGAGGACCTACAAATTAGCACCGATAGATACCTCAGAGATCCTCGGTCGGAAAAGCATGCTATCAACACAGGATTCTACTTTGTTCGATCGAACAACAATACCATTTCATTGTTCGAAACATGGTACAGCAAAAAGGACAACTCCACAGGACAAAAGGAACAAGACGTCCTTCAAGATCTCATTAGACATGGCATATCTAGACAGTTGGGAGTTACGGTTAGGTTCATGGACACTCTTTACTTCAGTGGGTTTTGTCAAAATAGTAAGGACTTTAGAGCAGTCACCACTGTACATGCCAACTGTTGCCGGAGCATCACCGCCAAGATCGTGGACCTTAAGGCCGTCCTCCGAGATTGGAAGTGGTTCAAAATGTTGGAGGCAAGTAAGAGCAATTTGACCAACACTGTTGGGTGGTCTCATCACCATGAATGCCGAAAGTCATGGATTTAATTGGTAATATAATCCCAAGGACGACAAGGCAGTGAGTGTACATACATATGTAGCTAGAGAGATTCCTATTGAATATGCTTGTTAGAGGAACATGGTGAAAAAGATGTGCTTTATGTTTTGCGGCGTTTGTTTGTTTGTTTGAACGATTCCTTTAGATTTAATTTGTACGGTGATCATACGCATCTTTTTCTTGAGAGCTTCGTCTGTTTAATCCAGCGAATCAGCTGGATGGTCTTCATATAGCCTATCCAATTTTATGCTCTTAATTTCCATCATAAATGCAATATACTCCCTCCGTCCCTAATTATATGAGCAATTTAACCGATTTTGGTAGAATTAAGGAGAGGAGTTAAATTAGTTAATTTTACTCATTTTCCTAAAATGTCCTTATATAAATTTAAAATGACACAAGTTGCCCTAATTATAAGTGTTTCTAATTTACCTTATGTTAGATATCCATGACATATTAGTTTATTTATGTATATTAGTTACTTTTTATATAACCATGTGTATACATATATGTGTATTCATATAGATCTATCTACATACATTGAGACACATACTCATATATCTACACACACACCTACATACATACATACATACATACATACAGACACACACACACACACACATAGATATATATATATATATATATATATATATATATATATATATATATATATATGTTTATATATGTGTGTGTTTTCACACATATATATCTACACATATATATTGACACACATAAACACAAATATACATATATATGTAAACACACATATATATAATGCTCCTAATAATAAGTATAAATAGGGGTATTATAGGAAAAAATTGACAAAAGTTAAAATTTGCTCTTATAATTAGGACCAAAACCAACTCCAAAATTTGCTCCTATAATTAGGGACGGAGGGAGTATTTAGTTTGGAATTATTTACAAAGTTCAACTACATATCTTTTAAAGACAATTTTTTATTAAGATATGTAGCGTTTCGGTTTCACACTTCACTACTGAAACATTATTGCATGGATGTCTTTGGATTCATTATTTGATTGGTATGCAGAGCATTATTATTATTAGAAATAATCTGGTACTGTTATTATTATATTATTGTTCTGAATTAAGCTGTCATAGTTCTTCTTTCCAAAAAAAAAAAAAAAGTTGTAATAGTACTTATAGTCACAAGTTTAAGTAAACTCGTGATAATGACGTAAACTCGTATTGTGACTCGAATCATAAACTCGTAAGAGTCTACTTTCACTATTAAATAGTTAATAATAGTGTATAATAAATAATTTAAATATAAAAAATGACAACAACTTGATTTAAAAATATTTAAAATCCAAATAATTGAAATTAAATCCATAAACATTCAAAATCTATCACATTTAATAAAGAAATTTCTATAAAACTTATATATAAAGCCGTTAAACATGATTGGATAAAAAAAGTTTACACGAGTTTAAGTATGAATTAATATGGTTTTGTAAGCTATAAACGTAAAAACGGTAAACTCGGTGTATAAATTCGTGAGTTTAACTGAGTTTGCAATGGTCACGAGTTTACCAGTGACTCGCGACTCGATTTGATAAGCTAGCAACGTAAAAACTGGTAAACTCAGAGAGTCAACTCACGAGTTTAACAACAATGCTTATAGTAGTTAAATACAGAATTGGCGTGTTTAATTAGTTAGAATGAGGTGTTAGAGATTAGTATATGAATTAGAGGAGTGTAATTAGCTGTCAATTAATGTAATCGAAATGGTTGTGGGTAATTAATGGAGGAGTCAAGGGGATTATGAATACTTAATTTTGATTAATCAGAGGACGGTATATAAAAGGGTTGCTAGTTAACGATCGCTGCTGATTTAGAGTAAAATGACACCCTGAGGGATTAATATTGAAACGGGAAATCTGCTTTTAATATTGGTCAAATACATGTCAGATTAAATAATTAAAGTTGCATGTATAAGTAATCTATTGCTCCTTCAAAGTGAATCTTTCTGCTTTCGTTTTTTGAATAGATTTAATCTTTCTGCTTTAAACTGGAAATCACAATTTTTCTGATAGTGATGATGTTGAATTATCTGAGAAACATTTGAGATTTAATTGTGTGTGTGTGTATATCAATATATATTGATATGTTAAAATAACTATATATTTCTTGATTATTGACACACGCAAAGTCCTATATATGAATAGTTGAGCTTTTAGTTTTGTCCTCTCTGCAATGGATGAATTTCAAAGTCAAACTTGTAATGTTAAAATAGTCATATAATATGTGATTTTAAACAATTATACCCATGTTATAAAAAGTACTAGCTTACTTCTAATTTCAAGTTATCAACTTTGTTGTTTTGTTTATTAGAATTTTTTTAAAAAAAAATAGATGATGAGAGCTAAAGATGATACATAAATTCCATGACTAATTTCTATTTCTAATTTTACGACTTGCCTAATTTCTGGATCTTTAGAGTTGCCTAGCTAACGCTCCTAAGAAATATTTGTTTTCCGCATATTATTTTGGAAGGAGAAAAATATGGGTTCAAGACAAATAGACCTAAAGTTTTCCTTTTTTAAAATGTTGTTTTTGTTTCTTAGCTTACTGTCATATGAGATAGAGTCGCACGTTGTGTTAACATCTTTAACATAAACTTTGTGTGTGTGTGTGTGTGTAAGAAAAAATTGGTTTCTACCTTTACGCTTAGTGTTGTTAATGCATAGGGATCTCAAAATGTAATTTATATTGACAATTTTATTCTCCTATACGAACACGTAGCATCAAGCGTGTAAGTGTGCATGTGAACACGTTTATCAGTTTTTAATCAATATCGTATAAAAGATTTTCTTTATCAATTTTGATTTGTCACTTCTCAGATAAAGTGGTGTGCGAAAAAGTAATGGATTAAAGTACACGATATTGATTATGGGCTCATAATAATGCTTATTAAATTGACTAGCTAGATTATGGAGAATATTTAGAAGAGTGATGAGTCAACAAGAAACTTAAACGAGAAATACTCGATTTATGTTATCGTAACATGACTACCTAGATGGCGTATTGTGGAAGAGAAAGGAATTAACGTAGCCACGTAGGTACCAAAAAAAGTGTATGTAATACCCCGAATTTTAGAAATAGAAATTTGGGGGAAAAAATTGGAATAAGTAGGTTGCTAAGCTAGTAAGAGCTAAATGTCTTAAGCTCATTATTGAGGAAAAGCTTAAGAAAATTTATTAAATTATTTTGAGGATCTAGAAACATTATGAGGAAATAATTATTGTAGTCTAATGGTCCAGTATTAGAAAGAGAAGTAGAATATAGGAAATAGTGGTTTTATGCGTTGGACCTTAGCATGCAGAATGCCCACTTTCTCCCTTCAACAAAAACATATTTAGACATATCCTATTTAGCCCAATTCTTTTAATCAATTCGGACAGCAAGCATACATTTCTTCAACTCATCACGTTATTATTTCATCCAGCCCAACTATTCCAATTCTTTATTTAATCCTCCTCGGCCCAACACCCTCACCCCTTCAAGACACCTCATACACTTCCCTATCTAACCTTGTGAGTTGTGACACCTCACCTCAGCTAATGCAGTTCGGCCAGCACACCAATTTCCAATTAAACATTTGGTCAGCCCACATATACACCTTATTCCCCATTTGATCATTCATTTTTCGGTCAGCATAGAAAAAGAAATAGAGGGCGAAAGCTTGAGAGAAATTGAGAGGTGAGATGGAGAAGGAAGGGTCGAGGAAGGAGGTGCTGGGATTTCACAAGCAAGCTTGAAGTTTCGAACAAGGTAAGCCTCCCATCTGGTTTCCTACGTTTGAAGCTTAAATGATATGGTTTTGGATCTACATGTGAAACTCTGCTGCAAGAAAGCTGAAACAGAGAAAGTTTGGTATGACTAAGCATGTTTCTTTCGTTCAAATAGCCACTCGAACCATTAGAAAGTAAATGAGATTGCTTAAATAGTTAAGATTATGACATAGACAAGTGTATTGTTTCGGTTCTGCATGTTGCTCTGTATTTATGGAGTTGAAACAAAGTCGAAGGACGTTAGCTACAGTAAAATCGTAAATGAACAGTACCTGTGTCACTGTAGCAAATGTTATGCTGCTGTTATACGTTGCTGGAAAACTGAACTTGAAGCTGAAACAGTAAACTCTAAGTAAGGAAAAACTATGGTAAACGAACTCCTTTGACCCTGAAATTTTGTGGAGATTTAGTACTCATCATAATCTTTAAAATGAGCTTTGGATCACTTTAAACGGAGGTCTATAGCCCGAGATATGATTTTTTTTGAAGATGAGCTAGAAATCTGTAAATATTTTTCGGTATAGTTCAGAAGCAGCAGAATGACGTTGCATTTCGGATGTAGTAAACATTTGAATTTATGCATGAAATTTTTACAGTAAATATTAGACATTCCAACCTTTCCAACGAGAAAAAGAACACCCAAATCGGATATGTACAATGGGAGATATGAATTTCTAAAGTTAGAAGTTAAAAACTGGAAAATGGTATTTTCCAGAAGTGAACAGATATTTTTGGGCTCTATTTTCAAATGGTAAATGATTGAGTTTTGCCATGAAACTTTCCAGAATTAAATTAGACACAACAAGGTTTAGTTTGATAGGTCACAAGCCTCATTTGGAGCTGTATCCAAAGAGAAACAAATTTGTGAAGTTGAATTTAGAAGAATTGAGATTTAGAAACATAGACAATTGTGTGATAAGTGTGATTAAAGGATGTTTCTGGTACTTAAGGTTTTTTTTAATTTAAGTAGGTAATCCCTTAGAGGTTGATATATATGTGAATTTCTAAATTTATAGGAATTGAGAATTGTTTGGGCTCAAGAGAATAGGGAACCCAAAGGATATTGGTAAAGGAGCACCAGGTGAGTGAATAACGTCCCTAATTTTTATAAATGATATTTTTATTGTTGAACGTTTAATTTAAAAGTATTATGATTTGTGAAGGAATATTTGTCGATAATATATGTGTAAAGAAGGATGATTTTATTTGTTATTATGGATTTTTTCCCAATGGTTTTAAAGTATAAATTATGTTTATACACTTGTATGGAAATGAAGACTTTTGATGAATTTTATATTGATATGATCTTGGAATTTGGAAAGTTTTTGAGTTAGAATTTATTGTTTGAAATGAAATATTTTCACACGAGTTCTTGATGTTTTGAAAGGATTTTATGGATAGATTGAATTTGAAGGAAAGTCTTGGATTGTTGTTTACGAAACTTCATGATGGGGGATTGATTATGAGGTATGAGATGACATTATCTTAAAAGAATAACTTTTATGGCTTTGAGAAATTGACCCCATGCACGCTTGAAAATGTTTTGAGAGAACGGAATACAGAATGCTGGTTACTAATAGCAGCACTGTTAGTCTTGGTGCACCATGTTAACCTCGAGCTCGCTTGATTCATGGGATTTGTTCTCATGCATGTTTCATGGACTATGTGTCCATGCCGGATTCATGGACTGTGTGTCCATGCCTGTTTTATGGACTGTGTGTCCATACCTGTTTCATGACTTCGAGTCATGCCTGGTTAGTTACCCTCATGGACTATGTGTCCATGCCTGTTTCATGGTTTTGAACCATGCCTGGTTAGTTACCCTCGTGGACTGTGTGACCACGCTTGTTATTCGTTCTGTAAGAAGTTCTAAGAAATGATGTGGTTTTAGAATTATGGTTTAAATTGATTACGTTAATTTCAAAGGTTTTAGTGCATTCTTGAAATTATTGATTTAATGATATATTGTATAGAGTGCTATTTTGTTTTATGATCTTATGATTTTAGAAATGGAAGTTATTGCCAAATTGATACTGTCAAAACAGAAAGATATTTAAGTTGTTATTTTTTTTTGTATTTTATTAAGTTAAGAATGAGACGTTATTCAACGGAAAATTTGCTTGTATCAGAAATTAGAGTTGATCCTGTGCCTCCTGCTGAGCGGTGAAGAACTTACGAATCAAGGCTTGCGGTCTCATTTTGTAGAGCTACCAGTTGATGTAATTATAATCCTAGACTTTTGTATTACTATTAATGGTAGATGCTCCACGTAGTCTATAGGTAGGATCCCTACCTTCCTTTGTTGTATGAGACTTATGATTACTTTAAATTACGTTATTATGAGTATTAATTAGAATTCGTATATAACTTTAAGGCTTTCAGAATGTGAATCCTCTCATATTCCGTGCCGGTCACCCCTTAGGTTTCGGGGCGTGACAGTGTATTTTCTATTTTCTAACATGTTCCTTTGAAGGAGACAAAAATCAGTGAAAAATTATTTTTCTACGAAGTTCCTTTGAATCAAACAGGATAGTGATGTGATGTGGCTAAGAAACCCATTCACAAGACTTTGCAACGATACGAACGAGGACTTACCGATTTTGACAGAAACACTACTACAAAAAACATTTTTAATGTCTGTTTTTAAGACCCTTAGACGATTGTTTTTAACGTGTAAAAAAGTGTCGTTGAAAGTTTATGACTTACAATGACTGTTTTTAAAAAACAGTCGTTGAATTTCAACGACTATTATTTAAATAATAGTCGTTGTATATTCATAAATCTACAGCACGCACGCATGCTAGGCGGTCTATAAAACCATCTAAAACATAATATAAGGTGCAATTTGAACAAGCTAATGCCTCGTGAAAAAAAGAATGGATTGAAAATAGATGATAAGCAGCACCATTCAATATTCGACGCAAGAAATAGAGCGTTTCATGTCCAACAAAGTACAAAAATAAGATGAAAAATAATACCTCTCAAGTCTTAACTGAATGAAGCAGAAGACAAATAAAATAACTGTTTATAGACAAAATAAAGCACCAGGAAATAGAGTAGAAAAACACTACAATAGAACTATCCATTCAGAATTTTAACAAAAAAAGCACTAGGAAATAGAGCTCTAGTATCCTCATCATCGCCTATGGGGGCTTCCTCCTCTTCACGATGCGCGGGATCGTTGCTCGACATATTGTTTAGTGAGGAAAGAGAGAAAGAGACGCAAATCTACAACCTAGGTCTGCAACCGGTAGCAAACGATAGATCTGGAAGTTGTGGAGCACGCTCGTAGTTCACGACAAAGGACTAGTCGGAGTTGTTAACGCCGCTATAGCGAATCTCCTTGGCGGCAAGGGTGGGGCCGTTGGGTGCGGCAAAGGAGATGGGTGGGTCTCAAGACTCTTATCTGCGTTTATGATGATGGATTTGAGAAAGACGTTCTGCATATTGTTGGGGTTTAAAGAGAAATTTTTTTATTTTTATAGAAGAGAGGGAACAACAAAATGTCGAAAGCGCGAGATTGAAATTGAAATATCTGAAAAATTTGAGTTTCAACAACTGGTTTTAAAAAACCAATCGTTGTAACTTTAAAAAAAAAAAAAGTGGCGTGGGGGAGGCTCGACTTTTTTCTTAATGGCTATCAACGACTGTTTGTTTACAAACAGTCATTTGTTTTACTTATCTTAATATAACTATCGAAATTCTAAGCTATATACTAGTATATAGCTATTAATATGAGAAAAAATAACAACAATAATCATGTAATCTTAGGCTTTTATTCTAATGATTAGTAGCAAATTTTTTTGTTTATTGATTAAATTTAATGCGTGATTTCAATGATATTGATATTTTTTTTTACAGATATATTGATTGAAATCACAACAGTCAATCAGTCATGTAATCTTTAGATTTACATATTAAAATCACAACAGTCATGTATTAAATTATTAAATTTATTTATTGATTTCAATGTTTGATATATATATATATATAATATATATATAAATAATAGATTTTATTTTATTTTTTATTTTAATTAGAAACTAACTAAATAAAAATAAGGTTAGATTTCTTCACTTAACGATAATCAAAATTATAGGCTACAAACTTGGAGATAGCTATATATATGTATATATATATAAATGTTTGTGTGTGTGTGTGTATATATATATATATGTTTATATGTGAGATATATTGTTTAATTTATCAACTTTAATTATAAACTAATTAAATGAAAATACGATTAGATTTCGTCTCTGGACTATCGAAATTCTAGGCTACATACTAGGGAAATAGATAAAAATGTGGGATACAATGACTGTTTTTATAAAACCAGTCGTTGTATCACAACATTTAACGTCTGTTTTATAAAACAGACGTTAAATATTAACTTTTAATGTTAGTTTTTAAGGAAATGGACGTTAAAGGTAAGTAGAAAATTACAACAGTGCCACCGCCTACTTTTCAACGTTTATTTTGTGTGAAACAGTCGTTGAATATTCTCGACAAAATTTCAAAAATGCCATCGCCTCGTTTTTTATGTTTGTTTTCATTTAATCGGTCGTTATATGGGAGTCGTTAAATATACTTTTTGTAGTAGTGAAACTTACCTGGGAGGTTGGAAAACCATAACATCAACACAGGATTCTACTTTGTTCGATCGAACAACAAGACCATTTCATTGTTCGAAACATGGTACCGCACGAAGGACAGCTCCACGGGTCAAAAGGAACAAGACATGCCTCAAGATCTCATTAGACATGGCATAACTAGACAGTTGGGAGTTAAGGGTAGGTTCATGGACACTCTATACTTCAGTGGGTTTTGTCAAAATAGTAAGGACTTAATTTAGAGCAGTCACCACCATACATTCCAACTGTTGCCGGAGCATCACTTCGAAGACCGCGGACCGTAAGGCCGTCCTCCGAGATTAGATGCGGTTCAAAATGTTGGAGTCAAGTAAGAGTGATTTGACCAAAACTGTTGGGTGGTCTCATCACCATGAATACCGCAAGTCATGGAAAAATTAGTAATATAATCCCAAGGACGACGAGGCAATGTGTGTACATACATATGTAGCTAGAGATATTCCTATTGAATATGCTTGTTAGAGGAACATGGTGAAAAAGATATGCTTTATGTTTTGCGGTAATGTTTTATTTATTTTATTGTTTTTTTGGTGAAAAGGATGTGCTTTGATTTAACCAACACTGTTGTGTGTACATACATATGTAGCTAGAGAGATTCCTAATTATTGCTATTGATTCCTTTAGTTTAATTTTTCTTTTTGGTGAACGATTCTTTTAGATTTAATTTGTACGGTGATCATACGCGTCTTTTCCCTGAGAGGTTCTTCTGTTTTTGTTGTTGTTGAAAGGGGCTGATCCAAGTTAATCAGAAACAATCGGGCACATCCTAGCGATGCCCATTCCTACCTCATCTTCGTGCAGAAGACGCTGCATCCCCTCCGGTGGAGCTTCCAGGGAGTGGAATCCCTCATCTAGTTTCAAAGCAAAAGATGCTAAGTAGTCGGCACAGCGATTCCCTTCTCGGAAAACCTGGATCATCGAAACCCGCCAATCCCGAGCCAGCAGACTCTGAATCCTCCTGACGATACTAATACACGCATGCACTGAATCTCTGCTCTTCATAACCATATTCAGGGCTGCCAAACAGTCAACTTGTACCTCCAGCTCCTTATAATTCTTCACCCACGCTTCCTCTAGACCATCCAACATCGCCCAGAGCTCAGCTTGAAAGGGTGAACAAATCCCAATGTTCCTACAGCATCCATGAATCCACCGACCATAGTAATCTCTAAACACATATCATGCCCCTGCTCTCAAGGTGTCTTCCTTCCTTGCACCATCACAGTTCAAAGAAATCCTTGGGGCCTGAGGTTTAACCCAGCAAATCATACGAGACTGCCTAAGCATGCAGTCCTGGACACTGCTGCGCATAGCTCTCGCTTGCTGATTGAAAGCCACCAACGCCCTCACCTCGCATGCCACCGCCCCGGGTTGGGGATGGACCTGTTGAAAAATAACTTGATTTCTTGCAGACCATAACTTCCAACATGCCAGCCCAAAGAGGACCGCCCATTGATTAGCCTCATCCCCCGAAACGCTTGTCTGTACAAGATTATGCCTAAACCAGGTTTGAAAATCTCCCTGAAAGAACCCTAACCATCGGTTATCTGGGAGCAGGTGCTCCCATACTTTATTGGCAAAGGTGCAATGGCGCAGGACGTGATCAATATCCTCTACCTGACTCCCACATCTCGCGCACATTTCTGAATTTGTCATGTGCCTTCTCCGTCTCACCGCGTTAGTCATTAAGCTTCCCTAGCCAGCCAACCATAAGAAGACCCTCACTCGCTGAGCCCCATCCCAGTTCCAAATTGATTTCCAGCAAGTATCCTGACTCTCCTCTCCATTATCAGACAGCATATCATAAGCGGACTTCACCGTAAAATACCCATCCGACGAGAGATCCCAGAAACTAGAGGTAGCGCCATCATCTCTCGAAGGGGGAGGACAGGCGGAGATTCGAGCTAGAACTTGACTTGGCAAGTCCTGACCAAGGCGATTCCAGTCCCAACTTCTATCTGATTTCACATAGTGGTTCACTGGCTGCAGCAATTCACCCGGCGTAATATCGCGGAATGCCATATATTTGAGAGGGCCCACCTCAGGGACCCAACTATCACCCCAGAACCGGACACTTGAACCATCACCAAATGACCATCTCATGCCCAGCTCCACATCACTCCATAGCCGTCTCAGATGGCGCCATAAATAGGAAGAACGTGTGTTACGAGCCCAAGATACTGTCAGTTCATTCCAGCCATACTTCTTCCTTAATACCTGGACCCAGAGGAGATCAGGCCTGGATTTAATGGCACATCCCAACTTCATTAGAAAGGCATCGTTTTGTTGTTCCATTTTCTTTAGACCACAACCCCCCTGCGAGTACGGCTGGCACATATCCTCCCACTTTACCAAACTGGGCTTCCAATCTGTAGCTGTTCTCCCCCAGACAAAATTACGGTTGTGACATTCGATTTTGAGGCATATACTAGAAGGGATCTTGGTTGTCTGCATAGTATAAGAAGGAATAGCTGCTAATACTGATTTTGCAAGAGTAATTCGCCCCGCTAAAGATAGAGATTTAGCCACCCACCCCGATAATTTGGACTGAACTTTCTCCTCAAGGTATGCATAGGTCACAGACCTTACTCTCTGATGCAACAGTGGAACACCTAGATACTTTCCCAGATCCTCCGTTCTCTGGAACCCCATCTCGTTACAAATCCTTATCTGCTTGACTCGCGGGACATTCTTGGAGAAATAAATTGTCAATTTGGACCTGCTAACCTTATGCCCCGAACTTAGACAAAAATCAGATAGGACTTTATTGATAAGACTAACCTGGTCGCCTGATGTTGAGCTAAATAGCACCAAATCATCCGCAAAGAAAAGATGGGACAAGGGAGGCCCACCCCGGCCTAAGGTAATAGGCAACCACCGATTCTGTTGCACTTTCTGAGTGATCATTTGAGAGAGACGTTCCATACAAAGCACAAACAGATACGGGGAGAGAGGGTCCCCTTGCCTAATCCCCCTGGAGGGGTGGAACTTATCAGAGCGATCCCCTTTCCACACCACTCTCATAGAGCACGTAGAAACACAAACCATAACTTCCTGAACAAATTTCTCTGGGAGACCAGCATCAAGAAGCGTCTCTCTAATAAAATCCCATCTCAACCTGTCATAGGCTTTCTCTAGATCGACTTTGATAGCCATCCATCCGTTCAAACCACTCTTATACCGCATAGAGTGCAACACCTCTTGGACTATGATTATAGTGTTCGTAATCTGCCAACCTAATACAAAACTTTATTGGTTAGGAAGAACTAGCTTAGGAAGCCACTCCTTCAGTCGGTTAGCGAGGACTTTAGTGACTGTCTTGTACGGTACCGTGCATAAGCTAATAGGGCAAAATTCTTTAAGACAGACTGGATTTGGGATTTTTGGGATGAGTGTGATAAAAGTCTCATTAATCGCTGGTTCGAACTCACCTTTATCAAACAAGGCGGAAACTATCTGACAAATCGAGGGACCCACCGACTTCCAATTCTTTTGAAAAAACTCTGCATGTAGACCGTCAATTTCTGGGGCTTTAAGAGGTTTCATTTGAAACAAAGCAGCATGGACCTCACCGGGAGATATATTGGCACTCAACGCTCTGCTCATGGCGCCTGAAAGATGAGGAAAAAGACCCCTACCTTCATATTGGGAGACCTGATCCGAGTCCTTAGTGTACAGGCCATTGAAAAAGAGAATGGCCCATTGTTTCAAAGTCTCATTATCCTCACACCACCTGCCATTGTCATCACGAAGTCCCACTATAAGTTTGCGACGAGACTTCTGGATACCCTTAGCATGATAATAGGAAGTGTTCCTATCACCAAGCTTAATCCAATCACACCTCGCCCGTTGGGCCCACGTAATACTCTCCTGATCACATATATTCTCAAACTCCTGATGCAACTCCCTCTCTAGATGATCCAACCAATCCGATGGCCTCGTTTCCTGCGCTTTTTGAATCCCATCTAACCTGGCCAGAATGCGACATTTACGAAGCCCAATGCTCCCAAACACTTCCCGATTCCACTTCTTGGCTGCCCCTGAAAATGTTGCTACATTAGTACTAAAAGGATCCTCCTCCCGCCAGTTGTCCTTAACTACCTGCTCAAAGGAATCAGTCATTGCCCATGCAGCCATATACCGGAACGGTTGCTGCTGACGACGGGCCCCCACTACCCCACCCACCTGAATACACAGCGGTCTATGGTCTGAGCTCAACTTAGGTAGGTGTCGCACAACAGAATTACCACAGGAGCTCATAAACTGAGAATTCCCGAAGGCACAGTCAAGCCTCTGAAGCAGGGTCCCACGTCGCCAAGTGAATTTAGGTCCTGAAAAGCCCAAGTCCATCACACCACTATCAAACAGGAACTGACGAAATAATCCATAACCACGTGCCCGACCCGAATTGCCTCCAGCACGGTCCTCACTATGCAATAGGGCGTTGAAATCCCCCGCAAGGAGCCAAGGATCTGCTATATTACCTGCCACCTCCGCTAAAGCTCCCCATAATTCTTTCCGTACCATGGGATTTGGGCTCCCATAGATTGCCGTAAAAGCAATAGCCCCAGAAACCCCCTGCATCCTTAGTGTTGTATGGATAAACTGCGCATGACACACCTCTACTGAAACCTACAAATTTTTTCGCCAAAGTATCCAAATGCCTCCTGAGAACCCTCGTGCCTCTAACCTGTAATAAAACTCAAAGCCAGAAAGTTTTATAAATCTATCTGCTTTAATTCCAGAAATTCTAGGTTCTACCAACACCACCATATCAGGCCTGTGCTCAGTCAAAAAGTGTTTAAATGTACCACGGAAGCTCCTACTTGCAGCCCCTTGGCAATTCCATACAAAGATTTTTAAAGACATAATAACTTGTTTAGCGGTGATACTATCTTCCTTGATCCCGTCGGATCATCGTCATTTTCTTCCGAAGGCAAAACCACTACAGGAGAGCACCCTGATTTTGTCTCCCGCTCCTTAGAATTCCCCAGTTCCTCCCTTAATACATCAAGAGCATCCTTTGAAATTTGCATCCCAGAATCCTTCTTTTTAATTTTAAGGTTTCGTTTAGAGCTAGACTGGAGCTTGACCCCATTGGACACACTGTTGGCTTTGTTCTCCTTACCCCTTCTCCTATTACCAACCATCTCTACCTTCAAGTGCGGGAAGGACATAACCTCACTATTCTGGATTTTTAATGAATCCAGTGCCATCCGACTTTGCTACAGGATCATAACAGTATGATTGCTCTCCTCCAGGGATGACGATGTCTTAATGGGAACCAAACCAGTACCTTGAGATAGAGGCCCTACCTCACCGACCACTCCTTCCTTACTCGAACTAGGTAGGACACCCAACGGACAAATATCCATTTCTGGGCCCACTCTACTCGCTGCAGCCACCGACTTGGAAGGGTCCTGTTGCTCCTTACCCTTAGATTCGGCTTGGTTAAAAGATTTCCCAACATTTACCGCCTTGGGCCGATACTCCTGTACCTGTTTTGGGGCTCCAATTTTAACCCCCTGAGAAGTGGGCCTGGGACTCGCCACGTTCCTATTATAATTCTGCACACCGCTGACTTTCCCTTGATTAAGAGGAGAAATCAAAGGGATTCGGTCATTACCCTTACGAACCTCAATCATATCACTTTTGTCCGTTCGCGCTAATGGGGGTGGAAGATCTCCACAATCAGAAAGTACGTTATACCTTGATCCTGCTTTCAAAGCAGACTCCCCAATACCTGCCTCTTTCCCCCGATATTGTTTATTTCCTTTCTTAGGGTACTTTACCACCATCCACGAACCATACGGTGACGGGCTCGCCTCCGGTGTACCACCGTTAACCAGACCAGGACTTACCGAGGATGACGCAGCCGGGACGTCTTGCCTAGGAGGGGGAGCACCATCACTCATCTGGGATTGAACACCGCATTTCTTCTTTGAGTGCCCATATTTTCCACAAGCAAAACATATATGGGGCAGACCTTCATACTCAATATGATAAGACGTGCCATCAACCTTAATGCAGGGAATGAGTGGATTTAGCAGATCAATTAGAATAGCTATCCGAGCATGCTTCCCCCTACCACGTACCTCTGTCATGTAGTCTATCTTCACTACGTTTCCCAGCAGAGCCCCAATCGCCCTTAGGGTGCTCTTGTGGTAGTATCTAATAGACAAACCTGGGATTCAAATCCATGCAACAACTTTGGAGATAGCCCCTGTTTTAGCATCAAACTCCAGGGACCATGGCTGTACCGTCAGATAGGCACCGTAGATCATCCAAGGCCCACCCGTGAGGACCTTCATGTAGTCCTCTTCTAATGCAAAGGTTGCACAGTAGAAACCACCTTCCATGTCCACCAACTGATAGGACCCTTTTAGCTTCCATAACATTTGCGTTCTAGCCAACAGATCATGGTATATGATCTTTCGTCCCAGCAATTTCACAATTAAGGATCGCTCCATTCCTTTTGCTAAGGCTTCCCGAATCTCGCTCGAGAATTTTATGCAGGGAATCTCCCCTTCCTTCCCCACCTGGAAGTCCATCTCCGTAAGCACCACCTCCGGCACCTTCTGGCTCTCTCCCACCGTCCTATCACCAGTAACCAGCTTGTCCCGATACGAAATACCTGCCTTGGGAGCCGTCTCCTCCATCAGCACATCTGATTCCTCAGGCCCCTTTCCTGAGCCATCTCCCACTCCATCAGTCCTGATACGGACCTTCTTTGTTGATCTCTGATCTTCCTCCGTAGTTTGGGGCGGTGATGTTGTCTCTTGCAGAGCCTCCATCGATCGAAAACTGATTTTTTTTTTTTTTTAAATTGCACTGATTTTAAAAGTAAGGGGAGAAATTGTTTCTTAGAGGTTCTTCTGTTTAATCCAACGAATCAGCTGGATGGTCTTCATATGGCCTATGCAATTTTATCCTCTTAATTTCTATCATAAATAGAATGGGATAGATTATTCTGCCTACTCTTATTTTGCCTACCTTTATCTACCTCTCTCAATACCGTTAGATTATAATCTCATCCAACGGCGAAGATTTCAAGAATAAAATAAACCATTTTACCCCTTCCTCTCTCTCACCGCCTCCCTCCCTTTCTCTCTCCTCCGCTAAGAACTCTGCTTCATTTTCCCGATATCCTGGGCCTCTAGATCATTTATTCTGTAAATTACAAAGAGCGAAATCCTATAAAAATGAGCAATAGTACACTGATAACAGCCCAGCGATACATTGTTGAGATATGCACAGGGTAATGTCCAGGTCTATCCGAATTATTCCTTATGAATATACATTAAGAACCAAATTGATCCCGAACACGAAAAATATTCATGTGTACACCAGCAAAATTAAAGTTTAGATAAAATTATAATTGCCCGTGAGACTGGTTTTCCACGCACCAGTCTTGGATCATTCTCCGAATAGTGTGATTTGGGATCATGTGAGTGCTCAAAAGAAACTGCTTGATCACTGGGCAACTGTTGTTCCCAGATTCAATCCACCTCTCGATGCTAGCCCTGTCAAAGGTGATTCCGGTGCACAGAGTCACCGGATCTTTCACCAGTTCAAGGCTCACAGGGCACCGAAAGTGCGTCGGAAAGAGTGAGAGAGGGTGGGAGGCAGTGGGAGAGAAGAAGGGGTAAAAGGATTTATTTTATCCCTCAAATCTCCACCGTTGAGATTATAATCTAACGGTATTGAGAGAGGTAGGTAAATGTAGGTAAAATAAGAGTAGGCAGAATAACCTATCCCAAATAGAATATATTTAATTTGGAATTATTTACAAAATTCAACTACATAACTTTTAAAGACAATTTTTTATTTTTTTTATTAAGATATGTAGCGTTTCGGTTTCACACTTCACTACTGAAACAGTATTGCATGGATGTCTTTGGATTCATTATTTGACTGGTATGCAGAGCATTATTATTATTAGAAATAATCTGGTACTGTTATTATTATATTATTGTTCAGAATTAAGCTGTCATAGTTCTTCTTTCCAAAAAAAAAAAATGTAGTACTTATAGTAGGTAAATACAGAATTGGTGTGTTTAATTAGTTAGAATGAGGTGTTAGAGATAAGTATATGAATTAGAGGAGTTTAATTAGATGTCAATTAATGTAATCGAAACGGTTGTGTGTAATTAATGGAGGAGGCAAAGGGATTATGACTACTTAATTTTAATTAATCAGAGGACGGTATATAAAAGGGTTGCTAGTTAATGATCGCTGCTGATTTAGAGTAAAATGACACCCTTAAGGGATAAATATTGAAACGGGAAATCTGCATTTAATTTTGGCCAAATACATGTCATTAAATAATTAAAGTTTTATGAATAAGTAATATATTGCGCCTTCCAAGTGAACCTTTTTAATAGATTTAATCTTTCTGCTTTAAACTGGAAATCACAATCTTTCTGATAGTGATGATGTTGAATTATCTGAGAATATTTGAGATTTAAGTGTGTGTGTGTCAATATATATTGATATGTTAAAATATCTATATATTTCTTGATTATTGACACATGCAAAGTCCTATATATGAATAGTTGGGCTTTTAGTTTTGTCCTTTCTGCAATGGATGAATTCCAAAGTCAAACTTTTAATGTTAAAATAGTCATATAATATGTGATTTTAAACCATCATACCCATGTTATACAAAGTACTAGCTTACTTCTAATTTCAAGTTATCAACTTTGTTGTTATGTTCATTAGAAATTAAAGGGAAAAAAAGATGATGAGAGCTAATGATGATACGTAAATTCCATGACTAATTTCATTTTCTAATTTTATTTTGTTTTTGGTTGCCGACCCGGTTCACTGGGGCTTCGCCTCAACTAATCCGGATTCGACCCGCGTCGCGTACCTGGCTTTGGTGGGAGAGTCCCCCAGTGGGAATTTTTTGCATTCACAAGGCTCGAACTCGAGACATTGATTAAGCGACACAAGCCGCTTACCACTTGTGTCAACCCCGTTGGTTCATTTTCTAATTTTATGACTTGCCTAATTTCTGGTTCTTTAGAGTTGCCTAGCTAACACTACTAAGAAATATATTTTTTCCGCATACTACGTTTGGAAGGAGAAAAATAAGGGTTTAAGACAAATAGACCGAAACTTTTCCTTTGTAAAATGTTGTTTTTGTTTCTTAGCTTACTGTCATATGAGATAGTGTCGCACGTTGTGTTGACATCTTTAACATAAACGTTGTGTGTGTGTGTGTAAAAAAGTTGGTTTCTAGCTTTATGCTTAGTGTTGTTAATGCATAGGGATCTCAAAATATAATTTATACTGAAAATTTTATTCTCCTATACGAACATGTAGCATGTAAGTGTGCAAGTGAGCACGTTTATAAGGTTTTTAATCAATATCGTATAAAAGATTTTCTTTATCCATTTTGATTTGTCACTTCTCAGATAACGTCGTGTGCGAACAAGTAATGGATTAAACCATACGATACTGATTATGGGCTCATAATAATGCTTATTAAATTGATTAGCCAATAGAATATTTAGAAGAGGGATGAGTGAACAAGAAACGAGAAATACTCGATTTATGTTAACGTAACATGACTACCTAGATGGCGTAATGTGTGGAAGAACAAGCAATTAACGTAGGTGCCAAACAAAGTGCATTTTCTATTTTCTATCATGTTCCTTTCAATGAGACATAAATCACTAAAAAATTATTTTTCTAACAAGTTCCTTTGAATCAAACAGGATAGTGACGTGATGTGGCTAAGAAACCCATTCACAAGAGTAAGCAACAATACGAACGAGGACTTACAGATAAGCACAGACAGTTACCTGGGAAATCCTCGGTCGGGAAACCATAAAATCAACACAGGATTCTACTTTGTTCGATTGAACAGCAAGACAAGACAATTTCGTTGTTCGAAACGTGGTACGGTAAGAAGGACATATCGGAAGGACAGAAAGAACAAGACGTGCTTGAAGGTCTCTTAGGACAAGGCATATGGACACTCTTTACTTCAGTGGGTTTTGTGAAGATAGTAGGGACTTTAGTGTTGTCACCACCGTTCATGCCAACTGTTGCCGAAGCGGATCACCGACCTAAGGCCGTACTCCAGGACTGGAGTAACAATTTGACGACTACTTTGAGGTGGTCGAACCGCCATGCATGCCATATCTCATGGCATCATTAACTGGACTTGGAAGTAGAGATAGATAGTTAGTGTAGAGTTCACTCATGGCTTTGGTGAACATTATTGGGACACATTCGAACATGTTTTCACGCGTATTTAATTTACAGTTTTATTGTAGATGAGAATTATTTATCTCAAGAAAGATTTGAATCTCTCTCGTTACAAGCTGAATGATGGTATAATGTAACATCTCAGCCCCTTGAGATTAGTTAAATGGCTCTTATACTAAGAACCGAAGGGGTATCAAATATAGAATTTAATCGGACTTTTAACATATAAAGAGGGTGCAAAATTACATAACACAAAACAATCCATTTCTGATCTCTACCCAAAACTAACTGTTAGCAACAATGTTGCATGAACCATATACATATTCATGATTCATAGTGAATGGTATATACAGGATGCTGATGTGATGTGGCTAAGAAACCCATTCACAAGACTTGGCAACGACACTAATGACGACCTACAAATCAGCACCAACAGATACCTCGGAGATCCTCGGTCGGAAAAGCATGATATCAACATAGGATTCTAGTTTGTTTGACCAATCACATTCCTTAATTCTTAATACAAAAAAACCGACGTTTTGTAGTGGTTTTAACCGCTACAAACGACACTAGTAACGATTCAAAGAATAGCTATAAAATACACTATTGCAAGCTATTTGTAACTGTTTTTAAAAACTGCTACTCATGTAATAAAACTGCTACTGTACTTGTAGCAGTTTTAGGTCACCACTATAAGATGAGATCGAGATGACGGATTGTGTGAACATTTTATAATAGTTAGAAAACAGCTACAAATGATGGCGCAAAAATTTTGAGTGACGAAAAAGGAAAATTGAGAAATTGGCGCCAACATTGTAGCTGTTATTAAACCGCGATTAAGTACTTCCACGAACTTAAAAAAATTGGTGGCAAACTTTTGTAGCGGTCGTAAAACCGCTACAAATATTGGATGAAATTTCAAAAACTGGGCCAAATTTTAAGGCAAATTTGGATTAAAATTTGTAGCGATTCTAGAACTGCTACAAAATATTGCAATTTTTTTCTAAAAAAAAAAACAACATTTGAGTTCATTTTTACAATGTTTTATTATTTAAATGACAATTTAAATGATAATAGTTAATATTTTATAAAATGATTAACTTAAGTTAGATAAATATAAATATTATATAGGTAAAATACTGAGAATGTGTAGATAATATGAACTTATTATGTTGTCTACTAGATGATATTTGATTATGGAATGAATGTTGATGATGATAGAACGAATGTTGAAGAAATGTCCTTAAAATTCTAAATAAGGAAAAAAAATTTAGTATCAGTATTATAAGAAGGAAAAAAACATTGAAATCAAATAGTTTTTAAATTTTTTTACCATATTTGATCATCTTGCTCAACACTTAAGCTCTTCAGAAAAAGTTGACAGATGAGAGAAAATGTGAGAGAAGGTGGGTAGGAAGAAATGAAGGAGTGTATGAAATGAGGTGTGGTGGAAATATTTATAGGGATCTATGTAACTGTTGTAGTGGTTGATGTGACGGTTTTTGTAGCGGTTTTTGTTTGTTTTGTAGTAGTTACTAAATCGCTACAAATGTTCGTTGGTATTTTTTAAAATAAAAAAATAGAGTTTTACAAGAACATAAGCATAATTTGCTTAATCATTCTTGTTGGAAATTATGCCCTAGGGGCCAATCATTGTACTTTAAACATTATTGTTATTTAAAGTATTTCTCTGTCTTGTTATCATATCATTTACATGTTTATTATGATGACTGTATCTTTGGATGTATCATAATGATTGTCCTAATAAATGTCCCTGGTCGGTTATCTATGGGGGAGCGAAAATGAAATAAGACCAGTATGACTTTGATGAGGTGTGGAGATACGAATCAAAGTCTTAAGCACTTGTAAGAGTACAAGGTGCTGGATCGACCCACTATGAGGAAGCTGCATGGATTAAGTCATAAGCTTATCTCATGTATAACCACGCCACAATGCCCTTTGACCTGAGATCATCATGGATTCCTACATGAGAGACGCTAATCTTTGACCTAGTCAAAATTAAAGTCACCTTCGACCAGGTGATGATAAAGGCTTCGATCAGGATTATTGGTTTTCATGCAATGGAATGTGAATGGTCAAGATGGGATTTGTCCCTCACATTTGTAGAGAGACATTACTGGGCCCCTCAATGAGTAAGTCTGAGAAATGTATGGCCATACTACGATGGAAATGAGCTTCCATTTCAATTGTAAGACTACTCAAGAATCGAGAAAGTGATGATCAAGAACATGAGGATGACACTATCCATGCTTCATCCTTGACCAAATTATTGCATGACAAAAGGGACGTGGCATGGTTGTATGAAAGGTTGCATTGTATCATTGATCCTCATATGAATTGGGTAGTCATAATGTATTGCTAGAGGCCGCTTACGACTTGTGGGCTGGTACAATTGGCCCGCTGCCAATTTCATGTGGGCCTACAGGGTCACACACAAGAATAGCCTAACACGAGCTAAAATGTCCAGATTCATTGAATTTAAGATATGTCTAAGATTTAATGAATACGACATTTAATGTAGGATGAAAAAAAAAAAAATATATATATATATATATATATATATATATATATATATATATACTCGAAAATAATATTATTATTATTTATATAGATAATAATATTATTATGTAGTATTTGGTTTTGTATTTAATTTATTTGACAAATTAAATAACTAAAACTAATAAAGATATCATATCTCAGATTTAATTTATGAAGATAAATTAAACCAATTGGCTTTTAATTCGGATTAAATAAATAGATTAGATTAGATCTGTTGGACAAATTTAATTAGTATTATTTTTAATCCAATTCAAATTTCAAAATTAATTAAGATTAATTTTGAATATATAATACAGCCTATTAGGGTTTGAAAACCCTATGAGATAATGTGCAAGACGTATTAGAAAAGCCGCAAGAGTGGACGGAGAAAAGCATTGGAGGCACTAGTACGCTGCCTGTGCTAGAGTTCGTTCGTGTGGATACCGGTAAAGGGAGTTGGTTCATTCAGTCGGCTCCTAGTGATCGAACAAGACGCATACGAAAGGTACGATTTTGACTATTCTAATTTAAATGCCGTTGATAGATCCTCCATTGGGATTCGTAATTTATTTTGATAAATTCCTTCCGCTGTGGGTACGAATCCCGACAATTTTTACTCGCCATCCTACAAAAAATGTGTGGAAAAAATGTTAGTTGTGAGTTTAATATGTTTGTACAAAAAGTAAACTTAAATTAAGCGATAATAAAGCGTAACATATAAAAACACATCGAACTATAGGTAAATTGTCATCGCCTTCAGGAAAGAAGTTTTCAAAATTGGTAGGATAGAATGGCAGACTCTCGTAGGCGATGTTATCACCATTGTCCATGTCGTAAAGGCCTCGACACTTTAAGTAAACCACCATATTCCAATCCATGTGCCTCTCGTCCTCAACATAATAAACTTGATGTGCCTATAAGACAAGAATATATGGCTCGTGGCTCGTAACAGCATAGAGCCAACAGAAAAGCTATGCTTATAAAAGGAGACCTCTAGAATTTGAAGTTGGAGATCACGTTTTCCTGAAGATATCTCTAGTTACGGGAATTGGTAAGGCAATCAAGAGAAAGAAATTGAGCCCTCGGTACATTGGTCATTTTGAAGTTTTGTCGAGAATCAAACTAGTGGCATACTGAATAGCTTTGCCCCCAAACTTGGGTAGGCTTCATAATGTCTTCCATGTTTCACAATTGAAGAAATACCAACCATACCCTGAGCATGTCATCAAATACGAAGATGTTGATTTACAAAATGACCATACCTATGTGGTTGAGCCTGAGCGGATCATTGATTGCCAAGAGAAGCAGCTTAGACATAGGAGTATTCCATTTGTGAAGGTGGTCTGGAAGGGACTATCTTCTAGAGAGGCAACTTGGGAGGCAGAAGAAGACATGAAGAAGCAATACCAGGATTTTATGCCCTAGGGTATGTATCAAATTTTGAGGGCGAAATTTAATTTACGAGGGGAGAATTGTGACCTCCCAAATTTTGGAGATTAAGAATTAAGAATATTACATGGAATTAATTATGGGAAATTTAGCCTAGATAAATGTTTAAAATTAATATTTGGAAATTTAGGCATATTTTCCGAAAATTAAGGATAATTAGTTTGTGGTTGATTTTTGGCCTAAATATTTTGAAGATAATATTTAACGGCCTAAATAAATTATTTAAGGAAGAAAAATCCTTATTTAGGATTAAGGATTATTGTCTATCATATATACCCACTCCTAACACTACTACAAATAAGGGTTACTACTACCCTAAGAGACATCCTTATTTTCAAAAAGGAAGTAAAAAGTGAACGTAGTGACATTTTTGTAAAATAAATACTGATATGTTCAAATGTGGCGTCCTAAAATTATTTTTAGAATGTCTAAAATAAATTATGGCGTCCAAAAAAAATTTAAGGATGCCTATTTAAACAATTTTGCGCCAAAATTTAATGTTTTAGTGCCATCGCGAATCCGTTTGTTGATTTTTTTTATTGGCGTCCTGATTAAAGTTTAGGACGCCTTAATTTATTTTTGGGCGTCCTGATACATTTCCAGGACGCCTTAATAACATTAGTGGCGCCCTGATTTAATATCAGGACGCCCTAATAAATTTTAAGGCGACCTGAATATATATCAGGTCGCCTTAATTAAAAATTAAGGCGACCTGATATTGGTTTAGGACGCCTTAATGTTTTTTTGGCCTCCTGAATCATATATCAGAACGCCAAAATTTAAAAATTGGCATCCTGAATATACTTTCAGGACGCCAATTTTTCTTTTTCTAATAGTTAAATACTCGGATCGTCACTTACCTCGATCAGTCAGACGATAGACTTTCATTTACTCCCTCTCCCCAAATCCTCTCACCCGCGCCGCCTCCTTCCCCAAATCCTCTCATCGTGGCCATTTTCGCAGGCGTCTCCTCCATCACTGCCTCGCCGCTCCTCCATCTCTGCTGTGCCTCTCCTCCGTCTCTTACACTCGTGGCTTTCTCCTCGCAACTACAATAAGTTTGTAAGTCTTCTCGACCTAAAAAGTTTGTTGGTGTCTGCTCATAGATTTTGATTCTTCAATCACCTATTTTGGCATTCTCAGGTGGCTTCACCGTAGGTACCACGTACACCGGTTGTTGACGTCGTTTTCCATTGAGTGAGCGTCTCACTCCGCCTCCTTCTGAAACCCAAACCTACCAAGCCCTATCACTGGTTTGTCTCCTAATCACTTCCATTGTTAGGTAATGCTTGTTCTTCTTGTTCTTTGATTTCCTTTTCACCTTAATTGCTAGATTTTACTTACTCTGTTTAGGATTAGAATTTCGATTTAGATAATGCTACAATTGAATTGATTTTCCTGTTTACATTTACATTAGAGTGCATTTGGTATATTAAGATTGTATTTTCTTTAATACTTGGCCTTGTGAGTTTCTTGTGCATTTTTGAACCCTTGTAACATATATAGATGTAACATAGTGGAGGGAGGTTTTGGAGCATTTTCTGAATAAAGGATACTTGATGTAATATTTCCATGCATTGCTTTGGTTTGGTGACTCTTTTATATTGTTTTAGAGTGTTTTACATGTCTCTTGAAAGTTATAGAAGTTTGGTAATGTTGGTAATGTTCTGACTAAAATTTTGGTAATGTTGTAAATGTATGAATTCAATATGTTGAGCAATAGAAGTGAGGCAACAATTTGTTGAATTAGTAGTTGAAATGGTTTGTTGTTGAAATTTTGGGATGTCTTACTGTTGAGGGGAAATGCTGCCGAATTTTTTTTTACAAGATTGAGAAAAAAAACATGTCATTCTTGAAGTTGTTATGAACTTGACTGTTGTTGGAAATGTCATAGGTGATAATAAAATGGGTCATAGTTGGATGAATTCTTTGAGAACTAGTGAAGAATATGAGAATGGGGTGGAAGAGTTTATTGAATTTGCTAGAAGGAATGTGGCTACAAAAAATGATATGTATTATTGTCCATGTGTTAATTGTTTAAATGGGATACGAAGGGATATTCCTGATATAGGGGATCACCTAATTTGTGATGGAATAAACCTTCGATACACAACGTGGATATGGCATGGTGAGGAAGTAAGTACTAATGCATCCCACGAAAATGAACTAGAGGTAGATGATGATGGAATGGAGAGGATGATTCATGATGTTGAGGTAGAATCTTTTGCACAATCGCATGAATATGATAGCGTCCGGAGTGATGCAGAGACACCTTTGTTCCCTGGGTGTACTAAGTATACACGGTTGACTTGGACCTTACATTTGGTCAACTTAAAGGCAACTTGTGGGTGGACCGATAGCAGTTTCACGTCGCTTCTTGAATTGTTGTGTGATATGTTGCCAGATGATAATGTACTTCCAAATCGTATGTATGAGGTGAAGAAAATCTTGTCTACCATGGGCATGGAGTATGAAAAGATACACAGCTGCCCTAATGACTGCATATTGTACAGAAATGAGTATGAAGGCCTTAGTAATTGTCCGAAGTGTAAAACTTCAAGATACAAAGTGAAGAAAGGTGGTGGTTCTGGAGATAAGACAACAAAAAAGCAACCTTTGAAGGCATTGTGGTATCTTCCGATAATACCGCGGTTTAAGCGTCTGTTTACTAGTGAGGCAACGACGAAGAAGTTGAGATGGAATTCTGATGAGAGAGTATCTAATGGAAAATATATTCGGCACCCGGCTAACTCTCTACAATGGAAGAAAATAGACGAAATGTTCCCTAAATTTGGCAGTGAGCCAAGAAATCTTCGGCTGGGGATTTGTGCAGATGGCTTCAATCCGTATCGAACTCTTAGTAGCACCCATAGTGCATGGCCGGTTCTCCTTGTAATATACAACTTACCTCCTTGGCTATGTATGAAACAAAAGTTCGTGATGCTTTCTATGATGATTTCTGGACCAAAATAGCCCAGGAACAATATCGATGTGTACTTAGCGCCTTTGATTGAGGATTTGAAGAAGTTGCGTGGTATGATATTTACCACGATAAACGACTTTCTTGCATACGGAAATTTGTCAGGGTACAGTGTGAAGGGGCATAAAGCATGTCCAATATGTGAAGCAGACACAAACTTCCATCAACTAAAGCACGGAAAAAAAGGTCTACCTCAGCCATAGGAGGTTTCTTCCTCGGTTCCACCCATATCGTAAGTTAAGAAAGTGTTTTAACGGCCTACCGGAGCATAGAACGGCTCCAAAGGCCTTGACCGGAAAGGAAGTTCATAGTCGGGTGAAACATATCAATGTCATATTGGGTAAGCAGCAAAGGATTGTGGGTCGGAAGAATATATGGAAGAAGAGATCAATTTTCTTTGATATTCTATATTGGCGTAGTCTTGATGTGAGACACAGTCTCGATGTGATGCATGTGGAAAAAACGTTTGCGATAGCCTTGTCAGTACTCTTTTGCACATACCAGGGAAGACTAAGGATGTAATTAATGCGAGACTAGACCTGGTTGATATGGGAATAAGAGAACGGTTACATCCACAAGTAATGGAAGATTGTAAGAGGGCATACATGAAGCCAGCAGCTCATACACTATCAAAAGCGGTGAAAAAAAGTTTGTGTGGGTGTCTATATGACATTAAGGTTCCACAAGGATATTCTTCTAATTTGAGAATGTGTGTTTCAATGGACGATTTGAAGTTAGTGGGAATGAAGTCCCATGATTATCATGTGTTGATGCAACAACTATTACCAGTAGCTATTAGAGGCATTATGAACGATGAAGTGCGGACCACTATAACAAGATTGAGTATGTTCTTTAATGCTATCTGTAACAAAGTCATTGACATTGAAAAGCTGGATGAATTGGAAAATGAGGGTTCTATTATTTTGTCCTAACTAGAGATGCATTTTCCTCCTGCATTTTTTGATATAATGGTGCATCTGATAGTGCACTTGGTGAGGGAGGTAAGGCTCTGCGATCCAATTTACCTAAGGTGGATGTACCCTTTCGAGCGATACATGAATATCATAAAAGGGTATTCTAAAAATCCTTATCGACCGGAAACCTCAATAGTTGACAGATATGTAGTTGAAGAGGCTATGGACTTCTGCAAGGATTATCTATCAGAGGCGACGATACAATCTCAACATGACGAGGGGATAAGCGAGGGAACTCGAGGAATCAGACTGAAGAATATGCCTCGTGAAGAGGTGTTGCAAGCACACTTGTACATCCTGAATAATATGGAAGTAGTTCAACCATACATTGATGAACACAGAAAGAGTTTGAAGAATATGAATCCAATGAAGAATGACATGCAGATAGCTAATGAGCAAAAGAAGACATTCATAAAGTGGTTCGAGTAGAAGGTATTGCACGAGACTGGTGTGTCGGATACAATTCAGTGGTTAGCCTGGGGCCTTCTTTTCAAGTCATCACATGGAGCGATTATGATATAAACGGATATTCTTTCTACACAAAAGACCAAGATGACAGAAATTCTGTGCAAAATAGTTGGGTGATGGTTGAAGCTGAATCCATGCACTTTTCAACTTCGAAAGACAAAAACCCGGTGTTAGCATCAATGATTTATTATGGGGTTATTGAAGAAATATGGGAGATGAGCTAAAACAAGTTCAAAGTTGCTTTATTGAAATGTAAGTGGGTTAGCAATAATGCTATTGTCATAGATCCTAAATTTGGATTTGTCTCCATTGCCCTTCAACGACTTGGTCATAGAGATGAGCCATTCATTATAGCAAGCCAGGAAAAGCAAGTGTTTTATGCTACACACCCTGCTGATAAAAAAATGTCTATTGTACTTCAAAGTAAAAAATAGAAGTACGGTGAAGAATCCCTGATGTAATACCCGATTTTCGACTTACCGAAAATCCTGTATTTTAGGAATATGTTACCATATTAAATTGGTTAACATAAGTGACTTATAGTCACATAAAACAGTGGCTATTTTAAGAGTAAATAAGCCATGGAAGAATTATAAAACACTTAATCAAATTAAGTGTTAATTAGGAAATAATAGGTAAATTAGCTTGCAATTAATTAAGATGAATGACATAATTCTTCTAATTAATTAGAGACAAATTAAAAGCATCAAAAGAGGGCTAATTATATTTGAAAATAATTAAGGCAAAGATAATGAAATAATATGTGTCTAGATAATTCTTTATTGCCATGATTAGCTAACAAACCAATGATGCAATGACACATGTAATTAGTGGGAATTTAATCATTTGATTAGGGAGTTAATTAAGCTTATTAATCAGCCCCAAATGTCATAAAAAAGGTGCAGCCATAAGGGTAGCAAAAGAAGAGATCAATAAAGCATAAAGTAGTGCTGAAAAGTCAACAATTCCATTAGCCAATGAGAACAATGGACCAAGGGATATTTTGCAAATGAAAAAGCATATTTAATGGCTGTTAGAGGGGAGTATGTCGACCAAGCAAGCCAGGGGATGAGATTCAATTTGATAAAGTGTTTCTAATCCAAAGGTTGTGAAGAAAGAAGGGAAATTGGATCACTTTGGGATTTTGCCTATAAATAGAAGGCTTCACACTCTACATTTCTTCACACCAAACACAATCACTTCTAATCCTTAGGGATAGGGAGTGAGATGTGAGTTCTTTTTGGAGGAGAGGAGCAAGAAGGATGAAGGAGTTGTGCTTCAAGAGGTAAGTTCTTGAGCTTTAGTTTTTGTAGTTTTTAGTATAATTGTAGTTGAATCTAGGAAATTGTTAGGAAAGTTCCTTTAATTATTTTTAGGCATCCTTGCATTGAAAAATTCCTAATTAGGTAAAAAATGTGAGGGAATAAGTTTTGGAAAGTTATAGATCAAGATTGTGAAAATTGTAGAATTTTCGGTTTAAAATCCTGTTAAAGTCAGCGAAACAAAGGCTATTATTTTATGTTTACAATGAGCTTTAAAAATCATGAAATTTTACATGAATAAATTAGACATGTAGGGATTTCCAAATATATAAAATATGTATCATTTTGAGTTCTACACAAGGAGATAAAAATCCTTGAAGTTAAGCTATATTTCTGGGCTAAAATCTGGGCAGCATTGAGAAAACATTAAACTGGGAGTGATGCTTGATGTTCTAGGTTCTGGGAATATTTTTCCTTGAAAATAAACATGTCAAGGGTCATGATTAATTTTGAAGCACTAAAAAAATATTTTTGTAGAATTAATTATGATTTTTCAAAGATAGTGAAAAATCTGCCCAGAAATTCCAACAATACGTTTTTAAGAAAATGTAAGGGTAAAAGTGGAATAATAAATCCACCAAGGGTAGAAAGGTAAATTAAACCTTTAGGATATTATTCTAAGTGATATGATATTAAGTGTAATATCATATAAGTTATGGAAAAGGAAATAATCCGACGATAACGTATAGGATATCCGGGATCAAGTCCGGGGTCGGATTCAAAGGACGGACGTCTTGGTAGTACACGGTGAAAGGTACGTTCGCGTACTAGTAAATTTATCTCTGATGTGTCTTGTATGCTTATATGTGATAGATGATTTCATAGGTTCATGTACAGGACTATGTCTTGGATCATATACCGTGGCTAAGACTCGATCTTAGGTCACTGTTTGTACATTCAGCTTGATACGGGTTATAGTCTTGATAACGCCGTGAGATTGTTTTCCTAGCGCTAAGGACACGAGGAGGGGGTGAATTGGGTGTTTGAGAACTAATTTAAGAGCTGGAAATAGTTTGAATGTCAATAATAATTTATAAAGTGGCACATATATGCCGGAATGTTAGTGCAAACGTGATAACATTACATGTGATATGTATTGTTGTGTTGTTAACACTTACAGTAATCCTCTCACTAGGATTCACTCCTTACTGTGTGCTTTTGTATTGTTGTAACCTTACATGTACAATACAAAACATTTTACTCTCTATGATATATAGACATTGAAAAAAATGAGAGTAAATGATATAAAGATAGTATTAGCATGTTGAAGATGTAAGCTTGTTCGCCGCTTTGTGTTGTCGTTGAAGGTTTGTATGGGACTCACTACTTTTCTCGATTTCCAACTTTTGCTCGCATTGAAGATTATGACCGTTATGAACATCGTGGAATCATTCCTGTCATACATATACTTTGCTTAAATATTTTCCTTTTCATATCGAGGTGAGGTTCGGAGAGCAAACTCTAGAGTTTGTAACATTTTTCAGCATCTAGCTCGAGTCTATAATTATAGGCTCGAGTTTGGGTCTCTTCAAAATCATCTTTGCTTTCTGTCTTGTCTAGGCTCGAGTTTGAGATGGATGTTTTCCTGGTTTTATACTTTTCATATGAGGTTAACTGTTACTTGAGGTCTGATGGGTATTGGACCTTAGATTTGTCTAAGGTTCAGGAAAGGAACCAAGATCGGAGAAAGCTCCGGTAGACGGAGCCATGAAGGGGCACCGATGGACAAAGCTGTGAAGAGGCACTGGTCGAGAATAGAGCCGGAAGAATTTTAACAGAGCCTACTTTCTGGCATGGGTCTAATAAAGTTACTTCAAACAGTTTGGTGCCGAAGGCAGGGCTAGTCTATATGGGTCAGTCAATAAGCCGTTGTGAACTCGGTGAGACTCCCATGATAGACACCTACCTGGCCAATCAGTTTGGTTAACTGAGTTAGGTTCATTGCTCCAAGTCTAAGTTAAGGCTTGGTGAAAGTATGTATAGTTACTATTTGAGAATTGTAATTATACAAGTCCTGTACTATTGTATCACATGAATATTCCTTCGGGTTATTTAATATACCAGATACGTCAGGCATCATCATATGTCGGGGCATTTTATATCAGTTACTCATTGTCCAAATATTTGTGCATGCTCTCCCTTTCTGCATTACTCTGATGTAGCACCTCAAACTCTGTTGTTTTTATTATTATTTTGGTATCAGAGCTAATTTGAGTAGATGGAGAATTCGATTCATGATCGGGGTTCTCACAGTCTAATCTGTGGCGAAGGGTTGGCTTTTACCCCGACATGGCCAGACGGCTAGCCACCGTACCTGGTTGAACTGTATGTGCCAGCGAGGCTGGGTCTCTCTTGGGAAAGGCGGAGGTTCTCCCAAATCAGCCGAGAGGCGGTGCGTAAAATTGGCAGTTGAGGTATCTTATGTTGCCACGACGTATGGGCGCCACGGAAAAGTGGTGTGGAATTTGGGGTGTTATATTTTGGTATCAGAGTTAGTTTCAGAGCATGGTTTGGACGACTAGGTTAGGAGTACTGATATAATATTTGCTATGTGATACAGAAAGGACGTACACCCTAAGGGAAAAAAGGTTAGGCTCGGGTAAGTTAAGACCCTAGAGACTTCTGATATAAGTTTAGAACCCATATTCTAGTTCTGTTGCTAAACTCTAGGAGGTCTGATATGGAAATCGAAGTCTGAATTGTATCCCTTCCCAGTGTCTCAAGGGGAAGCGATACAGAGAAGTCGGTACTGCTTAGGTCTTCCTGTACACAGTGACCTATTGATTAAGTTTCCCTGCAGAAATAGTAACTTGCTAAGTTATCCTGAGGGGACAATCCCTGCCTAGTAGAGGCCAAATACCATACGTGCAACGGGGGCGTGGCTCCGGGGACTGAGTCCTTGATGGTGGTGACCGATAGATAGAAAGGGAAAAATAACCAGCATTTCTGGGGAGGGTACTAGTACCTATGAGAGTTATCGGTACGCAGTGGTATGTGTACTGGTATTAGTACCCAGATTCGATAGGCGCTTTAAGGTTAAGCGTGCTTAGGTGAGAGAAATCTTTGGATTTTTAACCCCTGGGATGTAGCATAAGGATTTGAGATCCTTTAAGCTAAAGCCTGGATACCTTGCAGTATGAAACATGGTGATCCTTCGGGATACCATGAGAGTAGATAGAGTGATAGGCTTAAACCTGATCGAAGCAGAGATAGTGCTTAGGTCAAGATATGACTGAGCATTACCTTAGGTTCCAGTACCTGAGAGTAGGAACCATGATGAAGTATAAGTGAGGTGCCTTAGGTTTCAATATCTGAGAGTTAGTTCCTTAACAGAACCATATGATAGATAAAACCCCAGTAGCCACGGGTTATGGTTTCAAGGTGGGACCGATAACCGTAGTGATGTTAGTGACTAATTGATTCCCTAAGTAGTGGGTGGTTACCCGATAGGGAAGGTTGAGATAAAGATGTTGTCTGGAGCTGGACTGATAGTGAAAGTCTATAAGTAGAATGTCCTTAGATGAGATGGCAGAAATAGAGAGAGCAGATTACGAAACCACTAAAGGGTAGGAACCTGATAAGATTTGAGTTCTCGTTATAATGATTCAGAGACGATCAGCTGAAGACAGTACTACTTATGGGAAGTTTGATCGGAGATGGCTACCTACAGGGAGTTCTGATCGGAAAGGGCTACCTACGGAGGGTTCTGACCGGAGGAGCTGACCATTCGGAGGGATTGAGTGAAGCGCCGAGTGAAGTACCGTGGAGTGGAGCCACCGTGATGTCAAACCGAAGAGTGCAGCCGCCGTGACAACAAACCATAGAGTAGAGCTACCAGTGTATCGATTCTCAAGGTAAGTACATTATAATAAGTCTTACATCGAATAGGTTTCCTAGAGAAAAGTTCTACGTAATCCAGTATATCGCCATGGGGTGCTCCAGTATTGTATAGCATATATTGTGTTATGCGATGGTTATGGATCAGTTGGATCCAGTAGTTGCAGTTGAAGCTGCATGAGATTGGGTATGTCCTGGTGAGGACAAAGTGGTGATGTGTACCTCTCAAAATGTTCATGGTAGACAGTATGACCTTTGGGACCGGTATGTCCATAGGTCATTGGACATGTATATGTTTGATGAAAAGCCTTAAGTCCTGTGAGACTATTGTGTCTATAGGCTGGCAGAAGCCCACAGTTGTTAGACAATGAATACCGGGAAGTGTCCTGAAAATTTTGTGAGACCCGAGGATAGCAAGTGATATCCATAATAGCCGGAAGACTGAAATAGAATAGACTAAGCATTCTACGGATGGCTTGAGTAGCCAAGGACAGAGGTCCGAATGCGTTTAGTTAGTGATGACCTTCTAAGATTAGTTGACTGGTTCCTGAGTATGGTTTAAAGATTGAATTTTTAAACTTGCCAATACACCTGCTATAGTTGAAATTTTCGGAATTGATTTTTGAACATGTGAATTTTTGAAACACAGTTTTCAAGTGAAATGTTTTCAACAGAATTTAAGACCACAGTGATGGTCTATTTTGAAATGATGTTTGTTAGAACCCAGAGTTTGAAACTAAGTTTTCAACAATGTTGTGGTAAAGGCAGTACAAAACTGGAAGGACGGAAGATGTTGTAGATGTACACGGTTTGCTGGGTCTTCCCAGATGTTTTGAAATGTTTGAAATCGCTGGCCTTTGATAAAGGCTCTTTTTGAACAAAGAGTTTTTGAGGGGATTTGTTTTGAGAGAATGAAAACCGCACCAGCAGTAAACGCACACAATCCATAACATTTCACCGAGGGCGTACGTTTTGTTTAAAAGGAACCTGACTATCTATGGCTGGACTGAGTTACCGGTAGATAGGGTTGCTATTGATGTGTCAGTGTGAACACTGAGTCTCTTTTGGGAGGGGCGCAGGTTCTCCCACATTGTTTTACGGTACTGCTTATGCAGAGGCCGAATTTGGGGATTGGGATAGGGATAGGGTGCTCATTGTACCAAGTGGTTAAAGTGGTGGCGTGAGCTCTCAATTGTAAAAATTTTATAAAATGAATTATACTCCTCAAAGATATGTGCCGGTAGTAAAATTTTTTGAAACTGATTCGGCAATGAATGTGCTTTCACGAATTTGTGTTGGCAGCGATTAAGTTTGAAAATGTGATAGCACTATTACTTTTTGGTATAGTGCAGATTGCAAAATGTACTGAGACCACGAAAAAAATTTCAATGTGTGAAAATTTGAAAATGAGACAACATAATGGTTTTGGGTAGCGATGACATGTTTGTCAATGCTATTGTGTTGAAAAACGGTGTAGTTGGAAATTTCGATATAGGAACAGGAACTGTTAGAAAGGTCTAGAACAAGGTTAAGCCAGATAGTAGTTGTTAGCTATAGTGCTAAGAAAGTAGTCTAAGAGCTTGGATGGAAAAGGCTCAGATGAAATGAACGAGCAGATGCTCGAGGCAATAATGTTAGTTCTATAATTGGTTTTGATGATAACGGACAATTGTAAACACAGATGAAGTTTGTCTTTGTAAGTTGAAAAACTTACTATCAAAGGCAAACTCGAATTTCACTTTGGAAACTCGAGTTTTGACTTGACAGAGAAAATCTCAAGTTTTTGCAATGAAAGGCAAACTCGAGTTAAGAAATGAAAACTCGAGTTTTGTATATACAGAGAGCTTCTGAGTTTTTCCACAGACAAAACAAAATCGAGTTAAAATTAACAAACTTGAGTTTTGACAAGACAAAGAGCTATCAACTTTTTCAAAGTTAGCAAAACTCTAGTTCACTTTTGGAAACTCGAGTTTTGGCTACACAGAGAGTTCTCCAAGTTTCCACACTTTGTTGGAAACTCGAGTTTTCATCCTACAGAGAACAATGCTCGATTCTGGACTTGTGAAAATTCCATTGTTCATTTCAACAAAGCTTTTCAATGTTTTCTTATAAATGAGGAAACTCGAGTTTACTTTTGGAAACTCGCGTTTCGGCCTTACAGAGAAGTTTCTATAGTTTTCAAAGAATGTGAAAACTCGAGTTAAAATATGGAAACTCGAGTTTTAGTCAGGCAGAGAGCTTTGCTATCTTTTGAACTTTTGAAAACTCTAGTTTTGATTTGGAAACTCCAGTTTTGAGCTTTTGGACTAAAACATGATTTTTCATCGAAAGTCCAAAACTCGAGTTAGTCACTTAATGACTCGAGTTTTCACTGTGCACTAAACTTGTCCAAATGCCAAATCGCGATGTTTTCTTTTGAAATGAGAAAACTCGAGTTAAGATTTTGAAACTCGAGTTTAGGCCTTTTACTAAAACATGAAAACTCGAGTTTGGAAGAACTGACTCGAGTTTGCGTCGCTGAATTCAAATTTCAAGTTACACGAATTTACGAAATGTGTGTTTGATCCTAATACTTTATATCATCACTCATTACTATTCCTAACTATGTTTAATCAATTTGTTAATGAGTTTCAGATGATTTAGACAGGATTAAATGGAGAATTAGCAAAAAGCAAAAAGTAAAAGTCAGAACATTAAATGCAAAGTGCAAAAAGCTTGCATACTTCTAGACAATCATTCTCCACATGTTTTGTAGGAATTAATGTTTCCTTTCCTCATCCAAAGATCTGCTCTTCCAACAGATTAATTGTTAGGAAGTCAACTCTGATCTTCTGCAAAGCTGGATAAACCAAAGAGTAGAGAGAGAAGAAGACCAAAACCTTCACTAATCATCCTCTAATGTCTCCAACGGTTATATGAGGATTTACAACGGTCATTTAATGATCTCTAGCTATAAATAGAGATGCATTCAATACTTCTCAACAACCAATCTGCAAGAACGAAAATCATTCAAGTTTCAACTACTCTTTGAGTTTTCTTGTGTAAAGTATCTTTTGATACATTCATACTTCAGTGTTTATCTTATCTACTCTTAGAGAGAGTTTCTTGATTGTAAATCATTTATTGTAAAGTATCTCAAGTCAAGGGGACTTGGAGATTGGGTTATTGATTACAACTTGTAAGGGGGAGTAAGTTCTAGAGAGAGTATTACTCTTGAGTGCAGAGTGTGTAATCAATCTTGATAGTGAGAAATCCCAGAGAGTGTGGGGACAGGAGGTAGGTCAAGAGATTGAACCGAACCAGTATAAATCTTTGTGTCTTGCTTCTCTTCTCTATACTCTATTTCACTTCTGTTTTACCACGCAAAAACAGAGCAGTCCGAAAATATTTTTGAGAATCCCCAATTCACCCCCTCTTGGTGATTCAGCTCCACTTTCATTTGGTATCAGAGCAAGGTCTTCTCCTAAGAGCTTAAGATCTCGAGAAGGATCCAATGGAAGGTATTCTACTTGATGGATCTTCGATCAACCGTCCTCCCGGCTTCAGTGGCGAACACTACTCTTTCTGGAAAGCAAAATTTAAAGTGTTTGTCATGGCCAGTGATTACAGACTATGGAGAGTTTTTTTTTTTTTGCTCGGGACTATGGAGAGTATTCGAAGTAGGCAACTACAATCCAACCATCATGGAGAATGGTCTTCGAGTTCCTAATCCAGAAGAAGCATATGATGAGAATGACAGAAGAAACGTCACTCTCAACAGCAAGGCCATCCTCATGCTACAAAGTGCTCTAAGCCAACAAGAGTACTTCCGTATTTGCACCTTACCAACAGCAAAAGCCATGTGGGATGCCTTGGAGATAGCGCACGAAGGAACTTCCAGAGTAAAAGAAAATAGGATCAATACTCTCATGACTGAGTATGATCTTCTTCGCATGAAGACCGGCGAATCTATCATCAACTTCCAGCTGAGATTCACTCATCTCATCAACCTGCTTGCTGCATTAGGAAAAACATATGAGCAACCTGCTCAAGTGAGGAAAATTCTAAATATCCTCAGCAAGGAATGGGAAGCCAAAGTTACTGCCATTGAGGAATCCTGTGGTGAATCAATGAGCTCGGTAACAACTTTATTCGGCAGCTTGTTTGAGTATGAAGGGAAGATCAAGTTCAGAAAAGGGCTTGATGAGATAAATGTCAAGAATAAAGGCATTGCTCTCAAGGCGGACAAAGAAGCTAAGGAATCCGATGATGATGAAGAAGAAGAGCTAGGCATGATGGTCCGAAGATTCAGAAAGTTCTTTCGGAAGGATCATGGGTATAAAAGATTCAACAAGGGTAGCACCAGCACTGAGGCGAAGAAGCCCATTATCTGCTATGAATGTGAAAAGCCCGGACAGATCAAGTCTGAGTGTCCCCAACTGAAGAACAAGGACAAAGAAAAGAAGAAGTTCAATAGATTCAAAAAGAAAGCCTATGTCTCAGGAATTTGGGGAGATTGTTCATCTGATGAAGATGAAGCTGATGAGGAAGAAAAGGCAAACATATGTCTAGTTGCTCAAGAAGAGCAATGTGAGAATGATAAAGAGGTATATAATTCTCAACCCTCTTATGATGATTTATTTGATGAGTACAATACTGTTCAAAATGAGTTTGAAAAACTTGCTGAGAAATATATTGCTTTAAAAAGGAAAAATACCACTCTTGAACAGCAGGTAGAAAACCTTTCTTTTCACTTCTGGTTTTTCTTTCTCTGGTTTTTCAATATTTTCTCATAAATGAGGAAACTCGAGTTTACTTTTGGAAACTCGAGTTTCGGCCTTACAGAGAAGTTTCCATAACTTTCAAAGAATGTGAAAACTCGAGTTAAAATATGGAAACTTGAGTTTTAGTCAGGCAGAGAGCTTTGCTATCTTTTGAACTTTTGAAAACTCTAGTTTTGATTTGGAAACTCCAGTTTTGAGCTTTTGGGCTAAAACATGATTTTTCATTGAAAGTCCAAAACTCAAGTTAGTCACTTAATGACTCGATTTTTCACTGTGCACTAAACTTGTCCAAATGCCAAATCACGAAGTTTTCTTTTGAAAGAAGAAAAATCGAGTTAAGATTTTGAAACTCGAGTTTAGGCCTTTTACTAAAACATGAAAACTCGAGTTTGGAAGAACTGACTCGAGTTTGCGTCGCTGAATTCAAATTTCAAGTTACACGAATTTACGAAATGTGTGTTTGATCCTAATACTTTATATCATCACTCATTACTATTCCTAACTATGTTTAATCAATTTGTTAATGAGTTTCAGATGATTTAGACAGGATTAAATGGAGAATTAGCAAAAAGAAAAAAGTAAAAGTCAGAACATTAAATGCAAAGTGCAAAAAGCTTGCATACTTCTAGACAATCATTCTCCACATGTTTTGTAGGAATTAATGTTTCCTTTCCTCATCCAGCATCTGCTCTTCCAACAGATTAATTGTTAGGAAGTCAACTCTGATCTTCTGCAAAGCTGGATTAACCAAAGACTAGAGAGAGAAGAAGACCAAAACCTTCACTAATCATCCTCTAATGTCTCCAACGGTTATATGAGGATTTACAACGGTCATTTAATGATCTCTAGCTATAAATAGAGATGCATTCAATACTTCTCAACAACCAATCTGTGCAAGAACGAAAATCATTCAAGTTTCAACTACTCTTTGAGTTTTCTTGTGTAAAGTATCTTTTGATACATTCATACTTCAGTGTTTATCTTATCTACTCTTAGAGAGAGTTTCTTGATTGTAAATCATTTATTGTAAAGTATCTCAAGTCAAGGGGACTTGGAGATTGGGTTATTGATTACAACTTGTAAGGCGGAGTAAGTTCTAGAGAGAGAATTACTCTTGAGTGCAGAGTGTGTAATCAATCTTGATAGTGAGAAATCCCAGAAAGTGTGGGGACTGGAGGTAGGTCAAGAGATTGGACCGAACCAGTATAAATCTTTGTGTCTTGATTCTTGTAACATCCTATTTTCAAAAGCGGAATAAAATTTTTTCCATTTAAAATCATTAGAGTAGAGCATCGGAGCAAGAGAGTAAGTGATACATATATTCAAAATGCCGTAAGTCTGGCTAATTACAGTAACGGTACATTATTCCGAACGTAACTACATAAAGAGAAGAAGTCTTCAGCCGCGTCTCTATGCGTGCTGCTTGCCTTGATCCTCGGCCCTCGGTCCTCCTGACCCTGAAGCTATGTTAAGAGCTGAGGTCCAACGCACCGGACCTCAGGTAACGGTTAACCTCATGCTTTCATATACAATATATGGATTACAGATATTCACAACATTAGCAGTATATGAGCATGCAACCAATGCAAAAGTATCGCCCCTAGCATGCAAACGTATCGCCCTTAGCATGCACCTGTATCGCCTATAGCATGCATATGTATCGCCCATAGCATGCACATAGTTATCTTCTATCATCTATATGCACTCAAACAACATACCAGTTATACGCATACAATACACATAGCACATATACACATACAATAAACATCAGAGTTAGTGTTACAGCACGCAAACGTACCTTCGTTGACGATATACGGTACGTGTGACGATTGGTACGTGATCACAGATATCCTATAAGGATAATAACGTATTCATTACTCAAACAATATTCTAACAGATATTTCAGTCATAAATGACTATTTTACCCCTGGCTTTGCTAATCGACAATATTTCGCCAGAACTTCGTTACTTTGACTCTAATCTTCCAAAATTTTGCCATATCTCTTTCTCCAACATATTTTTGGAATAAATACCATATTTAACCATAAAACATGATATCAACAATATATAGGAAGATTAAAGATCAAAACAACATCTACCCTAGAACTTCAAGAACTATCGAACTAAAATCTAGAACTTCAGACTAGGGACCGAAGAAATTACCCAGAACCTTGCTACTCCTTCTTCAGAGCTCCTCCTTCTCTCTAACCTCTCTCTACTTTTCGAAATGCCTCTTGAATTTGGTGTGAAAATTTGAAGAGATATGGTGTGCTATTTATAGGCAAAGCTTATGGCATGTTGTGTAAATTCTTCCAACTTCTCCTTCCATCTTGGCCATTGGATCAAATGCATTTTTGAAGACTTCATCCTCACCCTCCATGTGTGCGTGCCGTCCTCTTGCCCCCTCTTTTCAACAAAGTGATGTCACCAAGGTGATGTCATGTATTCACTTTATGAGTTTCTACCGATAAGTCCTCCTGTTCGGTGTTCTAAACGGGTAATCTTAACTAATTTAAAAAATTCATTAACGTAGTCTTGGAGGTCTCTGCTTACTCTTGAGAAATATTTGGATTAGCAAAATTTATGATCCCATTAAGGGTATTTCCTAACCTGCTGATCATTTTAGGACAAACCCCGTCCGTTACGGAAATGACTTCGGGTAACACCAACTTCGGGACAAAAATTCACTTGTTCATAATATGTCCAGATGTTTTCTACTTAATCCATGGATTTCAAGATAGGATTTAATTTCTATCGGTTCTCATTTATCCCATTTGCTTTTTAACAAATATCTCTTTTCCTTTTGCATAATATCATGATATTACCTACAACCCTTTTCACACTACATTCAACATTTTTCTTCTTCTTTTTCTTTCCAAATTTCGGCTCCCCTTTCCAATTGACTTGTCAAACTTTGATTGTACTTAATTAATCCATGCTTTAAGTTTTTAATTAAGTAATTATTCCATTGGTTAATCTTTTGTTGGTTAATTAAGCTTTAAGGATTAAATGTAATTCATCATATACATTTCTTAATTATGCTTAAATAATTAGCACTCACATTTTCGGTAATCTTGACCCTTCATTGGTGACTAATCTTTAATTAGGGTTTATACATAATTAACTTTGGATATCTCCTTGGTTCATGCTTAAACAATTAGCCATTAATTATTTATTTAATCACTTACTAATTGATGATAATTTTCTTAATTAGGATTAATCATTTTCTCACAACTATTGAACTGACATTGGTATTTTATGCCCCATGCATTATATTAAAAATCATAGGGTCATTTAGGGTTCCCAAAATAATGTTTAATTTTTCCTCTTTTATTTCCAAGGGAAATAATTTAATAAATTACCAATATTAGAGACAACATACTTTCTAATTTTTAATAATTATTTAATTGCCTCTTAGGATTTATCATAATATTCTTAGGGTATTTTATGACCCATAAATTCACTTAGGGATTTTGGCACTTTATTTCTCCCAATTTCAAGAGAAATTACCCTAGGAACAAAGTAATTACTCTACAAAATTTGAGACTACATATTCACCTATTTCCAGTAGGTATTATTTACTAAATTATGATGCTTATCATAAATGAGATTTTTAGGGTATTACATTTCTCCCCGTTAAATAAAATTTCGCCCTCGAAATTTGCTCTATATCATCTAAACTTTGTACTAAGCCAGACTTCGGACCATACGCTCCAGATACTTACTCTACGAAAACATTTCTATGTTCAAGCCGTTCGATCGAGAATTTGCTCCGGCCCGACTACAAGGATCTTGTCATGTCGTACTTTGATATATAGTGTTTCCGTGGCGCCCATACACCGCGGCAACACCAGATATCATAAATGTCTCCATGGCGCCCATACACCATGGCAACACAAGATACCTTAAATGTCTCCATGGCGCCCATACACCATAGCAACATAAGACACCTCATACTCAATGACACGATCGCAGTTGGATTGTAATAACTAAGAAACATGCATTAAAAACTCAAGTTTTTATGCCAAGTAAGGTAGCTATTTATCATGTCATAGGGAAATCTATAGGCATGCACTCCTAGGTGTTTCGCATAATCATATGATGCCTAGGAATGCATGCCTATAGATTTCCCTATGACTTGATAAATAGCTACCTTACCTGGCATAAAAACTTGAGTTTTTAATGCATGTTTCTTAGTTATTACAACCGGACCGCGAACGTGTCATTGAGTAGGAGGTATCTTGTGTTGCCATGGTGTATGGGCGCCATGAAAACATTTAAGGTATCTTGTGTTGCCATGGTGTATGGGCGCCATGGAAACATTTAAGGTATCTTGTGTTGCCATGGTGTATGGGCGCCATGAAGACATTTATGATATCTAGTGTTGACGCGGTGTATGGGCGCCACGGAAACACTATATATCAAAAGTACGACATGACAAGATCCTTGTAGTCGGGCCGGAGCAAATTCCTGATCGAACGGCTTAAAAATATTCTGATAGAGTAAAGATCCGAAGTGTAGGGTCCAGAGTTTAGTTAGTGCAAAGACTAGATAGTATAAGGCAAATTTCGAGGCCGAAATTTTATTTAATGGGGGGAGAAATGTAATACCCTAAAAATTGCACTTATGATAGGTATCATAATTTAGTAGATAATACCTATTGGAAATAGGTGAATATGTGGTCTCAAACCTTGAGTGTATTTATCTTATTTTTCTAGGGTAAAATCTCTTGGAATTAAGAAGAATAAAATGCCAAAAATCCTCAAAATGCATTTATGGGTCATAAAATGCCCTAAGAATATTATGATAAATCATAAGAGGCAATTAAATAATTATTAAAAATTAGAAAGTATGTTGTCTCTAATATTGGTAATTTATTAAATTATTTCCCTTGGAAATAAAAGAGGAAAAATTAAACATTATTTTGGGAACCCAAAATGACCCTATGATTTTAAATTTAATGCATGGGGCATAAAATGCCAATGTCAGTACAATAGTTGTGAGAAAATGATTAATCCTAATTAAGAAAATTATTAACAATTAGGAAGTGATTAAATAAATAATTAATGGCTAATTGTTTAAGAATGAATCAATGAGATATCCAAAGTTAATTATGTATAAACCCTAATTAAAGATTAGTGACCAATGAAGGGTCAAGATTAGCAAAAATATGAGTGCTAATTATTTAAGCATAATTAAGAAATGTATATGATGAATTATATTTAATCCCTAAAGCTTAATTAACCAACAAAAGATTAACCAATGGAATAATTACTTAATTAAATACTTAAAGCATGGATTAATTAAGTAAAATCAAAGTTTGACAAGTCAATTGGAAAGGGGAGCCGAAATTTGGAAAGAAAAATAAGAAGAAAAATGTTGAATGTAGTGTGAAAAGGGTTGTAGGTAATATCATGATATAATGCAAAAGGAAAAGAGATATTTGTTAAAAAGCAAATGGGATAAATGAGAACCGCTATAAATTAAATCCTATCTTGAAATCCATGGATTAAGTAGAAAACATCTGGACATATTATGAACAAGTGAATTATTTTCCCGAAGTTGGTGTTAATGGCCAAGTTCTTCACGGGTTCTGACAACCTTTCATTGTGCAATAGAGTTTAGGCATTCTCATATGATTATAATATAAATTTCAAAGGGTTAATGCTTGATGCAATTTATCCAACATTGAGCAGGGAAAGAAAGGGAAAGATGCTAGAAAATAAAATGAGTAAATACCCTTTCTGGTCCCTGACAAAAAACGCGATTCCCATTTTGGCCCCTTACATAAAAAATGTCCTTTTTAGTCCATAAAAATGACGAATAAGGGTCGATTGGTTGACATTTTGATCTCTCACAAATTTCCAAAAGGTCCTTTTTAGTCCCTAAAAAATGACGAATAAGGGACCTTTTTCTTTTAAGGGACCAAAATGGGGTCCGTGTTTTTTATCAGGGACCAGAAAGGGTATTTACTCAAATAAAATTCTATCCATGGTAATCAATCCTAGGACCATTCAAAGGAAGTCAAAAGGATAACATAAAACTTCAAACTAAACATTACAAACTAGAATTCATCAACCTATCAGAATTTATCATATCCTAATGTTATTATTTAGAAAAACCAAATCACAAAACGGTTTTAAAATTTGACAGCACAATTACTCTAAGATTCAAAGGACAAACACGCCACCCAAAAGAGAGAGCTAATCATGTGTCCTAACCATGTGAAGGGTTGGAATTCTTCGAGATGGAGGCAACATGAGAGTCGTTGGGTTATTCCAGCAATTCAAGTGATTGCTGCGCCAAACAGGTAAAAACAAAAATGATATACAAATATCTGAATCCTCTAAATCATCACGTATTCACGTTAAAGCTAGGCTTAACAATCTATTGGGTAAAACAAAAGGCCAAACAGTCAAACTTCAGAAATAAAGTTCAATCATATTTGGTTTCACCCAAGTATTACAAGTTCGAGACGTCACTCTATTGAACTGAAAAAAAAAAGTTCAATCATATGCCATGCTTCATTTTTAAACATAAACAAGATTATACTATAGCAATTCCAGAAATACATTTACCCTTTGCCTAACGTATTTACCAAAAGCAACTAAAATTAGTCCAAAAAATTATAGTTTTGTGAACAAATCCTCATGCGGGAGAGCTAATCAAACCACCGACGCAATCCATCTCCCACTAATGGGAATGATCCTCTCTAAATTGAAATTTCATGAAAAAAAACAAAAAGAAACAATCGGATCTCCGTATATGATGAAAATCAACGCATAAATTGTAACTTATATAAATGAATGGATGTGTGTTTAGCAAGAAAAAAAAGGGGATAGGAAGGGGACCAACAAGCATCATCGTGTTGGGAAGAGGAAGAGAAGTTTCTATGGGGAATGCCGAAGCCACGTCTTATGTTGCATTGACACCGACACGGCGTTTTCGATATGCTACCGATATGTGACGTCGACATGTTACTTCAAAAATACTAATATTTCGACACGTTCCGACACGTCTTAGTATTAAATAATACTTTTAATATAAAGAGTGTATTTCACATTAACAAAATATAATAAAATAAAAATCATTTGCATAATTAAACTGCATCTCCACTAATTATATTGAAAACACAATCATATTAAAATCCAATTAAAAACAGGGGAACAGGGGAGGGGAGTAGTGATTCATAAATAGAAAAGAGTTGGAACATATTATTGTGTTTCCCTGTTTAGTGTCAGGGACTCTAAATGTTTTAGCTTACTACAAGAAGCTTAACACAGAGACTCGAGAGTAGAAATATATTTCAGTTTCATTCTACCCAACCTATTCAAAGCAACACAAATATAACAAGACTGAAATAAAGTGATTCTTATCTAGTTTTCCAAACGCTAAATAGGGAAGCATACCTTGACGAGCCTAAAGCAAAGCCTTTAATCATCTCTCTTAACTCTCAATCGGAGGAAGAACACAAACAAAGGGTGAGACACAATCATTCAATCACATATATCGCGCGCAAAGACGGAGGAAGAAGAAACACTCACAGTCTTAGATGGCATCGCCGTCGAGTCTAGTCGCTTCAATTTGGGAGAACCGCAGAAAACACACGCACGATTTGGGAGAGACGACAAATCACGGCGACGACGTCGTTGATTTGGGAAATGGGAGAGACGGAGGCGGTTCGATTTGAGAGAGTCAGAGATGATTTCACTGAGTTGAGAGAGATGATTTGGGAGAATGGGAGAGATGCTGCTCGTTATCGTCGATTAGGGCCAAAATTCTGAGCTACAAAAATGCCTTCAGTTTTTGATAAAATTACAAAATTGCCATTTGACTTGTTGACCACCTTAATTCGCGAATTGAACTGGAATTCGCATGCCCGAAGAATTTGCGTGTCCGATACGTTCTTCTGCTCAAAATTGCCGTTTCTGTGCATCATAGGCCACGTCCGCCTCCTCGCAGAGCGCTTCAAAGAAGAGTAGATTGCACCAACACCATCGCCATTGCTTAGGTATTAGCCTTGTTGTTGTCTCTCGATTCTCTTCTACCAGTTTTAGCTTATAAATTGTAAATCACCTCAAGACCAACGAGCTTATGGCGACGCACCAAAGGACTGGAAGTCACACGATGACATCGATTGCTATGGCGACGATGTGTAATGGATACCAAGTGGCTCTTAGGCTTTGGACTTATCCCTCAGGTTCAAGGTTAAGCCCTTGGGGAGGAGTCTTTGGGAATGCGTTCTCAAGGGACAAATCCTCCAAGAGGAGGAGGACAATTCCTACCCTAGTGGGGGCCGACCACCACGGGTGTAACGGGTGTGCCCAAAGGGGGATGGTAGTTCGCGGACTGGGTGCTTACCTATGGGGTGTCATTACACGGTGACGGTGGTTTACATCGAGAGACGAGAGCCCACAGTCAAGAGAGAGATATGAGAGTGTAGAGAGTGATTTTCAGTTTCGCCCTCCCCTCCTTTTTCCCCATTACTGATGGTTTTTTGGTCTTTACACCTTAGAATTTCCTGTCACAAAAGACCCAAGGACTTTTTTTGACGTGTGACTTTTTGACAATATGTTGGTTAATTGGGCCCTGAGGAGGATTTTCCCTAAAAAATACTCTTTAGCACTTACATCTTACCCCAGTTAAAAAAATAGATGTGAAACATTGTAAAAGGTGACAATTTTGTAAATAAATTGTATGATTGTAGGACTTCTAACACTGATTGTGAACATATAATTGATGCCGAAAGTAAATTTATCTTTCTTTTCAATTTTTACAACGAAACTTTTTGCATTAGTTAGTGGCACGTTATCTACACCGATTGATTCGACGTCAGTCGCAGAATTATTATTAAAAGTGCTTTTATATAGTATTGAAAGTTCTACATAAATATTTTTCATACACTAAAATTGATTGTCGGCCAATTTTATAAAGTTAATTATCTCAAACAAAGGGACAAGGAAGCTTCCGAATTAAGTCTCCATCATTTGCACTCGAGGCTGTTAGAGAGCTTAAGTCGTCGTCAAATGCCTCGCTGCTCTTTATGATTCCATCATGTTCTCTAGTATTTGATTAAGTTGGCCGATTTTTTCAATTTTTGACATGGCTACTGAATTAATAAATACTCTTTTATTAGTTATTACTATTATAAGACATCTTCTAAGAAAATATATTGTACGAAAAATCAATTATAAGTCACTAAATTAAAAGCTGATATCTTCGGTTGGCAAAAAGAAAAAAGACGGTATCGTCAAATTTTGTTAACAATGTGTTTTAATAATTTTAAAAGCAAAGCCAGGGAAGATATGGAACTAATATTCTAACAGCGCGACATATATAGTCAAAGTCAAATGCAGATCTTGGATAAAAACGACCAAACAGACAGGGAGGGCTGCTTCTCTTCTCTTTTCCTTCTCTCTCTCTCTCTTCCCCTCTTATTATTTTGGTTTTGAAATTAAAATTTTAATGATTGAGATCTAATATTTTATAAAAGGGTTAAGCGTCTATTTTACCCTGGAAGTTGTCATGGTAGAGTAATTTTTCCATTGAAGTTTTTTAGAGTGCAATGTCGCTCCTGAGATTTCCAATCACAGCAATTTTGCTCTGGTTGTTATCCCGATTAAGTTTGATAGTTAGTTAATCAAATATGTTTAGCTGACCGTCCACATGTCATCGACATCATCACTTTTGTTTTGGGTTTAGGTGCAAGTTTTCCATCGAAGTTTTCACTCAGGAGCAATGTTATCCTAGAAGTTTCAAAATCATAGCAATTTCACTATGTCTATTTCCTAAGTTAAGTTTGCCTATTAGTTGATCTAATTACTTATTTGGCAAGTACATATGTCATCCACTTCAATTTCTTTTTAAATTTAGATTTGAAAATATTTTTTTTTTTAAAAAATTAAAAAATGCATTCCTTCTGAAGAATTATTGAAAATCAAAGGGTGAAAACATCTTGTGCAAAGAAGAGAAAATCAAAGAGGTATTTGCCTGTCACTGGGGTACGACGGTAGAGAGTTTTTAATGGCCCTGTGTTCTCAGCAATCACCCTTAGAATATTATGTATATAGTGATTGAATCTTTTTTTTTTTTTACTTACTCTCTAGTGAGTGTGAGCACCTCCTCCATATGTAGCTTCTTTTTCTTCAATGTTGTTCACACTCATCTCAACATATTCGGTTAACTAATAGTCAAATGTAGCATAGATAACTGCTAGGGTGACATTGTTACAATTTGGTAACTTCCGGAGCAAAATTACTCCTGAGTGAAAACTTTCAAGACAAATTTGTACTTTAACAAAAAAGACATGGAAGACACGTGGACTGTTAACTCAATATATTTGGTATACTAACGATCCAACTTAATTGGGATAAGGATCAGGGAAAAATTGCAATGATTGGGAGACTTCCGTTCAACATTGCACCCTAAAAAACTTTTGTAGCAAAATTACTCTACCGTGACAACTTCCCAAGAAAAAAAGTCCCTAAACCCTTTATAAAATTATTATAATATTACATATAAATAAATAAATTTAAATGTTTAAATTTTGATTCATAGCTAAATATATATAGCCGAAGAAAATTCTCTGAAGAAATATCAGCATATGCTTATACTATTATACAGATGGTGCCAAAGAAATACTTGCAAATTTGGCCCGTAATCATAGTGATGGATTGAAGGTGAACCCAATAAGAAAGGTTGACCTTGAAAAAAGGCAACAGGAAAAGCCTTCCGCCAAAGTTAAGCCAACCTTGGGGAAAAAAGGGTTTTGGTAGACCCACAAGTCAAGTGGGATCCACACCTATCTTGCCGCCGACCATTCTTCCTTATGTCGGCACCAAACATCCCTTGACCATTCTCCCAAACCAACACGATATATCTGCTGTTTAATCCCAATTCCAATCCATCAACTAATTCACATCACCATATATAGCCAAAGCCCATTCTCTTGATTCTGCAATTCTCGTAAGAAATATCAGCGCATAAATACTACAAACACACACAGGCATGCACTTCCCATATATGGATAATGTTGTCAAACAGAACTCTGGGAATTTCGTCGTCGTACTGCTATTCTTGATAGGAATCCTTTTACTATTTCGGTCTTCTTCTTTCTCTAGTCCGCTTCTGATCCATAAATCATCATCATTAGACACAGTAAGTTCAACATATAATGCTTCAGATCATGGATCAAAATATCCAGTCTTTTTTAACCTTATATGTTCCTTCTTCTTCTTTTTTTTTTTTTTTTTGACGTTACTGCAGAATAATACCATTGAATCTGTTTTAGCAAAAGCATCAATGGATAACAAGACTGTAATAGTGACGTTCATAAACAAGGCATATGCAGAACAAGACGTTAATGGAGACACCACCATGTTTGACCTGTTTCTGAGCAGCTTCTGGCTTGGAGAAGATACAAGATCTCTGGTTGACCACCTTCTGGTTGTCGCCGTCGATCAGACGGCGTATGACAGGTGCAGGTTTTTCCGGCTAAACTGCTTTATATTGGAAACCGACGACAACGGTGTTGATTTTGGAGGCGAGAAAGTGTTCATGTCAGCTGATTTCATTAAAATGATGTGGAGAAGGACTCTTTTTCTCTTGCAAGTTCTCAAACGAGGATACAGCTTCATCTTCACGGTTCGTTTTGTTTTGTTTTTTTTTCCGATTTATTAGATGTTTTTATTTGGGCTTTCTTTATCATTATTATAAACAAATTAACAAGTCCACCGTCAGTAATATAAATTAGTTTACTATAATTTTACTGTTAGTATATTATTATTAGTTCCATCAGTTTTTATATATGGTTAGTTGTTGCTAACTAAATCCATGGCAAGGGTTCATTAAAACAATATTATTGTTATCCTTATAGTTTAATCAAATTTTGTTTTTGATTCCTATAATTTCAAATTGATGGTTTTAGGTCACATAGTTTCATAAACATTTAGTATGAGTTTAATGACGGGTCTATATACTATTAATGAGTTTTTATTTTTCACCATATACTTAAACTAGAATAAAATCCTTATGTTATAATAGGAATCAAAACTAACAATTTGAAATTACAGGACTAAAGTTAAAATTAAATCAAACTATAAGGACCAAAATATATTAACCTGTATATTAATTCCATGATAGGTTTTGTAGAAGTTTACTTTCTCAAGTTTTAAATATAAGTCACTTTTAACTCCCATACAACAAAGAAAAGTTTGTCACCACATTAAATTGGTCTAAAAGTTAAATAAGTTTTCATTTTTACCTTATTAATTAATTAATACTACCATTTTAAAAATCAAGTACTTTTTTATACAACTTAATAAAAAGAATTCATGAAAGAAAAGCATTAAAATACGCCAAAAAATATACAAAGTTATCTATATTTAGAACCATAAATTTTATATTAAAATGTAACGTATATGTAGGGTTTGAAGTACAAATAGGAACATAAAATAACTAAGTAGTAACAATAGTACTATCACCGTCCGTAAGAGTTAGATGGAAGTTTGGATTTAGTCCAAAATATAATATCTCAATTCATTTTATTTTCTATATTTATATCTCATTTTTCTCTAAACTAATTTACCTATATTATAAATCGATATATAATATAATGTTACACGTGAATAGTTTAAAGAGATCATATCATATTTATTCAAATTAACCAATTTATTTTTTTAAATTAATTCACCCAAATTAGTTAAATGGCTCTTATACTAAGTACCGAATGGAGCATCAAATATATAATTTAATTAGACTTTAACATATAAAGAGTGGTGCAAAACAACATAATTTATCGCACAACAATCCATTTCTGATCTCTATGCAAAACTAACTTTTAGCAAGAACGTTGCATGAACCATATACATATTCATGATTAATAGTGAATCGTACATACAGGATGCTGATGTGATGTGGCTAAGAAACCCATTCACAAGACTTAGCAATGACACTAATGAGGACCTACAAATCAGCACCGACACATACCTCAGAGATCCTCGGTCGGAAAAGCATGATATCAACACAGGATTCTACTTTGTTCGATCGAACAACAAGACCATTTCATTGTTCGAAACATGGTACAGCAAGAAGGACAACTCCACAGGTCAAAAGGAACAAGACGTCCTTCAAGATCTCATTAGACATGGCATAACTAGACAGTTGGGAGTTAGGGTTAGGTTCATGGACACTCTCTACTTCAGTGGGTTTTGTCAAAATAGTAAGGAATTTAGAGCAGTCACCACCGTACATGCCAACTGTTGCCGGAGCATCACCGCCAAGATCACCGACCTTAAGGCTGTCCTCCGTGATTGGAAGAGGTTCAAAATGTTGGAGGCAAGTCAGAGTAATTTGACCAACACTGTTGAGTGGTCTCATCACCATGAATGCCGAAAGTCATGGAATTAATTGGTAATATAATCCCAAGGACGACAAGGCAGTGAGTGTACATACATATGTAGCTAGAGAGATTCCTATTGAATATGCTTGTTAGAGGAACATGGTGAAAAAGATGTGCTTTATGTTAATGCGGCGTTTGTTGGTTTGTTTGAACGATTCCTTTAGATTTAATTTGTACGGTGATCATACGCGTCTTTTTCTTGAGAGCTTCGTCTGTTTAATCCAGCGAATCAGCTGGATGGTCTTCATATAGCCCATCCAATTTTATCCTCTTAATTTCCATCATTAATGCAATATATTTAGTTTGGAATTATTTACAATGTTCAACTACATATCTTTTAAAGACAATTTTTTTTTTAAAGATATGTAACGTTTCGGTTTCACACTTCACTACTGAAACATTATTGCATGGAAGTCTTTGGATTCATTATTTGATAGGTATGCAGAGCATTATTATTATTAGAAATAATCTGGTACTGTTATTACTCGTATTATATTATTGTTCTGAATTAAGCTGTCATAGTTCTTCTTCCCAAAAAAAGCTGTACTAGTACTTATAGTAGTTAAATACAGAATTGGCGTGTTTAATTAGTTAGAATGAGGTGTTAGAGATAAGTATATGAATTAGAGGAGTGTAATTAGCTGTCAATTAATGTAATCGAAATGGTTGTGGGTAATGAATGGAGGAGTCAACGGGATTATGACTACTTAATTTTGATTAATCAGAGGACGGTATATAAAAGGGTTGCTAGTTAATGATCGCTTCTGATCTAGAGTAAAATGACACCCTAAGGGATTAATGTTGAAACGGGAAATCTGCATTTAATTTTGGCCAAATACATGTCAGATTAAATGATTAAAGTTGCATGTATAAGTAATCTATTGCGCCTTCAAAGTGAATCTTTCTGCTTTCTTGTTTTTAATAGATTTAATCTTTCTGCATAAAACCGGAAATCACAATTTTTCTGATGATGATGTTGAATTATCTGAGAAACATTTGAGATTTCATTTTTTGTGTGTGTATATCAATATATATTGATATGTTAAAATATCTATATATTTCTTCATTATTGACACCCACGCAAAGTCCTATATATGAATAGTTGGGCTTACACCCATGTTATAAAAAGTACTAGCTTACTTCTAATTTCAAGTTATCAACTTTGTTGTTTTGTTTATTAGAAATTAAGAAAAAAATAGATGATGAGAGCTAATGATTATACATAAATTCCATGACTAATTTCTTTTTCTAGTTTTATGACTTACCTAATTTCTGGTTCTTTGACGTTGCCTAGCTAACACTCCTAAGAAATATTTGTTTTCCGCATATTATGTTTGGAAGGAGAAAAATATGGATTCAAGACAATAGACCTCAAGTTTTCTTTTTTTAAAGGGGATTAATGTTTCTACTTTTGCTACAGAAATATTTTTTCTGTCAGACTTACATAAAAGTTAGTGGGTTCCACTAATATTTTCTCTCTCTTCTCTTTACAATGGGACCCACCCATTCACTTTTATTTCAACATGGCAGAAAAAAACAATCTAGAGTAAAAGCAGAAACATTAAATCTTTTAAAATGTTGTTTTTGTTTCTTAGCTTACTGTCACATGAGATAGAGTCGCACGTTGTGTTAACATCTTTAACATAAACTTTCGTGTGTGTAAAAAGGTTGGTTTCTAGCTTTACGCTCAGTGTTGTTAATGCATAGGGATCTCAAAATATAATTTATATTGAAAATTTTATTCTCCTAGACGAACACGTAGCATCAAGCATGTAAGTGTGCATGTGAGCATGTTTATCAGTTTTTTAATCAATATCGTATAAAAAGATTTTCTTTATCAATTTTGATTTGTCACTTGTCAGATAACGTGGTGTGCGAACAAGTAAGGATTAAAGCACACGATATTGATTATGGGCTCATAATAATGCTTATTAAATTGACTAGCCAGGAGAATATTTAGAAGAGTGATGAGTCAACAAGAAACTTAAACGAGAAATACTCGATTTATGTTAACGTGACATGACTACCTAGATGGCGCCCTGTGGAAGAGCTAGTAATTAACGTAGGTACCAAAAAAAGTGTCTTTTCTATTTTCTAACATGATCCTTTGAAGGAGACAAAAATCACTAAAAAAATTATTTTTCTAACAAGTTCCTTCGAATCAAACAGGATAGTGATGTGGCTAAGAAACACATTCACAAGACTTCGCAACGATACGAGCGAGAACTTACCGATAAGGACAGAAAGTTACCTGGGAAATGCTTGGTCGGAAAACCATAATATCAACACAGGATTCTACTTTGTTCGATCAAACAACAAGACCATTTCATTGTTCAAAACATGGTACAGCAAGAAGGACAACTCCACGGGTCAAAAGGAACAAGACGTGCTTCAAGATCTCATTAGACATGACATAACTAGACAGTTGGGAGTTAGGGTTAGGTTCATGGACACTCTATAGTTCAGTGGGTTTTGTCAAAATAGTAAGGATTTTAGAGCAGTCACCACCGTACATGCCAACTGTTGCCGGAGCATCACTGCCAAGATCGTGGACCTTAAGGCCGTCCTCAGAGATTGGAAGCGGTTCAAAATGTTGGAGACAAGTAAGAGTGATTTGACCAACACTGTTGGGTGGTCTTAGTGGCGGAGCCATGATTTGAAGTTTGTGGGTGCACAATTAGTGGTGGGATACGGGGGTTCAGGGGCAGCGCCCCCGATTTTTTTTTTTTTAAAGGAGAAATGAAGTTAAAAAACACATGAAATGAAAGAAAGCATATTAAGTCCTCATCCAATGGACCAAAAATGGAAAACAATCAAGGAACAATGGAATATGCACATAAAGACATTAAACAACCAACCAAGTGTTTGATGGGTGACAAAAGAACTTGTAACAACACATAGAAATAAGAAGCGCGTCAATTCACCAGGTTCACATTCTTCCTGTCTTCTCATGTATCTTTATTTGAAGTTAGAAAGAAAGAAAACACATTTCTAAGTTCTCTAGTTCATTCAGCAATAAACACAATTTAAACTAACCAGCACAAAAATCAAGAGAGCACAATATCAAAATCAGCAACAAGATATTCAAACTAAGATCTCTTAGTGAGGAGGGTGAATAAATCATATGAAAAAGATTAGTTGCCTGTAATTAGTATGCTTTCTCTTTTCCCCCATTACTCTGACATTTTCCTTAAGAGCATTTGGTTCCACTTCATCTCCTGAAAGCATTTTATTAACAAGGTCATAGAATGAAAGGCTTGCCCAAATTCTTAGCTGCCAATTTCAGTAAATTGAAGAATTATAAAAACAGAGTAGAAGAAACTAATTTTCAACAATATGATCTTCAAGTTACATTGGCCCATAATTATATATGGTAATGATAAAAAATTATATACATTTTGAAAGGTCATTTTAGTGATATTGCCATATTTTCTCATCAATTTAAATGGTTTTTTAAAAAAAAAAAAAAAAAAAAAAAAAAAAGACTTGCCTATCTAAAAGAAGATAAAACTAAGATATTAGAAAAAATGATAAAATTTTAATATCCTATCTTATTAATTTTATAATATAGCTTTCCCTTCATTATTATTTTATGATATTTAATATTTATACAAGAATAATCACAATTAAAATATTTCTTGTTCTTTAACCTCTACTTTAGCAGTAGCCCTCCTCCTCCCATTGATGGCAGCCACAAACACAGGCCCAAAGATCAGCTACAAATACACATGCACAAACATCGAAAGGACAGTTATGGATTGTGGCGTTTTGCTTTCAACCTAATTCATTAATTAAATCTGGTTAAAATTGGATGGGTTTGGAGAGAGGAAATCTCATGAATTAGGTTAAGCACGACATGAAGGAGGTCATGCTCTGTGATATTGCGAAACACTGAAAGGTTAAGATATGGAGGAGCAGGCCACGACGGTTGGAAGAGCAACTTGCAATGAGAGCACGTCGGAGAGTGTAAATAACAAAGGGGTTTTAGACAGGAGAGCACGTCGGAAAGATTTGGAAAAAAAAAAGGGGGTAAAAGGAGTAGGAAAGATTCGAAAAGGCGACCTTGGGGAACAAGTGTGGAGCGTTAGCCAGCTAAGCCACCTAGATACATTGTCACTAGATTCTTTCAAATTACATATATTTTCTACAAAATTTGTGTCTGCACTTGCCCCCACAGAAACAAGTGTGGCTCCGCCACCGTGACTCATCACCATGAATGCCGCAAGTCATGGAAAATTTAGTAATATAATCACAAGGACGACGAGGCAGTGTATGTACATACATATGTAGCTAGAGAGATTCCTATTGAATATGCTTGTTTGAGGAACATGGTGAAAAAGATGTACTTTAAGTTTTGCGGCTTTTTTCGAGCAAAAGAAAGTTTTGCAGCTTTTTTATTTTTTTTTATTTTTGGAAAAGGATGTGCTTTAACTTAACCAACACTGTTTTCTGGTTCTTTAGAGTTGTCTAACTAACACTACTAAGAAATATATTTTTTCCCGCATAATACGTTTGGAAGGAGAAAAATATGGGTTTAAGACAAATAGACCAAAAGTTTTCCTTTTTTAAAAGGTTGTTTTTGTTTCTTAGCTTACTGTCATATGAGATAGTGTCGCACGTTGTGTGGACATCTTTAACATAAACATTGTGTGTGTGTGTGTGTGTAAAAAAGTTGGTTTCTACCTTTACGCTTAGTGTTGTTAATGCATAGGGATCTCAAAATATAATTTATATTGAAAATTTTATTCTCCTATATACGAACATGTAGCATGTAAGTGTGCATGTGAGCACGTTTATAAGGTTTTTAATCAATATCGTATAAAAGATTTTCTTTATCAATTTTGATTTGTCACTTCTCAGATAACGTGGTGTGCGAACAAGTAATGGATTAAAGCACACGATATTGATTATGGGCTTATAATAATGCTTATTAAATTGATTAGCCAATAGAATATTTAGAAGAGGGATGAGTCAACAAGAAACGAGAAATACTCGATTTATGTTAACGTAACATGACTACCTAGATGGCGTAATGTGTGGAAGAGCAAGCAATTAACGTAGGTGCCAAACAAAGTGCATTTTCTATTTTCTATCATGTTCCTTTCAATGAGACATAAATCACTAAAATAATATTTTTCTAACAAGTTCCTTTGAATCAAACAGGATAGTGACGTGATGTGGCTAAGAAACCCATTCACAAGAGTAAGCAACAATACGAACGAGGACTTACAGATAAGCACAGACAGTTACTTGGGAAATCCTCGGTCGGGAAACCATAACATCAACACAGGATTCTACTTTGTTCGATTGAACAGCAAGACAATTTCGTTGTTCGAAACGTGGTACGGTAAGAAGGACATATCGGAAGGACAGAAAGGACAAGACGTGCTTGATGGTCTCTTAAGACAAGGCATATGGACACTCTTTACTTCAGTGGGTTTTGTGAAGATAGTAGGGACTTTAGTGCTGTCACCACCGTTCATGCCAACTGTTGCCGGAGCGGATCACCTACCTAAGGCCGTACTCCAGGACTGGAGTAACAATTTGACGACTACTTTGAGGTGGTCGTACCGCCGTGCATGCCATATCTCATGGCATCATTAACTGGACTTGGAAGTAGAGATAGTTAGTGTAGAGTTCACTCATGGCTTTGGTGAACATTATTGGGACACATTCGAACATGTTTTCACGCGCATTTAATTTACAGTTTTATTGTAGATGAGAATTATTTATCTCAAGAACGATTTGAATCTCTCTCATTACAAGATGAATGATGGTATAATGTAACATCTCAGCCCCTCGAGACTAGTTAAATGGCTCTTATACTAAGAACCGAAGGGGTATCAAATATAGAATTTAATCGGACTTTTAACTTATAAAGAGTGGTGCAAAATTACATAACACAGAACAATCCATTTCTGATCTCTACCCAAAACTAACTGTTAGCAACAATGTTGCATGAACCTTATACATATTCATGATTCATAGTGAATGGTATATATACAGGATGCTGATGTGATGTGGCTAAGAAACCCATTCACAAGACTTGGCAACGACACTAATGACGACCTACAAATCAGCACCGACAGATACCTCGGAGATCCTCGGTCGGAAAAGCATGATATCAACACAGGATTCTACTTTGTTCGAACCAACAACAAGACCATTTCATTGTTCGAAACATGGTACAGCAAGAAGGACAACTCCACAGGTCAAAAGGGACAAGGCGTGCGTCAAGATCTCATTAGACATGGCATAACTAGACAGTTGGGAGTTTGGGTTAGGTTCATGGACACTATTTTCTTCAGTGGGTTTTGTCAAAATAGTGAGGACTTTAGAGCAGTCACCACCGTACTGCCAACTGTTATCGGAGCATCACCGCCAAGCATCACCGGACTTTAAATAGTATCACATAATATTGAAAATACAAATAAATAATAACCGACAATTATAAATCAAAATATGATATAAGATGATATTAACCTTTTTAATAGGTATCTCAAACAAGAATTTTATTTTCCTCTTACAACCCAATGTATAATGAACCACACATTGTTCTTACAAAAAAGATAAGAGATTAACTGGAGGCAAATTATTGGCCCGAATAAAATATCATAGAATAAATATATATATATACTAACAAATTTTAGAATATTAGTTGAGGCCAAGGCCCCAACTAGCCAGCAAGTAATTCCACCACTGCCGCCAAGATCACTAACCTTAAGGCTGTCCTCTGAGGTTGGAAGCGGTTCAAAATGTTCGACGTAGATCGCACATCAATGAGGCCCTCGCATCGGCTAGAGAGTATCAAATCTCCTCCCTTTTAAAGTGAATGCCAATACTTTAACCAAATGTGCAACTCATCGTTGGCTAGAGAGATTCCTATTGGATATGCTTGTTAGAGGAACATTGTGAAAAAGATGTGTTTTATGTCATGCGGCATTTTTCTCGTCCTTTTTTGGGTCCGAAAAGGAATTCATTCAAATGTTTAAGAATTTCGCGGTAAAATTTTATCTGGTAACTCGTATATGTTTTGAGGGGAATTATTATTTTGCATAATTTCCTACATCAATATCAACAAAAGTCCCCTTCTTAATTAATTAGAACATAGGATGTTTTGTTCTTTTTTTTTTTTTTTTTGGTATATCACGGGGCTAAATGCCCAAACAGATCAGTCCTGTAACACTATGCGGATGTTTTGTTCTTTAATTGTAGCTTTATCTTGTATTGAGGATAATGCAATGCAAGATTTAAGTGTGTGGGAGAGATTGGCCTTTTCTTGATTATTGGGTTGTCATATGATTCAATTGCTTCCATATGTCGTGCAGCTGATCCATATTTGAATTTTTGACACTACGATTTAGTAATGAGCATTATATTTTTTGTTTTTTTTGTGTGTGTGTGGATAAATTGCTAATTGCAAGATTTTAATTTTGTATGACCATGATTGTGATGGTTTGATTGATCCACAAAAACAAAAACAAAACAAAACAAAAAACTAGCAACGGAATTTAGCAACCAAATTCTGTTGCTAATCAATTAGTGATAGCCTATTTTACAGTGACATCATCAAATTCCGTAGCTAAACCACTACTTTTTTGAGTAACGAACTTCTTTTCTTTTGTATTGAATTTCTATGTGATCTATAGTCACTTGACCCTAACCTTCCTCCGCTAAGATAGTGATGTCAACAACAAGCCACCATAGTGATAGTGCCATACTTAGATATGGTCTCTCGTTCAAACCTAGCATTTACATGTGTGTGTTGAAACTGATTGTATAAAGAGTAAATACCCTTTTGGGTCCCTGGAAAAACACGCTCTACCCATTTTGGTCCCTGAGTAAACAAAATGTCATTTCCGGTCCTTTTTAGGGACTAAAAAGGATTTTTTGGGAATTTGTGAGGGATTAAAATGCCCACAAAAAATGACTAAAAGGACTAAAAGGGACCTTTTTTTTACTGTTTAAGGACTAAAAATGACATTTTTTTTACTCAGGGACCAAAATGGGTAGCGCGTGTTATTTCAGGGACCAAAACGGGTATTTACTCTTGTATAAATTAGTCAGGCCCAACTGTTAAGCCCAGTTTAGCATAGAGTTTAGCATAGAGTTTGAATTGATACTCTTTACTCTTTATTTGTTTAGTTAGTTGGGGGCCTAAGGCCCAGAATCGTGAAAAAGCCATCACTTCCCTTTTTCAAACTTAATAAAAGTTCTCATAATTCTTTTAATAAAAAATCGTTCAACTTATGTAACAATAATCATCTTATAACTACCATGGTCGGCACGTATGTATCACGTATGAACGGGCTCAAGTTAAAGTTGGAATCGTCTCCAAAGGTTGTCAAACTCGCGAATTTAAATAAACCCGTGACAACGACATAAACTCGTATCGTAAACTCGTAAGAGTTTACTTTCACTATTAAATATATATTAATAGTATATAATAAATAATTAAAATATAAAAAATGACAATAATTTGATTTAAATATATTTTAAATTAAAATAATTGAAATTAAATCCATCAATATTCAAAATTTACCATATTTGACAAAGAAATTTCTATAAAACTTACATATAAAGCCGTTGAGTATAATCAAATAAAAAAAGTTAACACGAATTTAAGTATTAGTTAACACAGTTTTATAAGTTTGAACCGTAAAAACGGTAAGCTCGGTGTATAAACTCGTAAGTTTAACCGAGTTTACAATGGTTACGAGTTTACCAGTGACTCGACTCGATTTGGTAAATTAGAAATGTAAAAATGGTAAACTCGGAGAGTCAACTCTAGAGTTTGACAACAATGATCGTCTCTAAATTGATAATTGAATATTTTATACACTTCTTTTTATCTCTTGATTAATAATTTAGGACTCTTTAGCCATTTTTAATAATAAAATTCCAGTTTTGTATTGCTTCACTATTTCTACCATAACTCTTGAACCAGACATCGGATTTGCCTCATTTTTGTCTCATATTTCAGATGATTCAGAGAGCTACAATTGTTATGAAGACATCAAGAGCAAATTCGGTCAAGAGGGCGGTCGATTTTGGAGCCAAAGTCAGATGAATAATTCTGGATTTTATTTGGACCCGAATTTTGTAATTTAAGTCCAGTTTTATTTTATTTCTGTTTTGGGCTAAAACCATTAGAGCCCATTTCGTTTTTAGGTCATTTTAAGTAAGGTAGCAGCCACAAACAGGATTCATTCACGTTTTTAACATTAGAGTGGATCAAAGTAGAAGTTTTCAAATTCTCTCAACTGTTCTTCGTGTTCTTCGCATGTTCTTCGCGTTCTTCGTTCGTTCTTCGTTTTTCCCAGCCATGATCGGCTAAACTTCTGTGATTAACCCAACGATGAGGATTCCATGATTCGTCCAGAGAACTTGTGCCTAATCGGTAACTTACTCAATTCTGTTTTCATCTTATCGGATTCGATTTCTGGAAATAGTTCGAATATTAGATTTAATATTCGGTTTGGTTCATCCCAAGGACTGAGTTCAGACTAGGTTACTGATGTTCTTTGTGCGATTGCACTGATGAGGCCACTTGTCCCGGAGATTCTAGGCAATCGTCTAGGCGAGGGATTATCCGGATGAATGCATAGATTTCGGTTCCTCCGGAACCAAACGTAAGTTAGTATATTTCGTTCGATGAAGGAAGTTTTGGAATCCGAATGTTGGGTTGATCATTTGTCATTCTGTTTCTGCAAATTTCATTCTGTTTGACTCTGTTATTGCATTTTGTTTATGTTATTTCATTTCGTTTTAATCTGTTAAACCAAACCCCCCATTTTACCATTCTGTTTGACTATTGTTCTCAATCGAACCCGCTGCAAATTCGTTGGGAAACGACCCAGGTTCCCTATTTCTACAAATCAATTTCAAACTTGGTTATTTTGGAAGACACGGCAAAAATCTTTCCATAAATCAATGGGAAGATTATTTTTTTTAATGAAGAAAATAATGCAATTTATAATAACCTTGACCGATCGAATCAAAACGTAAACATGTTTTCTTAAAAATTAAAATTGATAACGAAAGTTATCGATTTTTAAATGTTAGTTTTATTCATACCGCGTAGACTGATGTTCTAATTTTTATATTATCAATAAATTGGAAGCCTTTTGTTTCTAACAATTGAGCATTGATTTTAGCGTAGAATCTAACTTGAAAACTTGAAACGCACAACGGTATCAAATTGTTCTGAAAATACATACTATTTGAAAGAAAAAATAGATATAAACTCCCAAAATATAGAAGACCAAATTTGTGAACGATATAAAGCGGGGGTGAGTTTTGACAAAATAAAAAATAAAAAAAAAATAAAAATAAAAATAAAAAATAAAATAAAATTGTATAAAGCATAAGTTTTCCAAAAGTGCGTGCGTATACCTCATAAAAATAAGAGTAAATACCCTTTTTGGTCCCTGGAAAAAACACGGATGCCCTTTTTGGTCCCTGAAAAAAAATAAGTCACCTTTAGTCCCTAAAATGGAAAAATAAGGTCCCTTTTAGTCCTTTTGATCATTTTTTTGCACATTTAATCCTCAGAAATTCCCAAAAATGTCCTTTTTAGTCCCTAAAAAGGACCAAAATGACATTTCTTTTACTCAGGGACGAAAGAGGGTCAAATGTGTTTTTCCAGGGACCAAAAAGGGTATTTACTCTAAAAATAAACACTTGTCGTCGGGAGGATTTAAGTGAAGAATTTTATATTCGAATTTGGAGGCACAAGTTTTGAGGAAAAAAAATGCTATATAGATGATTCTAGAAGGGCACAAGTATTATCATATAGCTGTCCTTCTTTCTCTCCCTATCAGGGTCGGAAAATTGGGTCGAGCCCGTCAAGCTGGCCTTTTTAAGCCCTGACCCTTCAAGGGTTAGATTTGAAAATTTGAGGAGTTAAATAAAATTGACCCTGTATAGGAGGGTTGGCTTGTAGGGCCTCAAACTTAAAAGGGCCGACCCGACGGGCTCGGCCCAATTTCCCAACTCTAGTTGAGAGAGAAAGAAGGACAACTATATGGTAATACTCGTGCCCTTCTAGAATTATCTATATAACATTTTTTTCCTAAAAAAATATATGTTTTTCAAAGTCTGGCCCGAGAATACCAAGGCTAGAGCCGACCCTATAGGGCACAAAAGTCACTACTCCAAATTTTAACTATTTTTTCTCCGTTTTTTTTCCGAAGAAATATAATTAGTAAATTACAATAATTAAAGCTCTAATTTATCAAATACATGTTGTCAACATTAATATCCAAACATATTCACTAATTCGTAATCAAAAGCAAACTATTATCCACAAATAACTCACATAAAACCTTTGAAGCATACCTAGGTTTTAAATTCAAACTATTATACAATATTTTTATAACAAGATTGACCATATGACTTGTGATGAGAAGGTTGTTAATATAAAGAACAAGCTGACTTTCATTTTCAATGAATATTCGGAATGGGGGTCATCTCTTTCAACTCTTTATTAAATTTTTATTAAAAAATAAACAGGACCTAACAGGCCAGCCCTTCAAGAGCCAGACTAGAAAATTGAAGGAGTTAAATAAAATTGGCCCTACAGGGCCTCAGACTTAAAAGGGCTAGCTCGTTAGGCTCTGTTACTTTTTTTTTAATTTAATTTAATAAAGAGTTAGAATAGATGTCCCTCATTCAAATATTCATTGAAAATGAAAGTCAGCTTGCTCCTTATATTGATAACCTTCTCATTACAAGTCATATGGTCAATCTTATCATAGAAATATTGTATAATAGTTTGAATTTAAAACCTAGGTATGCTTTTTAGGTTTTATGTGAGTTATTTGTGGACAATAGTTTGCTATTGATTACGAATTAGTGAATGTGTTTATTTGTTGGGTGATTCGTGTTGTTTGGATATTAATGTTGACAACATTTATTTGATAAATTAGAACTTTAATTGTTGTAATTTACTAATTATATTTCTTTGAAAAAAATGGAAGAAAAATAGTTAAAATTTGGAATAGTAACTTCCGGGCACTATAGAGCCGGTCCTGGCCTTAGTGCTCTTGGGCCGAATTTTGAAAAACAGATGTTTTTCTTACCTTGGGCTCTATAGGGCCGGCCTTGATTCCCAGCTCTACTTTCTATGCATCCATCCTCTGTTCGTTTATTGTAAAAGGTTTAAATATATATTTAAGGGAAAATCTCCGTGCACTTCCATAGAAACTTATTATCCATTAGTAACCAAAGATTTCTAAAACTTCACAGTATTTTTCAAAAATTAATATAAAATTAAATTATCTGGGTGAAAAAATAATAAGGGTTAAATACCATTTTTACCACGGAAGTATTGATTAGGGAGCATTCAACACCCGAAAGTTTTTTTGGTATATTTTTGCCCCGAAAATTTGCAAAAAGGAGCAAATATGCCCCGGAATTTTTTTAGGATCAAATTTGCCCTAAAAGTTTACAAAGAAGAGCAACAATTTAACGTTCAAGATCAACCAATGGGTAAGATTGCTATGTTTTAAACTTCCGATGCAAAAATGATACTAAAAAAAACTTTCGAGTGTTGAATGCTCTCTAGCCAATACTTCCGTGGCAAAATTGGTATTTAATCCAAATAATAATGCCCTTAAATTACTTTTATAAAATGAGTCAACCGTCACCTAGAGCTCTAGAGACCAGTTGCCAAAGTTGGAGCTCCAAAGACTGGCTGCCAAAGCTATGGCGTGACTATTTGCTGACAAACGATGCTCTAATGGCTAGCTCCCCACAGCTCCAATACTGACCACTAGAGAATTTATTTTGAATAAAGGTGGCCACCAAGCCCTCTAAGCCTTTTGATCATAAAATGCAAATAAAAATATATTTCATGCAGCCATGAACACTTGCATTTATTCACTACTACATAAAACACTTTTAACGTCCGTTTACGTCCCTTTTTAGGAGGACGCCTATGTGAGCGACATAGTCAAGGCTGGGAGCAACGCTCTTATGGCGTCCCTTTTTTAAAACAGATGCCATATTTTTTAAAAAAAAAAATATTTATATTTTGAACTGCCCAACAATGAAATCTACAAAAACATCATCTTTAAATTTGGATGCCTCACATTTATGTTATATACTTACCTTAACAACAACAACAAAAAAGAGAACATTAGAATTATTCCCAAAAAAAAAACATAGCATTGTATTTTTTATTTTAAGAAAAAAACCCAAACTTGCAATGTTCTGCTTTTGAGAAGGGACGAGCGATGGTGTTCTACCATTGAAGATAGAGGATCGATAATGGGAAAGTGAGAAAGGAGCGATGTTGGGAGAGATTGAGGAGGGAGGGTGGAGTAGCAACGATGGAGAGGGGGGAGGGTGGACTAACGGTATGAGAGAGGAGGAGGAGTGATGATGTAACATCCCAACTTTTCAAAAGCAGTATAATTTTTTTTTTTAAAATATCATTTCCAAAATCATCAGAGTATAGCACCGGAGCGATTGAGTAACTGATATGTATATATAAAACGCCGTAAGTCATTTGGTTACAACAATGCAGACGGTAACCGCGTGGTTCAAAAGTGAAGTACAATAACAAAAGGCTTCCACCGGAACAACAAAAGAAGTCTTCAGCTGGATCTTCTATGCAGGCTGCTTGCCTCTCTCCTCGGCACTCGGTCCTCCTGACCCTGACGCTATATTAAGAGCTGAGGTCCATTGCAATCGGACCTCAGGTAACAGTTAACCTCATGTTTACATATACATCATATGGATTCCAGTTATTCATAACATAGACAGGACATATGCACCCAACAAATGTACAACAAACAAACGTATCCCCATGACACTTAGGCACCCGACAACATATGTAGCAGCACATAGGCATCCCAGCAGAACATATAGCAGCACATAGGCAGTGTAGCAGCACATAGGCAACGTATACATATCAATAGTACAAGAACATATCACAGAGCTATCAGCTACCACATATAAGCATACCCTAAGCGCACAACACACCTAGCATCGAACAGAATAGCCAGGTAAGTGTCTATCATGGGGGCCTCACCGAGTTCACGGTGACTTAATGGCTTACCCACATAGACTAGCCTTGCCTTCGGCACTAAACTATTCTCACAACATTATCACATATAAGCATAAAATAAACACCAGAGTTAATGTTACAGTACGCGAACGTACGTTTACGGAAAACTGTACTTTTGACGGAAAACAGCGAAACGTCCGACAGCGGCACGTCAGACAGCGGTTCGACAGTGGTTCGATGATCAAAGATATCCTATAAGGATAAATATCCCATTTGTCAATATTTGACATTATAACAGGCATTTTAGGTATAAATTACCATTTTGCCCCTATTCCCTTAATCGGCGAAATTTCGCCAGCATTTCGTTACTTTGACTAATTTCTTCCAAAATTTTGCCAGAACTTCGACCCAACCATGATTTTTGAAATTCCTACTTAAAATACCCCTATCATATGATATCTAATCATACTTGGAAGATTAAAGACCACTCTAGCATTACTAGTCCAACTATCGGAAGAACTACGGAAGCTTAAGACTAAGTACCGAAGAACTTACTCGAGCTTATTGCAGAATTCCCCGGACTCCTTCCTCCTCCAGAGCTCCTCTCTCTAACTTCTCTCTAGGATTTCTAAGAGTGGTTTTGGTGTGAAGAATTTCAAAGGAGTTGCTTGCTATTTATAGAAGAAGTTGTGAGGGCATAATAGTCTTTTCCATATTTCAACTTTCATTTTAAACCATGGAAATTAGGGGTTTTGGTGGATGATTTGCAGCCATGGAAAGCATGATTTCGTTCAGCCCCTCATGAGTCACCAACTTGTGTGACAAGTTGTGTATTCTAGAAGCATTTATACCCGATCGGTACTCGATTCGCGTAATCTCGAAAAATCTCAAAAATTCGAATTACAACTTTGAAGACATTTTCTCACTTATTAGAAATGTCCAAGTCAACCTAAATTTTGATTCCATACAGGGTCCCAACAGTCAGTCTGAAGTTCCTCGAAAAGCGTGCCGTTTACGAATTCATTACGGAATTGTCACTTTCTGGACAAAAATTCACTGACTACAAAAATGTCCAGATAATCATAAACCCATCTCCAAATGTTGAGTTACAATTTATTTTGTTCAAATTCTAATTTTATGACTATCTGCCTATTTATCAGATTTTCCCTATTTCGTCTTATTACTAACTTCTTCTACCGATCTCGGAATTAACTTCCGAAAGAGTCTAACGGAAGATAAAAATCCACTGATCAATATTTTACCTTGAATTTGGAAATCTCATTCCTAGATCTCTAGATAGGATCCGTTTCCTATTTATTTCATTACTATTCACTATATTTAATTATATTATATAATATTATTACTTTATCAAAATATCATATATTATTTTTTTTCTTCTATCCTCCTTCATGTCGGCAGCATACATATATAATATATAACTTTTATTTATTTTATTTTTTAATTAATTATTTAAATTATTTTTACATAATTTTTTATAACTTTTTCCTATTGGCCCATACTTGTATTTAGGCTTAAAAATACCTAAACTCATCCATTTTTCTCAAAAATTTCCAATTAATTAGCAAATATATTTTTACTAATTTTAGGCCAAAAACCACTAATTTTAGGGTTTCCTATAATTATTCATGAATTTCCTTTGCTTATGCTTAAGTAATTAGCCCATTATTGCTTAATTACTTTGTTTTCACTAGTTGATAATTTTCTTAATTGAGATACTCCTTTATCTTCAAACTTTTGCCTTAACATTAGAATTTTCATGCCTCTTGCATTATTTTTGAATTTACAAGGGTATTTTAGTCATTTCAATACTTTTTGAGCATTCCTATTAAATTTCTCCAAGTTCATAATTTATTAAATTACCATAATTAGAGATAATATACTCTCATAATTCACTTGGTCATTTTACTGCCTTTTAGGATTTTTCATAATTTCTCTAAGTCATTTATGTCTCTTAGGGGCATTTTCGTCATTTTGGCACTTTGGCCCTTAAATTCTCTAATTTCCTACAGAATTTAACTTAGAAAAATAGACTATAACTACACAAGTCTTGAGTCCTTTATTTCACTTATCAGAAATATCCAATTTATTTATAATTTTACAGATAATAAATATCCGGGTATTACAGATGACGGTGGAGAGTGAGAGAGGAGAAAGGAGAGAGGAGTGACGACCTTGGAGAGGGAGGAAATAACCACAAGCACGACGACGGTAGGAGAGTGAGAGAGAACAGAGCTAGAACGAGACAGTTTGATAGAGGAGGAATGAGGATGAACTGTTTTTTCTTTGTTTGTTTTTTTTATCCTTTCGGCGTCCCAATTTTAAAAGGGACATAAAAAATGGTGCTCTTGAAGATAAAAATCCTGCTTTTGGCATTCCTTTTCAAATTGGGACACTAAAAGTAGGGTTTTTGGCTTCCTAATTTTGAAAAGTGACGCCAAAAATCAACTTTTGGCGTTCTTTTTGTTAAAGTGACGCCCAATATATTAAAATTATTACATATAATTATAAAAATGTCACCGCCTTTATTTTTTATTTCCCTTTTTTAGAAAATAAACGTTTTTTAAAGGAAGTAAAATCCTTATTTTGTAGTAATGATTAGATTGTAAATTTATGTTTCTCGGTAATGGCTTAATTTTTTTTTTTTTTTTGCAAATCCTTTTATTCCACTTGTTCATACATACATGGAAACTTGCATTTAATTCCATTTTATTCTGTGGGGATGGTGTGAAATTTCAAAAAACTTTGAATTACTTGATAATAAGTGTAACACCCCAAATTTGTAGCATAAATCGTGTCGGGGGAATAATCATGTGATACAATATACAGAGCTTTGTACAATTACATTTCACAAAAAGTAACTATACAACCTAGACCAAGCCTTGACTAGACTTGGGGCAATGAACCTAACTCCGTTAACCGAACAGAATGGCCAGGTAAGTGTCCACCATGGGGGCCTCTCCGACTTTACGGCGACTGATTGGCACACCCACGTAGACTAGCCTTGCCTTCGGCACCAAACTATTCGAAATAACTTTGTTAGACCTATGCCTGCCATTAGGCTCTGATGATCTTCTTCCGGCACTTGCCTCGACCGGTACCTTACTACGATTCTGCCCCTTGGTTCCTCTCTATGGCTTCGTCTACCGGTGCCTTCTCTGTTCCTGGCATTTGGTCTAGTCATGTTGTTTCCCCCGCTCCCCGATCCTTGGTCCTCCGGACCCTGAAGCTACAGCTGAGATCCAATTTACCCCATTGGATCTCAGGTAACGGTTAACCATATGCTAAAATAAAACAGTATATAGACAACAGATATTCATGACATAACAGCAATGATCAATCCAGTCACATCGTATGATCATGTGATAACAACTACAATACCATGTAAAGTTATCCCTGGTTTGCAACATCCGTGCCACGATGTACAATCGTGTCCTCAGTGCTAGGAAAACTCAAACGGCGTTATTATGGCTATAACCCGTGCAAAGCTGTATGTATAATCGGTGACCCTAAACAGAGCCTCTATCCGAAACGGTGACCCTAAACAAAGCCTCTATCCGTGAATGTATCTATCACATTGTAATACCCTAAATTTTGACTTAGGGTAAATATCATAAATTAGGAAATAATACCTATTAAAAATAGGTGAATATGTGATTTCAAAGAATATGTTAAATTATCTTCTTGGAAATTAGAGAATTTAAGTGCCAAATGACGAAAATGCCCTTCTGGGACATAAATGACGTAGGAAAATTATGAAAAATCCTAAAAGGTGAGGAAATAATTTTTAAAATTGAGAGAGTATATTGCCTCTAATTGTGATAATTGAATAAATTACAAACTTGGAGAAATTGAACAAGAATGTTCAAAGGGTGGTAAAATGACCAAAATACCCTCACAAATCCTAAAATAATGCAGAGGACATGGAAACAGAAATGTCTGTATAAAAGTTATGAGGTAATGAGGCATTCTAAGTAAGAAAATTATCAATTTGTGATAATTAAGTAGTTAAGTAATATTGGGCTAATTACTTAAGCATAAGCAAAGGAAATTCACAGGTAATTATGTAAAACCCTAAAATTAGTGGTTTTTATTTTAAAATTAGTAAAAATATGTTTACTAATTAATTGGAAATTTTTGAGAATAATAGTTGAGTTTAGGTATTTTTAAGCCTAAATACAAGTATTGACCAATAGGAAAATTTTGTAAAAAATTATGTAAAAATAATTATTTAATTAATTAAATAATTAATCAAATAAAAAAAAGAAATTAAAAAAAAATGGGCAGAAAAAAAAAGAAAGAAAAAGAAAAAAAATGAAGATAAAAATTTTAATATCTAAATTTTTCTTACAACTTGCAATTATTATATAATATAATTTAAAGTGGTGAATAGTAATTTAGAAATTAGGAAACGGATCCTATCTAGAGATCTAGGAATGGGATTTCCAAAGTCAGGGTAGAATATTGATCAGTGGGATTTTATCTTTCGTTAGACTCTTACGGAAGTTAATTCTGAAGCCGATTGTGCATTTTCCTAATAAGACGAAATAGGGAAATTCTGAGAAAATGCCAGATAGCCAAGAGGACGAAAAGGTTATGTTGTGACATTTGAAAAAGAATTGGGAATTTTCATGGACATATTGGGAATCAGTGAATTTTTCTGAAGAAGTTGATGATTCCAGAAATGCGTTCTAAAACCGGACGCGTTCGGACACGTTTCTCGAGAAAACTTCAGACTGACTGTTGGAGCCCTTTATGGAATCAAAATTTAGGTTAACTTGGACATTTCTAGTAAGTGAGAACATGTCTTCAAAGTTGTAAATCCAGAATTTTGAAACTTCTCCGAAATTACGCAAATCGGGTACCGATCGGGGAAATTCTATTAGACCGGGTTTAAAGCAACCCAAATCACCATTTTTGGGCCAATCTTGGACTGCCACATCACCCCTTATTTCGGCTAAGCATGCTTCCATGGACAAGAATTATACACCATTTTTGTCTTGAATTTCCATGGTTAAGAACAAGTTGTAAAATTCCATTTGTGTCCTTCCAAAATTCTATAAATAGGTAGCCACCCCTCTTGAAATTTTCACATCATTCCTCCTTCCTTTGGCCGAAATCCTAGAGGGAGAAAGAAGAGAGAGAAGCTCTGGAAAAATTGTGAAGAAAGTCTTCAACGGGTAAGTCTTTCGGTCTTTAGCTTTTAAGTTCTAGTTTTTAGTTCGGTAGTTGGTAGAATTGTTAGTTAGATTTAGGAAGTAGGGGATGAAATTCCTATTCTTGTTTTTAGGCCTCATTGCATTGAAAAATATGCCTAAAGAGGTAAAAACATGGTAGGGATCGAGTCTCCGTAAAGTTGAAGCTTTTGTAGTTCTTTCAAAAGTAGGGGTTGTAATGCTAGAATAGCCTTTAAATTTTCAAGTATGATTGGATATCATATGGGAGGGCTATTTTAGTCTTTATTTTCGAAAATCAAAATGGTGTCGAAGTTTTGGAAAAATTTTGGAAAATGGGGGCCAAAGTAACGAAGTGCTGGCGAAATTCCGCCGATTAGGGGCATAGGGGTAAAATGGTAATTTTTACCTAAAATGCCAGTCGTAATGCCAAATCACTAATGAAAGTGATATTACTCTTATAGGATATCAGAAACTCTGATCTGCTGCCGTTACGCTGTCCGACGAGCCATTTCACGTTTTTCCATAGAAAAGTACGTTTTTCCGCCAGAAGTACCTAACACCGTCAACGAAGGTACGTTCGCGTACTGGTAACCTTAACACTGATGTTTATCGTATGCATATATGTGCTATGTGTATTGTATGCTCTGTGGTATGATTGTGTACCGTTGTTATGATTATACTTGCTGGTTATTGGGATACGTTTCAAAGGGGCCTATGTGCTGTCGGAGGCCTATGTGCTGTCAGAGGGGGGCCTACGTGCTGTCAGAGGCCTATGTGCTGTCAGGATATGTTGCAGGGGTAGGACCTATGTGCTGTCAGGATATGTTTATCTGTGCTGTATCTCTTTGAATGAATTTGTGTTGTTAATGATATGTTTGTACGTAGTCCATATCTTGCTATATGTAAATAAGAGGTTAACTGATTACACGAGTCCGATTGCAATGGACCTCAGCTCTTAATATAGCGTCAGGGTCAGGAGGACCGAGTGCCGAGGAGAGAGGCAAGCAGCCCGCATAGAAGATCCAGCTGAGGACTTCCTTTCGTTATTCCGGCGGAAGCCTTTCTTTTGTCGTTATGTACTTTTAAAATACTCGGTTACTGTACCGTTGTTGTAATTAGCCAGACTTACGGCATTTGAAATACAAGTATCAGTTACTCAATCGCTCCGGTGCTCTACTCTGATGATTTTAAATAAAAAAAAATTATACTGCTTTTAAAAGTTGGGATGTTACACACATATATATATATGAGCAGCATAGAGTTAGTGTTACAGTATGCGAACATACCTTCATTGACAATATACGATACTTCTGATACGTTTGACGGAAAACCGTACTTTTGACGGAAAACAGCGGAACGTCCGACAACGCCACGTCAGACGGCGGAACAACAGCGAAATGACGGCGGAACAGGATTACTGATATCCTATAATGATAATATCACGTTTATCAATATTTGACATCATAACAGGCATTTTAGGTACAAATTACCATTTTGCCCCTATTCCCCTAATCGGCGGAATTTCGCCAGCGCTTCGCTACTTTGACTTTAATCTTCCAAAATTTCGCCATATCTCTGACTCCAACATATTCTTGAAATAAATATTATATTTATCCCTAAAACATGATATCTAAACTTACTTGGAAGATTAAAGACTAAACTAGCATTTCTACTCTAACTACCGAAAGAACTACGAAACCTTAAGACTAAGGACCGAAGAACTTACCCGTTGAAGAACTTCGCTACAACTTTCCCCAGAGCTCCTCTCTCTAACTTCTCTCTAACTTTCTAATTGCCTTAGCAATGGTGTGAGAATTTCAATTGGAACGAAGTGCTATTTATAGGCAAAAGTGTGAGGGCAAAACGGTCATTTTCCAAACCCTCTTATTCATTTATGACCATGGAATTTTTAAGGCCAATTCTCCTCCACAAAACCTTGCTTGCCTCCCCCCCCCCTAGTTGGCAAAAAAATGTGATCATTACACTTGCTTTATGGAGCTTTATCTGATAAAGTTCCCCGATCGGTGTCCAAATCGCGTAATCTTGGAAAATCTCAAAAATCCGGAATCACAACTTTGAAGATCTTTTCTTACTCATTAGAAATGCCTGGGTTAAACAAAATTTTGACCCCCTTCAGGTCTTCCCCGGCCCTGCCGAAGATTTACGGAAAAACGCGTCAGTAACGAAAATAACTTCCAGATATTTCTCAACTCATCCCCAGATGTTGAGTTATAATTTATTTTCTTCAAACTCTCTTTTCCAAGATCTGTCCTTTTTCTTCCTGTCTGATCTCCTAATCACTTCGCCGGTCACGGAAATGACTTCGGAGATAGTCTACTCCGAGATAAAAGTATACTTGTCTATAATATAATATGACTTTAGAAACCTTGTTCATGGTTTTCTAAGTAGGATTTAATTTCTACCGGTGGTCATTATCCTATCTGCTTTTACAACTTGATTACACTTTAACCGAAGTTGCACGACATTTAACCAGAAAATCTCATCTTCTTATCCATTAAGGATTTTCAGTCCTTTTTATTATTATTTTATTAATTTCCGTTTTTTAATTAATTATTTAATTAATAATATATTTTTTAATTATTTAAAAATTATTTTACATAAATTTTTCCACAAAATTTCCTATTGGTCCATACTTTGATTTAGGCTTAAAATTACTTAATCTTACCAATTTTTCTCCATATTTTCCAATTAATTAGCAAATATATTTTATGCTAATTTGAGCCATAAACCACTAGTTATAGGGTTTTACATACTTATCTTTGGATTTTCCTTTGTTTAAGCCCAAATAATTAGCCAGTAATTATTTAATTAATTACCCACTAATTGTCACTAATTTTCTTAATTAGAATAACTTATTTCCTCACAACAATTGCACTGACATTAGTATTTTATGTCTCATGCATAATACTAAAAATCCTGGGGTCATTTTGGTCCTCACAATACTTTTTAACTTTTCCCCCTTTATTTTTTCAAGGTAATAATTTAATAAATTACCTAAATTAGGGACAATATTATTCCCTATTTCAACTAAATATTTACTTGCCTCTTTATAATTTTCACAGGGTATTTTATAACTCGTAAATGCGTTTAGGGACCTGTTTGCAAACTTTCAAACGTTTTAGGGACCTATTTACAAATTATTCTATTTTCAAGAGAAACTACCCAAAAATAAGATTAATTTACCACAAGGTCTTTGAGACCATATATTCACCTATTTCCAATAGGCATTATTCGCTAATTTATGATTATTATTATAATCGGGATTTTTAGGGTGTTATAATAAGTTGCGATAGCTGGGCGCAGAGAAATTTTATCAATATTCAACAGTAGAGGTCAGGTCCATTATTGAGGTTTGGTTTATTCATATTTGTCTCTTTCTTCCACAGAAAATCATGTGCTCACGCGGTATTAAACTCATGCATATATTTAAAAAAAAAAAAAATCAATCGGGCTACCGTTTAAAGTCAACACAATAAATCTCAATCACAATATGTAAAATTAATTAATTAATATATTGACAATGACTTGCAGTCTTTTTTATTGATAGAAAGCAACACTATGTTTGTTGGTACAATTGCTTTAAAATTGGCTCAAGGTTTAAGAGTACTTAGGCAACTGGGATAGAGTTTCATTATCTGAACATTGACTAAGATACGCTCCACCTACTTTCTATATGATATAAATAATTAAATCTAAATCAAAACGTTGGTTAAAGTGTCAATGGCCTTGTAATTTTAACGAACACTTCAATCTTATAAAAAAGATTGTAAGGAATATCTTCCTAGAAAAAGATAATGAGATGCCATCACACAAAGGTGTTCGATAAAACAAATTTATAGATACTAAACCGCTCTAGATTAGTTAAAACTACGCTAGACAAAATAAAAGCTAAAACTTTTGGTGAGGAATGCAAGTTCCAAAATCAAATAAGCTAAAAGTTACAATAGTGGTGATTCAATTTTACCTAAAAGTGTCTTTTTTTTTTTTTTACTGCAATATAGTCTTATTATAAAATCACATCAAAATATTTATTAGGTGGTTGATCAAAAGGATGAATCATGGCCATCCAAACATATATTCCAGAAAGAAGGAAATGTACCAATAAGTTGTCGATTCAGGGTCAAATTCCCTCTCTTTGCCCTTATTCTTGATAAGACAAAGAAGAAGATTGCCAGCTGGAGGGTGTAACACCCCAAATTCCATACCACCAATTATGTCGGATGACACTTGGTTTTAGAAAAAAAATCAACAGAACTTGAGGTGCTACATCAGAGTACTGCGGAAAACGTAGAGCAATGTACTAAAAATTTGGACAATATATGAGTAACCTGATATAAAAATACCCCGACATATGACGATGCCGAGCGTATGCTGGTATATTAAAAGTTTCCCAAAGGAATATCCATGTGATACAATATACAGAGCTTTGTACAATTACATTTCACAAAAAGAAACTATACCAACTAGGCCAAGCCTTGACTAGACTTGGGGCAATGAGCCTAACTCCATTAACCGAACAGAATGGCCAGGTAAGTGTCTACCATAGGGGCCTCACCGAGTTCACGGCGACTTATTAGCTGACCCACGTAGACTAGCCTTGCCTTCGACACCAAACTATTCGAAATAACTTCATTAGACCCATGCCTGACATTAGGCTCTGATGATCTTCTTCCGACACTTGCCTCGACCGGTCCATTTCTACGACTCTGCCCCTTGGTTCCTCTCTATGGCTTCGTCTACCGGTGCCTTCTCTGTTCCTGGCATTTGGTCTAGTCATGTTGTTTCCCCCGCTCCCCGATCCTTGGTCCTCCGGACCCTGAAGCTACAGCTGAGATCCAATTTACCCTATTGGATCTCAGGTAACGGTTAACCTTATGCTCAAATAAAACAGTATATAGACAACAGATATTCATGACATAACAAAGAATGATCAATCCGGTACATCGTATGATCATGTGATAACAACTACATTACCATGCAAAGTTATCCCCGGTTTGCAACATCCGTGCCACGATGTACGGTCGTGTCCTCGCCGCTAGGAAAACTCAAACGACACTATTATGACTATAACCCGTGTGAAGCTGTATGTATACTCGGTGACCCTAAACAGAGCCTCTATCCATGAATGTATCTATCACATATATGTATATGAGCAGCACAGAGTTAGTGTTACAGTACGCAAACGTACCTCCGTTGACAATATACGGTACTTCTGGTACGTTTGACGGAAAACTGCACTTTTGACGGAAAACAGCGGAACGTCCGAGAGCGGCACGTCAGACAGTGGAACGACAGCGGAATGACGACGGAACAAGATTACTGATATCCTATAATGATAATATCACGTTTATCAATATTTGACATCATAACAGGCATTTTAGGTACAAATTACCATTTTGCCCCTATTCCCCTAATCGCCGTAATTTCGCCAGAGCTTCGCTACTTTGACTCTAATCTTCCAAAATTTTGCCATATCTCCGACTCCAACATATTCTTGAAATAAATATCATATTTATCCCTAAAACATGATATCTAAACTTACTTGAAAGATTAAAGACTAAACTAGCATTTCTACTCTAACTACTGAAAGCTTAAGACTAAAGACCGAAAAACTTACTCGCTCAGAGCTTCGCTGCAGAATTCCCCGGACTCTTTCCTCCTCCTTGCTGCTCCTCAATTTCAAAATTCTCAAGTGGTTTTTGGTGTGAGATTTATATTGAGAGCAAGGGGCTATTTATAGGAAATTCTGGTGCACTATTCACACTTTGTCAGACCGGATCTCAACCGTCGGATCAGAAACTTTTGAAATGGCACATCCTTGGCCTTTGGATTCCCTATGCCGACCTCAAGCCCTTAGGTGGCAAAAAATTGACATCATCTTGATGATGTCACATGTTGCTTTTTGCCTCCGGCCCGATAAATTTCTCCGATCGGTGTCCAAATCGCGTAATCTTGCAAAATCTCAAAAATCCGGAATCACAACTTTGAAGTTCTTTTCCTACTCATTAGAAATGTCTGGGTTAAATAAATTTTTGACCCCTTTCATTTCTTCCACGGCCCTGCTGAAGTTTCTCGAAAAACGCGCTCGGTTTCAGAAGTAACTTCCGGAATCATCAACTTCGGGATAACATTTCACTGATTCATTAAATGTCCAGTTGTTTATCAACTCATCCCCAGATATTGAGTTAGGATTTATTTTCTATAGGTTTTCATATCTACTATCTGCCTTATTTTCCTTTTTCGTCTTATTCCCTAACCGGTTCGCCGGTTACGGAAATAACTTTGGAGATAGCCTACTCCGAGATAAAAATTCACTTGTCTAAAATATACTCTGACTCTAGAAACTTAGCATATGGTTTTCTAGATAGGATTTAATTTCTATCGGTGGTCATTTATCCTATTTGCTTTTTCACATAAATTATATTAATAAAATAATGCAAGTTGACACAAAAATATCATGATATTATAAACTTCATACTTATCCACTTTTCTTGCAAAATTCGGCCAGCATGCAAACATTTATACTTTCGGAATACTTTCCCAATACTTTCACATACTTTCTAATTTTCCTCACACTAATACTTTCGGAATACTTTTCTATACTTTTTAATTCCAATACTTTTTAACTTTTCTCCCTTTATTTTTCCAATGTAATAATTTAATAAATTACCTAAATTAGGGACAATATTATTCCCTATTTCAACTAAATATTTACTTGCCTCTTTATAATTTTCACAGGGTATTTTATAACCCGTAAATGCGTTTAGGGACCTGTTTGCAAACTTTCAAACGTTTTAGGGACCTATTTGCAAATTATTCTATTTTCAAGAAAAACTACCCAAAAATAAGATAAATTCTCCACAAGGTCTTTGAGACCATATATTCACCTATTTCCAATAGGTATTATTTGTCAATATAATGATCATGAATTTTAGGGTATTACATTTCTCCTCCAGTTAAATTAAATTTCGTCCCCGAAATTTGTACGTATAACCTCGGAGAAATAACTTAGACCTTTAGTCTAACCTTTGTCCATGCATACTTACTTAGCACGCATCCCAACATTCCAACATCATTTATCCAACTGGTACTCAGGTTAAATACAGGACTCACCTGTCCATTCTCATAGTGCTTGGTTACGCTGGTCTCACTTTCCTATTAGTTCCTATTCCTATATCAAAATTTCCAACTACACCACTTTTCACACAGTAGCTTTGAGGAGCCTGTCATTGCTACTCAAAATCATTGTGTTGTCTCGTTTTCAACTTTCACATAAATGAAAATTTTCCGTGGTCTTAGTACACTTTGCAATCCGCACTTTACCATAAATTTAAAAAATTTAAATTGGATAAGAATGCTGTACAACTGTAAACTATAGACACAAGTTAAAAATTCAAATCCTACAACAAAGACTAGTGCTTTGCTAATTAATTAGGTGTTGATAACGTTGCACTTTATTTTAAAAGTGATCATCATGAAATGGCCAGTGAGGATTATGAAAGCTACATATATACATATAATATATATAAGGACCCAATACTTAGATGCCACGAAAACGTTTGATATTACGCATACAAAAATTATAGATATGACTTCATTCATGTTAAATGTATAATAGATACGAGCATTGACTATGAAATACATTACAGATTATTTTAATGTCTCCAATCCCAGATTTAACCTTATCAATCATTGAAACTCTCACTCTCCCCCTCCCCTTTTTTCCCTATTAATACACACTGAACCTCGGGTTCCACAATAAGAAATTAACTAAGGATTGTGTATAGGCAAACTTAGGATTGTTCTTTCTTCTCAAGGAGCCTTTTATTGATTCCTAAATAATCTAAATGCAATGAAAACAAGGAGAAAAATTGGTTATGGCTTTACAAATTAATAAACTAAAATATGAATACAATTTAATTAAAAGCTAACCATTGTTTTTGGTATTTTCTTTATAAAATCGAATGGAGTATGAAAATGAGTATGAAATGTATAATGAATCCTCTTAGAAATCGAATAGTGACTATCATAGTTCAATTAAATGTAGGAGAAAATTTTCACTAGGTCTTGATGAAAAGATCTCAAGATACCATTTGAGTCCATATTCCCAATTAATAGTAGCTCCTACAACCATAGCTAACCAATACCTCTTGAGATATTGTTTAAACCCACTTAGTGTGTGATTAGGATTAGAACATGTGATGTTTTGTTGTTTAATTGTAGTTTTATCTTGTATTGAGGACAATGCACTGCAAGCTTTAAGTGTGAGGGAGAGATTGACCTTGCCTTTATTATTGGGTTGCCTATGATTCAATTGTAATATGTCAAATTTTTGGATTCGAAAATAAGAATTTATTTCCATCACTTATTTAGAATTTGCAACTTAGTATAGAAAAAATACCAAGGTGCAAATAAAAGCCTTGCAGAGGACAAATGAGATTATTTTGGAGTGGGCCCCACAATATAACACATCTTCTTCCTCTTCAATCACGTTGCATACTCGCTCACATGCACACTAGCTACGTACGTTTGGGTGGAAATTTCCCTACTCTTCATTATATTTGGCCACATGTTTCTACACCTTCCTTCTCTCATTTAACCATTTGGACAACACAATACCAATCCGGATAGCGTTCCGGAAGGAAGGCAGCACACACTAAATTCCATTTCATCAATTCAACATTCAGCCAAAGTAGGAAACGCTGGGCATAGCAGTATATGCAGAAAATGCTGAAATATACACGGACAGAAGCATACAAACATATTACCTAAGTGTTTGATATCAACTTTATCTCATTTTCATATTTCTTCACCACCGAATATGAGAGACTGAGAGTGAGAAAGAGAGATACCGAGAGACAAAAGAAAAACAGAAATGAAAAATACAGAGGATGAGAGAGTACGTGGGAGAGAAGCTGAAGGACCACACACGCAAGACTTAAGTGTTAACCAAGGTGAGTCTCTGAATCTCTTCCCATCTAACTAATGCAAGTCAGCACGTTGGGTTTTTTTTTTTTTTTAAATTTGAAGCTTAAGATCACATGGTTTAGGTTTTGCATGTTTCCCTGTTTTAAGGAGCTGATGCAGAGTCGAATATATAACGGTTGCTACAGTATCGTGAATGAACAGTACTTTTCATGTGTTGACTGAACGTTGAATTTAAAGTAAGTCAAAACTAGAGTAAACGAACTCTTTTGAACCTGAAATTTTGTGGACATATAGTAGACTTATTAATATTTAAAACGACCAAACGAACAGCCAAAATGGACGTATAGAATGAGAGTTATGATTTTTCAAAGTTGAACCATGAACACTGAAGGATTTCTGTTTTCAGAAATGAACAGTGATTTTCGGGGTCCATTTTGGGATGGTAAAACTTTCCGTTTTTCTCTGAACTTTTTACAGGAGAAATTAATCTCATTAAGGTTTAATATGAGCTTTGGATCACCTAAATCGGAGGTCTATAACTCCAATTATGAATTTTGGAAGTTGAGTTATGAATCTGGTAACGTTTTGGAAAGATGCTGGAGACAGTTATATGACGTTGCATTTCGGAATAAATAAAAAATTTCTAAAAATTATGAAAATTTCCGGATGTGTAGTAGACATCTAGGGATTTCCATTGATATATAATTTGTAACGTTTTGAGCTCAGGACAAGGAGATCATAATTTTTGAAGTTAAGCCTTATTACTGGGTTACAATCTGAACAGTGTGGAGAAATGTTAAGAATGGGAATGATACAGTGATTTCAAATTTGTTCCGTTATTTTTCCTCAAAACTATACATGTCAAGGATTGTGTGGAATTTTACGGAACCTCATATCTATTTTTTTGGAATTAATTATGATTTTTCAAAGTTAGTGACAAAACTGGGCTAAATGCTGGAAATAGCATTTTTAAACAAATGTAAGGATAAAATTGGTAAAATGGTAAAAGGTGGCATAAATAACCCTTAGGACATTATTCTAAGTGATATGGTAATATGTTAGGATATCTGGGATGTCCGGAGTCAGATTCAAAGGACGGGCGTATTACTATTTACGTGGAAGGAAGGTATGTTCGCGTACAGTAACTTTAACTCTTATTAACATGTATGTATGTATTCATGTATGACTGATCATGTTTGCTAGATGATTTACATGTTTATTTCCTAGCTATGGATTTTGAGGGCATCTTGGACTAGCCATCCCTTAGAAGGTATTGTTAAAAGATCATCAATTCCTAATGAAATGGATGTAGCAGTAGCTTGTCGGAATAGGGCTGCGTGTCCTAAAGGGCTGCGGTCCTTGGCCGATAACTACGGTTACGGTGTGACTTGTTTACTGTAAATTATTCTATGTTTGTACATGTGTTCTACTGTTATTTACATTTCATACCTGTATATAAGGTTAACTGTTACCTAAGATTCAGTTTGTTTTCAATCTTAGACTTTACTAAAGGTTCGGGAAAGGAACTTAGGTTTGAGAAGATAGCGTGGACAAAGCCATGAAATGCACCGATGAACGGAGTGCGTGAAGGGACACCAGACAGAATGAAGTTTGCAAGAAGGACCAGTTCTGACTTGAATATTACTTCAGGATTTTTGATATACCAGCTTATGCCTGGTCATTTTTTCAATACTCATCATCCAGACCATAATGCATACTCTCTGTTTTGTAAGAGCGAGATAGCTGAACCAGTGGGAAGAGCGAGACAACTGAACCAGTGGAAAGAGCAAATAAACTATTTGAGCAGGCTCTGTGTAGCTTCACTGACAGAAAGATAGGTTTAGTTTTGGTGAGCAGCTTAGTTTATCCTGCTACTCTTTTTCCTTCTCTGTATTGCACCTCCATGGTTTGTGTTCCATCATAACTCTCTCTAACCTTCTTCCTCTCTCTCTTCTCTCTCCCTTTTCTTACATGGAGGAGTAATACGAGACCACTATATATAAAATCATGTGGCACTCAAGAGTTGGTCTCCATTTATGGTGGAGTATTATTTTGGTGTTTCTCGTTCTTGATCAGTGCTCTGGCCTGAACAGAGACGGTGCTTTGTTGTTGTCCTTTAAGTACTCTGTTGTGAGTGATCCTGTTGGAGTGCTTAGAAGCTGGAATTACAGCAACGATACACCTTGTTCATGGAATGGAGTTACGTGTTCGAATATTTCAAGTGCAGAACAGAAGGCTCAAGCTTGAGTGATTGGCTTGTCTCTTCCGAATTCTAAGCTTGTGGGATCAATTCCTTATGATCTGGGATTGATTGACCACCTCCGAATTCTCGACCTTTCTGGCAATTCACTCAATGGGTCTGTCCCTCTTCACTTTTTCAGGCTTTTGAGCTTGAGTCTCTTAATTTGTCTGATAATTTGATAGGTGGGGAGGTTCTTGACTCCATAGTACAACTTAGAAATCAACTAACGACTTAACTGGGAGACTAACGTTTTTGTGCTAATTTAACATTTTAAATAGTTTATTGGTATTTAAGGTCCAATTAATAGTTAATTGTACTAGATGGTCCTGAGCCAATAGTTTATTGGTCAAATCGCACATTAACCCTTATATCTTTTCCATTTTTGCATTATTTTGTCTTCTTTCCATAGGTGACTATTAATGTTTTGGATCATTAATCTGCAAGTCCTTATAATTTCATCTGATTTTTAATTAGGTCCCAGTAATTTGTTTATTCTTTGGCTAAAGTATACATTTGGTCATTCACGTTTGCCTCTGGTATCATTTTAGTCCCTTAAATTTGTAAAGTACACGTTTGGTCCCTTAATATTAACACCGTTAGTTTGACTTAACGGAATATAGTGACTCAACAATTTTAAGCTATGAATGTACAATTAAATGTTGATCAAACATGCTTATATATTAGTATTTTAATAAATTAATATTTTAAATCATATTAATTGAAAAATAATTAATCTTCTTCGACAAAAAAAATATATTTAATCTTCACAAACTGTGAAAAACCATAAAATAGTATGTGAAGATTAATATTATTTTGATTAATAGGATTTAAAATATTAAATTATTAAAATACTAACATATAAGCATGATTGGTCAACATTTAATTGAACAGTATCATCGCTTAAAATTGTTGAGTCAGTATTTTCCGTTAAGTCAGACTAACGGTGTTAATATTAAGGGACCAAACGTGCACTTTCCAAACTTAAGGGACTGACTTAATACCAAAGGCAAACATGAAGGACCAAACATATACTTTAACCTTATTCTTTTTATCAAGTCCTTGTGGCTTCGCTTATTCTTAGTCATCTCGTAGTTTTTACTTTTCATCAAGTCTTTATAATTTCACTTGATTTTTAAAAAGGTTCTGTAGTTTTTTTTTTTTTATCAGTCACATAAAATGACAATACCTAATTAACAATCAAAATGTGAAAAAAAAATTTAAAGAAAAAACTTCATGAACTTAATTAAAAAATAGGTAAGACTAAAAGAACTTGATAAGAAGAAATCTATAGGGACTGATTAAAAATAAGATGAAATTATAAGGAATTGCAAATTAATTAGTATTTATATTTTTCTAGTATTGCATGCTTTTTTCCTTTCCGTAGGTGACTATTAATATATATATATATATATATATATATATATATATATATATATATATATATATATATATATATATATATATATATATATATTTTTTTTTTTTTTTTACGAGAATCTATCACAGGTTACAAACTCATGCTGTGGTTGAGCCTTTCGTCATTGCAACAAATCGACAGCTTAGTGTGATTCATCCTTTTAATAAACTTCTTGCTCCACACTTTAATGACACGATGAAGATAAATGCTCTTGCTCGACAATCTCTAGTGAATGCAAATGGAATTATAGAGGCAACATTTTTGCCAGGAAGATATTCTATGGAGTTTACATCGAAGCTTTACAAGGATTGGGTTTTTACAGATCAAGAACTGCCAGTTGATCTTCTCAAGAGGTAAATATCACCGAAAGAAGTCATTAATCTTTAATATAGAAATAAGATGAAATTAAAACAGCAATCTTTGATTATGTATTGTATCATAAGATATGGGAATAATTATTTGTTTAGTCCTTATAATTTCATCAGTTTCTAATCAGGTCCTTCTAGTTTTTTATTAAGATTTTATAGTTTTACTTGTTCTTAATTAGGTCCCAATAATTTATTTCATTTTTACCATATCCTCATAGTTTCACCTGATTTTTAATAATGCCCATGTAGTTTCAGGTGATTGATGGGGGGAGGGGGGGAGGGGGGAGGGGGAATACAGGGATCTGATTAGAAATCAAGTAAAATTATAAGGACATGATAAAAGAATTACAAGGGCTTGATTTAAAATAGGTCAAACAATAAGAACATGATAACGAGAACTATATATAGGGATATTATTAAAATCGGGTGAACTTATAAGGACTTGCATACTACTAATTATCCCTAAGACATGTATACGCAATTTTGATGGCTATTTTATTGCTTGATTTAGGGGAATGGCAACTGAGGATTCAACTTCTCCTCACGGCCTTAATCTTGCGATTAAGGATTACCCTTATGCTGTTGATGGATTAGATATATGGTTTGCAATCAAGACTTGGGTCCAAGAATACTGCTCCTTTTATTACGAGAAAGATGACACTGTTCAACAAGACAATGAACTTTAATCCTGGTGGAAATAACTCGTTCAGGTTGGTCATGGTGACAAGAAAGATGATCAAAGCTGGCCCAAAATGAAAAATCGTAAAGAGTTGATAGAATGCTGCACAATTATAATATGGATAACCTCAGGCCTTCATGCTGCTGTTAATATTGGACAATACCCATTTGGGGGCTATATCCTAAATCGTCCCACATTTACTAGGCGTTACATGCCTCAAAAGGGTACTTCTGAATATGAAGAGCTCAAGAGTAAACCCGAGAAAGCTTTCGTGAGGACCATTAATTCCAGGGACCAAGCAATTAATGTCACAGCAGTTTTAGCTATCCTGTCAAGGCATTCATCTACTGAGGAATACCTTGGACAAGCAGCTGACTTATCTGATTGGATATCAGATAAAGAGCCCTTAGAGGCATTTGGGAGATTCAAAGAGAGGATAAGAAAAATTGAGGATAGGATTGAAAGGGACAACAATGATGTGAAACTCAAAAATCCGCATGGTCCTATTAATATGCCCTACACATTGCTTTATCCTAATAGTGAACCTGGTCTTACTGGGAAGGGTATCCCAAATAGTATCTCCATATAAGGGGTGATGTCATGAACATGCTTTATTTCTTGGGAAAATCACTATGAAGTCCCAAGAAAGAAATAGAATCATCAAAAGGTCCTACAAAAAGTAGTATGAAATAAATTTCTATGCAAAAAATGATAACATGTCCATGTTGTATGCTCACTTGTTGTGTCACTTTTTGGTGTTTAAATTCCTTTTTTGAGACCTCAGTGATTTTCCCTTATATTTTTAGTATGGGCTTGGACCAAGAGGCAACATATATATATATATATGTATGTATGTATGTACGAGGAATGAGTTCGAGGCTTCATCACATGGGACTATGAAAAGTTTTTAGGTGGCATAAAGTTTGTAATACCCCAAAAATCTCACTTATGCTAAATATCGCAAGTTAGTGAATAATACCTACCGGAAATAGGTGAATATGTAGTCTCAAAAATTGTGTTATTATTACCTTATTTTCTAGGGGAATTTCTCTTGAAATTAGAAGGAATTAAGTGCCAAAATCCCTAAAATGCAGTTGTGGGTCATAGAATACCCTGAGATTATTATGATAAATCCAAAGAGGCAGTTAAATAATTATTAAAATTTAGAAAGTATGTTGTCTCTAATGTTGGCAATTTATTAAATTATTTCCCTTGGAAATAAAAGAGGAAAAATTAAATATTATTTTGAGGATCATAATTGACCCCATGATTTTTAATATAATGCATGGGACATAAATGATCAATGTCAGAAAAATAGTTGTGAGGAAATGATTAATACTAATTAGGAAAATTATCAACAATTAGTAAGTGATTAAATAAGTAATTAATTGCTAATTGTTTAAGCATGGATAAAGGACATGTCTGAAGTTAATTATGTGCAAACCCTAATTAAAGATTAGTGACCAATAAAGGATTAAGATTGTCATGAGTATAATTGCTAATTAATTGGGCATAATTAAGAAAGGTATATGATGAACTACACTTAATCCCTAAAAGGTTAATTAAACAACAAAGGATTAAGCAGTAAGATAATTACCTAATTAAATACTTGGATTAATTAAATAAATCAAAGTTTAAAAAGTCAAGGAAATGGGCTAGCCGAAAATTAGAGGAAAATAAGAGAAAAAAAGAGTTTGTAGTGTGAATGCAAAATGAGATATTATCATGATATTTTTGCAAAAAGAGATATTTTGGTGAAAAAGCAAATAGGATAAATGAGAACCGATAGAAATTAAATCCTATCTTGAAATCCTTGGATTAAGTATAAAACATCTGGACATATTATGAATCAGTGAATTTTTATCCCGAAGATGGTGTTACCCGAAGTCATTTCCCTAACCGACGGCGTTTATCCTAAAATGGTTAACAGGCTAGGAAATACCCTTAATGGGATCATAAATTCTGTTAATCCAAATATTTCTCAAGAGTAGGCAGAGACCTCCAAGACTACGTTAATGAATTTTTGAGATTATTTAAGATTACGCGATTAGAACACCGAACAGGGGATTTTATCGGCTAAATCAATAAAAGCAAGAGGATGACATCATGTTGGTGACATGGGATGACATCATTTTTGTTGAAAAAGGGGGAGGGGAGGTCGGCCTTGGAGCTTGGATGGTGAGGATTGGAGCTTCAAAAATGACCTAGACCCTATGGCTTAGATTCAAGAAGAAAAAGTGATGAATAGTGAATTGTTTCCCTATAAATAGCCTTCAACTCTTTGCAAAATTTCCTCACCAATTCACTTGTGCAATTCGAAATCTAGAGAGATGGTAGAGAGAAGGAAGAGCTCTTGAGGAAAAGTAGCAAAGCTCTGGGTAAGATTTGATGTTGGCTTGATTGGTTTAAATTGTAGGTGGTTGAAGAAGTTGGATCAAATTTGAAAAATAGAAGTTTGGGCTCAAGTTGTAAAAGTTTCAGTTTAGTCCCTCTACCCAACTTTTAAAACTTTGCACTCAAGTCCCTGTCTGCAACTGCTGCGTTTTGGGCATTAAATTAGGTCAGCTGGAGATTGGGGAATTATTGATGGAATAAGAGAAACAGAACCCGATAGTTTTTGGGGGCGGAAGAGAAAAGAACGAACAAAAAATCAGAGGGAGCGGAGACCTTGAACGAGAGCTTCGATACGGACCTTCACCATCACTCCATCGTCGCCGGTGACCTCCACCATCTTCTCCATCGTCACCGGCGACTCCACAAGGTCAGCCACGCGAACGGAGGGAGGGGCTGGAGATTTGAAAAAGGAAAGAACCAGAGACGCAGCCGCAAGAAAAGGAAGAAGGAAAGGGAACAGCACCGCGAAAAAAACGGAAAAACCAGAGACCTGGACCTTCGATCCTTCTGCTTCTTCTTTCCTTCCTTCACCCTTTATTGTCTTCCTAATTTTCCGGCGAGTTCTTGAATTTTCCGGCGGCTTTTCCAGATTCCGACGAGATGATGAATTTTCCGGCGAATTCTCAGATTGCAATGAGGGGCTGATTCTTGCTTCTTGGAGATGAGGATGTGTTCTTGAGCTCATGGACTTCATAGGGGAGTTATTCTATCATTCTATTAGTCTAGATTTATATATTTAGGTTGCCTAGTTTTAGGGATTATTGTGTATAATTTTTGGAACTGAGGTTAATGTTTATTGTCTCTGTTGGTTTGATAATTGTAGTTGAGATTGGATTTTGGAGTGTGAAGATTATATTTGTTTTAATTTCTTGTGGGTGCAATGAGATTATATTAATTGGCGTGTTATTGTCTAGTTAATGTGGTTGATTTGTGACCTTTGAGGGACTGTTATGTACTCAATTTCAAGAAGACTCATGTTGCATTATTCTAATTTTAATTGCACATCAAGTGGTTTTTAACAATTTCTCAAGAGGTAGTAGTTAGCCGCTACGGTAGTAGGAGCTACTATTAATTGGGAATATTGGACTCAAGTGGTATCTTGAGGTTTTTCTTAAGACTTGATGAATTTTAACTCCCATAATCTTTTATGAGCAAGGATAGTCATTTCTTCATTACCAAGAACGTTATCATTCATATTTTCACTTCATCCATTCCATTTACTGATTCACCATTTTATAAAGAAAATACCAAAAATAATAGTTTAGCATTTAATTTAAATTGCATACCTATTTTAGTTTGTTAATTGAAAAATCCAAAACCTATTTTTCCCCTTGTTTTAATTGCATCTTCATGGCATTTAGATTACTTAGGATTCAATAAAAGGCTTCTCGAGAGAGAGAACGATCCTAGGTTTGCCTATACGCAATCCTTGGTTAATTTTTGATTGTGGACCCCAAGGCTAAAGACAAAAAGGCCCTCATCATTGTGTGGAGGAGGTTGAAGCTCAAAAATTCCATGGCCAAAAATTGAAGGAAAGGAAGTTGGAAAGTTACCAAAATACCCTCACAATTTCTCTATAAATAGTCACCATCCCCTTTGAGTTCTCTTCACCAATTCACAAAGCATTTTAGAGAGAAGTTAGAGAGAGGAGCTCTGGAGAAGTGAGAGCAAGAAGGAAGAGGAAGTTCTTCAAGGGTAAGTTCTTCGGTCCTTAGGTTTTAAGTTCTAGTCTTTTGTTCGGTAGTTTTAGTAGAAATGTTAGTTAGATCTAGGAAGTAGGAAATGAAATTCCTATTCTTGTTTTTAAGCCTCATTGCGTTGAAAGATGCCTGACGAGGTAAAAACATAGTAGGGATTGAGTTTCTGAAAGTTGGGAGTCAAAGTAGCGAAGCTCTGGCGAAATTCCGCCAATTAGGGGGTCAGGGGTAAAATGGTCATTTATGACTAAAATGTCTGTCATAATGCTTGATCATTAATAAATGCGCTATTATCCTTATAGGATATCTGTGATCTCGTACCACTGTCAAAAATACCGTATTCCGTCAGAAATACCGTATACCGTCAACGAAGGTACGTTTGCGTACTGTAACACTAATTCTGATGTTTATTGTATGCGTGTATATGTTATGTGTATTGTGTGCCTATTGTGGTAGCTGATAGCTCTGTGATATGTTTATGTACTGTTGTTATGTTTACATTTGTTGTGGGCGATATATCTGCATGCTAAGGGCGATACATGTGCATGCTAAGGGCGATACGTCTGCATGCTAAGGGGCGATACATCTGCATTGGTTGCATGCTCATATATTGTTTATGTTGTGATTGTCTGTATTCCATATGTTGTATATGTAACTATGAGGTTAACCGTTACCTGAGATCCGGTGCGGATCTCAGCTCTTAACATAGCGTCAGGGTCAGGAGGACCGAGGACCGAGGAGAAAAGCAAGCAGTCCGCGTAGGGACTCAGCTGAAGACCATCTTATGTTGCCACGGTGTGGATATCGCCAGGGAGACACTTTCCGTGATTGTATATTACTTTTGAAACACTCTTGTACCGCTGTTTAACCAGCAAAACATGCTACCGTGGGTACTTTGAATATATATCAATTACTCTCTTACGCTCCGATGCTCTACTCTGATGATTTGAAATAATATTTTGATGAAGAAAAAAAATTATACTGCTTTTGAAAATGGGACGTTACACCATATTTTCCATTGTTTTTAAAAAGTCTTATAATTGACTACATTTTAATTTAAATCAATAATGAATGCTAAAACATTACATCCCAATGGCTCAAATTTCAATTTAAAGGAGAACTGGATATCAAGAAGTGGACCGATAGGGTAGCAGATAAAAGAGAAATCCCAAAATTAAAGCCTGACATTCCTGAAAAGTAGATTCAATGCACTCGGTGGGGCAATGTAAACCTCCAACCAGCCCTAATGATGAGGCTTGAGGCCAGACTCATAAACCCTTGTTTTAATTTTTTTTTTTCAAAGTCCAAATTTCATAATTAAAATTTCACATACAAAGTGAAAGTTTCAATTAACCTGACAGGTAGTTGAAGCAAGAACTCCCTTTATTGTCAAAACCGTTGGAGCAAGGGAAAAGAAATAAAACCCTACATTTCGCACTGTGTTGGATAATACTGTGCAACATATTTGTATTGAGGATTTAATTAAACAAAGCACTCTTCTGGATCAATTAATCTTCATGTGTGCCTTCGTCGTTGTCGTCGTTGTCTTCCTCTTCTTCTTCTTCTCTCTTGTTTTGTAAGATCTTGAGCTTAAAGAATAAAGCCAGACCAACTTTAACAAGTACAAGAAAACTAAGTAACAATACAAGTATGGAAAGGTACATCTCAACCTGATCATCGTCGCAATAACAGCCCCTCACTAAAGCTCTCAATGTTGTCCCTCCTACAACAAGCAGGGTCACTAACGTCCCCTTGCCTATCTGCAACATTTCCATATCTTTTAGGATTTCTGGTTTGTCACTTTCTTCTTCATGAAACATAGTTCTATCTTGCTCCATCATTTTTTAATCACCCCACTTGAAGATCATATTAGATGCGGCCCATAAATAACCTAGAAACATGACAAAATATATTTCATCGGCTTAGAAGACTCAATAGGGTTAGTTGAAGTATTCAAAAAACTTATATTTGTAGATCTTTATTTGGTGATACTGTGAGTATCATCCGTAGATAATAAAGATTAATTAATCTCGTTTAGGCCAACTATTGTTGATATTTATGTCTAGTTTAAAGAAAATAAGAAAACAAATCTTCATTATCAATATGAAACAGAGAATTCCTTATCAACGATGAATGTTACTAACTTACTTCAACTATCAATAAAACCCACTAGAAATTGTCAACTACCAAATAAACTACTACGACAAGCACGATTAGGGGAAAAAATCGAATTGATAAACTTTTGTTAAAATTAACGGAACTTGTAATAATGAGCATTCTCAGATTATCAACAAAACAATTTCATCCATATGTATGACAATCATATTTATGACTAAATTGGCAAAATTCATATTACAGTATAAAGTATAAGAATAGATTAAAGCTATATAATGTAAAAAGGGAATCCTATCAAATAATTTAAGCTATCTTGATAGAAAAACAAGATTAACATTTAGATATATATAATCTTTAGGAAACTAGAAAAGCAAAAGTGTCACCATTGACAAAGGATATTTTATTGCTCGTTAGGGTATTTTCATATACTATTATTTTGTATTTAAGTTAGTCTGGGATACCAATCTAGCTATGTAAGCACTTTCTGTATAAAGTGCCTCTTGCTATCAATAATAAGAAGTCATTCAATTTATTTATTTTTTTTGTTATGTCACTTTAGGTAATTGGAGATAAAAATAAAATTAATGACTATTCTTATTATTGATTATAAAAGGAACTTTATATAGAAAGTGCTTATATAGCTAGATTAATATTCCAATAGTGAGACTAACTCAAAAACAAAATAATATTTTAAAATATTCTTATGCGCAACTAAGATAATTCCAACTGCTCAACTTCTAAAATAACAAGTATACTTTTCCAATTGGGTAGTATGGCATCAACTATTGCTTAAGCTCGCCAGCTCGCGATGTTTGGGTTAATGGTCATATAGATATAACAAGTTATCGTTGCAAAGCCCAGGATATTATTATAGCGAAGAAAGAAAGGATTAGTTAATCAAATACTACTGAAGCTTTAAAACACTAACTCAGTCTTGTTTTGCTGCCTATAAGAGTACAGTAATTAACAACTCATTTTAGTAGGAAACCACTACTATCAGATTCTAAAGTTCAAGTAGAATTTTCATTTCTTTTTCCCTTTCAAAATACATTGAGACTTCAAATTCCACGTAACCTCCATTTAAAAAAAAATTAAGCTCTTAAACCTTCACGACAAATAAATCAATACCCTTCATGGGTTTTTTAAATCTCTGCTTAAACTGAAAAATTTTGTACTGCCATTGACATGAGTACATACCTCTGGCTAATTTGTCATTAGACATGGCATAACTAGACAGTTGGGAGTTAGGGTTAGGCTCATGGACACTCTTTACTCAATGGGTTTTGTCAAAATAGTAAGGACTTTATAGCAGTCACCACCGTACATGGCAACTGTTGCTGGAGCATCACCGCCAAGATTGCTGACTTTAAGGCCGTACTCCGAGATTGGAAGCAGTTCAAAATGTTGGAGGCAAGTAAGAGTAATTTGACCAACACTGTTGAGTGGTCTGATCACCATGAATGCGGCAAGTCAAGGAATTAATTAGTAATACAATCCCAAGGACGACGAGGCTGTGTGTGTACATACATATGCAGGTACAGAGATTCCTATTGAATATGCTTGTTAGAGGAAAGTGGTGAAAAAGATGTGTTTATATGTTTTGCGGCATTTTTCTCATCTTTTTTGGGTTTGAAAAGGAATTCATTCAAACGTTTTAGAACTTCGTGGTAAAATTTTATCCGGTAAGTCAGTATATATTCTGAGGGAAATTATTATTTTGCATAATTTCTATAATCAATATCAACATAAGTCCCTTTCTTAATTAATTAGAACATAGGAAGTTTTGTTCTTTAATTGTAGTTTTATCTTGTATTGAGGACAATGCAATGAAAGATTTAAGTGTCGGGTGAGATTGGCCTTGTCTTGATTGTTGGGTTGCCATATGATTCAATTTCTTTCATATGTCGTGCAACCAATCCATACTTAAAATTTTGACACTATGATTTTGTAATGAGCAAATTTTTTTTTTTGGATTAATTGCTAAATGCATGATTAGAATTTTGTATGACCATGATTGTAATGGTTTGATTGATCCACTACCGAAAAAAAGCAAACTAGGAACGGAATTTAGAGATCAAATTCCGTCACTAATCAATTAGTGATAGCCTATTTTAAGGTGGAATCATCAAATTCTGTCGCTAATCCACTATTTTTTTAATTTTTTTTTGTTTGGGTGTAACGGACATCTTTTGTGATACCCTAAAAATCCATATCATAAATTAGTAAAATATACCTATTGAAAATAGGTGAATATGAGGTTTCAAATATTAAGTTATAATTATCTTATTTTCTAAGGAAAATACTATGGGAATCGAAGAAAATGAACTAGGAAACTTAGTTGTTAAGTTGTTGAAAAGTCAACATAATCAAGCCAATAGAAACACATGAATCAATGGACATTTGATGCAAGTGGAGGCAACATCTTTTGTCAAAAAGATGGCCATAATTTTGAAAATATTAGAAGGGAAAAAGAAAGAAAATTGGGTGGAAATTAAAAGAAGACTTAATGAAGAAGTTTTGGAAAAAGTAGAAAAGATATTTGTGGAAAAGCATGTGGGATAAATGAGAATTTATAGAAAATAAATCCTAACTCAAAATCCATGAATTAGGTTGCAAACAACTGGACATATTATGATTCTGTGTAATTTTGTCCAGAAGTTGACATTACCCGAAGCGATTTCCGTAACCGAAAGCGTTTATCCGAAAATGTTCGGCAGGCAACAGAATAACCTGAATGGGATCAAAAACTTAGCTAACACAAATATTTTGGAAGAGGAAGAAAGGATCTTCAGGGCTATGTTCCCGGAATTTTGAGATTTTTCAAGATTACGCGATTAGGACACCGAATGGGGAACTTTATCGGATGAAGCCCAAAAAGCAAGAACTTGATGCAGTGCATGACATCACTTCTTTGACTTTTGGAGAGGGGGGCAGGTCGGCCAAGCATTGCATGGCCGAGAATAAAGCTTCCAGAAACCCTAATTTTCTGTGGTCCAGAACAAAGCAGAAAATTCCAGAATTGCCCCTGGAAAACTCTATAAATAGGCATCAACTTTCTTCATAATCCTCACACCATTTCTTTCTTGAGAAATTCGAAATTCTTGGAGCAGAGGAGAGGAGGAGAAGTCCGGGGAAATTTGTAGCGAAGCTCTGAGTAAGTTCTTCGATCCTTAGTCTTAAGTTTTCGTAGTTCTTTCGGTAGTTAGAGTAGAAATGCTAGTTTAGTCTTTAATCTTTCAAGCATGATTAGATATCATGTGTTAGGGGTATTTAAGGTATTAATTTCGAAAATCATATTGGAGTTAGAGATATGGCAAAATTTTGGAAGATTAGAGTCAAAGTAGCGAAGCTCTGGCGAAATTCCGCCGATTAGGGGCATCAGGGGAAAAATGGTCATTTATGCCTAAAATGCCTGTTATGATGTCAAATGTTAAAAAATGTAATATTATCCTTATAGGATATCTGTAATCACGAACCGCTGTTGTACCGCTGTCGTACCGTTGTCAACGTGTCGTTTTCCGTTATACTGAAATTCCGTCAACGAAGGTACGTTCGCGTACTGTAACACTAATCTGATGTTTATTGTATGCATATATATGTTATGTGTATTGTATGCCTATTGTGGTAGCTTATAGCTCTATGGTATGTTTATGTACTGTTGATATGTTCACGTTTGCTATGGGCGATATATCTGCATGCTTTTGAACGATATATGTATGCATGCTTTTGGGCGATAGATGTATGCATGCTTTTGGGCGATAGATGTATGCATGCTTTTGGGCGATACATCTGCATTGGTTGCATGCTCATATACTGTTTATGTTGTGATTGTCTGTATCCATATGTTGTGTATGTAAATATGAGGTTAACTGTTACCTGAGATCCAGTGCGGATCTCAGCTCTTAATATAGCGTCAGGGTCGGGAGAACCAAGGACCGAGGAAAGAGGGAAGCAGCAAGCTTAGAGACTGGTTGAAGACATTCTGTTGTTGTTCTTTAGTTTTGAAAACTCTCGGTTACTGTACCGCTTCTGTAATTAGCCAGTGGGCATTTGAAATATATATATCAGTTGCACTCTTGCTCGGATGCTCTACTCTGATGAAAAAATTTTATACTGCTTTTGGAAAATGGGATGTTACATATTTTCTTTTGTATTGAATTTCTATTAGATCTAAAGTCACTTGCCCCTAACCTTCCTCCATTAAGATATTCTCACATTTGGACCTAGCATTGACATGTTTGTGTTGAAATTGATTGTATTAATTAGTCAGGCCCAACTATTGTTAAGCCCAGTTTAGCATAGTGTTTGTTTTTTGGATATAAAAGAGGCATAGCCATTAAATTAAGGATTAAGGTGCAGATTTGCTAACAAACTAATACCCAATGAGTGTCTGGCACAAAAAACAATTGAAGGGACCAAATTGGCCAACGAACTATTAAAAATGGAAAGAAAACACAATTTTGAGCAGATTCGCCAACGAACTATTACCTCGTCACTGTCTTGGTGTCTCCGTCTTCCATTGATTGTCATAGTGTCGGCGACGTCGGCATCTCCAAAGCTTCCATTGTTGCTGGGTGTTCTACTCACCCTCTTGAACTCATCCAACAGTACACAGCTTTCGACCGGCACGCACCTTGCACCCTGGTTGCGTCCCTCCGATGCCACAAGCAGCAACCGCCGCTGTCACAGCGCTTGCTCGCATGGGTCCCATCTCTGTTGGTGTTTGCCTTATCCAACAAGAAGGCTTAACCGTTATTTTCTCCTATGTTTCCGCCACTGTCCTACGCCAGTGCCTCATATTTTAACGTAGTCGTGATAGTTGTTTTTCTTAATAGTTATTTGGTATTTTTTTCACTTTTTAATAGTTTGTTGGCCAAGTTGGTCCCTTCAATTGTTTTTTGTGCCAGACGCTCCTCGGGTAATAGTTCGTTGGCAAATCTGCACCTTAACCCTTAAATTAAAAAGAAACAGTGGGGAAAATTAATCCCATACAATCTTGTAGGACCAGAGCCCTTAAACCAACAGGCCGGGCAATGTTCTATGAAAAAGAATGCAACTGAAATTCTCTTTCCAACTTATCTGCAACCTGGTTCTGCAGTCTTGAAATGTGAACAATTTTCAGTTCCCATGGACATCGCATAAAAGCCTTAATCTTATAGGCTACCAAACTCAGCGATGGAACCCCCTCAGCTCACAGTCCAGAAGCAGATTAACTAAATTCAGAGAATCTGACTCTGCAATAACCTTCCGAAAGCCCTACTGCCAGGCTAGTTTAGCATAGTGTTTGAATTGATATTCTTTACTCTTTATTTGGTTAGTTGGGGGCCTAAGGTCCAGAAACGTGAAAATATCACTTCCCTTTTTCAAACTTAATAAAAGTTCTCATAATTCTTTTAATAAAAAATCATTCTACTTATATAACAATAATCATCTTGTAACTATCATGGTCGTCACTTATGAACGGGCTCAAGCTAAAGTTAGAATCGTTTCTAAATGTGAAGATTAATTTTTTTAATGAAGAAAATAATGCAATTTATAATAAGGTAGACCAAATCAAAATGTAAACACGTTTTCTTAAAAATTAAAATTGATAACGAAGGTCATCAATTTTTAAATGTTAGTAGTATTCATACCGCGTATACAGATGTTCTAATTTTTATATTATCAGACTAAATTGGAAACCTTTTGTTTCTAACAATTGAGCTTTGGTTTTAGCGTAGAATCTAACATGAAAACTTGGAACGCACAATGGTATCAAATTGTCCTAAAAATACATATTATTTGAAAGAAAAAATAGATATAAACTACGAAAATATAGAAGTCCAAATTTGTGAACGATATAAAGCGGGGATGAGTTATGACAAAAAATAAATAAATAAATTGTATAAAGCGTAAGTTTTCCAAAAGTGCGTGCGTGTGCCTCATAAAAATAACAATGGTTGTTGGGAGAATTTAAGTGAAGAATTTTATATTCGAATTTTGAGGCACAAATTTTGAGGAAAAAAAATGCTATATAGATAATTCTAGAAGGGCACAAGTATTACCATATAGCTGTACTTCTTTGTCTCTCTACCCTCTATCCGTTTTATTGTAAAAGTATTAAATATATATTTAAGGGAAAATCTCCGTGCGCTTTCATAGAAACTTATTATTCATGAGTAACCAAAGATTTTTGAAACTTCGCAGTATTTTTCAAAAATTAATATAAAATTAAATTATGTGGGTGAAAAAATAATAATGCCCTTAAATTACTTTTATAAATTGAGTCAATCGTCACCTAGAGCTCCGAGAGCTCTGGAGACCACTTGCCGAAGTCAGAGCTTCAAAGACCGGCTGCCGAAGCTCTGGCGTGACTATTGGCTGACTGTTGGTGTTCTAATGGCTGGTCACCACTGATGAGAGCATTTTTGTCTTTAGCCTTAGGGTCCACAATAAAAAATTAACCGAAGATTGCATATAGACAAACTGAGGATCGTTCTCTCTTCTCGAGGAGCCTTTTATTAAGTCCTAGATAATCTACATGACATGTAAATGCAATGAAAACAAGGGTGGAAAATTGGTTTTGGATTTTCAAATTAATAAACTAAAATAGGAATGCAATTAAATTAAATGCTAACTATTATTTTGGTATTTTCTTTATAAAATGGAATGAAGTATGAAATGTGTAGTGTAGTGAATGCTCTTGGAAATAGAATAGTGACTATCATAGTTCAATTAAATGTAGGAGTAAATTTTCACTAAGTCTTGATAAAAAACTCCAAGATAACACTTGAGTCCAATATTCCCATTTAATAGTAGCTACTACAGCTATAGCTAACCACTACCTCTTGAGACATTGTATAAGTCCACTTAGTGTGTGATTAGTGTAATACCCGGATAATTATTTATCTTAAATATTATAATATTTTGATAAATAATACCTATTTTAAATAGGTGAATATGTGGTCTCAAATTTTGTAGTGTATTTACTTTATTTTCTAGGGAAATTCTCTTGGAATTTAAAGAGGCAAAAACCCAATTTTATTTTAGGGAACATAAGTTACCCTATGATTTTTAAATTAATGCATGGAGCATAAATGACCAAAGTAAACCCAAAAGTTGTGAGAAAATAATTAATCCAATTAAATAAAATTGCCAACAATTAGTAGATAATGAAATCTTCATTAATGGAATTAATTCCAAGAACTTTCATAATTAATTAAATAACATGTTTTAAAGGCACAATTAGGGATGTATGCCCCTAATTAGAGACCAATGGCCAGTGAAGGGCCAAGATTAGCATAAAGATAAGTGCTAATTAATTAGGCAGGATTAAGGAATGTATAGGATTAAATACAGAAAATCCCTAAAGCCTAATTGACCAACAAAGGATGTGTTAAAGATTTCTAAGCATAAGATTAAGACACTAATCAAACTTGTTAATCAACTTTGACAAGTCAAACTAAAATCAATGGCTAGGATTAAACCTCATAAAGGAAGATCCAAAGGCTTAAATTAATTCTAACATTTAAAAAGTCTTAATCCAAGTGATTGTCTAAGAGCCAATGAGAGAATTTCTTTCTAAATAATATAAGATAATTAAATAACAAAATGAAAAAGTAAAAAAGGGGAGGGGGGACGTTTTTTAAGAGTGTGTGTGTGTGTGTGAGATTGAGAAAGTTGTGAGTGTGTGTGTGTATGTTGTGAGTGTAGTGGAGGAGAGAGTAAAGGTGAATTGTGTGGTGTGTGAGAGTTGTGAGGTGTGTGTAGTTGTGAGCCCAGCAAAAGTAAGAGGATATTTTGAGAATTCAAAAGCTATTGGTATTAATTCAAGACATAAGTAAATGAGAACCGATAGAAAATAAATTGTATCTTGAGATTTGTTAACTATAAATCAAATATAAGGACTTATTATAAACAAGTGTATTTTTAGCTCGAAGTAGGTTATCTCCGAAGTCATTTCCGTAACTTTTGGGATTAATCCTAAAATGACTAAAGGACTAGTAAAAACCCCAAATTGAACCATAATTCTTGTTATTTCCAGTGCTTCTCAAGAGACTACATAAACTTCAAACTTTACCTCTAAAAATATTTGTGATGTATAAAGCACATGCAAATGAAAAACAAGAGATTGTGAAGAGGCCACCAAGGCTCCATTTAAAAGCCACAAAGTCCACAAACTAAAGAAAGAAGGAGAGGAGGCCAACAAGGCCACATCTTTGGCCAAATAGGAGCCAAGCATTTCGCATGGCTAAGGGAAAAGATGGGGAAATTGGTATACCATTTGGGTCCTTGAGCTTTGCTATAAATAGGAGCTTAGGTTATTCATAATTCTTCACACCAAAAGCTCAAATGAGAAATAGAAAGTAAGAGTAGAGAGAAGCTAGAGAGAAGTGAGAGGCATGGAGAAGTGAAGGGAAGTTCTTCAAGAGGTAAGCAAGTTCTTAAGTTATAGTCTTAGTTTTGTAGTTCTTAGAGTTCTAGGTTAAGTTCATAGCTATTTTGTTGTTTTGATCTTTAATCTTCCAATATATTGTTGTTATCTTGTTTTTATGATTAACTATGATTTTATTTCAAAAAAATGATGGAGAAAGAGATATAGCAAAATTTTGGAAGATTAGAGTCAAAGTAGCGAAGCTCTGGTGAAATTTCGTCGGTTAGCGAAGTCAGGGGCAAAATAGTCATTTGTGACTAAAATATATGTTAGGATATTGTTCGTAAGTTAATAGATACGGTATTACCCTTTAGGATATCCGGGAAGTCCAGAGTCGGGTTCAAAAGGCCGGACGTTTGGCCATTACATGGTGAAAGGTACATTCGCGTACTGTAACACTAACTATGATGTTTATTGTATGCGTAGATGTGATAGATGATAATTTTACGTTTGCTGTGTGCGACACATCTGCTTTATGCTTATGTGCTATTGGGATACGTTTGTTGTGTGCGACACATCTGCTTTATGCTTATGTGCTATTGGGATACGTTTGTTGTGTGTGATACATCTGCTAGGGGCTTATGTACTATTGGGATACGTTTGCTGTGTGCGACACATCTGCTTTATGCTTATGTGCTATTGGGATACGTTTGCTGTGTGCGACACATCTGCTTTATGCTTATGTGCTATTGGGATACGTTTGCTGTGTGCGACACATCTGCTTTATGCTTATGTGCTATTGTGATACGTTTGCTGTGTGCGACACATTTGCTAGGGGCTTATGTGTTATTGGGATACGCTTGTTGTGTGCGATACATCTGTTGTGTGCTCATATTCTGTTAATGTTGTGAATATTTGGAATCCATATACTGTCATATTTAAGCATGAGGTTAACCGTTACCTGAGGTCCAATGGGCATTGGACCTCAGTCTTAAATAATAGTACAGGTAAGAATCAGGAACCGAGAAGGCACTGGTAGACGGAGCCTTAAAGAGAAACCAAGGGGCAAAGTCGTAATAATGCACCGGTCGAGGCAAGAGCCGGAAGAAGTTATCAGTAGAGCTGTCAAAACGGGCCACCCCGGCCCGTTAGGCCCTAGCCCGCGCGGGCTAGGGCCAAAAAGCCCACAGGGCCAAAAAGCCTGCATGTTAAACAGCCCGCACGGGCCAGAAAATTATATAACCCAAAGGGTTAGAGCCAGCCTGCGGGCCAAAAATCATTTTTGTAAAATACTTCCACACATTAAAGATTTCTTTTTTATTTATCTTAAAACTTCCAGACGCTTCAAGTGGAATTTCAGATTGAACTTCATAGTCCATAATACAATTCTTTTAGTTCCTAACATTAAATCAAACAAAAATACAACCAAAAATCAATACATATCCTGAATCACAAAATACAATTCTTTTATGAACATCTAAGAACAAACAAGAGCCTAATACAATAGTCAGTAGCGTCAATCAAACCTATCCAACAACAATGAATGAATTTAGAGATGCTGAAAAATCTGTCAGCACTAACTAGAAACTATATAAATCAGTGCAGATAATTTAATTGACCAACTGGGGAAGAATGAAAATAATCTACGAACACAGTAAGGTGCACAATAAGAAAGCAAGAAAAACGTATTGTAGATCAGCTCCACTGTGGTCGACTGCCGATTGTGAGATTTAACTCCGTTCCCTGTGAAATCTGAAACCCCACAGTTAACGGAACATGCTTAGAAAAAGTTAAACCCCGGGAATCTTTGTTCGAGAATGAAACAAATAAGTTTAGTAAGAACCCCCAGATATTCTAACGATTTTTTTTTTTGGCCAGAGATATTGCAATGAATTGGCCTGTATATATATTAGGTCTTAGGAACGGTTTAGGTATGGATTCTTCCCATATTATTTCCATTTAATAAAATATGATTCCTGGGCCTTCAAGAAGTTAATACCATATCAAAATGACCCTTGTGTGTTCAAGCACTCAAATTAAAAATTAAAAACTTCACAAAACCCCCTTCTATGAAAATATTTGAACAGATGTCTTTTTAAACTTCTCCCAGCTACAGTCTTTATAAGACCCACTCAGGAGGGAGTAATGCAAACAAAAGGCTATCCCAAACCACAAGTCACTGACACAACCCTTACCGGTTTACCGCATGGCAGAATAAATAAGCTCAAATATGAAAAACAAATAATCATGACCAGAGCAATATAAGAAAGAAACTAAAGATCAAAAGTCAAATATGTCAATCTCGCAAAACAATCCAGTAGAACTACAAGGGCGATAAAAGCAAACTGAAATAAATAAACTAAAAGATCCCGCAAATGAAAGAGTTTGAGCAGTCGGAAGTGACCAGAGACTGCAAAGATTGCAATTAATTGTCCTCGCAAGTCAGAGTATTCCCAAGGCATTATCATTTTTATCGATCATCAGTAATCAACGGTAAATTGGTCAAATGATTATGAGCACAAAAAAATATACCGCACTCAGCCCCAAATCACATTAAGAAAAGGAAAACAAAATCCAGTAAATTTAGGAAATAAAAGCTACAACTCAGCTATACTCAAAATCGTGAATTGTCATCGAGAGGAAAGAATTCAGAAATCGACAAAAGCAGCAATTCAACTAACAGAATAAGCAAAATACCAGATGAGAGTCCTTACAGCCACACGAAGGGGCCTTCGGGGAACAGAGAAGAAGAAGAGGTGAATGTTACACACAATTTTGAGAAGCCGGACGAGAGGACAGCTAGCTTCGGGAATTTGGAGCAGTTTTTTAATTGGGCCCGCGGGTTGGCCCTATTATAACCCTAAAGAGGTGGGGCTATTTTGGGCTAGGGCCAAAAATTACCCCCATATAATGGGGCTAAAGATAAGAGGGCTAAACATGGGGTTTAATGGGTTGGCCCCTGTGGGCCAGCCCATTTTGACAGCTCTAGTTATCAAAGCCTATTGTCAGACATGGATCTAATAAGGTTATTACGAACAGTTTGGTGCCGAAGGCAGGGCTAGTCTATGTGGGTAAGCCAATAAGTCGCTGTGAACTCGGTGAGGCCCCCATGATAGACACCTACCTGGCCATTCTGTTTGGTTAAATGAGTTAAGTTCATTGCCCCAAGTCTAATTAAGGCTTGGTCTAGATTGTATAGTTACCATGTAAAAATTGTAATTATACAAAGCTCTGTATATTGTATCACATGAATATTCCTTCGGGATTTTTAATCTAACCAGCATACGCCAGGCATCATCATATGTTGGGGTATTTTATTCCAGTTACTCATTGTCCAATTATTAATACATGCTCTCCGTTTCCGCAGTACTCTGATGTAGCACCTCAAACTCTATGGTTTTTCTAAAAACTATGTTTTCTTAAACAATAAGCGGTATGGAATTTGGGGTGTTACAATTAGGATTAGATTAATGCAACTTGCCTCCTCTTAATATGAATGCGATAACACGTGACTCAATTAATACAATTCAATCATACTATCTAACGATAACGCGTAGAAAACACAATATCATTGAATCAATAAGGAAAATACATACATATATAAATCCAACAAGTTACAAAAACCCAATCCAATCACATGGGTCCAATCCACAAAGTTATGCAAATGGTTAAATTAAGTCTCATCAATAAAAAACAACATTCCTCAAAATAAGAAATCCAAATAATATTAGAGAAAATAGATTCAAAAAAATAAACTCCCTTCAATTGAAGCTTTGGAACTCAAGGCACTGTCCATCCAAGAAGCAAAATGAATCAGCCACTCATGAATTTAATCTGCAACCACAGATTCTTCACAACAGATGGTGAAGGAGAGAGAAATTGACAGTGGAGGTTGATTCCGGCAGTGGAATATGAAACCCAATGCTGAAGGTGGTTGAATCGATCTCTGAGCTATCTAGTTTAGCTCGCCGGTGTTGAAGATGGTGAGGTGTGGTGAAGACGATGTCAGCAAATGGTGGAGGTCGATGCATATGGAGTTCTCGCGACGCTCTAAACTCTGCAACAATGGAGGTCGCCGCTGTCAATGTCGATAATGGTGAAAGGGGATGTGATGTCGCCGGCGACGGTGGAGGAAGGAAGGATCGAAGGTCTCCAAAATTACCTGTTGCCGCGATGCTCACTCTACTTTATCGGGTCCCTGAAGTCAGACCTAATCTCTCCAAAACGCAGCAGCTTTACGCAGGGACCTAAGTGAAAATATTAAAATGTTTCGCAGAGGGACTAAACTGCAACTTTTACAACTTGAGCCCAAACTTCCATTTTCAAATTTGATTCAATTTCTTCACGCACCTACAATTTAAACCAATCAAGCCAACATCAAATCTTTCTAAGAAACAGTGATTGAGAGTAATTACAATAATTATGACAATTTTACCCTTTTTAACACATTTTTCATGTATTCACTCATTAATCAAAATTAATAATATAATATATTTTTGGCCCAATTAACATGATTAACTCCCAAAATTAATCATGAAATAACACATCAAAATATGTTTCGATCAACCACAGCTCCAATACTGACCACCAGAGAATTCATTTTAAATAAAGGTGGCCACCAAGCCCACCAAACCTTTTGATCATATAGTGCAAATAAAAATATATTTCATGCAGCCATGGACACTTGCATTTATTCACTACTACATAAAACACTTTTAGCGTCCGTTTTTAGGTTCTTTCTACGTCCCTTTTTAATTAGGACGACGTACGCCTATGTGAGTGACGTAGTAAAGACTGGGATCAACACTCTTCCGGTGTCCCTTTTTTAAAACAGGCGTTGTAATTTTTTTTAAAAAAATTCTTTATATTTTGAATTGCCTACGAATGAAACCATACAAAAACATCATCTTTAAATTCGGATGCCTCAAATTTATGTTATATACTCAACCTTAACAATAATAACAAAAAAGAGAACATTAGAATTCTTCCAAAAAAGAATTAAAAAATACATAGCATTGTATTTTTTTTTTTTTAAAAAAACCCCAAATTTGCAATGAGGAGGGACAAGTGACAGTGTTCTACCACTGAAGACGAAGGATCGAAAATAGGACAGGGTGAGAGGAGCGACGTTGGGAGAGATTGAGGAGGGAGGACAGAGTAGCAACAGTGGAGAAGGGGAAGGGAGGACTGATGGTGTGAGAGGAGGAAGGATGGAAAAGCGACGATGGTGAGGGACGGAGGATGAGGAGTGACGACGGTGGAGAGTGAGAGAGAAGAAAGGAGTAACGACCCTAGAGAGGGAGAAAAGAACCACGAGCGCGACGAAGGTAGGAGAGTGAGAGAGGACGGAGCTAGGATGAGACAGTTTGATAGACAAAGAATGAGGATGAACTGTTTTTTCTTGGTTTTTTTACCCTTTCGGCGTCCCAATTTTAAAAGGGACACCAAAAATGGTGCTCATGAAGCCAAAAATCTGCTTTTGGCGTTTCTTTTCAAATTGGGACACTAAAAGTAGAGCTTTTGAAAAGTGATGCCAAAAATCAACTTTTGGTGTCATTTTTGCTAAAGTGAGGCCTAATATATCAAAATTTCTACACATAATTACAAAAATATGATCGCCTTTATTTTTTATTTCCCTTTTTAAAAAATAAATGTTTTTTAAGGAAAAAAAATCCCTACTTTGTAGTAGTGATTAGATTGTAAATTTATGTTTCTTGGTAATGGCTTAATTTTATTTTGCAAATCCTTTTATTCCTCTTGTTCATACATAAATGGAAACTTGCATTTAATTTTAATTTATTCAATAGGGATGGTGTGAAATTTCAAAAATCTTTGAGTTATTTGATAATAAGTTGCGATAGCTGGCTGCAGAGAAATTTTATCAATATTCAACAGTAGAGGTGAGATCCATTATTGAGGTTTAGTCTATTCACATTTGTCTCTTTCTTGGACAGAAAATCATGTGCTCCCACGTTATGAAACTGGTGCATTAAAAAAAAAAAAAAAAATCGGGCTACTGTTTGAAGTCAACGCAAAAATCTCAATCGCAATATGTAAAATTAATTAATTAATATATTGACAATGACTTGTAGTCTTTTTTATTGCTGGAAAGCAACACTATGTTTGTTGGTATAATGACATTAAAATCTCCTTAAGGTTTAAGAGTAGTTAGGCAACTAGGATAGAGTTTCATTATCTGAACATTGACTAAGAAACGCTCCACCTACTTTCTATATGATATAAATAATTAAATCTAAATCAAAACGTTGGTTAAAATGTCAATGGCCTTGTAATTTTAACGAACACTTCAATCTTATAAAAAAGATTGTAAGGAATATCCTAGAAGAAGAGAATGAGATGCCATCTCACAAAGGTGTTCGATAAAACATATTTATAGATATTAAAACGCTCTAGATTAATTAAAACTACGCTTGACAAAATAAAACAATTTTTTTTTGTGAGGAATGCAAGTTCCAAAATCAAATAAGCTAAAAGTTACAATAGTGGTGATTCAATTTTACCTAAAAGTGTTTTTTTTTTTTTTTATTTTATTACTGCAGTATTAGGCTTATTATAGAATCACATCAAAATATTTATTAGTAGGTTAATCATAAGAATGATGTACAACTGTAAACTATAGACACAAGTTAAAAATTCAAATCCTCCAACAAAAACTAGTACTTTGCTAATTAGGTGTTGATCACATTGTACTTTATTTTAAAAGTGATCATGAAATGGCCAGTGAGGATCATGAAAGCTACATATATACATATAAATTAAATACCCAATACTTAGATGCCACGAAAAAGTATGATATTACGCATACAAAAATGATAGCTATGACGTCATTCATATTACATGTATAATAGATATGAACATTGAATATGAAATACATAATAGATTATTTTAATGTCTCAAATCCCAGATTTAACCTTATCAATCATTGAAACTCTCACTCTCCCCCTCCCCTCTTTTCCCTATTAATACCCACTGAACCCTGTCACTAATTGCGATCTGTGATTGTAGTATTTTGCCATCTTCAGTTTAAAAATCGTTTTGTTTTTTCAGTGTCTTCGAGTGTCACTTGAACGAGGCACGTAACAATGTTGTCTACTCTTTTAGGCAGCAAAAAGGAGAAACAGATACAAGGGACGGTGGTGTTAGTGAAGAAGAAGAACTCGTTCGACTTCACTGATGTTGGCAGCTCTCTGTTTGATAGAGCAAGTGAGTGTTTAGGCCGAGGCGTATCAATCCAGTTGCTCAGTGCTTCTAAATTTGACCGAGGTTAGTTCTTTCACATCTCTCTTTCCTTACTCTATTTCATACTTTGTGGTATTGTTTTACCCTATGTTTCCGTTAACCTTTGGTTGTAGATAAAATTTGGGGGGAAACAATACTTCTTTTAATATTTTTAGAAGTTTTCCTTCCTATTAATCTCTCCTTTAATTTTTCTCTCACGTTTCTGTGTATCCAAACACAAGGAGGAAGCAAAAGAATAGAGGAGAAAAAGAGGCATGGGCTTGGTATCTTTTTCCACAAACTCTTCTCATCAAAAATGGAGAGAATTTTGAAAGAAAATATGCTTTTTTTAAACTTGCTTTTAGATGATAAAAAAAAAATGCATCTATTCATTCAAACAAAACAATTTTGTCTTCTTGGAATATCAAAATTGTGTGTGTATATATTGTATATATACAATATATATATTGTATATATATACACACAATATGTGTGTGTATATATTGTATATGTACACACATATAAACATCTAAAATTACTAAAACACCCTGTATTATTTAATAAGTATAATATCAATAATGATGATTCAAAAACTTGTCCTTTTGCAGAAAGGGGAGCCAAAGGGAAAATTGGAAAGCCTGCATATCTGGAAAGCTGGATTACAAACTCCCCAAATCTGACAGCTGAAAAGTTTGAATTCAAAGTACACTTTGAATGGGAAGAAGAAGTAGGGATTCCGGGAGCATTTCTGATTAAGAATAAGCATCCCAATGAGTTCTTCCTTATAAGTTTGACTCTAAAAAATGTTCCACTCGTCGGTGAAAGTGAAATTCACTTCCCTTGCAACTCTTGGGTTTACCGTACAAATAGATATGAAGATGGTCGCATTTTCTTTCGCAACAAGGTAATATAATACATGTTCCATTTAAATCTAGCATATACTCCTCCGGTCTTTAATAGAAGACATATTTGCAGAGTTGATCTTGGTCACAAAAATAAGACATAGTTTTCATATTTATCATTTTTTCCCTAATTTACCGCTATTGAGGCTCCCTCAACAACAATCAAGAAGGAGAGAGAATGAGGGAATTAATGAAAATAACTAGGGTGTTTTAGAAAATACATATCGTACTAACTAACTAAATTAACTTCTTTAATATAAACAAATTAGGTAAATATGTCTCCGGAGGGAGTACAAGTGAAGTAGACTGCTCATATATATGTTTATCTGTTAATTAATTATTCAGTTACAATATACCTGATGTGAAATTAAACAAAGTTTGTCCAATGAATTGCAGGCATATCTTCCAGATAAAACACCAGATCCACTTCGCAGATATAGAGAGGAAGAATTATCCAAATTGAGAGGGGATGGAATTGGAAATAGGGAACTTCAAGAACGTGACAGGGTCTATGATTATGCTATTTATAATGACTTGAACAATCCAAAAAAGAATGACCGTCCGATTCTTGGAGGAACCATTGGAGGGGAAATTAAATATCCTTACCCTCGTAGAGGACGAACTGGAAGGTCCTTAGTACAATCAGGTGAAGTTTCAAGAAATGATTTTATTTGAGAATTTTTTATTTTCAATCAACTGAGGTCAAATGATACATAAGCATTTTGATCATAATAAAAGACTGCCTTGATGTGAAGAAAAACATGGTGTAATGAAACAGCCTCATGTATTTGAATGAACAACCATCTTACCCTTGATTATTGTGAGGTTTATTTGCAAACAAATTTATGAGTTATCTTCATATAACTTGATGATTCTTACGTTCCGTATTTATGATTGACCAATTACTACATATAATTTTACTGATCCAGATTACGAGAGCAGAGTGAAGTTTCTGGGCTCAAATTACGTTCCAAGAGACGAAGAATTTTCTCCATTGAAGAATGCAGACTTCGTTACTTTTGGATTCAAATCTGTGACTAAGGTTCTTAAACCTGCTTTGAAAGCTTCTCTTTCTGAAGAGTTTAACAGCTTTGATGAAGTTCTTGATCTCTACGAAGGTGGATTTAAGTTGCCAAAGGCTTTACTTATGGCCGTAAGTAGCTTTATTCCACTCCAAAAATTAAAGGAAGCTTTCCGAATTGATGGAGAAGAATTCCTCAGATTTCAAAAGCCTCAAGTAATTAGAGGTATGCCGTGTGTGTGTATATGAAAATGTTTACATAGATGCTCATTGATGTAGTGAGATAGTTCTACACCATCCAAATATAGCTTCAACGATTTAAATTTAATTTAATTTTTTTTTTGAAAAACTGATAGTCAAAAAGATTATCATTTTTTTAAGATATTTTGCACATGTAAATATAATTTTTTGGTTTAAAAAAAAAATATGGATCATCCAAATTAGATTTGGACAGTCTAGATATGGTGCTCACCGTCCCCTTGATACACTATACAAATTAATTAGTGAGAATTAGTATAGTGTGCAGTAAGAAAATAGTTGACGAGAGTTTATTTCACACAAGTATCATGCAAAATAGATAATCTCAAGGGCGCTAAATCTTATTAAATGTATTTTGTTTTGCAGATAATAAAAATGCATGGATGAAAGATGAAGAATTCGCAAGAGAGATGCTTGCTGGAGTAAATCCTGTCAAAATTTGTTGCCTTCAAGTATGCCTCATTATTTTGCAGACAACAAAAATTTTCTTCAAAGTCAAATTTGTGCAATTTTATGTCCAGCATCATAAAATTTAGGGAAAATCCCTTTAAGGTCCCAAGGCACAAAAAAAATGTCAAAAACGTCCCACAGGAAATTCTGAGGTAAAAAAAAAAAAAATCTTATTAACACTCCTTCAGTAGGTAATTAACAACTTCATTTGTGAGTTTTAACAACTCTTTGTAACATTTTTGACATCAGAATTTTCTGGAGGCCTTTTTTGATTTTATCTTGGTCCTTTGAGACCTTAAAGGGATTTCCCCTAAAATTTACTATGTAAAATGTAAATCCCCTCCATGGGATTCTTTGCCATTCCGGAAGGTTTACTATGTAGTTTTGGAGTAAGAAAGGGCAACAGGGCTTCATTTTAAAAAAAATCAAAAAAAGCATCCACCACTTAGAAATATTTTTTCTTGTAGCATTATCCCAAATTAATTTTTAGTACACTAACCACATTAAAGTATTTTTTAGTGGCACCTAGCATACAACACCCAAAATTATTATTTTTTTAGTAACGCCAAATATTCTAAAATAATTTTTAGTTCATTTTTTTAGCGCCTAGTAGGTGCTACTAAAATAAATTTCTGGGGTGCTAGATACTGGGTGTCACTAAAAATATTTCAGAGTGTTAAGTGTAGTAAATATGAATTTAGGATATAGAATACTGCTGAAGAAAATATTCCACAGAAATAGATGCCTTTTTTAACCACAAAAGTTTTTTTACCACAAAACTATGTAGTTAAAATAAAGGGTTTGAACAATCAAAATTTGATTTGGAGGGTCCATATTTATGTTTTTTTTTTTTAAATGATAGTTGAAATGTTATCTTCATTTTGGATTATATACCCATTAAAATATTTTTTAAAAAATTCGGATTTGGATCGTCCAGATCATATATAGACAATCCAATTCCTATTAACTCCCCTTGCTAAGTAACGTTCTTAACAGGAAAACAAGTTTCCTTCATGTTTGGTTATCATATGCTATGGAAGGTCCTACCCCCTTTTCCACTCTTATATATCATAGTAGCGCGGGGATTTTTCTTGCAGCCCACCTTCTTTCTTTTTCCATAGTCAAACCTTCCATATATAATAAATGGAATAACTTTGGTATTAGGAGCTACTTTATCTCTTGCTCAAAAGTATATTAGGAGAAGTTTGGTCTATTTCTTTGCAGGATTGGCCTATTAAAAGCAAGGTAGATGGTACTATCTGCAAAATAAGTGAAGATGACATCCAGAAAAACTTAGAAGGGCAATCTGTAGAACAGGTAATCAAGTCTAAAAACTTGTTCTTTATTCATCCAAAAGAGCTCTATTCATGGTCTCTATAATAATAACAATTTTTCTACATTATTTGATTTATCAGGCGATAAAGCACAAGAAATTATTTATTCTGGATTATTATGATGATTTTATTCCATATTTGAGGCTTATAAACACAACTGCTGCTGATGATATCAATTCTAAAGTTCACCCTAGAGCGTATGCTACTAGAACAGTACTTTTATTGAAAAATGATGGGACTTTAAAACCACTGGCAATTGAATTAAGTTTGCCCCAAGAGGCTCAATTTGATGGGACTCCTCCTCAAGTCTACTTGCCTGCTGAAGAAGGCGTGGAGAAATGGATTTGGATGTTGGCTAAGGCCTACGTTGTGGTGAACGACTCGAATTACCATCAACTAATTAGCCATTGGTATTTATATCTTTTCCATTTTTGCATTATTTTATCTTCTTTCCATAGGTGACTATTAATATTTTGGGATCTGCAAGTCCTTATAATTTTGTCTGATTTTAATTAGCTCCCTGTAATTTGTTTACTCTGTTTATCAAGTCCTTATGGCTTCTCTTATTTTTAATCATCTCCTTGTGGTTTTTACTTTCCATCATGTCTTTATAATTTCACTTGATTTTTAATAAGGTTTTGTAGTTTTTTTTTAAACAGTCACCTAAAACTACAATAACTGATTAAAAACCAGGTGAAACAATAAAAATGTGATAAAAAAGTTTTTCAAAAAACACTTCATGAACTTAATTAAAAAATAGGTAAGACTAAAAGAACTTGTTGAAAAGAAACCAATAGGGACTGATTAAAAATAAGATAAAATTATAAGGACTATGAAATTAATTAGTTATATTTTTCTAGTATTGCATGCTTTTCACCTTTCCGTAGGTGACTATTAGGGTGTTGTTTTTTTTTGTTTTTTTGTTTTTTTTTTTTTAACGTGAATCTATGACAGGTTACAAACTCATGCTGTGGTTGAGCCTTTCGTCATTGCAACAAATCGACAGCTTAGTGTGATTCATCCTATTAATAAACTTCTTGCTCCACACTTTAATGATACGATGAAGATAAATGCTCTCGCTCGACAATCTCTTGTGAATGCAAATGGCATTATAGAGTCAACATTTTTGCCAGGAAGATATTCTATGGAGTTTTCATCAAAGGTATACAAGGATTGGGTTTTTACAGATCAAGCACTGCCAGTTGATCTTCTCAAGAGGTAAATATCACTAAAAGAAGTCATTAATCTTTAATATAAAAATAAGATGAAATTAAAAAAGCAATCTTTGATTATGTATTGTATCATAAGATATGGGAAAAATCATTTGTTAAGTCCTTATAATTTCATCAGATTTCTAATCAGGTCCTTATAGTTTTTTATTAAGTTTTTATAGTTTTACCTGTTCTTAATTAGATCCCAAAAATTTCCTTTCCGTTTTTACCATATCCCCATAGTTTCACCTGATTTTTAATAATGCCCATGTAGGGATATAAGAGGGGGGGGGGGGAATACAGGGATCTGATTAGAAATCAAGTAAAATTATAAGGACATGATAAAAGAATTACAAGGGCCTGATTTAAAATAGGTCAAACCATAAGGACATGATAACAAGAACTATATATAGGGATATTATTTAGAATCGGGTGAACTCATAAGGACATGCATACTAATTATCCCTAAGACATGTATACGCAATTTTGATGGCTATTTTATTGCTTGATTTAGGGGAATGGCAACTGAGGATTCAACTTCTCCTCACGGCCTTAATCTTGCGATTAAGGATTACCCTTACGCTGTTGATGGATTAGATATATGGTTTGCAATCAAGACTTGGGTCCAGGAATACTGCTCCTTTTATTACGAGAAAGATGACACTGTTCAGCAAGACAATGAACTTCAATCCTGGTGGAAAGAACTCGTTCAGGTTGGTCATGGTGACAAGAAAGATTATCAAAGCTGGCCCAAAATGAAAAATCGTAAAGAGTTGATAGAATGCTGCACAATTATAATATGGATAACTTCAGGCCTTCATGCTGCTGTTAATTTTGGACAATACCCATTTGGGGGCTATATCCTAAATCGTCCCACATTTACTGGGCGTTACATGCCTCAAAAGGGTACTTCTGAATATGAGGAGCTTAAGACTAATCCAGAGAAAGCTTTCTTAAGGACCATTAATTCCAAGGACCAAGCAATTAAAGTCACAGCAGTGTTAGCAATCTTGTCAAGGCATTCTGCTACTGAGGAATACCTTGGACAAGCAGCTGATTTATCCGATTGGATATCAGATAAAGAGCCCTTAGCAGCATTTGGGAGATTCAAAGAGAGGATAAGAAAAATTGAGGAAAGAATTGAAAGAGACAACAAGGATGTGAAACTCAAAAATCGACATGGCCCTATTAATATGCCCTACACATTGCTTTACCCTAATAGTGAACCTGGGCTTACTGGGAAGGGTATCCCAAATAGTATCTCCATATAAGGGGGTGATGTCATGAACATGCTTTATTTCTAGGGAAAATTACTATGAGGTCTCAAGAAAGAAATATAATCACCAAAAAGGTCCTACGAATGGGTAGTATGAAATAACAAATTTCAATGCAAAAAATGATAACATGTTCATGCTGCTTGCTTAACTGTTGTGTGACTTTTTGGTGATTGAATTCCTTTCTTGGGACTTCATAGTGTTTTTGTCTTATATTTTTAGTATGGGCTTTGACCAAGAGGAAACACACACACGTGTGTGTGTGTGGAATTTGTTGTTTGCTGGTTATTTCCTTTTTCTTTTTGAACTTCTTTGATTGTAGCCTATGGCTGTCTAATGATTAATAAATATGTGTATTCAGTAGTTTTGTTCCCTATTATTGTTCCTTCAATAAGTATGAAGATGTATCCCTACCTCCAATTCACAACCAATCATATTCCTTTTATGAAAGGAGAGTATCAGTTATTCTTGTGTGTTAGTATCACTTACATATCTTTGTTCCCGGTTAATGATAAGTCCCCGTCTTTATCAGTTTGTTTATTTAGTATTTTCAAACCAAAAATTTAATATTCTTCAGAATCACTAATTTAAATTGATTTGATTCATAAATAAATTGAAATCTAAAGTTATTTGGGTTTATACACATGCTATCATTGCATACAAATGATCTGCAGCTTATTTCATGATTCTATCCAGATAAATGCCCATGCTCGACAAGAATTGGATTTTTGAAGAGCAAGTTATGAGGTAAACATCCCTGAAGTACGCACTACTACAGACAATGGCTTTTACTTCCTTAATTGGCGTCCTATTATAAAAAAAGGAAGTAAAAAATAACGCGGTGGCATTTTTGTAATTATGAAATGAATTTTGGCGTCTAAGTTTGATACTTAGACGCCAAAAGTGAAAAAATTAACCTTTTAGAGTCTAAGTGTAATTATTAGACGCCCTAGTGTACACTTTTTGGAGTCTAAGTCTAGTTATTAGACGCCCAAGTTATTTTTTTTTCACCCTAGAACCATTTCCTTCATTGTCTCCCGCGTTTCCCCGTCTCGTTCTCTCAGATTTCTTCGATCTCAACCCTAGTCCGCCTTATCTCTTCTCTCACTCCACCGTTGCTCCGCCGTCTCCCTCTCTACCGTTGCTCCTCCGATCTCCGTCCTCTCTCTCACTGTCCTCCTTCCGTCCTCTCTCTCACCGTAACTTGATCCATCTTCAAAATCTGGACCCACTTGAACCTTAGAAGGGCGATTTGTCGTAGGAAATGTGAAGATTGAGCTTCTTCAATCCTGTGTCTGGCAGACGACGTCTCATCCGAAAGCCCTTAGGAAATTTCTGAGTTTGATCTGGTATCATTCACCTCCTACTTTAGTCGTTCACACATTTCTTCTAGGGTTCTTCACAATAAATCTAGGTTTGTTCTGGGTTTTCCCTATTAGTTTGTTATTAGGTGCAAAGGGAATTAGGAGAGCGGTTCTTTTTAGGGCTCTGTCTGTGGACTCTGATTTTTTCTGAGAGCTCTGGTTGAGGTAACGTCGTTAACGTCGATAGAAGAATATGCTTTGCTTGCCTTTCGCTCTTTATGGCTTCATCTCTGATTGGCAATGATTTTTTTGTGAATTGCTGTGTTTTAAAATGATTGTTTGTTTGTTGCCCTTCATCGTTTATGCTCAAATATTTTGCTCAGATATGTTGCTCGAAATGGGTTCCACATTCTTGGTGCTCATACTGATAGTCCTTGTCTGAAACTGAAGCCTGTTACCAAGGTAATTTGAATTAGCTGTTGTAAATTTTTGAGCCCGGTAACTAATTTTATTGGGGAATTGTTAATTGGTTTTGGCATGAATTATTTGGGCAGGTGGTTAAAGGTGGATATTTGGAGGTTGGAGTTCAAACATACGGGGGTCAGTTGTGGTATACATGGTTTGATCGGGACTTAACAGTCGCTGGGATGGTTATTTTAAGACAAGAAAAAGAAGGTTCTACTTCATATTTGCATCGACTTGTTAGGATTGAGGAACCAATAATGCGGATCCCAACTTTGGCAATTCACTTAGACAGGTCAACTTGTTGTTGAGATAGTTCTTGCCTGCTTGTTTAATTGACATCTGTCTCCTTAAAAATATTAAACTGTAGCCTTCCGACAGGGATGTTAACAATGGATTTAAGCCAAACACACAGAGTCATCTTGTTCCTATCTTGGCAACATTGGTAAAGGTAATCCAGAAATTAAAGTTGACTTATATGTATAGCTGAAATTTTCGGAAATGTTGTTTTTTTCATGTGGATTTCTTTCTTTCGTTTTTTTTGGCTATTCAATTCAGTTTTTTATCTATTGAGGTTTATCTTGCAGGCGGAGTTCAATAAAGCAGCTGCTGATAATGATTCAATTGAAAATGGACCGCAAAATGATGGAAAGAAGGAAAATGACAAAACAGGGAGTAAAAATGCAAAGCACCACTCTCTTCTGCTTCAGGTTATTGGCTTGAAAATTAACTGTACCTTGTCGCTTTTAGTTACCATTTTTATGTGGGGAAAAGGGGGCAGCGAAGCTTGAATGTTCAATGACTCGAACTGGATTCTTGTGAAATGATTTGATTTGTCATATGTGGTTGTCGCATCTTAAGTTAGAATTGGACATTCACATTGAATGATTGTGGGTCTAACTGTCGGCGACGGTGACTGTCTTGTACTCTTTTTTCCAGTTGCTTGCAAGTGAGCTTGGGTGTGAACCAGATGACATATGTGATTTTGAATTGCAAGCCTGTGATTCCCAACCAAGTATAGTTGCTGGAGCTGCCAAAGAATTCATATTTTCAGGACGGCTTGATAACCTCTGCAGTTCATTTTGCTCACTGAAGGTTTGAGATTTTTGTTGTTTAATCTAGTCAAATTTCTAATGGACCTGCATGGATATGATTTTTTCTGAGAGCTCCGGCTGAGGTAACATCGTTAACGTCGATAGAAGAATATGCTTTTCTTGCCTTTCGCTCTTATGGCTTCATCTCTGATTGGCAATGATTTTTTTGTAAATTGCTATGTTCTAAATGATTGTTTGTTTTGTATGTTTAGAAATCATTATCCAAGAAATAGAACTCAAATACCTTATAGTCTTCCCAATTTGTTGGATGGCATTCGAGTGTGGATTGTGGTTCTGCATTGATAATTGGGTTTTAACATGGTAATGTCTTGGATTGATGTTAATTTCATTATGTACAGAAAGTAGTCTCATCCAAAAATGCACTTGCTGAAAGATTGAAGAGTGCTGAATCTGGACCGAAGAGATTTACGACAAAGTGTATATTTATTATCTTTTGCTCACAGGTTTTGTTTTTGATGTACCATTATTTTGCTGCATCTGAGATCTATAATGCAATTCTTTTATTCATTGCTGCCTACGTATATGAATGACTGGTTTGGGGAACTTCTCATATTATTATGTAAGGAAAGATTTTAGTCTTGCAAGGTTTTCTCAGGTATGCCAATTTCTTGAACTACAAGCAGCTCTTTGAAGAAAACTATTGTGGATTATTCACCGATGTAACTCCTTGTTTCTTTCTTAATCAAATGGTGTCTGTTTTATTTCCCAAGTTTGTTCATATTACATGCTTTGACTGTAGCAGTGGCAAAATGTTCATGAGGTTGCTGGTAAAGTTGATAGGAAGTTTCTTCTTAACTTATAGATAGCTTTTAAATTAGGTTAGTTTATAGTTGTGGTCAGAAAATTGCATAAGAGATTAAGTGACAGTGGTTATTATCCTTTCTTCACTTGAATTTGATTTTTTCTTTTTCAAAAAAAAAAAAAAGTTACAACTGCATTGTTGCTTATCTCCTTTATTGGCAGCAAGTTCAACTTTTTGACCCTGGTCTATACTTGCAAGTTCTTTGCTTTTGTAGTTTTGGCTTAACAAGCATTTTGCATTTTAAAAATTCTCTATACACTTATTTGCTTCTAATATGTCAATTATTTTCATACAGTCGTTCTTCTTAGCTTGTCAGTTCCTTCGTTGTATGACAAGTACCAGGACCATATTGATGACAAGTTGTATATGATACATTGGAAAATTCGGACACTATGTGGAAAGTTAGACAGTAATCCTCTAAGGAAGATTCTTTTACCTTCAAACAAAGCAAAGAAGATGGAATAGGTAAGCACATACTATCCGTTCACTTGTGTGTGGTTGATGCAAATAATGCGTGCTACTTAGTATTAACCCTTGTCTATTATGTTGACAAGTAATTTGTCTGTTACGTAATGCAATGACCATACATGCAACTATGCAAGTATATATTACAATCTATCCCATCTTATTTTACTTCTGTGTCCAGTATGGGAGAGTCATCATGCTAGGTAGATGTGTATCATTACTGTCCGGTCTCGTGAATTATGATTTATCTTTTTCTAACAATAATTTTCAACTGGCAAAACTCTATACTTTTGAAATTGATGTTTAAGCCTAGTCTAACCGAAAGAAGAAAGAACATGTGGGGATAGCACAAATTTAGTTGCTCGCAGGCTGAGTTTGGCTGTAATTGTTGCATGTTCCACATATATGGTGTGTATAAGGTTTCAATCTTGATTTGATCTAGGTCTTGGTTAGTCATTTTGTCCCAAGAATCTACACATACGCATGTTTGACTGCATAAATCAGTTCTACTGCAAAATTTGCCCCCTTGAAAGAGCAAAGAAGGATGATTGCTTCGAACCATGTAAAGGACACTTAAAGAGAAAATTTATCAAAGAATGTTGGGTAAAGTGTGGCTTGATGAGAGTTGCCGAGCCCTCACAAAATAACCAAGTTCAATAAAGATTGTAGTATGGAGAACCTGGATCGTTTCTCTCAAGGAATTCACAGTAGGTCTAAAATCAACAGTAAACAAGTAACACAGTAACCAGAATGGGGGAGTTTTTCGATGCAATTTAAACGAAGCAAAGTTAGAACAGAATATAAGAAAATGAGATTAATCAGATTAAAAATGATTAACCCAGAATTGGGATTCTATAAACTTCATCAGACAAAAACATAATAATCGAACTCGTGATAGATTCTGGGCAAACCGAAATCTCCGCGTTTATCCAGAAACTCCCTCGACTAGACGATTGCCTAGCATTTGATCGAACTCATGGCGAGCTCGCTGTGCGATCGCACAACGCTCTCTGTAACCCAGTCCGACCTATGTCCTTGGGATATCAATCTGGGTATTAAATCTAATACCCATTCCACAATCATAATCGGATCCGATTAAAATAAACAGAAACGAATTATGTTATCGATTGAAGTGCGGGCCCTCTGGATTCACAGAATCCTCAATCCATGGGTCAACCACAAAAGCTTAGCCAAGCATGGCTAGGCAAAACTCAGAAGAAAAGATGAAGAAGATGAAGAACATGATGAACAACTCGAGAAAATAAAAGCTTCTAATTTAATCCAAAAATCTCATAAAGCGTAATTGAGAATATTGAGAATATGTTTGTAGCCACCATCTAATCCTCCTTATATAGGAGAGATGACTAAACAAAAATAGGAATCCCCTAATAATAGGAAACCTCTAATAAATAAGAAATCTTTAAAAAATAGGAAACCTCTAACAAATAGGAAACCTCTAATCAATAGGAAATCTCAAAAAAAAAAGGAAACCTCTAAAAATTGGTCTTTTATTACAAAATTCGGACAAAATAAAAATCCAAAAAAATGCATCTTTCTTTAGCTCCAATTTCGTCCATCTTCTTGTCCGAATCAGCCTTCCAAGTCTTCATAATCACTGTAGCTCTCTGAATCATCTAAAATAAGAAAGAAGAATCAAGCTAATCCGATATCTAGATCAAAAGTTATGGCGAAAATAGTAAAGCACTGTAAATCTGAAATTTTATTACCAAAAACGAATTTAATCTAATTAAAAGCCTAAAGCCCAATTAAGTAATAAAACCCATTATTTCTCTATTAAACATTCCTAAATTATTAACCAAGAGATACAAATAAGTGAAATAATATTCAATTATCAAATTCCCCCATACTTATCCTTTTGCACTCCTGGGCAAAATTAAAAGGAAAAAAAGTAAAAGAAAAACTTCTTCTTTCTAACAATTGCCAAACTTCAAAAGTTGAACAAAGATCACAAAGCTTCTCAAGATCAACCAATCAAGACTGAATTTCTTTCATCTCAAATTATAAGGCATGGAAATCTCAATTAATGATGCTAACCACACAAGATGGTCTCTCAAGGATGCCTTCAATCAATCTCTCAAGTGTATAGGGTAAATAAGTGTATCGCTCAAATTCTACTCAAGAATATTGTTCTACCATAAGCTTGCTCAATTTCTACTTCTCCACTACTCATAACACATGCATGCACAAATCAAGAGAGCTTGTTATTAAAGGTTGTAATAGGGCCAAGGTGAAGGTAGGTAATAGTATGGAATGAGAGGCTAAGCACCAAAGAAATTAAGAAGAGCACTAATTACACAATCATTCTTTATGTATAATTTTTTTTTCTCATATATCTCCTTTCTTTCTATGCTTTTTCTTTCTTTCTTCCTATGTATTTTCTTTTTCTTTTCTTTCTTTGTATTTTCTTTTCTTTTCTTTCTTTCTCTTTCTCCTTTTTTTTTTTTATAATCACAATGACAAAATCAAATATCACCCCCCACACTTAAACTGTTGCACTCCTGAGCAACCCATACACTTAAATACAAAACCAAGGTGAAACCAATGCTCAATAAATTTCCAAGGTGCGGAATAAAATGGATTTACACATAGGCTTGTAATGTGGTTTAGAAAAGAATGAGTCAAAAAGGCACAAAGGGGCTAGCAAAGGAAACATAATGCAAGGAAAAGCTATTTGGCCAAAGTGGGGAAAATAAAATAAAGAAAACAAGCTTCCATCATATTAATGCATGTAAGTGAAAAATTTAGTTTCAAAAAGAAAGGGAGCAAGTTCTAGAGAACAAAAATTATGAGTAGATGTACACAGGAAAGAAATAATGGTAAATGATGAATTCCATTTATGCAAGCCCAAAACCTCACAAGGTTAATACCAACTCAAGCAATCAACATCACCAAATCAACTACCAAGACATGTAATCGATGAGTCAAGGAATTCAACCCAAATAGAATGATCCGAGTTCACAAGATGTATAGCAAATCATAGAAAGAGAGTGTATTATTTGTAAAAAAAAATAAAAAATTATTTTGAAAAGGGAAATTATTCAAAAAAGAAAACTTTTCTTCCTTTTCTTGAACACAAGGAATAAAAACCAAAGCAAAAATATTTTTATTTTTCTCGTTTTGAAAACAAAGAATAAAAACCAAAAGTAAGAACAAAATCCCTCCCCCACACTTAAATCATGCATTGGCCTTAGTGCAAAAGATAAATATAACCAATAATAGTAGGTAATGCAAGTAAAAGAGTAAGGAGGGAGTACGACCGGACTATTAAAATCTTGGAGACTCAAATGAAGTGGCATAATTGGCTTCTTTTCTTTGTCTGGTTTAAGTCACATGTAACATCCCATTTTCAAAAGCAGTATATTTTTTTTTTCATCAAACATCATTTAAAAACATCAGAGTAGAGCATCGGAGCGATTGAGTGTTAGTTCTCAAATTGGTTTCGATGATAACTGACAATTGTAAACACAAGAGAAGTTTGTCTTTGTAAGTTGAAAACTTACTGTCAAAGGCAAACTCGAGTTTTGGTTGAAAACTCGAGTTTTGGCCTGACAGTGAAATGCTCAAGTTTTTATAAAGAAAGACAAACTCGAGTTTTGGCCATACAGAGAGCATTCAAGATTTTCACTAAACAAAGCAAACTCGAGTTTCGTTTGAAAACTCGAGTCTTGACAAGACAGAGAGCAATCAAGTTTTTCGATAAAACCAAAAATCCAGTTTCCATGGGAAACTCGAGTTTAGGCTTCTCTGAGTATTTCTAAGATTTTCAAGAGTTCATGAAAACTCGAGTTCAGTATTAAAACTCGAGTTTCCATCGCCCAAGAACAATACTCATCTCTGATCTTGCATAAACTCATTTGTGAAATAAATCAAGAACTTTAAACATTTTCTCATAAAATGAGAAAACTCAAGTTTCGGTTGAAAACTCGAGTTTGGCTCTAACAGAGAAGCTTTCCAAAGTTTTCAAAGAATATGAAAACTCGAGGTAAGATATGAAAACTCGAGTTTTGACCAGGCAGAGAGCACTGCCAATTTAGAACGTTTTGAAAACTCCAGTTTTGCTTGAAAACTACAGTTTTGAGATTTTGGACTAAAATATGGTTTCTCGATAAAAGTCCAAAACTCGAGCTAGTCACTTAATGACTCGAGTTTCTCACTGTTCACAAGACTTGTCCAAAATGCCAAATCACAATGCTCGACACTGATTTGAGAAAACTCGAGTTCCCGTTGAAAACTCGAGTTTCGGTCTTTGACAGAAAGAACGCTGAAGCATGAAAACTCGAGTTTAGATGAACTAACTCGAGTTTCCATCGCGAAGTTTGAATTTCGAAAAGAATGATTTAGCAAAACTTTCATGTTTGATCTCAATACTTTATATCATTTTTCATGACTACTCTTAACTATGTTTAATCAGTTTGTTAGTAAGTTTAAGATGATTTTGACAAGATTAAATGTTGATTTGAGCAAAAGCAAAAAGCAAGTCAGAACATTAAATGCAAAACCCAAAAAGTTGCATATTTCTGGTTAATCCGCCTGCACACGTTTGGAAAAACAGAAAGGATGTTTTCCACTTCCAGCATTAACTACTCCAACGGATTAATTCGCAGAGAGTCAACTCTGAACATCTATACAGCTGGATTAAGTGAAGATTAGAGAGAGAAGAAGACCCAAGCTTAATGTAATCAGCTCCCAACACCTCCAACTGTTATAATTGGGATTACAACGGTCAATTAATGATCTCTACCTATAAATAGAGATACATTCAATTCTTTTCAACAACCAATCCAACAGAAAACGAAAATCATCCAAGAGTCATTTATTCCTTGAGTTTTTCTGTGTAAAGTATCTTCTGATACATTCATACTTTAGTGTTTATCTTATCTACTCTAAAAGAGAGTTCATTGATTGAAAATCATTTCTTGTGAGTTATCTCAAGTCAAGGGGACTTGGAGATTGGATTATTGATTACAACTTGTAAGGGGGAGTAAGTTCTAGAGAGAGAATTACTCTTGAGTGTAGAGTGTGTAATCAAGTGATATAGTGAGAAATCCCAGAGAGTCCGGGACTGGATGTAGGTCAAGTTGTTGGACCGAACTAGGATAAATTCTTGTGTCTTGCTTCTCTTCTCTAAACTCTGTTTTTACCTCCGTTTCCTTCCCGATAAACAGAGCATACCGAAAAGTTTTTAAGAATCCCCAATTCACACTCCTCTTGGTGATTCAAGCTCCATTTACATTTGGTATCAGAGCCTGGTCTTCTCATAAGAGCTTAACATCTCGAGAAGGATCACCATGAACGGAATTCTGCCGGATGGAGCATCGATCAATAGACCTCCAGGCTTCAGTGGAGAACATTACTCCTTCTGGAAGGTCAAGTTCAAAGTCTTCGTAATGGCCAGCGAATATGGTCTTTGGAGAGTATTCGAAAGAGGCAACTATGAGCCATCCTCAGTCCAATATGGCGTCCGGACTCCCAAGCTTGAAGAAGAGTACGATGAGAATGACCGACGAAATGTCACTCTCAATAGTAAAGCCGTTCTCATGCTGCAAAGTGCTCTTAGTCAACAAGAGTATTTCCGCATCTGTAATCTATCGTCTGCAAAAGCTATGTGGGATGCTCTGGAGATAGCCCATGAAGGAACAACCGGAGTCAAGGAGAATAGAGTCAACACTCTAATGACGGAGTATGATCTCCTTCAAATGAAGACCGGTGAATCCATCGTTGACTTCCAGCTGAGGTTCACTCATCTTATAAATCAACTTGCTGCTTTAGGCAATACATATGAGCAACCAGCTCAAGTGAGAAAGATTCTAAACATTCTTAGCAAAGAATGGGAAGCCAAGGTTATTGCCATTGAAGAATCTCGTGGAGAATCAATGAGCTCCGTCGCAGCATTGTTTGGCAGTCTATCTGAGTACGAAGGAAAACTCAAATTCAAAAAGGGACTTTGCTGAAACAAATAGCAAAAAGGGCATCGCTCTCAAAACTGCAAGCGAAGCCAAAGAAGAAGAAGAAGAAGAAGAAGAAGAAGGAGATGACGAAGATGGAGAGCTGGGCATGATGGTCCGAAGATTCAAAAGGTTTTATAAGAAGGACCAAGGATACAAGAGATTCAACAAGGGCAGCTCCAAAGATGGAGACAAAGAAGCCAATCATCTGCTATGAATGCGAGAAGCCGGCCACATCAAGTCGAATGCCCCGGTGAAGAACAAGGACAAAGGCAAGAAGAAGTTCAACAAATTCAAAAGAAAGCCTATGTCTCAGCTATATGGGGAGACAGCTCATCCGATGAAGATGAAGCTGATGAAGAGGAAGAGAAAGCAAATATTTCCTTAGTTGCTGAAGTAGAAGAGCAACATAAAGAGAACAATGAGGTATATGATTCCAAACCGTCATATGATGAATTATTTACTGAATATACCATTGTTCAATCTGAATTTGAAAAACTTGCTGAGAAATATATTGCTTTGAAAAAGAAAAATATTACTCTTGAACAGCAAGTAGAAAATATTTCCTCTCCTGAAAATCTCATCTGTGATGATTGTTCCGTTTTTAAAGAAAAGAATTCATATCTCACTAAAACTCTTGAAAAGTTTACAAAAGGCAGTGAGATGCTTAACGTGATTTTAAAAGCACAAAGATTTACAAATGATCGTTCAGGGATAGGCTACAATCCCATGTTTGATAGAAAGAAAGGAAAGAAGAAGAGTGGCGGAAAATCTTATTTAAACTCTTTTCGAAAAACTGTACACTCTTCCAATCCATTTGCTCACTGTAATTATTGCAACAGAAAGGGTCATACCACCTCATCATGCTTTCATAGGAAAGATAAGAAAAATAAACCTGTTGGAAATTATCAGTGGGTGCCTAAAGGAACCTATGCTCCTAAGGCTCGAACTAACCTCAAAGGACCCAAGAAAAGATGGGTACCTAAGACTTGATCCTTTCTGATTTGTAGGTATGTCTAAGAGCATCAAAATCTAACAAATGGTACATCGATAGTGGATGCTCAAGACACATGACCGGTGATCAGTCCAAACTCGCGTCAATCAAGCAAGAGGATGGTGGCAGAGTAATCTATGGTGGAAATCAATCTAGAAAGATTGCTGGAATCGGTGAAGTTGGAAACAACGATGGACCTCAAATCAAAGACGTTTACTTTGTTGAAGGACTTTGCCACAATCTCCTCAGCGTAAGTCAAAGCACCGATAAAGGTAACATAGTTATATTTGATTCTGAGGAATGCTTGATTGTGAGTAAAGATATTCTTTCATTAGACAATATAAAAACAAAAGCTATTTTTAGAGCTCCTAGAGAAGGAAACTTTTATACTCTTAATCTCTCTAGAGATGGCTCTACATTTGAAAAATGTTTTGTAAGTAATTTGGTTGATAGTTGGTTATGGCATAAGCGCTTAGCACATGTCAATATGATCCAACTTGACAAATTACTCAAAAAGGATTTAGTCATTGTTGTTCGTAAACTTAGTTTTAAAAATGACATGATTTGTGATGCATGCCAAAAAGGAAAACAAACTAAATCCTCTTTTAAATCCAAAAATGAAATTTCAACTAATAGACCTCTTCAACTACTTCACATGGATTTAGTTGGACCAGCTAGAGTAAGAAGGCTAGGTGGAAATCTTTACACATTGGTTATAGTTGATGATTTCTCTAGATTTGCATGGACTATTTTTCTGTCATCAAAAGATGAAACCTTTATCAGTTTGTCATTTTTGCCAAGAAGGTCCAAAACGAGAAAGGTTTTATGATTTCAGGTATTCGCACTGATCATGGTGGAGAATTCGAGAACCATGCATTTGCTGAGTTTTGTGACAACATGGGGATTGATCACAACTTCTCAAGAAAGGAAAATCGAGTCCTCACCGAGATGGCCGAGCAATGCTTGAATGAGAATAACACTTCCCAAGTGTTCGGGGCGATGCAATGAGTACAGCATGCTACATCTCGAATCGGGCGTATCTCCGGAAGAAGCAGAACAAAACTCCATACGAGCTATACAAAGGAAGAAAGCTGAACCTGAGTCATCTGCATGTGTTTGGTTGTAAGTGTTTCATCCACAACAATGGTAAGGACAATTTGGGCAAATTCGATGCCAAAGCAGATGAAGGTATATTTTTAGGATATTCCAATAGGAGTAAAGCATATAGAGTTTTTAATATACGTACTCGTATTGTGGAAGAGTCTATACATGTTGCTTTCTGCGAATCCAAAACTGACAAATCCAGAGATGATAATGATGATGAGGAAAATATTTTGAAGGATCAATTCTTTTCAAAAACCACTCCTGCTTCAATTGAAAATCCAGAAAACGTTTTTGAAGTTGATCCTCAAAACAATTTGGAAAATCTGATCAAACACAACCTAGAGCTTGGAGATTTATAAGGAATCATCCTTTGGATCAAGTTATAGGTGATGTTAATCAAGGAGTGAGAACTAGAAGCAGCACTTTAAATGAAGTTACTTTTACTGCTTTCATTTCAAAAATATAACCCTCAAAAATTGATGAAGCCCTTTCAGAAAATGATTGGGCGATAGCAATGCAAGAGGAGTTACATCAGTTTGATAGAAATCAAGTTTGAGACTTGGTACCTAGGCCTAAGGACCATCCGGTCATTGGCACCAAATGGGTATTCAAGAACAAACGAGATGAGTCTGCAATTATAGTCCGAAATAAGGCTAGACTTGTTGCCAAAGGCTATAATCAGGAAGAAGGAATTGATTATGAGGAGACGTATGCTCCAGTGGCTAGATTGGAAGCAATACGTGTACTCTTAGCCTTTGCTTGCATCAAGGACATCAAACTCTATAAAATGGATGTTAAAAGCGTATTTTTAAATGGTTTTATACAAGAGGAAGTCTATGTAGAACAGCTTCCTGGTTTCGAAAATGAGCATCATCCTGATCATGTTTATCGTCTCAAAAAGGCATTATATGGTCTTAAACAAGCTCCAAGAGCTTGGTATGAACGTCTTAGCAAATTCCTTCTAGAACAAGAATTCATTAGAGGAAAGGCTGATACGACTCTTTTCATTAAAACCAATAAACTTAATGAGATTCTTGTCGTACAGATATATGTGGATGATATCATTTTTGGTTCTACTAATGAATCTCTTTGTGAAGAATTTTCTAAGAAGATGCAGAGTGAATTCGAAATGTCAATGATGGGAGAGTTGAAATATTTTATCGGCTTGCAAATCCAACAACGGGAGGACGGAATCTTTATTTCACAAACAAAGTATCTCCGGGATTTGCTCAAAAAGTTTGGCTTTGAACATTGCAACGGTGCTGATACACCTATGAGTTCCACTGCCTCTCTAGATGCCGATAAAGAAAAAGCAAAGGACTTCTACATAACCAAATATCGAGGGATGATCGGATCACTGCTCTATCTAACAGCAAGTAGACCAGATATTCAATTCAGTGTGGGCATGTGTGCAAGATTTCAAGCTGCACCAAAGGAATCACATGCTGAACATGTAAAGAGGATTTTTCACTATCTATCAAACACAAAAGAACTTAATATGTGGTTCCCAAAGGGTCAACCATAATTTTTGGTTGCATATTCAGATTCTGATCACGCTGGCTACAAAACTGATAGAAATAGTACTAGTGGACAATGTGAGTTTCTTGGAGGTTCACTAGTATCATGGTTTAGCAAGAAACAAACCACCGTGGCTGTATCCTCAACCGAAGCTGAATATGTCGTTGTTTCAAGTTGTTGTGCTCAAGTCCTATGGCTAAGGCAACAACTATCTGACTTGGGAATTCACTTGAAGGAGATTCCAATTCTCTGTGACAATATTAGCACAATCAGTCTTGCGAAAAATCCAGTTCAACACACAAGAACAAAGCACATTGATGTAAGACATCACTTCATCAGAGATCATGTGCAAAAGAAAGATATCAAAGTGATGTTCATTCTCACACATCTTCAACTTGCTCATATCTTCACCAAACCATTAGCTAAAGAGCAATTTAATTTCATAAGAAGAGAATTGGGTATTGTAAATCCCAATGAATTGTGAGTATTTCTCTCTATCCTAATGTTAGTTATGGTTTTGATGAATATTTGTTACTAACTTAAGCTTCGAAGTACATAGCAATGTCTTTTGCAGGACATTTGAAAAACCTGAAGTTTGCTGTCAAAGGACGCAAACTCGAGTTTTGTTTAAAAACTCGAGTTTTGTTGGGATACTATCGGGGATGAGTTGCTGAGCAAATATGCAAACTCGAGTCGTTAAGTGACAACTCGAGTTTCGGAGAGACAGGGAGCAAGCTCTGAGATTTCACAATATGGAAACTCGAGTCATCCAACGACAACTCGAGTTTCGGGCAAACAGAGAGCCACACACCCATTGAAGCATTCACAAAACTTGAGTCGGTAAGTATAAACTCGAGTTTTGGTCACGGAATTTCAAAAGTTCACTTTACACTTTTGAATCCAGGTTAGTGATTTCACGGCCTATTTAAGCATGACTGTTCATTGTTCATCTACACTTGACCTAAAACTCAAGTTTGCCCTAGAGTTTTCCCCAAATTCTTCGTCCTCTCATATCTCTCTCTTTCGCCCTTCCGATTTCAAACTTGACTCTCTTAAATCGATCATGGCTCGAACAAAAACCTCCACAAAATCCCAGAAGAGCGACGATCGTGAGGCGTCTACAAAATCTCTGTCACCTCCTCCACTAACAAGACCTCCGAGGAAGAAATATTTTCCTAACCGTTTTCACGGCGGGATAGACAAGCACATTCCTGGAATTCCATCTACCCAAGCATCTCCTCCGCCAAAAACCAAGGGCATTTCCATTCAAGAACCATCTCAGTCACAATCCAAGTGCCCTTCTGCATCAATGCACTCTACACAGAAAGGAAATGAAAAGGAAGATGCTCCTACTCAACCCCGCAAAAAGCTGAGAGCTCAAAGAGCATATGGATTCTCCAAGACAACCCAAAATCCTCCAGAGGAGTCTCAAGATTCACCATTTTTCCCAGACGCGCTTTCTGAAATCAATCTCCATGGGTCTGCTCCTCCAGGCTTCATTATTGAGAATCGTCAAATTACTGGTGAACAGGCTGTCAAATTTCAAGAAACTTACTCGAAGAAGGTATTTTGTCCAATTGTGTCCGTGGATCTAGAGAAGCTTAGAAGAACCTGTAGTGTCGATCTTTCACCCTGGTTGAAACCATATGAAAATTTTCTATCCATCACTGCTCAGTATAGTTCCAATATCACCAAAATGTTTTATTTCAATATGCAGTATGACAATTTGGTGGATAATGATGAAAACTCGGTAGAAGAACGAATTTCTACTCAGGTTAGGGGTGTTAAAATCACCTTGTCTGTAGCCATTCTAAACACTATTCTGAAAATTTCCAATCCTCCACCTCCTCCCACAGAAGAATATTCCAACAAACAGATCTTCCAAATTCTCCGACCAAATGAGTCGATACCTGAGGATCAATTGTTCAAGCTGACCTTTACTCCTGTCTCTATGCCTCCTCTTCATCGTCTTCTATGGTACATCTACTCTAGGAACATGATTCAAAAGGGTGGCAATTTCACCCATTTTACTCACAAAGACTATACCAAGTTTGCTCTCCTCGTGAATAAGGTTCCTATCAATCTTGGCTATTGGACCTTCCACGAAATGGTCAACTTCAGATTTTAATCTAGGAAGCCTTCTCATATACCTTTTCCTTCCCTAGTCTCAGTCATTCTGTTCTATCATAAGGTTTGGTATGTGGGTGCTCCAAACTCCAAGCATATTCCTACTGCTTTTGGGAAGGCTCAACTCAATCTAATGAGACTTCATCTTGAAGCCGAAGGGTCCGATGCATCTCATGCCCCTTCTCAATCCAGAGCCCAAGAAGCACAGTCTGCTCCTCAACCTGCTCCTCCTTTGTCTACAATACCACCAGAATTTGGCTTACACGTTCAAGCAATTGTGGATAAAGCCTTTCAAGATATGATGACTCAAATCCGCAATGAAGTGCGTCAGTTGAGTTCTAAGATGGAAGACAACCATGCAGCCATGAGTGCCAAACAGGATGCAATGGGCATTGAATTCTCCAAAATGTCCAACCATTTGATCGATCATGATGCCTCATTGGCCACTTTAATTTGCTGGTTTCTCAGGAACGCCTGGATAATCGTTTAACTGCATTTATCAAAAAAGTAGAGATGCGTTCCTCTTCCGACTTTGGCTCTCCTACTGATCTGCAGCCTGATCCATCTACTCCCTCTGCTTCCCCCACTTTTGGTTTCACCACTCCTCTTCCCTCCCCTATACCCATTCCATCCCCTGCGACAACTGTCAAGCTCTCAACCCCTTCCACTGAACCTTCAATCTCAGCTCCATCCTCTTTTGTTGATGACAAAGGGGGAGAAGAACCATAGAAAGAAGTTGATCCCAAGGACCAAGCTTGAGTTAAAAGAAGGAGTTTAGATTTAAGCCTTGATTTATGTTTTATAGCTTAAGTTTCAGTTTATAATTCTGGTTTGACGTTTATGTAACTTTGCATTTCTGCTTTTGGTATGATGTTAATATACATGTTTTGAGAATGCAATAGTTCAGCTATGGTAAATTAAAATCGCTTCTGCTATACCTCTAAGTGAATTTCATAACTGTCATAACATATGCTTATGTCAAACCAATCTCTGGTTTACAAGTGTTGTCATCATCAAAAAGGGGGAGAATGTTAGTTCTCAAATTGGTTTTGATGATAACTGACAATTGTAAACACAATAGAAGTTTGTCTTTGTAAGTTGAAAACTTACTGTCAAAGGCAAACTCGAGTTTTGATTGAAAACTCGAGTTTTGGCCTGGCAGTGAAATGCTCAAGTTTTTATAAAGAAATACAAACTCGAGTTTTGTTTTAAAACTCGAGTTTTGGCCATACAGAGAGCATTCAAGATTTTCACTAAACAAAGCAAACTCGAGTTTCGTTTGAAAACTCGAGTCTTGACAAGACAGAGAGCAATCAAGTTTTTCGATAAAACCAAAACTCCAGTTTCCATGGGAAACTCGAGTTTAGGCTTCTCTGAGTATTTTCTAAGATTTTCAAGAGTTCATGAAAACTCGAGTTCAGTTTTAAAACTCGAGTTTCCATCGCCCAAGAACAATACTCATCTCTGATCTTGCATAAACTCATTTGTGAAATAAATCAAGAACTTTAAACATTTTCTCATAAAATGAGAAAACTCGAGTTTGGCTCTAACAGAGAAGCTTTCCAAAGTTTTCAAAGAATATGAAAACTCGAGTTAAGATATGAAAACTCGAGTTTTTACCAGGCAGAGAGCACTGCCAATTTAGAACGTTTTGAAAACTCCAGTTTTGCTTGAAAACTCCAGTTTTGCTTGAAAACTACAGTTTTGAGATTTTGGACTAAAATATGGTTTCTCGATAAAAGTCCAAAACTCGAGTTAGTCACTTAATGACTCGAGTTTCTCACTGTTCACAAGACTTGTCCAAAATGCCAAATCACGATGCTCGACACTGAGTTGAGAAAACTCGAGTTCCCGTTGAAAACTCGAGTTTTGGTCTTTGACAGAAAGAACGCTGAAGCATGAAAACTCGAGTTTAGATGAACTAACTCGAGTTTCCATCGCGAAGTTTGAATTTCGAAAAGAATGATTTGGCAAAACTTTCATGTTTGATCTCAATACTTTATATCATTTTTCATTACTACTCTTAACTATGTTTAATCAGTTTGTTAGTAAGTTTCAGATGATTTAGACAGGATTAAATGTTGATTTGAGCAAAAGCAAAAAGCAAGTCAGAACATTAAATGCAAAACCCAGAAAAGTTGCATATTTCTGGTTAATCCGCCTGCACACGTTTGGAAAAACAGAAAGGATGTTTTCCACTTCCAGCATTAACTACTCCAACGGATTAATTCGCAGAGAGTTAACTCTGAACATCTATACAGCTGGATTAAGTGAAGATTAGAGAGAGAAGAAAGACCCAAGCTTAATGTAATCAGCTCCCAACACCTCCAACGGTTATAATTGGGATTACAACGGTCAATTAATGATCTCTACCTATAAATAGAGATGCATTCAATTCTTCTCAACAACCAATCCAACAGAAAACGAAAATCATCCAAGAGTCATTTATTCCTTGAGTTTTTCTGTGTAAAGTATCTTCGATACATTCATACTTCAGTGTTTATCTTATCTACTCTAAAGAGAGTTCATTGATTGTAAATCATTTCTTGTGAGTTATCTCAAGTCAAGGGGACTTGGAGATTGGGTTATTGATTACAACTTGTAAGGGGGAGTAAGTTCTAGAGAGATAATTACTCTTGAGTGCAGAGTGTGTAATCAAGTGATATAGTGAGAAATCCCAGAGAGTCTGGGGACTGGATGTAGGTCAAGTTGTTGGACCGAACCAGGATAAATTCTTGTGTCTTGCTTCTCTTCTCTAAACTCTGTTTTTACCTCCGTTTCCTTCCCGATAAACAGAGCATACCGAAAATTTTTTAAGAATCCCCAATTCACCCCCCTCTTGGTGATTCAAGCTCCATTTACATTGAGTAACTGATACTTATATTCAAAATGCCGTAAGTCTGTCTATTTTTAGTAACAGTACATTGATTCCGGACGTCTAACGTCAATATAACTACATAAACAGAAGAAGTCTTCAGTCGGGTCTCTGTGCGGCCTGCTTGCCTTTCTCGTCGATCCTCGGTCCTCCCGACCCTGAAGCTATATTAAGGGCTGAGGTCCACTGCACCGGACCCCAGGTAACGGTTAACCTCATGTTTACATACATCATATATGTACTACAGATATTCATGGAATTTTGGTGACACTTACTACGATCAGATGTAGGGTATACATAATTAGATATATATGGAAATAACAATACAGTCAGATGTAAGGTTAAGGCACAATGAGAAATGTACATGATCAGATATGCACGGCAATAACAATACAGTCGGATGTAAGGTTAAGACACAATGGACAATAATACAGTCGGATGTATGGTTAAAGCACAATGGACATTGAACATCATCAGATATGGATGGCAATAACAATACAGTCACATGTCAGGTTAAGGCACAACGGAGGAAATACAGCATAACGGAGGAAATACATATATGCATATAATAACCATCAGAGTTAGTGTTACAGTACGCGAACGTACCTCCGTTGACGATATATGGTACAACTGCTGGTCGGAACGTAATCACAGGTATCCCATAAGGACAATAACGTATTTGTTACTAATCAATCATTATAACAGTCATTTTAGTCAAAAATGACTATTTTACCCGCGACCTCCCTAATCGGCGAAATTTCGCCAGAACTTCGTTACTTTGACTCTAATCTTCCAAAATTTTGCCATAACGCTTCCTCCAACATATAAGGACAATAACGTATTTGTTACTAATCAATCATTATAACAGTCATTTTAGTAAAAAATGACCATTTTACCCCTCACCTCCCTAATCGGCGAAATTTCGCCTGAACTTCGTTACTTTGACTCTAATCTTCCAAAATTTTGCCATAACTCTTCCTCCAACATATAAGGACAATAACGTATTTGTTACTAATCAATCATTATCACAATCATTTTAGTCAAAATTGACCATTTTACCCCTGACCTCCCTAATCGGCGAAATTTCGCCAGAACTTCGTTACTTTGACTCTAATCTTCCAAAATTTTGCCATAACTCTTCCTCCAACATATTTTTGAAATAAATATCATATTTAAACCTAAAAAATGATATCTAAACTAACTCTGAAGATTAAATATCAATCTAACATTTCTACTATACTACCGAATCGAAAGACTAAAACTTAAGACTCGGGACCGAAGAACTTACCCAGCACTTCGCTACAACTTTCTCTGAAGCTCCTCCTTCCCTCTTCCTTCTCTCTAACTTTTGAATTGGCTCATGAATTGGTGAAGAATTATGAAGAGAGGTGAAGGCTATTTATAGAGTTTGCTAAGGGCAAAATTGCACCTTCTCTTCTTTAATCTAAGCCATTGGATCAAAGCTTTTTGAAATTGCTCCATCTCCTCCATTGAAGTTCTTTGGCTGACCTCCCTAGCCCCATTTTTCAACAAAAATATGTCATCCCATGTCATGCACATGATGTCACACACTTGCTTTATGAACTTGTACCGATAAAGTTCATTGTTCGGTGTTCTAATCGCGTGAACTTAGCAAATCTAAAAAATTCCTCGATGTCACCTTCGAGATCTATTCTTTGTCTTGAGAAATATTTGGATTAACCAAATTTATGATCCCATCCAGGGTATTTCGTAGCCTGCTGAACATTTTCAGATAACCGCCGTCGGTTACGGAAATTACTTCGGGTAACACCAACTTCGGGACAAAAATCAACTTTACTGTTAGTAATCAGACCGATGCAAATTCCCCCGCAACAGTGCCAAATTTTGATGAGAGTTGCCGAGCCCTCACAAAATAACCAAGTTCAATAAAGATTGTAGTATAGAGAACCTGGATCGTTTCTCTCAAGGAATTCACAGTAGGTCTAAAATCAACAGTAAACAAGTAACACATTAATCAGAATGGGGGAGTTTTCGATGCAATTTAAACGAAGCAAAGCTAGAAAAAAATATAAGAAAATGAGATTAATCAGATTAAAAATGATTAACCCAAAATTGGGATTCCATAACCTTCATCAGACAAAAACATAATAATCGAACTCGTGATAGATTATGGGCAAACCGAAATCTCCGCGTTTATCCAGAAACTCCCTCGACTAGACGATCGCCTAGCATTTGATCGAACTCATGGCGAGCTCGCTGTGCGATCGCACAACGCTCTCTGTAACCCGGTCCGACCTATGTCCTTGGGATATCAATCTGGGTATTAAATCTAATACCCATTTCGCAACCATAATCGGATCCGATTAAAATAAACATAAACGAATTACGTTATCGATTGAAGTGCGGGCCCTGTGGATTCACAGAATCCTCAATCCATGGGTCAACCACAAAAGCTTAGCCAAGCATGGCTAGGCAAAACTCAGAAGAAAAGATGAAGAACATGAAGAACATGATGAACAACTCAGAGAAAATAAAAAGCTTATAATTTAATCCAAAAATCTCATAAAGCGTAATTGAGAATATGTTTGTAGCCACCATCTAATCCTCCTTATATAGGAGAGATGACTAAACAAAAATAGGAATCCCCTAATAATAGGAAACCTCTAATAATAGGAAATCTCTAAAAAATAGGAAACCTCTAACAAATAGGAAACCTCTAATCAATAGGCAATCTCTAAAAAATAGGAAACGTCTCAAAATTGGCCTTTTATTACAAAATTCGGGCAAACTAAAAATCCAGAAAAATGCATCTTTCTTTAGCTCCAATTTCGTCCATCTTCTTGTCCAAATCAGCCTTCCAAGTCTTCATAACAATTGTAGCTCTCTGAATCATCTAAAATACGAAAGAAGAATCTGGCTAATCCGATATCTAGATCAAACGTTATGGCGAAAATAGTAAAGGACTGTAAATATGAAATTTTATTACCAAAAACGAATTTAATCTAATTAAAAGCCTAAAGCCTAATTAAGTAATAAAACCCATTATTTCTCTGTTAAACATTCCTAAATTATTAACCAAGAGATACAAATAAGTGAAATTATATTCAATTATCATGGCTGTGTGAAACAGTATGGCAATAGGGTTGTCCAACGAGGAATCACATTCAATTCTCAGGTGGGGGCTTAAGAAATCTTATACAAGTGCTGATTTAATTGTTGTTTTTTCTTTGCAAAATAGTGCTTCTAGTTGTCACATGTACCTTAGAGGAGCTTCCAAAAGGTGCATTTGTGGGAGAAATATTAACCGTCAAGGAGTTGCATGAGAGGAACATTCAGTGTGCCCAAAATGGAACATACACATACCCAATTCTATTAGATGCAGATTGGGATTCAGGAGATGTAAATGATAAAGAAGCTCTTTGCTTGGATGCAGCGTCTTATGGGAATGTTGCTAGGTTCATAAATCAAAGGTATCATAATTCTAATTCTGATTGCTTGTAAGGATTCATATATTTTTGTTCCTTTTGTGAGAACTTGCTCCTAATGGTGTGATGTATGTGCTTTTCGCTTTCCTTTTCTTATAGTTTCATTTTACTCTTTCATTGATTATTCTATGCTGAATAGGACGATTGAAAGATATACAGTACTTTCCTTCAGGCTAATGAAATGTCATGAAAGTATTGCATTGTTTTAAACAACATTAGGTGCTTCTAGTTATACTATTTATTTTTATGAAAGGAGACTTCTCTTTTCATTATTGAAGATGAACGAAATTTGGAAAGGAATTGTTTGGTTGAGCTATGAATGGATTAAAAGATTATTTACCTAAACAGAATGAGCAGACTAAGGTTCTTTCTTTCTTCATGCTCTAAGGTGATGGTCAACTTGTGATACAGTGATTCCACAAACTTTAGCCCATTTTTTATCATATATTAACTCATTTCATCTGTCCATATGTTTGGATGCTAAGAACTACCAATAAGCAACTTAAAAAACTATTTTGTTCATATTTTGAGGAGGTACTTTCTCCTTTATTCTCAAATGATGATATTTTTTGAAGTTGTACTTTAGTTGTGTAATTAATTTATTCACTTGATTGATTTAACTTATACCTTGTTTTCCATTTTACAAATTTTTTGTACTAAGGATGCCTACTCGGAGGAAGAAATTGATTTGGTTCGAAACCTGTTGGCTGGACATCTTCTTCAATGCATAGATGATTGAAGTTAGTCTTTATATTGCATAATTAGTAGGAGGTAGCTAGACAACTTTTTGATGCTTTGTGGTGATTGTTGTACATAAAAGAAGTAGTAGTAGTTACCACTTGAATTAGTTAGAGCAAATTGGTTAAGATGAATTGAAGTTAGCCACTTACACTTTGTTGTTACTAATTTGCTACCTCTAAGTCCAATTCATCATGAACTATGTATCCCGCTTAAATACATTTTGATTCTCCCGCCATTGTTTTTTATTATCTGGTGTTGTTTTCTCTCTTTCTAATTTGTCATTTTTACTTCCTGCCAGGTCGAACCGCAGAGCAGTCTTCATCATCCATTAACTCTCGATCACTTCTTCACTTCGAGCTCTAATCCTCTCTTCAAGCTCATTCTTGTTCATGCTCGACCTCCTGCTATTCCCATTCTTCGCCTCACTGCCTAGGGTATGATTCTCCATTATATTTTCTCTCATCGATTCTTGATTCTGATTTTTCTCATTGATTCTACTTTCTTCTGTTTTTGAATTTGTGGATAGTGATATGTAATTGCATTGTTCACAGGAAATAATGATGTTTTGCCCCCTGCTTTTGCAGCTTGAAAAGAACGACTGCACAAATTGTTGAAAAGTCCAAAGAGCTTCGGCATTTTGGAGTTTGGACGGCTCTGAATGTCAATTTTCATATGAAAAATATAGTAAGTCCATGTTTTCTCTTCTCTTGGTTTTTAATATACCATTTTATAGTTTAAATATAGCAGAAGTTGACACTGACAATTTTAAGATCTATCCACATCTTTTTACAGGGCGTAGATATTGTCTTTATGGAATTTGTTGATGTTGTCTTCATCTTCTTCTTATTACTGTTGTTATTATCTTTGTCTTTTCCAATTTTCCCGCTGGAATGCTTTTCTGCCACTGCTCATCAATTTGAAAAAAAAATATAATGACTGTTATTTTAAAAACAGTTGTTGCAGATACAATGACTGTTTTTAAAAAGCAGTCTTTGTAAGTCAAACTTTTAACGACCATTACATTCACGACCATTTGAAAACAATCGTCTAAGTATATTAAAAACAGACGTTAAAAGTGTATTTTGTAGTAGTGATGAAAACTAAGTAACAATACAAGTTTGGAAATGTACATCTCAAACTGATCATCGTCGCAATAGCAGCCCCTCACTAAAGCTCTCAATGTTGTCCCCCCTACAACAAGCATGGTCACTAACGTCCCCTTGCCTATCTGCAACATTTCCATATCTTTTTAGGGTTTCTGGTTTGTCACTTTCTTCTTCATGAAACATAGTTCTATCTTGCTCCATCATTTTTTAACCATCCCACTTGAAGATCATATTAGATGCCTGATGAGGGCCTTTTTATCTTTAGCCTTGGGATCCACAAACAAAAATTTACCAAGGATTGTGTATAAACAAACCTATGATCGTTCTCTCTTCTCAAGGATCCTAAGTAATCTAAATGTCATGCAAATGTAATAAAAACAAGAGGGAAATAGTTTTTGGATTTTCAAATTCATAAACTAAAGAATAATCTAATTTAATTAAATGCTAAACTATTATTTTTGGTATTTTCTTTATAAAATGGTGAATGAGTGAATGGAATGTAGTTGAAGTGAAAATATGAATGATGAACGTTCTTGGTAATGAAGAAATGACTATCCTTGCTCATAATGAAGAAATTGTTTAAAACCACTTGATGTGCAATTAAAATTGGAATAATGTATGAGTCTTCTTGAAATTGAGTACTAAACGGTCCCTGAAAGGCACAAATTAACCACATTAACTAGATAATAACATGCTATTTAATATAATCTCATTGTAACCACAATAAATTAAAACAAATATAATCCTCACACTACAAAATCCAATTTCAACTACAAATATCAAATCAACAAAGACAATTAACATCAATCTCAGTTCCAAAATCATATACAATAATTTCTAAAACTAGGCAATCTAAATATATAATTCTAGACTAATGAAATGATAGGGGCAAAAACTCCCCTATGAAATCCATTGAGCTCAAGAACACATCCTCATCACCAAGAAGCAAAGGAATCAGCCTCTCGTTTGCTTAGAATAATCAGTGCTTAGAATCTCTGCACTCGCCAGAATCTGGAAAAGTCACCGGAAACGCAAGCTCTCGTCGAAAAGCTGAATTACTCACCGGAGAATCAGAAATAATGGAATCTGGAGGAAGGAGGATCGAGTAAGGACGAAGGCTATGATTTCCAGGCGAATGAACCAGTAGTGGAAAGAATGAGAAGTTAATAGAGAAGTCTAACGGTGAATTTGAAGGACGTGATCGAAGTTGTTGGGTGGTGGTGATATAGAGCAAAAGGAGGCCGACAATGAGAATGGAAAGCAGAGGGAGAATCAAAGGTCTGGTTATGGAGGTCGCCGGCGACGGTGGAGGTCGTCGGCGACTGAGAAGCGATGATGAAGATCGAAGGTGAAGGTCTCCTCCGCGGTGCTGCACACTTCCCTCATTCCCTATTATGCGTTTCTTTTTAGGCACAGCTTTGGTCCTTGTCAAGAACCATTCGTTGCGTCCTTTTAAGCCAGTTTTGGCTTCTTCTTCTTTTTCTTTTTTCTTGCTCTTTTTCTTTTTTACAGTTTTTGGCTCTTTTAATATATATATATATATATATATATATATATATATATATATATATATATTTATTTATTTATTTATTTCTGGACAGGATACTAACTGGTACTGAAAAAATACTTCGTGGTAGAGAAGTATTTTTTTTAGTACCAGTCAGTTTCCTAAATTATTTTTTTGAGATCCTAAAATAATTTTTTAAAATCATGAAGTATTTTTTTCTAGTATTATTCAGTATCCTAAAGTATCTTTTTAGTAATAATCAGTGTGCAATTTTTTTTTTTTAAAAAAAAAGCCAAAACTGTATAAAAAAAAAGAAGAAGAAGAAGAAGCCAAAACTGGCTTAAAAGGGCGCAGCGGACGGTCCTTGACAAGGACCAAAGCCACGCCCTTTCTTCTTCTTCTTTTTCCCATTCCCCTCAGCTGCGGCACTAGGGTCTCCTCCAATTTCAAATTCTTGACCTAAAGTTGCTACCAAAACGCAGTGTTTTGCAACTTGGTCTTTCTCTGACATTTTTCAATTTTAGGTCGTCCTTCTCTTACATTAGTTTTGGTCCTTCTCTAACATTAATTCTGGTCCTTAGTTGATATTTTCCAAACTTCTTCTAAAATTCCTACAATACAAAATTAAGCACAAGGTAGCATCAAAAGTCCAAGGAATCATTTGCATGAATAGTTAATAAAATATGACCAATTTGCCCCTAATTTCACTTAATTCAATACAAATGTCCATATCTCAAATCAGTGCATAATCATGCAATAATGTCCTAGAAAATGCATTAAGAATCCCAATTTAATTACGAAAAATCATATAAAAATATGGTTCGATCAATGCCGCCCATAAATAACCTAGAAACATGACAAAATATATTTCATCGGCTTAGAAGACTCCATAGGGTTAGTTGATGTACAAAAAAACAAAAAAACAAAATAAATAAATAAATATATATATATATATATATATATATATATATATATATATATATATATATATATATATATATATATATATATATATATATTCTTTATTTGGTGATACTGTGAGTATCATCCGTAGATAATAAAGATTAATTAATCTCTTTTAGGGAAACTATTGTTGATATTTATGTGTAGTTTAAAGAAAATAAGAAAATAAATCTTCATTAACAATATGAAATAGAGAATTCCTTATCAACGATGAATGTTACTCGCTTACTTCAATTATCAATAAAACCCACTAGAAATTGTCAACTACAAAATAAACTACTACGACAAGCACGATTAGGGGGGAAAATCGAATTGATAAACTTTCTTTAAAATTAACTGAACTTTTATTAATGTGCATTTTGTAATACCCGGATATTTATTTATCTGTTATATTGAGATAAATAAATGGCTATTTTTGATAAGTGAATATGTGGTCTCAAATATTGTGTCACATTTACCTTCTTTTTCTAAGGAAAAATCTCTTGAGTTTAAGATTAATGTGCCAAAGATCCAAAAAATGCCTTTATGGGTCATAAAATACCCTGAAAATATTATAATAAATCTTGAAGGGCAATTAAATATTCCTTAAAAATAAGAAAGAATATTGTCCTTAATTTTAGTAATTTATTAAATTATAACCTTGGAAAAATTAAAGGGAAAAAATCAAAAAGTATTTTGAGGACCAAAATGCCCCCATGATTTTTAATATAATGCATGGGACATAAAATACCAATGTCAGTAAAATAGTTGTGAGAAAATAATTAATCCTAATTAAGAAAACTATCAAAAATTAGTAAATGATTAAATAAATAATTAATGGCTAATTGTTTAATCAGAAATTAAGGGAATATCCAAGGATAATTATGAAAAACCCCTAATTAAAGATTAATGGCTAAGATTGAATCTCATAAAGTAAAATCAAGGGCTCTCAATAATTCTAGCAATTTAAAATGTCTTCATCCATGTAATTGGCTAAGGGCCAATAGGAGAATTTTGCTAATTATATAATATAATTGAAATATAATATAAATTAATTAAAAAACAAAATAAAAATGAAAATAAAGGGGGGGGACGGTTTGGAAGAGAGAGAAAGGGGAAGAGTGGGTGTGAAAAGGGTTGTGGTTTGTTGAAAAAGGGAAAATATTATTATAATAGAAGATATTTTGTGAAAAGCAAATAGGATAAATGATAACCGATAGAAATTAAATCTTACCTTGAAATCCTTGGATTAAGTGGTAAACAACTAGACATATTATGAATCAGTGAATTTTTGTCCCGAAGTTGATGTTACCCGAAGTTATTTCCGTAACTGAAAGGGTTTATACTAAACTGGCTAAAAAGCTATCAGAAACCCAAAAAGCAAATCAGATAAATGAAAATCTATAGAAACTAAGCCATAACTTGAAATCCTTGGATTAAGTGGTAAACAACTGGACATGTTATGAATCAGTGAATTTTTGTCCCGAAGTTGTTGTTACCCAAAGTAATTTTCGTAACCGACGGCGTTTATCCGAAAATGTTCGGCAGGCAACAAAATGTTCTGAATGAGATCAAAAATTTAGTTGACCCAGACATTTATAAAGAGGAAGAATAGACCTTCAGGGCTATGTTGTCAGATTTTTGAGATTTTCCAAGATTACGCGATTAGGACACCGAACAGGGAACTTTATCGGTACAAGACCAAAAAGCAAGAATTGATGACACCAAGTGACATCACTTTATTGACTTTGGGGGGGGGGGGGACGGCCAAGGCCCTTGTGTGGCCAAGAATGAAGCTTCAAAAAACCCTAATTTTTGTGGTTGAGAATAAAGGAGAAAGGTGCAAATTTGCCCCTGAAAACTTCTATAAATAGGCTTCAACCCTCTTCATATTTTTCACACCATTGCAAAGAGCAATTAGAAGAGTTAGAGAGAAGGTAGAGAGAAGGAAGAGCTCTACAGAAGGAGTAGTGAAGCTCTGGGTAATTTCTTCGGTCCCTAGTCTTAAGCTTTAGTAGTTCTTTCGGTAATTATAGTAGAAATGCTTGGATGTTGAAGATCAAAGTAGCGAAATTCTGGCAAAGCTTACGGTTCACAATTTTCTGAAGTCAGCTTCGTTGAGGCTATTATTTTATGTATGAAATGATCTTCAAAAATCATGAACTTTTACATGAATGGAGTAGACATGCATGTAGGGATTTCTAAATATATAAAATATGTATCATTTGGAGTTCTACATAAGGATATAAAAATTTGTTGAAGTTAGGATACATTTTCTGGGAAAAATCTAGGCAGCGTTGAGAAAATATTAAACTGGGAAAGATCCGTGACTTTCTGGCTTCTGGGAATATTTTTCCTTGAAAATCGACATGTCAAGGGTCATGAGGAATTTTGAATCACTCAAAAAATATTTTTTTATAATTAATTATGAATTTTCAAAGATAGTGAAAATTCTGCCCCGAAATTCCAGCGATACGTTTTTAATAAAATGTAAGGGAAAAAGTGGAATAACAAATCCACTAAGGGTAAAAAGAGATGGAAATACCCCTTTAGGATATTATTCTAAGTGATATGATATTAAGTGTAATATCATATAAGTTATGGAAAAATGAATTAATCCGACGATAACGTATAGGATATCCGGGATCAAGTCCGGAGTCGGATTCAAAGGACGGGTGTTTTGGAATTACACGGTGAAAGGTACGTTCGGGTACTAGTAACTTTAACTCTGATGTGTCTTGTATGCTTATATGTGATAGATGATTTCATAGGGTCATGGACATGACTATGTCTTGGGTCATGTACCGTGGCTAAGTCTCGATCTTAGGTCACAGTTTATATACATTCAGCTGTATGCGGGTTATAGTCTTGATAACGCCGTAGTATTTTATTCCTAGCACTGAGGACACGAGGAGATGTCGTGACACTGATTAGTGCAAAACATTACATGTAATATGTATTGTTGTGTTGTTAACATTACATTTGTTGTGTGCTTATGTATTGTTGTAACCTTACATCTGCTTTGTGCTATGTATTGGTTCAATGCTGTAATGTAAATGAACATATGTCATACATATACTGTCATACATGAGGTTAACCTTACCTGAGGTTCGATGGGTATTGGACCTCAGATCTGTCTAATTAAGGTTCAGGTAAGGAACCAGGATCAGAGAAGGCACCAGTAGATGGAGCCGAAGAAAGGCACCGATGGATGGAGCAGGCACCGGTCGAGACAAGAGCCGGAAGAAGTTTAACAGAGCCTACTTTCTGGCATGGATCTAATAAGGTTTCTTCAAACAGTTTGGTGCCGAAGGCAGGGCTAGTCTATGTGGATCAGTCAATAAGTCGTCGTGAACTCGGTGAGACTCCCATGATAGACACCTACCTGGCCAAGTTGTTTGATTAACTGAGTTAGGTTCATTGCCCCAAGTCTAGCTACGGCTTGGTTGAAGATTGTATAGTTACCATAAAGATTTGTAATTATACAAAGCTCTGTACTATTGTATCACATGAATATTCCTTCAGGATTTTGAATTTAACCAACATATGTCAGGCATAATCATATGTCGGGGCATTTTATATCAGTTACTCATTGTCTAAATGTTGGTGCATGCTCTAAGTTTCGCATTACTCTGATGTAGCACCTCAAACTCTGTTGTTTTTTTTTTCTAAAACTATGTTTTCTTAAACAATAAGTGGTATGAAATTTGGGGTGTTACATTTTGGTATCAGAGCTAGTTTAAGAGCATGGTTTGGACATGTAGGTTAAGAGTATTGAAATAATACTGGTTATGTGATACAGAAAGGACGTATACCCTAAAGGGAAAAGGGTTAGGCTCGGGTAAGTTAAGACCCTAGAGACTTCTGATATAAGTTAAGAACCCATATTTTGGTTCTGTTGCTAAACTCTAGGACTTCTGATATGGAAATCAGAGTCTGAATTAAAACCCCACCTAGTGTTTCAAGGGGAAGCGGGACAGAGAAGTCGGTGCTGCTTAGGTTTGATTTTGAAAACTCGAGTTCTGAGAAGACAGAGAGCAACCAAGTTTTTCAAAGAAACCAAAACTCCAGTTTCCATTTGGAAACTCGAGTTTGGGTCATACAGAGAGTTCTCTAAGTTTCCAACGCTCGGAAACTCGAGTTCTGTTTGAAAACTCGAGTTTTCCTCATCTGAGAACAATGCTTGTCTCTGACCTTGTGAAAACTTCCATGATTGAATTGACCAAAATTTTCAACGTTCACTACAAAAAAAATTGATTTTTGCTACGGAAAAAATCCGTAGCAAATTCCGTAGCAAATCGATTTTGCTACGGAAAAATGCCAAAATTCCGTAGCAAAATCGATTTTTCTACGGAATTTGCTACGGATTTTTCCGTAGCAAAAACCCCGTAGCAATTTGCTACGGATTTTCAAAATCCGTAGCAAATTGCTACGGATTTTCAAAATCCGTAGCAAATTGCTACGGATTGAAAATTCCGTAGCAATTTGCTACGGAATTACAATCCGTAGCAATTTGCTACGGAATGAAATCCGTAGCAATTTGCTACGGATTGATAATCCGTAGCAAATTGCTACGGATTTGTAATCAGTAGCAAATTGCTACGGATTGATAATCCGTAGCAATTTGCTACGGATTGAATTCGTAGCAATTTGCTACGGAATGAAATCCGTAGCAATTTGCTACGGATAAAATTCCGTAGCAAATTGCTACGGAATTTTAAATCCGTAGCAAAATTATTAAATTTTTTTTTTTAATTTTTTGAATCTTTTTAAATTTTAATTTTTTTAATTTTTTTTTCTTGAAAATTGAATGCAAAAGTATCATGAATATAATAAAAAGAGTTTAAACAGAGAAAACAAAATATATATAATAATGTTGTAAGGAACAAATACTAAAAAGTAGTCTAAACAGCTCATCTGCAAATACATTATGAAGTACATTTATTATTTGTACTTCATTTGAATAAACAAGAGAATGGAAATTATCAATATGAAATGTATTACGTGTACCTGGAGAAACACCTTCAGTGCTGGATGAGGAGCGCTTTGATTGCTTCAGTCGGCCAACAGAGGCACCGTATCCAAAGACTCTCCCTTTCTTGTTAAATCCACCTGCGGCCTCAAAGAACAGACTCTCATTGTCTGACCGAGAGGATGCGGGTCGACCCAAGCCGCGACCCTCTCTCCCGCGACGCCTTCGAAAGGTTTCCTACAAGCACAAAAATACATAGCTTATTAGACATGTAAAATAAAATAAATATGGTGGTGCATAAAACAAGTAATAAAGGCAATAAATGTCTAACCGCTACTTGCAGCGCCTTTTGGTTAATCCATTGTCTCTCACTCCCTTCAGATTGCCGGGAATGGGTCCGCTCAAAGGTAGCCCACTCAATTGATCCTTCAGAACTTCCCGCACTCTACCCGCAAACGCGGATGAGAACCTTAATTAATTACTTCAAAGTATAAAATATCAAATACCTAAATAGAAAATAGAGTGTACTTACAATTTTCAGTCGATGCTCACTAATAGGAATGCAAACGCCAAAGATATGACGGTCCTTCCATTTTGGCTCGTTTTGCTTATTTTTCGTGCTCATGTTTTGAAACTTTTCATTTGTGGCCCAATTCTGCAATAATTCGTCTACGTGTCCCTGGGAATCCAGTCTTTCTTGCCTCTTTTATTTCTCAAGCCGTAAAGCTTTTGACGCAAAAATCGGCCTCCATTATGATTATAATTTGCTTTCGCCCGCACGATGTTCAGCAACGTCATATGCCGGCGCCGAAAATCAATAACGAACCATTAGTGCTCCAAATTTTTAAAGTACTTAATTAAATAACCATAAAACAAAAACTTACCAAGAACTCATCGAACCAAGCATCTCGAGTAGTGCTAGGAATTTCGTCCACTTGGCCCAAGGATGGTTGTAATTGCGGAATAATTGGGCCGAGATGAAGTCCCTTACCTCATTATGAGGCTCAAATCGATGAGAGATGACATCATGCAAATATTACCATACAAACCATTTACATAGAGAAAATTGTAACATTACTGGTAACTTGGCATGACTTACCCGACGCCGTCAGGACGGATCCAAAGCTTCCGTGTCGAAGGATCTCTGGAGCCCCAGATTGGTGGATCGGAGGAACTACCTTCTTCCCCAACGTGGCTATGAGGCGACGCATTGTGCTAAGGAAGGAATGTGAAGTATTGAAGATAAACATATGTAAATCATATGTAACTAAACTTATGTAAATCAATCAGAAAATATATTGTAAACCCGTGATCCCCTTGCCGTGGATCGGTGGGGGTAGGGGGTAGACGGTGATGACGACATATACAAATGACGGTGATGACGACATATACAATGACGGTGAAGATGACAAATATGTAGACGGTGAAGATGACATATCAAAGGACGGCATATCTGGGGAAGCGCTGGACCCTCTACCTCCATAAGGAGCAGATGACGTCGCCCTACCCCCTCTGATAGGACGGGGTTGGGCTCGACCACTACCCCGTCCACTACCTGAACGTCCTCCTAGATGCTCCATCTCTAAACACTCATAGACATAATGTCAAAAAATATATAACAATAAGTAGCGCATTAACAAAGTATGTAGTATAACAAATCATCACAAACAAAGAACTAACAAATCAATCAGACGATTCTTGTTCATCAACATCAACATTTGCTTGCACGTCTTCCTCTGAGGAGGTCTCATAGTCGTCGAACTCCGATTCACTATCAGAGTAAATCACTTCTTCCTCATCGTCTGATTCCTCATCGTCAATTTGTATAGGAATTAATTCTAACCCCGCAGCAGAAATCAAATAGATTGCTTGGTACTTCGTCATCGAAGATGTTTATGGGGAGTACATGTTCCACATCGCTTGGAACGGTTCAGCCATACCGTCATTTGATTCCGGCTCTTTCGACTTTGGTATAATATTTCGTGCTTTGGTTTTAATAACTCCCTCCAACCTCGGGCGGGATGTGGGGTATGATGTATAGTAAACTTGTTCCGTCTGTTGAGCAAGGATGAATGGGTCATAACCAACCGTATATCTCCTTGTCCAGTGGATCTCAATATTTCCATGTTTGTCCATTTTTGTCCCACGCGGATCGTTATCAAGCCACTCACATTTGAAAAGGGTCACTACCTTGTCCCACGGGTAACTCGCTTGAATTATGTCAACTAACTTCCCGTAGTAGTCGGCCTCCACCCCATCAACTTTGTCACCCCGACAACATACACCATAATTACAACATAGTGTACCCGCATTCGCTCGACGCTTGAAAACCGATACCCATTGATTATGTATTTCTTGCACCGGTAACACTAATTGCAGCTCCATAGGACAAACTCCACGCAACTTCATTGGGATCTCGATGGATTTTCCACGAAGTAGGATCGAAGCCATTTTGGGAACTCGACATCGTGAATTGGTCAACTTCGGATTCCGCCATTGAAGGATTTCCGATCGGACCGAATTAGAGAAGTAACCGTAAGAAGAAAAAATGCTCTTAATACCGGAATTCTTAGCGTAACAACAAAAAGAAAAGAAATCTTACTTTAAATACCGGGCGGCCTCTTCACGCTTGTTTAGAATGTACCACTCCGCTACTCGCTTATCTCTTCCGTCAAGAGTTGACCTAGAACGTTTTCCCACGACTCGCCCGGAAAATTAAATATTGATTTTTGATCCCTCGTATCACCGGCATCATCGTTGCGAGGTACCCCTCTCCATCTTGATATCATTTCAGGGGGATAATAGTATGAAGCAAATTTTGCGGCCTCTTCGACAAGGTATGCCTCAGCGATAGATCCTTCAACGTACCTTGGATTTTTGATCTTGTTCTTAAGTGTGCGTAAAACCTACAATGGAATATCGAGGATATTTATAAACTAAAGTACCGTGTCGGTCAATTAATAACAGCGCGATAGAAATATATATATTACCTCTCAAACGGATACATCCATCTATATTGTTGCGGGCCTCCCACCTTGCTTCGTAGGCCAAGTGAACGGCAAATGTTCCATTGAGTCAAACAAGCTAGGAGGAAACACCATCTCTAACTTGCATAGCGTTATGGGCATGCTCGCCTCCAGTGCCGTAACTTTTCAACATTAAGCTCAAGCACAAATTTCTCTAAAGAACATGGAAAATTCCGTCGAATTGACAATATATGCTTCTAAGTGCTTTGAAGGCCCAAGGCAACAATCTCGGAAGAAAACATGACAATCATGACTCTTCATGCCGAATAACTTCGCCTCGTGCATGTCGACACATCTTTTCATGTTTGACGCATAACCGTCTCGGCGCTTTCAGCTTCTTAACCCATTGCAACAGCTTCCAAATTTCGTTGTTTGTTGAATGTGTACGGCGCTCTAGGTTTGGATGTCCGTCCCGTGCCACTCCCCACCAAATGTAAAGGTGCCTTCGCATATCGCTTCTATGTCCCGTCTTGCGTTGACTCGTGTCCTTCGCCTTGCCCTTGGTGTCCATCACGGTGTACGAATGTTGCAAAACACATTCCTCTCAATATGCATGACATCGAGGTTGTGTCTTAACAATTGATCTTTCCAATATGGTAGTTCCCGTAAGATGCCGCGTTTGTTCCAATGATGATCAACGCCGTATCCCTCAGTTCCCCGAAGCAGCCCCTCTTCGACACTTTGAATGTACTTGACTCGTCCCATATTTCTTGGCCACTTAAACGACGGGGTTGCTCGCTCGTTCGACAACATTCCGCGTGAAGTCTTTTCTATTTCTCCTCCACGGATGATCGGGGTAGGAATCGCCGATGCCTATCAAACCAACCGACCTTGCGACCGTGTTTCAAGCTAAAACCCATGTTCTGTTCAAGACATACCGGCATGCAAGCTTCCCGACGTTTGCCGCCCACTCAACATCCCATATGCAGGAAATCATTTATGGTCCACATTAAGGCAGCCCGCATGGTGAAATTTCGACTTAATGATATATCATACGTAAGAACCCCTTCACTCCACAACATCTTCAACTCGTCTATCAAAGGTCTGAGGTACACATCTATCTTCTTTTTCGGGTTGGATGGCCCTGTGGATTAACGCGTTAAGAAAGAAAACTCTCTTCTCATGCACATAGAAGGTGGGAGGTTGTACTGAGTCACAATGACAGCCAACAGAATAAGCCCCGCCCGTATTGTTGAAAGGAGCGAACCCATCCGAGCATAGACCAAGACGGACATTACGGGATCCATAGCAAAGAAAGGATTTGCCTCATCAAATTTACGCCAAGCTTCCGCATCGGATGGATGCGTCACAAAGTTTTCATCCCCGCGATGCTCCCGTGCCATCTCATGTGAGCACTGCTTGTTTCGATGCATACAATCTCGTAAGTCTTGGAACCAGAGGAAAGTACCACATCTTACTTAACGCATGACGGGTCATTTTCCTTCCTTTCCCCACAACTTTATATCTGTCATCTCCACTGAATTTACAATCGGTCGGGCCAAAGATCATCCTTGTAATACAACATACATCCTCTCGGGGCAAGAATGGATTTTTTCACATCCAAGCCCAAGCTCTTTCACCTTTTTTTTGCTTGGTAAAATCCTTCGGCAAATTAGTGTCTTTGGGAACAACCTTACTCATGATATGCATCATTTCGTTGTAATTCCTCTCACTCATATGGTGATCGCCTTCAAGCTTAGTGTTGCTGTGGTAGCCGATAGCGATGAATATTCACTACTATCAAAGTGTTCGCAACCTTCCCATAACGGACGTTGGGCTTCTTGAAGCATTTTGTAGAACCTAGCGGCTTCCGGATGAGGATCCTCACCCATGTATGATGGTTGGGTATGTGTACGGGTCTCCTCTCCCATGTATGACGACTCAAAGATGAGTAACAGGATCAAAATATTGGCCGATCGACGGTCCCGCGGCATCCATAACCAATCGCTCATATTGATTAAGGTTCTCTCGATGACTACCGTCCCCGTAATAACCACTCGGTGTCTGACGGACTTCGCCATGACATTCCCAACATTCATAATCTTTCATGAATCCCTTTTGACACAAATGAATTTTGACATTGCCCGTATCCCTAAATCTTAAACACCTACATTTGGCACACTGACACCGATCTCCCTACTTGAAGTATTTGAATTCGCTAAAGCAAATTGGATGAACTCTTCCAAACCCGCCAAGAATACTTGCGTTAGTTCTCTTCTATCGCTAGACGATTGTACATCCAACTTCTATCATAATTGTGTTCCATACTTCTTAGCTAGTTCAGTTACTAACCTAATTAACATCTCAACATGCCACAAATATGTAAATTTATATATTAGTGACCAATTTATAAGAACAAATCAAGATTATATAATATGCAAAAGGAATTTTATATTTTGTATTTATAATTACCTATTTATCTAAATAGTATTTATAATTTAGTTTTTGAAATTATCAACCTTTATTTATTATATAAATTGTTAAAGATAAATTGAAATAATGAATGTAAATGAGATTTTTTTTCATAAAACTAAATAGTCATTTTTTTCTTTAAATCTTTATCTTCTTTAATTATACTTTATGTTAATTAATTAATTCCTTTAACAAATTATATATCTAGTTACCAATTATCAATTAATATAATATCATAACAATTTTTGTAAGCCTCTAACAAATTATCAACATCAAGTACCTTTTAATCTACATACCCAAATCAATAACTATAACATTTTAATCTACATACGCAAATCAATGTCCATAATAACTACATTTTCATCTACATAGGCAAATCAATATTTATTAACAACTACATTTAAACAATATCAATATTTAATCTATCTACCCTAATCAATATTTAAACATTTAAACATACTAATCAAGATTTATTTTATCTATACTAATCAATATCCCCATCAACTATATCTATACTAATCAATATTTAAACATACTAATCAACATTTTAATCTACATAATCAAATCAATATTTAATCTATCTATACTAATCAATATCAATTACATATTAATCTATATACAATAATCTATCTCAAACATTTAAACATACCTAAACCGTGAACAAAGGGAAGAACAAAGAACGTTGGAAAAACCACCACCTACTCCGACGAGCAAGCGAAGAACCACCACCGGCACCAACACAAGCAAGGAGGGCGCCTGAAATCGCAGGTGGAGCCGGAAATCGCGAGGGGGAGGCCGGAAAACGAGAGGGGGAGGCCGGAAAACGAGAGGGGGAGGCCGGAAAACGGAAGGGCAGCCGGAGAAATCAATGGGGAGGGGGAGCTGCGCGGAGGGGGAGGAGAGGGGGAGCGTGCGCGGGGAAGACGCGCAGTCTCTAAAAAGAGACTCTGCGATTTGCGACGGACTCCCGGTCCGTCGCAAAAAAAATTGCGACGGACGGTCCGGTCCGTCGCAAACTGAATGTTTTTCCGTCGCAAATATTTCTTTTTTGCGACGGATAATTTTCCGTCGCAAAAATCCGTAGCAAATTTGTATTTTTCTAGTAGTGGTTTTCTCATAAAAGATAAAACTCGAGTTTCTGTTTTGAAACTCGAGTTTCGTCACTAAAGAGAAGTTTCCAAAGTTTTCAACCAATGTGAAAACTCGAGTTATGTTTTGGAAACTCGAGTTTTGGCCAGGCAGAGAGCTCTGCCAATTTTGAGCATTTGAAAACTCGAGCTATGTTTTGGAAACTCCAGTTTTAAGCTTTTGGACTAAAACATGATTTTTCATTCAAGAGTCCAAAACTCGAGTTAGTCATTAATTGACTCGAGTTTTGCACTATTCACCAACATGTCCAAAATGCTAAATCGCGATGTTTGTCTCTGTAAATTGAAAAATTGAGTTTAGTTTGAAAACTCGAGTTTCGGTCTTTCGTTAAAAATTCTCTGAAACATGAAAACTCGAGTTTCGAAGAACCAACTCGAGTTTCCATTGCAAAATTTGAATTTCGATTTGAACGATTTCATGAAATGTTTCTGTTTGATCTCAATAATCTTTACCATTACTCATAACTATTCTTAACTATGTTTAATCAGTTTGTTAGTGAGTTTCAGATGGTTAAAGACAGGTTTAAATGGAGATTAGGCAAAAAGCATAAAGCATGTCAGCACATTAAATGCAAAGGTGCAGAAACTTGCATGCTTTTGGGAAAACATTCTCCACACGTTTTGGAGAATTTAATGATTGCCTTCTACATCCAGTAAACTGCTCTTCCAATGGATTAATAATCAGAGAGTCAACTCTGATCATCTGCAAAGCTGGATTAACCAAAGAGTAGAGAGAGAAGAAGACCAAATCTTCATGTAATCAACTCCCAACATCACCAACGGTTATCTGAGGGATTACAACAGTCAATTAATGTTCTCTACCTATAAATAGAGATGCATTCAAGTCTTCTCAACAACCAACCTGTGCAAGAATGAAAATTAAGATAGTTTCATTTACTCTTTGAGTTTTCTTGTGAAAGTATCTGTTGATACATTTATTCTTCAGTGATTATCATATCTACTCTTAGAGAGAGTTTTTCTTGATTGTAAATCATTCTTGTAAGTTATCTCAAGTCAAGGGGGACTTGGAGATTGGGTTCATTGATTACAACTTGTAAGGGGGAGTAAGTTCTAGAGAGAGAATTACTCTTGAGTGCAGAGTGTGTAATCAAACTTGATAGTGAGAAATCCCAGAGAGTCTGAGTACTGGACGTAGGTCAAGTTGTTGGACCGAACCAGTATAAATTCTTGTGTCTTGCTTCTTCTCGTTATACTCTTGTTTACTTTCATTTTCTATCCGAAAACAGAGCCTATCGAAAAGATTTTTGAGAATCCCCAATTCACCCCCCACTTGGTGATTCAAGCTCCACTTTCAACAAGATCCTTGCAGTCGGGCCGGAGCAAATTTTCGATCGAACGGCTTAAAAATGTTCTCATAGAGTACGAAGTATCGAAGTATAAAATAACAGTATCTTCTAGTCAAGCTAAAGCGGACTTTAGTTTTCAAAAGAAGTAACTCGGAGATAGGAATATTCCGGTTGTGAAATTAGTCTAGAAAGGGTTGTCTCCGGATGAGACAATCTGGGAAAAAAATGATAGTAGATACATTCTGGAGTTATAAACTAGAGGTCTGGTTAGGATAGAGCAAATTTCGAAGGCAAAATTTTGTTTAACGGGGGAGAAATGTAATACCCGGATAATTATTTATCCTAAATATTATATTATGATAAATAATACCTATTTTAAATAGGTGAATATATGGTCTCAAATAGTATGTTAGTTTGATCTTTAGACTCCCAAGTATAATTTTAATATCATGTTTTAGGATTAAAAATGGTATTTATTTCGAAAATATGTTGGAGATAGAGATATGTCAAAATTTTTGGAAGATTAGAGTCAAAGTAGCGAAGCTCTGGCAAAATTTAGTCAATTAGTAAAGTCAGGGGCATAATGGTCATTTGTGCCTAAAATGTCTGTTATAATGTTGATCACTACTAAGTACGACATTGTCCTTATAGGATATCTGCGATCACGTTCCGGTTGTCAAACGTACCGAATTTCCGTCAATGATGGTATGTTCGCGGCGTACTGTAACACTAATTCTAATGCTTATAGTATGCTTATATATATGTTATGGACACTTTCATAAAGCCATGAACGGGACTCTGTCCTGGACATGCACTGTGACTAAGGTATGAGACTTAGATCACAATTTACAGCTTTACGGGTTATAGTCATGATAGTGCCGTTATGTTTTCCTAGCGCTGAGGACACGACCGTACATCGTGGCACAGGGTTATAGTTCAGACCAGGGATAACTTTGCATGAGAGTGTAGTTGTTATCAAATGATCATACGACGTACCGAATTGATCAATGCTGTAATATTAGAAATATCTGTTATTCATATATTGTTTATATAAGCATGAGGTTAAACGTTACCTGAGGTCCGATGGGCATTGGACCTCAACTCTTAGCTTCAGGGTACAGAGACCCGAGGACGGAAGATAAGAGAAAGCAGAGTAAGGAGCACGCGCAAAGATTGCGTAAACACCCGATCGAGGATATTTAACATTCGAACAGATAAATGTATCATTCTTTATGAACAGGAAGCTACGCCTCAGTTAATGTTGTATCAGTTACTCAATATTTTATCTACTCCGATGCTCTACTCTGATGTATGATGATTTGAAAAGGAAAAACAAATTTATTCGGCTTTTGAAAATGGGATGTTACAATGAATATCTATCATACATATATTGTTTATACTTGAGCATGAGGTTAACTGTTACCTGAGATTCAATGGGTATTGAATCTCAGAATTTACCCTAGCTTGAGGATCTGGTGGATCGGGAGCCGGAGAAAAGGGTAAGCAGCACGTGGGAGGACTCATCCGGAGTTTTATTTTGGGATCGTATTATGTATAATTTTTGAATAGTCGGATAATTGTACCACTAACGTGCCGACTGGATACACCGAAAAGAATTTAAGTTGTATCACACTTATATTCCTTCAGGAATTTTAATTAACCAGCATATGACTGGGCATTTGTTATCAATCACTCATTCGTCCAAACGTTACGCATGCTTTTTGTTGTGACTCACTCTGATCTGTTAATGTCTTCACTCTGATAATTTGACACCAATTAGTCTAATAAGGAATTTAGGACATAAATGGACATCATAATGGACGAAGGAATTAGGGGCGTTACAATTAGGACAATTAATGGTGTGGAATTTCAAATGACAGGTTTTTTTTAATGAACATGGGATTATTCATCAAACTTCATGTGTTAAGACTCTTGAACAAAATAATAGAGTTGAAAGAAAACATAAGCATATCCTTAATGTCACTAGAGCACTTTTATTTCATGCCCATGTTCCCAAAGTTTTCTAGTCTTATGTAATCTCTCATGCCATATGCCTCATCAATCGACTACCTACACCTATTTTAGGCAATAAAACTCCTTTTGAATTGTTATTTGATAACCCCCCCTGATTTTAGCATGTTAAAAGTTTTTGCTTGCCTTTCTTTTTCTTTTACCATTTTGCAAAACCAAACCAAACTTGATAAACGAGCAAATAAATGCATTTTTCTTAGTTATAGACTGGGCACTAAAGGTTATGTCATTTTAAATTGGTAAAACAAGAAGATCCTTATCTCTTGCCATGTTTATTTTTGAGTCCATATTTCCTTTTAGCAACACTGATTCTGTTATTTCCCCTGATTCTTTACCTTGTCCATAAGAGGCACCTCCTCTTGATTTTGTTGATCATTTTGTGCCATCTATTGCTTCAACACCTGCTGCATCTCATGCTTCCCCTCTACCTTTACCTAAACGTTCCACTAGATCTCATCGACTTCCCTCATATCTGCATGATTATCACTTTACCCTTCAATGTGCTTCGGTTTTACCAGATTCTTTGGAGGCAGGTATATATCATCCTCTTTCTAAAGTTCTTTCTTATCATCGTCTTTCTCCTATTCATCTTCACTTTGCTTGTTCAATTTCCTCTTATGGTATCCCTAAAACCTACTCTAAAGCTATTTAATTTAAAGGCTAGCAGAATGCTATTAAGGCTGAACTTGATGCTTTACAATTAAATAACACTTGGGTGATAACTGATTTACCTCATGGCAAGCGCCCTATTGGGTGTAAGTGGATTTTTAGTAAGAAATATAATTCAAATGGTACCCTTAATCATTATAAAGGTTGACTTGTTGCTCAAGGTTTTACACAAGTTAAGGGTATTGACTATAATGACACATTTTCCCCCTGTTATTAGATTAACTACTGTACGACTGTTTCTTGCCCTTGCTGCAGCTCACAATTGGTTTTTGAAGCAATTAGATGTTAACAACGCTTTCTTACATGGGGATTTGGATGAAGAAGTTTATATGTTACCACCTCCGGGTCTGAATGTTTCTTCTCCACATAAGGTTTGCAAGCTACAGAGATCTCTTTATGGTCTCAAACAAGCAAGTCGTCAGTGGTTTTTTAAATTGTCTAAAGTCCTTGTATCATGTAGCTATCATCAGTCCCAGGCTGATCACTCTCTATTTCTCAAGAATACAGAAACTTCTTTTACTGTCTTGCTTATATATGTGGATGATATCATTGTGGGGTGGTACTGATTTGAGTGAAATTGATCATATTAAAGCTATCTTGGATGATTGTTTTAAGATAAAGGATCTTGGTGATGTTAAATATTTCCTTGGTTTGGAAATAGCTCGTAATTCTATTGGAATTTCTGTGTGTAAATGGAAAATTATTTTAGATCTTTCGTCTAATGCTGATTTCTTGGAATGTAAACCTTCTAGAACTCCTATGGCTCATAATCTTAAACTTTCAGCTGATAGTGGTACTCCTCTGGATGATTCTTCTATGTATCGCACTCTTGTTGGTCGTTTACTCTACCTTACTAATACTCGTTCAGACCTCTCTTTTGTTGTTCAACAATTGAGCCAGTTCGTTCAGCAGCCCACTTATATACATCTTCGGGCACTTCATCGCGTCTTGTGATATCTTAAAGGTTCTCTGAGTCGAGGACTTTTCTTTCCTGTATCATCTATTGTCAAGCTTAATGCATTAAGTGATTCTGATTGGGCAAGTTGTGTTGATACTAGACGTTCTATTACTGGTTTTTGTGTCTTTCTTGATCAGGCTTTAACTACTTGGCGTTCTAAGAAAAGACCAACTATTTCTACCTTTTCTTCTGAAGCCGAATATCGTGCTCTAGCTTCCACCACATGTGAATTGCAATGGTTGTCTTATTTGTTGAGAGATTTTGGTCTACCTCTTTCTAGTCCTACTTCTTTGTTTTGTGATAACCAATCAGCTAGGCATATTGCTGCTAATCCTACATTTCATGAACGTACAAAACATTTGGATATTGATTGTCATATTGTACGTGAAAAGCTTCAACAAGGATTATTGCATCTTCTTCCTATCAAGTCTGAGGACCAATTAGCTGATATTTTTACTAAGGCTTTACCTCCTTCTTCTTTTTGTACATTCCTTATCAAGATGGGCATACTTGATATATATTCCCCAGCTTGAGGAGGGGGGTATTGGAGTATAATGTAGTTAGAATAACTAATTTTGTTACTCTTTGCATAGTTTTAGTTATTAGATACTTTCTTTGTATTCTTTGTACAACTGTCACTGATTATGCTTATTAAAGCACATTTGTATCACATTATTCAATAAAAGGAATTTTCCAGATTTCCATTTCTTTTCTTCCTGAAACACAATACCCTTTATGGGTTTTTCCAATCTGTGCTTAAACTGAATTTTTTGTTACTGCCATAAACATGAGTACATACCTCTGGCTAATTTGTCATTAGACATGGCATAACCAGACTGTTGGGAGTTAGGGTTAGGCTAATGGACACTCTTTACTTTAGTGGGTTTTGTCAAAATATAAAGGACTTTATAGCAGTCACCACCGTACACTACTACAAAAAAACGAAAAAACAACCTAAATAAGACCCAATTAACGTCCTTTTTCAGAGGGACGTCTCGGGCTGGGTAGTCATTTTTTTGAAGTTTGGCGTCCTGAAATTAATTCAGGACGCCTGATATTAGGCATCCTGAATATAATTCAAGACGCCTCATATGAGGCGTCCTGAATTATATTCCTCATATGAGCAGCGTCATATGAGGCGTCCTTAATTGGTTTTCAGGACGCCTTTTTAGTTTTTTTTTTGTTAAACAATCATATGAGGCGTCCTCTGTTTATTTAAGGACTTCTTAAGTTATTTTTTTGCGTCCCTAGTTTAATTTCAAGACGTCTTCTTTGAGTTTTTATTTTTAAAATGACTACTATATATTTATATGATTCTCAAATTGTCTGCAAAACAGGAATACAATATATACAATCCACTAGGTAGCCACAGTTTAAAAACAAACTTCCTTCATTAACATATCAGGCTGATTTAATAATGAAACATATATAAACTAGTGCACTACTATACATTTGAAATACATGATGACCATCAACAACAATATAATGTCAAAATGAAATACATGAGGATGAACACAATGTCAAATTCGCACTAAACATTTGAACTAGTGCACTACCGGCCAACAACAATGTCAAATTCACATAAAGATGTCTAGCCAAAACGTCTCGAACCGTATCAACTTCTTCATCCGAGAACGGAGCAACACTATCAAAAAACTGTAAATTGGAAAACAAGCCATAAGATAAACCGATGAAGTGAATGAAATAATTAAAAACTCAAGTGTCCAATCTATAAAAATATCATAATTTGAGAATTATGGAGCGATCACGTACATAAGTGTGCAATCTTCATATGGTTTCCCATATTCCTTCATAATGATCCTTTCTTGCAACATATTCTTCATCATCTACCAATTCTACTTCACGTGTTATAGGTGGATTTGTTGAGAAGGGAGTGTATCGTCAAGGTTCAGGCATTCTTCACCATACTTTTGTTTTTTACTTTGAAGCAAAATAGACATTTTTTTATCAGCAGGGTCTGTAACATAAAACACTTGCTTCGCCTGGCTTGCTAGAATGAATGGCTCATCTCCATATTATTCAGGATGTACAAGTGTGCTTGCAACACCTCTTCACGAGGCATATTCTTCAGTCTGATTCCTCGAGTTCCCTCACTTATCCCCTCGTCATGCTGAGATTGTATCGTTGCCCCTGATAGATAATCCTTGCAGAAGTCCATAGCCTCTTCAACTACATATCTCTCAACTATTAAGGCTTCCTACGATAAGGATTTTTAGAATATCCTTTTAAGATCTTCATGTATCGCTCGAAAGGGTACATCCACCTTAGGTAAACCGGACCACGAGCCTTACCTCCTTACCAAGTGCACTATCGATGCACCACTATATCAAAAATGTAGGAGGAAAATGCATCTCTAGTTGGGACAAAATAATAGAACTCTCACTTTCCAATTCATCCAGTTTTTCAATGTCAATGACTTTGTTATAGATAGCATTAAAGAAAATACTCAATCTTGTTATAGTGGTTCGCACTTCATCTTTCATAATGCCTCTAATTGCTACTGGTAATAGTTGTTGCATCAACACATGATAATCATGGGACTTCATTCCCACTAACTTCAAATCGTCCATTGAAACACACCTTCTCAAATTAGAAGAATATTCTTGTGGAACCTTAATGTTATATAGAGACCCACACAAACTTTTTTTCTCCGCTTTTGATAGTGTATGAGATGCTGGCTCCATGTATGCCCTCTTACCATCTTCCATTACTTGTGGATGTAACTGTTCCCTTATTCCCATATCAACCAGATCTAGTCTCGCATTAATTTCATCCTTAGTCTTCCTTGGTATTTGCAAAAGAGTACTGAGAAGGCTATCGCAAACATTTTTCTCCACATGCATCACATCGAGACTGTGTCTCACATCAAGACTACACCAATATGGAAGATCAAATAAAATTGATCTCTTCTTCCATATATTCTTCTGACCCATAATCCTTTGCTTCTTACCCAATATGACATTTATATGTTTCACCCGGCTATAAACTTCCTCTCCGGTCAATGCCTTTGGAGCCGTTCTATGATCCGGTAAGCCGTTAAAATGCTTTCTTAACTTACGATATGGGTGGAACCGATGAAGAAACCTCTTGTGACCGAGGTAGACCGTTTTTTTTCCGTGCTTTAGTTGATGGAAGTCCGTGTTTGCTTCACATATTGAACATGCTTTATGCCCCTTCACACTGTACCCTAACAAATTTCTGTATGCAGGAAAGTCATTTATCGTGGTAAATATCATTACACGCAACTTGAAGGACTCCTTCTTATATGCATCAAACACATCTACGCCTTCCTCCCACAACTTCTTCAAATCCTCAATCAAAGGCGCCAAGTACACATCGATATTGTTCTCAGGCTGTTTTGGTCCAGAAATCATCATAGAAAGCATCACGAACTTGCGTTTCATACATAGCCAGGGAGGTAAGTTTTATATTACAAGGAGAACCGGCCATGCACTGTGGGTGCTACTAAGAGTTCGATACGGATTGAAGCCATCTATACAAAGCCCCAGCCGAAGATTTCTTGGCTCACTGCCAAATTGAGGGAACATTTCGTCTATTTTCTTCCATTGCAGAGAGTCAGCCGAGTGCCGAAGATATTTTCCATCGGATACTCTCTCATCAGAATGCCATCTCAACTTCTTCGTCGTTGCTTCACTAGTAAACAGACGCTTAAACCGCGATATTATTGGAAGATACCATAATGCCTTCAAAAGTTGGCTTTTGTTGTCTTATCTCCAGAACCACCACCTTTTTTCTTCACTTTGTATCTTGAAGTTTTACACTTCGGACAATTATTGAGGCCTTCATACTCATTTCTGTACAATATGTAGTCATTAGGGCAGTTGTGTATCTTTTCATACTCCATGCCCATGGTAGACAAGATTTTATTCGCCTCATACATACGAATTGGAAGTACATTATCATCTGGCAACATATCACACAACAATTCAAGCAGCGACGTGAAACTGCTATTGGTCCACCCACAAGTTGCCTTTAAGTTGACCAAATGTAAGGTCCCAGTCAACCGTGTATACTTAGTACACCCAGGAACAAAGGTGTCTCGCATCACTCCGGACGCTATCATATTCATGCGATTGTGCAAAAGATTCTACCTCAACATCATGAATCATCCTCTCCATTCCATCATCATCTACCTCTAGTTCATTTTGGTGGGACGCACTGGTACTTACTTCCTCACCATGCCATATCCACGTTGTGTATCGAAGGTTTATTCCATCACAAATTAGGTGATCCCTTATATCAGCAATATCCCTTCAAATAAACTCGTCCACCCCATTCTCATATTCTTCACTAGTTCTCAAGAGGGAAAAAGGCAAGGGCAAAAATTGTGTGAAATTCTTCGACATGAATAGTGCAAACAACTTCAAAAATTCCAACCTTGTCCCTCCAAAAACACTATAAATACCCCCCCTCCTTCATAATTCTCACACCTTTTCTTCCTTCTCTTGGCCGAAATTTTTGGTTGAGAAAGAAGAGAAAGGAGCTCTGGGGAATTGTGCAAATAAGCCCCGTAGAATTGTCCTAAAGTCTTCAACGGGTAAGTCTTTCGGTCTTTAGTTTTTAGTTTGAAAGATAGTAGAATTGTTAGATAGTTTTAGGAAGTAGGGAATGAGATTCCTACTATTGTTTTTAGGCCTCATTGCATTGAAAAATGCCTGACGAGGTAAAAACTTGGTAGGATCGAGTACCGAAAAGTTGTAGTTTTTATAGCTCTTTCAAAAATAGGGGTAGTAATGTTAGAATAGCCTTTAAATTTCGAGTATGATTGGGTATCATATGGGAGGGCTATTTTAGTCATTATTTTTGAAAATCATAGTTGCGTCAAAGTTCTGGCAAAATTTCGAGAAGAAAATTTTTTAGAATAACGAAGTGCTGGCGAAATTCCGCCGATTAGGGGTAGAAGGGCAAAATGGTAATTTTTACCTAAAATGCCAGTAATAATGTCAAATCACTAATGGAAGTGATATTACTCTTATAGGACATCAGAAATCCTAGTTTACTGCCGTTACTCTGTCCAACGTGCCGCTGTCGGACGAACTGCTGTTTTCCGTCAGGAAGTACAAGTTTCCGCCAGAAACACTTACGTACACCAACGAAGGTACGGACGCGTACAGTAACACTAATCTTGTGCTTCTTAAATGCATATATGTCAAGGATATGTCGTAGACCGTTATACAGACAGTTTTAAACGGGTTATGTTTGGAATGCCGTTATGTTTTCCTAGCGCTGAGGACACGAGTGTTATCGTGGCACTGGTGAATAGTGCAAGCTGTTGTTGTTTTACATTGTGGGGCTTTCATATTGCTTATTGCTTATGTTTGTCGGCATAATGATCATGCATCTCTAGTATGCTTATGATATACTGTTGTATTAGCTCTAGAATATCTGTTGGTTGTATACTGTGTTGTTTGGGTATGAGGTTAATTTGCTACTCGAGATTCAATGCGTTGAATTGAATCTCAGCTGTAGCTTCAGGGTCAGGAGGACCACGGTTCGTGGATCGAGGCAAGTACCCGGAGTAGGCATGCAGCTGAAGATTTATCTATCTTATCGCTTTCTGTTATTTACTTCCTAAACCTTAGGATTACTGTAATCATTACAATGTTACACAATGGTTGATGTTCGGCTAAGAATCCAATTACTCTTTCGCTCTTTTGCTCTACTCTGATTGTTTGTTTGAAAAAAAAAATTCCGCATTTCAAACATGGGATGTTACATTTTATGGTATCGAGCAAAACTTTCGGCAAGTATTTAACTATGTTACCACGGACGGTTTGGTGCCGAAGGCAAGGCTAGTCTACGTGGGTGTGCCATAAGTCACCGCTAACCCTAGTGAGGCCCCATGGTAGACACTTACCCGGCCATCTGTTCGGATAACGGAGTTAGGTTCTTAAGCCTTTTAACTTTGAGCACATTTTTGAAAACGAGTATTGATAAGGCCATTGGTGTAAACGTGTAAAGATGAATGAGATAATGGCTAGTACGCCTTTGGAGCCGGAGAAACTCGTCGATCGATCATTCATCCGATGATGACAACTGTAAGTATTTCCAGTGTTAAGTCGTCAAGACGATTCGAGAGTGAATCTTTCTTTGAACTTAACATCCTAGACAAGTTCTAGCTATGAACAACGCCGATAAGCACTATACGATAAAAACCAGCTGGATGATGTAATATACGTTAACATGTACATTACATCTAATATGAAAATATGTAGGTTTTGATGCCACGTGTTGTGTTATTTTTCTGACACATATATCCGTTGTTTGATAAAGGAAAGGAATTAAAAACAAATGGCGATACTAAGAGGTGCTGGTGCACCAAGAGGCCGAGGCCGTGGACGAGGCCGAGGTCGAGGTAGAGGCAGACAGCCTCAAGATAGAGCAATACCTGAAGTTGGACGAAACCAAGAGGACCAACATGCACAGAATCAACTCCTGAACCAACAAAACGACATACAGGAGTTGCAGCGAACTTTGCAAGAGCAGAGCTCTTATCGATGCATTAATGGCAGAAAGGCTGGAAAGACAAAGACAAGATGAAGAGCGCAACAATGAGGAACATGAAGAAGATGACCACAATAATAACGAAGAAGAGTATGATGACAACGAAAATGATGAAGAGCCAGAGGGGTCTGAGAGATCCCAATCACCACCTAGGCGACATCAAAAAGAGAGAACCACCGAGAGCTGGGTCAACCGCCCGCAAGCCAAGCCACCCGGTTTCCGGGAAAGAATGAACTAGCCGAGGATTGGCTGCTAAGCCTAAAAAAGATTTTTGAAGTTATCGAGTGCCCGGGAAATCGGAAGGCACTGCTGGCTATTTACAAGTTAGAGGGCGATGCCCACAGATGGTGGGAGAGCGTTTCCACAACCCTACCAAGCCCTGTTACGTGGGAGATGTTCTTAGAGCAATTCAATGAACAATACTTTCCTCCCTCGATACAGGTAATTAAGGAAGAAGAGTTTCTGCAGATTCAGCAGGGAAATGAAGAGTCATTCGACGACTACTTCGCTCGTTTCACCAATTTGTCACGATATTCTTCATATCTGAAGATCGATGTGAACGAGAGCTGGAAGGCGAACCGATTGGTGAATGGGTTGAAATATGACATAAGGGCAAGGCTGGTATCTCAGAAATTTTCTAAAATGGCCAAAGCAGTGGAATCCTGCAGAAGGACTGAGCGCAACTTGAAAGAACTGCGCAAATCTCGAGGACCGGAAGGTAACAATGCTGGTCGCGGTGGACTCAACCGCGGATGTCCCTCACAAAAGAGGAAGGTACCTTGGAGCAACAACCAAGGTGGGAACAAGAGACCTTACCAACAGTATAATCTGAAACAGCAGGGATCCCAGACGTGTCCCAAATGCAAGAAGTACCATCCAGGAGCCAACTGTGATGGGAAACAAGTCTGCTTCAGATGTCAGAAGCCTGGACACATTAGCCGGGATTGCCCTGAGAAGACTGCAGAGGCGAGACCTCAGAACACTGGCCGGATCTTTGCATTGACAAACGCAGAGGCCAAGAAGTCCCCAGAGATGGTTCAAGGTACCATCTATCTCAATGGAAATCTACTTGAAGCATTGTATGACTCGGGTGCTAGTCACTGCTTATTTCCTATGATTGTGCAAGTCGTTTAGGATTGCATGCCCGTAGATTACCATTTGATCTTGTAGTATCTACACCGTTGGGTGTAAAGTCTTTAGCTTCGATGCGTGTATGAATTGTACCGCCGACGTGGATGGACAAGTTTCTAAAGTGGATCTTATCCGTCTACCTCTTCACGGCATCGACGTCATATTCGGTCCAATCGGTTAACGCCAACGGCGCAATGATTGATTGTGGCAAAAGGAGATATCATTTGCCTGGAGACAAGGTTAAAGTGAGCTCGAACTTTCTCTCCGCCACAGAAGCTGATCGGTGCGTGAAGCAAGGATGTCATGCTTTCATGGTATTCTTTTCTGTCAAAGCAGAAGCTGACCTTTCACTCCAGGATATCCCTGTGGTGAATGAATTTTCTAATGTATTTCCGGAGGATCTCACCGAGTTACCTCCTATCCGAGAAGTGGAGTTCAATATTGACTTGATGCCTGGCACATGATCAATATCAAAGGCGCCGTATCGAATGGCTCCTAACGAGATGCAGGAGTTGAAGAAGCAGTTGGAAGAGCTTTTGAAGAAGGGGTTCATTCGACCCAGATGTATCACCATGGGGAGCCCCGTACTTTTTGTAAAGAAGAAAGATGGAAGCTTCCGACTCTGCATCGATTACCGCGAGCTCAACAAAGTAACCGTCAAGAACAAGTACCCACTTCCCCGGATTGATGATCTTTTGGATCAGTTGTCTGGTTCCACAGTCTTTTCAAAAATAGACTTGCGTTCGGGATACCATCAGTTGCGAGTCAAAGATGGAGATGTTCCCAAGACAGCTTTCAGAACCAGATATGGGCATTATGAATTCCTTGTGATGCCCTTCGGATTGACAAATGCCCCTGCGGTATTCATGGATTACATGAACCGTATCTTCCGACAACACCTAGACCAATTTGTGGTGGTGTTCATCGACGACATCTTGATATATTCTAAGAGCAAAGAAGAGCACGAAGAACATCTGCGAAAGGTGTTAGGCATACTGTGGAGAAGCAACTTTATGCTAAGGCGAGCAAATGCAAATTTTGGTCAGCCGGAAGTGAAATTTCGGGCCATGTTATATCTAGCGGCGGAGTTGCGGTTGATCCGAGCAAGGTGGAAGCAGTCTTTGGACTAGAAACGGCCGAGACTCGCGACGGAGATCCGTAGTTTTCTTGGTCCGGCGGGATACTACCGCAGATTCATACGGGATTTATCGCGTCTTGCCCTACCATTGACAAAGCTTACAAGGAAGAATCAACCCTTTATATGGGGAGATGACTGTGAGGAAAGCTTTCGAGTCCGAGGGAGAGGTTGACTACAAGACCGGTATTGATTATCCCCAATCCTGATGAGACCTATGTTGTCTACAGTGATGCCAGTGGGCAGGGATTGGGATGTGTCCTAATGCAGCAGGGCAGAGTGGTGGCTTATGCCTCTCGTCAGCTGAAGCCTCACGAGTTGAACTATCCTACACACGATCTAGAGCTGGCGGCTATCGTGTTCGCTTTGAAGATATGGAGGCATTACCTGCGGTGTAACCGTAGAAGTGTATTGTGACCACAAGAGTCTCGAAATACTTGTTCGATCAACGAGAACTCAACATGAGACAACGCCGTTGGATGGAGCCGATTAAAGATTACACCACGGAGATCGGGTATCATCGGAGTAAAGCAAACGTCGTTGCGATGCTCTTAGTAGGAAGATGGTGCGGTATCATACATGATGATACAAGAGCAAGCGGCCGCTTTGGAAGATTTCAGAGATCTGAATCTATCCAACCAAATTTGCTTGGGTCAGCACGCATCAGCTGATGCCTATCTTGCTACACTTCTTGCGAGTCAAGGGGAGTATGATCTGAGAGATGAAGTGGAGAAAGCTCAGAAGCAAGATGATTGGGCAAAAGAGATACGTGAGAAGATCACTCGAGGTGAGACCCAAGATTATGACCTATCCCTTAGTAGTTTGGTCAGGTATAAACAGCGAGTTTATATACCGCCGGTTGATGAATTGAGGCGGACGATAATGAATGAAGCTCATAAGAGTAAGTACACTCTACATCCAGGCATGGTCAAGATGTACCAGAGTATGAAATCTGAACTTTGGTGGCCCGGAATGAAGAAAGACGTAGCCGATTACGTGGCCAAGTGCTTGACATGTCAGAAAGTAAAGATTGAACACCGTCGACCCCCTGGTCTTTTACAAGGACTAGAGCTGCCGGAATGGAAATGGGAGAACATAACCATGGATTTTGTGGTAGGTCTGCCCAAGATCAGAAATCATGATACAATTTGGGTAGTTGTTGACAGATTAACCAAGTCAGCACACTTCATACCCATCAGTATCCACTACTCGCCGGAACGATTGGCGGAGATTTATATCAAGGAGATAGTGAGATTACATGGTGTCCCTACGAGCATTGTCTCTGATCGAGATACGCGGTTCAAGTCCCGTTTCTGGCAGTCGTTACATGGAGGTATGGGAACCAAGTTGAAGTTCAGTTCGGCTTATCACCCTCAAACTGACGGTCAATCTGAAAGAACCATACAGACTCTGGAGGATATGCTGCGAGCATGTGCCCTGGATTTCAAAGGAAGTTGGGATCAACATCTTTCGCTAAGCCGAGTTTGCATATAACAACAGTTATCATGCTAGTATACAAATGGCCCCGTTCGAGGCATTGTATGGGCGGAAGTGTCAATCACCATTGTGCTGGACAGATTCATCTGAAAAGCAGTTACTTGGGCCGGATATGCTTGAGCAGACCTCTGAGCAGATCGCACTGATCAAGAAGAGACTCCTAGCCGCACATAGCAGACAGAAGAGCTATGCGGACAAAAGGAGGAGACCTTTGACGTTCTATGTCGGCGACCATGTATTCCTAAAGTTATCTCCGGTAACTGGTGTCGGCAGAACGCTCAAGAGGAAGAAACTGAGTCCACGATACGTAGGACCTTTTGAAATTTTGGCTAAGCGCGGAGAAGTAGCTTATCAGATAGCCTTACCCCCGAATCTGAGTAATCTCCATGACGTTTTCCACGTGTCGCAATTGAAGAAGTACCAACCAGACTGTGATCATGTCATCGAGTACGAGGATGTTGAAGTACGGCATGATAATACCTTCATAGTCGAGCCAGAGCAGATCATCAATCACAAAGAGAAACGGCTCAGAAATAAGACTATTTTGATTGTGAAGGTGGTCTGGAAGGGTTTGTCACCGAAGAAGCGACTTGGGAAACCGAGAGTGACATGAAAGAGAAGTACCAGAGTTCATGGCCCGAAGTTTAGTTAGTATAGACTAAATTTCGAGGCGGAATTTTGTGTAAGGGGAGAAATGTAATACCCGGATATTTATACGGAATATTATAAATAAAAGTTAGATATTTCTGATAAGTGAAATTTCAATCTCCAGTCTTGTATAATTATAGCATATTTTCTAAGAAGAATTTCTACAAGAAATTAGGGAATTTTAGGGCCGAAGTGCCAAAATGACCAAAATGCCCCTAGAAAGGGTAATTAACTTAGGAAATTATGGAAAAATACCCTTGTAATTATGGAATGATGTTAGAGGTATGAAAATACTAATGTTAATACAAGAGTATGAAGATAATGAGACATTGTAATTAAGAAAATCATCAAGTTATGATAATTTAGTAATTAAGTAATATTGGGCTAATTACTTAAGCATAAGTGAAGGAAATTCACAAGTAATTATATGAAACCCTAAAATTGGTGGTTTATGTTTTAAAATTAGTAAAAACATGTTTACTAATTAAATGAAAATTTTGGAGAAAAATAGTTGAGTTTAGGTATTTTTAGGCCTAAATACAAGAATGGACCAATTAGGTAATTTTTGTGAAATTTTTGGAAAAAGTAAATAAATAAATCATTAAATAATTATTTAAAAAAAATAATTATTTATTAAAATAATTAAAGGGCCAGCCGATTTTCCAAGGGAAAATAAAAATAAAGAGAATAAAATGAAAATAGAAACAAGTTGTGCAACTTGCACATTAAAATAATATTAAAATTAATTAAAGCAAAATTTGTGAATAGTAATATTAAAATTAGGAAACGGATCCTATCTAGAGATCTAGGAATAGGAATCCCAAGGTCAAGTTAAAATATTGATCAGTGAGTTTTTACCTTTAAGTGACCTCTTAGGAAGTTAATTCCGAGGCCGTTTGTGCATTTTCCTAATAAAACAAAATAGGGAAAAATGCATATAGGCATATTTTTGGAAAAGAGGAAAATAAATTCTAACTCAATGTTTAGGAATGAGTTTGAATTTATTTAGACATATTTCGAATCAGTGAATTATTTCGAAGAGATTGATATCTCCAAAAACGAATTCCGACACCGGACGCGTTCGGACACGTTTTTCGAGGAAACTTCAACTGGACTGTTGGAGGCCTATATGGAATCAAAATTTAGGTTGACCTGGACATTTCTACTAAGTGAGAACTTGTCTTCAGAGTTGTAAACCCGGAATTTTGAGAATTCTCCGAAATCACGTGAATCGGGTACCGATCGGGGAAAACGGTTAGACTAGAGCATAAAGCAAGCCTAGTCACCATTTTGAGCCAATCCTTGGCTGCCACATCATCATGGAGGTCGGCCAAGAGGGGAAAAGGCAAGGGCAAAAATTGTGTGAAATTCTTCGACATGAATAGTGCAAACAACTTCAAAAATTCCAACCTTGTCCCTCCAAAAACACTATAAATACCCCCCCTCCTTCATAATTCTCACACCTTTTCTTCCTTCTCTTGGCCGAAATTTTTGGTTGAGAAAGAAGAGAAAGGAGCTCTGGGGGAATTGTGCAGAGAAGCCCTGTAGAATTGTCCGGAAAGTCTCCAACGGGTAAGTCTTTCGGTCTTTAGTTTTTAGTTTGAAAGATAGTAGAATTGTTAGATAGTTTTAGGAAGTAGGGAATGAGATTCCTACTATTGTTTTTAGGCCTCATTGCATTGAAAAATGCCTGACGAGGTAAAAACTTGGTAGGGATCGAGTACCTGAAAAGTTGTAGTTTTTATAGCTCTTTCAAAAATAGGGGTAGTAATGTTAGAATAGCCTTTAAATTTCGAGTATGATTGGGTATCATATGGGAGGGCTATTTTAGTCATTATTTTCGAAAATCATAGTTGCGTCAAAGTTCTGGCAAAATTTCGAGAAGAAAATTTGTCAGAATAACGAAGCAGACAGTTTTAAACGGGTTATGTTTGGAATGCCGTTATGTTTTCCTAGCGCTGAGGACACGAGTGTTATCGTGGCACTGGTGAATAGTGCAAGCTGTTGTTGTTTTACATTGTGGGGCTTTCATATTGCTTATTGCTTATGTTTGTCGGCATAATGATCATGCATCTCTAGTATGCTTATGATATCTTGTTGTATTAGCTCTAGAATATCATGTTGGCTGTATCTTGTGTTGTTTGGGTATGAGGTTAACCGTTACCTGAGATTCAATGCGTTGAATTGAATCTCAGCTGTAGCTTCAGGGTCAGGAGGACCACGGTTCGTGGATCGAGGCAAGTACCCGGAGTAGGCATGCAGCTGAAGATTTATCTATCTTATCGCTTTCTGTTATTTACTTCCTAAACCTTAGGATTACTGTAATCATTACAATGTTACACAATGGTTGATGTTTTGGCTAAGAATCCAATTACTCTTTCGCTCTTTTGCTCTACTCTGATTGTTTGTTTGAAAAAAAAAAAAATTTCCGCATTTCAAACATGGGATGTTACAACGTATGAACGGGCTCATGTTATAGTTGGAATCGTCTCTAAATCAATGTGAAGGATTATTATTTTTTTTTAATGAAGAAAATAATGCAATTTATAATAAGCTAGACCAAATAAAAATGTAAACACGTTTTCTTAAAAATTAAAATTGATAACGAAAGTTATCAATTTTTAAATGTTCTTAGTATTCATACCGCGTATTCTGATGTTCTAATTTTTGTATCATCAGTAAATTGGAAACCTTTTGTTTCTAACAATTGAGCATTGATTTTAGCGTAGAATCTAACATGAAAACTTGAAACGCACAATATTATCAAATTGTTCTGAAAATACATATTATTTGAAAGAAAAAATAGATATAAACTCCGAAAATTTGTGAAAAATATAAAGCGGGGGTGAGTTATGACAAAAAATAAATAAATAAATTGTATAAAGCATAAGTTTTCCAAAAGTAAGTGCGAGTGCCTCATAAAAATAATCAATGGTTGTTGGGAGAATTTAAGTGAAGAAATTTATATTCGAATTTTGAGAAAATAAATGCTATATAGATAATTCTTGAAAGGCACAAGTATTACCATATAGATGTCCTTCTTTCTCTCTCTACGCATCTACCCTCTATCCGTTTTATTGTAAAAGTATGAAATATATATTTAAGGGAAAATATCCGAAACTTAGTATCCATTAGTAACCAAAGATTTCTGAAACTTCGCAGTATTTTTCAAAAATTAATATAAAATTAAATTATGTGGGTAAAAAAATAATAATGCCCTTAAATTACTTTTATAAAATGAGTCAACCGTCACCCAGAGCTCTAGAGACCAGTTGCCAAAGTCGGAGCTCTAAAGACAAGTTGCTGAAGCTCTGACACGACTATTGGCTGACTGTCAGTGTTTTAATGGCTAGTCACCAGAGCTCCAATACTGATAATGGCCACCAAGCCCTCCAGGCCTTTTGATCATATAGTGCAAATAAAAATATATTTCATGCAGCCATGAAAACTTACATTTATTCACTACTACATAAAACAATTTTAACATATGTTTTTAGGCCCTTTCTACATCCCTTTTAAGGAGGACGCCTATGTGAGCGACTTAGTAAAGGCTGGGATCAATGCTCTTACAACATCCCTTTTTAAAAATAGATGCCGTAATTTTTTTTTTTTTAAAAAAAATTCTTTATATTTTGATTTGCCCAACAATGAGACCCTACAAAAACATCATCTTTAAATTCAGATGCTTCAAATTTAAGTTATATACTCAACCTTAACAACAACAACAAAAATAGAACATTAGAATTATTCCAAAAAAAAAATACATAGCATTGTATTTTAAAAATAAAAAATAAAAAAACCCCAAACCTACAATGTTCTACTATTGAGGAGGGACAAGCGACGATGTTCTACCACTGAAGACGGAGGATCAACAATGGGAGAGGGAGAGAGGAGCGATGTTGGGAGAGATGGATTGGAGGAGGGAGGATGGAGGAGCAACGGTGGAAAGGGAGGAGGGAAGACTGACGGTGTGAGAGAGGAGGGAGGATGGAGGAGTGATATGATGACGGTGGAGAGCGAGAGAGGAGGGAGGATGGAGGAGTGATATGATGACGGTTGAGAGCGAGAGAGGAGAGAGGAGTAAAAACCCTGGAGAGGGAGAAAAGAACCTCGAGTGCGACGACAGTAGGAGAGTGAGAGAGGATGGAGCTAGGATGAGACAATTTGATAGGGGAGGAATGAGGACAAACTATTTTTTCTTTGTTTTTTGGGTTAAGGTGCAGATTAGCCAACAAAGTGTTACGCTAGGAGCATCTGGTACAAAAATGTTTTAAAGGTATCAAAAATACCAATGAACAATTGAAAGGGAGCAAAAATACCAATGAAGAAATAAATTATGATGAAATTAGCACATTCCCCATTTTGGTCTATTTGCTGAAGTTTTAAATTCTTCATTGGTTCTTTTGCTCCCTTTCAATTGTTCATTGATATTTTGGATACTTTCAAAACATTTTTGTGTCAGATGCTCCAAGCGTAACATTTCGTTGACCAATCTGCACCTTAAGCCTTGTTTTTTAACCCTTTCGGCATCCCAATTTTAAAAGGGACACCAAAAATGGTGCTCTTGAAGCAAAAAAAAAAAAAAAACCCTACTTTTGACATCCCGTTTTAAATTGGGACACTAAAATAAGTAGGGCTTTTGAAAAGTGACGTCAAAAATAAACTTTTGGCTTCCTTTTTGTTAATTACATAAAGATCACCGCCTTTATTTTTTACTTCTCTTTTTAAAAAATAAACATTTTTTTAAGGATGTAAAGTCCTTATTTTGTAGTAGTGATTAGACTGTAATTTTATGTTTCTTGGTAATGGCTTCGTTTTTTTTTTTTTTTGGCAAATCCTTTCATGCCACTTGTTCATACATACATGAAAACTTGCATTTAATTTCATTTTATTCAATGAGGATGGTGTGAAATTTCAAAAATCTTTGAGTTATTTGATAATAAGTTGCGATAGCTGGGTGCAGAGAAATTTTATCAATATTCAACAGTAGAGGTGAGGTCCATTATTGAGGTTTCGTGTACTCATATTTGTCTCTTTCTTTGACAGAAAATCATGTGCTCACACGTTATGAAACTCGTGCCTTTTTTTTTTTATGAAAAAGAATCGGGCTACTGTTTGAAGTCAACACAAAAATCTCAATCACAATATGTAAAATTAATTAATTAATATATTGACAATGACTTGTAGTCTTTTTTACTGCTGGAAAGCAACACTATGTTTGTTGGTACAATGACATTAAAATTTGCTCAAGGTTTAAGAGTAGTTAGGCAACTAGGATGGAGTTTCATTATCTGAACATTGACTAAGATACGCTCCAGGCCACCTACTTTCTATATGATATAAATAATTAAATATAAATCAAAACGTTGGTTAAAATGTCAGTGGCCTTGTGATTTTAACGAACACTTCAATCTTATAAAAAAGATTGTAAGGAATATCCTAGAAGAAGGGAATGAGATGCCATCTCACAAAGGTGTTCGATAAAACAAATTTATAGATACTAAAATGCTCTAGATTAGTTAAAACTACGCTAGACAAAATAAAAGCTAAAACTTTTGGTGAGGAATGCAAGTTCCAAAATCAAATAAGCTAAAAGTTTCAATAGTGGTGATTCAATTTTACCTAAAAGTGTCTTTTTTTTTTTTTATAGTCTTTATTATAGAATCACATCAAAATATTTATTAGGTGGTTAATCAGAAGGATGAATCATGGCCCTCCAAACATATATTCAAGAAAGAAGGAAATGTACCAATAAGTTATTAAGTTATTGATTCAGGGTCAAATTCCCTCTTTGCACCTATTCTTGATAAGACAAAGAAGAAGATTGCCAACTGGAGGGATGGATCATCTTCTCAACTTTTCCCATCATCGGCCCTCCTTTATCCAATTTTTTAATCTTCACTATCATTGATTAAAATTTTAATGATTCAGATTTGACATTTTATAAATATATTACCATAATTTTATATAAAAATATATATAAAAAAATTTAAAAATTTAAAATTGGATAAGAATATGCTGTACAACTGTAAACTATAGACACAAGTTAAAAATTCAAATCCTCCAACAAAAACTAGTGCTTTGCTAATTAGGTGTTGATAACAGCGTACTTTATTTTAAAAGTTATCATGAAATGGCCAGTGAGGATCATGAAAGCAACTTATATACATATAAATAATATAAGGAGCCAATACTTAGATGCCACGAAAAATTATGATATTACGCATACATAAATGATAGCTATGACGTCATTCATATTACATGTATAATAGATATGAACATTGAATATGAACTACATAATAGATTATTTTAATGTCTCAAATCCCAGATTTAACCTTATCAATCATTGAAACTCTCACTCTCACACTCCCCCTCCCCTCTTTTCCCTATTAATACACACTGAACCCTGTGATGGGGGCTTTTTTTGTTGTTAACCTTGGGGTCCACAATAAAAAATTAACTAAGGATTGGTACAGGCAAACCTAGGATCATTCTCTCTTCTCGAGGAGTCTTTTATTGATTCCTAGATAATCTAAATCCCATGAAGATGCAATGAAAACAAGCAGAAAAATTGGTTATGACTTTACAAATTAATAAACTAAAATATGAATGCAATTTAATTAAATGCTAACTATTATTTTTGGTATTTTCTTTATAAAATCCAATGGAGTATGAAAGTGAGTTTGAAAAGTATAATGAATGCTCTTGGAAATCGAATAGTGTAACATCCCAATTTCAAAAGCAGTATATTTTTTTTTTCATCAAAACATCATTTCAAATAATCAGAGTAGAGCATCGGAGTGATTGAGTAACTGATATGTATATATAAAATGACGTAAGTCTGGCCAATTTACAGAAGCGGTACAAAACCGTGTGGTTCAAAAGTAGATAACAACATCAAAGGAAGGCTTGAGACGGAACAACAAAAGAAGTCTTCAGTCGGAACTTCTACGCGGGCTGCTTGTCTCTCTCCTCGGTCCTTGGTCCTCCTGAACCTGACGCTATGTTAAGGGCTGAGATCCAGCGCACCGGATCTCAGGTAACGGTTAACATCATCAGCACATACCATCACTCTATCACAACCCATGCATATGTATTGCCCCCAGCATGTAGACCTATTGCCCCCAAAGATACCGAGATTGCCCTCAAAGATACGAGACATATTGCCCAAACATACAGACATATCCTCTAACCACTATATGCATTCAAACAGTACAACATCTATACAACACACATACCACATACATGCATACCATAAACATCAGAGTTAGTGTTACGAAGACGCGAACGTACCTTCGTTGTGAAATTCGGTACTTTGACGGAAAACGGTACAACAGTTGGTCGAACCTTATCGAGATATCCTATCAATATAACAACGTACTTGTTAAGGATCTATCATTACGACGGACATTTTTAGTCAAAATGACTATTTTACCCCTGACCCCCTAATCGGCGGAATTTCGCCAGCACTTCGTTACTTTGACCCTAATCTTCCAAAATTTCAACATAACTCTTACTCTAACATCATTTTCGAAATACAAATCATATTAATTAATGATTTACATCATAACAGGAATTTTAGGTAAAAATTACCATTTTGCCCCTGATGCCCCTAATCGGCGGAATTACGCCAGAGCTTCGCTATTTTAACTCTAACCTTCCAAAATTTTTCCAGAACTCTGACCCCACCAAGATTTTTGAAATTTAGCACTAAAATACCCCTATCATATGATATCTAATCATACTCGGAAGATTAAAGACTATTCTCTAACATTTCTACGCTAACTACCGAAACTTAAGACTGAGTACCGAAAAACTTACTCAGAGCTTCGCTGCAAATTTCCCCGGACTCCTCCTTCTCTCTACACTCTCTCTAAATTCGAAATCCTCAAGTGAAAATGGTGTGAAAAACTCAATGGGAGGGTGGCCTATTTATAGAAGTTTTGTGAGGGCATTTTGGTCTTTTCCCAAACTTCCAACTTTAATTTCAAACCACAATTTCCATCTTTTTCTCCAAGCTTTCTTCCTCCTCCACCCAATGCATGCCGACCTGCCCTCTCCAAAAAGTCAAGAGAAATGTGATAATTTTGGTGCCAACTTGCACAATCTAGAAGGTTTTATACCGATAAAGTCCCGATCGGTGTTCGAATCGCGTAATCTCAAAATTTTGGATTCATAACTTTGAAGATCTTCTCTTTCTCATTAGAAGTATCTAAGTAAACTTAATTTTTGATCCTATACAGGGTTTCAACGGTCAGTCTGAAGTTCCTCGAAAGGCGTGCACGGTTACGGAATTGAATTCCGGAATTATCAACTTCTGGACAAAAATTCACTGATTCCAAATATGTCCAGATAATCATAAACTCATCTCCAGATGTTGAGTTAGAATTTATTTCCTTCAATCCTAAAATGTGACTATCTGCATTTTCCCTATTTCGTCTTATTAGGAAAATGCTCTACTAGCTTCGGAATCAACTTAGGAAAAGTCTAACGAAGATAAAAATCCACTGATCAATATTTTACCTTGACTTTGGAAAACCTATTCTTGGTTCTCTAGATAGGATCCGATCTCCATCGGTGTTTATTTACCTTTTTACTATTTACATATATTATATAATAATGCCACTTGCAACTTAATATCTAGATATTACTCTTCAAATCTTATCCATCTTTGCTCAATAATTCGGTCAATAATCTGGTCCTTTTCTTTTAAATTTTCGTTTTTATTTATTATTTAATTAATTAATATTATATAAAATAATTATTTTATATAATTTTTTACAAAATTTCCCTATTGGTCCATACTTGTTTTTAGGCTTAAAAATACCTATTCTCACCAATTTTCCTTCATATTTTCCAATTAATTAGAAAATATATTTATGCTAATTTTCTAGCCATAAACCATTAATTATGGAGTTTTACATAATTATCTTTGAATATTCTCTTGTTTATGCTTAAATAATTAACCAACAATTATTTAATTAATCCCTCACTATTCTCCAAGGAAATAAATTCCAAAAATTGCCTAAATTAGAGACAACATTCTCTCTAAGTTTTAACAATTATTTTATTGCCATTTAGGATTTTTCATAATTTTCCTAAGTCATTTTATGCTCTGTAAGGGCATTTTTTGTCATTTTGGCACATTATTATTTTTCTCCAAATTTCCAAGAGATTTTCCCTTAGGAAATAAGGTCATTATGATATTTTCCCTAATTCAAATTTTAGGGTATTACAAATAGTGACTATCATAGTCCAATTAAATGTAGGAGTAAATTTTCACAAGGTCTTGATGAATTAATCCCAAGATACCACTTGAATCCAATATTCCCAATTAATAATAGCTCCTACAACTATAGCTAACCACTACCTCTTGGGATATTGTTTAAATCCACTTAGTGTGTGATTAGGATCATTAGAACATGGGATGTTTTGTTTAATTGTAGTTTCATCTTGTATTGAGGACAATGCAATGCAAGCTTTAAGTGTGAGGGAGAGATTGGCCTTGTCTTTATTATTGGGTTGCCTATGATTCAATTTCTTCCATATGTCGTGCAACCAATCCATATTCCAATTTTTGACACTATGATTTGGTAATTAGCAATTTTCTTTTTCGATAAATTGCTAATTGCAATATTATAATTTTATATGACCATGATTGTGATGGTTTGATTGATCCACTATCCAAAAAAAGAAAACTATCAACAAATTTAGCAACGAAATATTCTTCACTAATCAATTAATGATAGCCTATTTTAAGGTGGAATCATCAAATTCCGCTGATCCACTATTTTTTTTAGTAACGGACATCTTTTATTTTTGTATTGAATCCTCAAATAAAAATGTAAACACGTTTTCTTAAAAATTAAAATTGATAATGAAAGTTATCAATTTTTAAATGTTAGTAGTATTTATACCGCGTATACTGATGTCCTAATTTTTATATTATCAGTAAATTGGAAACCTTTTGTTTCTAACAATTGAGCATTGATTTTAGCGCAGAATCTAACATGAAAACTTGAAACGCACAATGGTATCAGATTATTTGAAAGAAAAAATAGACATAAACTCCGAAAAGATAGAAGACCAAATTTGTGAACGATATAAAGCGGGGGTGAGTTATGACAATAAATAAATAAATAAATTGTATAAAGCATAAGTTTTCCAAAAGTAAGTGTGTGTGCCTCATAAAAATAAACGGACCTGGTTTTGATCCTTTGCAGAGCCAAGTCCGCTGCATCAGACGGTGCCATTTTGATACAGTGGAGCATACACTTGGTCCTTTAAAAAAACAATTCAGGTCTTTTAAAAAAAAAAAAAAAATTCAGGCACTACTGGGTAATAAAAAAATAATTCAGGATACCGAAAAAATTCTTCATGATCTTGAAAAATTATTTTAAGATCTTGCAAAAATATTTTAGGGTATTGACTAGTACTAAAAAAATACTTTAGGATATTAATTGACACTGAAAATATAATTTTTAAGATCATGAATCATTTTTTCAGTACTGACCAGTATCCTGAAGTATTCTTTTAGTACTAGCTAGTCAATACCATGAATTTTTTTTTTTAAACTTGATTTTTTTTTTGTTAAAGGACTAGGTGTGTGCTCTGCTACATCAAAATGGCATCATATCGTTTGATTGAGTGGACCTGGCTCTGCAAAGGACCAAAACCACATCCAAAACACAAAATGGTTGTTGGAGCAATGTTGTCAAAATCGAGTTTTTACGTAGACACAGAAGGGGGTGGTAGAAACGTAAATCGTAGAAACGACAAGAAACGTAAAGTTTCTACTTTCTACTACTTAAGGTCAGAGCTCAAATGTATACACATATACATACATATACATATACATGGAAAAAAAAAATCACTGCTCAAAATTCAATGACCAACTTCATATTTAAAAGATATAAGTCATATAAATATATAAAACATAAAAAAAAAAAAAAAAACAACTTACGTTTATAGCCATGGAAATATGTGAACAACTATATATAACTATCTAGTCTCCACTCTCCATACTACAAAAAAAACATCGCATTACTCACGGCAAAAATTCCGTGGGTAACTTCTGTAACATCCCATTTTTCAAAAGCAGTATAAATTTTTTTCCATCAGAGTAGAGCATCGGAGCATAAGAGTAACTGATATTTATATTCAAAATGCCAACTGGCGGTACATTGATCCGAGAGGTTCTGAAAATAAATAGCGAAAAAAGTGTCTCCCTGGTGATCCCCATGCCGTGGCAACAAAAGGTGGTCTGCATCTGGCCTCTATGCCTGCTGCTTACTCTTCTCCTCGATCCTCGGTCCTCGGTCCTTCTGACCCTGACGCTATGTTAAGAGCTGAGGTCCGCACTGGACCTCAGGTAACGGTTCACCTCATATTTACATACACAACATATGCATTACAGATATAACAAACAAGCATACCCCAACAGCACATAACCCCCCTGGCAGATGTGTCACACCTAGCTATCGTGTCACACCTAGCAGCCGTTTCACACCTAGCAATCGTTTCACACCTAGCATTTCACATCTAGCAAACGTATCCCAATACCCAGCAAGCATAACAACAGTACATGAACATATCACAGAGCTATCAACTACCTCATACAAGCATACCATACACATAGCACATATACGCATATAATAAACATCAGCGTTAGTGTTACAGTACGCGAACGTACCTTCGTTGACGATATACGGTACGTGTGACGATCGGAACGTGATCACAGGTATCCTATAAGGACAATAGCGTATTTGTTGCTAAACAATCATCATAACTGTCATTTTATTCAAAAATGACCATTTTACCCCTGACTCCCCTAATTGGCGGAATTTCGCCAGAACTTCGTTACTTTGACTCTAATCTTCCAAAATTTTGCCATATCTCTAACTCCAACATATTTTCAAAATAAATATCATATTTAACCTTAAAACATGATATCTAAACTAACTTGGAAGATTAAAGACTAAACTAGCATTTCTACTATAACTACCGAAAGAACTACTAAAGCTTAAGACTAGGGACCGAAGAAATTACCCAGGGCTTCGCTACTTCTTCCTCAGAGCTCCTCCTTGCTCTCACATCTCTCTAACTACTCTCTAAGATTGCTTGTGAATTGGTAAGAAATGAAGGAGAAATGGAAGGCTATTTATAGAAGATTTCAGGGGCGAAATTGCACTTTTCTCCTTTAATTTCAACCGTAGGATCTAGGGCTCTTGGAAGATCAAATCTTGGCCACACAAGGCACCTTGGCCGACCTCCCCTCCCTCAAAGTCAACAAAGATGATGTCATCTTATGTCATCGACTCTTGCTTTATGGTTTTACCTGATAAAGCTCACTGTTCGGTGCTCTAATCGCGTAATCTTAGAAAATCTCAAAAATCCAAAAAAAAGCCTTGAAGTTCTAATCTTCCTCTTTATAAATATCTGAGTTAACAAATATTTTGGTCCCACTAAGGGTATTTCGTAGCCTGTTAACCATTTTCGGATAAACGCCGTCGGTTACGGAAATCACTTCGGGTAATGTCATCTTCAGGACAAAACTCCACTGATTCATAATATGTCCTGACCTTAGAAACCTAGTTCATGGTTTTCTAGATAGGATTTAATTTTCATTGGTTCTCGTTTATCGTATTTGCTTTTTACTTTCAACATATCTTTCTACTTTATTTGCTTGGCTCACAATTGCTCTTATCATTCAAATCACTCATACACACTCCATTCAATTAATTTCGGTTCACACTCACACACAAAGTAATCAATTCGGCTGCCCCTTTATTTGACTTTTTCAAACTTTGCTTTTGATTCATTTGCTAAATACTTCAATTATTTAAAGAAAGAAACAAAATCCCATCCATTTATTGCATATTTTACTAACCAAATAACTTGATCATTGCTTTCATTCTAAGTGCCGACATCCTCTTTTGTTTTAGGCAATTAATATGTTTTAAATAGCTAAATGTATTTGCTTATTTTTCTTTCAAATATCATGATATTATTCTTATAGCTTTCACACTACAACATCTTTTCTCTTCTTTTTCCCTCTTCATTTTCGAAAAGATGGCTAATTCTTGGCTAAGTTTTGACTTTTCAACTCTTATTTAACAAAGCTTAATTAACCCTTAATCCATTGCCTAAGTACTTAATTAGGTAATTATCTTATTGCTTAATCCTTTGTTAGTCAATTAAGCTTTAGGGTTTTTATGTAATTAACCTTATATACTTTTTAATTATGCCAAATTAATTAGCAACACTCTTTATGCTAATCTTGACCCTCCATTGGTCATTAATCTCCACTTAGGGGTTTTAAATAATTAACTTCGGTTATCTCCCTTATTCATGTCTAAACAATTAGCCATTAATTATTTAATTAATCACTTACTAATTGTTGACAATTTTCTTAATTGAGATTAATTATTATCTCACGACTATTGGACTGACATTGGTAATTTATGCTCTATGTAAAATATTAAAAATCACGGGGCAACTTATGTTCCCCAAAATAATATTTAATTTCGCCTTATTATTTTCCAAGGAAATAAATCCAAAAAATTACCTAAATTAGAGACAACATACTTTCCTATTTTTAATAAATATTTAGTTGCCTCTTAGGATTTATTATAATATTATTAGGGTACTCTATGACCCATAAATGCATTTTAGGGATTTTGACACTTTATTCCCTCAAATTTCACTAGAAAATATGATAATTATAACTCCAGGTTTGAGACCACATATTCACCTATTTCCAATAGGTATTATTCACCAAATTATGATACTTATCATAAGTGGGATTTTTAGGGTATTACAACTTCCTAGGGAATCCGTGGGTAATTAAATTACCCACGGAAATTTTCCGTGGCAAAAACAATTGTGGTAAAAATAAGCCACGTCTTTTTTTGGGACGAAAATTTTCCATGGGTAATTTTAATTACCCACGGAATTTCATGGGAAATTACACGGAAAAAATTCCATGGGTAATTCCGTGGGTAATACGATGTTTTTTTGTAGTCCAGTAATCCCGAGTTCAGGATGCACGATGGAAATAGAGTTTTCAACTTTTTTTCGGGCAAAAAAAAAATCATCTTTTTCTTATGAAAGTAAAAACGGTAAGAACGTAAGTTGTTACAGTTTTTACGTGTTTGAGCGGAGTTTCTACCAATTTCTACTTATGATAGTTTTTACTTGCGTTTCAACACGTATAACCCTAGTAAAAACGTAACACTAGTTTTTGATAACAATGGTTGGAAGAATTTAAGTGAAGAATTTTATATTCGAATTTTGAGGTACAAATTTTGAGAAAAAAATACTATATAGATAATTCTAGACAGGCAAAAGTATTACCATATAGTTGTCCTTCTTTCTCTCTCTACGCATCTACCCTCTGTCCATTTTATTGTAAAAGTATTAAATATATATTTAAGGGAAAATCTCCGTGCGCTTTCATAGAAACTAGTAAGCAAAGATTTTTGAAACTTCGCAGTATTTTTCAAAAATTAATATAAAAATAAATTATGTAGGTGAAAATATAATAAGGCCCTTAAATTACTTTAATAAAATGAGTCAACCGTCATCTAAAGCTCTGAGAGCTCCAGAGACCAGTTGCAGAAGTCAGAGCTCCAAAGACCGGCTATCGAAGCTCTGGCATGCCTATTGGCTGACTGTCGGTGCTCTAATTGCTAGTCACCACAGCTCCAATACTGACCACTAGAGAATTTTTTTTAAATAAAGGTATCCACGAAGCCCTCCAAGCCTTTTGGTCATATAGTACAAATAAAAATATATTTCATGCAGCCATGAACACTTGCATTTATTCATTACCACATAAAAAACTTTTAACTTATGTTTTTAGGTTCTTTCTACGTCCCTTTTCAGGAGGACGCCTATGTGAGCGATGCAATAAAGGCTGGGATCAACGCTCTTACGACGTCCCTTTTTTAAAACATACGCCGTAAATTTTTTTTTTTTAAAAAAATTCTTTATATTTTGAACTGCCTAGCAATGAAACCATACAAAAACATCATCTTTAAATTGGGATGCCTCAAATTAATAGTGGAGGGAGGATGGAGTAGCAATAGTGGAGATGGGGGAGGGAAGACTGATGGTGTGAGAGAGGAGGAAGGATGGAGGAGCGACGATGGTGAGGGACAAAGGAGGAGGAGCAATGACGGTTGAGAGTGAGAGAGGAGTGAGGAGAGAGGAGTGACAACCTTGGAGAGGGAGAAAAGAACCACGAGCGCGACCACGGTAGAAGAGTGAGAGAGGACGGAGTTAGGATGAGACAGTTTGATAGAGGAGGAATGAGGACGAACTGTTTTTTCTTTGTTTTTTAACCGTTTCGGTGTCCCAAGTTTAAAAGGGACACAAGAAATGGTGCTCTTCAAGCCAAAAGCAGTCCCTTTTCAAATTCGAACACTAAAAATAGGGCTTTTGGCTTCCCAATTTTGAAAAGTGACGCCAAAAATAAAATTTTCGCACCCTTTTTGTTAGATGCCCACTATATCAAAATTTCTACACATAATTACAAAAATGTCACATGCTTTATTTTTTACTTCCCTTTCTTAAAAATAAACTTTTTTAAAGGAAGGAAAATCCTTATTTTGTAGTAGTGATTAGATTGTACATTTATGTTTCTTGGTAATGGCTTAGTTTTTTTTTTTTTTTTTGCAAATCCTTTTATTCCACTTGTTTATACATACATGGAAACTTGCATCTAATTTCAATTTATTCAATAGGGATGGTGTGAAATTTCAAAGATCTTTGAGTTATTTGATAATAAGTTGCGATAGTTGGGTGCAGAGAAATTTTATCAATATTCAACAGTAGAGGTCAGGTCCTGTAACACCCCAAATTCCATACTACAAATTGTGTCGGATGACACTTGGTTTTAGAAAAATTCAACAGAACTTGAGGTGCTACATCAGAGTACTGCGGAAAACGGAGAGCAATGCACTAAATATTGGACAATATATGAGTAACTGATATAAAAATACCCCGACATATGACGATGCCGAGCGTATGCTGGTATATTAAAAATTTCCCGAAGGAATAATCATTGATACATATACAGAGCTTTGTACAATTACATTTCACAAAAAGTAACTATACAACCTAGACCAATCCTTGACTAGACTTGGGGGAATGAACCTAACTCTGTTAACCGAACAGAATGGCCAGGTAAGTGTCTATCATGGGGGCCTCACCGAGTTTACGGCGACTGATTGGCTGACCCACATAGACTAGCCTTGACTTTGGCACCAAACTATTCAAAATAACTTCATTAGGCCCATGCCTGACAATAGGCTCTGATGAATCTTCTTCCGACTCTTGCCTCGACCGGTGCATTACTACGACTCTGCCCCTTAGTTCATATCTATGGCTCCATCTACCGGTGCCTTCTCTGTTCCTGGTCCTTACCTGTACTATCATTTAAGACTGAGGTCCAATGCACATTGGACCTCAGGTAACGTTTAACCTCATGCTTATATTAACAACATATGTACAACAAATATCTCTAATATTACAGCAATGATCAAGCCAGTACATCGTATGATCATTTGATAACAACTACACTATCATGCAAAGTTATCCCCGGTCTGCACATATCCAGTGCCACGATGTACGGTCGTGTCCTCTGTAAAACCCTAAAAATCTCAGTTGATGTTGCCTAGTAAAAATAGGTGAATATGAGGTCTCAAACACCTTGTATTGAATGTATTTTGTTATTAGGGTAATTTCTCTTGAAAAATAATAATTTGCAATTAGGTCCCTAAAACGTTTGGAAGTTTGCAAATAGGTCCCTAAACGCATTTACGGGTTATAAAATACCCTGTGAAAGTTATAAAAAAGGAAAGTAAATATTTATTTGAAATAGGGAATAATACTGTCCCTAATTTAGGTAATTTATTAAATTATTACCTTAAAGAAATAAAGGGGGAAAAGTTAAAAAGTATTATAATGACCAAAATGCCCCGTAAATTTTAATATAGGGCATGAGGCATAAAACACTAATGTCACTGTAAAAGTTGTAAGGTAATGAGTTATGCTAAATAAGAAAATTAGCAACAAATATTAAGGAGTTGATTAAGTAATTATTGGCTAATTACTTAAGCATGAACAATGGAAACTCCATAAATAATTATGTAAAACCCTATAATTAGTGCGTAATGGCTAAAAATTAGCATAAATATATTTGCTAATTGATTGGGAAATATGAAGGAAAATTGGTGAGATTAGGTCATTTGAAGCCTAAATACAAGTATGGACCAATAGGAGAATTTTGAAAAAAAACATATTAAATTATATAATAATTAATTAGAAAATAAAATAAAATATATATGTATATTATTATGTGTGTGCTGACATGGGGAAGGAAGAAACAAAAAAATTGAATGGTTGGAGTGTAAAATTAAAATTCTTAATTAAAAAATTAATTAAAGTATAAGTAAATAAACACTGATAGGAATTGGATCCTATCTAGAGAACCAGGAACAAGATTTCTAAAGTAAGTAAAGAATATGAAAGAGTGGATTTTTATCTTGAAATAGACTGTTCCAGAGGTTAATTCCGAGATCGGTAGAGCATTTTGATAATAAGACGAAATATGGTAATCTGTGAAAAAGGCAGATAGTCACAGATTTAGAATTCGAAGAAAATAAATCATAACTCAACATCTGGGAATGAGTTGAGAATTTCCTGGACATATTTGGAATCAGTGGATTTTTGTCCAGAGGTTGATGATTTCAGAAGTTCGTTCCGTACCCGAGCACGTTTTTCGAGAAACTTCGGCTGAACCGTTGGAACCCTGTATGGAATCAAAAAGTTATTTAGCCAGGACATTTATAATGAGTGAGAAATTTTCTTCAAAGTTATAATTCTGGATTTCTAAGATTTTCTGAGATTACGCGAATCGAACACCGATCGGGGAACTTTATCAGATAAAGCTCCATAAAGCAAGAAGCTAATGATCATTCTCTTGACTTTTTGGAGAGGGCAAGTCGGCCAAAGGCATCCCATGGCCAAGAGTGATTCTTCTAAGAAACCCTAGAATGCATGGTTGAGATGGAAGGGAAAATTACAAGTTTGGAAAGTGAAAATTACCAAGTTGGCACAATTTTTGCCTATAAATAGGCATGAGTTCCTCTTCAATTCTCACACCATTTTCAAAATCCAAGGCCAAAAATAGAGAGAGGTTTTAGAGAGAGAAGCTCTGGGGAAATTTGCAGCGAAGCTCTGGGTCAGTTTTTCGGTACTTAAGCTTTCATAGTTCTTTCGGTAGTTAGAGTAGAAATGCTAGTTTAGTCTTTAATCTTCCAAGTATGATTAGATATCATATGTTAGGGGTATTTTAGTCATTATTTCAAAAATCATGATGGGGTCGAAGTTCTGGCAAAAGTTTGGAAGATTAGAGTTAAAATAGCGAAGCTCTGGCGAAATTCTGCCGATTAGGGGCATCAGGGGCAAAATGGTAATTTTTACCTAAAATGCCTGTTATGATGTAAATCATTAATTAATATGATTTATATTTCAAAAATTATGTTGGAAGAGAAGTTATGTTGAAATTTTGGAAGATTAGGGTCAAAGTAACGAAATGCTGGCGAAATTCCGCCGATTAGGGGGTCAGGGGTAAAATGGTCATTTTGACTAAAAATGTCCGTCGTAATGATAGATCCTTAACAAGCACGTTTTTATATTGATAGGATATCTCTGATAAGGTTTCGACCTCTCGTCGTCACCGTATTCCGCTAGAAATACCGACGACCGTCAACGAAGGTACGTTCGCGTACTGTAACACTAACTCTGATGGTTATTGTATGCATATATGTGTTTCCGCTGTCATGCCTGTACTCTGACTGTACTATTGTCTGTCATGCCTATTGTCTGTCATGCCTGTACTCTGATTGTACTATTGTCTGTACTCTGACTGTACTATTGTCTGTACTCTGACTGTACTATTATCTGTACTCCGAATGTACTATTGTCTGTCATCCGACTGTATTGTTACTCTGACTGTACTATTATCTGTACTCCGAATGTACTATTGTGTGTCATCCGACTGTATTGCTACTCTGACTGTACTATTATCTGTACTCCGACTGTACTGCTGTCTGTCATCCGACTGTATTGTTTTTGCCATACATATATGATATGTATACCCAATGTCTGACCGTAGTAAATGTTGCCAAAATTCTATGAATGTCTGTCGTACATATATGGTGTATATAAACATGAGGTTAACCGTTACCTGGGGTTCGATGCATGGACCTCAGCTCTTAACTTAGTTTTAGGGTCGGGTGGACCGAGGATCGAGGAGAAGGACAAGTAGCACGCCTAGGAGTCGCGGCTGAAGACTTCTTTCTGTATTACTTTTGAAACACTCTTGTACCGCTGTTTAAACAGCAAGACATGCTACCGTAGGTATTTTAATATATATATCAGTTACTCAATCGCTCCGATGCACTACTCTGATGTTTACAAATGATGTTTGATGGAAAAAAAAAATTTACTGCTTGTGAAAACGGGGATGTTACATCCTCAGCGCTAGGAAAACAAAACGGCATTATCATGACTATAACTCGTGTAAAACTGTATTTAGTGATCTAGATACGATTCCCTAGTCACAGTGCATGTCCAGGACAGAGTCCTGTTCATGGTATCCACAACATATACAAGCATAACATAAGCATTAGAATTAGTGTTACAGTACGCGAATGTACCTTCGTTGACAATATTCGGTACGTTTGACAGAAATTCTGATACGTCTGACAGCGGAACGACAACGGTATGACAGCGGTATGTGATTACTGATATCCTATAAGGATAATATCACATTTGTTACTATTCAACATCATAACAGGCATTTTAAGTACAAATTACCATTTTGCCCCTAGTTTGACTAATCGATGAAATTTCGCCAGAGCTTCGCTACTTTGACTATAATCTTCCAAAATTTTGACATACTCTTTCTCCATCATATTTTTGAAATAAATATCATATTTATCCCTAAAACATGATATCTAAACTAATTTGGAAGATTAAAGACTAAACTAGCATTTCTACTATAACTACCGAAAGAACTGCTGGAGCTTAAGACTAAGGACCGGAGAACTTACCCAGGGCTTCGCTACAACTTTCTCCGGACTCCTCCTTCTCTCTAAACTCTCTCTCTATTTCAAAATTCTTGAGAGGAAATGGTGTGAGAATTGCAAAGACACAAGAGGCCTATTTATAGGAAACCAATTTACTATTCATCACTTTATCATATTGCATTCTAGCCATTGGATTTAGCTTTTTCTTCAAGTCTTCATCTCCTCCACTCAATCCCTTGTGCCGACCTCCCCCCCCCCCCCACACCCCAAATGTCAACAAAAACATGTCATCTTATGTCATCATCTAGTGCTTTATGAATTTTACCCGATAAAATCCCCCGATTGGTGTTCTAATCGCGTAATCTTAGAAAATCTCAAAAATCCGACAACATAGCCCTGAAGGTCTATTCTTCTTCTTTAGAAATGTCTTGGTTAACTAAATTTTTGATCCCATTCAGAACATTTTGTTGCCTGCCGAACATTTTCGGATAAACGTCTTCGGTTACGGAAATCACTTCGGGTAACAACATCTTTGGGACAAAAATCCACTGATTCATAATATGCCCAGATGTTTACCACCTCATCCCTGGATTTCAAGTTTTGGCTTAGTTTCTATAGATTTTCATTTATCTGATTTGCTTTTTGAATATCAGATAGCTTCTTAGCCAGTCTAGTATAACCCTTTTCGGTTACAGAAATAACTTTGGAGGTAACCTACTCCGAGCTAAAAATTCACTTGTTTATAATAAGTCCGGACCTTAGAAACCTAATTCATGGTTTTCTTGATAGGATTTAATTTCTATCGGTGGTCATTTATTCTATTCACTTTTTCAATAACTTCACTAAGTTTTCCTTTTAATTATCATTCAATTTTCCTTTTCTTTTTCTTCTTAATTTCGGTTTTCCCTCCCAAAAAATGTTGACTTTTCAACTCCTTTTTAATTACTTAGTTTATGCACTAATTATCTTAATTAGTAATTATTCCATTGCTTAATCCTTTGTTGGTTAACTAAGCCTTAGGGATTAAGCGTAATTCATCTAACATACTTTTTAATTATGCCAAATTACTTAGCAATATTCTTTATACCAATCTTGATCCCTTATTGGTCTTTAATCCCAATTAAGGGGTTTTAAATAATTAACTTTGAATATCTCCTTTATCCTTGTCTAAACAATTAGCCATTAATTATCTAATTACCCACTTACTAATTGTTGACAATTTTCTTAATTAGAATTAATTATTATCTCACAACTATTGGACTGACATTGGTAATTTATGCACCATGCATAATATTAAAAATCCTGGGGTCATTTTGGTCCTCAAAATACTTTTTGATTTTTCCCTTTTAATTTTTCCAAGGTTATAATTTAATAAATTACCAAAATTAGAGACGATATACTCTCTAATTTTTAATAATTATTTTACTGCCTCTTGAGATTTATCATAATTTTCTCAGGATATTTTATGATCCATAAATGCATTTTAGGGATTTTCGGCCCCTTTACGCCTTTTAATTTCAATAGAAATTTCCATCAAATAAGATAATTATATCTTAAGGGTCGAGACCACATATTCACCTATTCCCAATAGGTATTATTTATTAGTTTATTATACTTATCATAATTAGGATTTTTAGGGTATTACAGGTCCATTATTGACGTTTAGTCTATTCACATTTGTCTCTTTCTTGGACAGAAAATCATGTGCTCCCACGTTATGAAACTCGTGCATTTTTAAAAAAAAAAAAAAAAAATGGGGCTACTGTTTGAAGTCAACGCAAAAATCTCAATCGCAATATGTAAAATTAATTAATTAATATATTGACAATGACTTGTTGTCTTTTTTATTGCTGGAAAACAACACTATGTTTGTTGGTACAATGACATTAAAATTTGCTCAAGGTTTAAGAGTAGTTAGGCAACTAGGATAGAGTTTCATTATCTGAACGTTGACTAAGAAACGCTCCACCTACTTTCTATATGATATAAATAATTAAATCTAAATCAAACGTTGGTTAAAATGTCAATGGCCTTGTAATTTTAACGAACACTTCAATCTTATAAAAAAGATTGTAAGGAATATCCTAGAAGAAGAGAATGAGATGCCATCTCACAAAGGTGTTCGATAAAACATATTTATAGATATTAAAACGCTCTAGATTAATTAAAACTACGCTAGACAAAATAAAAGCAAAATTTTGTTGTGAGGAATGCAAGTTCCAAAATCAAATAAGCTAAAAGTTACAATAGTGGTGATTCAATTTTACCTAAAAGTTTTTTTTTTTTTATTACTGCAGTATTAGGCTTATTATAGAATCACATCAAAATATTTATTAGTAGGTTAATCATAAGAATGATGTACAACTGTAAACTATAGACACAAGTTAAAAATTCAAATCCTCCAACAAAAACTAGTACTTTGCTAATTAGGTGTTGATCACATTGTACTTTATTTTAAAAGTGATCATGAAATGGCCAGTGAGGATCATGAAAGCTACATATATACATATAAATTAAATACCCAATACTTAGATGCCACGAAAAAGTATGATATTACGCATACAAAAATGATAGCTATGACGTCATTCATATTACATGTATAATAGATATGAACATTGAATATGAAATACATAATAGATTATTTTAATGTCTCAAATCCCAGATTTAACCTTATCAATCATTGAAACTCTCACTCTCCCCCTCCCCTCTTTTCCCTATTAATACCCACTGAACCCTGTCACTAATTGCGATCTGTGATTGTAGTATTTTGCCATCTTCAGTTTAAAAATCGTTTTGTTTTTTCAGTGTCTTCGAGTGTCACTTGAACGAGGCACGTAACAATGTTGTCTACTCTTTTAGGCAGCAAAAAGGAGAAACAGATACAAGGGACGGTGGTGTTAGTGAAGAAGAAGAACTCGTTCGACTTCACTAATGTTGGCAGCTCTCTGTTTGATAGAGCAAGTGAGTGTTTAGGCCGAGGCGTATCAATCCAGTTGCTCAGTGCTTCTAAATTTGACCGAGGTTAGTTCTTTCACATCTCTCTTTCCTTACTCTATTTCATACTTTGTGGTATTGTTTTACCCTATGTCTCAGTGTGTTAATATTTTTAGAAGTTTTCCTTCCTATTAATCTCTCCTTTAATTTTTCTCTCACTTTTCTGTCTATCCAAAAAAACTTTTTAAAATTTTGAGAAAGCAAAAAGAGGCATGGGCTTGGTATCTTTTTCCACAAACTCTTCTCATCAGAATTGGAGAGAATTTTGAAAGAAAATATGCTTTTTTAAAAATTGCTTTTAGATGATAAATAAATATGCATCTATTTATCCAAACAAAGCAATTTTGTCTTCTTGGAATATCAACTGGAACATTCATTGCAAAGAAAAGATAAAATTATATCAAGGATGGTCGTGTAACCTCTCATATATCATCCACAAATTCTGATCTCCAATACCAGGTTGGAGTTGATAATAAAGTTTTAAAGTTAACCTTTTGATACTTATTTAATTTTGAAAACCTAGTATATGTTCTTAAAATGATAAAAACCCGTCTTTAATCCTTTAACTTTACGTAAAGTTTTATTTTGGTCCCTATATTGTACAAACTGTTTTGTCTTTTAACTCGAACGCGGTTAACAAAATTGTTGATATTAAAAGTTTAAATGTTGACAAAACATTTTCAAATGATGACATATTGAATTTAATTTTTAAAATCATAATGTCTATTACCAAAAAAAAAAAAACATCATTTGATACTAAAAGTGTTAGTGTTACGATTAGATAATTGGAACGAAACTTTTTAAAATTAAGGAATAACGCTATTGCTTAAAATTGTTAGTTACGTTTCTCGGAGTTAAGGCACCAATGAAATATGGGATGCACCTACTAATTTTTTATATAGCAGAGCATTTCTGCTTTTCTATGGCCACTTGTATAGATTTATTTCTTCATATTCAGCCTTTTTTATTCTGAACCAGCCAAAAGGCTACACTTTCATTTAAAAGAAAAACACAGCAACACATATATTATTTGAGATTTCAATTAACAAAGTCAATGTGATAAATATAGTGGAGGAGAAATTTAATTTTTTTATTACTTCTTCCAGTCCTTTTTATAGGATCAAATTTACTAGTTTATTTACATCAGTTCAGGGAGTCATCTTCCTTAATTCCATCCTCCTCTCCCCTCCATAATTATTGTTGGGGGGCATCAATAGGGGTAAATTAGGAAAATATTGAAAAATATAAAAACTATGTCTTATATTTAGGACTAAGATCAACTCTCCAAATGTATTTTATATTAAGGATTGGAGGAGTTTGATTAATAGCCAGTGAGTTTTATAATTAGGTAGGAATATTGGATAATAAAAAAATCAATACTATCACACCAACAAGCCTTGTCCCATTAGATGGGGATAGGTTGCATGGATCACATGGCGCTACTATGCTCTATCAACAACCAAATCTTTAGATGGGCTGTTCACGAAATAAAAATGTCTCTTTCAATGACTTTATAAAGCATTCTCTTTGGTCTTCCCCTATACCTCTTCACAAGACTCCATATTGACAATCTGAAATATGAACGTTAAATGCATAGACACACACACAGAGATATATGTGTGTGTGTGAGCGCGTACACATATCTACATATGTGTGTGTATATATATGTATATGTACACACACATATAAACATCGAAAATTACTAAAACACCCTCTATTATTTAATAATTATAATATCAATAATGATGATTCAAAAACTTGTCCTTTTGCAGAAAGGGGTGCCAAAGGGAAAATTGGAAAGCCTGCATATCTGGAAAGCTGGATTACAAACTCCCCAAATCTGACAGCTGAAAAGTTTGAATTCAAAGTACACTTTGAATGGGAAGAAGAAGTAGGGATTCCGGGAGCATTTCTGATTAAGAATAAGCATCCCAATGAGTTCTTCCTTATAAGTTTGACTCTCAAAAATGTTCCACTCGTCGGTGAAAGTGAAATCCACATCCCTTGCAACTCTTGGGTTTACCCTACAAATAGATATGAAGATGGTCGCATTTTCTTTCGCAACAAGGTAATCTGATACATGTTCCACTTAAATTTAGCATATACTCCGCCATTCCTAAATATAAAATATAGTTTTCATTATTGTCAATTTTTTCATAATTTACTCATATTGATGCTCCATCAACAACAATCAAGCAGTAGAGGGAATGAGAGAATTAAGGAAGATAATTATAGTGTTTTACAAACTACATGTTATTCTAACTAATTTCCTTAATCTAATAAAATTAGATAAATATGTCTTATGTTAAAGACCGGAGTGTGTATAAGTGAAGTAGACTGCTCATATATATGTTTATATGTTAATTAATTATTCTGGTAAAATATATCTGATGAGAAATTAAACAAAGTTTGTCCAATGTATTGCAGGCATATCTTCCAGATAAAACACCAGATCCACTTCGCAGATATAGAGAGGAAGAATTATCCAAATTGAGAGGGGATGGAATTGGAAATAGGGAACTTCAAGAACGTGACAGGGTCTATGATTATGCTATTTATAATGACTTGAACAATCCAAAAAAGCATGAACGTCCGATTCTTGGAGGAACCATTGGAGGGGAAATTAAATATCCTTACCCTCGTAGAGGACGAACTGGAAGGTCCTTAGTAAAATCAGGTTAGGTTTCTAGAAATGATTTTATGTGAGATTTATTATTTTCAATTAGGTTAAATGACACATAAACATTTGGTTCATGATAAAAAACTGCCTTGATGTGAAGAAAAACATGGTAATGAAACCATCCTTATGTATTTGTATGAACAACCATCTTACCTTGATTAGTATGAGGTTTATTTGCAAACAAATTTATGAGTTATCTTCATATAACTTGATGATTCTTACGTGCCGTATTTATGATTGACCAATTACTATATATAATTTTACTGATCCAGATTACGAGAGCAGAGTGAAGTTTTTGGGCTCAAATTACGTTCCAAGAGACGAAGAATTTTCTCCATTGAAGAATGCAGACTTCGTTACTTTTGGATTCAAATCTGTGACTAAGGTTCTTAAACCTACTTTGAAAGCTCGTCTTTCTGAAGAGTTTAACAGCTTTGATGAAGTTCTTGATCTCTTCGAAGGTGGATTTAAGTTGCCAAAGGCTTTACTTATGGCCGTAAGTAGCTTTATTCCACTCCAAAAATTAAAGGAAGCTTTCCGAATTGATGGAGAAGAATTGCTCAGATTCCAAAAGCCTCAAGTAATTAGAGGTATGCCGTGTGTGTTTATGAGGAAAGGTCTATAGAGATGCTCATTGATACAATGAGATGGATCTACACCATCCATATATAGTTTCAACAGTCTAAATTTAAAATTTTCAACTAATGATTTTTAAATAAGAAAAAATTCGATTTCTCAAAAACTGATAGTTAAAAGATTATCATTATTTAAGATATTGTGCGCATGTAAATCATTTTTTTTTAAAGTAAAAGTAAAAAAAAAAGAAAAAAAAGAAAAGAAGAACAATCCTAATTAGATTTGGTGCTCATCACCCAAGCCGAATGCCATTTCATGATTCGAAATCATATATGAATATTGGGAACTGGAAAATGACCAAAATGAGTGTATCTGAGGATCGCCGTCCGGTCTTAATTAATGACAATTAGTATAGTGTATAGTAAGAAAATAGTTGACAAGAGTTTATTTCTCAGTAGTATCATGCAATATTTAGATCATCTTAAGGGCGTTAAATGTTATTAAATGGATATTTGTTTCACAGATAATAAAAATGCATGGATGAAAGATGAAGAATTCGCAAGAGAGATGCTTGCTGGAGTAAATCCTGTCAAAATTTGTTGCCTTCAGGTATGCCTAATTATTTTGCAGACAATAAAAATTTTCTTCATAGTCAAATTTTTGCAATTTATGTCCAGCATCATAGTTATGATAACCTTGCGAGGGAAAGGTTTACAATGGAAGACTTTCATTTTTTTTGTGTAAACAGTAAACCCCCTTAATGGGATTCTTTGCCATTCCAGAGCATTCCCACCCTTTACCCCAAAACTATGTAGTTTTGGAGTAAGAAAGGGCAAGGGGGCTTTTTTTTCTTTTAAAAAAAAGCATCCACCAAATAGATATGTTTTTTAGTAGCATTATCCCAAACTAACTTTTAGTACAGTTACCACCCTAAAATATTTTTTAGTGGCACCTAGCATCCAATACCTAAACGTATTTTTTTTAGTAATGCCAATTATCCTAAAATAATTTTTAGTGTATGTTTTTAGCACCTAGGATACTAGGTGCTTCTAAAAATTAATTTGGGATATTGAATACTGCTAAAAAAATATTTCATATAGATGCCTTTTAGAAAGGAAAAAAAAAACAGTTTACCTTGCTTTTTTTACCACAAAACTATGTAGTTTTTGGGTAAATGATGGGAGTGGGCCGGAAGGGTAAATGAGAGAATTTGGATGCCCTGTCATGCATGAACCAGTTTCCCTGCTAAGCCCTTTACTTCCAAGGTGTTTGGTTTGAGGGTAGGGGAAGGGAGGAGAGAGAAAATTTTACCTTGTTTTGACTAAATTGCCCATGGAAATTTTTTTAATATTCCACCACTGTACTCTAAACAAAAATCTTTTTTCTTCTCATTAATGACAATTTGGTAAAAGTCCTCTCTCCACTCCCATCCCCTCAAACCAAACACACCCTTAGGGGGAGAGCTAACAAGGTTTGGACTGCCCAAATTTGATCTAGATGGTCCATATTTGAGTTTTCTTAAAATGATTTTTTTTTAAATAAAAAATGATATTTTAAAAAATAATAGTTGAGATTATCTTTATTTTATTTTAGATTATATACCCACTAAAATAATTTTTTAAGAATATAATTTTTAAAAAATGAAATCTGGACAGTCCAGATCATATCTCGACAATCCAGATCCTATTAACTCTCCTTGCTAAGTAAAGTGCATAACAGGAAAATTGGTTTCCTTAATGTATGATTACCAGATGCTATAGAAGGGCCTATCCCCTTTTCCACCCTTATCATAGCAGTGGCGGGAATTTTTCTTGTAACCCGCCTTCTTTCTTTTTCCATAGTCATACCTTCCATATGTAATAAATAGAATAGCTTTCATAGGGGTAATAACACTAGTATTAGGAGCTACTTTAGCTCTTGCTCAAAAGTATATTAGGAGAAGTTTGGCATATTTATTTGCAGGATTGGCCTATTGAAAGCAAGGTAGATGGTACTATCTGCAAAATAAGTAAAGATGATATCCAGAAAAACTTAGAAGGGCTATCTGTTGAACAGGTAATCAAGTCTAAAAACTTGCTCTTTATTCATCCAAAAGACCTCCTATTCATGGTCTCTATATTAATAACAATTTTTCTGCATTATTTGATTCATCAGGCAATAAAGCACAAGAAATTATTTATTCTGGATTATTACGACGATTTTATTCCATATTTGAGGCTTATAAACACAACTGCTGCTGATGATATGAGTTCTAAAGTTCACCCTAGAGCTTATGCTACTAGAACAGTTCTTTTATTGAAAAATGATGGGACTTTAAAACCACTGGCAATTGAATTAAGTTTGCCCCAAGAGGCTCAATTTGAGGGGTCTCCACCTCAAGTCTACTTGCCTGCTGAAGAAGGCGTGGAGAAATGGATTTGGATGTTGGCTAAGGCCTACGTTGTGGTGAATGACTCGACTTACCATCAACTAATTAGCCATTGGTATTTATATCTTTTCCATTTTTGCATTATTTTATCTTCTTTCCATATGTGACTATTAATATTTTGGATCATTAAATGAAAAAAACTTCATGAACTTAATTAAAAAAATAGGTAAGACTAAAAGAACTTGATAAAAAGAAACCTTAGGGACTGTTAAAAATAAGATAAAATTATGCGGAATTGCAAATTATTAGTAGTTATATTTTCTAGTATTGCATGCTTTTCTCATTTCCGTAGGTGACTATTAATTTTTTTTTTTTTTCTTACGTGAATCTATCGCAGGTTACAAACTCATGCTGTGGTTGAGCCTTTCGTCATTGCAACAAATCGGCAGCTTAGTGTGATTCATCCTATTAATAAACTTCTTGCTCCACACTTTAATGATACTATGAAGATAAATGCTCTTGCTCGACAATCTCTTGTGAATGCAAATGGAATTATAGAGTCAACATTTTTGCCAGGAAGATATTCTATGGAGTTTTCATCGAAGCTTTACAAGGATTGGGTTTTTACAGATCAAGCACTTCCAGTTGATCTTCTCAAGAGGTAAATATCACTGACAGAAGTCATTAATCTTTAATATAGAAATAAGATGAAATTAAAAAAGCAATCTTTGATTATGTATTGTATCATAAGATGTGGGAAAATTATTTGTTAACTCCTTAATTATAATTTCATCAGATTTCTAATCAGGTTCTTCTAGTTTTTTATTAAGTTTTTATAGTTTTACCTGTTCTTTATTAGGTCCCAATAATTTTATTTCATTTTCACCATATCCTCATAGTTTCACCTGGTTTTTAATAATGCCCATGTAGTTTCAGGTGATAAAGTGGTGGAAAATACAGGGATCTGATTAGAAAGCAAGTAAAATTATAAGGACATGATAAAAGAATTACAAGGGCATGATTTAAAATAGGTCAACCATAAGAACATGATAACAAGAACTATATATAGGGATATTATTAAGAATCGGGTGAACTTATAAGGACTTGCATACTACTAATTATCCCTAAGACATGTATATGCAATTTTGATGGCTATTTTATTGCTTGATTTAGGGGAATGGTAACTCAGGATTCAACTTCTCCTCACGGCCTTAATCTTGCGATTAAGGATTACCCTTATGCTGTTGATGGATTAGATATATGGTTTGCAATCAAGACTTGGGTCCAAGAATACTGCTCCTTTTATTACGAGAAAGATGACACTGTTCAACAAGACAATGAACTTCAAACCTGGTGGAAAGAACTCGTTCAGGTTGGTCATGGTGACAAGAAAGATGATCAAAGGTGGCCCAAAATGAAAAATTGTAAAGAGTTGATAGAATCCTGCACAATTATAATATGGATAACTTCAGGCCTTCATGCTGCTGTTAATTTTGGACAATACCCATTTGGGGGCTATATCCTAAATCGCCCCACATTTACTAGGCGTTACATGCCTAAAAAGGGTACTTCTGAATATGAAGAGCTTAAGACTAATCCAGAGAAAGCTTTCTTGAGGACCATTAATTCCAGGGACCAAGCAATTAATGTCACAGCAGTTTTAGCTATCTTGTCAAGGCATTCTTCTACTGAGGAATACCTTGGACAAGCAGCTGACTTATCTGATTGGTTATCAGATAAAGAGCCCTTAGAGGCATTTGGGAGATTCAAAGAGAGGATAAGAAAAATTGAGGAACGAATTGAAAGGGACAACAATGATGTGAAACTCAAAAATCGGCATGGTCCTATTAATATGCCCTACACATTGCTTTACCCTAATAGTGAACCTGGGCTTACTGGGAAGGGTATCCCAAATAGTATCTCCATATAAGGGGGTGATGTCATGAACATGCTTTATTTCTTGGGAAAATCACTATGAGATCCCAAGGAAGAAATATAATCACCAAAAGGTCCTACAAATGGATAGTAAGAAATAACAAAATTCAATGCAAAAAATGATGACATGTTAATGCTGCATGCTTATTTATTTTGTGACTTTTTGGTGATTGAATTCCATTCTTGGGACCTCATAGTGATTTTGTCTTATATTTTTAGTATGGGCTTGGACCAAGATGTGTGTGTGTGGGTGTGTGTGGGGAATGGGCTAGAGGCTTCATAACTTGGGTCCATGAGAAGTTTCTAGGTGTGTGTGTGTGTGTGGAATGGGCTAGAGGCTTCATCACTTGGGTCTATGAGAAGTTTCTAGGTGGCATAAAGTTGAACAATAGGGTTTAGGTAGAGGTGTGGAATTTGTTGTCTAATTTTCATTCTGTATTTTCCTATTTGCTGGTTATTTCCTTTTTCATTTGAGCTTCTTAGACTGTAGCCTATGGCTGTCTAACGATTAATAAAGATGTGTGTTCAGTAGTTTTGTTCCCTATTATTGTTCCTTCAATAAGTATGAAGCTGTATCCCTACCTCCAGTTCACAGCCAATCATATTCCTTTTATGAAAGGAGAGTATCAGTTATTCTTGTGTGTTAGTATCACTTACATATCTTTGTTCCCGGTTAATGATAAGTCCCCGTCTTTATCAGTTTGTTTATTTAGTATTTTCAAACCAAAAATTTAATCTTCTTTAGAATCACTAATTTAAATTGATTTGATTCATAAATAAATTGAAATCTAAGGTTCTATTTTTTAGAAGTCTTATAATTGTCTACATTTTAATTTAAATCAATATTTGACCGTACATGAATGCTAAAGCATTACATCTGAGTTGCTCAAATTTCAATTTAAAGGAGAACTAGATATCAAGAAGTGGACCGATAGGGTAGCAGATAAAAGCGAAATCCCAAAATTAAAGCCTGAAATTCTTGAAAAGTAGATTCAATGCACTCGGTTGGGCAATGTAAACCTCCACCTGGCCCTAATGATGAGGCTTGAGGCCAGAAACATAAACCCTTTTTTAATTTTTTTTTTCAAAGTCCAAATTTCATAATTAAAATTCTACATACAAAGTGAAAGTTTCAATTAACCTGACAAGTAGTTGAAACAAGAACTCCCTTTATTGTCAACGGTTGGAGCAAGGAAAAAAACATAAAACCCTATATTTCACATTGTCTCGGATAATACTGTGCAACATATATGTATTTAGGAACTAATTATCTAACTAAACAAAGCACTCTTCTGGATCAATTAATCTTCAAGCGTGCCTTCGTCGTTGTCGTCCTGGTCATCATCTTCTTCTTCATAATCATCATCATTATCTTCTTCATCTTCTTCTTCCCTCTTGCTCTATGAGATATTGAGCTTAAAGTTTAAAGCCAGACCAACTTTAACAAGTACAAGAAAACTAAGTAACAATACAAGTATGGAAATGTACATCTCAAACTGATCATCGTCGCAAAAGCAGCCCTTCACTAAAGCTCTCAATGTTGTCCCTCCTACAACATGCATGGTCATCACTAACGTCTCCTTGCCTATCTGCAACATTTCCATATCTTTTTAGGGTTTCTGGTTTGTCACTTTCTTCTTCATGAAACATAGTTCTATCTTTCTCCATCAATTTTTAACCACCCCACTTGAAGATCATATTAGATGCCGCCCATAAATAACCTAGAAACAAGACAAAATATGTTTCATCGGCTTAGAAGACTCAATAGGGTTAGTTGAAGTATTCAAAAACATATATATTTGTAGATATTTATTTGGTGATACTGTGAGTATCATCCGTAGATAATAAAGATTAATTAATCTCGTTTAGGGCAACTATTGTTGATATTTATGTGTAGTTTAAAGAAAATAAGAAAACAAATCTTCATTATCAATATGAAATAGAGAATTTCTTATCAACGATGAATGTTACTAGCTTACTTCAATCATCAATAAACCCACTGGAAATTGTCAACTACCAAATAAACTACTACGACAAGCACGATTAGGGGAAAAAATTAAATTGATAAAATTTCGTTAAAATTAACGGTACTTTTAATAATGTGCATTATCAGATTATCAACAAAACAATTACATCCATATGTATGCCAATCATATTTGTGATTAAATTGGCCAAATTCATATTACAGTATAAAGTATAAGAATAGATCAAAGCTATATAATGTAAAAGGGAATTCTATCAAATAATTTAAGCTATCTTGATAGAAAAACAAGATTAACATATAGATATATATAATCTTTAGAAAAGTAGAAAAGCAAAAGTGTCACCATTGACAAAGGATATTTTATTGCTCGTTAGGCTATTTTCATATACTATTATTTTGTATTTGAGTTAGTTCAGGATACCAATCTAGTTGTGTAAGCACTTTCTGTATAAAGTGCCTCTTGCTATCAATAAGAAGAAGTCATTCAATTTATTTTTCTATTATGTCACTTTAGGTAATCGGAGATAAAAATAAAATGAATGACTATTCTTATTATTGATTATAAAAGGAATTTTATATAGAAAGTGCTTATATAGCTAGATTACTATTCCAATAGTGAGACTAACTCAGAAACAAAATAATATTTTAATATATTCTTATGCGCAACTACTTTTCCGATTGGGTAGTATGGCATCAACTATTGCTTAAGCTCGCCAGCTCACCATGTTATCGCTGCAAACCCCAGGATATTATTATAGCAAAGGATGAAAGGATAAATTTTATAATATAAAGAAGTCTCTCATTAATAAAAGACTTGAGCGCACTCCTAACCCGAGATCATAGATCAGTGCCTAGGTCAATCAGAACTAGGTGTTGATCTACCTGATATTTGTGGCTACCTTTTAAAAAGGGAGACAAAGTGAAACATCCCGATTTTTTAAAAGCAGTATAATTTTTTTTTTCCCATCAGAGTAGAGCATTGGAGCAAGAGTGTAACTGATATATATATTCAAAATGTCGTAAGTCTGGTTAATTACAGTCACAGTACATGATCCGAGTGTTTAACGTAAATGTAACTACAAAAGTGTCTCCCTGGCGATTCCCACGTTGTGACAACAAAAGACAGTCTTCCGCCGAATCTATGCGTGCCGCTTGCCCTTCTCTTCGGTCCTTGGTTCTTCCGACCTCGTAGCTAGGTTAAGAGCCGAGGTCCGCACCGGATCTTAGGTAACGGTTAACCTCATGTTTAAATACAATATATGGACTACGTGCATTCACAACATAAACAGAATAGGAGCATTCAACCAACAGTACAACAAGCGTATCCCATAAGCACATAAAATGTGTGGCCCTTAGCAAACGTATCTCATTAGCACATAAAATGTGTGGCCCTTAGCAATAGCTCATAAGTCTCCCGACGATGTGTGGCCCTTACAAAACGTACCTCATCGCACATAAGCCCCGGCATATGTGTGGCCCTTAGCAAACGTAAACATATCAACAGCACATAAACATACCACGAGCTATCACCTACCGCATATAAGCATACAATACACATTGTGTTGGTTCGTTAGTTTTGATGATGTCTTATATAGATGACATTAAGAGCAAAAAGATTGTATATTATACTTATCTTCTACATTGACTAACTACGATATATTTGATGTAGATTAGTCCAAGATTAATTATAGAGATTAATCAAGAAAGAAGAAGAAAGAAAGAAGAACTTGCTCCATGTGAAGAGATTAATGATGTGAAGTTTAATGATGGAGATTAATCAAGATGAGATTTGGAAGAATGAAGAACTTGCTGAATATAATGAGAATATCATTATTAATGTTCCTAGATTAATACTAGAAGTCTCCACGGTGATATGGAAGTTGGAACGACTCAATTCGGAGTTAAAATAAGCAAGTTCAAGCTTCCGAATGAATACGGGTTTGTTGGAGGGCATTTATGTAATTTCAGCTGTTGAAGAAAGAAGAACTTGTTAAATATCATGAGAATATCAATATTCAAGTTTCGTGATCAAATAGAAGTTGGAACGGCTTAAATCGGAGTTAAAACAAGCAAGTTCAAGCTTCCTGATGAATACTAGGTTGTTTTGGGGCATTTATGTAATTTTAACGCATGAACAGCTGCCATGCTCGAGCAAACACTAACATATGGGAAGCATGCTCGAGCAAGGCATGCTTTTGGCCAAAATTCGCTCTTGCTCGAGCATAGAAGAAGGCTTGCTCGAGCATGCCGCTCGAGCGAAGAATCTGATGATAATGGACGAAATACAATGAGTTTGGAGCTGATTCTTCTTGCATTGGAAAGAAGACTTGATGAGCTTTGTATTGGAGAGTATTATACTTATTCGCATATGATCAGAAGCCTCAAAGACTGAAGCTTACTCGAGCAGAACATTTGCAATGCCCGAGCATCATCGAGCTAAAAGCAAGAATTTGCGGGACCAAAATGGGTAGAGCGTGTTTTTCCAGGACCTAAAAGGGTATTTACTCTTTCTAAAAATGCAAGAGGCATGAAAATACTAATGTTAATGCAAGAGTATGGAGGTAATAGGGTATTGTAATTAAGAAAATTATCAACAAGTGATAATAAAGTAATTAAGTAATATTGGGCTAATTACTTAAGTATAAGTAAAGGAAATTCATGAATAATTATGTAAAACCCTAAAATTAGTGGTTTTTGGCTTAAAATTAGTAAAAATATATTTTTTAATTAATTGGAAAGTTTTGAGAGAAATGGATGAGTTTAGGTATTTTTAAGCCTAAATGCAAGAATAGACCAATAGGAAATTTTTGTAAAAAAATTATGTAAAAATAATTATTTAATTAATTATTAAATTAATTAAATAATTAAATTTAAAAAAAACGAAATTAAAAAAAAAAGGGCAGAGAAAAAAAAAAGAGGAAGAAAAAAAAATGAAAATGAAAAGGAAAAATAAATTATGCAACTTGCTAATATTATATATTATAATTAATTAAAGTAAAATAGAGTGAATAGTAAATTAATATTTAGGAAACGGATCCTATCTAGAGATCTAGGAATGGGAATCCAAAAGTCAAGGTAAAATATTGATCAGTGAGTTTTTACCTTCAAGTGACCTCTTCCGGAAGTTAATTCCGAGACCGTTTGTGCATTTTCCTAATAAGACGAAATAGGGAAAAATGCAGATAGGCGCATTTTTGGATATGAAGAAAATAAATTCTAACTCAACATCTAGGAATGATTTTAAATTTATCTGGACATATTTGGAATCAGTGAATTTTTCTCTAGAGATTGATGATTCCGAAAACGAGTTTCGTGAACCAGGACCCGCACGGACACGTTTTCGAGGAACTTCGACCGACAGTTGGAGCCCTATATGGAACCAAAATTTAGGTTAACTTGGACATTTCTAATAAGTGAGAAATGTCTTCAAAGTTGTAAATCCAGAATTTTGAGATTTCTCTGAAATTACGCGAATCGAGTACCGAACGGGGAAATTGGACCGGATGAGGACACGTGTCATCATCCAATTGGCTCACCCTTGGCTTGGAGAGGGGCAGCACGTTTTGGTGCTTTGTGTGGCCAAGAATCACTCTTCAAAATATTAAAGGGAAAATTACAACTTTGGACCCAAAATTTGAGAAGGGAAAATTACAGTTTATGACCCAAAATTCTCTATAAATAAGAGGCCTTGCCTCTTGAATTCTCACACCATTTTCTCCTCCTTGGCCGAATCTAGAGAGGGAAACAAGAGAGAGAAGCTCTGGGGAAAATTCTGCAAAAGTCTTCAACGGGTAAGTCTTTCGGTCTTTAGCTTTTAAGTTCTAGTTTTTAGTTCGGTAGTTGGTAGAATTGTTAGTTAGATTTAGGAAGTAGGGGATGAAATTCCTATTCTTGTTTTTAGGCCTCATTGCATTGAAAAATATGCCCGAAGAGGTAAAAACATGGTAGGGATCGAGTCTCCGAAAAGTCAAGCTTTGTAGTTCTTTCAAAAGTAGGGTTGTAATGCAAGAATAGCCTTTAAATTTTCAAGTATGATTGGATATCATATGGGAGGGCTATTTTAGTCTAGAATTTCAAAAATCATAATTGCGTCAAGTTCGCGAAATTTCTGGGAAGAAAATTTGTAAGAGTAACGAAGTCTTTGCGAAATTTCGCCAATTAGGGGTATAGGGCAAAATGGTAATTTTTACCTAAAATGCCGTTATGTTGTCAAATCACTAATAAAAGTGATATTACTCTTATAGGACATCGAAAACTCGATTTTCTCGCCGTTACGCCGTCCGACGTGCCATTGTTGGACGTTTCGCCGTTTTCCGTAAACGTGCCATTTCCGCTCAAAAGTACCAAGTACCATCAAACGAAGGTACGTTCGCGGCGTCTTGTAATACCGACTGATGCTTATAGTCTGCTTATATTTGATACGGATATTTTCATAAGCCATGGGTGAACTCGTTCGGGTCATGCACAGCCGACTAAGGTAATAAACTTAGATAATCACTATACTGACTTCACGGGTTATGGTTTTGATAATACCGTTATGTTTTCCTAGCGCCGAGGACACGACCGATCATCGTGGCACCGGTGAATAGTGAAGCAAGATAACTTTGCTTGTAGGGTAGTTGTTATTTAATGATCAAGGATCATTGCCGTATTTTCTAGAAATATCTCGTTGATCATATACTTGTTATATAAGCATGAGGTTAACCGTTACCCGAGATCCGATGGGCATTGGATCTCGGCTCTTGCTATAGCATCACATCAAGGTCCGGAGAGAGACCAAGGACGGAGGATAAGAGCAAGCGCAGCTTGATGACTCACATGAAGATGAAGATCGCGTGGAGACCCGATAAAGGACGTCTAGTAATTAAACAGATATTGTATTAATCTTTATGAACAAAGCGATTACGCCTCTCGTTATTGTTATAATCAGTTACTCAATGTTTTTATTCCGATGCTCTACTCGATTGATTTAAAAAAAATTGGCTCGAAATTGGGATGTTACAAACTGAGAATATGTTTCTTTTGTAGCTTGCCCGAGCAACGTAAAAACACTTGCTCGAGCATAGAAACAACAACGATTCGGTGTATCTCTCGATCAATTATGTCCGATGATTATTAGACAACCTTACCCATTATTACCGATTATATTCAAACTCATTTAATTCCCTTTTAACCATTTTTGCTTTAAATGAGTTTCAGGAAATCAATCCTTGATTGACGTAAAAGAAGATCGATTGTTACCTTCACGCGTCAACGAACAAAGCAATAGTCAAGAAGATGAAGCTCTTTATTTGGAAACAATTCATATAGCAATTACTCGAATTATTCCCGGATCAAATAGAGGAAAGACAATAAAAGATGCAACGGTCATAATCATCAAAGCAGAGCAATCATCGTAAATCCAAAAGACAATATGTCTAATGGCTATATTCATGAGTCACAATGATTATTCTTCACGCTTCATCAACGAACACATTCAACTATTCAAACGGACGATTCAAACCCTTCAAACGGTCGTCAATCTTCAAGAATTATAAATACCCGAAGGTTTGAATTCTTCAGAGAGACACTGCATGCACGAGAATACGGACAAAGCATTCAAAGCGATCAATCTATATTCGTATATTTCTTCGGATATCATTGAGCTTGAGTGTTCATTATCTATCTACTCTGTGAGAGAGTTTTATCATTTGTATTACAATTCGTTTAAATCTCAAGATAGTGGTATCTTGAGTGTGGGTGTATCAATTACAACTTGTAAGGGGGAGTGGAGTCTGAGAGTGAGAAGACCATCCTTCGTTTACAGAGTGTAATCAAGATTGGAGATAGTGAAATCCTAGAGTGTTTCTCGGGACCTGGACGTAGGTCAAGAGTTGGACCGAACCAATATAATCTCTTGTGTTCATTGCTCTTCTCTCTGTATCTGTTTTAATTGTTCTTGAGCAATTAGCGAAAGAATTTCATAATCACCTATTCACCCCCCTCTAGGTGATATTCCACCTTCATTTGGTATCAGAGCATAGGTTTCTCAGTTGGGATTAACATCCCGAGATAGATCATGGGCGGAATATTACCCGAGGGTGACTCAATCAACCCGACCACCCGGCTTCGACTGGTGAACACTATGCATTCGGAAAACAAAGTTTAGAGTGTTTTTTAGCCACTGAGTACGGTCTCCGGCAAGTCATAGAGAATGGAGATTATGTTCCCACAAGAGTAGAAGACGGAGTTAATGTTCCAAAGGTCAAGATGAATTCAATGAGGATGACAGATGGAAAATAACTCTTAATAGCGAGCCATTCTAATGCTCCGAGTACTCTTAATCAAAAGGAGTATTTACGTATCTCGCAATCTATCTACTGCCAAGGAGATGTGGAAAGCTTTGGAAATGACATACGTGTCTACTATATGTGAAGAAAACTCCTCAGACGAATAAAGTAAGGAAGAAGTTGTGAACGTGTGCTTAATTCTTTGAAGAAGAAGAGCAATGTGAAAATGATGACGAGGTACATGATTCGAACCTACCTACGATGAATTATTGTCCGAATACAATGAACTATATTCAATTTGAAAACTTGCAAAAGAACTTATTGCCTCCAAGAGGAAAATTAAATTGCTCGAACAAACCAAAGATATACCTCCGCTTTCAGTTTATGAAAACTCTGTTTTGCGAAAAATGTCCTCGATCTTATAAAGAAAAACTCTTATCTTACAAAACACTTGTGAAATTCACTAAGGGAAGTGAAATGCTCAATGTGATTCCGAAAGCTCAAAAATTTACAAATGATCGATCGTGCATAGGATATAATCCTATTTTTGACAAAAGGAAAGGCAAAAGAAAATCGGTGGAAAATCTTATTTGAACTATTTTCGTAAATCGCCATACTTCAAATCGAAAGGGTCATAATACTTCATTGTAACTATTGTAACCGAAAGGGTCATAATACTTCATCATGCTTTCATAAGAAAGATAGAAGAGACAAACTCGTTGGTAATTATCAATGGGTACCCAAGGGAACTTATGTTTTCCCTAAGGCTCGAACTAACCCTAAGGACCCAAGTATAAGAGGGTACCAAAATGTCCATCCATTTCCTTGTGTGTGCAGATTAATTCCAAAAGAATGGACATAAAAGTACAGAGAAGAACAAGAGTCAAAGAGTCTCTTATGAACCGGAAAAGGGATCTTCTCAAGTGCCAAGCAAAAGACACTTGGAGTCTATACCATTTGAGAGAACTTTGCGTACATCCATGGAGAAGTGGGTAAGAAAGGTCAATACTCCAAGTACCTAAAGTAAAAGGTATACAATGATAAAAACCTCCTATGCTATTATCGTATTAATTATTGAGGTTTTATACTTTGGATATCATGAATATTGAAAACTATTTAAAAATTGATATCTCTCTTATTCCTTGAAAAACTATTTGATGATTTATTCATAAAAGGATTGCAATGTTCAAAAGTTTAATTTTTATGCGTATATGATAATTTGCAAATAAATTTCCTATATGAAGTCATGTTTAATTCAACATGCTTAATTGTTCTAATCGATTATATTCCTAAGAGCATATGATTTTGTTCCTACATACTAACAATGATTGGATCCAAACAAGGTTGGATACCAAGAAAGAAAAAGTCTTACATGGTATTGTAGGATCAAAGAAAGCTCCTCAAGAAATCAATTACATAGTGAAACAATCGACTCTTGAGGAAGCCGAAGAGGCAATGTTTGATGTTGATGATAAAGCAAGAGATCAATCTATCTTAATCAAGCAAAACCCCTCTACAAGGACAAGAGAAATTATGATGATATCTAATCTTAGTCTCCCCGTGCGTAGTGAAAGACTTGGCTATCACCCAAGAGGGGGGTGAATTGGGTGTTAGATTAAAAACTTAGAACTTTTAAAAAAAAATTCGCAACTTATTGAAAGTAGTTTGAATGACAATAATAATTTATAAAGAGATGAACAATCATTCAAACATATATGTGGTTGGGCCCAATCCTTGACCTACGTCCAGTCCCCAAGCTCCACTTGAGATTTTCAATCCACTATCTTCTTTCAACTTGATTACACGTTCTGTACTCGAAGTAATCCTCTCACTAGGACTTACTCCCCCTTACAAACTGTAATCAATACACCTGTTTGATTACACACTCTGTACTCGAAGATGATCCTTTCCTAGGACTCACTCCCCTTACAAGCTGTAATCAACACAATGTGTTTCCCACTCAAGATCACCCAATCTTGAGTAACTCACAGATATAATGATAGGATGTTTACAATGGTTCTTCTCTCTCAGAAGTGTATGGATAAACACTGAAGTACAATACAAAACATTTCACTCTCTATGATATATAGACATTGAAAATCAGAGAGTAAATGATAAGCAGATCAGAGTAATAGCATGTTGAAGATTTATGATTGTTTCTCTGCTTGTTGTATCTGTTTGAAGACTTGTATGCAACTCTATATATAGCGGTAAACCTTCATATGACCGTTGCTTCTCAATTCTGCATTGTCTTCATTCGAAATTCTAGCTGTTGTGGAATATAGCCGTTGGGTCATAATGTTTCTTGATTATCCGATGATTAATGCCGAGGTGCAAACTCGAGTTTTGAATCACAAACTCGAGTTTTGAAGATGCTCTGACGTTGGTTGCTCTCTGTGTGATGGAAACTCGAGTTTCCAACTTAATGACTCGAGTTTAGGTCTTTTATTTTGCTCTCTGTCCCCGACAAACTCGAGTTCCAACTTAATGACTCGAGCAACATTGTGAATAAACAGTCAACTTTCAAGGGACATATCTCCTGGTGTGAACTCCGTTTTGGTCCGTTCAAAGCTTGAGAGAAATCCCTTTGAGTCTTCTTTCATATGCCACCGATTTCATCTCAATCGGACTTGTAATTCGTGAGATATACTCAAAACATTGAATCTTGGTTTTCGTGTGACGTGAATATCACTGTCAACTTTATAAATTCATAGATCCTTCATCTGAACTCCTTTGGACTTTAATTATATATCAAAATGACGCATTGGGAGTCTAGTTTCATATGCCACTGGTTTCACTTCAATCCGATGTCTGGTTTGGGAGATATCATCAAATTACAGACCTCGCCTAAGCTGAACGTGGAACAGAGTTCTGAAATGCTGAAGACGCCGTAAACTCGAGTTTGTACTTATAAACTCGAGTTTGCTCATACCAAATGAGCAAACCATTGTAGCGAAGTAGGAAACTCGAGTTTGGAGATCTGAACTCGAGTTTGCTCATCCCGGAACTGATTTTTTCTGGTTTTAACTCGAATTGATCCGTTCCATCTTCCATATGATCTTGGAGACTTCTAGCATCAATATAAGAACTTGAATAAAGATGTTCCACTACATTGCAAGTTCTTCCTTCTTCAATTTCTTCTCTCCTTCTAGATTATCCCCCAAAATCATTTGATAACTTCTTGCTTTCTTGATTTTATGATATTCCCATTATATTGTGCAAGAGCTTCTTTCTTCAATCAACATTCTTGATAATTCTCCATCATTCAAGTATACTCCATTGTAGCTCAAATATGATGAAGCTTCATTCCAACTTCTGTTTTAAACTTTGCATCTACATTAAATATAAGAATTAGTCAAAGTAGAAGATAAATGTAGTATGCAACCTTTTTGCTCTTAAGAATGACATCTATATAGGACATCATCAAAACTAATCAAAACCAACATTCTCCCCCTTTTTGATGATGGCAAATACTTTAAGAAAAATATGTATGAATATGAAAAACTAATAAACCCATCATATTTTTCTTGCCATTATCTCCCCCTTATTTGTCATTAGCAAAAAGTTGAGTTTAAGGAAGAGATATTTGTAGAGATACATATATGAAATCAAATTAGAATGAGTCAAAGAATTGATTTTCTCTCCCCAATTTGAGATTGTTTTCATTCTTAATATGATGCAATTTGGAATGTTTTTATGAAAACAAGTTTGAGAGAATTTGGAGAGGTTTTCAAAACATCATTCACAATTAAAACATATAAATACCAAACATGTGCAAAGTTTCTAATGAATATAAAAGATAGAGATTAGAAATGCTCATGTTGATTTTGCAAATTGATGATTAATCAATGAGGTCCATTTGCTTGCTTTCTTGTTGCATGACATCCTTTTCGTTTTCTTCATAAAGCTCTTCTGCAATACATGTCTCGGTGACTTCAAGAAGTTTTCTTCTTCTTTGTAGAGCATATCACAACTTAGTGGGATTGAGACATCTTTCCTCAATGTAATAGTTTCTCCTTGTAGTATGTTGAGGAATGTCCTAGCATATAACAGAATCTCTGCTACAAATTGAACACTTTCTTTGCCAAGAGATTTGTTAGTGCAGCATGATATCAAAATATCCCTTTCTAAATGAAATATTCAAATAAAGATAATGAAGGGAAGAATATGATTCATCATCAAAACTAATACAACATAGTGAATGCAGATGAGAATGTTTAAAGGGATTTTCTTCAAATAAGGAGATGAGCTTTTAAGATATAAAACACATGAGAATGTGAAGCTCCCCCTAATGAATGCATGACTAGGGGTAACAACTCTTATGCTCTTATACAATTAAATCATATGAAGCTTGAGCAAAGAGTATAGTAAGTGAAGACCAAGCTATAGTTTTACCCAATTGAATAAATCCAATCCAATGAGTCATAAAGGATAACTACTATATGATACCAATACATTTATTTCTCAATGACAATTTGTAAATACACCTTATGTAGAAAAGATGTCATTGATAAAATGCATGTAAGTTTGATCAATGAGCATAGAAAAATTTATCTATAAAGATAAGCATTTATCAATTCACATTTCATGAATGAGATCATATTTTTCAAGAATGATAATGATATATGCAGATAGTTTCAAATCTTGAATGTTATTTCAAATCATGATAAAGCAAGATCAAAATTTGGATGAATGAAAGAGTTCACTTTTGAAACATGCTTGAAAACAATGCTCACTTTAAAACATGGTGGAAGTCAACATGTTTAATGAATAAATCGAAAGCTTCAAGATTAAGAGAACATGTGAAACATTGAAGTTTACATGTAGAAGAATTTTCAAAAGCAAAAGTCATGAAGATAAAGCATTATCGAAACATGCTTAGCACAATAGGAATATATGAGCACAATGACTTTGCTATTGACCAAAAGATAATCTTGCATTTTAGAATTAGAGACATACAAATGTGCAAGGCAAGATTATGAATACAGTTACTCAGATTAAGGATGAATGACAAATGCTGATGTATTTGAGCAGCTAAGTGAATGCTAGGATTCATGAATGATGAAGCACAAACTCATTAGTTCAAATGACTAGAGTTCCAGAATATTATCCTAGTAAGTTATTCCTTTAATGGTTAATGCATTAAGATTCAATACATTAATGAACATTCAAAAAGCTTGGAATAACTTGGCCAATAAGAATTTATGCATAAGGCATAATAGTTTCACAAATTGAGTTCCTTTCTTGAAGGTAGGCTTGAAACTCATAGATAATCAACTTGTTAGACATGAGGTCCAACTAGTTAGAGAATAAAGAATGAGGAGTTCAAGCAACACAATGAATATCAAAGATCAATATGTGAACGATAGGAAACTTCAATCAGACAAGTTTGCGGCATATCCAACATTCAGAATACAATATTAACTTCCAATTTTGAAACATCATTTGAATGCAATCAAGGTATGGATATGTTTTCAAGAACATTGGTTTGCACTTTCACAAAACATGTGTATGCATTTTCATAGAATGAGTGAATTGAAATCCAAACAAAACAGTGTGACTTGTACATTTCAAAAAAAAATATGAACTAATAAAGTTATGCACAAATTTCACTTGTTTGATCATCAACAAATCACTTAACAAATTGATTAAATCAAGTTAGGAATATTAGTGATTGATGATATGGAATATATAGATCAAATAGTAAGATTTCACAAATTTCGAGCAAGATCATTTCAAAAACATGGTTGACTCAAACTGGAGTTTGGAAAGACAAACTGGAGTTTACAAAGTTTCAAATAGAGCATAGCTCTGTCAGTGTAAACTCGAGTTTACATCTTGAAACTCGAGTTTCCACATATTCTATGAAAAATGGAAACTTTGTCATGAGTTCTAAACTGAGTGTTCAATCCTAAACTGGAGTTTAGAAAAGTTGAAAAAGAGTAAAGCTCTCTGTTTGGTCAAAACTCGAGTTTGCAATCCTAAACTCGAGTTTCCACATTTCTTTGAAAAATGGAAAACTTCTGTATGATCAAAGCTGGAGTTTGTAAGTTAAAGCCGGAGTTTGCAAAACTTAGAAATATTGAGTGGTAAACCATAACTCCTAAACTCGAGTTTCAATACCCAAACTCGAGTTTGGCTTTGAGTGGGAAAATCTTTGAATATCAAGTTGTGTCCAAACTGGAGTTTAGAAAACTAAACTGGAGTTTCAAAATCCAAACTGGAGTTTACATTTCTAAACTGGAGTTTGACTTTGACAGAAAAATTGCTGATTGAAATTGAATTAGTTTCAAAGCCTTTTAACTTAATCAAAGACAAACCAAAAATCATTTTCATATAATCATAGTATGAGGCAAGAATTAGATATCACCGTAATTCCTCTTGTCCTCATAGAAGCTTGCTTGGTTGAGATGGATTGATTAGATAACTCCTTTTCCAATGTTCACCATCAGCATCCAGCAGCTTGTTTAGCTTTCTCAAGACTTGATCATTTCTCTATGTTGCATTCTTGAGAAGCTTTCCTTGATCCTACAAAACTGTATAAATCTTTTTCTTCCTTGGTATCCAACCTTCCTTGGATCCAATCATTGTTAGCTTGTAGAAATAAGATTCACATGCTCTAAAGAATACACTCAATTCGAGAATAATTGAGCACAATGAATTAAACATGACTTTATGCATAAAAAGATGTTCTCTTTTCAAATTATCATGTATGCATAAAGAACTAGATTGTTGAACACTGCAATTCCTTAGAAAAGTAAATTAGGATGTGAAAGCCCAATTTCAAAGATAGTTTACAATGCTCATTCCTAAGGATACAAAGTTTAAAACCTCAATGAATATTTAAAATGATAGGAAAGGAGGTTTTACCATTGTATACCTTTACCTTAGGTACTTGGAGTATTTCCTTTGCTTACCCATTGGTTCTTCATATGTTTTCTTATGGGTGTGGGCAAAGTTTTCTCAAAAGACATAGACAGCAAAAATCTTTTCCTTTGTGCACGAGAGATCCTTCTTTTCTTATTTTCCTCAAGATAGTTGAATGGTACTTCATTGTAGTTTCTTCTTGAGGCAGAATGTATTCTTCTTATAGGTGTCCATTGCTTCTTACGATTTGATTCTGTAATTCCAACAATGGATGCTCTGAGAGTTCTCTTGCTTGATGTGAGTCTCCTTTTAGGCTCATGAGTTGGATTCTTCTTAATCCTCTTAATACCTTTATGTCCACTGAATTTCAAATTATCGTGCACACATAAAGCACTAGATGGACACTTTGGTACCCACTTATACTTGGGTCCTTGACTGTTAGTAGTGGACCTTACTTGTCCTTTAGGAACCCAAACAAATTTATTTCTCACATTATAATTTCTCCTAATACAACATGTATGAGAAATATGTCAGATTTACCACAATAATTGCCAGATGTTCAGAATCATTTTTAACTACACAAGAAGAATTGGAATTGTTTACCACATGTGCATCTTGAGCTCCAGATAATGATTGATCACAATTGTGCACAATGAGCTCTTCTTGGGAATCCTCATTCTCTTGTTCTTTCGTGTTGTCTGGATCATGGAAGTGTTCGCTGAATTCAATGATTTCTCCTTCTTCATTCTCCAGTTGTTCATCAGTCATAGATGTACAACATATAGTCTTAGATGAACTGTCAACACTTTCAACTTCAACACAATTGTTAGAAGTATAAATAGAATCAAGAGTATCCCAAATTTCTTTAGCACTAGAGCAACATTTTATTTTCTCGAAATCATTTTCAGTCAAAGCACTATATAAAATTTTCATTGCTCTAATGTTCAACGAAAACATTTTCTTTTCGTTTTCTGTCCAATCCTTTCTTGGTTTGAAATCAAAGTCATTTATAAAAACATTCCACATATCAAAATCAAACGCTTTAATAAAGCGGTCATTCTAGCTTTCCAAAACCAAAAATCAATATCTTTGAAAAACGGTGGAATGGTATAATCGAAACCTTCAAAACAAGCAACACCCAAAATCAGCCATTTGAAAACTCTTGAGACTGTTAAGTCCTTTAAACAAGAACCTGGCTCTGATACCAAATGAAAGACTTGGCTATCACCCAAGAGGGGGGGTGAATTGAGTGTTTGATTAAAAACTTAGAACTCTAAGAAACTTTTCGCAACTTATTGAAAGTGGTTTGAATGACAATAATCCGTTATAAAGTGATAAGCAATCATTCAAACATATATCTTTGGAATGTAAGAGATAAGGGAAGAGAATATGCAAACGTGATTTATCTTGGTTCGGCCCAATCTTTGACCTACGTCCATTCCCCAAGCTCCACTTGAGAATTTCAATCCACTATCTTCTTTCAACTTGATTACACGTTCTGTACTTGAAGTAATCCCCTCACTAGGATTGACTCCCCCTTACAAACTATAATCAATACACCTGTTTGATTACACACTCTGCACTCGAAGTAATCCTCTCACTAGGATTCACTCCCTTACAAGTCGTAATCAACACAATGTGTTTCCCACTCAAGATCACCCAATCTTGAGTAACTCAAGAATATAATGATAGGATGTTTACAATGATTCTTCTCTCTCGAAGTGTATGGATAAACACTGAAGTACAATACAAAACATTTCACTCTCTATGATATATAGACATTGATAATCGAGAGTAAATGATAAGCGAGATCGAGTAATAGCATGTTGAAGAGGTAGGCTTGTTTCTCTCGCTTGTTGTTCTCTGTTTGAAGACTTGTATGCAGCTCTATATATAGCGGTAAACCTTCATATGACCGTTGCTTCTCAATTTTGCATTGTCTTCATTCGAAATTCTAGCTGTTGTGGAATATAGCCGTTGGGTCATAATGTTTCTTGATTATCCGATGATTAATGCCTTTTATTTGATTTGTGCAACAAATCATTCTGAGTAAAAGTTGTAGCAATTGTTTCCAAATGAGGGAATTCATCATTTTGACTGATCCTCTATTTGACGCGTAAGATTAATGCTTTTGATTCTTTCTGGCTGTCATCAATTTACTTTATTTGACTTTAAAGCAAATTCAAATCTTTCATCTTTCCCATTTCGAAAATGTGCAGCAAAGTTCATCTTCACACTTTTGATAGATCTTGATTTCTTTGATGTTCTGACCCAAATATGAGATTTTGAGATTTGCTTCTAATCCTTCGTTTTAATCATCTGAAACATGTACACAAATGATATAAATGATGTTAGGAAGTATTATAGATCATTTGGGTAATCATCAGGATGTTCTTGATCGAAAACGAGATTTTCGAAACGCTGATTTTCTAAAGCAGAGGTGCAAACTCGAGTTTTGAATCACAAACTCGAGTTTTGAAGATGCTCGACGTTGGTTGCTCTGTGTGATGGAAACTCGAGTTTCCAACTTAATGACTCGAGTTTAGGTCTTTCCCGAAATCAGATTTTGCTCTGTCCCCGACAAACTCGAGTTCCAACTTAATGACTCGAGTTTGCTTCATTTGATAGCAAACTGAGCAACATTGTGAATAAACAGTCAACTTTCGAGGGACATATCTCCCTGGTGTGAACTCCGTTTTGGTCCGTTCAAAGCTTGACAGAAATCCCTTTGAGTCTTCTTTCATATGCCACCGATTTCATCTCAATCGGACTTGTAATTCGTGAGATATACTCAAAACATTGAATCTTGGTTTTCTGTGACGTGAATATCACTGTCAACTTTATAAATTCATAGATCCTTCATCTGAACTCCTTTGGACTTTAATTATATATCAAAATGACGCATTGGGAGTCTAGTTTCATATGCCACTGGTTTCAATTCAATCCGATGTTTGGTTTGGGAGATATCATCAAATTACCAGACCTCACCCAAGCTGAACGTGGAACGAGTTCTGAAATGTGAAGACGCGTAAACTCGAGTTTGTACTTATAAACTCGAGTTTGCTCATACCAAAGGAGCAAACCATTGTAGCGAAGTAGGAAACTCGAGTTTGGAGATCTGAACTCGAGTTTGCTCATCCCTGGAACTGATTTTTTCTGGTTTTAACTCGAATTGATCCGTTCCGGCTTCCATATGATCTTGGAGACTTCTAGCATCAATATAAGAACTTGAATAAAGATGTTCCACTACATTGCAAGTTCTTCCTTCTTCAATTTCTTCTCTCCTTCTAGATTATCCCCCAAAATCATTTGATAACTTCTTGCTTTCTTGATTTTATGATATTCCCATTATATTGTGCAAGAGCTTCTTTCTTCAATCAACATTCTTGATAATTCTCCATCATTCAAGTATACTCCATTGTAGCTCAAATATGATGAAGCTTCATTCCAACTTCTGTTTTAAACTTTGCATCTACATTAAATATAAGAATTAGTCAAAGTAGAAGATAAATGTAGTATGCAACCTTTTTGCTCTTAAGAATGACATCTATATAGGACATCATCAAAACTAATCAAAACCAACACGTAGATGAATTCATATCTGGGTAATAAATACTTGCCAATCATTGTATTCCATTAACAATCAATCATTTATGGTTTTCAAAATGTTCTTTTTTTTGATTGCTAAATGGACTGTAAGAGAATATGTGCATAATTTTTCGACTTTATGTTTTTGAAATGCACAATTCTAAAATTTGTTTGGATTTCAATTCAGTTTGTTTTTAACTCCTCATTCTTTATTCTCTAACTTGTTGGATCTCATGTCTAATAAGTTAATCATCTATGAGTTTCAAGCACACTACTACAAAAAATGGCTTTTGCTTCCCTAATTGGCGTCCTATTTTAAAACTTAGAAGTAAAAAAGAAGGCGGTGACATTTTTGTAATTATCAGTTGACTTTTGGCGTCTAACTTTTTGCCTTAGACGCCCAAAGTACACTTTTGGCGTCTAAGTAATAAATTAGACTCCTTAAGTCTGACTTAAGGAGTCTAAGTATGAGAATTAGAATCCTTAAGTCTGACTTAAGGAGTCTAAGTCTGGGAATTAGACTCCTTAAATCTGACTTAAGGAGTCTAATTTCTAGACTTAGACGCCCAAACGTGCCCTTATTATCACTCCACCAACTTCATAAATTCGATCCAGAGAGCAAAAAGAACAGATATTCCGTCCTTTTCTCTCCACCATAGCTCGCGAACCCTCTCCGGGTTCTCGGTAGTCATTCCTCGGTAGTCGTTAGTCTCGCACCGCCGTCGTACGTCCTCTCCAGTCTGCGTCTCCTCCTCTCACTTCGTCGGACCACCGTCCAGTCGTCCCTCTCCCACCATCTTCTCTCGCGTCAAACCTGTGGAGGTAAACCTATTAAGCCTCCGTTCTTCTTCATATTTCTTTGGTTTGAAGAATAGTTCTGCTCCGTGGTCTTTTCTCTGTACCAAATATTTCTATGCAATTTTTTTCGCTTTGCAAGTTTTTTATTGAGTTCCAATATAATAACATGAGTGGCTTTTATTAAGCTCATGGATTGGGGAGTAATAGATATTACAAGTGAAATTTAACTATGCATTTGTCTTCTTCAAATTTTGTTTTTATTTTGCAATACCTGTTTCAATCAAGTCAAGTTATTCAATAAATGCTGGTCATTGCCCTCTTTGAAATCGACACCGACAATATAATTTTGATTACAAGTCTCATAAGAAGCGGAGTCTCGTAACTCGAACTTTACAAGGTAAATTATTGCGAGTTGAAGTACTTTTCCATGTTGGAATCTGTTGAAGTAGAGTATCATGGTTTGAGTGTATATTGACCGATTGCGTAGGTGATCTTTGGTAGAGTTAGAAAATTGTCATGCTATTCAGTGGCTTGTTTGATTTATTACTCGAGAAATATAGGTCGTATACTTTGTGTTTACTGATTTTTCCAAGGGTTGTGGAGGGATACTACATACAATGTATTTGTAGTACTATAAGTTAAAAAAGTTACGTATGCTGGTTGAGAGTTGGATATAATGCAATAAAAAATCCTCATGCTTTGCCCTAATAATGTTGGAGCTCCAATCGATACGCAGTCAGCTCACTGTTGAGCAGTCAAGGTGTTTCAAACTTGAGGTATGCATGAATGCTTGTGTATCTTTTCCCGTGGCTTTTATAACTAGGTTTTGAGATACAATTTGTAAGAACAAAAAAGCGGATAGAACTTGATATTGCTTCATATTGCTTCTAGTTCAGTATAGTACACATTGGCAGAAAGCCCATACTGTTTTTGTAACTTCAATTGCTCATAAGTTATTTTTGTCTGGTAAGCTATAGTTCTATTGATTGCTAAACGATGCTACTGAATGTCAGTAAATGTACACTGGTGATCTATGCGATGTTTTATTTTGTTAACTTCTGATAATTGGGGACCCTTTTGTTATTTGTTCTTTTTATGATTTTTGTAAAATCAGATGGCCTAATGTTGCAGTTAAAGATTGAAATGATTTGAATTTTACTTGCAAATACCATTGGATAATGCATATGCTGATAGTTTTTAATAACACTGGTATTTGAAATGAAATACATGGAAAATAACCATCAAATTTCAGCAAACATTATACTTAAATTAGCTGGAAATGAAAGATGATTTATATTGTTTGCTTTGTCGTTCACTTTTTTTTTTTTTTTGGTAAGCCATGGCATTTACTTTTCAAAAAGCAGAATTCTCAAGCATTCATCTGTTCAATTTCTGATTACTTTAATTATTACTAGGACATGTTTGATTATCAAGTCATTGGCCAATAGCAGAAAAACTACTTTAGCTTTTTCATGATAAGTGCTCCGTAAGTTACTCCTATGTATCCTTTGCAGCTAAACACACAGAGATATGGAGGATTGCCATTCCATGGAAGGTCATAAATCTGAAATTGATAACTGGGAGATTGGTGCTTGGGGTTTATATTTCATTCTATCTAATGAGGAATTCACTTCAAGAAGACAATTCTATGACCGAATTGGTATGGAAGTTAAATTATAACTGTATATCATATATGGGACTTAGTAACAAGACAAATGATCATTTATTTAAATAGTGGTTGCTTCGTAATTTAATGTGCACTGATGTTAAGTTATTGAGTGTAAACGAACTAAGTTTTGCATGTGCTTGAGCCTCACTCGACTTTGTCTCAGGGAAGCCTTGTGTTAGGCCTATATTATTCCATACGATGGTATTTTGGGGCATATCACATGTATTAGATCACTTTTGTTTCATTGGGCTATAAATTCACTCCAAATGTTTCTGATTGTTGGAAATTCCATGAGATATTTATGATAGTATGGCTAATAAAGTTAGGTAATCATGTGTTATAGTTTATGCAACACAATCCTGGAGATGCTTGGCAAGTAATATATTATCTTTTTCTAGTATTCTGTTGCATTTGCTTCTAGAACAAGGAGATTGAATTCACACAGATTCAGAATTTCTAATGTTTAAATACTAGCTTGTAATTATTTCTCTGGGCAAATCAACCGCTTGTTTCCTTTTTCCCAGGATTCTCTTCAGAGTAAAAGTGTAACTTGTCAGGACTTTATCAGCCAGCTAAATGAATCCTTGCCAGGTACATGTTATTTGTCCTTTGTGATGCAAGATAAAATGTTTAAGATATCTGTTTGTGCTGCAGGATGAGACATTGTAGTCTTTTGTAATTTATAGTGACCTGCTTGCGTATTCATTATTATTCGTCCAAGAGACAATTTGATGAATATGTAAGCAAGCTGGACGTTGTCAATATCTATGATGAGGGAGAGTAATTGAATATCGTTGCTTTTCTAAGATAGGGTTAGTGACTAGGAGGTGATTGTGTAGCATTTAGTAGCCTTTATTCTCTCGTCTCTTCCCTCTGTATGTATATAATTGGATGCATCTTGCTATTCGGATCAATAAAATATTCATTTTTTCCACATTAAGAAAAAGAAACAAAACAATAAAGTGTAGAAATTTAGGGTTTAATAATCCTTTGAACTCATTTTGTTTGATATATGCTGATTTCGGTTGACAAGAAGACAAAGAGGATTAACAAGAAGAACAAACCAAGAGCAAAAAGAAGGTATTTAGGAACCGATATATGCTGATTTCGATGATAACTCTCCTTATTTTGTATATTTAAAGTACATTTTGAAGATATTTGGAGAGTTATCTAAACAATTTTAAGAGATTTAAATGAGATTGCATTGTTATAAGATCAAATCAAATTGGTATATTATTTAGGGGATTTCATTGTAAATATTATAGTCTTCAAATTTAAATAGAAATACTTTAGTTTAAATAAAAAGAAAAGAAAAGAAAAAGGTTTAGTTATTATTATTATTAATATTATTATTAATATATAATTTTTGTTATTATTAATATATAATATGCATTTGCTTTTCATAGGATAATTATCAGGTGCAGCGAATTGGGCTCGGAGGATTTGAATCAATGAATTAATAACCTAAAAAGCAAAAAGCAACAAGCTGGAGGGTGAATTAAAAAAAATTGAAGAGGCGGCTGGATTTTTCTCGCTGTGAAAGAAGAAGAAGGCGGAAGAAAAAGAGGGCAAAAAAGAACAGGAGAGAGCGAGAGAATTTTGAGGGCTGGACAGAATAGAAGGGAGGAAAGGAAACGAACGAAAGGGGGGTCTTCGCTGGAGGATATCGCTGGACAAAAAGAAGGGGAGGCGCTGGACAGAATAGAAGGGAGGAAAGGCAGCGCCGAAAGGGAAAAACAGAACGAATAGAAAAAGAAGGAACAGAGGGAGATTCCGCTGGAGTAAAACGAGAACAGAACAGGGACACAGCGGAACAGAAAACAGAACAGAACGTGAAACAGGGAAAGAGAGCGAGAAGCACAGTGGAGCTGATTCTTGTTATTGGTTTTGATATCTCACTTGATTCTGTTTTCATTTTCTTGTTCATTTTCTAGTATGTTATTTACTCTGAATTTTTCTGTGTCTTTGCTGGATTTTTGTTAAAGCCATGCTTGGCTAATTTCTCTTTTATCCTAGGGTTCTTTTGACCCTTTGTATGGATTAAGACTTGAATATTCCTCTCTTTTGGTAGATTAATATATGTATGTGTTGATTTTAATCTTGGCTTAATGCTTCTAAATGATTGGCCTCCATTTAGATGATTTGTTCACTTAGGTTTTGACTTGAGAGAGCTAATCTAGGTGTAGAACTTGATTAAAATCATGCTTGTCTTGAAGTTTACTTGATAAATGGATGGTTTGTTGGTAAAATAGAGATATGTTTACTAACCTTGCATTGTCACATTAGGGTTGTTGCTTAAATATTGATTCTCATTAATTGTAGCAAGAGATTGTGCATTTTAATGAGAAGAGAAACTTGATTTTGACTTGAGAGAGCGGGTCAAGTGTTTTAGAACCTTAGACTAACACATATATTTATTGAAATGCTACTAGAGAGGAAATTAACCAAGTTTTATGAAATGCAAAAAGGGAAAAAGAGCCCTAGGCTCAATTATCCTTGAATTTAAAGAATCAATTGCCTTTATCAATTTTATGTTTTAGAAATAGTCTTTAAAAATTCTCATTCCAAATCAAAACTTTGTTTTAGCTCAACTTGATGAAATTCACTAAGCCTCTTGTTTGACCAATTTGTTAAACAAATCCTCGTGGGAACGATACTTTATTTATCACTTTATTACTTGCGAAACTCGTACACTTGCGAGGCGAACAAGTTTTTGGCGCCGTTGCCGGGGATTTGTGTAAACAAATCCTTTGGTCAACCTTGGGCTTGTGTTAGTAAACTTTGCTTGAGCTTTTAGTTAGGTTTACAATTTTTCTTTTTTCCTTTATTGATTTTGTTTTAGTTTGATACTCGCTCTTGCTTGTTTCTCTTGTAGGTACCATTTCAGTATATGCAAAACTTGCATCCGGACGAATTGGTAGTGGAACTTAACGGAGTACCTCTCATTGAAGAAGAGACTGAATCTGCATGTGAAACCATGGCAGACGATGAATATGATAGAGCTACCGTCAATGATTTTGCTAGTCGGAATATGCAAGGTCCTCAATCTTGCATTCGGATGCCGGAAATGCAAGCACGTACCTTTGAGATCAAGCCGGTTATGATAACATTGCTTCAAATGCATGGGATGTTCCATGGTCTTTACAATGAAGATGCCAACAAGCACTTGTTGTACTTCTTGGAAGTGTGTGATTCTTTCAAGCAAAATGGAGTTCCCAAGATGTATTGAAGCTACGGTTATTCCCTCTTTCTCTACAAGGCAAGGCTAGAGATTGGTTCAACAATCTTAGGAAGGTTCTATCACTTCTTGGGCCGATCTTGAGGCTAAGTTTAGAGCTCGATTCTTTTCTGATGACAAATCTGTGGAAGCTAGGGATGAATTTCTAAGCTTTAAACAACATCCCGATGAGCATCTTTATGCCGCTTGGGAGAGATACAAGATGTTAATGAAGCAATGCCCTAATCATGGGGTGGACAAATGGGTTGTAGTTCAAATTTTTGTACTCGACTTAATCCTCAATCTAAAGCAATGGTTGATTCTATGACCAATGGAGGATACCGGAATGTTCTGTGAATGAGGTGATTCGATTGTTGGATCAGTTGTCGCAAACAATACTCAAGGCAATGATAGGAGGACTAACCAAGCTATGCCTAATGCAAAAGAAGACTCTTCCTCACAAATTGCAACTCTCTTAACCGCTTTGAATAAGCGTTTTGATGTGCTAGAGTCTCAAGTGCAAAAGAGCACTTCTCAAGGTGTGCATTCTGTTCATGCCACACCAATTGTATGTGATCAATGCCATGATGTCCATATGCCTAATTATTGTCCTCTTTACATGGCCCTTGAATCATCAACTACATGGGCAAGTTCCAAAATCCTCAAGGCAACCCTTATTCACAAACCTACAATAGTGCTTGGCGAACTCACCCAAATTTTTCTTGGAGTCAAGGTAATAGTTTGAATCAAGCACATGGGTCTACATCGGCACTAAGCCTATTCCACCCGGTTTTCAAATGCAATCAAGGCAGCTTCCTATTAAGGAAGAGGAATCTAAAACCGACAAGATGCTAGCTCGAATCTTGTCTGAGGTGGAATCTTCAAGGGTTGAAACTAAGGCTACTTTTTCTCTCCATGAAACTGCTATTAAAAATCTTGAAGTGCAAATGGGGCAATTAGCATCACAAGTGAATGTTATGTCAAGAAGCAATCTTCCTAGTGACACCATTCCTAATCCAAAACGAGTTGGAAAAGAGGAATGCAATGCCATTAACTTGAGAAGCGGAAAAGTACTACCGGATGTGCCTAGCTCAAGTACTCCTCAACCAAAGCAAGATGATCAAGTGATTGTTGATGTTGATGGAGAAAGTGTAGGGAGGAAGATGGCGAAAGAGAAAGCCAACCACTCCTACTTTTATGCCACCACTACCTTTTCCTCAAAGATTCAAGAAGAAAGAAGAAGATGTCACTAAGAAGAGAAGGCAAATTGAAGAAAATTTGCATGATGTTGGCAAAGACAAGAAGGTAGAGCAAGAGATGAATGATGAGAAAAGAAAAAGTCAACCACTACTACTTTTATGCCACCGCTACCTTTTCCCCAAAGATTCAAGAAGAAAGAGGAAGATGCTCGGTTCAAAAGTTTGTGAATATGTTCAAACAACTCCATGTGAACATTCCTTTTTTTGAAGCTTTGGAGAGCATGCCTAAATATGCTAAGTTCCTTAAAGATGTTTTGTCTAAGAAGCGGCGATTTAATGAATTTGAGGCTGTGGCATTATCGAAGAGTGTAGTGCGATCATTCAAAGGAAGTTACTGGCTAAGCTTAAAGATCCAGGAAGCTTCTACATTCCTTGCAACATTGGGACAAATTTTAATGGTAAAGCTCTTTGTGATTTGGGTGCAAGTATTAACTTGATGCCTCTGGCATTTTCAACCAATTGGGCTTGGGAGAGCCAAGACCTACTACGGTATCTTTGCTCTTGGCCGATCGAAGCATTTCTAAACCAAGAGGAATCATTGAAGATGTCCTAGTAAAAGTTGACAAGTTTATCTTCCCGTGGATTTTGTAGTGCTTGATTGTGAAGTTGATTGGAAAATTCCTCTCATCCTTGGGCGTCCATTCTTAGCCACTGCAAGGACTCTCATTGATGTAGAGAAGGGTGAGGTCACTTTGAGGGTCGATAATGAGCAAGTGATATTCAACATGCAAAAAGCCTCAAAGTTTCATGATGATTACGCTCAATGTTCGTTTGTAGATACATTAGATGCGGTTATTCCTCAAGAATCATGTGCTTCCAAGATCAAAGACCCTTTAGAGGCATTCTCGATTGGTGAGAAGAGCTTTGAGAAGTTTGATGAAGATGTTGTTGAAGAGCTCTTTCATTTTGACTCATTTCCTCATTCTAAACCAAGGACTATTGAACCACTTGAGTGTTTGATGCCTCAAGTACTCCATTGAAGCCTTCTATTGAAGTTCCTTCGGTTCTAGAGTTAAAGCCATCACCTTCTCATCTCAAATATGCTTATTTTGGGAAAGCACGTCACTTACCAATGGAATTGGAGCATGGAGCTTATTGGGCTATCAAAAAGCTAAAATTTGATCCTAAAGTTTGTGAGGAAGAAGAGGCGACTTCAACTCAATGAGTTAGATGACTTTCGCCTAAATGCCTATGAGGAGTGACCATCATGAAGAGTCTGGCTGAAGACTTTAAACTTAGCGCTTCTTGGGAGGCAAAGTGAAAGCCCTTGATGATGTGTTCCAGTTTGGTAGCAAGGATTGAAAGCGCAAGTCACGGAAGAATAGGGGAGTGTTCTTCTACTTTTCTTTGATTTGTTCTATTTGATTGTTGATGATATATTGCGTGGAAATGAGTGCTGGTCTTAGTTGGATGTGCATGTGATATGTTTGTGATGATCATTAAGAGACTGTTAGCACTTGAGTACATTTCATTGGTGGAAATTTGAAATCTCCGAAATTGGTGTTACCCTTGCACTTAGATATGGTTGCTCTTCACTTTCACTACTTTTTGTTACTTGTTCACATTGAGGACAATGTGACATTTAAGTGTGGGGGTGAGGGTATCCTTGATTTTAACTTGCTTTGTCCTCAATTTTTAAAATATGTATCATGGAAGTGTGAATAGTATTTGTGAGCATTATTACAATTGGGTTGATTTGAACATGAAAAGGAGTGAATTTGATTAGGAATTGATTCTATGTTCTTTGAATGTTAGTAAAGAGGTAAAGATTTGGTTTGGGTACTTTACTTTAGGATGTCAAAGAACTTGTGAGGAATTTGAGCCTTAATTTTCATTTCTTTCAAGAGGAGTACACCTATTGTGATTCCATCTCTAGAACTTGTCTTGAATCTCTTTTGAAATTTGAAATCCTATTGCATGCACAAAGAGGATTTAGGCATTCATTTCATAGCTAGTTTGGCCAAATGTCCATCCTTATCACATGAAAATCCTTTGTTTACCCCATTTGAGCCTTTTTCTTATTTTAGTTTTTTAAAAAAAAAAAAAAAAAAAATTGCATAGAATAAATAGCCCTTTGTTTGAGATATGCAATTTTTATATCTTTTCTTCCCATTCATTTTTATTACTTTAGTAAGTGCTAAGTAAATCAATTTAAAAGAGTGAAGGAGTTAGAAAGTATGTGTATATAAAAAAAAAAAAAAAAAATATAAGAAAAAGAGAAGAAAAAAAAAATAAATAGAAAAAGCAAGAAAATAGAGATCCAAGAAAGAAAGAAAAAAATTTAAAAAAAAAAAAAAAAAAGTTGTTTATATATAGTGTTAGTAAGTTTGTTTGTTTTTTTGGTAGGTATTCCTTCATTCTTCATCATGAATTTCATTAAATTACTTGGCACTAATTAAAGTATTTTCCCATACCATTTGATCATTTTCATTTCATTATCCTACCTTGATCATTACAACCTTGAGAAAGTCCTTTTGATTTGAGTGTGCAATTGGATAATGTATAAAGTGGAGATTGAGATGATAAACAAGCTTATGGTAGATAAGTTGCAATAGGTGGAATGGAGTGAAACACAAGCCCTTGAATATCTTGAGAGATGAGTGTAAACACTTGACTTGTGAGGGACATTCTATTGTGGTTTATCTTTGCCAAATTGATTCCTTGCTACTTGCATTTTTGGAAGGTGGAAAAGATTTTTGAGAAAGTTTGTTTCTTGAAAGTTTGAATTGACTTCAATTTTGTAGTGCTTGCTTTAAAAATCTTGCTTCCATGGTTTTTCTTGAATTTGGTTGTTTTAGAATTTAAAATCTTGAGGACAAGATTTGATGCAAGTGTGGGGGTGTGATAACTCTCCTTATTTTGTATATTTAAAGTACATTTTGAAGATATTTGGAGAGTTATCTAAACAATTTTAAGAGATTTAAATGAGATTACATTGTTATAAGATCAAATCAAATTGGTATATTATTTAGGGGATTTCATTGTAAATATTATAGTTTTCAAATTTAAATAGAAATACTTTAGTTTAAATAAAAAGAAAAAAAAAGAAAAAGGTTTAGTTATTATTATTATTAATATTATTATTAATATATAATTTTTGTTATTATTAATATATAATATGCATTTGAATTGAATAGGATAATTATCAATTGAATAATTGGGCTTGAGAATTGAATCAATGAATTAATAACCTAAAAAGCAATTTGAATCAAAGAATTAAGGGTGAATTAAAAAAATTGAAGAGGCGGCTGGATTGAAAAGGCGTGAATTGAAAAAGAAGGAAGAAAAAGAGGGCAAAAAAGAACAGGAGAGAGCGAGAGAATTTGGAGGGCTGGACAGAATAGAAGGGAGGAAAGGAAACGAACGAAAGGGGGGTCTTCGCTGGAGGATATCGCTGGACAAAAAGAAGGGGAGGCGCTGGACAGAATAGAAGGGAGGAAAGGCAGCGCCGAAAGGGAAAAACAGAACGAATAGAAAAAGAAGGAACAGAGGGAGATTCCGCTGGAGTAAAACGAGAACGAGAAGCGAGGAAACGGAATGCGAAGCGAGCGAGAACGTGAAACAGGAAAGAGAGCGAGAAGCACAGTGGAGCTGATTCTTGTTCTTGGTTTTGATATCTCACTTGATTCTGTTTTCATTTTCTTGTTCATTTTCTAGTATGTTATTTACTCTGAATTTTTCTGTGCTGTTCTGGATTTTTGTTAAAGCCATGCTTGGCTAATTTCTCTTTTATCCTAGGGTTCTTTTGACCCTTTGTATGGATTAAGACTTGAATATTCCTCTCTTTTGGTAGATTAATATATGTATGTGTTGATTTTAATCTTGGCTTAATGCTTCTAAATGATTGGCCTCCATTTAGATGATTTGTTCACTTAGGTTTTGACTTGAGAGAGCTAATCTAGGTGTAGAACTTGATTAAAATCATGCTTGTCTTGAAGTTTACTTGATAAATGGATGGTTTGTTGGTAAAATAGAGATATGTTTACTAACCTTGCATTGTCATATTAGGGTTGTTGCTTAAATATTGATTCTCATTAATTGTAGCAAGAGATTGTGCATTTTAATGAGAAGAGAAACTTGATTTTGACTTGAGAGAGCGGGTCAAGTGTTTTAGAACCTTAGACTAACACATATATTTATTGAAATGCTACTAGAGAGGAAATTAACCAAGTTTTATGAAATGCAAAAAGGGGAAAAAGAGCCCTAGGCTCAATTATCCTTGAATTTAAAGAATCAATTGCCTTTATCAATTTTATGTTTTAGAAATAGTCTTTAAAAATTCTCATTCCAAATCAAAACTTTGTTTTAGCTCAACTTGATGAAATTCACTAAGCCTTTTGTTTGACCAATTTGTTAAACAAATCCTCGTGGGAACGATACTTTATTTATCACTTTATTACTTGCGAAACTCGTACACTTGCGAGGCGAACATCATTGTGTCTACATATAATCCATTGTCCTTATGACTTTTGCTCTTGAAAAAATTCTTCAACATATGAACTTCGGTGTTCCACATGTTCTCCAAATCAAGCTTTACGATACACTCGATATATTCTTTAATATGTTGACTTCCACCATGTTTAGAGTGAGCATCAATTTTAAATATGTTTCAAAATGAATCTTTCATTCAAGAAAATTTTGATTTCATGCAATTTTTTAATACATCATCAATTTTTGAAAGAACATTTGAGATTTGAAACTATTTGCATATTTCATTATCATTCAATCTGATCTCATTCATGAAGCGTGAGTTGATAAATGCTTATCTTTAGGATAAGATTTCATATGTTCTTTGATCAAACTTACATACATTTTATCAATGACATCTTTTCTACTTAAAGCGTAATTCCAAATTGTCATTGAGAAATAACATTATGGGTATCATTTAGTTGTTACCCTTTATGGTTCATGGTTTTAAATTTATTTGATTGGGATTTGATCTCGATTGTGCTTTTCTTTGCTCAAATATCATATGGTTAAATTATATAAGAGCATAAGAGTTGTCATGTCTAATCTTGTGTGGACCCAAGAAACATCGGGTACCAAAAGGCATATATTTGTCTTGCAGGATCCTCTGTTCTTGCATTGGGAAACAGGGATAAACAGAGGAAGATAAGCTTGTAATACTTAGAGGAAAACTCATTCTTATGCATATAATCTGGGAGAGCCTCAATATTGGTCGCATCATCGAGATAATGGCTAGCCGGTGATGCATCTATGGATTACGGATGATTATGACTCAAGTAATTACAATATTACTTGAGTGAGGTATTGTGATATGCATAAATCATAATCATGCTAGGCTAACTTGATTTCATTCACTTCATCTTATTTTATTTAGCCTGAGCAAACTCATTTTTAAAATGATCCTTATACTTTAAACATTTTTATCATCATAAAAGTATAAGTGATTTCTTCATACTTGGTATCATTAAAGGGAATTTCATATTTGTAGCCATGCATTCATTAAGGGGGAGCTTCACATCATATGTGTTTTATATTTTAAACGCTCATCTCCCTTATTTAAAGAAAACCCTTTTAAGCTCACTCATCTATATTCACTATGTTTTATTAGTTTTGATGATGAGTCAATATCATATTTTCCTTTCATCACTTTAATTTGAAAATATCATATCGAAAGGGACACTTTGATATTTGGTTACACTAACAAATCTCTTTTGCAAAGAAAATTTTAAATTTGTAGCAGGAGATTTCGTTTTGTGCAAAGATGTTCCTTAATGCCCTACAAGGATAAATCATCAAATTGAGGAATAGTGCCTTCACGTTCCATCATTCATTTGAGATATACTCTATGAAGAGTTCCCTGAAGAAAAGGCAAGAGATGGAAGCGAGTACCGACCATACTCTTTCATGCGAGATATAACACAAGCGAGTACCTTAGTCTTATTCCACATTTAAAGGCTATTCAAAGCACATCACGGATCTCACACAACAAGAAAAGAAGCAAATGGACTTCACAGACAGATCATCAATTTACAAAAAACCAACATGAGCATTTCTAAACTCTACCTTTTTATATTCAGTAGAAATTTTGCACATGTTTGGTATCTATATGCTTTAATTGTGAAAGATGTTTTGAAAACCTCTCTAAATTCTCTCAAATTTGTTTTTTCATAAAAAAATTCCAAATTGCATCATATTTAGAATGAAAATCGGGGAGAGAAAATTGTTGTCTTGATATATGATTAAGGAGAGAAGTCATTTCTAACTTATTCTCATATTTGCCTCTCCATCTATATTTCTTCTTTACCTCTATCTTTTGCTAATGACAAATAAGGGGAGAGAAAGGTAAGAAAAATATGTGATCTATTATATTTTCATATTCAAACATATTTTTCTTAATGTATTTGACATCATCAAAAGGGGAGAATGTTGGTTCTAATTAGTTTTGATGATGTCTTATATAGATGACATTAAGAACAAAAGATTGTATATTATACTTATCTTCTACATTGACTAACTACGATATATTTGATGTAGATTAGTCCAAGATTAATTATAGAGATTAATCAAGAAAGAAGAAGAAATAAAGAAGAACTTGCTCCATGTGAAGAGATTAATGATGTGAAGTTTAATGATGGAGATTAATCAAGATGAGATTTGGAAGAATGAAGAACTTGCTGAATATAATGAGAATATCATTATTAATGTTCCTAGATTAATACTAGAAGTCTCCACGGTGATATGGAAGTTGGAACGACTCAATTCGGAGTTAAAATAAGCAAGTTCAAGCTTAGGATGAATACGGGTTTGTTGGAGGGAATTTATGTTATTTCAGCTGTTGAAGAAAGAAGAACTTGTTAAATATCATGAGAATATCAATATTCAAGTTTCGTGATCAAATAGAAGTTGGAACGGCTCAAATCGGAGTTAAAACAAACAAGTTCAAGCTTCCGGATGAATACTAGGTTGTTTTGGGGCATTTATGTAATTTTAACGCATGAACATTGCCATGCTCGAGCAAACACTAACATATGGGAAGCATGCTCGAGCAAGGCATGCTTTTGCCAAAATTCGCTCTTGCTCGAGCATAGAAGAAGGCTTGCTCGAGCATGCTGCTCGAGCGAAGAAAAAGCTTGCTCGAGCAAAGTCGTTCCTTCCACTACTCTGTTGAGCTCACATTTGAGGCGACCTCACGTGAATTCGACGATATCTCCCTAACCAGAGATCAGATTGAGGTGAGACCAATTTTTTTGGAAACTAGACTTCCAACCGGTCCTAGTCGCATAAGATTCAATTCAAAAGAATGTTATATTTGAGAGCTATGAATTGTTGAAGATGAAAGTGACATCACCGTCATAGTGCTGACCAAGCCTCGATTTTTTGAGCATATTTCACAAAATACAAATTCAATTGAGCTGAAATCTGTGCCATTTGAAAGAATACTCAAAGGGCTTTTCAGAAAGAGTTGAATCAACCAAAACTTGCGGGTGAAGAGTCATGCCCGAGCAGAGTAAAGGTATGCTCGAGCACCATGCTCGAGCAGAGGTAAAATCATGCTCGAGTAGCATCGATGAAGCACTCATTCTCGCCTCGCCTTTAGTCTTGCTCGAGCAAGCATAATGGCATGCTCGAGCATCAACGGAGAATCTGTTTCTTTTGAAGCTTGCCCGAGCAATGTAAAAACACTTGCTCGAGCATAGAAACAACAACGATTCGGTGTATCTCGATCAATTATGTCGATGATTATTAGACAACCTTACCCATTATTACTGATTATATTCAAACTCATTTAATTCCTTTTAACCATTTTTGCTTTAAATGAGTTTGAAATCAATCCTTGATTGACATTTAAAAGAAGATCGATTGTTACCTTCACGCGTCAACGAACAAAGCAATAGTCAAGAAGATGAAGCTCTTTATTTGGAAACAATTCATATAGCAATTACTCTAAATTATTCCCGATCAAATAGAGGAAAGACAATAAAAGATGCAACGGTCATAATCATCAAAGTAGAGCAATCATCGGAAATCCAAAAGACAATATGTCTAACGGCTATATTTATGAGTCACAATGATTATTCTTCATGCTTCATCAATGGACACATTCAAATATTCAAACGGACAGATTCAAACCCTTCAAACGGTCGTCAATCTTCAAGAATTATAAATACCGAAGGTTTGAATTCTTCAAAGAGACAATGCATGCACGCGAATACAGATAAAGCATTCAAAGCGATCAATATATATTCTCGTATATATCTTCGGATATCATTGAGCTTGATGTTCATTACAATTCGTTTAAATCTCAAGATAGTGGTATCTTGACGTGGGTGTATCAATTACAACTTGTAAGGGAGTGGAGTCCGAGAGTGAGAAGACCATCCTTCGTTTACAGTGTGTAATCAAGATTGAGATAGTGAAATCCCGCAGTGTTTCTGGGACTGGACGTAGGTCAAGAGTTGGACCGAACTAGTATAATCTCTTGTGTTCATTGCTCTTCTCTGCCTCTGTTTTAATTGTTCTTGAGCAATTAGCGAAAGAATTTCATAATCACCTATTCACTCCCCTCTAGGTGATATTTCACCTCACATAGCACATAGCACATATACGCATACAATAACCATCGGTGTTAGTGTTACAAAGACGCGAACGTATGCACTCCCAACAAGACATAACCATACAACAGAGCTACGTGGCTACCACATATAATCATACCATACACATAGCACATATATCATACAATAAACATCGAGTTAGTGTTACGGATGCGAACGTACATACCCCAACAAGACATAATCATACAATGAGCTAACAACTACCACATATAATCATACCATACACATAGAACATATATGCATACAATAAACATCAAAGTTAGTGTTACAAAGACGCGAACGTACATACCCCAACAAGACATAACCATACAATGAGCTAATGACTACCACATATAATCATACCATACACATAGCACTCGATGAGGCCCTTTTTCGTCTTTAGCCTTGGGGTCCACAATAAAAAATAAACCAAGGATTGCGTATAGGCAAACCTAGGATCGTTCTCTCTCTCGAGGAGCCTTTTATTGAATCCTAAGTAATCTAAATGACATGCAAATGCAATTAAAACAAGGGGAAAAATAGTTTTGGATTTTTGAATTGAAGAACTAAAATAAGAATGCAAATTAAATTAAATGCTAAACTACTATTTTTTGTATTTTCTTTATAAAATGGAATGGAGTATGAAAATGGATGTGAATGCTCTTGGAAATGGAATATGATTATCATAGTTCAATTAAATATAGGAGTAAATTTTCACTAAGTCTAGATGAAAAACCCCAAGATACCACTTGAGTCCAATATTCCCAATTAATAGTAGCTCCTACTACCGTAGCAAACTACTATTTCTTGAGATATTGTTTAAAACCACTTAGTGTGTGATTAGGATTAAATTAATGCAACTTGGTTCCTCTTCATATGAATGCGATACCACGCCACTCAATTAATCCAATTCAATCATATTATCTAACAATACCACGTAGACAACACAATATCATTGAATCAATAAGGAAATACATATATCTAAATCCAACAAGCTACAAAATTCAATCCAATCACAATTGTCAAACTAACAAAGACAATAAACATTAATCTCGGTTCCAGATTTATACACAATAATTCCTAAAACTAGGCAATCTAAATATATAACGGACAAATAGATTGAACAAAATACTCCCTAAATTAGCTCAAACTCCAAGTCAATTTCCATCTCCAAGAATTGAATCAACACACATAGGAACTCGCCGAACTGGAAAGAGTCATAGGAAAATTCAGAACTCACCGAAAATTCAAGAACTCCTAGGAAAATTCAAGAACTCACGGAAAGTTGCAAAACAGAGAAGGACCGATGGAGATGGTGGTTTGTGATGCTGGAGGTCGAGAGAGAAAGAAGAAGAAGAAGGTCCGATGGTTCTCGTTCAGCTCGCGGCTCTCTCTCGTTTGTTTCTTCTTCGCGGTCTTGCTCAAAGTGGATGACGACGGAGGAGGACGGTGGTCGGGCGGCGGTGTGACCGGAGGAGGAATGGTGGTAGAGAGATGTGGTTTGTCCTCCTCCGATTCCTCTCTCGTTCTCTTGCGCGTCTCTCTCTCGGTTCGTTCTTGTTTCTCGCTCGTCCCCACGGTTGACGGTGAAGGTGGACGGCGGAGGTCGCCGCGACGGTGAAGGGAACGAAGATCGCGGCGACCAAGGAGGAATGGTGATGAGAGAGTGGGGAAGAAGTTGAAGCCGGAAAGAAGAAGCGAAGGTCTCTTCGCGGCGCCGGTTTTCTCCTCCCTGGTTCTCTCTGTTCGACCTAATTAATCGAGTCCACATTACGCTTCTCCTTACGAGCTTCTTACTCGCTTCTCTTCAAAACGGTGCGTTTTCATAAAAAAGAGGAATCGACCATTAGTTTTAATTTAATCGACCATTCATTTTTGGTGTATTCGGCGTCTTTCAACAGAAGATCTCCATTTCTTCAATACCTTAATTCTACCAAATTCAATTTGAGCCTCGAAAACCCGATTTCTCTCTTACCATATTCCTTCTCGCCTTCTAAACGATTTTGCCATTCAACAGCGATCTCTGTTTCAATCGTCAACACTATTTTCTCTCAAACTTCAGGTTGGTTGTTCTTTGTTTCTCCTCTCGCATCGTTATTTTCATTTCCTTATGTTCCGCCTCATGATCTTATCGAGTTAGCCGTATTAATTGTTGGAGGATAGAATTGTGCTTTAGGGTTCGTTTTGTGTGATTGTTTGAATTTAGCGATTCGGATTCTGCATTCCGGTTTGTCGATTTTGCGGCGCGGGAATTGGGACTTTGTGTTCTTTTCTGATTCTTTTCTTGCTTGGACAAAGTATAATGAATCCTAGGGAGTATTGGTGGTTTTTACCTTCTTTTTGTACTTCTGGATGGTTACATCTTTTTAATCTTAAGAATTTTTACAATTAGATGTGGATTCTTGGTTTTTCTTATGCGGCAATTATTTGCAAGTTTGAGTTTGAGTTTGAGTTGTACTATATTACTCTCGTATCTATGTACATCTGCTGTTTGTTTTTCATAATATGACATTTTTCTCTTTGTTGCTAATTAAAAGGTTAGTGATCAATAGTGCATTTTCCTTGAGGCTCAATACATGACAAAATTATGTCATTTTTGGCATCCCTGATGCTAATTCTGTACATATGCGCACAATTTATCAATATTTCGCTTATACATTCATTCTCTAGAATGGATATATTATATCTGCAACATTGGCTTGTTTTGATGTTGGACAATCGAGAGATATGGAGAAATATTGAATGTGCCCCAATCAGTTGAACAAACAAGTTGATGTTGTTTATTTGATTGTTGGAACTTGTGTTTCTTATGCGTATTGAATTGGAATATGGTCATGCAAGTTCAAGCTAGATCACCCTGAATTGAATGAAATGCATGGCCTACTCTTTATTTTGGGGCGGGGACTGATATAAAATTTTGAATGGTTTCATTCAGAAGAATGTTTTTTTGGGAGGTGAAAGCTACCGCCTCTATGTATGATATGAAGGGAAGCAGAGATAAGTAAATCATTATTTGAGAAGAATGGAGAAGAATGGGCGTTAAATAAGTTTCTTATTGTTGTGTTCGTGCACATTGTAACTTTGTTTAGAAGAATGGGCATTGAATTAGTTTTTCATGATATAGTGATATATGTTTCAAGACATTATTTTTCCTGTGCCCACCACTTGTGTTGCCTTCGACTTTGTTCAACCATAAAAATATTACTTCCACTTTCTTCAATTTGATTTGTACCTGAAGTAATTGTTCAACCTGTAATGCCTTCTGCGTCCACTATGTAATTGATCCCTTGACATATGACTATTTAATAGCTTTTACCAGTTTGGTTTCTTTTTATTTTTGTGGTTTGTATGCACCATGCCTTCATGTACTTGCATTGGCTATTGTAAGAAGTTATGAAAATTCCTGGATGAAAGCTTAACAAACAATGCTATATGTAATGGCCATTGTAAGAAGTTGCACAGTTTAACATTTACACTGTATATTGTTACTGTAACTTGAGATATATTAATAAGGATGGAAATTAATCTTCTTGACATTGATTGTAGGTGGAGATGGCTGTTGTCCTATGAAAAAGAGCAATTTCCATCCTTCCAAAAAAATTCTTCTATGCTCTCCCAAGCTCCAAAAGAAATGTGCAACAAGCTGTGCAGCATTGATGCATCCAAAAAATAGGCATCAAAAGAGTCTAATGTCTGCTTTAGTAAAAAAAAGATATCCACCAAAAGAGTCTGATCTATGTTTTAGTTTCCTGTATGAATCAAAAGATGTAATATGTGAGAGTTGTATCATGTACATGTAGTGTAATATTTGTAAATCGAAATGTTGAAATGAATAAAATGTTAACATTTTTCACAATGTCTCTTTTATCTTTCTTTTCAATACCTTGAGAATTGCTTGCATTGAGATATATTGCTTCAAGTGATAGGAAGTCACTTTCTTCATTTGCCTACACTTGTAAATATCAATAAATATGACTTGAGATATCATAGCCATATGAAATATAAGTAATGACAAATTTATCAAATCATACCATCAATAAGTTTGTAAATGACAACGGTTGGGATGTAGATGGTGAGAAAACATATTGTGTTTGTGTAGGTTCTATAGGATGAACATGTTGTGTTACCACATCCTTCTTTGTGTTCACTTTTCTTCTCTTATTAGATGGTGAGCCTCTTGAACACCCTTCACAAAATAAATACAAGATTAATAAAAGCTTGTATGTTTAATATAAATAAAAATGAAATCAAAACTTAATACATGTTCCTCTGGAGCAACTTTTCTACGCTTGTTTAAATTCCTTTCCCTCCAACCTTTGTAGCGTTGCTTTCTTTTTCTTCCTTCTCTCTTTTTAAAACCCTTAGGCATACTTTTTGATTCTATGGTTGGTGCTACACTTGGCTCAACAATATCATTTTCATTACCATCGGGAATATTATTTTTTGCTTCATTGATTACCCCCTGAAGATGCTCATATCCTTCACGACTCTTAGCAGCTTTTCTTGCCAATGTCACAAAATTATGCACTAAATCTCTATATCTGTGTGTGATTTCAAGTTTAGGATCCAATTGTATCTCATTTCCTATAGTGTCATGCACAACACCACTCCTTGCCTCCCTAGTCCATCGCTTGAGAATGTATTGCTCAGGCATAATTCTCACACCCTTTGTCTCGTATACTTTCAACGCATGACAACACAATATCCCTGTAGTCTCAAACATCCCACAAGTGCAGAAAATTTCATGTGTGTCAGGCTTAAAAGCAATTCTCCACTCCCCCTCTTCATCAATCATATGGACAGTGTATACAATTAAAGGCTCTCTCTCATCATGTTCTATTAACTTCACAGCAAATTGGAGATCCCATTGTTCTTGGAACATGTCAAAGGCACCTGGGGTATAAGTTTTTGAAAGTTGGCGCAATATTGGTGCACTTGGATTTACTATCCTAGGTATCTTATTCCTAGAATCAAACTCCAACTTCAATTCCTTGTCCCGTTTCTCGAAACAACTCGTCAAAAGTGGTGAAGAATTCATTAATGTCTAAATTCGTGACGTACATTGCTTCACATCGCGTTTATACTTTCAAATGAGTTGTGTGCTCCTCATTCCTAATGTGCAAGAAGTCTTCACATAACACCAAGCCCATTTCTCCTTAATATCATACATGGATTTCAACCACCTATTTTCATGAACATTATAAGAAGATAATAATTGGCTCCAAGCTTCTTCAAACTTGTCAACTTCGTAATTTTAGACATACATTTGCAAAAATCAGTCAAAAAATGTGACCCACCTTTCATCAAGTTTCCAAGGTGCTTAATGCCATTTTGTTTTAAGTGCCAAGTACACAAACAATGCTTTGTATCCGAAAGAACTTCACTCAAAGCTCTTGCCATAGCTTGATCTTGGTCTCAGAAGACAGCTTTAGGCTTCTTCGCATTTGAGCATCCAAAAAGTTTCTAACACCCACTTGAAGGACTCAATAGTCTCATCAAACATTAATCTTTGCTCCAAAAATGACCGCACTTCTATGATGATTAAAGCTCGAAAATTGCAAGGGGTCGATTACCACTATTTGTACCATATGTTGTGTCTAAAGCTACGACCTCACCAAAATGTGCATAATCTATTAACATTCCAAAGATCTCGCCCAAAACACATTAGTAGTATGTTCTTCTCGTATCCACTCGATATTTGTAATAAAATGCGGGATTTATAGCAAGTTGTTGTTGAAAATATTCAAATAAGCACCTCACCTCTCCATACTTCAAACTTCTTTTCTTTTAGACTCGAAGGTAATTTTGCACATCTATGCGAGTATATCCAACATTTTCTTTACCCTCAAGATATGTACTCATCAAGTCAAATGTAGCCTTTTGTTGGAGACCGACTTCCTTGCAAGGTCTATTTCATGCATCAACTTCTGATAAATTTCTTTGGGATACCAACAAGTGCACCGTATCTTGGGTGTGGAGGGGGTGATTGTGTTCTTCATCAAATCTAATGATTTTGAACTTCTGATCAATACGAGAAACCACCATTAGTGCCTTACAATTTGTCCTTGTTTCACCTCGCTGCCTAGAAGATTGTCTCTCTCCTTTTCCTTCATCTTTTAGACCCTCCTTGCAACATACATACCTGTATGTTATAATTTCACCAGTTTTTTTGCTCTTTGTACCACTATGCTTCCTAGCTCCAAATCCAGTTCTTCTAGCATAATCATTCCAAAACATCCATGCTTCTTCTAAATTTCCAAACTCCTTTCCTATTTTTGGTTTCAATTGATCATCCTCCATTATGATTCACCTATACACAATAAAATAAACATATGAAAAATATCAGAATTTTTGTATATAAGCACCCAAAAAATCATAACTTTTGTGTTCTTTTAAAAGGTAAAACGAAATATATTTGGCTATTTCCATTTTCTATTTGTCATTCATTTTGGTTTCTTCCTCATAAACTCAAACTACGTACTCCCTTATTCGGATGCATCATCTCGCAAAATGATTAATGAATTGAATTAAAAATAGGCTAACCGAACATCTTTCATTCCTCATCTTTATTTGTATAATGTTTAATAAATTACAATTACAAATTAATTTAATATAAGTAGTTATAATTATAATTTTATTGTTATCAAAATTGATTAAATATGATTATTCTTATACTTATATTTATATATCCCAAATTATATTTTATCATTTTACTGTCAATATATATCATAATAATTATTAATATTACTCTTATAAAAATACTTATAAAAATTATAATAGACGAACACGCTTGTGGATCCGAGGTTGAAAAGAATGCTAACCCGAATACATGCCTTCACCTCATCGAAGGTTTAGAAGCCTTGGGCATTAGCAGCACAATCCAATTGACATAGATGCATGTCCTGCCTTTCCGATTAAAGAGCTAGAAGTTAATTCTATCCCAATTTTCTAAGCTTATTTAGCCTTACATCGGAGAGCAAGCCAGCCTGCGAAACACCATTCCCTCACAAAGCAGATTCTCAAGCCGCTTATTCGAGAAGTGGGTGTGGATGCCGGAAAGGTTCGAGCAACATTGATTTTGAATGACAGTGAGTTCTGGTTCCTCTTCTATTTCCCGCGCTCTGGTTTCTCTTCTATTTCCCGCGCTTTGGTTCCTCTTCTATTTGCCCAGAGAGAGAAATAGAGCGGGAGGGAAGAAGCTGTGAAGAACCACGCGTCAGCTTCTCATTAGCCCACTATGTGAAACGGTGCGTTTTTATGGAGAAGCAGGTAACAAGCATATAAGCGAAAAGCAGGTAATGTGGACTCAATTAATCAATCCTCAGCTGTCCAAAAAACGCTGGGTTCTGTCAAGAAAATCAAAAACGCACAGCTTCACTTTGGGCCCTCTCTGTCAATTCATTCGATTTTGGGCCCTTTCTGTCAGCAATGTTTGGGCCCTCTCGGTCAATATCTCTGATTTTGGGCCCTTTGCTGACAGAGATTTAGGGTCTTCTCTGACATTAATTCTGGTCCTCAAAGATCCCATTTTCTTCTTAAACACCTACAATGCAAGATTAAACACAATGTAGCATCAAGAGTCCAAGAAATCATTTGCATGAATAATTAATAAATTATGACCATTTTGCCCCTAATTTCACTTAATTCAATACAAATGTCCCTAACTCAAATTAGTGTTTAATTATGCAATAATGTCCCAAAAATGCATTAAGAATCCCAATTTAATTATGAAAAGTCATATAAAAATATGGTTCGATCAATTCCCCCACACTTAGACTTTTGTACTTCTGAACAAAAGCAATTAAGTACAAAATTCCAAGTTTAAAACACTAATGCATTTGAAAGATGAGCAATTTCATAACTAGAAAACAATGGATCAATTAATCAAATTCTTCAAGCCAACAGTGATAATCAAGCGATGTAAAGGAATTAGCTGACCATACAATCCCAAAATATTAAAATGAAGCATAGGAGAACTCTCAAGGTATTATAACTGTTTCACTAATCTCACCTCATTGGAATAATTTCACTCTAGTTCACTTAATCAATACCTTACCATAGGCTTGTAACAACTCTAACATCTCCACTATTGATAGCAATTAATGTAATGAATCAAGAGGACTTAAAGGCTTGTAATGTTGGATGAAGGCTAAATGGAATGAATGAATGAGAAAAAGAAAACAGTTTATATGCAAGTCACAATTAATAACCAAGATCATAGCATCTAAATAATTTTACAAACTTTTGCCAATTCCCTTGAAAATTCATGAACAAATGCCTTCTTCATTTTTTTTTTTCTTTTTTTTTTTTTGTTTTTTTTTTCCTTTTCATATACATGGCATTTCACATTTTTATTGGCAATTCTCTTTTGATTTTTAGAATACTATGAACACTATGAGTAATGACATGCATACAACATATGAATGGCTCAAAAAGGGAAGCAAATGGTAGATGAATGTAGGTTTGTGTTTGGAAAAAATGATTAGAATTGAATGCCTCTTTCATTTTCACCACAATAACGCAACTACCGCTTTGAAAAAGAGTTGAAACAAGTTCTAGAAGGTGAAAAACCAAGTGAACATGCACACATGGAAAGAATTTAAGGCTCAAATATCCTTCCAACAAGGTTTTCTCCATTGCTCACTTCAACACAATCAATTGCATAGTAAGTTAACCACAAAACATTTACTTAACTATTCCAAGTGTTAACCTTACAAACACAACCAATCAAAACATTGCAATCAGTTAAAATAATGCTCAACTCTTAAATGCACAAGTGATATATAAACTCTCTTTTTCAAAATGAGGAGTAAGCAAAAATCCAATTGTGGGTTCATTTCTCTTCCCATTCATTTGAAAAACAAAACATGGTTTGATAAAGTTGCCTAAACACTAGATATTTTCTCATTTAAAAACAACCATTTAATTGGGACTTAAAATGTATTTCCCTCCCCCACACTTAATCAACACATTGTCCTCAATGTTTGTAAAGCAATTCTATTATTCTAACTTGTTCCTCAATGAAGTGGAAAGTTGTGAAGTCCAATTGCAATTGGAGCACAACACGTTAACATCATTTAAAGAGAGAAGAAACAAGAAACAAGTCATAATAATGAGAGAATTAGAGTGAAAAGGCACAATGGCAATTAAGTAAGGTAGTGGTCAAAATGCAAAGCATACATTGGGAGCTCTTATTCTGATTACTAAACTATTCTACTTCTACTTTTCTATCGGGATGGTCCCTCCCACACTTATTTCAAGCATTCGATTCACAATAGATTCAAACAATTCAAAATGACAAATGTAAGTGAAGGGAAGAGACAACCTGGCCTTAAGGAGGCTTTGATGATGAATCATGATAGAGCTTGAGGAGATGACCATTGACTTGAAATTCCTTTCCAAAGAGTCTCATCAATCAGCTCTACCATGCCAAATGAATGCACTTTGGTGATAGTGAAAGGGCCATACCATTTATCTTTAAGCTTCCCATCAAACAACTTGAATCGGGCCCTAAATAGCAGAACATGATCACCAACTTTGAAATCTTTTCGTAAAATCTTCTTATCATGAAGTAGCTTGGTCTTTTCTTTGTAAATGCGAGAGCTCTCATAAGCTTCTAATCGCATTTCTTCAAGCTCTTGGATTTGTAACTTCCTTTCCAAGCCAGCTTCTTCCACATCCATATTGCACATTTTCACAGCCCATAGGTTTTGTGCTCCAATTCTACCGGAATATGACATGCTTTACCAAAGATAAGCCGGTATGGAGACATTCCTATTGGTGTCTTGAAGGAGGTTCTATATGCCCATAGTGCTTCCTCCAACCTTGAGCTCCAATCCTTTCTTGAAGGCTTGACTATCTTTTCCAATATGTGTTTGATCTCTCGGTTGGATACTTCCGCTTGCCCATTCGTCCGTGGATGATAAGAGGTGGACATTTTGTGGGTTACCCCAAGCTTAACAAGTAAGTTATCAATAACCTTATTGTTAAAATGGGAACCTCTATCACTCACTATAGCCCTCGGTACTCCAAATCTACAAAAGATGTTAGACTTGAGAAACTTGGAAACCGTTTGGGCATTATCTTTCCTAGTAGGGATGGCTTCTACCCACCTAGAAAGGTAATCTACGGCTAAGAGAATGTAGGTAAAGCCAGATGATGGTGGAAAAGGACCCATGAAATCGATACCCCAAACATCAAATACCTCACAAAAGAGCATGGGTTGTTGTGGCATCTCATGCCGTTTACCTAACCCCCAAACCTTTGACATTTATCACATGCCTTACAATATAAATAGGCATCCTTAAACGGGGTAGGCCAGTAAAAGCCGGCATCTAACACTTTCCTAGAGGTCTTTTGAGCACTAAAGTGTCCACCACAAACCATTGAATGGCAAGCAGAAAGAATGTCCTTGGACTCAGCCTCTGGAATACACCTCCTGATAACTTGATCATTGCATAGTCTCCACAAATATGGCTCATCCCAAATGTAGTGTTCAACTTCTCGTTTAAGTTTTTGAGCCTGAAAGGAAGACAGATGCTCAGGAATGAGTCCGGTCACAATATAATTCACTAGATTAGCAAACCAAGGAACATAGAGAGATATAGACATAAGAGATGCATCAGGGAATCATCACAAATAAGGTCGAGTCAAGTACTCCCTGGTACCATCGGTAGTCTACTCAAGTGATCTGCTACAAGGTTCGTAGTTCCGTGTCTATCTTTAATGCTCATATCGAACTCTTGTAGCAATAACATCCATCTAATGAGCCTTGGTTTTGATCGGGGCTTGGTGAAGAGAAACTTCACAAATTGCATGATCTGTATACACAACCACTTTAAAATTGATTAGGTATTGTCCGAACTTGTCTAATGCAAATATTACAAGAAACAGTTCTTTTTCAGTGGTAGTGTAATTCTTTTGTGCACTATCCAAGGTTTTTGATGCATAAGCAATCACATGGGGCAACTTGCTATGCTTTTGTCCTAACATGACCCCACAGCAGTAATTAGAGGCATCACATGCTAGTTCAAAAGGCAATGTCCAATCTGGTGCATTTAGAATAGGAGGAGATATCAAGTGTGCTTTTAACTCATCAAATGCTTGTTTGCAAGAAGTATCAAAGACAAAATCAACATCTTTTTGCAATAGTTTAGATAAAGGTAGAGCTATTTTGCTAAAATCTTTTATGAATCTCCCAAAAACCCACATGCCCTAAGAAAGAACGAAGTGTTTTAAGATTAGTGGGGTAGGGCAAGGAGGAAATCACCTCAATTTTAGCTCTATCAACCTCAATGCCCTTGCTAGATATCAAGTGACCAAGTACTATTCCATGATTAACCATGAAATGACACTTCTCATAATTTAAAACCAAATTTTTCTCAATGCATCTAGCAAGAACATTGTCCAAACTATCTAAACAAGCATCAAATGAGTTACCATACACTGTAAAATCATCCATAAAAACTTCCATGCAATTTTCAAGAAAATCAAAGAACAAGTGACATCATGCAACGTTGGAAAGTGCTAGGTGCATTGCACAATCCGAACGGCATTCTCCTATATGCATAGGTACCAAATGGACAAGTAAAAGTGGTCTTTTCCCGATCTTCAGAGCAAGTGGGATTTGAAAATATCCCGAATAACCATCTAGGAAACAATAATGGCTCTTACCGCTAACCTTTCAAGCATCGATCTATGAAAGGTAAGGGAAAATGATCTTTCCTAGATGCTTCATTCAATTTCCTATAGTCTATGCACACTCTCCAAGCATTTTGCACCCTAGTAGGTATCAACTCATCATTTTCATTCTTTACCACGCTTATCCCACTCTTCTTAGGCACCACATGCACCTGACTAACCCACTCACTATCAGAAATTGGGTAAATGATACCCGCACTCAATAGCTTGGTTACTTCTTTCTTAACCACATCTAAAATTAGGGGGTTGAGTCTCCTTTGGGGTTGCCTAAGAGGTTTGGATTCCTCATGCAAAAGGATCTTATGGGTTCAAATAGCTGGACTAATCCCAGGAATGTCAGCTAAAGTCCAACCTAGAGCCTTCCTATTTCTACTCAAAACATCAAGCAATCTCTCCTCCTCACTCACGAGACAAAGAATTTGAAATAATAACAGGCAATTTTCCATCGCAGATAGAAGGAAAGCATATTTCAAATTAGAGGGAGAGGTTTAAGCTCTAAATCGGGAGGTTGGATAATAGAGGGAATTAGTCTAGGAAGATCAAGGGTAGTAGGAATACTCCCTTTGCAAGCTTAAGAGGTGCATGACTCGTGCTAAGCTCCATGGACTCTACCACTTGTTCATTGGTCTTCCCAAGTGTTAAACCAACACTAGGTTGGCTTACAGCAGCAACAGGCTTGGGAAAGTAGTCTCCTTCATACCTACTTCACAAGGAGTGATTAGCTCATTCAAAATCTCAAGGTATAAGGAGTGATCTTAGTTCTATGATTAAGTAATGAGTTAGAAAGTTGCCCTTTAACCACATTGTGTTTAGGTCCAAAGTGAGTCACATGAGAGGATGTCTTCATCGGTGTAAGGGCTATCCCCTTGGAGAACAAATCATCCAAGTCTTGGCTACCGACTTCAAACTCGGCTTCCTCCTCCGGTTTGTGACTGAAACATTGAGAAAAACACCTCCTCACAAGCATCATCACTAGATAGTGAATCATTTGAAAAATTAAGCTCAAATGAACTAAGGGAAGTAAGAGAAAAATCATCAAGGGATGATAACCAACAATCAACCATCGATGAGTCAAGGTTGGAAATCTCACTCCCAAGTGAATCAAAATTATCAACAGAATGAAAGGGAAATTTATCATCACATGAATCCAATGAAATACCACATTCAAGATCACAATTATCAGTGTGCAAATTAAGCTCATATTCATCAACCACATCATCAATGGCTAAATCAATTGAGTTCAAACCTAATAAAGAGTAATCTTCAAAGGATGTTTCATGGCTTCATACATATTAAAACTTAGCTTATTGCTACCACTTCCATAGTGATTGAACCATCTCTCATGTCTATCAAGGTACTAGCTGTTCTCATAAAGGGTCTCCCTAAGATAAGGGTGGATTCACTAGACTCATGAGACATGTCTAACACATAGAAGTCAGCGGGGAAAACCAAGTCTTTGACTTTAACAAGCAAATCCTCAATGATGCCTAGTGGGTGCCTAATGCTCCTATCAGCTAATTGGAGAACCACACTAGTCCTCTTAAGGTCCTTGACACCAAGAGATTTAAAAATGGCACTAGGCATGACATTAATGGCTGCACCTAAATCTAACAATGCTTGAGCTACATTCACATTACCTATGGTACAAGGTATAGTGAATGAGCCGGATCCTTGCACTTAATCGGGAGTTGGGGCTTGAAAAGGGCAGACACATTAGAGCTAATTTGCACTCTCTCATTAGGCCTAAATTTCCTCTTGTTAGTACAAAGCTCTTTCAAGAATTTGCAATAACTAGGCATAGATTTAACAAGTTGAAAGAAAGGAACATTGATATGTAGCTTGCTAAACAAATCATACATTTCTTTCTCATTTTGTTTCTCATGCATTTTCTTCCCTTGAAAGTAAGCTTTAGGAAAAGGGAGTTGAGAAATTTTTACCTCCTTACCATTAGTACTAGGTAAGATGTCTTCCTCGCTTGTCTCACCCTTCTCATAAGTGCTTCTTTCCTTGGAGCCAACCTCTCGAAGTGGTTGTTGTTCCACTTGAGGTTGCTCAACCGCTTTGCCATTCTTCTTCTCAAGGATAGCCTTCTCTTTCAAGCTCTCGAATCGGTAGCTTTATTGGGCTCAATGGTGGACTTTCAACCTCTATTTCCTCATCCACCTCATTGTCAACCTCTTCAGGAAATGCACCTTCTTACCACTCCTTAACTCAATAGCATTGAGTGATTTAGGATTGATGACAGTATTTGAAGGAATAGAACCACTTGTCTTAGCATGCACATCACTCACCGAATTAGAGAGTTGAGTTAAGTGAGATTGCACAGTGTTGTTCTTCAACTCCAATTCTTCCAACTTCTTGCACACATAAGCCATTTGATTACTATCATTTGCCCTATCACCTTGTAGCTTTTGTAGGGTAGTGGAAATAGAAGAGAATTGACTCTCATTCACGGCTTTATCTTCCATCATCCCGTTGTTCATACTAGTAAGTTGAGAAACCATACTCTTCAACAATTGAGTGTGCTCATCTCCTTAGACTCTTGAATAGGCATCATTTGCCCCCGGTTTGACCCATATGGTTGGACTTGATATGATGAACCTTCTTGATTTCTCCAACCATAATTAGAATTAGGTCTTCTACCTTCATTGTAAGTGGTAGTGTTAGAATCCCATCTTTGTTGTTGTTGATTAGACCTTCCCGATACATGGCATTAATCTCCTCATGGTGAGTAGGGCATAGACTTGTAACGTGCATCATCGATCCACAACCATCACAACTAGGTGCAACAAGAGCTTGTGAAGTAGGAGAATGAGGTGCTTGTTGATGAATACTCAGATTATGAAGCTCAGATGTGATTAAGGAAAGTTGTGAAGTGATCGTATCCATCTTTGATTCAAGTGAGACAATCCTGTGGTTGGAACCAATATCACAAACTCCTCTTATCTCCCTCACATTATACTGTTGAGTATTTCTAGCTCTTATCCGGATTTGAGCCCATGCCTCTTCAGAAGTGCAATCTTCCAGAGAACCTCCAGCTGCAGCATCTAGAATCCCTTTCTCATTAGGCAGAAGTCCTTCACGAAAATATGTAATCAACTGTTCATCAATGATTTGATGATGTGGACACTTATCTAAAAGCTCCTGAAAGCGACTCCAGTAGTCATAGAAGGACTCAGCGGTCTTGTCGATCGAGTAAATCTCCTTTTAAGCTCTCCAATCCTTGAATCAGAAAGTACTTTTCCAAGAAAGCTTTCTTCAAATTTACCCATGAATGTAGAGCATCGGTGACATGCCTCGGTAGCATCATATACCACTCTTTAGCTTTCCTCCAAGGTGAAATAGAACACCTTTAATTTCACATCATCTAAGCCAGCCCAACGGGCTTCATATTTGAGCAAGCCACGTGAAAAGCATTGAGATGGCTATAAGGATTTTCCTTTTCAAGGCCATGGAAGCGAGGTAACGAATTAAGCAAAGGACCTTTAACCTCAAAATTGACCTCAAGGTTAGGGCATGCAATGTTGAAAGGATCATGAGTGACATCCGATCTTGTTACATCCCTAATAGTTCTCCTTGGTTGAGCATTGTTATCACCTTCCATAATTGTACCTTGTGAAGCACAATCACTTAAGTCAATGAAAAATCAAGATTAAAAGAATGCTCGATTCCCCTCAACTAGGTCGGACATATAAAGTCATCAAGCAAGCAATGAAACAATGGAGTACCAAAATTGTCTTGCACACAAATTCAAGCAAGAAAATGTGCAAGATGGAAGGAGTAGAAGTGTATGTGAGTATGTATGATGTGTATGGACAAGTAGAAATGCTTTGGAATGCAAATGCAAAAACAAAGAAAATCAAGATATTTGTTTTTTTTTTTCTTAAAAAAATTGATGCAAGAAAACAAACTATGGAAAAATTTGAAAATTATGAAAAATTGAAAGAAAACCTAATAGGCTCAAAAGGGCAAACCCCGGTCAATCTAAACCAATTGACACTTAGTAAACCAAAGGAGTCAAAATTGACTCCCCGGAACCGGCGCCATTGATTTGACGGAAAAAACCTTAGTCGCCTCGTGGTCAAATCACAATTTCCACAAATTAAAATGCAATACAAGGCAAATAACTCGGATCGTTCTCTTATCAAGGAGCCTTTTATTTTGAATTCCTAGGTTAAACTAAGTGCTAAAATCATGGTTAGAAAAGGGGTTTTGAAATTGATTTTCTTTAAACTAAAATTCATAAAAATATAAAGAAACTAATTCTATTGTTTTTGGTTTTTTTGGAAAATAATGAAGAATGCTTTGGATTAAAAGGGGTTAATGATGGAAGCTCTTGGTAATGAAGGAGTTGGCTATCATTGCTTAAAAATATATATGGGAGTTAAACTTTCATTAAGTCTAAAGAACAACCTCAAGATAACACTTGAGTCCAATAATCTCAATTAATAGTAGCTCCTACAAACATAGCAAACTACTACCTCTTGAAATATTGTTAAAACCACTTAATGTGTAATTTAAATTGGGATGATACAATTTGTTCTTCTCAATTAGAATGTTCTAACGAACCATTCAAAAACTAAAATCAACTATGATTACTAATCACAAACATGACAACAAGCATAATTTCATCAAGCATATAAAGAGATATAGAATATGAACCTCAAACTAATCATCCAATTAAAACTACAATAATCAATCCACATGGACACATAACAGCAATCCAAGTCTCACAATTAAATAATGATAAACCTAAACAAGGAAATCAAACAGATAATCTAAGCAAAAGGTTGAATTAAATAACTCCCCTATTGAAGCACAAATACTCAAGCCACAATTCTCCATCACCAAGAACCTAAGGTTTAGCTACACATAGCCATTAAAAAGTCCAACACAATCTGTAAGAGTGAACCAGCCATAGAAATCAAGCTTGCCGGAATCTGGGAATTTATCACCGGAAAATGTAGAACTCGCCGGAAAATTCACAGGATTCGCCGGAATCTGGAGAAAATGGCAAGAAAAATCGCTGTTCTGATCTCTGGAGTGCTGAACGGTGGGAACGGTGAGGAGGAAGAAGAAAGGGAAGGAAAGAAGAGGTCCAAGGTTGTTCGCTGGTCTCTTCTCCCTCTGGTCCGTCTCTTTTTTTTTTTCAGTTCGCGGCTTCTGGTTCTCTTCTCCGGTGACCGGATAAAACGATGAAGGTTGATGATGATCGAAGCTTTTTTTTCTTTCCCCAGCTCCCTCATCTCTGGTTCTCGCTCTCTCCCGATCCAAGGTCTCCTCTGGTTCCTTCTCCTTTCTCTGTTCCAGCGGCTGTTCCCCTTTTCTTTCTTTGCGTATCGGGCTTTTCCTCCAAGGAGAAGGGAAACCTAATTTCAAAATGCTAAAAACGCAGCAGTTCTGTCTTGAAAAATCAAAAACGCACAGCTTCACTTTGGGCCCTCTCTGTCAATTCATTCGATTTTGGGCCCTTTCTGTCAGCAAAGTTTGGGCCCTCTCTGTCAATATCTCTGATTTTGGGCCTTTTTCTGACAGCGATTTAGGTCTTCTCTCGACATTAATTCTGGTCCTCAAAAGATCCCATTTTCTTCTAAACACCTACAATGCAAGATTAAACACAATGTAGCATCAAAAGTCCAAGAAGTCATTTGCATGAATAATTAATAAATTATGACCATTTTGCCTTTAATTTCACTTAATTCAATACAAATGTCCCTAACTCAAATTAATGTTTAATTATGCAATAATGTCCCAGAAAATGCATTAAGAATCCCAATTTAATTATGAAAAGTCATATAAAAATATGGTTCGATCAAGCACATATATGGCTACAATAAACATCGAGTTCGTGGTTACAAAGACGCGAACGCACCTTCGCTGACTCGAATCTCTGCAGAATTTGACATCTGGATCCGAGCTCCATCACCTATGTCCTATAAGGATTATAATGTTTCTATTAATGATCAACATCATAACAGTCATTTTAGTCATAAATGACCATTTTACCCCGACTCCCTAAATCATGTAAATTTTGCAAGACCATCTCGCTATTTGACTCTAATCTTCCAAAATTTTGCCATAACTCTTCTTCTCCAAACATATTTTCAAATAAATATCATATTTAACCCTAAAACATGATATCTAAACTAATTTGGAAGATTAAAGATCAAACTAGCATCTTTTTACTTTATAACTACCGGTAAAAGAAACACTAGAATCTTAAGACTAGGGACCGGGAACTTACTCTTAACTTCGCTTACTTTTTTCCTCAAGATCTCTTCCTTCTTTCTCTTCTCCAAAATTTCTTTAACTTTAGCAAGAGGAATTTGGTGAGAAAACTCAAAGGGATGGAAGCCTATTTATAGGAAAAAATTCTTGCACTTATTCTAACACTTTATCATATCGAACCACAAACCATCGATCTTGTTTTCATTGCATGGCTTCATATTGGCCCCTTGCTTGGTGTTGGCCGACCTCCCCTCTCTCCCCTTTTGCAGAAATTACATCATCAAATGATGTCACATACTTGCTTTATGAACTTGTACTTATAAAGTTCCTGCTCTGCAGGTTTCCACCGCGTAATCTTAATTAATCTCAAAATTTCAACAACGTAGTCTTCGAGGTCTATTTCTTCCCCTTGAGAAATATTCTAAGTTAACAAATTTTTGATCCCACTAAGGGTATTTCCAGCCTCACGATCGACTATTTAGGACAAATCCTCGCTTGCCACTTTAAATGACTTCCTGCACACCAACCTCAACTGTGATAAAATCTAACCGATTCATAATATGTCCAGCTGAGTTTTCTCCTTAATCCAAGGATTTCAAGGTAAGATTTAATTTCTATTTCGGTTCTCATTTATCCTACTTGCTTTTTCCACAAATATCTCATTTTATATTAATTTTTATTACTAATATCATGATATTTTATTTTACAATTCTTCTTCTATTTTTTTCCCTACAATTTCGATCGCCCCTCATGGTTGACTTGTCAACTTTTCTTTATCTAATTAATCCATGCATTAAGTAGTTAATTAGGTAATTATCTTATTGCTTAATCCTTTGTTGCTTAATTGCTTTTAGGGATTAAGTGTAGTTCATCTTATACATTACTTAATCATGTCTAATTAATTGGCAATTACCTTTTGCTAATCTTGACCCTTCATTCCACCACTAATATCCAATTAGAGGTTGCACATAATTAACTTTGAATATCTCCTTGATTCATGCTTAAACAATTAGCCAATAATTATTTATTTAATTACTACAATAATTGTTGATAATTTTCTTATTTAGATTAATCATTTTCTCACAACTATTACAATGACATTGGTATTTTTTTATGTCCCATGTATTATATTAAAATCATGGGGTCACTTATGATCCCCAAAATAATATTTAATTTTGCTCTATTATTTTCCAAGGAAAATAATCCCAAAATTATTTAAACTAGAGACAACATAATTTCCTATTTTTAATAAATATTTATTTGTCTTTTAAGATTTATCACAATATTTTCAGGCTATGTTATGACCCATAATTGCATTTAGTGCTTTCCACTCTTTATTTTCTAATTTTAATAGAAAATACCCTAGAAAAATAAGGTAAATATGACTCCAAGATTTGAGACCACATATTCACCTGTCTCTACTCAAAGATTTTTACTAATTTATGATATTTATCATAAATACGATTTTTGCGCTTTACTGTACAGTAAAATAAAACACTGCTTAAACTTTAAAATACTAAACCAATCTTGTTGCCTATAAGAGTACAATAATTGACAACTTAGGAAACCACTACTATGAGATTCTGAAGTTCAAGTACTATTTTCTTTTCTTTTTCCCTTTCAAAAACATTGAGCTTCAAATTCCACGTAACCTCCACTAAAACAAAATTTTAAGCTCTTAAACCTTCACGACAAATAAATCAATACCCTTCATGGGTTTTTTAAATCTCTGCTTAAACTGAAAATTTTGTACTGCCAAAGAAATGAGTACATACCTCTGGCTAATGATCCACTGCTACTGCTAAAGAAATAATTAAAAATCAAAAATAAATAATTTGGTTAGTTAATAAGTGCAAAAACTAAAATATAGATTTTTATATCAACATATATATATATATATATATATATATATATATATATATATATATTTTTTTTTTTTTTTTGAAGAGGGAGGATACGAGTTTTTTTTTTTTTTTGGGATTAATATCAAATGCATTAATGACAAAAAATTACATCAGGAATGCTACAGTCGCACATGGGCACGACTGTCGCTTATTGCAAGTCTGGAGAGATATAGAAATATTGGCATGGGTGAGTTTAGTTCCCTGCTTTATGGAAATTGAAATAACTAATTAAAAACATATATCTCTATTAATAAATATTGGCATGGCTGAGTTTAGTTTCCTGCTCAGGCAGAATCATCTTTTGATGCACATTACTTCCAAGTTATTGAAAGAGGCGTTAAACAGAGGGCAGTTGATGATCCAACCAAGCGTTGCTCTGAAACAATGGAGTGAAATATTAGGGTTTAGCTGAGACCTTTTCCACAAGAAAGATTGAATTAATTGGCCTTGATAGCAAATCCAGGATTGACTATAAATTGTCGGTGATTTCCTATATTTCTCCAATAAAATGATCCGATCTGCTGCATTCTGCTGTTGGTGCCTATCCTACCAACCGTAATAGGCCTTTTAGTTGAATGAGTTGCCTCAATAGGTGCAGGATCCAGAGTTGGAGTAAAGGCCAATATGTTGTAAGACAATGAACAACTAATTTCCTTGATTACCAAATCAGGTGAAGTCTTATGACCCTGATGTAGAAGAAGATTTCTCTTCATCCATGTAGTTGAGAAACAATTTGATGATTTTTTCCATCATGATGAAGTTGTCTTCTTCAAAAGCTTCATGAGAATAAACTTCAGCCAATGCTTGAAACCAGTTAGATCCTCAGAAGGTATCGAATTCATAGCCCTCCAAACCACACAGCTTTTACGAATGGACAAGTAATGAACGAGTGTTCCAAAGACTCATTCTGTGAACACCCAAATACACAGGTTCCAGCAAACTGGAGATGATGTTTATTCAATATATCCACTGTTGACAGAGCATCAAAATATTCAATAAAATGTCAAGATTAAATATTTATTGTGATATTGATAATTTATGGAATATTTGTCACTTGGATAAATTTGGCCAAATCAAGAGCCAAAGAGGAAAGAAGAAACTTGTAGTAATGGATCATGAAAGGCACCGGCCACATGTTAGCCTCTTAAACAAGGCCATCTTCGGCCTAATTACAAGACAGATGGAATGCAATTTGGGCTCTTAATTGGGCTAAGGATTTCAGCCCAAAACAAGATAAATAGAAGGCCTTGGATACTTAGAGAAGGCCCAAAGTTTTTGGCCCAAAAAAAAAGAAGGATGAAGACAATGGTGGACCCTTACATTGGGCCAAGAATTTTAGCCCAAATCAAAGAGAAAGGGAAACAAATTGGACCCTTAAAAGGCCAAGGATTTCGGCCCAAAGGTTATCAATAAAGCAAGATGAGTCACAAGCCACATGTTTCCAACTTAAGCAACACTTGTTCTTCATATAAGAGAAACACTTGGCACACATGCACATTAAACACACACACAACATTTCACATCCATTCCTCTCATTCATACAGCTGATCCTCTTCTCCCTCAATACCCACGGCAAAAACAACTCACACACACCAAAACACTTCAACTCATTCTCTTCTTTCTTCCCTCTCCCAAACCGTCGCCTCTCTCTTTTCTCTTCCAACCGTAACCCTTCTCCTCCAAACACCAACAATCTTTTCTTCTACCCACTCCAAACCGCGGTCACACACACATAATCCCTCAAACACTCATCTTGGAAGATCAATAGCTAGGTTAGATCAAGGCAGAAAGAAGGAGGAAACCACTTGAAGATTAAGGTAAGTTGCAAGTGTATTTGCAATTGCTCCTTCTATCTTCTTGCATGTTGAGATTGATGAGTAATAACCAACATGCATGTGGGTTTTTCTGGGTTTGGCCGAGAATTTAAAGACGGAAAAGTGAAGAGGAAGTGATCATAAGAACAAGATCAAAGGCTAGCGGTAACATCCCAATCTTCCTCTTGTCATTTTGGCGTTTCTTGGTTTGAAACCAAAAATTTTGTCTGAACCAAAACTCAGGAAACCAAAATGATTTTTCGTGATTTTAAGGTTTTCAATGAGTTTACTATAAAAAAATGGAGTGGAAATAAGGTGAAAAACAATTTTGGAAACAAAGGATTAAAATAACATAAGTTGTAAAACAGCCAGTTTTAGAGTTTCTAGAGGCAGTCGACTTGTGTAAAGTTTTTGACTAAGTAAATGGATTCCAAAATTATGAAAATTTCCAGATGTGTAGTAGACACATAGAACTTTGATTTGATTGGTCATTTGTAGTTTTTGGAATTCTGTACAAAGTTATAAACTCTACAAACTAAACCAAGCCCTTGGAAGTTCATAATGGACAGTAGAGAGGTTTGGAAACCTCGGAATGACTTGATGTGTTCTTACCATTGGTGTTATTTTTCTGTGAAAAGATACTTGTCAAGGAACACTTGAGTTTTGGAAGTACACCATTTGGATTTTTGTGCATTTAAATATGAATTTTCAAAGTTTAATGAAAATTCTGGAAATTTAGGAATGAGTCCAAAAATGCTAAATTAGGGTAATTGAAATATATACCCTCAAATAATAAAGGTTGTAAGGGGTTAACATGATAATTAAGACCCATTTATCATGTGTAAGGACAAATATTAAATATTGTTTATCATCCCAAAATTATAGGAATTCCCAAGTGCTCAAGCACCACAAAGAAGTTGGATATACTTGGTTGTTGAGTTGCTACGTGGATAGGTAGTAACTATAATCCTCTATGACATGTGTATGCCGATATGTTGATTTTCCATGATTGTAGATTCGTGTCTTATACACGTGGTTGTTTACATTCAGTTGTTTTGTTATTTGGTCAATAGCAATTATCTTCCTATGTATTTAGGAATTCAGTGACTCAAGTAAGGTCCCGTGTTTGTATATTTTCCTATGTGCTTAGGAATTCGGGACTAGTAGAGTCCCACGTCTGCATATTTTCCTTGGGTTGAGGAATTTGGGACTCGTAGGGTCTTGCGTTTATTTTCCTAGCATTGTGGAATTTGGGACTCGTAGAGTTCTCGTGTTTATTTTCCTAGCATTAGGAATTCGGGACTTGTCCACCCTGCGTTGTTGGGCTTGTAGGGTCCATTCGCAGCTAACATAACATGTATGATATACTGTTTAATGTTGCTTTGCATTGAAGCTGAAAGTTAAACTGCTTTGTCTAAATTGTGGTATTTAATTATCATATATTGTATACACTATGCATAGAGATTAACATGTTACTTTGAGATTCAATTATGAATCTCAGACTTACTTAAAGACACAGGTAGTGGAACAAGACGGAAGGGAAAAGCGGTGTTGTAAGGTGGGAAGAAGAAGGTGAAACCCAGAAGGATTTCTTATTATTTTGTTATATTTTGTAAAGGATGTATAAGGATGTATTTAATTTATTTGGGATAATTCTATGTTAAGTATCCCTATGGGGATTAGTTTTTATCACCTTGCCAAGTTATGTTTTATACATATTATTAGTTTACTCATTCATTCAAACCATAACCACATGCTCTATTATGTTATACTCTGATATAGGACGGTAGACATATGGGGTGTTACAGTATCATTAAGAAATTTTCATATCAGTAGTAATTCTTTATATGGCAGGGCTATTGACCACAAAAATTTCCAAAAGCATAATGCAACTGCAGAGATGAATTCATTGTTATTTTATGAAAGTCAGACTTGACAGAGTAAATACCAGATGCATTCAAATCTCAGACCAATTTGTCATTAGACATGGCATAACTAGACAGTTGGGAGTTAAGGTTATGCTCATGGACACTGTTTACTTCAGTGGGTTTTGTCAAAATAGTGAGCACTTTAGAGCAGTCACCACTGTACAAACCAACTGTTGCCGGAGCATCACCCCCAAGATGACCGACCTTAAGGCCCCCTCCGAGATTGGAAGCGGTTCAAAATGTTGGAGGCAAGTAAGAGTAACTTGACTGTTGAGTGGTCTCATCACCATGAATGCGGCAAGTCATGGAATTAATTAGTAATATAATCCCAAGGACGACGAGGCAGTGTGTACATATATTTGTAGCTAGAGAGATTCCTATTGAATATTCTTGTTAGAGGAACATGGTGAAAAAGATGTGTTTTATGTTTTGCGGCATTTTCTCATTTTTTTGGGTCTGAAAAGGAATTCATTCGTGGTAAAATTTTATCCGGGAACTCATATATATTCTGAGGGGAATTATTATTTTACATAATTTCCACATCAATATCAACATTAGTCCCTTTCTTAATTAATTAAAACAGAGAATGTTTTGTTCTTTAATTGTAGTTTTATCTTGTATTAAGGACAATGCAATGCAAGATTTAAGTGTGGGGGAGAGATTGGCCTTGTCTTGATTATTGGGTTGCCATATGATTCAATTGCTTCTATATATCGTGCAACCAATCCATACTAATTGAAATTTTGACACTATGACACTACTACAAAATAGGGATACGGTGTCCTATTTTCGGTACATTTAACGTCCTTTTCAATGGGACGTCTATTTGGGGGCATTGTAGGCGGAACTTACGGCGTCTAATTAAAAATTAGACGCTGTAAGTTCGAGATTTTCTGGCATCCTAAAATTTTAGGACGTCATATGACTTTTTAAAAAAAAAAAACCCCGGTTCGGGGGTTGGCCGTGGAAAAGGAATCAGAAGTTTAATAACAAGAACAACATAACAACAAGCAACATCTATACTTCCAGAAAAACCAGCAATAACTACATATCAACAAAGACAGGAAAAGAACTAAAAGACTCACAAATGGAATCGATCCAAAATCGAATTAGATTCACCCAACACAAAGAAGGCATGGGGTAGAGAAACATAATCAGATCCAAAATCGGAGATGAAAGGGTGAGCGACGGAGGTACACGACGGAGTTCCGAGTCGAGACCCGGGCAGATCCGAGGGTTTGGTCCGCGAGCAAGACGGAGATCCTACGCCTTCATCGCAACCTGAGCCGCAGATCCACGAGTTTCATCACAACCTCGTGCAGATCCGGCGAGTTTCATCGCCACCCGGGCAGATCCGGCGAGTTTCACCGCAACCCAAGAAGATCGGCGAGCTTCATTGCGACCAGAGATCCGTTGAGCTTCATCGTGACCCGGGCAGATCCGTCGAGCTTCATCGTGACCCGGGCGAGATTCGGCGAGCTACGGGAGTTGGGAAGATGATGAAGTTGATGGTGTCGGCGAGATCCGGCGAGATGAAAGAGAGAAGGTGATGGAGATGAGAGAGGCCGATGGAGCGCGAAGATGGAGAAACGAAAGGTTGAGCGAATAATAATCAATCCCACTGGGGGATATTTCAATATTAAAACAAAAAAATTAAAGAGTCAGGAGCGCAAATGATCAATCCCGCGCCAAGGGGTTATTTCAACATTAAAAAAATAAAAATAAAGAGTTAGGCTCTGTAGGTGTAAAAAAGTCACTTTTTTGCGTCTAAGTTTGAAACTTAGACGCTAAAAGTGATTCTTTTAGCGTCTAAGTTACATAATTAGATGTCAAAAGTGAATTTTTTGGCGCCACACTTTTATTTACCGCACTTTTTCTTTTTTTGAATCACTTTTGGTGTCTAAGTTTTGATTTAGGCGTCAGTGATGCTTTTGGCGTCTAAATTAGAAACTTAGACGCCAAAAGTCAACTTTTCTCACATATAATTACAAGAATGTCACCGCCTTTATTTTTTACTTCCTTTGTTGTAAAATAGGACGCCAATTAGAGAAGTAAAAGCTATATTTTGTAGTAGTGTGATTTGGTAATGAGCTTTTTTTGGATAAATTGTTAATTGCAAGATTAGAATTTTGTATGACCATGATTGTGGTGGTTTGATTGATCCACTACCAAAAAAACCAAACTAACAACGAAGTTTAGGGACCAAATTCCATCATTAATCAATTAGTGATAGCCTATTTTAAGGTGGAATCATCAAATTAGTGCCCCTTCAGAACATAGAATAAGGGGAAAAGTGACTACCGAGTCCAACCTTTGTACTATTGCTCGCGACTAGACCATCTCACAAACACCACCGTTCCTTCTCCATTTCTCGTTTCCCCATGTGGTTGACGTTGAAGACGATTCCATGAACCACCCTCTATATTTCTCATTCCTCACCGATTCGACCAATTCCTCCCTCTGTCGGTTGAAGACGACTCAAGACTTGTGCGATTCCTAGACATCTTCACTACAATCCAATCTTACAAATTTCTCCACAATCACGAGTTGTTCCACCATCGATGAACCCTAGCTTAGCGATTTCTCGTACTCTCCTCGTCCCTTAGCAATGGCTCAAGACTCAAAACACTATTCATAAGCCATCCAAAATTCACTCTGGCTTTGCATCGGCTCACTATGTTATATTACATGCTTATTTTTTTTTTTTTTTTTTGCACGGGAATTTCCCTTCTTGACAAGGCTCAACTCAAGACCCAAAATACATTGTTTTTTTCCTTTTTCAAAGTATAACATTAATGGATGAAATATTACATGCTTTTTCATTTTTAATTACAGAATTTCATTTCCCTTATTTCCTTTTTTTTGCACGGGAATTTCCCTTCTTGACAAGGCTCAACTCAAGACCCAAAATACATTGCTTTTTCCTTTTTCAAAGTATAACATTAATGGATGAAATATTACATGCTTTTTCATTTTTAATTACAGAGTTTCATTTCCCTTATTTCCGTTTTTTTTGCTCGGAATTTCCCTTCTTGACAAGGCTCACACTACAAAAAGTGCCACTTTGTGGCGGTTAATTTGTAGCGGTCAAAATAAACCGCTACAAATATGCGAATTTGTAGCGGTTTATACCCAAAACCGTTACAAATTTGTAGCGATATGACTTCGCGCCAAGTGGCGCGCTAGTTCATAACGACATTTGTAGCGGTTATCATAAACTAACCGCTACAAAATATGGCGCGAGTTGGCGCCAAATTTGTAGCAGTTATTTTGTAGCGGTTTATTTATACAAACCGTCACAAATATGGCGCCAGTTTGGTGCCTTATGGCGCGCCATTAGTGGCGGTTTTGAAAACGCTACAAAACGCAAAAAAAAAAAAAAAAAAAAACGCTACAAATGTGAACCGCTACAAAACTCATTACATCAACCGCTACAAAGTGTGTAATATTGAAATTTGAATATTTCGAATCCCGCCAACCAAGTTTATTTAAAAAAATATATATGTTCATATTTGTAGCGGTTGTTAGTATAACCGCTACAAAATGTGATATTTTGAATCTTTTTAAAAAAATACCAATGAATTTTTGTAGAGGTTTTGAAACCGCTACAAAACGCAAAAAACCGCTACAAGCTGTGAACCGCTACAAAAATCATTACATCAACCGCTACAAAGTGTGTAATATTGAAATTTGAATATTTCGAGTCCCATAAGTTTATTTTTTTAAAAAATATGTTCATATTTGTAGCGCTTGTGAGTATAACCGTTACAAAATGTGATATTTTGATTTTTTTTTTAAAATGCCAATGAATTTTTGTAGAGGTTTTGAAACCGCTACAAAAGCTGTTACATCAACCGCTACAAAGTGTGTAATATTGAAATTTGAATATTTCGAATTCCGCCTAACGTTCATTCATTTGTAGCGGTTGTTAGTGTAACCGCTACACAATTTGAAAATTATATATTTTTTAAAATACTAATGAATTTTTGTAGCGGTTTTTAACCGCTACAAAACATTAAACCGCTACAGAATCCGTTACATCAACCGCTACAAATGTTACGTATATCCCTATAAATATTCCCACCACACCTCATCTCACACACTCATTCAGTTCTTCCCACTCCCCTCTCTCTCGTCTTCTCTCATTTCTTCTCACCCTTCCAAAATCTTAAATTTCAATGTTTTATTTTTCCTTCTTATAATGGTGATACTATTTTTTTTTTCCTTATCCAGAATTTTAAGTATATTTCCTCAATATTCCTTCTATCATCATCAACTTTCTTTACATAATCAAATATCATCTAATGTACAACATAATTTTTTTGCTCAGAGGTGGACAACACAATAAATCCTTATTATCTACATATTCTCAATATTATACCTACATAATATTTATACTTATCTAACTTAAGTTAATCATTTTTTAAATATTAACTATTATCATTTAATTTGTCACTTAAATAATAAAAATATTCAATATAATATTGAAACAATGGACACAAATTATGATTTTTTTCAATTTTTAATATTTTGTAGCGGTTGTAAAACCGCTACAACAACCGCTACAAATTTTAATTTAAATTCGATTAAATATTTGTAGCGGTTTTACCATCGTTAAAAATTTGGGCGCCAATTTTTTGAAAATTCGTCATCTTGAGAGCATTTTGTAGCGGTAATACAAAACCGCTACTAATACATAGCTACTAATACAGTAGCGGTTTTACTACATGAGTAGCGGTTTTAGACAACCGCTACAAATCGATTGCCACAGTGGATTTTGTCGGTTTGAGTAATCGCTACAAATAGCATTAGTAACGCCTAAAAACGCTACAAATACGTCATATTAACCGCTACTAATGATCGTTTTTTTGTAGTGTCAACTCAATCAATATATATAAAATAACACATCCCTTCAAGCCATTCAAAAATGGCTTAGCAATGGCTCAAGACTCAAACACTATTCATAAGCCATCCAAAATTCACTCGCTTTGCATCGGCTCACTATGTTATATTACATGCTTTTTCATTTTAATTACGTAATTTCATTTCCCTTATTTCCGTATTTTTGCTCGGACATTTCCCTTCTTGACAAGGCTCAACTCAAGACCCAAAATACATTGCTTTTTCCTTTTTCAAAGTATAACATTAATGGATGAAATATTACATGTTTTTTCATTTTTAATTACGTAATTTCATTTCCCTTATTTCCTTTTTTTGCACGGGTTTCCCTTCTTGACAAGGCTCAACTCAAGACCCAAAATACATTGTTTTTTCCTGTTTCAAAGTATAACATTAATGGATGAAATATTACATGCTTTTTCATTTTTAATTACAGAATTCCATTTCCCTTATTTCCTTTTTTTTTTTTGCACGGGAATTTCCCTTCTTGACAAGGCTCAACTCAAGACCCAAAATACATTGTTTTTCCCTTTTTCAAAGTATAAAAGTAATGGATGAAATATTACATGTTTTTTCCTTTTTCATTACAGAATTTCATTTCCCTTATTGCCTTTTTCTTGCACGGGAATTTCCTTTCTTGACAAGGCTCAACTCAAGACCCAAAATACATTGCTTTTTCCTTTTTCAAAGTATAACATTAATTGATGAAATATTACATGCTTTTTCATTTTTAATTATAGAGTTTCATTTCCCTTATTTCCGTTTTTTTTGCTCGGACATTTCCCTTCTTGCCAAGGCTCAACTCAAGACCCAAAATACATTACTTTTCCCTTTTTCAAAGTATAAAATTAATGGATGAAATATTACATGTTTTTTCCTTTTTCATTACAGAATTCCATTTCCCTTATTTCCTTTTTTTTTTGCTCGGACATTTCCCTTCTTGCCAAGGCTCAACTCAAGACCCAAAATACATTGTTTTTTCCAATTTCAAAGTATAACATTAAAGGATGAAATATTACATGCTTTTTTCTTTTTAATTACGAATTCCATTAAAATAAATTGTTAAAATAAAAGTGAATCGGCGGTGTGGAGAGCAATGGTGAAGAAGCACCCGAAGGTGTGTGAAGTGAGCCAGCATTTCCTCACTTAGAGGAAGATCGTCGTCGGACGCGCCCATCGTTATCCGCTCTTGGCAAGTATTGAAGACGGTTCGAATCCTAGGGCTCTGTCTTCGCAAATCTGGTGAGGTTGATTTTTTCAATCTGGCTTTGAAGCATGTTGTAGTAGCATGAGGAAGGAGCACCCTAAAGTGTGAGCATCATATAGCATTGATTTCTCTGGAATTCTATTTTCTTGATATTTTGATTTCTCTGGATTTTCGGCCTCTTTCTATTTTTCTCGATATGTGAGCATCATTTCGTTCATTTACATTCCATAAACACTCACTACCTAAAGATGGTTCCGAATGAAGAAGCGGTTCGATATTAATAGCAAGACAACAACGAGAAGAAGACATTTTTTAATGACCTTTGCATCTCGTAAAAATGAACTTATGAATTGATGGTTTTGTTTTATAGCTGCGTGTCATCCTCAATTCATGTGATTATAAAGGGGTGCGATCAACATTCAATGAATTGAAGGGATTTAACATTCTCTACTGCATCTTCATTAACTTGCTTTGCCATTTTTCTTAATTAGTTGTTTATATAAGCACTTGGTTTATTGGTACTCATTCATGTTGGATAAATTGAATTTATTTGATTTTCTCGAACTTGAGCGCTAGCTTTTAACCTTGGAGGCAATATGTGCACTCTAAAAGGTTTATGCATAGAAAAAAAATATCAATTCTCCTCCTCCTTTACATTATACTTTTCGATGAGATTAATTATTTGGTGCATGTTTTATCACATCAAGGTTCAATTTTTATTGGTTGTGCCTTATCACTCCTTTTTATGATCTATATTATTATCTGATAATGTTTTTTTTCAATAAAGTATTTAATCCTCAACATTAATTCCTCTGCATCTGCAGCTAAGTTGCGATTTTGGCCTCATCTAAATTATCTAAATTATGGTGATTTTGTAATACCCTAAAAATCACACTTAGGTAAATATCAAAATTGAGTAAATAATACCTATTGTAAAAATATATTTGAAATAGGGAAGGATATTGCCCCTAATTTAGGTAATTTATTAAGTTACAAACTTGGAAAATTTGTGGAAGAATACTCAAAAAGTAAGGAAATGACCGAAATACCCCCGTAAATGCTAAGATAATGCAGAGACATGAAAACAAAGATGTCAATACAAAAGTTATGAGGTAATGGGGCATGCTAATTAAGAAAATTATCAAATGTTGATAAGAAAGTAATTAGGTAATTATTGGCTAATTACTTAAGCATAAGCAAAGGAAATTCATAAATAATTATGTAAAACCCTAAAATTAGTGGTTTTTGTTTTAAAATTAGTAAAAACATGTTTACTAATTAATTGGAAATTTTGGAGAAAAATAGTTGAGTTTAGGTATTTTTAGGCCTAAATACAAGAATGGATCAATTAGATAATTTTGTGGAATTTTTGGGAAAAATTAAATAAGTAAATGATTAAATAATTAATTAAATAAAAAATAAATATTTATTAGATATAAATGAAGGGCCAGCCGAAATTGGGCCAAGAAAAAGAAGAAAAAATGAATAAAAATGAAATGAAAAATAAGTTTGCAACTTGCTATTATTTTAATATTATAATTAATTAAAGTAAAAATTATGAATAGTAATTTAGAAATTAGGAAACGGATCCTATCTAGAGATCTAGGAATGAGATTTCCAAAGTCGGATGAAATATTGATCGCTGAGTTATTATCTTGATTAGACTCTTCCTAAGTAAATTAAAAGTTTGTGCATTTTCCTAATAAAACAAAATAGGAAAAATGTAGATAGGCATATTTTTGGATATAAAGAAAATAAATTCTAACTCAATATCTAAGAATGAGTTTGAATTTATCTAGACATATTTGGAATCGTGAATTTTTCTAAAGAAGTTGATGATTCCGTAAATGCATTCTCAAACCTGGACGCGTTTGGACACGTTTTCGAGAAAACTTCAACAGATCTGTTGGAGCCCTATATGGGATCAAAATTTAGGTTAACTTGGACATTTCTAGTAAGTAAGGAAATGGTTTCAAAGTTGTAAATCCAGTTTGAGATTTTTCCGAAATCACGCGAATCGGGTACCTATCTGGGAAATTCTATTGCAGGGTTTAAAGCAACCCAAATCACCATTTTTGGACCACTCCAAGGGTGCCACATCAGCTCTCCAAGTCGACCAAAGGCTCCCTGGACATGGAATAAACACCATTTCATGTTTGATTTTCCATGGTTGAAACAACTTTGAAAATGCCCAAAATACCCTTTCAAATCTCTATAAATAAGAGGCCTTGCCTCTTGAAATCTTCACACCAATTTCCACTCCTCCTTTGGCCGAAATCTTAGAGGGAGAAAGTAGAGAGAGAAGCTCTGGAAAAATTCTGGAGAAGTCTTCAACGGGTAAGTCCTTCGGTCTTTAGCTTTTAGTTCGGTAGTTAGTAGAATTGTTAGATAGATTTAGCAAGTAGGAGTGAGATTTCTACTATTGTTTTAGGCCTCATTGCATTGAAAAATATGCCTGAAGAGGTAAAAACATAGTAGGGATTAAGTCCCCGAAAGTTGAAGTCTTCGTAGTTCTTTCAATAGTTAGAGTAGTAATGCTAGAGTAGCCTTTATTTTTCAAAGTATGATTAGATATCATATGATAGGGCTATTTTAGTCTAGAATTTCGAAAATCATAATTGCGTCGAAGTTCTGGCGAAATTTCGGGAAGAAAATTTGTAAGAGTAACGAAGTGCTGGCAAAATCCCGCCAATTAGGGGTATAGGGGCAAAATGGTAATTTTTACCTAAAATGCCAGATATAGTATCAAATCACTAATAAAAGTGATATTACTCTTATAGGACGTCAGAAATCCTAGTTTGCTGCCGTCATTACTGCCAAAGTGCATTTGTCGGACAAACCGCTTTCCGTCCGAGTAAAGTAGCTTTTGCCGAAACATCTACGTACATCAATGAAGGTACGTCCGCATCGTAACACTAACTCGATATTTATGGTATGCATGTATGTGCTATGTGTAGTGTATGTGGTAGTTGATTGCTCGTGATATGTTATGTACTGTTGATATGTTCACGTTTGCTAAGGGCCACACATTATATGTGCTATTGGGATTCGAATGCTATGGGCCAAACGTTGCTAAGGGCCATACGTTGCTAAGGGCCACACATTTTATGTGCTGTTAGAATACGTTGCTAAGGGCCACACATTTTATGTGGCCGTTAGAATACGTTGCTAAGGGCCACACATCCGCTCGGGGCTTATGTGCTATGGGATGCGCTTTGCCGTATGTGATACTTATGTTGTTAGTGATGTGAATGTATGTAATGCATATGTTGTGTATGTAAATATGAGATTAAACGTTACTCGAGGTCCGGATGCATCGGATCTCGCTCTTAACCTAGCGTCAGTTCCGGAGGATCGAGGACCGAGGAGAGAGGCAAGCGGCCGAGTAGAAGACCCGGCTGAAGACTTCCATTTTGTTGTTCCAGCGGAAGCCTTTCTTTTGTTATATACTTTTGAACCACGCGGTTTCTGTACCGCTTCTGTAAATTTGCCAGACTTACGGCATTTTATATATACATATCAGTTACTCAATCGCTCCGATGCTCTACTCTGATTATTTTGAAATGATGTTTGATAAAAAAAATTTATACCGCTTTTGAAAAGTTGGGATGTTCTGATTTCATCTTTGATAGAAAGGTAAAGGTCCCCGAAAGTTAACACCATTAGTTTAACTTAACGGAAAATACTAACTCAACAATTTTTAGCGATGATTTGTGCATTTAAATGCCGACTCAAACATGTTTATATGTTAGTATTTTAATAAATTAATATTTTAACGACTATTATACGTTTTTCACTGTTTGTAAAGATTAAATACTTTTTTTTGTCCGTGAAAATTAAATATTTTTCAATTAATAGGATTTAAAATATTAATTTATTAAAATACTAACATATAAGCATGTTTGGTCAGCATTTAATTGCACAGTCATCGCTAAAAATTGTTGAGTTAGTATTTTCCGTTAAGTTAAACTAACGGTGTTAACTTTTAGGGACCAAACGTGTACTTTACAAACTTAAGGGACTAAAATGATACCAGAGGCAAACATAAAGGACCAAACGTATACTTTAGCCAAAAAAAAAAAAAAAGAAAGAAGTATAGAAACAATGAAGTTTTAATTACCAAATGGATAAGACTTAGAATTGAACCACTTTTGTGAACATTTTTTTATTGGTAGTAAAGTTAGAGAAATTACCAACTCAAGTAATCGGTGCTCTTTGACAAAAATGAGTCTTTTGACAAAAGCACACTTTATCCTTCAGACGGAAAGAAAGGAAATGGCACAGAATGCCATAAATGCAAAAGATGGAAAAATTAAATTAAAAGGGAAAGTTATTGAAAGAATTTTATATTTATTTAATGAAAAGGGTAAGAGATGGATAGATGAAATCCAGTGAAATCTGGCATTATTAAGGAAAAGATTTTAATGGGCCAATTAAAAACAGGAAAGGCCATTGTGGCAAAGCAAAGATCACACCACATTGTTAGTGGCGACTTGGCATTCCCTGACGTTGCAGGCCAATGAGATTATCTAACAAAAAGAATCAATCAAGTCTTCATTTTCGTCCCATAGAAAAGCAAAAATGATTCAAATGAAAGCCTCATGGTTGAAGGGCTATAATGTATTCGAATAGATGAAAGCTTCATGGTTGAAGGGCTTTCATTAAGTTAGTGGAAGCCTCTTCTATCCATCTCGCCCCACTTTTCATTTATAATATGTACTCGAATTCATTAGAGGATATCATTGATTAACATTGTTGAGGTTTCGTTTCTAATCGGTAGTAATTCATTGATAGTGATGTTTTAATATTCGTTAAAGACAAGAAAATTATATCATTTTGAAAGTAAAATATGTTTGAGTAACCTATGAAATACTATCATCCGTGCAACGCACGGGAAGTAAAAGCTTGTTATTAGTAAATTGAAACCTTTTGTTTCTACCAATTGAGCATTGATTTTAGTGTAGAATCTAACATGAAAACTTGAAACGCACAATGGTATCATATTGTTTTAAAAATACACATTATTTGGAGAAAAAAAAGATATAAACTCCGAAAATTTAGAAGACCAAATTTGTGAACGATATAAAGCGGGGGTGAGTTATGACAAAAATAAATAAATAAATTGTATACAGAATAAGTTTTCCAAAAGTTCGTGTGTGCGCCTCATAAAAGTAAACAATGGTTGTTGGGAGAATTTAAGTGAAGAATTTTATATTCGAATTTTGAGGCACAAATTTTGGGGGAAAAATGCAACGTAGATAATTCTAGAAGGGCACAAGTATTATCATATAGCTGTCCTTCTCTCTCTCTACACATCTACCCTTTGTCCGTTTTATTGTAATAGAATTAAATATATATTTAACGGAAAATCTCCCTGCGCTTCCACAGAAACTTATTATCCATTAGTAACCAAAGATTTCTGAAACTTCACAGTATTTTTAAGAAATTAATATAAAATTAAATTATATATGTGGGTGAAAAATAATAATACCCTTAAATTACTTTTATAAAATGGGTCAACTGCAGTGCTTGAGGAGCAGATACTCTCGATCTCTTGCTCCTCCTCATCTCTCAAGGTATCCCTCAATCTCGCTAGCCTAATATTTGATCCAAAATTACCGCGCTCGGTTTTTTAAAAAATCTGCTCCCTTGGATCAAATATTGACTGTCGAGATTGATACCGAGGATACCGAGGTTCTCGCTTCTAAGGAAATCTGATCCGTTAGCCGAGCTCGAGAACTCCGAGAGACCAGCTGCTGGGTTGGAGCTCCAACAACCGATTGTCGACGCTTTGGCGCAACTATTGGCTGACTTTTGATGCTCTAATGGCTAGTCACCGAGCCCAATATTGATCATTAGAGAATTTATTTAAAAATAAAGGTGGCCACCAAACCCTCCAACCCTTTTTATCATATAGTGCAAATAAAAATATATTTCATGCAGCCATGAACACTCTCATTTTTTTCACTACTACATAAAACATTTTTAACATTTGTTTTTAGGCTCTTTCTATGTCCCTTTTGAAGGACGCCTTTGTGAGCGACGTAGTAAAGTCTAAGATCAACGCTCTTCGCATCCCTTTAAAAACAAACACCGTAATTTTTTTAAAAAAATTTATATTTTGAACCGCCAACAATGAAACCCTACAAAAACATCATCTTTTAATTCGGATGCTTCAAATTAAAGTTCTCTACTCAACCTTAATAACGACAACAAAAAAGAGAACATTAGAATTATTCCAAACAAATACATAGCATGTTTTTGTTTTCTTAAACAAAAACAAACCCGTAATGTGTTGCTATTGAGGAGGGACAAGCGGCAGTTGTTCTACCACTAAAGATGGAGGATCGACAATGGGAGAGGGAGAAAGGAGGATGTTGGGAGAGATCGAGGAGGGAGGATGGAGGAGCAACGGTGGAGAGGGAGGACTGGTGGTATGAGAGAGGAGAGAGGATGGAGGAGTGACATTGTGAGGGAGAGAGGAGGAGGAGCAACTATGGCGGAGAGGGAGAGGAGAAAGGAGGAGGACTCGACGACGTGGAGAGGGGAGAGAGGAGAGAGGACCGACGACCCAGAGAGGGAGATAAGAACCACGAGCGCGACAACGGTAGGAGAGTGTGAGAGGACGGAGATGACAAGTTTTTTCTTTGTTTTTTTACCCTTTCGGCATCCCAATTTTAAAAGGACACTAAAAATGGTGCTCTTGAAGCCAAAGTATCCTTTCCAAATTGAGACACTAAAAGTAGGGCTTTTGGTGTCCCAATTTTGAAAATGATGCCAAAATCAACTTTTGGCTTCTTTTGTTGAAGTGGCACCTAATATGTCAAAATTCTTGCAAATAATTACAAAAATGTCACTTCCTTTATCTTTTACTTCCTTTTTAAAAATAAACATTTTTAAGGAAGTTTAGTACTAGTGATTAGATTGTAAATTTATGTTTCTTGGTAATGGCTTAGTTTTGTTTTTTTTAGCAAATCCTTTTATTCCACTTGTTCATACATACATGGAAACTAGCATTTAATTTCATTTTATTCTCTGGGATGGTGTGAAATTTCAAAAATCTTTGAGTTCTTTGATAATAAGTCACGATACTGGGTGCAGTGAAATTTTATCAATATTCAACACTAGAGGTGATGTGCACACACTATGAAACTCGTGCATATTTTTTTAAAAAAATTGGGCTAACGTTTATCTCAATCACAATATGTAAAATTAATTAATTAATATATTGACAATGACTTTGAATCTTTTTTATTGCTATAAAGCAACACTATGTTTGTTGGTACAATTGCTTTAAAATTGGCTCAAGGTTTAAGAGTAGTTAGGCAACTAGGATAGAGTGTCATTATCCGAACATTGACTAAGAAACGCTCCACCAACTTTCTATATGATATAAATAATTAAATCAAAAATCAAAACGTTGGTTAAAATGTCAGTGGCCTTGTGATTCTAACGAACACTTCAATCTTATAAAAAGATTGTAAGGAATATCCTAGAAGAAGAGAATGAGATGCCATCTCACAAAGGTGTTCGATAAAACAAATTTAGAGATACTAAAACGCTCTAGATTAATTAAAACTACGCTAGACAAAATAAAAGCTACAACTTTTGGTGAGGAATGCAAGTTCCAAAATCAAATAATCTAAAAGTTACAACAGTGGTGATTCAATTTTACCTAAAAGTGTCTTCTTTTTCTTATTACTGCAATATTAGGCTTATTATAGAATCACATCAAAATATTTATTAGGTGGTTAGTCATAAGGTTGAATCATAGCCAAAACCTATATATTGAATTGTGTAAAGCACAAAATCATCCAAACATATATTCAAGAAAGAAGGAAATGTACCAATAAGTTGTTGGTTCTGGGTCAAATTCTCTCTTGCCCCTATTCTTGATAAGATAAAGAAGAAGATTGCCAGCTGGAGGGATGGATCCTCTTCTCAACTTTTCCCATCATCGGCCCTCCTTTAACCACTTTTTAATCGTCACTATCATTGATAAAATTTTAATGATTCAAATTTAGCATTTTATAAAAATATTTTAAATAAATTTAAAATATTAAAATTTGATAAGAAAGCTGTACAACTGAGACAAGTTAAAAATTCAAATCCTCCAACAAAACTAGTGCTTTGCTAATTAGGTGTTGATAACATTGTACTTTATTTTAAAAGTGATCATGAAATAGCCAGTGAGGATCATGAAAGCTACATATATACATATAAATTATATAAGGACCCAATACTTAGATGCCACGAAAAGTATGATATTACGCATACAAAAATGATAGATATGACGTCACTCATGTTAAATTTCAAACTTAATAAAAGTTATCCTAATTTTTTTAATAAACAATCATTGTACTTATATAACAGTAATATTCTTATAACTATCATGATCGGCACGTATGAACGGGCTCAAGTTAAAGTTGGAATCGTTTCCAAATCAATGTGAAGATTGGTTTTTAATGAAGAAAATAATGCAGTTTATAATAAGCTTGACCAAAAACACGTTTTCTTAAAAACTAAAACTGATAATGAAAATTATCAATTTTTAAATGTTAGTAGTATTCATACCGCGTATACTGATGTTCTAATTTTTATATTATCAATAAATTGGAAACCTTTTGGTTCCAACAATTGAGCGCGTAGAATCTAACATGAAAACTTGAAACGCACAATGGTATCAAATTGTTCTAAAAATACATATTATTTGAAAGAAAAATAGATATAAACTCCGAAAATATAGAAGTCCAAATCTGTGAACGATATAAAGCGGGGTGAGTTATGCTCAACGGCTTTATATATGAGTTTTATAGAAATTCATGCTAACTTTTTTTATTTGATCATGCTCAGCGGCTTTATATGTGAGTTTTATAGAAATTTCTTTGTTAAATATGGTAAATTCTAAATATTGATGATTTTAATTTCAATTATTTGGATTCAAAATATATTTATATCAAATTGTTCTCATTTTTATATTTTAATTATTTATTATACACTATTAATACATATTTAATAGTGAAAGTAAACTCTACGAGTTTACGATTCAAGTTCACGATACGAGTTTATATCAACTGTTATGAGTTTATGTAAACTACGCAAGTTTGACAACCTTGCCTATAACATTTGTAAAATATCCAACTTAGAGTGATAAGAATATGATTTTAATGTTATATTGGATATTTAAACCAAGGGAAAATTATAATAAAGGACCTAAGAAAAATAATATTTATTAAGAAGGACCATAAAAATGGTAATTATTTTTGAAAGACAAAAAATTAAAATATTGAAATAAAAAGACTAAATTGCCCTTGGTTCTACAATTTTTTTGTAAAGGTAAGAAATCCAAAAAAAATGTTTTACTTATATAGCTCCAAATCTTTGTGCTTACCATCCATTGCCTATTATTGTTGAACCAATTTCTGAATGATATTAAATAAGTTTCAAAATCAAAAAGTATCAAATGAAATATCTAAATAACAAAACAAAAAAAGTTAGAGGTCAATATCGGGAACTTTTTTTTTTTTTGAACAATAATATCTAGGAACCTTTCATTCTATAGAAAGAAAGAAAAAGGAAGGACATTGTGAATTTGTCTTCGATAATTCAAAATAGAAGTTTGAAAAAAATACAATACTAAAGGGGCAAAGATTAATCAGGTTTTAATGATGATAACAAGAAATAAATCAAAAGAAAACGGAGAGATAAAAAATTATCAAGGAGAGGGGTTTGAAGATCATTGAACACAGGGGGAGGAGGCTTGGGAGATATTTGTCAACAGAAGAGCCTATGGTTCCTCCACATAGAGATAAAAAATTACCAATAAAGACTTTAACTTACATATTCCAGATTCTGATTTGATCTCTATTTATCATTTTCAATTAATCACTTTAGATTCTGATTTAATTAGAGATAATATAGGAAATCTGACCAAGGGCAATTTAGTCTTTCTATTTAATATTTAATTTCTGGTCCTTAAAAATAATAATTATCATTTTATGGTCCTTTTTATAAATATTATTTTTCTTAGGTCCTTTATTATAATTTTCCCTTAACCAATCTAGAAGTTAAAGTACTAATATACTTCTATTCAAAGTAAAGTCAAGATTTAAGTATCAGGGCGTTAAAATTAAAAAGAATACATAATGTGAATTTTCATTAATCTTTAAAGCAGAAATATATAACATCCATATACTATTAATATATATAAATTTCGAGAGGCCATGGCTATGCTATAGTCTCATCCTTCCACCACTGTTTTTATCAAGTAATATATACAATGCCTCATAAAATTAAACAATGGTTGTTGGGAGAATTATTTAAGTGAAGAATTTTATATTCAAATTTTGAGGCACACACTACTACAAAAATGCTAAACAACGACCTAAATAAGACCCATTAACGACCCTTTTCTGAGGGACGTCTTGGAGGGGGTAGAGGAAAATTTCCAAAATGGCGACCTGATCTAAAATTAGGTCGTCTTATTAAGGCGACCTGATATTAGATCAGGTCGCCTTATATAGGTAAATAAGGCGACCTGATTTGAAATCAGGTCGCCCTTAAGAAGATAGAGTTCGCCTTAAAGGCGACCTGATCTTGGATTCGGTCAACTATGATGACAAAGGCGACGATTTCAAAATCAAGTCGCCTTTTTTAAATTAAGGCGACTGATCTTCTATTCAAAGTCATTTATCTAACTAAAGGCGACTGATTTAAAAATCAGTCGCCTATGTTGAAATTTTTTTAAAATATGAACTACAAACTATGAGACATCTACCAAGTTTTTAAAGAATCACTAACACAATAACATATTAATCATTCTCACTACTAACTAGGTGCTATGTGTTGAAGAAGATATCTAGATATCATGTCTCGAACCGAATCGATCTCATCCTTAGTACCCAAAAACTGTAAATTGGGGAAACAAGGTATAAGATAAACCAATTAAGTGAAGGAAATAATTAACAATTCAAGTACAACAACAAAAATTAAATAAACTTGAGAATCACAGAGCGATTACGTACGTTTTGAAAACCTTGAGTACGTCCATTGTTAACGTTTTGAAATCGTTCATTGAGACACACTTTCAAATTAGAAGAATATCCTTGTGGCACCTTAATGTCATATAGACATCCACACAAACTTTTCTTCTCCGCTTTTGATAGTGTATGAGTTATCGGGCTCCATGTATGCCCTCTTACCATCTTCCATTACTCGTGGATGTAACCTTTCTCTTATTCCCATGTCAACTAGATCTAGTCTCGCACTAATTCCATCCTTAGTCTTCCCGGTATGTGCAAAAGAGTACCGACAAGGCTATCACAAACGTTTTTCTCCACATGCATCACATCAAGGCGTGTCTCACATCAAGACTACGCCAATATGGAAGATCAAAGAAAATTGATCTCTTCTTCCATATATTCTTCTCACTCGCCTTCCTTTGTTTGCTTACCCAATACGACATTGATAGTTAACGCCTTTGGAGCCGTATTCTGCTCCGGTAAGCCGTTAAAACGCTTTCTTAACTTACGATATGGGTGGAACCGATGAAGAAACCTCCGTGGCCGAGGTAGACCGTTTTTTCCGTGCTTTAGTTGATGGAAGTTTGTGTCTGCTTCACATATTGGACATGCTTTATGCCCCTTCACACTGTACCCTGACAAATTTCCGTATGCAGGAAAGTCGTTTATCGTGGTAAAAATCATTGCACGCAACTTGAAGTGCTCCTTCTTATATGCATCAAACACATCTACGCCTTCCTCCCACAACTTCTTCAAATCCTCAACCAAAGGCGCCAAGTACACATCGATATTGTTCCTGGGTTGTTTTGGTCCAGAAATCATCATAGAAAGCATCACATACTTGCGTTTCATACATAGCCGTGGAGGTAAGTTGTATATTACAAGGAGAACCGGCCATGCACTATGGGTGCTTGCTAAGAGTTCGATACGGATTGAAGCCATCTGGCGTACAAAGCCCCACGAAGGTTTCTTGGCTCATTTTGCCAAATTGAGGAACATTTCGTCTATTTTCTTCCATTGGGAGAGTCGTAGGGTGCCGAAGATATTTTCCATCGGATATTCTCTCATCGAATGCCATCTCAACTTCTTCGCCGTTGCTTCACTAGTAAATGAGACGCTTAAAGTGGAATTATTGGAAGATACCACAATGCCTTCAAAGGTTGCCTTTTTGTTGGCTGCTCTCCAGAAACACTAACTTTCTTCACTTTGTATCATGAAGTTTTACACTTCGGACAATTACTGAGGCCTTCGTACTCGTTTCTGCGGTCCACCCACAAGTTGCCTTTAAGTTGACCAAATGTAAGGTCGCAATCAACCGTATACTTAGTACACCCGGGGAACAAAGGTGTCTCTCGTCATCACTCCGCGCGCTTTCATATTCACCCGATTGTGCAAAAGATTCTGCCTCAACATCATTAATCATTTCTCCATTCCATCATCATCATCTACCTCAACTTCATTTGCATGGGACGCCTTAGGCCTTACTTCCTCACCATGCCATATCCACGTTGTGTATCGAAGGTGTATTCCATCACAAAGTAGGTGGTCCCTATATCAAGAATAACCCTTCGACTCCCATTTAAACAATTAACACATGGACAATAATACATCCCATTTTTGTGGCCACGAAATCGGGCTACAAAATATATACAAGGCGAGATGGTAGAGTAAGGGACGGATACTTAAAGAATCTACATGCAAAAGGAAGTCATCTTCACAGGTGGGAAGAGAGAAGAATCAAAATCGATGGGTTCCCAGAAATCTAAGCCATAAACACCGAAATCAAAGAGAATGATGAAAATCCCAAAATCTAATTAACTCCGAAAATAGACGATGCTTAGGGCTGAGGGCGGGCGTGAGATTGTGAGGAGGTCGGCGTACGGGAAGAACGAATGCGAGGTGGAGTGGAGTTGGAAGCCCACGGTCGATTTGCCGGCGCGCAGTGGAGGTGGCGCGAGTCGGGCGGAACGGGGAGACTCGAGACTAGAGGCGGAGTCGGCGGAAGAGGGAGACCGAGACTAGAGGCGGAGTTGAGTCGGAGGAAGAGGAGGCGAGACTAGAGGCGGAGTTGAGTCGGAGTGCGGGTGAGAATGACCGAGAATGACGGCGAGAGGACGAGAGGGAGTGCGGGTGAGAATGAATGAGAATGACGGGGAATTAGGTTTAAAATTATTTAAAAAGGCGACTGAACACTAAATCGGGTCGCATATTAATGAAAATAGGCGGCTGATATACATTCAGTCGCCATTTTCTAAAATCGGCACTTTTTATTTTTTTAAATAAATTGATGCAAATAGGCGACTGAAGTGTAATCAGTCGCCACTTATATAAAATAGGCGGCACTGATATACCTCTCAGTGCCGCCATTTTCTATAATAGTGGAGAATTTTTTATTTTCTTCGCCAAATATTTCCCACCATATTTTATCCTTGGCGCCAAGATAATTAATCGATTTTAGGCGTCTTGAATTACATACGGGACGACAAAAATAAATTTTAGAAGTCCTAAATTACTATTCGGGACGTTGAAGGCTCCTTTTCCTTAAATATAATTACAAAATGCCACTTCCTTCATATTTTACTACCTGTTTTCAATTTAGGACGTTTTTAGGGTAGTAGTATCCAATTTTGTAGTAGTGACAACTTTTTTGGGGAAAAAAATTCTATAATTTTGTAGGGTATCACGCCGTAAAAAGTTGTTTGATTGTGAGGCAACCGATGTGACCTGAATGCACAACATTGTGTTTTAGAGCATGTTCCGATAAAGATATATTCTCGTAAGCAGATGATATGAGAAGAGGATTAATAGTTATCATGTAGACCAAAATCAAAATGAAGAGACTTCATCAAAGTAACAGTTGGTAGCTTAGTCTTGGAAGATGGAAGGAGTGGATGCGAGGTTACATTTGGAATCAAAATGATAGATGACTTGTAGGCTTCAATTTCAAACTTGTTAATGTTCCTCCGGTTTTTGCATAAATAATTGGTTGCATTCGGGGCCTACATTTATGTTGGTCCAAAGGGTATAAGAATATTAGGTTAGTTACTCATTTTATAGAGGCCATGAATTGTATGTTGAGAGGATGTGATCAACATCATCCTTTCAAGGATGTTGTAGATGATATTATGATACTTCTTTATAGAGATTGACAAGCTATGATCACCCATGGATATTGAAAGACCATAACTATTGCTGATCGATTAGTAAGATACTCTCATACCATAGATGAGAATTTATGTCTATTTGATCAACCTCCTACTTTTATACAAGAGGCAGATATTGATAAAGGTTAGGAGTCTTTGCTAAAGTTGATACAATGTCCTTGTTAACGTTTTGATTACAATATTATTCAAAAACAATAAAAGACACTACGCAATTATCTATACCTTATTTACAGATGATTCTAGAAGGGCACAAGTATTACCATATAGCTCTCCTTCTTTCTAGAGCTCTAGGCATCTACCCTCTGTCCGTTTTATTGTAACACTATTAAATATATATTTAACGGAAAACTTATTATCCATTAGTAACCAAAGATTTCTGAAACTTCAATGTATTCTTCAAAAATTAATATAAAATTAAATTACCTTTATAAAATGAGTCAACTGTCACCCATAGCTCCGAGAGCTCTAGAGACCAGTTGCCGAAGTCGGAACTCCAAAGACTGGCTGCCGAAGCTCTAGCACGACTATTGGCTTATTGACGGTGCTCTAATGGCTTCTCACCGGAGCTCCAATACTGACCACCATCGAATTTATTTTAAATAAAGGTGACCAAGGGGTTTGGGTTTGAACCTGTGACCCTTGCAAACAAAGAGAATGGTGGCCACCAAGTCCTCCAAGCCTTTTGATCATATAGTGCAAACAAAAATATATTTCATGCAGCCACGAACATTTACATTTATTCACTACTATATAAAAGCACTTTTAATGTCCGTTTTAAACCCTTTCTACGTCCCTTTTCGTGGGGACACCTATGTGAGCGATGTAGCAAAGGCTGGGATCAACATCCATTAAAAGGGACGCCATAAAAACAGATGCCGTAATTTGTTTTTATTTTTATTATATTTTGAGCTGCCCAACAATGAAACCCTACAAAAACATTATCTTTAAATTAAGATGCTTCAAATTTATCTTCTCCACTCAACCTTAACAATAGTAACAACAAAGAGAACATTAGAATTATTCTACCACCGAATACGGAGGATCGACAATGGGAGAGGGAGAGAGAAGCGATGGTGGAGAGGGAGGAGGAAGGACTAACGATGTGAGAGAAGAGGGAGGAGGGAGGACCGAGCGATGGTGAGGAGGGAGAAGGAGGAGCAATGAGGGCGAGAAAGAGAGAGGAGGGAGGAGCGACAGTGGCAGAGAGAGGAGAGAGGAGGGAGGACCGACGGCGGCAAAGAGGGAGAGAGGAGGGAGGAGTGATGACGGTGGAGAGGGAGAGAGGAACCACAAGCACGTTGACGGTGGGAGAGTGAGAGGACGGAGTTAGGACGAGATAGTTTGATAGAGGAGGAATGATGATGACCTCTTTTTGTTTTTACCCTTTGGTGTCTCAATTTAAAATTGAACGCCAAAAGCCTACTTTGGCAACTCAATTTTAAAAGGGACATAAAAAATGGTGCTCTTGAAGCCAAAACCTTACTTTGGTGTCCCTTTTCAAATTGGGTTGCAAAAAATAGAGCTTTTGGTGTTCTAATTTGAAAAGTCACGCTAAAAAACAACTTTTCGCGTCTGTTTTTTTTTAACAAAAAAGTAACATGGAATATGTCAAAATTTGCACACATAATTACAAAATGTCACCGCTTTTATTTTTTTCCCTTTTTCAAAACAAACGTTTTTTTTTGGGAAGTTAAATCCTTACTTTGTAGTAATGTATTAGATTGTAAATTTGTTTCTTGGTAATGGCTTAATTTTTTTTTGTATATCCTTTTATTCCACTTTTTCATACATACATGGAAACTTGCATTTAATTTTATTTTATTCAATGGGGATGGTGTGAAATTTCAAAAATATTTGAGTTATTTGATAAAAGTTGCGATAGCTTGGTGCAGTGAAATTTTGTCAATATTCAACATTAGAGGTCAGGTCCATTATTGAGGTTTGGTTTATTCATATTTGTCTCTTTCTTTAACAGAAAATCATGTGCTCACACTCTATGCAACTCGTGCATTTTTTTTTTATTTAAAAATGGGCTACTGTTTGAAGTCAACACATTAAATCTCAATCACAATATGTAAATTAATTAATTAATATATTGACAATGACTTGTAGTCTTTTTATTGCTAGAAAGCAACACTATGTTTGTTACAATTGCTTTAAAATTGACTGAAGGTTAGTAGTTAGGCAATGAAATGAAAGAGATCATATATAACACAATAATTGGGGTGGCAAGCGGTCTTATTAAATTCCAACCTTGAGGTGTGTGTGTATATATATATATTAATTCAGGGTCAAATTCCTCTTTGTCCCTATTCTTGATAAGACAAAGAAGATTTCCAGCTGAAGGGATGGATCCTCTCTCAACTTTTCCCATCATTGGCCCTCCTTCAACCACTTTCTTAATCTCACTATCATTGATTAAAATTTTAATGATTTAGATTTAACATTTTATAAAAATATTACCATAATTTTATCTAAAAATATTTTATATAAATTTACAATATTAAAATTTGATAATAATGCTGTACAACTGTAAACTATAGACACAAGTTAAAAATTCAAATCCTCCAACAAAAACTAGTGCTTTGCTAATTAGGTGTTGATAACAGTGTACTTTATTTTAATAGGGATCATGAAATGGCCACTGAGATCATGAAAGCTACATATATACATATAAATAATATAAGGAGCCAATACTTAGATGCCACGAAAAAGTATGATATTACGCATACAAAAATAATAGATATGACGTCATTCATGTTACATGTATAATAGATATGAACATTGACTATGAAATACATAATAGATTATTTTAATGTCTCAAATCCCAGATTTAACCTTATCAATCATTGAAACTCTCACTCTCCCCTCCCTCTTTTCCCTATTAATACCCACTGAACCCTGTCACTAATTGCGATCTGTGATTGTAGTATTTTGCCATCTTCAGTTTAAAAATCGTTTTGTTTTTTCAGTGTCTTCGAGTGTCACTTGAACGAGGCACGTAACAATGTTGTCTGCTTTTTAGGCAGCAAAAGGAGAAACAGATACAAGGGACTGTGGTGTTAGTGAAGAAGAAGAACTCGTTCGACTTCACTGACGTTGGCAGCTCTCTGTTTGATAGAGCAAGTGAGTGTTTAGGCCGAGGCGTATCAATCCAGTTGCTCAGTGCTTCTAAATTTGACCAAGGTTAGTTCTTTCACATCTCTCTTTCCTTACTCTATTTCATGCTTTATACCTTATTTTACCCTTTCTTTATAAATATTGGGGAAACAATACTTTTACCATTTTTAAAAGTTTTTCTTTCTAGTAATCTCTCCTTAATTTTTCTCTCACTTTTTCATCCATCCAAACACAAGGGAAGGGGGAAAACTAGAGGAGAAAACAGGAGGAGAAAAAGATGGGCTTCTGTATATATGTGTGTGTATCGATTATTTAATAATTAAAATTTATATAGTAGAGCATTTTTGCTTTTCTATGGCCAAGTTATAGATTTATTTCTTTCGTATCATCCTTTTTTATTCCGAACCAGCCAAAAGCCTATACTTTCATTTAACAGCAAAACACAGCAACACATATTATTTGAGATTTCAATTAACAAAGTGAATGTGATAAATATAGTGGAGGAGAAATTTTTTTGTTTATTACTTCTTCCTATAGGATCAAATTTACTATTTTACATCAGTTAAGGGAGTCAGTTGAAATTAGGTTTTTGTAAAATCACTAAATTGCCCTCAATAAAGTTACTTCCTCCGGTCCTTAATATAAGACATATTTACCTTATTTGATTAGATTAAGGAAGTTAGTTGAGTTAGTTAATATGACAAGTATCTTTTTTTTTTTTTTTTAAAAACCCTCGTTATCTTCCTTAATTTCATCCTCCCTTCCTCCTTAATTATTGTTGAGGAGCATTAAGAGGGGTAAATTAGGAAAATATTGACAACTATGAAAACTATGTCTTATATTTGGACTAAGATCAACTCCCCAAATATGTTTTATATTAAGGACCGAGGAGTTTGATTAATAGCCCGCGAGTTTTATAATTAGCTAGGAATATTGGATTAAAAAAATCAATACTATCACACCAACAAGTCTTATCCCATTAGATAGGGATAGGTTACATGGATCACATGGCGCTATTATGCTCTATCAACAACCAAATCCTTAGATAGGTTGTTCACCAAATTAAAAGGTCTCCTTAGTGACTTTATTAAGCATTATCTTGGGTCTTCCCTATACCTCTTCTCAGGACTCCATATTGACAAATTAAAATATGAGCATTAAATGTTAGACACACACAAAGATGTGTGTGTGTGTGTGTCGATTATTTAATAATTATAGTATCAATAATGATGATTCAAAACTTGTCCTTGTCCTTTTGCAGAAAGGGAGCCAAAGGGAAAATTGGAAACCCGCATATCTCGAAAGCTGGATTACTAAATCCCCAAATCTGACAGTTGAAAGTTTGAATTCAAAGTACACTTTGAATGGGAAGAAGAAGTAGGGATTCCGGGAGCATTTCTGATTAAGAATAAGCATCCCAATGAGTTCTTCCTTATAAGTTTGACTCTCAAAATGTTCCACTCGTCGGTGAAAGTGAAATCCACTTCCCTTGCAACTCTTGGGTTTACCCTACAAATAGATACGAAGATGGTCGCATTTTCTTTCGCAACAAGGTAATATAATAATGTTCCACTTAAATTTAGCATATACTCCTCCGGTCCTTAATATAAGACATATTTAGAGAGTTGATCTTACCATAAAACTAAGACAGTTTTCATAGTTATCATTTTTTTCTTAATTTACCCTATTAATGCTCTCTCAACAATAATTAAGAAGGAGAGAGAATGAGGGAATTAATGAAAATAACTAACTAACTAAACTAACTTCTTTAATCTAAACAAATTACGTAAATATGTCTCCGGAGGGAGTACAAGTGAAGTAGACAGCTCATATATATGTTTATCTGTTAATTAATTATTCAGTTACAATATACCTGATGAGAAATTAAACAAAGTTTGTCCAATGTATTGCAGGCATATCTTCCAGATAAAACACCAGATCCACTTCGCAGATATAGAGACGAAGAATTATCCAAATTGAGAGGAGATGGAATTGGAAATCGGGAACTTCAAGAACGTGACAGGGTCTATGATTATGCTATTTATAATGACTTGAACAATCCAAAAAGCATGACCGTCCGATTCTTGGAGGAACCATTGAGGGGAAATTAAATATCCTTACCCTCGTAGAGGACGAACTGGAAGGCCCTTAGTAAAATCAGGTTAGGTTTCTAGAAATGATTTTATTTGAGATTTTATTTTCAATTAGGTTAAATGACACATAAACATTTGGATCATGATATAAAACTGCCTTGATGTGAAGAAAATCCTTACCCTCGTAGAGGACGAACTGGAAGGCCCTTAGTAAAATCAGGTTAGGTTTCTAGAAATGATTTTATTTGAGATTTTATTTTCAATTAGGTTAAATGACACATAAACATTTGGATCATGATATAAAACTGCCTTGATGTGAAGAAAATCCTTACCCTCGTAGAGGACGAACTGGAAGGCCCTTAGTAAAATCAGGTTAGGTTTCTAGAAATGATTTTATTTGAGATTTTATTTTCAATTAGGTTCAATGACACATAAACATTTGGATCATGATATAAAACTGCCTTGATGTGAAGAAAAACATGGTAATGAAACCATCCTTATGTAGTTGTATGAATAACCATCTTACCTTGATTAGTATGAGGTTTATTTGCAAACAAATTTATGAGTTATCTTCATATAACTTGATGATTCTTACGTGCCGTATTTATGATTGACCAATTACTATATATAATTTTACTGATCCAGATTACGAGAGCAGAGTGAAGTTTTTGGGCTCAAATTACGTTCCAAGAGACGAAGAATTTTCTCCATTGAAGAATGCAGACTTCGTTACTTTTGGATTCAAATCTGTGACTAAGGTTCTTAAACCTACTTTGAAAGCTCGTCTTTCTGAAGAGTTTAACAGCTTTGATGAAGTTCTTGATCTCTTCGAAGGTGGATTTAAGTTGCCAAAGGCTTTATTTATGGCCGTAAGTAGCTTTATTCCACTCCAAAAATTAAAGGAAGCGTTCCGAATTGATGGAGAAGAATTCCTCAGATTTCAAAAGCCTCAAGTAATTAGAGGTATGCCGTGTGTGTATATGTGAAAATGTTTACATAGATGCTCATTGATACAGTGAGATAGATCTACACCATCCAAATATAGCTTCAACTGTCAAAATCTAAAACCCTTTTTTTCTGAAAAACTGATAGTTAAAAAGATTATCATTTATTTAAGATATTTTGCACATGTAAATATACTTTTTTCTTTTAAAATATGGACCATCCAAATTAGATTTGGACGGTCTAGATATGGTGCTCATACCCAAACTGGACATGTACATATTGGGAACTGGGGAATGACTAAAATAAGTGTAACTGAGGGTCTCCGTCCCCTTGATACACTATACAAATTAATTAGTGAGAATTAGTATTAAGAAAATAGTTGACAAGGATCAAGGGACCTAAATGTTATTAAATGGATTTTGTTTTGCAGATAATAAAAATGCATGGATGAAAGATGAAGAATTCGCAAGAGAGATGCTTGCTGGAGTAAATCCTGTCAAAATTTGTTGCCTTCAAGTATGCCTCATTATTTTGCAGACAACAAAAATTTTCTTCAAAGTCAAATTTGTGCAATTTTATGTCCAGCATCATAAAATTTAGGGAAAATCCCTTTAATGTCCCAAGAGACCAAAAAAATGTCAAAACAGTCCACAAAAAATTCTGCTGTCAAAGAAGTTCATTAACAACTCCTTCAGTAGGTGATTAACATTTCTATCTGTGGGTTTTAACAACTCTTTATGACCTTTTTGATATTAGAATTTTCTGTGGGACTTTTTTGATATTATCTTGGTCCTTTGAGACCTTAAAGGGATTTTCCCTAAAATTTACTTTGTAAAATGTAAATCCCGGCCTCCATGGGATTCTTTGCCATTCTGGAAGGCTTACTATGTAGTTTTGGAGTAAGAAACGGGAAGAGGGCTTCTTTTTTAAAAAAACAACAAAAAACAAAAAGCATCCAGCACTTAGAAATATTTTTTTGCAGCATTATTTCAAATTAATTTTTAGTACACTCACCAGTTTAAAGTATTTTTTAGTGGCACCTAGCATCCAACACCCAAAATTATTATTTTTAGTAACGCCAAATATTCTAAAATAATTTTTAGTTCACTTTTTTAGCACCACGTAGGTGCTACTAAAAAAAAAATTCTGGGTGCTGGGTGCGCTAGATACTGGGTGTCACTAAAAATATTTTAGAGTGTTAAGTGTAGTGAATATTAATTTAGGATATTAAATACTACTGAAAAAAATATCCCACAGAAATATATGCCTTTTTTCAACCAAAAAAAAAAAATTCCTTTGCTTCTTTTCACCACAAAACTATTTAGTTAAGATAAAGGGTTTGGATAGTCAAAATTTGATTTGGAGGATTCATATTTAAGTTTTTTTTTTAAAAAAATTTGATAGTTGAAAGATTATCTTTATTTTGGATTATATACCCATTAAAATAATTTTTTTAAATATGACTTTTAAAAATCAGATGTGATCGTCCAGATCATATACAAACAATCCAGATCCTATTAACTATCCTTGCTAAGTAAAGTACTTCACCGGAAAACTGATTTGCTTCATGTTTGGTTATCGGATGCTATGGAAGGACCTGCCCCTTTTCCACTCTTATCATAGTAGCAGCGGGAATTTTTCTTATAGCTCACCTTTCTTTTTCCATAGTCAATCCTTACATATATAATAAATGGAATAACTTTAGTATTAGGAGCTACTTTAGCTCTTGCTCAAAAGTATATTAGGAGAAGTTTGGCCTATTTCTTTGCAGGATTGGCCTATTAAAAGCAAGGTAGATGATACTATCTGCAAAATAAGTGACGATGACATCCAGAAAAACTTAGAAGGGCTATCTGTAGAACAGGTAATCAAATCTAAAAACTTGTTCTTTATTCATCCAAAAGAGCTCCTATTCATGGTCTCTATAATAATAATAACAATTTTTCTACATTATTTGATTTATCAGGCAATAAAGCACAAGAAACTATTTATTCTGGATTATTATGACGATTTTATTCCATATTTGAGGCTTATAAACACAACTGCTGCTGCTGATATCAGTTCTAAAGTTCACCCTAGAGCGTATGCAACTAGAACAGTTCTTTTATTGAAAAATGATGGGACTTTAAAACCACTTGCAATTGAATTAAGTTTGCCCCAAGAGGCTCAATTTGATGGGACTCCTCCTCAAGTCTACTTGTCAGCTGAAGAAGGCGTGGAGAAATGGATTTGGATGTTGGCTAAGGCCTACGTTGTGGTGAACGACTCCAATTACCATCAACTAATTAGCCATTGGTATTTATATCTTTTCCATTTTTGCATTATTTTATCTTCTTTCCATAGATGACTAATAATATTTTGGGATCTGCAAGTCCTTATAATTTTGTCTGATTTTTAATTAGGTCCCTGTAATTTGTTTATTCTGTTTATCAAGTCCTTATGGCTTCACTTATTTTTAATCATCTCCTTGTAGTTTTTACTTTCCATCATGTCTTTATAATTTCATTTGATTTTTAATAAGGTTTTGTATTTTTTTAATCAGTCACCTAAAACTAAAATACCTGATTAAAAACCAGGTGAAACAAAAAAAAAAAAAAAAATCATGAACTTAATTAAAAAATAGGTAAGACTAAAAGAACTTGATGAAAAGAAACCTATAGGGACTGATTAAAAATAAGATGACATTATAAGGACTAGCAAATTAATTAGTAGTTATATTTTTCTACTATTGCATGCTTTTCTCCTTTCCGTAGGTGACTATTAATTTTGTTTTTACGTGAATCTATCACAGGTTACTAACTCATGCTCTGGTTGAGCCTTTCGTCATTGCAACAAATCGACAGCTTAGTGTGATTCATCCTATTAATAAACTTCTTGCTCCACACTTTAGTGATACGATGAAGATAAATGCTCTTGCTCGACAATCTCTTGTGAATGCAAATGGCATTATAGAGTCAACATTTTTGGCAGGAAGATATTCTATGGAGTTTTCATCGAAGGTTTACAAGGATTGGGTTTTTACAGATCAAGCACTGCCAATTGATCTTCTCAAGAGGTAAATATCACTAAAAGAAGTCATTAATCTTCAATATAGAAATAAGATGAAATTAAAAATGCAATCTTTGATTATGTATTGTCTCATAAGATATGGGAATAATTATTTGATAAGTCCTTATAATTTCATCAGATTTCTAATAAGTTTTTATAGTTTTACCTGTTCTTAATTAGGCCCCAATAATTTTATTTCATTTTCACCATATCCTCATAGTTTCACCTGATTTTTAATAATGCCCATGTAGTTTCAGGTGATTGATGGGCACCTGATTTTTAATAATGCCCATGTAGTTTCAGGTGATTGATTGGGGGATACAGGGATCTGATCAGAAATCAAGTAAAATTATAAGGACATGATAAAAGAATTACAAGGACGAATAGGTCAAACCATAAGGACATGATAACAAGAACTATATATAGGGATATTATTAAGAATCGGTATAGGGATATTATTAAGAATCGGATGAACTTATAAGGACTTGCATACTAATTATCCCTAAGACATGTATACGCAATTTTGATGGCTATTTTATTGCTTGATTTAGGGGAATGGCAACTGAGGATTCAACTTCTCCTCACGGCCTTAATCTTGCGATTAAGGATTACCCTTATGCTGTTGATGGATTAGATATATGGTTTGCAATCAAGACTTGGGTCCAAGAATACTGCTCCTTTTATTACGAGAAAGATGACATTGTTCAACAAGACATTGAACTTCAATCCTGGTGGAAAGAACTCGTTCAGGTTGGTCATGGTGACAAGAAAGACGACCAAAGCTGGCCCAAAATGAAAAATCGTGAAGAGTTGATAGAATCCTGCACAATTATAATATGGATAACTTCAGGCGTTCATGCTGCTGTTAATTTTGGACAATACCCATTTGGGGGCTATATCCTAAATCGTCCCACATTTACTAGGCGTTACATGCCTCAAAAGGGTACTTCTGAATATGAAGAGCTTATGACTAATCCAGAGAAAGCTTTCTTGAGGACCATTAATTCCAAGGACCAAGCAATTAATGTCACAGCAGTGTTAGCTATCTTGTCAAGGCATTCTGCTACTGAGGAATACCTTGGACAAGCAGCTGACTTATCTGATTGGATATCGGATAAAGAGCCCTTAGAAGCATTTGGGAGATTTAAAGAGAGGATAAGAAAAATTGAGGAAAGAATTGAACAAGACAACAAGGATGTCAAACTCAAAAATCGACATGGCCATATTAATATGCCCTACACATTGCTTTATCCTAATAGTGAACCTGGTCTTACTGGGAAGGGTATCCCAAATAGTATCTCCATATAAGCGGGTGATGTCATGAACATGCTTTATTTCTTGGGAAAATCAATGAGGTCCCAAGAAAGAAATATATTCACCAGAAGGTCCTAGAAAAGGTAGTATGAAATGACAAATTTCTATGCGAAAAATGATAACATGTCCATGTTGTATGCTTACTTGCTGTGTCACTTTTTGGTGATTAAATTCCTTTTTTGAGACCTCATAGAGATTTTCCCTTATGTTTTTAGTATGGGCTTGGACCAAGAGGCAACATATATATGTATTTGTGTATGAGGAATGAGTTAGGCGCTTCATCATGGGGCTATCCGGCTATGAAAAGTTTTTAGGTGACATAAAGTTGAACAATAGGGTTTAGGTAGAGGTATGGAATTTGTTGTGTAATTCTCCTTTTTCCTGGTTATTTCCTTCTTCTCTTGAACTTCTTAGATTGTAGCCTATGGCTGTCTAATGATTAATAAATAGGTGTATTCAGCAGTTTTGTTCCCTATTATTGTTCCTTCAATAAGTATCAAGATGTATCCCTTCCTCCAATTCACAACCAATCATATTCCTTCATCACCTGGGACTTATCTGATTGGATATCAGATAAAGAGCCCTTCGAGGCATTTGGGAAATTCAAAGAGAGGATAATTAAGAAAAATTGAAGAAAGAATTGAAACAGGCAACAATGATGTGAAACTCAAAAATTGACATGGTCCTATTAATATGCCCTACACATTGCTTTACCCTAATAGTGAACCTAGCTTTACTGGGAAGGGTATCCCAAATAGTATCACCATATAAGGGGGTGATGTCATGAACATGCTTTATTTGTTGGGAAAATCACTATGAGGTCCCAAGAAAGAAATATAATCACCAAAAGGTCCTACAAATGGGTAGTATGAAATAACAAATTTCATTGCGAAAAAATGACAACATGTTCATGGTGCATGCTTACTTGTTATGTGACATTTTGGTTATTGAATTCCTTTCTTGGAACCTCAATGATTTTTCCTTATATTTTTATTATGGGCTTGGACCAAAAGACAACATATGTGTGTGTGTTTGTGTGTACATATATACGTATATGTGTGTGTGTACATGTGTGTGTATGTACATATGTACATTTATATGTGTGTGTGTGTGTGTTATATAACCAACCATCAAGTTCCAGGGTTCGACCAAAAATGATCCGGGTATTGAAAGGATACCTATCCTCTTTCATACTGATTCTGAACCCGAGTTGGAAATTAGCATTTGTAGTTCTCAAGGGCTGAACAAAGAATTAGAACGGCTTATACATGTATATGTGCATATGAGTGTTATCTGTTTCTGTCCGAAAATTATATGGGTGTCTGGGTGTTTATGAGTTAATGAAGATATAAATATTTCTATATGAAAGGCACCCATAAACAAAATGTTGAAGGCTCTTTGATGAGGGTCTTTTTGTCTTTAGCCTTGGGGTCCAGAATCAAAAATAAACCAAGGATTGTGTATAGGCAAATCTAGGATCGTTCTCTCTTTTCGATGAGCCTTTTATTGATTCCTAGGTAATCTAAATGACATGCAAATGCAATGGAAACAAGGGGAAAGTTGGTTTTGGACTTTTATATTAATAAACTAAAATAAGAATGCAATTAAATCAAATGCTAACTATTATGTTTGGTATTTTCTTTATAAAATGGAATGAAGTATGAATGCTCTTGGAAATGAAGTAGTGGCTATCATAGTTTAATTAGATGTAGGAGTAATTTTCATTAGGTCTTGATGAAAAACCCCAAGATAACACTTGAATCCAATATTCTCAATTAATAGTAGTTCCTACGAACATAGCTAACTACTACCTCTTGAGTGATTGTTTAAAGCCACTTAATGCGCAATTAAAATTGGGATGATGCAAATTGGGTCTTCTTAAAATTGAGTACTAATAGTCCCTCAAAAGTACAAATCAACTATATTAAATAGACAATAACACGTTAATTAATATAATCTCATTGGACCCAATAAAAATATATATTAATCTAAACACCAAATCACAAAATCCAATTCAATTGCATATGTTCAATCCACAGCGAAATCCAAATGGCAACTCAGTCTCAAGCATAGAATGACATTCCTAGAACTAGGAAATCATAAAACACCAATGAGAAAATGAATCAAATTAAAAACTCCCCTCGTTTGAAGCTCCAAAACTCTAGCTACTTTCCATCTCCAAGAGACAAAGGGATCAGCCTCTCATCAATTTAATTATAACCGTAGCTTGTTTAAAAATGCTTGAATATAATATTATTTAAATAAAAAATCCTTGACACAAAAGAAAATAAAAACAAAGAAAAGACCCACAAAATCATATTATATTTCTTTGAAAAAAACGGAGGAAAAATAATTAAAATTTGGAATAGTAACTTCCGGGCCCTGGAGGGCCGGCCCTGGCCCTGGTGCTATCGGGCCGGGCTTTGAAAAATAGATGTTTTTCTTATTCGAGCTCCTGGAGGGCTAGCCCTAAAGGGCCGAACTAGCCCCGATTCCCGTTCTACAAAGCAGCATAGAGTCTAATGAAGAGTTGGGATCAAACCCCAAACCTAGTGTCACCAAGGTACATCTTGCGCCACTAGACCAAATGGCCTTTGGCCATTTGCACAAAATGGTGAGTCTTCAGATTCTACATATAGTCATTAAAACAAAATTCTAAGCTCTTAGAACTTCATTATTCATGACACTTAAATCGGTAACCTTCATGCGTTTTTCATATCTTTGCTTAAACTGGAAAAACTGCCACATACATAAATACATACCTCTACCTAGAAGCGGCTTTGGTCCAATGCTCACTACACTTCGCTGCCTCCTATATCCAAAACGATGTTTGTTTTAGGTAGAAAACAATGAGCAAGTTCCCTTTTTTTGAAATTTTTTCATGACACTGAATAGTACTAAAAAAATACTTCCCGATACTGACTAATATTAAAAAAATACTTCATGATTTTAAAAAAAATCAACAAAAAAGGAAACTTGCTCATTGTTTTCTACCCAAAACGGCACCGTTTTGGATATAGGAGGGTAGTGGAGTTTAGTGAGCAACGAAGCAAAGCCGCTTCCAGTAAGCATACCAAAGTACTTAATTGCCTGCCTTCTTTTTTTTGTTTTGGTCAACCCCTGCCTTCTTGTGTAAGGTAACTATTAAAGTATACGTACGAGTCTTGTCTGGCACGTACTTCAGAAGCTAGTCTTTTAGAAACTATTCCAAACAAGATTTTAAAATACTTTGCTATTAGACAGAGAGCGTCCCCGGGGGATTAAATAAATTTGATTATACTAAATATCTAACAAGATATTTTAAACAATCAATTAAAAATATCTAGCAAGAAATGATTTGGTTAGTTAATAAGTGCCAAAATTTTCTGTGGGCAAGCTGGGAATAAGGGCTGGCCAGGGCCTATCAAGGCAGCCCAACAGACTTAGCAGAATAAAACATATATTTTTCAAACACCCAATAATACCAAGGTTAGGGAAATGATCTACGGACCCGAAAATCACTATTACAAATTTTAACTTTTTTTTCTTTCAATTTTTTCAAAGAAATATAATTATTAAATTGCAACCAAGTTCTAATCTATCAAATAAATGTTATCAACATTAATATCTAAACAATATAAATCATTCAACAAATAAACACATTCATTAATTTGTAATAAAAAAATAAACACAAAGAATATGTTTTATTCATTTTTTTAAAAAAAAAATTAAACAAAGGAATTGTTTTATGTATGCTCACGATAAAATGCCTTTTCCTTTCTAATTTTGTGTGAATCTGCAAATTCCTTTGGCTCATACATGATTTTACCTGACAAGTAAAAATAATTATATTTATTTTACACAAAATATTTTTTAAATTTATTACTTATATAATATTGTAATACCAAATTATGTGTTTATTTAATATGGAAACATCCCTTCTTTAAAATTTATAATAATTAATGTTGTGTTTTAATACAAAATAATAATAAACATAAAAAAAAGGGTTATAGTTTAAATTAAAAAATATAAGTAATTACAAATAAACACATTCATTAGATAGAAGTCTAAATAATTAAATTTTTTTTTAAAAGCTACGATTAAACGGACCTAATGGGCCTCGCTGAGCACCGGCAGGGTGGCCGGGAAGCCCGAGGCCGCATGGGCCGGCCCCCAAGGCCAATTTCAAATTTCTAGCCTATTTTTCAAACCCGAACCTGCAGGCCAAGGTTTAGACGGGTCGGCCGATAGGTTTGGTCCGATTTCCTAGTTCAGGCAAGATGCATAAAATGTGTTTTTGGTGTCTTTGCTTCGAAATTTGATAAAACTTCTTGGTGAATTTCAAGCCGAGATAAAAATCTCTCCTCTTTTGAAAAAATAAAATTATCCCGCATCCGTATCCCATGAGTTACCCAATCTGCCTGAGTCGTGAGGAGCATTTTTAACCGTTTTTTTTTGTGTGTGAATAACTAACATTTAAGAATATCTTTTTACTAGTAATTGAATATTATTATTATTATTATTATTATTATTATTATTATTATTATTATTATTATTATGTTCTTAATTCAAGATCTTATATTATTATATTGTTGTCATTATTTCATCCTTGCACTATAAACTATGTACTATATTTAACATAGGAGGAGTACAATTTAGATTAGAATCTTATCGTGATATCGCTACATTTGTCCCTAAAGCAATCAATTAAACTAGGTCCTAAATTATTATGCAGTTTAGGGTCAACCTAGGTCATTCTCCCAAGGAGCAAGTCATGAGTTTTCTTTAAGTTGAATTTAGGCGATAAAAGATGGAATGGAATGAAATGAAACTAAACTAAACTAACTAAATGCATATGAAAATGATTTTAAAACCTATATGAGAATGGAACTATTTTATATGCAATTGCTATTCGGGGGTTTTGTTATGAAAGAATAATTAAAATCCTAAGAAAAATATTGATTAAAAGTAAATCAAACAACAAATTAAAGATCTAGTTCAGTTATGATTGATAAAGGGGACAACTTAGGATTCACATGGAGTTGACTTTCTTAGCCCAAATTAATTAATTAGACCACAGGGTGGTGCCGCCGCAGCCTTTGACGGAGAAGATGCTGGAGAAAATATAAAATCGCATATTTCTTTCCAGAATTCCAATTTCAAACACAAAAAACGAAGGGGCGCCCTCTTCTGTTTGGACGGAGCGGTATAGCGACCAAGCGAGAGAGAGGATTCAGAGTGTTTTGCTTGCTTGGCCGGCCATTAACCTCCGCTTTTGTCAGATCTGCGATTCTTCTTCCCTTTCTCTTTCTGATCGCTCACATACTCCGTAACTCTACATTTTCTTCAAGTTCTGGAAGAAGGAATTTTTTTTTTAGAGAAACCGATTATCTGGCTACTCTCGAAGTGCTCGCTCCGATCCGACTCTCATCTCCAGCATCTTCTCCGTCAAAACCAGCCGAGCCCTATGATATGATCGAATCCAGAGATGAAGTCTTGGAGAAGAATTTGCCGTGCGCGTGGTGATGAGAGCGGAGGATGAGGATGCTTCCGATCGGACACGGCGAAGGCGAGCTAATAGCGGTTAAAAGGGTGGGATTGAGCCGGTGCTCATCGGTGTCGGTGAAGTGTTAAGATGAATATGTTGCCTCTCTTCTCCAACGAGCACATCCTCTCCGCCTCTCGGTTTTCTCACTTATCTCCTTCTTTGACTGTGAAAGAGAAGAAAGAACCCTAATTTAATGAGAGGTGAAAGTTGAGATTACGGTTCCAATCTGGGGACGGCGTAATTTAATAAATTCATCTGGTCAATTCTTCAACGTGTAAATTGAGCAATACTTTAATGGGTGGGTTTTGAATGAGAAATCGAGGACGACATGAAATCCAAGGTCACTATCATATTGGATGAAAGGAACCTGCAAATCAAAATGTTAGCACCTAAACGTCCGTCAGTTAAGAAGACTAACGGATTGTGTATGTTACAACCTTGTAATTCTTCTTTGGCATTTAAGATACCATCAATTAATATTTGTGCTGGATGCTCTTTGTGTAATTGTTTGTTGGCAAAAATGGACCTTAACTAATTAAACAATTAAATCGATAAACCTAATAACAAGATAATTGACAATACAAAGGTTGCAAACAAGAATCCAAAGAATAAGCATAAAAACTTTAAATTATCAACCTAATCCAATAAAATTAAGTATACAATCTAAAACTAGATTGTTCTCAAGTAATACAATTTGAAACCGTTTAAAACTAAACTATCTCAAATCTCGAATTAAAAAGATAAAAGAATAATACTCCTTGTGGTCTTCAATTGTAAGTCCTAGGCTCTAACTTCCTCCATGCTCCTCCCAAGTTGCTTCCCAAAAAGACTTAAGCTGCCATAGAAATTGTGTTCCCTCCAAACTCCTTCAAGCAAGTCATGGCCATTCAAGGGATTAGTGGAATAGCTGTACGTGAGAGAAGAGATGAATGAATAATGAATAAGCTGATGGAAAGTGATCACTCCAGCGGCTGCCTCTGCGGGTGCGTGTTTTCGGTTCTCTTCAGCGTGAATGTCTGCGTCTTTTTTGGTTCGTCTCTCAGCGTGATTGAGTTTTGGCGGCCAGCTCTCTCTCCTTTGCAGCTAGGTTAGGTTTAATATAAGAGGGGAGAACTTTTGGGTCGAAGTTGAGCCCATTAAAATTCAAAAGCCCAATAAAATTCCAAAATTAGATTTTCTTTCAATTTTCCTGCAAAAAATTCTGTACCATAAAATATTTTAATATGATAAGATCATGATCTATCATATATTAGGAAATATTATTTAATCACAATATAACAATCAGAATATTAATAATTTAAGCCCAATAACCTAATAATTAATTCTGATTTATATTATTTCCTAAAATTGGCTAACAATTCAAATATTATCTAATATATCCAAATTTTTTTATATTAATTATGGAATTCCAATATAAAAAAGTCTCGTTGTCAAAATGACTTTTCATGTTGTTAAAATTTCCTTATGAAAATATTGTTGTCAAAATGACTTTTCTTGTTGTTAAAATGATTTTTCTTGTGGTTAAAAATTTTCCGAGTTTTTCCTCCGGCATGTAGAATTTTAGAAACCAAGAAAATTTTTGCAATGAAAAACTATTTTGACAACAATATTTTATAGAAAATTTTAACAACAAGAAAAACCATTTTAACAATATGAAAACTATTTTGACAATGAGACTTTTTTATATTGGAATTCTGTAATTAATATAAAACAAGTCCATAGGGACTTTTGATAAGAGATTTGGGGTTGAGACTTTTTACTATTTTGTTCTCTTCCTTGGGATCTCACCGATATTTTCTCTTTAAAAATTAATATGATTCTCATTGGAGTCGGCATATATATATGTGTGTGTGTGTGTGGCAAGTGCACCCATAAAAAGATATATATATATATATATATATATATATATATATATATATATATATATATATATATATAATTTAAAAGAATTTAGTGACAACATGTATTGGTAGTGTAGTGGGTTAAGACTCTGCACATTTAATAATAGGTCACAGGTTCGAGCCTCCATCTTGCACTTATCCTTTTTTTCTCATTTCCATCCTCCCCCGCCCCCAAAATTTCGATCGATCTCCCCATTCTCTTCGATCGGCCCAAATCGTCCGCCATCATGCTTAGTTCTCGGCTCCGGATCGTCCGCCGTCGCTCTCTGTGCTCTTCGCTCTCATCCACCATTAGTACTTCCAAATCCCCCTCTTCGTCGATTCTTTCTCGATGTAATTTTCGATCTGTCTTTACTTCTGCCAAAGGCACAGATCCGCTTCTCTGTCTTCCACCATCGCCTTGTCCCGTATCTTTTCTTGATTTAGGTGTATTAGGGTTCTCTGTCTTCCATTCGACATAGTTCTCTTGCATTAGGGTTTAAATGAGCGCTAGAAAACAGGTCTTGCGAAGTAAATTAAGTAAAGGTTTTTAGAATAATTGGAGTCCGGAAGGTGCCTCCTCATAAGAACAAAAGGTGGAGTGGACTACCATGATCGCGAGATGATGGTGAAAGTAATGAAGTAGGTTTTATTTGGGTTTAGGTTGACAATGTCGCCACTTGCTTGATTACACTTCGGGATTTTCGGTTTAAGCAAAATATCTTATTTAAACTGACTTTAGTTGTTATCGGGTTCATTACGTATTCCCGGGAAGCTCAAAAGAGTAATTCAATTATCACTCTTGTTCTTCTAGTCTTCTTTCTTTTGGAGTGGTCATGTTTTTTTTTTTGTTTTAAATGTTTGTTTTTCGGGAAACCTTAGTCTTTCTATTAGGTAGTAGTCTCGATTTATCGTTAATTTAGTTCACAACGACAAATGAAAAAAGCCAACTTGACAACTATGTTGACATCTTCAAATCGGAAAGTGCATAATAACAAATGAACCCATAGTGTATGAGGAACATTGTCTACTTCCTCATCATCCGAATCTAGTTGGTCAAGTTCAAATTTGAGTGGATAGCTTTGCAGATTGAGGGAGCTTCATGTTGAAGGCCTTAAACTTTGTGTTTTATGTTGTTAAGGTTTTAGTTTTAAAGGTTTGATTGCTTTCTATTTTTCAATACTTACGTATGTATCTGGTTGGGAGGGTGTAGCGGTTTTATCCCTAAACCGTCACTAAATAGTAATGGAAGCCATGACGACACGACTTCGGCTATATTTGTAGCGGTTGACTCGAAAAAACCGCAACAAATTTGGCGCCACCTTGGCGCGCAATGGCGGGAATGTTTGTGGCGAAGAATTTGTAGCGGTTATTTGAGTCTAACCGCTACAAAGTTGGCGCCAAGGTTCGCGCCAACTTTGTTGCCGTGATTTTGTAGCGGTTTCTTCACCATAACCGCTACAAATAAACGAAAAGACACAATTTTGTCGCGGACACCGGGAAGAGCGACGTCAACCGCGCACAAGCTACATTTTTGTAGCGGTTCCATAGTTAACCGCTACAAATTTTACATTATAAATAAAATATAGGGACCGTACATCGCTTATAAAAATTAAAGAAATTACTAAATCTCTCGCTTGTAATCGAATGAACTATCTCGCTTGGTCGTCGAAGACATGCACATATCGCAGCCTCGATCTCCTATCTCGGGTGATAAGAGCTGCAGATATTTGCCTCTCTCTTCCTTGCGAGGAAATTCGTTCAATGACAAGCGAAGGTTTACTCATTTCTTTGCCGTTTAGACTTCTACTCTTTCGAGAACAGTCCAACATGCGAGGAGATTGGGTTCCATTATAGCCACCATTGTCTCACGAAAATATCTCTCGATGAAAATGACTCGGCAAGTTTTCGTGGGAGATCGGCGGCTATATCGAATCCGAATCCCCATGGACATGTTGGATTATTTTCGGTTACATCATTATGTATAATTTATTAGTGTGGACACTTTTAGAAAAATTAAAGAAAAAAAATAAATGAATTGAAGGTTTGTTTTTAAATATTTGTAACAAACTAATTAGTTTGATTCTTAAAGTTTATGAATCAAACTAATCGGTTTGGAAATTTTTTTGCAAAAACTCATTTTGTAGCGGTTAATAAGAATAACCGCGACAATATGTGGACAAATTGTATCGGTTACAAAGTAACCGCTACAGAATCTGAAGGGTCTTCTTTTTTGTAGCGGTTTATGTAGCGGTTACATCATAACCGCTACAAAATATCAACGGTCATCTATTTTGTAGCGGTTGTTGTGGCGGTTATTATAAAACCGTTACAATTATGTAAACTTTGTAACGGTTCCTTTGGATAACCGCTACAAAATCGCACGACTTTATAAGCCGTGACACACCATTTTCAAAGTCACTTCTAACGGTTTGAGTTTTCACCATTTCTACCTTTACCCAACGGTTTGATTTATAGTGGATGTCGAAGGTATATGTAATTAGTTATTTTGTGAGAAATTAATTTAATTTCGGTACGTTTAATTCAATTTTTTGTAAACTTGCAGATAGACACAGGAACATCAGCAGGAGGACGCTGGATGTTTCCGCTCTCACTCAGACGGTGGGAGATGGCGGGTGTCGGTCGTAGTCCCGTGGAACGACTGCATGAGACCGGGCGATCGGCAACGGCGATCACACGATGAACCGATTCCCGTCCGAGTTTGGTGGCCATGGGGGTGGTTCCCAATTTATTTCAAGGATTGGAAGAAAGTGACAAAGGAGACAAAGAACAAGGCGTTTGAGATGTTCACGGGTAATCAAAATTTTTTAATTAAATTGTACATGTTAATAGTTATAAGTTTTAGTTTATTTCTTTCCTTATTTGTTTGTTAATTCATTAATAATTAATAATGAAATTATGATATAGAAAAAGTTTAAACTGCGCGAACAACACAAGATGTACGTTATGATGAAAGTGGGGAAGGGTGGAAGAGCCGGAGGAACCGTCTCTACAATATTATGAATGGAGACGGCACTATTCTTCGCGCGGCTGATCGAGAGAGTCCCGGATGGCGTGGATCCAAATCGGTGGCGGCTTTCGTCCAATATAGGAGGGTGCGACTGGCAGGTACATTTTATTAAATTAATTAATTGTTTCACTTAATTGATAATTTAAATTGAGTTTAGGGTTTAAATTTAAATTTTGTTTCCTCCTCCTTGCAGGCTTTGTCGCAAAGGAACACAAGAAGCCGCGCGCGGCAGAGAGAGTCCATCACACTGCAGGGGACCAAGACGTTTGCGGTGACATACGAGGAGATGGTATGTTATTATTTAACATGATCATTGTTTTGTTTTTGAAATAACAAAGTTTATATTGTTTTTATTCTTTCAACGACGGAAGGCTCGGGAGGAGAACACACACACGGACTATGGGAAGTTGTGGACACGCACCCATAGACACGCGAGATGGGACGCCACCTCCGAGGCGGCAGAGGAGATAATAGTAAGTTAAAAACATTATTTATATAATGAATGTTGTATATTTAAATTGATCGTCCGTTATTTTATTAATGGTTCATGAACTCTGTTGGTCGAGGCCGGATTGAGAATACGAGGCGAGCTACGAGCGTCGCGAGACCCGAGTCACGAGGGTGCAGTGAATCCTACGGCCCCAATGAAAGCTGCTCTGGGCCCGGTCGAGCATCCCGGCCGCATTAGGGTTTTGGCCTTGGCGCCGGGCCTAGCATGGTGTACCCGAGACGGGGCTCCTCCTCCGCTCCCGGACCATCCGCTCGAGGAGGCCACCGGCGGGAGATTTCGAGGCGATCATTGCCGAGAAGGTTCCGAGCGGGTTGCCGCAATTGAGGCCGCACGGAGGCCGACGAGGAGGCCGGGAATAAGCGCGAAGCAGGAGACCATCGGCCGTTGGTGGGACCTTCATAACTCGAAATGGACTTGTTTGTGGCGTCTTGAACAAGCTGTGTCTGACGCACACCTTCCGGCTCCCGATCCTCCCGCTCCGTTCCTCTTTGATATGGCACGTTTGGGACGAGGAGTTATGCGGCAAAGCAGTGACGGAACATGCGGTTCGGTGACGTCCTGTATTATGGAAAGCTGCTTGATGTGGTCAGGATAAGTTACACAGGCCTTTTCACCGTGACGTTGTTCAAGTGTTTGTGGGCGAATACCACAACGTCCAGGGGACTCACGACTGACGACTTAGGCATCACATCAGTGAATTTCTCCCGGCCTATTCACAGTGGTTGGTCCGAAGATGACGAGCCGTATATTCTTGCATCGAGGCCCATCGGGTTTATTATGTGGCGATGAGAGGCACAAGGATTGGAATATGGTGGTTCATTTAAAGCCTCGGGACCTTTACGACATGGGCGATGGTGATAACGTCGCATACGATTGTGAGCCGTTCCGGCCCCCGGCTTCGAAGACTTCTTCCGAGACGGCGATGACAATTTACCTATAGTTCGGTACATTTTAAATTTATGCTTTATAAAATAGTAACATTTAATTAAAGTTTTAATTGTGTTCAAACATATTGACCTCACGCGTAACATTTTATGCAAACTTTCCTTGTAGGGATGGTGAAGAAGATTGAGAGAAACACTTAATGCCTATCTTTGTAATATGAAATCTTTTAATATTATGTTTTTTTAAAAAACTCGAAATTACTTTGTAGCGGTTATATAACCGCTACAAACACTTAAAACCGCGACAAATTAAACCGCTACGATGACCGCTACAAAAACCAAAAACCGCTACTAAATACAATAACCGCTACAAAAAGTGAGAAACCAACCGCTACAAAATGATGCACAGACCCCACCATAAATACCCCACCCAACCTCATTTAATATGCCTCAACTTCTTTTCTACCCACGTTTTCTCTCAATCATCTCAAATATTTTTACGTTTCAGAACATCGTGATTTTGAAAGGGGTAAGTACCGTGTAAGGATCAATTCTAATGTTTCTCAAATATCTAATTTATAGTTCTTGTACTAATTAAAGTTTGTTATTTTGCGGTTGAGCAGGATAAATCTTTCAACTTTCCCTATTCTTTCATATACATTATTCAATTGATTTGTACATATAATTTTTAAATATTGAGTATTGTTTTAATCACCTCATTTCTTAGTACTTATTCTACTTACATAATCTTATTATTTTGTTTCTATACATGCACCTTATATATTTAAATTTCATAATTTACTACCTTTTATTTTTAATAAAAAATATATTAATAAAAATGATATTTTTAATCGAATTACGCTGATAAATGATTTTTTTTTTTTTTAAAACCGTAATGAATTTGTAGCGGTTACAATAACCGATACAAAATTTCAAATAAAATGGCGGGTTATTTGTAGCGGTTGTAGTAGCGGTTTGAAACCGCTACAAATATTCAAAAGCACATGATGGCGGGATTATTTTTAGCGGTTTCAAACCGCTACAAATATTCGAGATGGCGGCAAATTTTTTGGGGAAAAAATGGCGGGAATATTTGTAGCGGTTTGTAACCGCGACAAATATTCAAAACAAAGATAGGGCAATCGGATGAGAGAACCATATATGAGGTAAGGATCATGTTGCCAAAAGTTTCCTTTTAGTATTTGTGACCTAGGAATGTAAAGATGATTTCCTTTTTTTCCAAGGTGCAGCGAGGGAGAGGACCTCTTGTCGGGAAACTTGTCATTTGTGCCTCAATTTGAATTCTTTTTGTCATTTATCCCTATTATCTCACAATTTTAACCTTTTAAGGCTTTTAGCTGACTATCTTTACTTCTTGTTGATGTCTAGGTAGGATGTGCTTGCTATTGGACTGTGTTTTTTATTTTTAATTTGTTATTTTGTTTCATTCTACTGAGTTTTTGGCTTAAAAAAAAATCAGTGATACCTTGAAATGATCACTTTTCCATTTGGAGCTATGTCTTATTTGATGTCTCCATGAATGTTCTATCATAGTTCTCTTGCATCTCTTTGGAGATCCTAGAATGAAAACCTCTCTGATTTATAATTGCTTAGAAGGCAAAAAATGGTAATGTAGGTTGGTTCATTACCTTTACTTATTCTTGCTTAATTGTCAGAACTCGGCAACTGTCCCTTCTGCAACATCTAAGCTCTCACCCCTTCCTCCTGAGCCTTATGATCGTGGGGCAACTATTGATATTCCTCTCGATTCCTCCAAGGTGAAATAAGTTTTCAATACATTGAACTGAATGTCAAAATTATTCTATTTAAAAGTTCTTGATGGCACAAATTTACTTATTTTCTTATCTTTTTCAGGATGTAAAAGGAAGGGAGAAGGAGCTTTAAGCTAAAGAGGCTGAATTGAAAAGAATGGAACAGGTGATTTATCTGTCATCTTCCTTTGTAATCGTTCGATGTAAATGTTAGTTTTGATTATTTTTTTATGTTAAGTTGAAGTTTTCTTTTCTTTTATTGTTTATATTCTCTTGTTTTTTAATGCATTTAAAACTTTCCTTAAAAAAAAATTTCGGGGACAGCCCGAATCCCACCCCTAATTGTGCACCCACAAACCTAAAATCCGGCTCCCTTGTGTGTGTGTGTGTCTATATGTGTGTGTGTGTGTGTGTGTGTGTGTGTGTGTGTGTGTGTGTGTGTGTGTGTGTGTGTGTGTGTGTGTGTGTGTGTGTGTGTGTGTGTGTGTGTGTGTGTGTGTGTGTGTGTGTGTGTGTATGTGTGTGTGTGTGTGTGTGTGTGTGTGTGTGTGTGTGTAGGGAAATCATTGCGTCCAGGTGAGTAGCAAACGACGTAGTTTGGTTTAGTTTAGTGAACATTAAAAAAAAATCAATCGGAATCAACAGATTGAAAGACATGTAATATGCGATCGCCAGAATGCTTGACTCGTAGGCAGATCCTTCCGGTGCAGATGTGGAAGAAATTCTGTGACTTGCATTTTGACCACTGGGCACGCGTTGGAATCTTAGTTCCAAGGGTGCGAACAAGGAATTCATTGATTCCTTGTAAAAAAGAATGGAATTCACTAGTGAGAAATGAACCATGCAATATCCATTTATGAACAGGAAGAAAGCGTGAACAGTGCATCACAGAATTAATGGATATTTCATTTCGAATTCACTGTTCATCCTACTGTTCGCCTCTGTTTTGTGTTTTTCATGAGTGACGTTCGGTTTTGATAATATCTCAAACCAGATGTTGGATTGAGGTGAAACCAATTTTTATGAACCTAGACTACCAATGCGTCATTTGAACACCAAATTCAAGCCCAAATGAGTTCATACGAGAGAGAAACAAATTGTTGAAGTTGGCAGTGCAATTCACGTTACACAACAAACAAAGATTCGGTATTTTGAGTGTATCTAAAAATATACACATCCAATTGAGTTGAAATTGGTGGCATATGAAACTAGACTCAAAATAAATTCAACCACAATTTGACCCACTCAAAACGAGTTCAAATTAGGGAGATATGGCCTTCAAAAGTTTACATATGATATTTTAGAACAAACTCAGCATAGGCTCAGTTTTCTGAACATATCTCACATTATAAACAAACAAATGTTTTGAAACCAATTCCATATGAAATTAGACTCAACAAGGGTTTCACAGAATTTGGAAACAACGAAAAGAGCTTCGAGACGAAGGAGATTCCAATTTCGAAAGTTGAAGGTTGCTGAAACTCTGTTTTACAGGCGAGTCCTCATTCATCGATCATAACAATTAAAATACATTGAGTTGGAGCTGATTCTTTTTTCATTGGAAATAAGACATCAAGAGATTTCTTGGGATATGCCATTTGCTAATTTTAGAGTTATATTAGAAGAGATATAGTCACTGGAAGTTGAGCTATGTTCTGAAACGTTGATATTTAAAACCGGTAGCATGCTTGCAATTATGTCTCAAAGCAACTTTTTACATGATTATGGTTTATGATTTCCGAAGACCAAGTGTAACTGGTTTTTGAGTTGCTTCCAAGATTAACCTGGAACTAAGATTCCTCCATTTGCTTTTTCGCAACTTTGGAACAAAGATTCCAACGTGCCCGGTGGTCAAAATGCAAGTCACAGAATTTCTTCCACATCTGCCTTTGGAACGATCTACTTCCACAGTCAAGCATTCTGGGCGATCGCATATTACATGTCTTTCGATCTTTTGATTCCTATTGTTTTTTTTTTGTAATGTTCACTAAACTAAACCAAACCACGTCGTTTGCTACTCACTCGACGCAAAACTATATATGTATGTATGTATGTATGTATGTATGTATGTATGTATGTATGTATGTATGTATGTATGTATCTCATTGAATTATGACCAGCTGTATTTCTATCCATCAAGCACTCAAATTACCATATTAATTTTATTCTAGATTTAATTGTAAAAGTAACACGTGAGATTATTTAAAATTTAACATTCTGCTGAAAATTTTCAAAAAAGATTTTTTTTTTTTTAAAAAAATCATTTCAAATTCACAAGATCTTCGTAGAATTTAATTGTGATAAAGCTAACAATTTAGAATAATTATAGTTTATATAGTTTTAACAAACATATATAAATATTTTTTTGGCCAGCAAACATATATAAATAGACACACATCCATCCAAATTTCACATCCATCATTCTTTCTATATCAAAATGCTTTCAAATAATATACAGATTCTTACTTTATTTTTAATTGAATTTACAATATTTATATTACAGAAGATAAAATATATCACAACAATCGACTTATAAAAACTATGACGTTTTTTCCTTTTTGGGGAAAAGAAGTCACAAAAGTTGTTTCATTTAAAATGGGTACAATGTTGTACCCAAAAAAATGTAAAATGGACGGCTATTATGACTCAGCAATAATACTCAGTTTTCCGTTGGACGGCTCAGATAGTGAGATGTACGCTTTGTATCCCTCTACCGTTGTGCAGCAATGGCGGATCTACATACTAGAGAAGGGGCAAGTGCCCCCCCTTAATATTGGAGAATTGAGATTTATTATTATTATTTTAAATAATTACTACATGTTTGAATAATTTTTACCTTTAAATTAAGTGTCCACCTTAATACATCAATTCAACACTTTGTAATAGGATGGGGATGAATGGTTGAATAATTATTTGGTGCATTATATTGAAAAAAAAAGATGTATTTGATAATATTGATAATAAGGCAATTATGATGGAATTCCAAAAAATAAAGCCTAGAAGGATGACATTATTATTATTTTTATTGTAATATACTTTTTATTAAAATATATGTACTTGAACTTATTGAATGCCTACCTTTCATTGTAATTTATGTAGTTGCATTTCTAATAGTACTCGACCTTACTTTTCTAAATGACGGGTTTGTAAAATAATTGTCTCTCTTGTTACATCATGGTGTTTACTTGATTTCATAAATATTTTTTTGATTATATTCTTTTATTTTTTTAATGCATTTAAGACTTTCATTAAAAAAAAATAAAAAATCCGGGGGCACTGCCCCTGAACCCCCAAATTATGGGCTAATTGTGCCCCCCTTCCATAATTTTGGATCAGCCCTGCCATAACCTCCTAACGAACTTGTGAAATTATATATATTTGTCCTCATTAACGGGTCATAGTGTTACCATTAACAAATCCTAATTCGGCCGACGACCACGCGCCGGTTGGCGGCGGTGGGGCCCTGTGGAGAGGGTATTTTTAGTTTTTTTTTATATTTAAAACTAAGGACAAAAGGTAATTTTTATTTAAAACTAAGGGCAAAAGTGTAATTTCACCCTCGTTACTGTTCACTTACATCCAAGTTAACGGTTGACTAACGGTCAACTAACGGTAGTGGTCTTGGGTACTCCCAAAACATAACCACGTGTGTACTTTTGCTCCAGAAAAAAGCTCGTGGTGTTGGGCGCTCCTGAGGGTAAAGCTCATGTGTATTTTCACTCATTAACCCTAAAAATTATGAATGTTGATGAATTTAATTTTTTCAATTATTTAAAGTTAAAATATATTTAAATTAAATTTTTATTTTTTAAAAAAATCTAATGCTTTAAATCCTAAAAAATTAAAAAATAAATGGGAAAATCCACCTCGGGGCCCTTATTGACAAAAATGTCAAAAATGGGACTTTTTGGTATTATTTCATAAAAACGTTAACAACTAAATCGGTCTCATTAACAACTAAATCAATACTCATTAACAACTAGTCTCATTAACAACAATATCCTAACAACTTAATCAGTCCTATTAACAACTAAATTAATACCCGTTAATAATTATATCGAGTCTCATTAACAATTAACATTTTATGAAATAATACTTTAAAAAAAGTCTTGGAGCATTTTTGACATGATTTTTTTGTCTTTTTTGTAATTTTTTTGCAAAATGGATCTTGAGATGGATTTTCCCAAAATAAATAGACAGGACGTCTTGTTTCTGTGTCCGTCCCGTCCCGGTAGGAACATAACAATTTTGTTATCTCGTACCCTTTCGGAAGATGGGACGTGTAATAGACCTATCTCGTTTCAAGGCTTTTTGATTAAAATAATTTTTTTAAAAAAATAATTGTCAAATTAAAGCTTTTTTCAAACTATTTACTAAACTAAGTCTTACGCCATTAATGGCGTGAGGGTTTTTTACGCCATAGCTAAGTTCCGCAGAGTTTTCTTACGGCATTGGATGTACTGTGTCGGACCTTGTGGCGTAAAAAGCGTCACGCCACAGTGGCTTGACACTTTCACGCCACCTTACCAAGGTGGCGGGGAAAAACATATACGTTAACCTTTCTTACGTCATTTAACACCAGATTTTTAAGATACGTTAACCTTTCTTACGCCACTTGTACCGTCTTGTCGACCAGGACCCTTGCATTACTTTTACTAAGATACGTTAACCTTTCTTACGCCACTTGTGCAAATCTTGTCGGACTACGGGACCCATTGCATTACTTTAGTAAATAGTTTGAAATTTGATTTATTTTGATAATTTTTTTAAAAAGAATTATGTTGGTCAAAAAGCCCTCGTTTCTATCTTGCAAACACCCTACTTAGAATTATACTGTGAATTTCCCTAGTTTATTTAAGAAAAAACTTTATAAATAGCTCCCAAATAAAAAATAGACTATTTTCTCAAACTCAATTATAGGTATAATTTTTATATTTTTGGGTTAAACATTTAAAATTCTCCTTTTGTCTAAAACAGTAATTTTTGTTAAATATTATTTTGTTTTTATGTTTCTTAACTAACCACACAACTTTCTAACTAACTAACCTAACTAATCAACAAATTTGATGATACTACCTCCATTCCTAATTATAGGAGCAATTTAACCGATTTTGGGAGAATTCGGAGAGGAGTTAAATTAGTTAATTTTACTCATTTTCCTAAAATGTCATTGTATAAATTTAAAATGACACAAGTTGCCCTAATTATAAGTGTTTCTAATTTGTCTTACGTTAGATATCCATGACATATTAGTTTATATATGTATATTAGTTGTTTTTTATAGCCATGTGTATACATATAGATCTAATTTTCTTTCCACACGTTTTCTAATTGAAATAATGGTCTTGCTATATAAACATATATGCGTGTGTATATATGTGTATACATATAGATCTATCTACATACATAGAGACACACACACACACACACACACACACACACATATGTTTATATATGTGTGTGTGTGTTCATACATATATATCTACACATATATATATTGACACACATAAACACAAATATACATATATATGTAAACACACATATATATAATGCTTCTAATAATAAGTATAAATAGGGGTATTATAGGAAAAAATTGACAAAATTTAAAACTTACTCTTAGGGTGTGCATGGTAACGCTCCCAGAATTGTTTTTTTGTTAATTTCTGTTCCCCGGAACACAAATGGATGAGAAATCTGTTTGGTAAATCCGGTTTTTTTGTTCCTGGGATGAACCAGGTTCAATTTTGTCTTGGGGAATAGAAAAAAAAAGCGAAAATTCATGCTTTTCTATTTACGGGCACAAAATCGGAATTTATTCCTCAACCTACAACCTCTCTTCTTTACGTCGAAAATCTTTCGCGGTGTCAACTACCCTCCCCGCCCCCCACCACCACCGCCGCCACCCCCCACCTCACCGCCGCCGCCGCCGCCACCACCCCACCGCACTACCCCGCCGCCGCCACCACCACCGCCCCCACCGCACCGTCACCGCCATCGCCGTCGCCGCGCCGCGAACGCCACCACCACCACCGCCAGCTGCCGCCCCGCCTCACCTTACCGCCACTACCACTACCACCGCCACCACAACCGCCGCCGCCACCACCAACCCCACCTCACCGCCACCACCACCACCCCACCCCCACCGCCACCACCACCACCCCCAGCGCCACTGCGGCGGCCCACCTCATTGCCACCACCGCCACCACCACGACCGTCACCGCCGCCCCGCCACCGCCACCGCCGCCCCCGCCTCACCGCCGCCGCCACCACCACGACCGCCGCCGCCACTACCACCACTGCCACCACCACGCCCGTCACCGTCCGCCACCGCCACCCCCACCTCACCGCCACCGCCGCCACCACCACCCCGCCGCTGCCCCCTACCTCGTCGCCGCCACCCCCACCTCATCGCCACTACTGCCATACCGCCACCATTGCCACCACCACGGCCGCCGCCGCCATCGCGGAAAGAGATTTGCCGTGTCTCCCAAAATAAACCAAGTTCGAAAACGATTTGCGAGAATTAGGGAACTGGGTCGTTTCCCAACGAATTTGCGCGGGCTCGATTTAATAACAATAGTCAAACAGAATGGTGAAATTGGGGGTTTTAGGGTTTTATGATTCAATGATTAAACGAAATAAATTGAAATAAACAGAAGAAAACGTTGATGGACTTAAACAGTTAAAAACGACCAACCCAACGATCGATTCCGAGAATCATGCATCATTGAACGAAATATAACTAATCACGTTTGGTTCGGATGAATCGAAATCTCGCATTCATCAGGAGAATCCTCACCTAGACGATCGCCTAGAATTTATCCGAGCAGTGGCGTCTCACCGTGCAATCGCACAGCAACACTAAAACCTAGTCCGAATTCAGTCCTTGGGATGAACCAAATCGAATATTAAATCTAATATTCAAACTATTTTCAGAATCGAATCCGGCACAAGTTCTCACGGACGAATCATGGAATCCTCATCGTTGGGTCAATCACGGGGTTTAGCCGAGCATGGCTGGAAAAAGCGAAGAAAAGATGAAGAACGCGAAAAACCCTAAGAACATGCGAAAATCGGTAGAGAGAATTTTCATAAAATCGTGAAACCCTAATGTCAAAATCCTGAATTCGTGAATGCCTCTGCCTTTGGCGGCTGCCTTACTAAAAATAACCTACAACGAAAATGGGCCCTAATAGTTTTAGCCCAAAAAGAAATAAAATAAACTGGACTTAAATTACAAAATTCGGGTCCAAATAATATCCAGAATTGTGCATCCGACTTCGGCTCCAAAATCGACCGCCCTCTTGACCGAATTGGCTCTTGATGTCTTCATAACAATTGTAGCTCTCTGAATCATCTGAAATATGAGACAAAAATGAGGCAAATCCGATGTCTGGTTCAAGAGTTATGGTAGAAATAGTGAAGTAATACAAAACTGGAATTTTATTTTTTGAATATAAAAATTACAGAAATAAAAATAAAATGTGTTAACAAACGTAATTCTGATTATCGGAATGAAAGAAAAAATTGTGTTAACAAACGTAATTCTGATTCTCGGAGTAAAAATAAAATGAGTTAACAAATGTAATTCTGATTCTCAGAACTCTTCCCAGGCACAGAATCAGAAAAAACTGTTCCATCTCAAAAACTGTCTTTGGGAACTGAGAATGGTTGCCATGCACGTTAGGATCGGGATGAAGCTCAAACTCGAAGTCGAATTAACATCGAAGTCGGTTCATCAAAATCGAATTAAGCTCATCAAAATCGGAATCGGGATGCACGTTAGGATCGGGATGAAGCTCAAACTCGAATCACCAAACAATGCGGTCTTAACCAAATTAGTGCAAACGAGCACCATTCATTATCATCGCATGCACAAATGGGGGTATGACTCTCGGATGAAAAATAATAAGGATAATCAAGCACACCAACCATTGAGAACATCATCCACGGCATCATCAATCACATCAATACGAAAAACAGAGTGCTCTTCCCTAGGATATTTCATGGCATCAAAGATATTGAAATTCACATATATATCACCAAACTCCATGGAAAGAGTACCAGAATGCACATCTATCTTAGTCCTAGCTCTTTTCATGAAAGGTCTCCCTAGAATGATTGGTGACCTACTACTAGGAGACTCACCCTCCATATCCAAGATGTAAAAATCAGCGGGAATATCAATTCATTAACTTTGACTAATACATCTTCAATTAAACCGGAAGGATGGGCATTACTCCTATTAGCTAGCGAACAATGACACCAATTGGACGCAAGGGACCAAGACCAAGAGATCTATAAACAGATGCGGGCATGACATTAATAGAAGCACCTAAATCTAGCATGCAATCATCAAATCTATAGTTACCAATAAGGCAAGGGATAGAAAATGTCCACGGATCTTTGCATTTACGAGGCATGGTAGGTTTGGATGAGTGCTTGACACATTACGATTCAAACTCACTCGTTCATTCCCTTGAGTCGCCTCTTGTTGGTGCACAGCTCCTTGAGAAACTTGGCATATTTAGGAATTTGTTTAACTGCATCTAAGAGAGGAATGTTGATCTCTACTGTCCGAATGTCTCAAGTATATCCTTCTCTTGTGCCTTTTACGCAACTTCTTGGATTGAGCTGCTCTATGAGGGAAAGGAAGAGGGATAGGAATGTCTTCCTCTTCACCTTGCTGCCTGACCTTTTTCTTTTCGAGTCAATCTTCACATTTCCTTACTCGTTTTCGATGTGGAAGTCACACCTACTGACTTGCTTAGGTTCCTCCAATTGCTTGCCGAGGCCAGTAGTGATATAGCACTCACATTTCCCTTAGGATTGGGAATTGTTTGTGAAGGAAGGGAGTTGGATCACGAGGTTGAAGCTGGTTCAATGATGTTGCCAATTGCCCAATCTGTGTTTGCAAACTACGAATGGAAGTGTCGGTTCTTTGTTGGGCGCATATTGGTTGTGACAAATTGCTTCATCATATCTTCAAGTGAGGAACCACCACCACTACTACTAGCCCTTCTTGTTGTGCGCTGTGGAGGTGGACATATGGCTGGTCGAGGAGGTGGTGCTTGCAAAGGCAAGGGGGTGCGGACCCCATTCTTGGAAAGTCTCGTGGTGCATGCGACCCTCTGTGGTAATTCCCAGCCAACGTCTTGGTTACTGCGGTTCGATTTTGATTCCAAGCGAAAGTTGGGGTGATTTCTCCAACCGAGTTGTATGTATTAGAGAAAGCATTATTGTTGGTATTGTGGCCTTCTGGAAAAACACCCAGCTGCTGACTCTTGATTGGTCTTGATAGGCGGGATCATGCAAAGTAGGGCAAGAGTCGATAGAGTGATAAGGGTCGAGAACAAAACCCACAAGAGTACCCATCTTTGAGAAGGGCAGACTGCCTATGCTATCAGTATTCACGCATTGCCTCACAAGGGAGGTCAAATCATCAAGTCTCGGTCTATCATAGAAAGAGTTGATCAAGTCTTTTTCAGATATCTGATGGTGTGGACAGCTTGCACATAACCTTTTGAACCTCTCCCAATACTCATGCATAGTCTCCCCAGCGATCTGTTTAATGTTGCCAATCTCCTTCTTGATCGCAGTTGCTCTTGAGGAAGGAAAATATTTCTCTAGGAATATCCTCTGAATATCAGTCCAGCTCCCAATAGATGAGGGCTGAAGGTACAGCAACCAATCCTTTGCTCCACCTTCCAATGAGAAAGGAAAAGCTCTCAACTTGATATGATTTTCATGAATGGCATGTGGCTTCATTGTCTTTACACTACATGGAATTCCTTCAAATGCTTAACGGGGCACTCACTGCAAGACCATGAAACTTAGGCAACAAGTGTATTAGACCAGATTTAAGCTCAAAGTTAGCGGCAAGATCGGGATATTGGATGCACAAAGGTTGATAATTAACATCAGTGCACCCAATTCCTTCAAAGTATGATTATTTGCTTGTTCTCCTGCCATAATGTCTGAGTTAGTGGACACAAGACTATCAGAAATACTATCAGAATCACAGTCAGAAAGATCAATAGAATGGACACAATCCGAATGGCCACTATCAGGGTTCAGTTGAGTGTCCAGCTCAGTATCAATCATATGACTTAAGCTTACAACTCTCCTAGCAGCAAGAATTGTTCTCTCTATTTCGGGATCAAATGGCAACGAATCTTTCGGATTAGTAGTATCCTGGTGCTCATGCAACATATACACAAAGCAGAATTGGCAAATACTCAGAATGACAAAGATGCCACCAAAAAATCAGAATTACGAAAATGCCACAAGGGGTGGTAAAAAGTGGAAAAACACTAAGAGACACAAAGACAAAACACACAAAAGCGAAAACCTATGCTAGAAATTGACCTAAACAAGTCCAGAAGCAGTATCAAATGATTTTTAAAATTTTTGGGACTTGGACAGGGCGACTCCTAGACTATTGGGGAACTCAAAAATGGAATAAAAAAACTTCAAAAATTGAAAAAGTGGTCTAAACGATGGAATTTGGCAAAACGGAGGATAGCCCTTAGAAAATGGAACATTTTCAAAGGGGTCTAATCATTTGCCATCTTCTATCACTGTACCAAATTTCAGCTAAATCAGAGATACCCCGAAAAAATCGCCCTGTTGGAAATCAAAAAATCAGAACTTAAAACAGCGAAAAAAGTGGTCTAAACGTTGGAATTTGGGGAAAATAGGTGAGACCTCACTTCCTATCAGGAAGTGACTCTTGCTAGAACGACCAATTCCTTGTGAATAAGACCTGGTTTGAGTGATTATAGTCAGAAAAATTCCTATCCGACCACTAGAACCACGTAAACCCTAGTGTTTACAATGCGTACTAATCAGACCGATGCAAATTCCTCGGCAACGGCGCCAAATTTTGAAAGAGATTTGCCGTGTCTCCCAAAATAAACCCAGTTCGAAAACGATTTGCGAATTAGGGAACTGGGTCGTTTCCCAACGAATTTGCGGCGGGCTCGATTTAATAACAATAGTCAAACGAGAATGGTGAAATTGGGGGTTTTAGGGTTTTATGATTCATAGATTAAAATGAAATAAATTGAAATAAACGAGACGAAACGTTGATGGACTTAAACAGATAAAAACGACCAACCCAACGATCAGATTCCAGAATCATGCATCATTGAACGAAATATAACTAATCACCTTTGGTTCCGGGTGAATCGAAATCTCTGCATTCATCCGGAGAATCCCTCGCCCTAGAAGATCGCCTAGAATTTATCCGAACAGTGGCGTCTCACCGTGCAATCGCACAGCAACACTAAAACCTAGTCCGAATTCGGTCCTTGGGATGAACCAAACCGAATATTAAATCTAATATTCGAACTATTTTCATAATCGAATCGATAAGATGAAAACGAGAATTGATTAAGTTACCGATTAGGCACAAGTTCTCACGGACGAATCATGGAATCCTCATCGTTGGGTCAATCACAGGGGTTTAGCCGAGCATGGTGGAAAAGCGAAGAAAAGATGAAGAACGCGAAAAACCCTAAGAACATGCGAAAATCGGTAGAGAGAATTTTCATAAAATTGTGAAACCCCAATGTCAAAATCCACGATTCGTGAATGCCTCTGTCTTTGGCGGCTTGCCTTACTAAAAATAACCTACAACGAAAATGGGCCCTAATAGTTTTAGCCCAAAACAGAAATAAAATAAAACTGGACTTAAATTACAAAATTCGGGTCCAAATAATATCCAGTGTGCATCCGACTTGGCTCCAAAATCGACCGCCCTCTTGACCGAATTGGCTCTTGATATCTTCATAACAATTGTAGCTCTCTGAATCATCTGAAATATGAGACAAAAATGAGGCAAATCCGATGTCGGTTCAAGAGTTATGGTAGAAATAGTGAAGTAATACAAAACTAGAATTTTATTATAAAAATGGTAAAATGCAATAAAGGCGGCTCCAAATAAACATAAAAGCCCATTATTTATTAGATAAAGGGTCCTAAGTTATTACTCAAGAGACAAAAATAAGTGTATAAAATATTCAATTATCAATCGCCACTGCCACCACGACCACCACCGCGTCGCCGCGCCACCGCCGCCGCCAGTGCCGCCCCCACCGCCACCTGCCACCACCACCGCCACCGCCACATAAATAATTTTGAATATAAAAATTACGAAATAAAAATAAATGTGTTAACAAACGTAATTCTGATTATCGGAATGAAAGAAAAAATTGTGTTAACAAACGTAATTCTGATTCTCGGAGTAAAAATAAAATGAGTTAACAAATGTAATTCTGATTCTCAGAACTCTTCCAAGCACGAGAATCGAAAAATTGTTCCATCTCAAAAAATTTGGGAGAAGCAGAATGGTTGCCATGCACTGACCTTATAATTGGGGCCAAAACTAGCTACAAAATTTCTTTCCTATAATTGGGGGCGGAGGAGTACTTTTGAAATCTTATAGAAGAGAGCACTAACCCCGTCTTGACGGGGACTATAATATCAGTTCGCCTCCGGATAACCCACAAATTAAAAAATCATGTGCATGGGAAGTTCGAATCTGACTTTTGGATTATTAGAAGTCGATTAGAGCCAAAAATTAGGGCTTTGTTTGGGTTGGCGGAAGGAACGGTGACTTAAAAGCTCTTTAATTTTTAAAAAAACTCGGTAGGAAAAAGTCGAGTTATAAATAATGATTTGTGTTTGATTGATAATGATAGAAGTGGCGTGACCCGTGTTAAAAAGTTGAGAGCGTTTTAGAAAAGGCTCAATGGTGGAGCTTTTTAAACTAACTGGTTTTTGAGGTTTTTGACTTAAAGTCCAGGTGAACTTAGAATCAGTTTGGATGGGCTTTAAAAAAATGTTTTTTTGTAGTGTTTTTAAAGCTCAAAAATTGAAGATTTTTTAAAAAAAAAACAGCAATTTTGAATTTTTTTTTGTGACTTTTTTTTTTTAAAAAATTCAGTCTAAACATAAATTAAGTAAAAAACATTTCTTTTGGCATTAAAAAAATGTTTTTTTTAAATCAAAGCCATCCAGCAATAGCTTAAGGCTCAACCCAAATACCTTTCATTGGGCTTCTTTTTCACTGAGTTTTTTCCTAACGCCCAGTCATATATTTTTGCCTTTTAACGCTCTCAATGAAGCGGAATCCAAACAGGCCCTATGTTTGATTAAAACAACTTTTGTAATTAGCTTTTCTTCATATTTAAATCTTCTGAAATTAACTTTTAAAAATATCATCTAAGTAAACTTTTGTCCAACTGACTTTTTTAGAAAAAAAAATTAATACAAATATAAATCACATTACCCTATTTACCTTTTATCCCTACCTCAATTTACAAAAGTCAAATGAAATAAAACTCGCTTTGCCAAATGTTAATACAACACACATTTCATATTTGGGGGCTCCTCCATCATTTATCAGTCAAAATGAGATCAAACACCATCTTAATAACCAAAACATGTGTAATGCAGAAGAATTGGCTAAAATCCTCTAAATATTCAGTACTACTTCAGAGAACTTGAGAATATTCATTACAAGATCAGTTCCAAGGCTCAAGTCCTCTCTTTAAACTCTAAAGAACTTTAATGTTCTTCAACTTATTGATCATAAGTCACATTTGTTTGAAATTCTCCAACAAAAACTGCTGTTCATTGTAATATTATGAGTATGGCCTCTGCGATATATAACTGGCTGGACTTCTAATTTATTTCATTGAATTATCCTTCGCAATGTAAGTAAGTACATACATGAAAATCAGCCAGAGACTACTCTTCAAGTAAAACTCTGTTCTCTGATCTGAATCATTTGACTTGAAATAAATAGACAAACATGACTGCCACCAGAAATTTCACAGTAAAACTGATATGAAGTTCCAATTCTCCTTAACTGACAGAATGAAACAAAAAAAGAAAAAGAAAAATTAATCTAAACAGAACAAGCTGAACTAAAAGAACTCACATATCTTAGTTCTGGGAGATATAACTTATTGGCTTCCTGAGTCTAATTAAACTTCGATTACTCTACACAGTTAAGAAGTATACCCAATAGGCAATAACTATGGTTCTTCTGAAGGCGATGGCATTCTCTTAGCCTTGTTCTTCTTCTTCTCTGAAACTGCCTTAGAGAATGCCTCAACGATCCGTTGTTGAGACTCCAAAATCATCTCAGTACGTTTCATTTCCATGTCCATCCTCATAGTTTCAATCTCTCTCGCCATCTCCATCTTCATTTGCTCCATCCTCACAAATCCATCTCCTAAGACCTTAATTGCAGTCACCATCTCTCCCACTGGATCCCTCTCCCTCTCCCTCTTCCCCAATCCGCTTCTCTCTTTCAAAATCCTTGTGCCGTAATTTGGGCTGCAATTAGAGCTTGGTGCGGCTGAGTTCGAATTCGAGTTAAATTTCTGATCAGCAAGCTTCCCGTAAAATTTGGTCCCCGGTTGTGCTATACTCACCCCAGTCGGAATCCTAATGCGAAATCCGCCTCCACCGATGCCACCGCTGTCGGAGCCACCGCCGATTCCATTCCTGTACAATTTATTCAAGCTCCTGGTGTTCGACCCGGCACCAGCATTCTTAAATTCCTCATACAAATCCTGTTCGTCATCGTCATCGTCGTGGTCAATCTCATCAGGGCTATCGGAATTGTTCTCAGCTTTAACCGCGGAAGGACCTTTTCCATAGAATCCATGCGCTTGAAATGGACCCAGGACGAATTGAATCGGGCAACGGGCATGGACCGGGCACGCTGGATCTCGGTGCGGTACCGCTTTCGGAGCTTCTCCATCTTGTGGCGGCACTGGATGGCGGTCTTAGGCGGAGACGCATTCGGGCAACGACTCGTAACCGCATCGGCGACCCCTTGCCAATGAGTAGCCTTCAGATTACCCCGACCAAGGGAATACCACTTGTCACGATACGCGTCGATGAGAGCCACAGTCTCATCGTGGGACCAGCACGGCGGCGGAAGACGGCGAGACGACGGTGGCGCCGGGAGGGGAAGAGGCACAGCGGAAGGCGGATCCGGAGGAGTAGAATCCACTGGCGAAGAAGGTGAAGCCATAGGAACCAAACGAAGAAACAATCCAACGAAACAACGTCAGAGAGTGAGAGTCAGATCAGATACGGTGGGTGAAGGATAAGGAGGGCGGCGCAGAATTGCGAGACGGCAGAAAAGAGGGAAAGAAGAGGAGGAAGGTGGTGGTGGTGGAGAGGAGAGAGACACATGGTAGAGAGAGAGAGAGGATAAAGGGAGGAGGGAGGGAGGAGAGTGGTAGCTGGTAGGTGAGAGGGAGGGAGGGGTGTGCGGCTGAAAAAGAGAACTAGAAGGATGAGGAGGCCACCGCCGCTTAGGTGGGAGGAGAGAGAGAGTGGAGACTAACGTGCGCCGCGAGGATAAGGTGGCGCACGCTTGCCAAGGCATGAAGCCAGGGGAGGAGGTCCACCTCTGACTTTGGCCATTACCTTCCCCTTACCCATATGCCCATCCTTCCTCGTCGTCGTCGTCATTCGTCATCAACAATCAATTAATATAACTAATATAAAGGTGCCCTTTTGATCTCTAACTAGCCATAAGCCATATATTAAAATGAAAAATCAAAACTTATAAATCAATTTAAAATTAAGTTGGAAATCTAGACGGTTGAGGATTACTTTTTTTACTTTTATTTTAATCAAAATAAAATACTTTTAATGTGTACACAATATAAAATAATAATATCTTAACTATCATATTTTATTGAAAAATAATTTTTAAATTTAAATCATTAGTTGCTCCATTTTGTGTTATATACAGAATTCAGTTTTTGACTGGAAAAAAAAAAGATAAAAAATTATCAAATAAAACTTTAAAATTTTAAATAATTGATTTTCTATTAAAATAAATTGTCAATTATTATACTCTTATAGTTAATCCCTTTATTCCTATATGCGACATAATTGATTTGATATTTTAAAGTTTAAGTTTAATTTTATTTTTAAAAAAAAAAACTGGTTGCGGGCGGAGGAGAAAGAGGTGAGAGATTAGTTGGGTTTGGTTAGAAGAGAGAAAAAGGGGGGACAAGACTCAAGAGGTGATGGTGGTGGCGGGGTTACTTAATGGGAAGAAAGAGACCGCTTAGGATGAGGTCATGAGGATAGGATAGGAAGAAATGGGCGGTAACGTGTCAAGCCATGATTGGTCACTCTTGCTTAGTTGTCCTTCCTTCATATGCATGTTTATTTTTTTTTTTGGGGACAAACTTCACATGGATGGTTTGTGAAAGAATTTGTCTAAACATTTATTTCATTTTTCTTAATTTTATCCTTTATAATGATATTTATTAGATTAAACACCCTTTCTGGTTTCTGGTGCATGACAAAAAAAATGACCTTTATTCGTTCTTTTTATGGGACGAAAAAAAGACCTTTTGGAAATTTGTGAGGGATCAAAATGTCCATCAATCGACCCTTATTCGTACTTTTTATGGACTAAAAAAGACATTTTTTTGTCAGAGACGAAAATGGGGTCCGTGTTTTTTCGGGCCAGAAATTATTCTTTATTTATTATATGTATCATCTCTCACTTATCTTCTTTATACTTTCAATCTTAAACATAAGACAATATTTATAGTATAAATTATACTACAAACATTGTCTTATATTTAGAACCAAAGAGAGTGTAAGGTATAATTGAAAAATAATACATATTTATTGTTTTTAACTAATTTTAAATTTTTATTAAGCAATATAAATTTGTTATTTGAAGTTTATAATAAAAAATTGAGAGAGTATTGTGGTAGTTGTTCTCCCCAAACTGTACCTTCACATCCACTTGCATTTTTTTCTCCACCTTTTTTCTCATAATCTTAAATAGAAGGGTTAAAGAGAAAAAATGCTCCAGTAATTTTCATCCAAGAGCACTCTATATTTTTAAAAGTTTTTAAGGGTGCAATTTTATTCTAAAAGTTTAAAAATGGGACACTTTTGTTCTACCGTTAGAAAATGTTTAACTTTGACTGTTAAATATAAAAAACGTTTAGATTAGTTTTGAAGAATAGTTTTTACCATTTATAAAATAAGTATATTAGAGGAGTTTAATTTCGATATACGGAAAATAGCTTCTAATTAACATAGACACATGGTACTCAATACACGTCATCTCATCACCTCTGTCCATTGTCTACCCAACTCACTTTGGTCTGCCCTACAACTAGAGCTGGGAATCAGGGCCGGCCCGTGAAGGGCCAGGGCCTACTTTACTATTCAGTATTTTATGTTACCAATATGTTTTGTCCAAACCGATGTGTGCTCTGCTGTTAACACTCTGATGCATTTCGTAAAATAACCTGTGAAACTAAACTAAAATTGAATCAAAATAAAGGACCACACTACCCGCCATCTCAAAAGCGAGGCCGTAGGTGTGTAATAACAAAGACCCCTTTATTAAAGGTTGCTAACAAAGAATCTTGCTCATCCATTTCAATTTCAAAATATACTTGCAAGACATGAACAAATGCTCATCGATCATATCAGTATATATAGACTAAAAACAAAGGGCAATGCAGCAAAAATCAAGTGCATAGAAACATGTCCACACGCACAAGCAAAACAAATGCTAATCATAAAATTTATAAAGATATCATCGGCTTTATAAACAAATGCAAATCACTCCAACAAAACAATTTAAGAAACAATTTTATGAAACAAGTGCATAAATTAGCTAAATTATGAAACAATTTTAAATGCAAATCAGTCTAGCAAAACAAATGCAAATCACTCCAGAAATTAGCTAAATTATGAAACAATTCTAAATGCGAATCACTCCAGCAAAACAAATGCAAATCATAAATGCAAATCACTCCAGCAAAACAATTTAAGAAATAATTTTATGAAACAAATACATAAATTACCTAAACGTAAAATGCAAATCATATCAAAATGTAAAGCACTCACTAGTGCAAAAAGGGGCTTTAAGACCGTCTCATTTAGATAGGATTATAGAGAATCGTCTTAAAAGTATGATCGGTGGCGTTTCGTAAATATAAAGAACTTTTTGAATGGGATTATAAAAGATCCGGTCTTAAAAATATGACCATGTGACACTTTCGTAAATATATAGAACACTTTTAAGCCGGGACTATAAAAGATCCGGTCTTAAAAGTATGGCCGTGGCAATTTGTAAATATATAGAACACTTTTAAGGCCTAATTATAAAATATCCGGTCTTAAAAGTATGGCCATGGCAATTTCGTAAATATTGTGAGAAGGCAGATCAAGTCCGAGAATGCGATGATTTATTCCTTTGCTTCATTGGAATTATATCGAATGCTAATAAGTAAATAAACCTAGGCAGTTCCTATAATTTAGGGATTACAATCGAATATAATTACGAAATTCATAAAATCATGATCTCTAACTTAATTCCTAAAATCTCTCTAACATCTTAATTAAGATGATTACAATTAAAATTTAATTACGAAATTCAAAAATCATGATCTGCTAACTTAATTCCTAAAATCTCTCTAACAACTTAATTAAGATGATTACAATCAGGAATTTAATTACGAAATTCAAAAAACATTGATCTGCTAACTTAATTCCTAAAATCTCTCTAACAACTTAATTAAGATAATTGCACAATATAATCGTATACGCTAACTAATTAAATAAATAGAACACTTTTAAGACCGGCTGTTTGAAACAGACGGTCTTAAAAGTGTAAAAAAAAAAATTATATAGAACACTTTTAAGACCGGCTGTTTCAAACAGACGGTCTTAAAAGTGTAAAAAAAATTATATAGAACACTTTTAAGACCGGCTGTTTGAAACAGACGGTCTTAAAAGTGTAAAAAAAAAATTATAAAAATATACTTTTAAGACCTGTTGTATCAAAAAACCGATCTTAAAAGTGTTAAAAAAAACTACATTCGCTAATCCTGTTAAGTTCGTGAGTTTGCTTTGTCTTCTTGGTGATATAACATTTTCTTAGTTATAGATTCAACGAGTGTCCCAAGAGCCTCACGGGCAAATCCTCAGCAAGAATGTCATCCTCTTCCTCTAACCTACTCGCAATCTTCGTAAGTCATCATAAGAGTCGCACAATCAAATCCTTGGCAACGTTGGCAGTGAGATGCTTTGAGGGTTTTGCGATGGCGTCGACTCCAATCCTCAGCAACAGCGAAGCGTACTACTTTGAGGATTATGGACGACGGCGGCTCCTTCCTCTTCGATCTATGGACTTTGTAATCATCTTTTTTGTTTTTCTTCTTGTTGTTGTTGCTTCCAATCTTCTCTTGGTTCTCCGTCATTGATGACGGAGGGACATTCAAAATGTTGCCAGATCTGGTGATTTGGGACCGATTGTTTCATTTGAGTTTTTTCTTCTTTTTTTATTATTATTATTTTGAAACACTTTTAAGACCGGATGTTTAAAATGTCCGGTCTTAAAGAAACTCTTTAAGACCGTGTAAAAGTCCGGCAGTATGTCATTTTGTAAAATGACATATTTTGTACCAAAAATCTTATGCCAAAGCAAAATGCTAAGCAAACAGAGGAAGAACTTCAGGCCAAAAATCAGCAAAACACAAAACACACCTTCTAAATGCTAAGCGAAATGCAACTTCAGGCCTAATGCAACTAACAGAGGAAGAACTTCTAAATGCAGAACATAAAGAATCAGCAGAATGAGTGATAGAACATAAAACAAAATACTAAGCATATCGGTTTAGTGAAAAGTAACAAAACGATCATGGGCCTAAAATCACTCCAAAGCATATAAGTTCAGTAAATGGCAGCAACAAAGGCAACAACTAAAACCCTAACATATCGGTTTCGGTGCAAGCTGTTATTGGGTCTTAATAGTCAAGCCTCTAACTATATAGAAGAGGTTAGACTAATATGTGTAGGAACCAGTTATGATGAATGAATGAATTGACTGAGTTGGCAGCAGTTCTGCAACTCCCTTTCCTCTGTTTCTCCCAATTTCTTCTACAATTCTACATCTTCCTTAAATAAAATGTTGAAACTTGATGAAGTGAATTTGACTAGTGTTTGAGGTTCATATCAAGCAGAAGTTCTCTAATTTCTGTTAGTGAGATGGCTGAAATTCATAATTAATAGTTGTTTTCAATCCTAATTCACAGAAAAGAAGGGAACAAGCATAGGAGATCGAGAGAAAGAATGATTGCCAGCATAGGGCTTCTCTCGACGTATATGAAAAGGACGAAAAATAATTGATGGCGGCCAAGCGGAAGAGATTGGAAGATGAAGCTGAATCCAATCCTTCTGCGATATGTGGTAAAGTGCCATCTCCAATACATCCCGAGGAGTTATAGTTGTATATTCACAAAAACCAAGCGGCGATTACACGAGTGAACAAACTCGTATAGTTGCTGAAAGAATTGTAAGTATCGTTATTGTTAATTTTTAGTTACTAAACATGTTTCATTACTAAGCTTCTCGTTATCTGTATCTTACAGGAAGATCTTAAAAAGAAAGAAGCAGAGGGATCTTTTGTGTCGGACGGGAGGAATGATGTTCTGACCGTTGCGACTGGAAAACCGGATCACTCGAGGCGTGTGAGGGGGATTGGAAGACGGGTAGGCCTGAAGGAATACTTTGGTAAATCCAAACGCCATAAACAAAGTATGGTTACCAGGGAGGAGATGGAACAGACACTTGCCAAATTAAGTTAGGAAGCAGTGGCTAAAGAAGCTTCATTGACTGCAATGTTTCAATCCCAGATGAGCAAGATGAAGGAGGACATGGATAAAATGATGTTGCTTTTGCACTCTCATCCAGAGACTAGTGTTCCCTTCACACATTCACCTGCACCTATGCAGTAGAGCACTAGAGGGAGCTGCATTGTTGGACAGTCAGAGCAACCTTGTGACCTGTGAGCAACCTTGTGACCTGTACGTGGCGGAACCTCATAGACGATTGCTTGCAAAAGAGACTATCCACAACTTGGGATCAACTGTACACCACCAACAAATGGCTGATGATGAAGTCAGAGTGTCAGTTGAAAAGGTGATCATTGATGCACCTCTCCCTCTCCCAACTGATTATACAAATAAGAAATTATAATCATTAACCATTTAAAACATAGGAGCGCGTGGCTCAGTTGGCAGAGCGCCAGCCTTTAAGGCGCTTACGCGTGGTGTTGTTTTCCCTTCAGCGTTTTTTAATTTTTTTTATTTCAAAAAAAAAAAAACCAAATGAGCTTGGCCCAAAACGCGTCTAGCCCATCTGTTCGATAAGTGAAACCCATCATTTCATTAAAGGCCCAAAATGACGGCGTTTTGGGGCTTCTTCCTTACCCGCTTTCAGAAAACCCTACCTGACTCGCGACTTGATTTAACCCGACAAGCAATTACCGCGACCCGCGATCTCAGGCAACGATTTTAGGCGATCGGAGGGCTCAAAATCTGACGATTTTGACAGCGGAAATCACGGAAAAAGGTTCTGAACATAGATTTCGCACAATCTAACAAAATCCACTTGAAAACAGAAACCAAAAACATGATTTTCGAAATTTAAAAATCATGCCGTTCGTTTTTCCGATGAAAGACCGACGACGACGCACATCATCGAAGAACTATAGCATCCTTCTCGCATCCTTTTACCTGATAGAAACCAAATGCAAACTCGAAACCCAAATCAAAGCAACTAAATGCGAAAATCTAGATTGAAAGCATTAAAGCGTGAAACCCAGATCAAAAAATTAAAGCGAATGGGACTTTCGAGTTTCATTTACAGATTGATATGGTCCTCCATAAGATTTCAAAATAAGACCTTAGATCTTCAAACAAAGAAGGTAAAATCGCAGATCAAAACTAAAAGTTTTCAGATTCTTCTCTTTTCTCCGATAAAGAAGTGACGTTAAGAACCTAAAAAGAATCCAAGAAACCCATATTGAGATTAAGAATAACTAGTTTCAAATGAAAAAAATCTCAGATCAATGAATCAATTAACATATATATTGATTCAAAAATAAAGAACAGAGAAAATTTTTGAAAAACCCATATTACAAATAAAATCATATGATATGAAAAGCTCAAGACCATCTAAAAGATGAACCCCAGGTAGAAACCATATCTTTTCATGAAAACCCGAATCAAATAAATTAAGGCAAAATCAAGGCAGTGCAATATGAATAGCTTTGATACCAAATGTTGGAAATATAACGATCTAATCAGGCTAATTAACCAAATAAGCAATTATATCAATGCGGAATTAAGAAAATAAAGATCTAACATACCTCCAACCATTGATTCAATTTTAGATGAAGAAGAAATTAATTTTGGGTTTTGGCTCTTTTAAGTCTTCTCTCTCACTCTATAGATGGTGTAAGATCGGAACGCGTGAGCAGACTTAGGGGACCAAAACCATATATACACGTCTTAATTTAACCTTTGGCCATCACAGAGGTGGATCATAATCGTGCATACAAGTGGGCAGTTACAGAAGAGTAGTGAGGTAGTGGGCTTGAACGTGGACTACATAAAATCCATACATGTGGACCACTTAATGGAATTTTCAGTATTAAAAATATCCAAATATTAATTCAAAAGTCTCACAAAATAAACATATTATATAATAGTATTGGCTCAAGATGCATCAACTTTTTTTTGGGAACAAATGGAGATAGGAAAATAATTCATCTCAAAAGCAAGGAGGTTGTGTTTAGACCTTTAACAGAAGGAGGTCTAGGAGTTAGATCCATAAATCATGTCAACACTGCGCTACTAGCTAAACAAATATGGCGTATACTCTCCTCTACTTCAGGATCCTTGCTTGCTGAAACATTGAAAGGGAAATTTATTGATCTCAATGGTATTTCTATGATTCAAAAACCATATAATTCATCCTGGCTTTGGAAAGGTATTTACCAATGCAAGGAATTTATCTTAGATAATGTGAAATGGAGTGTTGGTAATGGATCTTCAATTCCCATCAACCACCCTTTGTGGTGGCCCATACAAATTTGATCCCACATACAACTCAAAATATTAGAGTTGTTGGTGATCAATCTGTTGGTGCATCTTCCATCAAGTTGGAGTCCAATTAGATCGAATCAATAGCTGATTAGATCAGTTTATCCAAGTGCTACTGCAGAACAAATTCTTCGAATTCCAATCTCCATGACAAACACTCATGACAAATTGGTCTGAGATTTCAATGCATCTGGTATTTACTCTGTTAAGTCTAGTTTTCATAAAATAAAAATGAATTCATCTCTGAACTTGCATGATGCTTTCTGGACGTTTTTGTGGTCAATAGCCTTGCCATATAAAGTGTTACAGCTGATATGGAAATTTCTTAATGTTCTGGTGTAGAACACAAATGTCTAGCCTTAACAGGCTAGGTGATGTTACTATCGGATCAAGTGTCTCCTCTAAGGTATCTTATGAGTTAAGCACCAAAGAGGGATAAGACATCCACTGATATCTATGAAGGAGATATCAGAGAATGCTTGCAGATCACTGTGCTACACGGGTTAGGCTCTTCGCCAGAGGGGTGGTGTGTGTGCACAGTGAGACTGGATATTAAATAATGGAATAGTGAATGAATAGAACACACCTGATGGGCAACCTCCTATTTATAGGGATTCCTAGGGTTTCGTTCCAATTGCCTTGAGCCCTATCCTCCAGCAATATGCGCCTCCCACGTCTTGTGAGTGCCTGCTCCACTACCTGTACGGTCCTGGATTATAGGCATGCTCAAAGGGGTAATTAACAATGTACCTGTTTAAAGGGAGATTCCAGCCTGAAGCACTCTCACTGGGCCATACGTCTGCCAGGCCCATTATTCGAGTCTATAACAGTTGCCCCCAAGCTCGGGAATTCAGGTTTCTGAGCTGCCGAGATTAATCAATTATAATCCCAGACTCCTCTTGCTCAATTGTCACCAAGATTGATTAAGTTTATGGAATTGGTTCTGGTCTTGCTGTTTTATCACGCACATACCGGGTTCCACTCTTTCAGCAAATACCCATTTGTCTTTACAACAACCGTGATTACACTGACCTCGGCATATCGGGTTTGTCAGCCATCCAGGTGTCTCCAAGATAACCGAGATTGTGTTAACCCTATCGAACCGAGTTTACCTCCTCAAACTCACTACATGCATGCTGCCCCCAATCCCAGGTGGGATGGAGACACGTGTCAAATGCTGAGTGAATGACTGTTCGCTTTGCTCACATGGTATTATACAACCATATCTTCACATTTATTGGCAACCTTAGCCGCCCTTGGTCTTTGTGCACATTTAATGCTCACGCTCTTTAACCACAGTCATTATTTCTTTTCTTGGAAAAGAAAGCGCCGATTCCATGAAAATAGCAAGAAAGCGCCGTTTCCATAAAAATAGCATTTATTGCCGCATGACCCTTCCGTTTCCACAAAAATAGCAGTTATTACCGCATGCCCCCTGGGGTTCTCCTGGCCTATAAATTCTCCCTTTGCCTCTCGTCTTCTCCCACAACTGGTTTTCTCTCTCACTCTATCCCTGGGAAATTATCCCAAAAGAATGATGAGTTCTTTGGTGAGAGTTTCGAACTCTATCACCCTTTGTGGAGCTTCCAACCCTTCAGCAGTGTAGGGAAGGAAAGTAAGATTACGGGAGAAAAGATGGCTCTATCGGCTGCTACCTTGCAGCTTTATTACCAGATGTATTTTCCAGTCTTCATCTATGTCGCTTGATGAACCTATCGGGTCCCAGATGTATTTGCCAGTCTTCACCCACCTGGCTCAACTTCGTATGGGACCCTGGGATAGGAATCAAGTTCGCATCCAAACCTGTCCATCAGCGACAGGGGGCCCCTGGTATGTTTGCCAATCTTCATCCATTTGGCTCAACTCCACCAGGGGTCTCCAGCATATCCAACAAGGATCTCTACCACTACGATGTCCTTTGGATAGCTATTCAATCTCCAGCTCCAGCTACTCAAACCATCGCAAGGGGATCTGGGTGTCCACAACCTGCTGTTTATTAGGAAATTCATAACATAAATTTACGAATTTTGCCTAACTTCTGTATTTTGATATTGTAGCTGTCTTTGTAAACAAGTAGGTCAGTTCATTTCTTTGTAAGAAAATTGTGTAAACCCATCAAGTATCAATACAAAGCTTATTTCTGTCTTTTCGCACATGTCTTGAAATAGCTTGAATGTATGCAAACACCAAGATTGAGGCTTCCTTATTTAGCCGAGGTCGACTAAATGTTCAATCCGAGTTTACCCTTCAATCCGCCCTCGGGCCACAAATGCCAAGTTTGGCCTAACGTAAAGTCGGAATCAATTATGCTACTATAACCCAGTCATGACCGCTGTTAGCTACCTCGAGTTTCCCATGCAACGTGAACACGGCTATGACCGTCATAAGAACTTGAATTGAATTCTCTAGTAATATACCGGCTACAATTATCACAAGGAATCCCAGGCAAGTAATATGTACCTTACATGTACATGAAAGGACGTATCCCCTTAGTCTCTGCTGAGGCGTCGCAGCGTATAACTGCCTTTCCAGACGTGGGTGCCACGCTATTGGCGCTTGGAAACTGCGCGCATTTAATGCTCACGTCATTTTAGAAAAAATATCATTACACTTTTAGGGTTTTAACCCTAATTTTCAGCCTACGTGGACATAACAGCCCCCGTCGTTTCAAATTCAAAAATCTTCCCAGAATCTTTTGAATTCAAAAACCTATATATTTCCTCTTTCTTCGTCATTTGAACACTTTGCATACTGAACGCTATTCTGCTTTCTCAGCGATAGCCTCAACGATATTATGCTTTTGCCCAAGTTTGCCCAAGTCTTACAGGAAAAACCATGCAACCATGCCGGCTTCCAACAAGTAAACTCATTACATGACTTTGCAATAACGTCACCCTTTTCAAGGTTTTGGGCTTCAACTATAGTAAGCCTTCAACTTGTCCGCATTCCATGTTCGCTTCACAGCTTTCTTTTTCAGCGTTTCCAACTTGTAGGCCCCCTTTCCGAGATTCTCTGCAACCCGGTAAGGCCCTTCCCAATTGGAAGCAATCTTGCCCTCTCTAGCATTTTTGTTGCCAATGTCGGCCCTCCGAAGGACGAGGCTTCCCTTGTCGAAAGACCGTGGTCGTACCTTCTTGTTATACCCCGAGATGAATTGTTTAGTCGCCAAATCTCGGCAATGCGCTGCAATTCTGACCTCATCCACCAAATCCAACTCAACCGAAATTGCATTATTGTTCTCCTCTTCGTTCTGAAGGGTTGTGGCCCTTCGCCAGGACGACTCTCCAATTGCGACCGGAATCATGGCCTCACATCCATATGTTAACCTAAAGGGTGTTTCCCCGGTTGTCGTTTGGATACTTGTCCGATATCCCCACAAGACATAAGGCAATTGTTGTACCCAACTAGACATGGCATCCTCCATCCGTTTCTTCAATCCTTCTACTATGACCTTATTTGCTGCTTCAGCTTGTCCATTGGATTGCGGATGCTCTACGGACGCAAAGTGCTGTTGGATATGGAAATCAGATACCAACTTCTGAAAGCTTTTGTCGATAAACTGAGTTCCATTGTCTGTGACGATCTCGGCAGGTATGCCAAACCAAGATATAATATTCTTATGTAAAAAATTTTGTATCCGAGCCGACGTGATCGTAGCAACCGACTCTACCTCAATCCACTTGGTAAAATAATCGACAGCCACGATAACATGCCCAGCAGCTCGTTTGTATGGTCCTAGCAAATCCATGCCCCACTTGAAAAATGGCCATGGTGCCGAGATAACATGGAGTTGGGTTGGAGGTGATCTGATAGTATTAGCATGCTTTTGGAAACTATCACATCTTTGAACGTGATCTTTAGAATCTGCCGCCATTGTGGGCCAAAAGTAGCCAACTCGCATCGCTTCCGAGCGCCGTCTTAGCTCCCATGTGGTGACCATTTATTCCTTCATGGATCTTGGCAAGGACGTCTCGGCTTCACTTGCCGCGAGGCACTTCATCATTGGAGAATGAAAACCTTTTCGTACAACCGATCATTGACGAGTGCATACGAAGCCGCCGTTTTCATCGCCTTTTGCTTCCAATGGCTCATCGGGAGGATCCTCTCTCCGATAGTTAGCAATGGGTTTTCTCCAATCATTGGTCTCGAAATGATCATCACGTAACTTGGTTCCAACAAGCTTGGCGAACAATGGTGCGGTGATTTCCGCTCTTAGTACTTGCCAACTTAGAAAAGACATCGGCCCTAACGTTTTCCCTCTTGGAATATGTACGACGGTTACTTCATCAAATTTCGTGATAATCTCCCCTCACCTTCCCCAAGTATTTAATCATTAATGGTCCTTTTCCGGTAAGTTCCATTAATTTGGGAAGCTACTAATTGAGAATCGGTGGAGACATGTACTCGACGAGCTCCATTTTCCTTTGCTTGAAGCAAACCGGCAATTAAGGCCTCATATTCAGCTTGGTTATTTGAGGTCGAAAAGTTGAAGGTAGGGATAGTTCCAACGAGATATCCTGGGACTTTCAATGATGATTCCCGCTCCATTTCCTTTAACATTTGACGACCCGTCGACAAACAAATTCCAAGTATCCAGGCTTCGCCTCCTTGCCGGGGTTAATTCCATTATGAAATCCGCCAACGCCAGGACTTAATGGCATGTCGGGCTTCATACACGATATCAAATGCACAACTCAATAGCCCAACTTACCATCCGCCGCTAAATCCGCTTATGTAGGATTTGCGGATTGGCTGATGCGGACGACAATAGGATGACTTTGGAAACATGGACGAAGCAATCTTGCCATCGGTAGGGA